>BSBM01000538.1:6915000-9315000 GCA_027924585.1 Larix kaempferi | reverse complement strand
ATATAGAGAGATAAATAAGGAGATTAGGGGCTAGGTGTTTAGAGAGAGAGGGAGTGAGAGAGGGAGAGAGAGTGAGTGAGAGAGAGTAAGAAATTCAAGGTTAGGTATTTAGAGATAGAGAGTAGGATATTGGAGGTTGGGTATTTAGATAGAGACAGATATTCAGGGTAAGGGTTTACACACACAGAGGGAGAGAGATTGGGGGTTAATACGGGTTTAGATATATATAGAGATCACGGGGGAGTATGGATGGTTAATGGTAGGGGCGAGAGAAACATAGAGAGGGGGGAGTGGTAGGTGTGTTAGGAGTGGGGGTTTTAGGAGAGAGAGAGAGAGAGAGAGAGAGAGAGAGAGATTGGGGGTTAGAGATTTAGAGAGAAAGCGAGAGAGAGAGAAATAGAGATTGGTGGTTAGGGGTTCAGAGAGAAAGAGAGATTGGGGGTTAGGGGTTGATATAGATAGTTAGAGAGAGAGGGATATTGGTGGTTAGGGGTTTACAGAGAAAGAGAGAGATTAGGCATCATGGGTTAGGGTTTTGATATATAGAGTGAGAGAGAGAGGGAGAGAGATATTAAGGGTTAGGGGTTTAAATAGAGAGAGAGAGAGAGAGATTGGGTGCTAGAGGTTTAGAGAGAGAGATTTGGGGTTTAAGGAAAGAGAGAGATTGGTCATAACAGGTTAAGGGTTTAGAGATATATATTGGGGAATAGTTGTTTAGAGAGAGAGAGAGAGAGAGATTGAGGGTTTGGTTTTTAATGAGGGAGAAAGATTAGGCGTTGGGGGTTTTAAATAGAGATAGGGAGGTTGGAGTTTTAGAAAGAGATAGAGGTAGAAAGAGAGACATTGGTGGTTAAGGCTATAGAGAGAGGGATATAGTGAGAGAGTGGAGGTTAGGGTTTTAGAGAGAAAGAGATATTGGGGGTTAGGCGTTTAGAGAGGGAGAGAAAGAAATTGGAGGTTAGGGGTTTAGAGAAAGATTGAGAGATTAGAATTTGGGGGTTTAGAGGGAGACAGAGATGTGAAAATCCTCATTGCAGATCTAATAGATGATGTATACCTCACAAGAAAGTAATTGATTAGGAAAGAAAATAGAAGAAGAGTGGTCAATGTAGTATAATGAGCAACATAATAATAATACAGTAGAACTCGGATAGAAGAAATAATACTTCACACACACTAATTAATTAATCACAATATGGACAAATAAATAGTACAATGCATGAGGATTCGAATTCCTAAAGTGGCAATTCGAATTAGCCTTCATGGAGTGATCAAAGGATCACTGGAGTGTCATCGGAGCACAACTAGTAGTTTATCTCATCATCAGTGGAGTCATCAATGCTCAAGTAACTGTCAACAATCAGTCAAACTGAGTCTAACTAATTGTGGTAGGTGTAACTGAGTGTAACTGAATGAAGGAGGCTCAGTGGAGGACGCATAAGGAGCTAACTGGAGTCAGATGGGCGGTCTAGTCTCACTGGAGATCCATTGGAGTGATACAGTCAGTTGAGAGTCAGTCTAGCCTTAAATCAAGGAAAGAACTGATGATAACTCAATTAGCTGAAGTGCAATTGAGTGGTAGGTGAGAGAGGGCGCATGAGATGCATGCAATTGCATGAAGGGGGGCACTAAGCACTAGGAGGGATAAAACTGACCCGAGAGAAGCTCCCAGGGGCTAGCTAACCGAGGGGTAGGTGTTGTACTGATGACTGGGATGCATGCAAACCCTAAAAGTGCATGCATGATTGAAAATGCAAATAATGAAAATGCTGGTAGGACTAGGATGGAGTATAGGAATATCCTAACACCCCCCCTTAATCCATCCTGGGCCCTGGTAACTAAGACCAAAGGTCACCCAATACAATGAATAATAACAGTCAATAAACTGAGGAAATGGGGAAAACCTCATGGGAAAAATACCCCTCCTCAAAATTGACTGTAAGGCACACACAAAAATAAATGCTCCAAACTAAAGCAGGTGTGATGCTTGGTCATATGTCTGGAGGTATCTTCTTCTTGGGAAGAAGTGGATCATGCTTAGAAAGCATGTGCTTGTACTTGCTCTTCAGATCGAATGTGATGAGAACAAATCCAAAAGTATGAGGATGATCCTTGAACCTATTATTCGAATCAGTTGAGGTAGGATAAAAAAACATGAATGTGTAGATAGTCTTTTGTCTTCTCCTTCAAACCATCATGGGTGAGATTATGCCAAAAAGAACCATCAAATAATAATGATTGCTTGGAATCCAAATCAGCTCCAAGACTTGATAAATGGTTTTTTGAGATCTCCTTTGAACCAGCAGGGGTGAGATCAAAACCATCATATGCATGAGAAATTATCCCAAGTAGTAATTGCTTAGAATCCAAATTAGATCCAAAACTTGAATCATGGTTTCTTGATCTCCTTTGAACCATAAGAGGTGAGATCAAAACCAGAAAATGCATGAGAAATTATCCCAAGCGAATGGCCATGGTTTCTTGAGATATCCTTTGAACCAACATGGGTGAGATCAAAACCATGATGTGCATGAGAAATTATCCCAAGCGAATGGAAATGGCAATATTCTTCAATAACCTTCTGAAAGCATGGGATAATGATCACATAGTAGTAAATAAGAGGTGATCGCTTGAGGAGAGCGAATGCATTACCTCCAATAGCTGATTTGACCTCCGAAACATTCAATAGATCATGATGCAGACCAACAGACTCTAGTGCAAGAGAGGATTTAGGACCTTCTGCAATATCTAGAGTGTGAGCTGGAACAGAAAGAGAAGAAATTTGGAGCATGAGTGTAGAATCTGCAAGTTCTTGTTCTTTGTGGACAACTTCAATATGAGATGTGTTTGATACTGGTTCATGATCAATGATATCATCAAGGAGGGCGTATGCATCATTTTGCTTGCTCTCAAAGGGGTTTAGACCAATCCCTTCATTCTGTCTTCCAAATTTTTCATCCAGGTAGGCCCATAGATCTTTTGGAGATGAAAAATCAGGGAGGTAATATAACATGCATCGAGACATAGCATACATCATGGCTGCACAAGCTATTTCTCCTTCATTTAACCAGTCATACTCTTCTTCAGAGGATTCGAACTCTCTTACAGAACAATAATCAAAGAGACCATGTCTCTTCAAATGTACTATCATTGGTGGTTTCCATTCATCATAGTTGAATGGAGAAAGAGGAGTAATTCCTAATGAAAACATTGAAGTTGTAGAAGACCTACAAAAACAATAGAGAATATCTGCAATTGCTACTATTATAAAAATGCAGAAACTGCTGCACTCAAAATCTTGGTAATAACCTGAAAAAAACTCTCAGTAATGGAGATAAACAATACTCTCAACATGCTCTGATACCATGTGAAAATCCTCACAGCAGATCTAAGAGATGATGTATACCTCACAAGAAAGTAATTGATTAAGCAAAAAAATAGAAGAAGAGTGGTCAATGCAGTATAATGAGCAACGGAATAATAATACAATAGAACTCGGATAGAAGCAAAAATACTTCACACACACTAATTAATTAATCACAATATGGACAAATAAATAGTACAATGCATGAGGATTCAAATGCCTAAGGTGGCAATTCGAATTAGCTTTCATGGAGTGATCAAAGGATCATTGGAGTGTCATCAGAGCACAATTAGTAGTCTATCTCATCATCAATGGAGTCATCAATGCTCAAGTAACTGTCAACCATCAGTCAAACTGAGTCTAACTGAGTGCGGTAGGTGTAACTGAGTGTAACTGAATGAAGGAGGCTCAGGGGAGGGGGCATAAGGAGCTAACTGGAGTCAGAATGGGCAGTCTAGTCTCACTGGAGATCCATCGGAGTGATACAGTCAATTGAGAGTCAATCTAGCCTTAAATCAAGGAAAGAACTGATGATAAATCAATTAACTGAAGTGCAACTGAGTGGTAGGTGAGAGAGGGCGCATGAGATGCATGCAATTGCAGGAAGGGGCGCACTAAGCACTAGGAGGGCTAAAACTGATTTGAGAGAAGTTCCTGGGGGCTGGCTAACTGAGGGATAGGTGTTGGACTGATGACTGGAATGCATGCAAACCCTAAATAATGCATGCAAACCCTAAAAGTGAATGCATGACTAAAAATGCAAATAATGAAAATGTTGCTAGGACTAGGATGGAGTATAGGAATATCCTAACAAGAGAGACAAAGAGATTGGGGCTTATGGGTTTAGAGACAGATAATGGGGGTTATTAAATTAGAGAGAGAGAGAGAGAGAGGTTTTGGTTAGGGTTTTAGGGAGAGATATTGTATGTTAGGAGTTTAGAGAGAGAGAGATAGACTGGAGGTTAGGGGTTTAGATATATAAATAGAGAGATATATTTACGTTTAAGGGTTTAGAGAGAGAGATTGGGGGTAGGTGTTTACATAGAGAGGGAGAGAGAGGGATTGGAGGTTATGGCGTTAGAAAGATAGATATTTGAGTTTAGTGGTTTATAGAGAGAGAGAGAGATTGCAGGATATGGCTTGAGAGAGAGAGAGAGAGATTGCAGGTTAGGGGATTAAAGAGAGAGAGAGACAAAGATAGAAAGTGATATATTAGGGGATAAGGGTTTAGAGAGAGAGAGATAGATTGGGGTTTGGTAGATAGAGAGAGATAAAGACATCAAGGTTTAGGGATTTAGAGCCAGAGAGAGAGAGAGAGTAGGGATAATAGGTTTAGAGAGAGACGTTGGGGTTCGGGGTGTTGATGTATATGTAACTTCGGAATGTATTTCATATATGTATGTTGTATGTACTCCTATAGAGATGGTATTATTCCTCTATACGGAAGTGTCGTCATTTATATTGTAAGTGTCGTAACTTATACTTGATGGGTTATTAGACCACCTTGTTGGGGTCGGCCCTGTATAAGTCATGTGGGTCGAAGGGTTATTAGACCAACCTATTGGGGGTCCGCCATGTGGATCAAAGGGTTATTAGACCACCCTATTGGGGGTCAGCCCATTCAGCATTATATTATGTGGTTAAGTTCGAGCCTACATGAGTTAGGTAAAAAGGAAAGTCAAGTCAAGTATAAATAGAGTGCGCGAGGCACTTTATTTACTCACTCACTTCTCACACATGCACTCAAGGAGGAGTGGCACACTTATGGAGGAGGAGGATCTGCTGCTAGGTTGTGTCTATCTCTCATGGTTGGTTGTATCATTGCTCTATCTATCTCTGAGGAAGTTATTGGGGTTTTTCACCTTTATGGTTTTCCCCAAGTAAATCTTTGTGTCTCTTGTGTGCTTGCATTATTGTCTCCATGATTGATATGCTGTAGATATGCTGTACATGTTGTTCTCTCAGTTAAGATCCTAGATCATATTGAATTAAATTCAGAAAATTCAACATGGTATCAGAGCTAGCCTGAAAGAAGGCATGATATGGCATGTATGACACTTGTTGCACTTACGATGCTAGGGATTGATATAGCAAAAACAAGTAATCGTAGAACTTTCGCTATAAATCCGTTTTGGAAAAGTTTTCGGATCTGAAATTGTTACAGGACGAATATTAAATCTCCAGGTACCTTGTGTCCAAAGGACAACCTCTAATTCGTTGCACTTTGTGATTTATGATCTGTGCAATATAGGGTTTCTGCCTCTTCCAGATCTGAGTCAAAATCAGGTGACCTTGGGAAAAAGATCATAACTTGGGCTAGGAAGCTCCAAATGAAATTTAGTAAAAAGTGATAGGTAGTACACAGACTGTACTATCTCACGAAATGCTTTCAGAGGCCGAAGTTGAACCAGTGACACGTGGCACACCGTACACGTTCACTCTCCTGTATTATCCCATAAACAGGTCACGTTGCGACACTTGGCATAACTCTCTCTCAGAAAGTCCAATTGAGGTCAGACCTATCAAGATGGAAAGATAACAGGCCAAGATATCTCAGGAAACTTTTTTAGAGGCCGAAGTTCAAACAGTGACACGTGGCATGCCGTACAAGTTTGATCTCCTATTTTATCCCAAAACAGGTCACGTTGCGACATTTGGCATAACTCTCTCTCAGAGAATCCCATTGAGATCAGACCTATCAGGATGGAAAGATAACAGGTCAGTCTATCTCAAAAAATGTTTTCAGACCCTGTGGATCAACAAGTTTGGAGTTACACTAGAAACAATCAGGTACATATTTCTGTCAAAACAGAATTATTTTTGAGTACCTTCATTCATGGCTTCCGGAATTTAGGGCTTTGAAGAAAGTCGGAACTTTTGTAATCGGAGACCACGGCTGGATGCTACTCATCAAAATAGAAATTTAGAGACCAAGATCAAAATTTTTGGTTGGGAAGAAGGATGGGCTTGATCAAACCCTAGTTCGGGACTTTGATCAGAAAAGTGGAAAATTAGGGCTTCTGTAAAAATGGGAATTTTTGAAATCTGTGACCACGGCTGGAAGCTCATCAAAAAAATAGAAGCTTAGAGCTTTGGATCAAACTTTTTGATGGGGAAAAAGAGTGGGCTTCATCAAACCCCAGTTCAGGGTCACGTCCAATGAATCTGGAAGTTTCAAAGGCAAAATTGAGGAGTGAAACTTTGCAGTTTTCAAATTCTAAATATACCAGCTTGATCAGCTCATCAAGGGGCATATTTCTATCCTTTCGGAAGTTTGAAATTCAAAGTTTGAATTTTTGGGGTTTCTTTGACAAACCGATATCCAGCTCCAGGTCCAGTTCGTGCAAATCAAGTGGATTGGGTTAATCCTAGAATAAGATGGATTGGTCACCTGCATAAGTGAAGATATTCCTGTTTCAGAGGGAGATGAAGCTAAGGCCTTACATAAGAAGATTACAAGCGATCTCGAAAGGTATGACTCATTAAGGTATGTTTCGAGATTTGTTCATGATTAATTTTATGGTATATTTGTCTTCATGTTATTACGGTTAGTACAATCTTGACTTGTCATATCACCTTAATAAAACTATGAATGCACAATAGAAAATATTCATTGATTAGGGTGTTGACACTTATGATTGTACTAATGCATTATGGTGTTGTATGAGGTTTATGTTGTCTACTAACATGAAAGGTACACCAAGAAAGACAAATCATGTTCTGGTAGAAGAACATATGATCATGATAACATGAGGACAAAGATTCATCCATTGTCATGGATCTCATAGAAGATCCATTTACGAGGTATGTATAACTTGGTTTTTGTAATAGTTAACCTATGAGATATACAGGTTACTAGCACAAGTCATTGAAGAAGAACAAGAAGACATCATGTGAGTATGTTAGACATAAATAGCTAGCATGCTAATCCAGGTATGTTTTTACTATATCAAGCTAGAATCCTACCTTGTGTTAGGATCTTATACTGTTGTTGATAATGATTATTCATGAAGTCATAGGTTTGAATAATCATGGTTGTATGCATATTATGTTTCTTACCATATGACTAACCAGAAGAATCATGAAGGTATAGGTTTGAATAATCACAGGTTTTATGCATATTATATCTCGTTTCTTGATTGATGATTCAACTAACCTGAAGAGTCATAGGTTTGAGTAATTACAGGTTTAGACATGTTATGTTTCTACATAAACCTTGAATGCTAATGCTTATTACTTTCTGTTTGAAATGATCATGACTATACATGCTTGAGATTATTGTGTTTTAATAATATACTAATGAATGTATGATTTTATATTAGACCTAGAGGATAACACAATGATGATACTAACAAGCATGCATAGGGATCGAGAATGTATATAAGTTCAAGGACAGGTAATCCAGGGAGCAAAGATCAAGAGGGAGTACACTCCAATGGTTTATGAAAGGATGCTGATATTCAGAGGGAGTTGTCCATCTCTCTACATTCCACAACAAAAAGGTGTAGAAGAAGCTACTGCAGATTAGGACTCCAGCAGCTCCTGCAAGGAAGCGAAGACTCAGAGGGAGTCCACCCAACGAACAAACAAAGATAAGTATTTTAATTATCATTTCTTGCATATGTGTTTGTTTAAATAAAATTGTTCAATAATGTATATGCTCATGTTCCTAGACTTAGGATATGCATTGTGCATATTAGAATAGTTGCATTGATGAACATTATACTACTAATATACATGGGTAAGTGGCTTATGGCACTGTACAACATTCCATTGCTACTTATCTAGAATGAAACCTCTTTGCTGACATGTTGGGAGTTGTGCACACTCTTAATAATGTTCTGGTAGAGATTGGAAGGCATCTAAAAAGTTACGGGATATGGATAAATGTTGTATTGAAGCATTGGCTAAGCTAATTGCATGACTGTATGACATATTTCTTTATGTGTAAGAATTTGTTCTGAAAATTATGAGATGTTTCTAATCATGCAATTTAACCTATTTTGTAGGAAAGACCGTATATCTTCACCTACAAAAGGACTACAACATTTGTTCCAGGAACAAAGATATCTATTGAAGATATTGAAGTTCCCAGGCTCTGGGATGAAGAAATGGAATGCCATGATCCGTCGATCATGAAGAATGATGTTTGGGATGCGATCCCAAGAGCTAAAGGGAATTCTGTTGTGACTTCCAAATAGAACTATCAGATCAAGCATGTTGCATATGGCAGCATTGAGAAATACAAAAGTTATGAAATAGAAGACGCACCAGATGGATTTCAAGACAGCATGGTGTAGTCATATATGTGTGCAGAACTTGATATGGTAGGATAGACAGCTTTCTATCCAGCTTGGGCTTTACCAAGAATAAAGCGGATTCCAACCTTTTCTACAAGGTTGAGGAAGGCAATCCAGCGATACTACTATTTGGATGACCTATTTGTATCAGGTGAAGATAGATTGATTGCCGACATGCAGTGGAAGCTTGTTGCCGAGTTCGAAATGAAGAACTTGGGGATGATGCACTATTTGTTTTTGGCATGGAGGTGTGGCAGAGTGCAGATGGAATCTTCCTTGGACAAGGGAAGTATGTAGTAGCGATCCTGAAGAGGTTCGGGATGATGGACTGCAAGGATATGGCCACACCTATGGCATCGAATTTGAAGCTTCTATGTGATGCTTCATCTGAGCCGGTTGATGTCTCTTTGTATCGTCAGATGATTGGGTCCTTGATGTACCTGATGAACACGAGACCAGACATTTTCTTTGTTGTGAACACATTGAGCCAGTTCCTGACGGATCCGAGGAGTGTTCACCTGGTTGCTGTAAAGCATGTTCTGAGGTACCTGAAGGGTACAATGGATTATGGGCTCAAGTATGAAGCGAATCAAAAGTTTAACCTGTAGGGTTATGTTGATTCAGATTGGGCTGGCAGTGCTGCAGATAGGAAGAGCACATCTGGGTGCTGCTTCAGTATGGGATCAAGTGTGATCTCTTGGTTTAGCAGGAAGCAGTCCTGCATAGCACTAAGTACAGCTGAGGCAGAGTATGTTGCAGCCTGTTCAGCTAGTTGTGAGGAAGTATGGCTATGAAAGCTACTGTCTGAGCTATTTGATCTCCCGTTGGAGGCTACTGGTATCTTCTGTGATAACCAGAGTTATGTGAAGCTGTCCAAGAACCCAGTGTTTCATGACAGGTCGAAACACATAGAGATCAAGTATCACTATATCAGGGATATGGTGCAGAGAGGAGTGGTGAAGCTCCTGTATGTTGCGACGGACGAGCTGATTGCAGATGTGATGACGAAGCCACTAGTCAGGGTGAAGTTCAAGTACTTCAGAGAGAGGCTTGGCGTTCTTCAGATCGAGGACACTTCAAGGAAGAAGTGATGGACACATTTTCTGAAGCCATTCCAAGCATGTTGGAAGGAGGATCCTTCACATGGCTGTGGATGTAAGCGCTGGATGATGAGCATCAGGATGATGTTCCGATTTATGCTTGGATATGATCAGTTGGATCATTTTATGTATGTATGTATGCATCATGTTGGATGCTTGGATATGATCAGTTGGATCATTTATGTATGTATGTACGCATCATGTTGATGCTGGATGTGATCAGTTGGATCATGTGTATGTGTTTTGTATATGCATCATGTTGGATACTTGGACCATGTATCTGTATATGTATCAGGTGGATACATTGTATGATCAGGTGGATCATGTATGGTGATATGTATCATGTATTTGTATTTGTATCAGGTGGATACATTGATGATCAGGTGGATCATGTATGATATGTATCAGGTAGATACTTGGTATGCATCAGGTAGATGCATTGATGATCAGGTAGATACTTGGTATGCATCAGGAAGATGGATTGATGATCAGGTGGATCATGTATGATGACATGCAGCAGGATGTTGCAGTGATGATCAGGATGATCATGAATGACGAGCTTCAGGATGTTGCTCTAGATGACATGCAGCAGGATGTTGCAGTGATGATCAGGATGATCATGGATGACGAGCTTCAGGATGTTGCTCCAGATGACATGCAGCAGGATGTTGCAGTGATGATCAAGATGATCATGGATGACGAGCTTCAGGATGTTGCTCTAGACGACATGCAGCAGGACGTTGCAGTGATGATGATCAGGATGATCATGGATACATCAGGATGATGTATGGTGAGTATCAGCTTGATACTCTATGGCCGTGGATCAGGTTGTGCAGATAAGCATGTAATTTGTGCCCTGGGAGATTTGTAGATGGTATTTCGAGGTTTTGCCTATGGCATGTAATTCGGTGCCCTGGGACATCTGGAAAATGCTCTTTCGAGGTTTTGCTTGGGAGGACATATAATTTGTGCCCTGGGAGATCTGCAGATAGTCTTTCGAGGTTTTGCCTATGGCATGTAATTTGTGCCCTGGGATATCTGGAAGATGCTCTTTCGAGGTTTTGTCCTATGGCATGTAATTTGTGCCCTGGGAGATTTCAGGTCGGAGTTGTGTACCCGTAACATCCTGAGATGCTCTTTCGAGGTTTTTCCATGACCACATGTAATTTGTGCCCTGTGAGATTTCAGGTCGGAGTTGTGTACCCGTAACATCCTGAGATGCTCTTGCTAGGTTTTGTGGTGACCACATGTAATTTGTGCCCTGGGAGATCCTTCAGGTTGGAGTTGTGTACCCATAACATCCTGGGATGCTCTTTCGAGGTTTTGTGGTGGGGTCACATGTAATAGCGCCCTGGGAGATCCTACAGGTCGGAGTTGTGTACCCGTAACATCCTAGGATGCTCTTTCGAGGTTTTGTGAATCACGTAATAAGTCCTGAGGATTCCTCAGTATGGCCAGTGATGATGAAGACCTGCAGGTCGTGGGCCTACATCCAGTATGAAAAAGGACTGGCTCTGTAGAACTTCCTATGACGAGTAGATTCAGAGATTGATTGAGATAGCAGCAGCAGTGATGATGATGATGATGACTCAATGATGATTATCCAGTGACGATGAACCAGAGAAGATGACTTGTGCTAGAAGAACTGTGCTGAGAAATACCTTCCTAGTTAAGAGGGAGTGTTGATGTATATGTAACTTCGGAATGTATTTCATATATGTATGTTGTATGTACTCCTATAGAGATGGTATTATTCCTCTATACGAAAGTGTCGTCATTTATATTGTAAGTGTCGTAACTTATAATTGATGGGTTATTAGACCACCTTGTTGGGGTCGGCCCTGTATAAGTCATGTGGGTCGAAGGGTTATTAGACCAACCTATTGGGGGTCGGCCATGTGAGTCAAAGGGTTATTAGACCACCCTATTGGGGTTCGGCCCAGTCAGCATTATATTATGTGGTTAAGTTCGAGCCTACATGAGTTAGGTAAAAAGGAAAGTCAAGTCAAGTATAAATAAAGTGCAGGAGGCACTCTATTTACTCACTCACTTCTCACACATGCACTCAAGGAGGAGTGGCGCACTTATGGAGGAGGAGGATCTGCTGCTAGGTTGTGTCTATCTCTCATGGTTGGTTGTATCATTGCTCTATCTATCTCTGAGGAAGTTATTGGGGTTTTTCACCTTTATGGTTTTCCCCAAGTAAATCTTTGTGTCTCTTGTGTGCTTGCATTATTGTCTCCATGATTGATATGCTGTAGATATGCTATACATGTTGTTCTCTCAGTTAAGATCCTAGATCATATTGAATTAAATTCAGAAAATTCAACAAGGGGTTTAGATAGATGGATAGAGAGAGAGACAGAGTTGGAGATAATGGGGGTTAGAAGTATAGATACTTAAATAGATAGGTTTAGAGAGAGGAAGAGATATTGGAGGTTAGGGGTTTACATAGAGAGAGAGAGAGAGATTTGGGTTGATGATCTAGGGGTTTAGAGAGATAGAGAGAGAAAGTGAGAGAGAGAGAGAGGAGGGGGGATTAGTGGTTTAGAGAAAGAAAAAGATATATTGGGGGTTAGAGGCTTAGAGAGAGAGAGAGATTTGGGGTTAGGTGTTTAGAGAGAGATATGGAGATTGGGGGTTATTGTTTCTGAGAGAGAGAGAGAAATAGAGATAGTGGTTAGTTGTTTAGAGATAGAGAGAGATTGGGGTTAGGGTTTTAGAGAGAGAGGGAGAGATTGGTGGTTATGTGTTTAGAAAGAGATATTGTTGTTTAGGGGATAAGAGAGAGAGAGATTGGGGGTTAACGATTTAGAGAGATAGAGGGAGATTGGATATTAGCAGTTTAGAGAGAGAGAGATTGGAGGTTAGGATTCTAGAGAGAGATAGATTGGTGTTTAGGGGTTTTGAGAGAGAGAGAGAAATATTGGGGGTTAAGGGTTTAAAGAGAGAGAGATATGTAGGGTTAGGTTCTTAGAAAAAGATAGTGATATTTGGGGTTAGGGGTTCAAAGAGAGAGAGAGAAATAGATAGAAAGAAAGAGATTAGTGGTTAGTGGTTTAGAGAGAGAGAGAGCGAGAGAGATTGGGGGTTACATGTTTAGAGATATAGGGAGAGATTGGTGGTTAGTGGTTGAGAAAGTGAGATTGTGGGTTAGGGTATGAGAGGGAGAGATTGGGGTTTATAGGTTTAGAGAGAGACAGAGAGAGATATTAGGAGTTAGGGGTTTAGAGAGAGGGATATAGTGGGTGTTAGGTATTTATGGAGAGAGAGAGAGATTGTGGATTAATGATTTAGAGAGAGAGAGAGAGATTGGCAGTTAGAGGTTTAGATAGATAGAGAAATAGAGATTGGGTTTAGAGAGAGGGAGAGATATTGGAGGTTAGGGTTTTAGAGAAAGAGAGAGATTGATTGGTGTAAGGGGTTATGGTTTAGGGGCTTAGAGAGAGAGAGATATTGGGAGTTGGTTTTTTAGAGAGAGAGAGAGAGAGAGATTGGGGGTGACAATATAAGGGTTATGGTTTTAGAGAGAGAGAAATTGGGGGTTAGTGGTTTAGTGAAAGAGAGAGAGAGAGCAAAATTCAGGGTAAGGTTTTAAAGAGGGAGAGAGACAGAGAGATTGGAGGTTAGAGAGAGAGAGAAATCGATTTTGTGTTAAGGGTTTAGGAAGAGAGAGAGAGAGAGAGAGAGAGAGAGAGAGAGAGAGAGATTTGGATTTAGGGGTTCAAAGAGAGAGAGAGTCAGTGAGTGTGTGAGAGAAAGATAAATCATAGGTTAGTGGAGAGAGACAAACAAAGATTGGAGGTTAGTTGTTTAGAGAGAGGGAGAGATTGGGGGTTATGAGATTAGATATAGAGAGATTGGGGATTGATAAGGGTTTAAAGATAGAGATATTTTTGGTGGAGTATAGAGAGTGGTTTAGGGGTAGGTGGGTGAGGGGTGGGGGTTTGGAGAGAGAGAGAGAGAGAGAGAGGAGAGAGAGAGAGAGAGAGAAAGGGGGGTTTAGAGTGAGAGAGAGAGAGATATTTGGGGTTAGGTGTTTAGAGAGAGAGAGAGAGAGATAGAAAGATTGGGGGTTATCAGTTTAGAGAGATAGAGAAAGAGATAGAAATAGAGATATTGGTGGTAATTGGGTATAGAGAGTGGTTTAGGGGCAGGTGGGTGAGCATTGGGGATTTGGGGAGAGAAAGGGGCTTACGGACTTATAGAGAGAGAGAGAGAGAGAGATTTTTTGTTATATGTTTAGAGAGAGATAGAGATATTTGGGGTTATATGTTTATAAAGAGATAGAGAGGTTGGGTGGTATTGCTTTAGAGAGAGAGAGAGAGGTAGAAAGAGAGAGACTGGTTAGTGGTTTAGAGAGAGAGAGTGAGATTGGGGATTAGCGGTTAAAGAGATTGGGGATTAGGGGTTAGAGAGAGAGGGAGAGATTGGTGGTTAGGGATTTAGATATAGAGCTTTTCGGTTAGGGGATAACAAAGAGAGAGAGAGAGAGAGAGAGAGAGAGAGATTAGAAGTTAGGGTTTTAGAGAGAGAGAGAGAGAGAGAGATTCACGGTTATTTTTTCGATATATATAGAGAGAATGGAGGTTAGTGGTTTGATGTGGGAGAGAGAGATTGAACATTACAAGTTGAAAGAGATAGATAGATTTGGGGCTAGGGGTTTAGGTAGAGAGAGAGAGAGAGAGAGCATGGGGATTAGAGGTTGAGAGAGAGACAAAGGTATAAAGAGAGATAGGGAGAGAGAGAGAGAGAATGTGAGAGAGAGATAGGGTGTTAGAGGTTTAGAGAGAGATAGGGGGTTAGGGTTTTGGAAAGATAGAGAGAGAGACTATGGGTTAGGAATTTAGAGATATAGAGAGAGAGAGAGATTGGGGATTAGGGCTTTAGAGGGAGATAATGATTGCAGATTATAGATTTAGAGAGAGAGAGAGATTGGGGGTTAGGGTTTTGGAGAGAGAGAGAATAGGGGTTAGGCATTTTGATAGATAAAGAGAGAGAGATTGGGGATTAGGGGTTTAGAGAGAGAGAGAGATTGGGGTTTGGGGTTCAGATAAATAGATAGATATGTAGATAGATATATAGATAGATCATAGAGAGAGAGAGAAAGAGATAGATAAATAGATAGGAAGAGAGAGAGAGAGAGATTAGGGGTTGGGGGTAGGGAGAGAGAGATTAGTGGTTAGGGTTTACATAGATATATATTTAGAGAGAAAGATAAATTGATGGTTATATATATATATATATAGAGAGAGAGAGAGAGAGAGAGATTGGGGGTTAGGGGTTTATATAGAGAGAGAAAATAAGGGTTAGGGTTTTAGAGAGAGAGATACTAGGGGTAATGGGTTTCCAGGAAGAGATATTGTGGGTTAGGGGTTTTGAGAGAGAGAGAGATGGAGAATATCGATTAGGGATTTAAATAGATAGATAGATATATAGGTATCTAGAGAGAGAAAGGGAGAGAGAGAGAAAGAGAGAGAAAGATTGGGGTCATAGGTTTAGATAGATAGAGGGAGGGGGGTTTAGAGAGAGGGAGAGATATTGGTCGTTAGTGGTTTGGAGAGAGAATGAGAGAGATATTGTGGGATAGGGGTTAAGGGTTTATAGAGAGTGATAAAGAGAGAAAAATATTGGCGGTTAATGTTCTATAGAGAGACAAAGATTGAGGGTAAGGGGTTTAGTGAGAGAGATATTGGGGGTTACGGTTCAGGTTTTAGGGGTTTAGAGAGAGACAGATAGATATTAAGGATTAGCTGTTTAGATAGAAAGAGAGAGAAATATTTGGGGTAAGGGGTTTAGAGAGAGAGGGAAGGAGATTGGATGTTAAAGAGAGAGATCGATTGGGTGTTAGGGTTTAGAGAGAGAGAGAAAGAATGATAGAGATTGTGGGTTAGGGGTCTAGAGAGAGAGGGGGGAGAGAGAGTGAATGAGAGATAGTGAGAGATTGGAGTTTAGGGGTTTATAGAGAAGAGAAATCGGAGGCTAGGGATTTATATATATAGATAGAGAGAGATATTGGGGGTTAATAGGGGTTTAGAGATATAGATAAATCACAGGGTAGTATGATGGTTAGTGGTTGGGGGGAGAGAGACATAGAGAGGGGGAGGGGTAGGTGGGTAAGGACTGGGAGTTTGCATGGAGAGAGAGGGGGGGTGGAGAGAGACAGAGGGATGGAAACACAGAGAAAAGGGATTAGGTGTTTACAGAGATATAGAGAGAGAGAGAGAGAGTTGTGGTTAGTTGTTTAGACAAAGAGAGAGATATTGGGGGTTATGAGTTAGGTGTTTAGAGAGAGACAAAGAGATTGGGTGTTAGGGATTTAGAGAGAGAGAGAGAGATTGGGGGTTAGTGCTTTAAAGAAATAGATAGATATGTGGTTAGGGGTTTAGAGAGAGAGATTGTGGGTTATGGGATTAAAGAGAGAAAGAGAGATATGGGGTTAGGGGTTTAGAAATAAAGAGAGATATTGGAGGTTAGGTATTTAGAGAGAGAGATTAGAAGTTAGGGTTTTAGAGTAACAAATTTTAGTTAGGTGTTTAGAGAGAGAGAGAGAGAGAGAGAGAGAGAGATTTGCAGTTAGAGGTTTGGAGACAGGGATATTGGGGGTTAGGGCCTTAGATAAAGTGAGATTGGTGGTTAGGAATCTAAGAAGATAGATAGAGAGAGGTTGGGGGTTAGGGAATTATATAGATAGATAGAGAGAGAGAGAAAGAAACATTTGGACTTAGGGGTTTAGCGTGAGATATTACGGGTTAGGGGTAGAGAGAGAGAGAGAAATATATTGGGGGTTATGGGTTTATAGAGAGATTGAGGGGTTAAATGTTTAAAGAGAGAGAAAGAGGCTAGGGGTTAAAGTTTTAGAGAGAGAGAGAGAGAGAGAGATTAGGGATTAGGTTTTTAGAGAGAGAGCGAAAGATAAATATTGGGGGTACGAGGTCTAGAGAGAGAGGGAGGGAGATTGGAGGTTAAAGAGAGAGATCGATTGGGTGTTAGGGTTTAGAGAGAGGGAGGGAGATTGGAGGTTAAAGAGAGAGATCGATTGGGTGTTATGGTTTAGAGAGAGAGAGAGAGACAGAGATTGTGGGTTAGGGGTTTATATTGAGAGGGGGGAAGAGAGATTGGCTGAGAGACGGTGAGAGATTCGAGGGCAGTGGTTTATAGAGAAAGAGAGATTGGAGGTTAGGTGTTTACAAAGAGAGAGAGAGAGAGAGAGAGAGAGAGAGAGAGAGAGAGAGATTGGGGTAGCAGTTTAGAGGGACAGAGAGAGAGAGAGAGAGAGAGAGAGAGACAGAGAGGAATTGGGGGTTAATAGGGGTTTAGAGATAGGGAGATATCACGGGGGAGTATGGATGGTTAGTGGTTGGGGGGAGAGAGACATGGAGAGGGGGGAGGGCTAGGGTGGTAAGGAGTGATAGTTTGGGGGAAGAAAGAGAGGCGGGGTGGAGAGAGAGATAGAGATATAGAGAGAGGAATGGAAAGAGAGAGAATAGGGGTTAGATGTTTAGAGAGATATAGAGAGATTGGGATTTAGGGGTTTAGAGAGAGAGAGAGAAAGAGAGATTTGTGGTTAGTTTTTTACAAGCAGAGAGAGATATTGGGGGTTAGGGATTCAAAGAGCGAGAGAGAGATTGGGGGTTAGTTGTTGAGAAAGAGATACAAAGATTGGGGGTTACGGATTTTGAAAGAGAGAGAGAGTGATAGAAATAAAGATATTGGTGGTTAGTGGTTTAGAGAGAGACATTGGAGATTAAAGGTTTAGATACATAGATATTGGAAGTTAGGGTTTATATAAATAGATAAAGAGAAGGAGAGAGACTAGGGATTATGGATTTAGAGAGAGAGAGATATTGGTGGTTAGGGGTTTAGATAGAGAGAGAGAGATTGAGGGTTAGTATTTGGGGGTTTAGATAGATAGAGTGAAAGAGAGATAGATTAGAGGTTAGTGGTTTAGAGAGAGAGAGAGATCGGGGTTTACAAAGAGAGAGAGAGAGAGAGATTCGGGGTTAATAGGGGTTTAGAGATGGAGAGAGATCACAGGGAGGAGTATGGATGGTTAGTGGTGACGGGGATTTAGACATAGAGAGGGGGGAGAGGCAGGTGCATGAGGAGCGAGGTTTTGGAGAGAGAGAGAGATTGTGGCTTATGTGTTTAGAGAGAGATATAGAGATTGGCATTTAGGGGTTCAGACAAAGAGAGAGATAAACAGAGCAAGGTTAGATGTTAATGATTTAGAGAGAGAGAGATAGAGATTGGGAGTTAGGGGTCATGACGGAGAGAGAGAGAGATATTGGGGTTATGGGTTTAGACAAAGAGAGGGAGAGATTGGGAGTTAGGTGTTTATAGGGATAATAATAGAGAGACTAAGGGTTAGGATTTGAGAGAGATATATATATACGAAGAGAGAGATTAGTGGTTAGTCGTTTAGAGAGAGATTGAGGGTTAGTGGTTTAGAGATTCAGAGAGATTGGTGGTTAGGGGTTTAGAGAGAGATTGGGGGTAGGGGTTTGAGAGAGAGATAGATATGTTGGGGGTTAGGGGTTTAGAGAGAGAGAGAGAGAGAGATATTGGTGGTTAGGGGTTTAGAGAGAGAGAATGGGATTCATGGTTTTAGTGGGATAGATTGGTGGTTAGGTGTTTAGAGAGAGGTTGTTCTTAGGTGTTTAGAGAGAGAGAGATTTGAGTTTAGTGGTTTAGAGAGAGAGAGATATTAGCTGTAAGGGGTGAGAGATAAAGAGATTGGGGCTTAGTATTTTAGATAAAGAGAGAGAAAAAGGGGTTATAGGTTTAAATAGATAAATCTAGAGAGAGAGGGAGAGAGAAAGGGATTTGGGGTTACGAGTTTAGAGATAGGGATAGAGATTAGCAATTACGGGATTAGAGTGAGAGAGAGAAATTGGAGGTTATGACTTGAGAGAGAGAGAGAGTTAGAGAGAGAGAGAGATTAGGGGTTACTTGTTTAGAGAGAGAGATAGAGAGAGAGAGAGATATTGGTGGTTAGGGGTTTAGAGAGAGAGAGATATTGGTGGTTAGGGGTTTAGAGAGAGAGAGAGAGAGATTGGGTTTAAGCGGTTTCGAGAGAGTGTTATTGGGGTTAGTGGTTTAGAGAGAGAGATCGGGGATTAGCGATTTAGATAGAGAGAGAGAGAGAGATAGATTGTGGTTTAGAGGTTTGGATAGATAGAGAGAGAAGGGATTTTAGAGAGAGTGAGGTATATTGGAGGTTAGGGGCTTAGAGAGAGAGAGATTGGTGGTTAATGGTTTAGAGAGAGAGAGATTAGGGGTTTAAATACATAGAGTGAGAGAGATAAATTTTAGTTTAGCGGTTAAAGAGACAGAGATCGAGGGTTTGGTATTTAGAAAGATATATATATATATTCGGCGTTAATAGGGATTTATAGATAGAAAGAGATCATGAGGGGGAGTATGGATGGTTAGTGGTGAGGCGTAGTGAGAAGTAGAGAGGGAGGAGGGGTATGTGTGTGAGAAGGGGGGTTTTGGGGGGAGAGAGAGAGAGAGAGAGAGAGAGAGAGAGAGAGATTGGGGTTTAGGGGATGAGTGCGAGAGAGAAAGAGATTGGGAGTTAGGGCTTTAGACAGAGAGAGGGAGAGATTTAGAGTTAGGTTTTTAGAGAGAGCTAGAGAGACTAAGGGTTAAGAGTTTAGAGAGAGAGGGAGATGAAGAGAGAGATTGGTGGCTAGTCATTTAGAGAGAGAGATTGGTGGCTAGTCATTTAGAGAGAGAGAAATTGGGGGTTAGTGGTTTAGAGATTCAAAGAGATTGGTGGTTAGGTTTTTAGAGAGAGAGATTGGGGGTTTAGAAAGAGAAAGAGAGATTGGGGGTTAGGGGTTTAGAGATAAAGAGAGAGATATTGGTGGTTAGGGTTTTAGTGAGTGAGAGATTGGAAGTTAGGGTTTTAGAGGGTTATATTTGTGGTTACATATTTAGAGAGAGGGAGATTGTTGGTTAGATTTTTAGAGAGAGATATTTGAGGTTAGTGGTTTAGAGAGAGAGATATTGGGTGTTATGGTTTAGAGAAAAAGTGATTGGGGGTTAGGAGTTTAAATAGAGACAGAGACAGAGACAAAGACAGAAATGGGTTATAGGTTTAGTTAGATAGAGCTAGAGAGAACGTGATATTTGGGGTTAAGAGTTTAGGGATAGAGAGAGAGAGAGATTAGGGATTAATGGATTAGAGTGAGAGAGAGAGAGAGAGAGAGAGAGAGAGAGATTGGTGGTTAGGGGTTTTGAGAGAGAGAGAGATGGGGTTAAGCAGTTTTGAGAGAGTTATTGGTGGTTAGGGGTTTAGAGAGAGATAGAGATTTGGGATTAGGGGTTTAGATAGATAGAGAGATAAAGAGAGGAAAATTGTGGGTTGAAGATTTAGATAGATAGATAGGTAGAGAGGGGGGGTTTAGGGAGAGGGATATATATTTGAGGTTAGGGGTTTAGAGAGAGAGAGAGATTGGGAGATTGGGTTAGTCATTTAGAGAAAGATAGATAAATAGAAAGAGAGAGAGAGAGAAATATTTTGGGTTAGTGGTTTAGAGAAAGAAAGATAAACAAAGATTGGGGGTAAGGGTTTAGAGAGAGAGAGGTTGGATATTAGGGTTTAGAGGTAATTGGCTAGGGGTTGAGAGAGAGTGATATAGATTAGGGGTTAGTGGTTTAGAGAGAGAGGGGGGGATTGGAGGTTAAAGAGAGAGATCGATTAGGTGTTAAGGGTTTAGAGAGAGCACGAGATAAATAGGTCGATTGGGGGTTAACAGTTTAGAGAGAGAGAGAGAGAGAGAGAGAGAGAGAGAGAGAGAGAGAGAGTGAGAGAGAGAGAGAGAAATCTACATTTAAGGGTCTAGAGATAGAGAGAGGGAGATTAGAGGTTAGGTTTTTAGAGAGAGAGGAGATATCGGGGCTTAGGGGTTTACACATACAGACCGAAAGAGATTGTGGGTTAATAAGGGTTTAGAGATAGATAGATATCATAGGGGAGTATGGATGGTTAGTGATGGGGCGAGAGAAACATACAAAGGGGGGAGGGGTAGGCGGCTGAGGAGTTAGGGTTTTCGGGGGGGGGGGAGAGAGAGAGAGAGAGAGAGAGAGAGAGAAATAAATATTGGGGGTTAGGGGATCAGAGAGAGATAAAATGAGATTGTGGGTTAGGGGGTTTATATAGATAGATAGATAGAGAGAGAGAGAGAGAGAGAGAGAGAGAGAGAGAGAGAGAGAATGGGTATTAGCGGTTTAAAGAGATTGAGATATTGGTGGTTAGGGGTTTAGATAGAAAGAGATATATTGGGGGTTAAGGTTTAGAAAGATAGAGTTAGAGAGAAAGAGAGATTAAGGGTTAGGGGATTAGAGAGAGAGAGAGAGAAAGAGAGAGGTTAGGGTTTACGGGTTAGATAAAGAGAGATTTGGGGTTTGAGGAAATAAAGAGATTGGCAGTAGTTATGGGTTAGGGGTTTAGAGAGAGAGATAGTGGGGTTGTTGGTTTAAAGAGGGATGGGGAGGTTGGGGGTTGGGATTTAAGGAGAGAGATCGATTGGCTATTAAGGGTTTAGAGAGAGGGAGAGAGATAAAGAGGGGGATTATAGGCTAGGGGTTTAGAGAGAGAGATAGAGAGTGAGAGAGAGACAGTGAGTGAGTGGGAGAGAGGAAGAAATTCGAGGTGAGAGTTTTTGTGATACAGAGAGGGAGGTTGGAGGTTAGGTGTTTAGAGAGAGAGAGAGAGATCGGGTTTTAGGGGTTTATACACACATAGAGGGAGAGATATTGGAGGTTAATAAATGTTTAGAGATAGAGAGAGATCATAGGGTAGTGTGGATAGTTAGTGGTGGGGTAGAAAGAAACATAGAGATGGAGGAGTGCTTGGTGGGTGAAGAGCTGGGGTTTTAAGGGAGAGAGAGAGAGAGATTGATGGTTAGGGGTTTAGAGAGAAAGAGAGAGATTGGAGGTTAAGGTTTTAGATAGAGATAGATAGATAGAGAAAGAAAGAGAGAGCTTGGGGTTTAATGGTTTTGAGAGAGAGAGAGATATTGGGGGGTGGGTTTTTACATAGAGAGGCAGAGAGAGAGATATTGTTGGGTAGGGGTTTACGTAGAGAGAGAGAGAGAGAGAGAGAGAGAGATTTGAGTTTAGGGATTTAGAGAGAGATATTACAGGATAGGGTTGAGAAAGGGAGAGAAATTGCGAGTTAGGGGATTAGAGAGAAATATATACGTAGAAAGTGAGAGATTGGGAGATATGGGTTTGAGAGAGAAAGGGAGAGAGATTGGGGGTTATGGACTTAGATAGAGATAAAAATATTAGGGATTAGGTGTTTAGAGCATGAGAGAGATTGGTGGTTACAGGTTTAGAGAAAGAGAGAGACTGTGGGTAATGGGTTTAGAGAGAGAGATGTTGGGGTTAGGGGTTTAGTAAAAGAGAGATTGGGTATTAGTTGTTTAGATAGATAGATAGAGATAGAGAGAGAGAGAGAGAGAGGGAGAGAGAGAGAGAGAAAATGGATGATAGAGGCTTAGATCGATAAATAGATAGACGAGTTTAGAGAGAGTGAGAGATATTGGAGGTTATGGGTTTAGAGAGAGATGGGTATATTTAGGGTTAAGCATTTAAGAGAGAGAAATAGAAATAGATAGAAAGAGTGACATTCATGGTTAGTGATTTAGAAATAGAGAGAGAAATTGAGGGTTAGGGGTTTTAAATGATAGGGAGAGATTGTTGGTTAGGGTTTTAGAAAGAGAGATTATGGGTTAGGGGATGAGAGAGAGAGAGACTAAGGGTCAACGGTTTAGAGAGAGATGGGGATAGAGAGAGAGAGATTGGGGGTTAGGGATTTAGAGAGAGAGATATTAGGGATTAGGGTTTAGATAGAGAGAGAGAGATTGGGGGTTAGAGGTTTAGATAGATAGAGGTAAAGAGAGGGGTTTAGAGATAGGGAGAGAGATTGGGGGTTAGAGGTTTAGAGAGAAAGAGATAGATTGGGGGTAACGGGTTATGGTTTAGGGATTCAGAGAGAGAGATCAATTTTGGGGGTTAGTGGTTTAGAGAGAGAGAGAGATTGGGGGTGAGGATTTAAGGGTTAGGGATTTAGAGAGAGATAAATTGGGTGTTAGTGGTTTAGAGAGGGAGAGAGACATCAATATTATATGTTAGAGAGAGAGATAATTTGTGTGCTATAAGCTTAGAGAGAAAGATATTGAGAGTTAGGGGTTTAGAGAGAGAGCATGTGTGTGATTGTGTGAGAGAAAGAGAAATCATAGGTTAGGGGTTGGAGAGATAAACAGAGATTGGAGGTTAGTGGTTCAGAGATAGAAATAAATCAGGAGTTAGGGGATTAGAGAGAGATAGATTGGGGATTAATAGGGGTTTGAATATATAGAGAGATCAATGGGTTAGTATAGACAGTGCTCTAGGGGTAGGTAGGTGAGAGGTGGGGGTTTGTGGAGAGATAGAGATAAAGGGAGAGAGGGAGAGAGAGAATGGGGGTTTAGATACAGAGAGAGATTTGGGGTTAGGTGTTTAAAGAGAGATAGAGAGATTGGGGGTTATAAGTTTAGAGAAAGAGAGAGAGAGAAAGAGATATAAATAGGGAGATTGGTGGTAATTGGTTGAGAGAGAGAGAGAGATATTGGGGGTTATGGGTTTAGAGATATAAGGAGATATTTTTGGTTAGGCATTTAGAAAGAGAGATTGTGGGTTCGAGGATAAGAGAGAGAAAGAGAGGGATTGTGGTCAGGGGTTTAGAGAGAGATTAACGGGTTAGGAATTTAGAGAGAGAGAAAGACTAGGGGTTAAAGGTTTAGAGAGAGAGATATCGCGCGTTAGGGTTCTAGATAGAGGGAGAGAGAAATAAAAATAGAGAGGGGATTTAGATAAAGAGAGACATTGGTAGTTAGGGGTTTATAGAGAGATAGAGAGAGAAAGAGAGAGAGAGAGAGAGAGCGATTAGGGGTTTAGAAACACATAGAGATTGCGGGTTACGGGTTTGGGTTTTAGAGAGAGAGGGGTAGAGAGAGAGAGAGAGATTGGCTATTAGGGGTTGAGAGAGAGAGAGAGAGATTGAAAGATCAATGGTATGGGGTTTAGAGAGATATTGATTGGATGTTAGGTGCTTAGAGAGAGAGAGAGAGATGCATATTGGGGGTTGTGGGTTTAGAGAGAGAGATTGGAGGTTAGTGGTTTAGAGAGAGGGAGAGAGATACGAGGTTAGGGGTTTAAAGAGAGAGAGATAATATGTTAGGGGTTTAGAGAGAGAGATGGTGGGTTAGTGGTATAGAGAGAGAGATACAGAGATTGGGTGTTAATAGGATTTTAGAGATATAGAGAGATTGTGAGGGGAGTATGGATGGTTAGTGGTGCGGGGGAGAGAAACATAGAGAGGGGGGAGAGGAGGGTGGGTTAAGAGTGGGAGTTTTGGGAGAGAGAGAGAGAGAGAGATTAGTGGTTATGGGTTTAGATAGAGAGATAGAGAGAGAGATTGAGGGTTAGGGTTTGGGGGTTTAGATAGATAGAGTGAAAGAGAGATAGATTAGAGGTTAGTGGTTTAGACAGATAGAGAGATCAGGGTTTAGGGGTTTACAGAGAGAGAGAGAGAGAGAGAGAGAGAGAGAGATTCAGGGTTAATAGGGGCTTAGAGATAGAGAGATATCACAAGGAGGAGTATGGATGGTTAGTGGTGATGGGGATTTAGACATAGAGAGGGGGGAGAGGTAGGTGCATGAGGAGAGGGGTTTTGGGGAGAGAGAGACAGAGAGAGAGAGAGAGAGAGAGAGAGAGAGAGAGATTTTGGCTTATGTGTTTAGAGAGAGATATAGAGATTGGCATTTAGGTGTTCAGACAAAGAGAGAGATAAACAGAGCAAGGTTAGATGTTAATGATTTAGAGAGAGAGATAGAGATTGGGAGTTAGGGGTCATGATGGAGAGGGAGAGAGATATTGGGGTTATGGGTTTAGACAAAGAGAGGGAGAGATTGGGAGTTATGTGTTTATCGAGATAATAATAGAGAGACTAAGGGTTAGGATTTGAGAGAGAGATTAGTGGTTAGTCGTTTAGAGAGAGATTGAGGGTTAGTGGTTTAGAGATTCAGAGAGAATGGTGGTTAGGGATTTAGAGAGAGAGAGAGAGACAAATATTGGTGGTTAAGGGTTTAGAGAGAGATTGGAAGTCATGGTTGGGATAGATTGGTGGTTAGGTGTTTAGAGAGAGAGAAATTTGAGTTTAGTGGTTTAGAGAGAGAGAGAGATTAGCTATAAGGGGTGATAGAGAAAGAGATTGGGGCTTAGTATTTTAGATAGAGAGAGAGAGAATGGGGTTATAGGTTTAAATAGATAAATCTAGAGAGAGAGGGAGAGAGAAAGAGATTTGGGGTTACGAGTTTACAGATAGAGATAGAGATAGAGATTAGGGATTAAGGGATTAGAGTGAGAGAGAGAGAAATTGGAGGTTATGACTTGAGAGAGAGAGAGAGAGAGAGAGAGAGTTAGAGAGAGAGAGAGATTAGGGGTTACTTGTTTAGAGAGAGAGAGAGAGGTTGGTGGTTAGGGTTTTAGAGAGAGAGAGAGAGAGATCGGGTTTAAGCGGTTTTGAGAGAGTGTTATTGGGGGTTAGTGGTTTAGAAAGAGAGATTGGGGATTAGCGATTTAGATAGAGAGAGAGAGAGAGAGAGAGATTGTGGTTTAGAGGTTTAGATAGATAGAGAGAGAGGGATTTTAGAGAGAGTGAGGTATATTGAAGGTTAGGTGTTTAGAGAGAAAGAGATTGGTGGTTAAGGGTTTAGAGAGAGAGAGATTAGGGGTTTTATTTTGGGGATTTAGATACATAGAGTGAGAGAGATAAATTTTAGTTTATGGGTTAGAGAGACAGAGATCAAGGGTTTGGTATTTAGAAAGAGAGAGATATATATATATATATGCAGGGTTAATAGGGATTTATAGATAGAAAGAGATCATGAGGGGGAGTATGGATGGTTAGTGGTGAGGCGTAGTGAGAAATAGAGAGGGGGGAGGGGTAGGTGTGTGAGAAGGGGGGTTTTGGGGAGAGAGAGAGAGAGAGAGAGAGAGAGAGAGAGAGAGAGATTAATGATTAGTGGTTTAGAGAGAGAGAGAGAGAGATTGGGGTTTAGGGAATGAGTGGGAGAGAGAAAGAGATTGGGAGTTAGGGCTTTAGATAGAGAGAGGGAGAGATTGAGAGTTAGGTGTTTAGAGAGAGATAAAGAGACTAAGGGTTAAGAGTTTAGAGAGAGAGGGAGATGAAGAGAGAGATTGGTAGCTAGTCATTTAGAGAGAGAGAGATTGAGGGTTAGTGGTTTAGACATTCAAAGATATTGGTGGTTAGGTGTTTAGGCAGAGAGATTTGGGGTTTAGAGAGAGAAAGAGAGATTGGGGGTTAGGGGTTTAGAGACAGAGAGAGAGATAATGGTGGTTAGGGTTTTAGTGAGAGAGAGATTGGAAGTTAGGGTTTTAGAGGGTTATATTGGTGGTTACGTGTTTAGAGAGAGGGAGATTGTTGGTTAGATTTTTAGAGAGAGATATTTGAGGTTAGTGGTTTAGAGAGAGAGATATTGGGTGTTAGGGTTTAGAGAAAAAATGATTGGGGTTAGGAGTTTAAATAGAGAGAGAGAGAGAGAGAAATGGGCTATAGGTTTAGTTAGATAGAGCTAGAGAGAAAGTGATATTTGGGGTTAAGAGTTTAGGGATAGAGAGAGAGATATATTAGGGATTAATGGATTAGAGTGAGAGAGAGAGAGATTAGCGGTTTGGTGTTTAGAGTGAGAGAGAGAGATTGGTGGTTAGGGGTTTTGAGAGAGAGAGAGATGGGGTTAAGCGATTTTGAGAGAGTTATTGGTGGTTAGGGGTTTAGAAAGAGATAGAGATTTGGGATTAGGGGTTTAGATAGATAGAGAGATAAAGAGAGGAAAATTGTGGGTTAAATATTTAGATAGATAGATAGGTAGAGAGGGGGGGTTTAGAGAGAGAGAGAGATTGGGAGATTGGGTTAGTCATTTAGAGAAAGATAGATAAATAGAGAGAGAGAGAGAGAGAGAGAGAGAGAGATAGAGAGACAGAGAGAGAAATTTGCATTTAAGGGTCTATAGATAGAGAGAGGATGATTGGAGGTTAGGATTTTAGAGAGAGAGGTGATATCGGGGTTAGAGGTTTACACATACAGAGCGAAATAGATTATGGGTTAATAAGGGTTTAGAGATAGAGAGATATCATAGGGGAGTATGGATGGTTAGTGGTGGTGGGGAGAGTAACATACAGAGGGGGGAGGGGTAGGTAGGTGAGGAGTGGGGGTTTTATGGTGGGAGAGAGAGAGAGAGAGAGAGAGAGAGAGAGAGAAATAAAGATTGGGGTTTAGGGGATCAGAGATAGATAAAATGAGATTGGGGGTTAGGGGTTTATATAGATAGATAGATAGAGAGAGGGAGAGAGAGAATGGGTATCAGGGCTTTGGAGAGATTGAGATATTGGTGGTTAGGGGTTTATATAGAAAGAGATATATTGGGGGGTTAGGGTTTTAGAAATATAGAGTTAGAGAGAAAGAGATATTAAGGGTTAGGGGATTAGAGAGAGAGAGAGAGAAATAGAGAGGTTAGGGTTTACGGGTTTAGATAAAGAGAGATTTGGGGTTTGAGGAAATAAAGAGATTGGTAGTAGTTATGGTTTAGGGGTTAGGGGTTAGAGAGAGAGAGAGAGATATTTGGGTTAGGGGCTTAGAGAGAGAGATAGTGGGGTGGTTGGTTTAAAGAGAGATGGCGAGGTTGCGGGTTGGGAGTTAAAGAGAGAGATCAATTGGCTGATAAGGGTTTAGAGAGAGGGAGAGAGATAAAGAGGGGGATTATGGGTTAGGGGTTTAGAGAGAGAGATATTGGAGGTTAGTAAATGTTTAGAGATAGAGAGAGATTGTAGGGTAGTGTGGATAGTTAGTGGTGGGGTATAAAGAAGCATAGAGATGGAGGAGTAGTTGGTGGGTGAAGAGCGGGAGTTTTAAGGGAGAGAAAGAGAGAGAGAGAGAGAGAGAGAGAGAGAGATTGATGGTTAGGGGTTTAGAGAGAAAGAGAGAGATTGGAGGTTAAGATTTTAGATAGAGATAGATAGATAGAGAAAGAGAGAGAGAGATTGGGGTTTAATGGTTTTGAGAGAGAGAGAGAGAGATTGGGGGTAGGTGATTACATAGAGAGGTAGAGAGAGAGATATTAGTGGGTAGGGGTTTACATAGAGAGAGAGAGAGAGAGAGAGATTGGTGGTTAGGGGTTTAGAGAGAGAGAGAGAGAGATTGGGTTTAAGCAATTTTGAGAGAGTGTTATTGGGGGTTAGTGGTTTAGAGAGAGAGATTGGGGATTAGCGATTTAGATAGATAGAGAGAGAGAGATAGATTGTGGTTTAGAGGTTTAGATAGATAGAGAGAGGGGGGATTTTAGAGAGAGTAAGGTATATTGGAGGTTAGGGGTTTAGAGAGAGAGAGATTGGTGGTTAAGGGTTTAGAGAGAGAGAGATTAGGGGTTTTATTTTGGGGGTTTAGATACATAGAGTGAGAGAGATAAATTTTAGTTTAGGGGTTAGAGAGACAGAGATTGAGGGTTTGGTATTTAGAAAGAGAGAGAGAGAAAGAGAGAGAGAGATATTATGGGTTAAAAGGCATTTATAGATACAAAGAGATCATGAGGGGGAGTATGGATGGTTAGTGGTGAGGTGTAGTGAGAAATAGAGAGGGGGGAGGGGATGTGTGTGAGAAGGGGGGTTTTGGGGAGAGAGAGAGAGAGAGAGAGAGAGAGAGAGAGAGATCATGGTTTAGTTTTTTAGAGAGATTTATAGAGATTGGAATTTAAGGGTTTTGATAGAGAGATAGAGAGAGAGAGAAAAAAAGAAAGAGATTAATGGTTAGTGGTTTAGAGAGAGAGAGAGAGAGATTGGGGTTGAGGGAATGAGTGGGAGAGAGAAAGAGATTGGGAGTTAGGGATTTAGATAGACAGAGGGAGAGAGTGAGATTTAGGTGTTTAGAGAGAGATAAAGAGACTAAGGGTTAAGAGTTTAGAGAGAGAGGGAGATGAAGAGAGAGATTGGTGGCTAGTCATTTAGAGAAAGAGAGATTGGTGTCTAGTCATTTAGAGAGAGAGAGATTGGGGGTTAGTGGTTTAGACATTCAAAGATATTGGTGGTTAGGTGTTTAGGCAGAGAGATTGGGGGTTTAGAGAGAGAAAGAGAGATTGGGGGTTAGGGGTTTAGAGATAGAGAGAGGGATATTGGTGGTTAGGGTTTTAGTGAGAGAGAGATTGGAAGTTAGGGTTTTAGAGGGTTATATTGGTGGTTACGTGTTTAGAGAGAGGGAGATTGTTGGTTAGATTTTTGGAGAGAGATATTTGAGGTTAGTGGTTTAGAGAGAGAGATATTGGGTGGTAGGGTTCAGAGAAAAAGTGATTGGGGTTAGGAGTTTAGAGAGAGAGAGAGAGAGAAATGGGTTATAGGTTTAGTTAGATAGAGCTAGAGAGAAAGTGATATTTGGGGTTAAGATTTTAGGGATAGAGAGAGAGAGATATTAGGGATTAATGGATTAGAGTGAGAGAGAGAGAGATTAGTGGTTTGGTGTTTAGAGTGAGAGAGAGAGATTGGTGGTTAGGGGTTTTGAGAGAGAGAGAGAGATGGGGTTAAGCGATTTTGAGAGAGTTATTGGGGATTAGGGGTTTAGATAGATAGAGAGATAAAGAGAGAAAAATTGTGGGTTAAAGATTTAGATAGATAGATAGGTAGAGAGGGGGGGTTTAGAGAGAGGGGTATATATTTGAGGTTAGGGGTTTAGAGAGAGAGAGAGATTGGGAGATTGGGTTAGTCATTTAGAGAAAGATAGATAAATAGAGAGAGAGAGAGAGAGAGAAATATTTTGCATTAGTGGTTTAGAGAAAGAAAGATAAACAAAGATTGGGGGTAAGGGTTTAGAGAGAGAGAGAGAGATTGGAGGTTAGGGGTTGAGAGAGAGGGACATAGATTAGGGGTTAGTGGTTTAGAGAGAGAGCGGTATTGGAGGTTGAAGAGAGAGATCGATTAGATGTTAAGCGTTTAGAGAGAGCACGAGATAAATAAGTGGATTGGAGGTTAACGGTTTAGAAAGAGAGGGAGAGAGAGAGAGATTGAGTGAGTGAGAGAGTGAGAGAGAGAGAGAAATTTGCATTTAAGGGTCTAGAGATAGAGAGAGGGAGATTGGAGGTTAGGATTTTAGAGAGAGAGGTGATATCGGGGGTTAGAGGTTTACACATACAGAGTGAAATAGATTGTGGGTTAATGAGGGTTTAGAGATAGAGAGATATCATAGGGGAGTATGGATGGTTAGTGGTGGTGGAGAGAGAAACATACAGAGGGGGGAGGGGTAGGCAGGTGAGGAATGGGGGTTTTATGGTGGGGGAGAGAGAGAGAGAGAGAGAGAAATAAAGATTGGTGTTTAGGGGATCAGAGAGAGGTAAAATGAGATTGAGGGTTAGGGGTTTATATAGATAGATAGATAGAGAGAGAGAGAGAGAGAGAATGGGTATCAGGGCTTTGGAGAAATTGAGATATTGGTGGTTAGGGGTTTAGATAGAAAGAGATATATTGGGGGTTAGGGTTTTAGAAAGATAGAGTTAGAGAGAAAGAGATATTAAGGGTTAGGGGATTAGAGAGAGAGAGAGAGAAAGAGAGAGGTTAGGTTTTACGGGTTTAGATAAAGAGAGATTTGGGGTTTGAGGAAATAAAGAGATTGGTAGTAGTTATGGGTTAGGGGTTAGGGGTTAGAGAGAGAGAGAGAGAGAGAGATTTGGGTTAGGGGCTTAGAGAGAGAGATAGTGGGGTAGTTGGTTTAAAGAGAGATGGGGAGGTTACAGGTTGGGAGTTAAAGAGAGAGATCAATTGGCTGATAAGGTTTTAGAGAGAGGGAGAGAGATAAAGAGGGGGATTATAGGTTGGGGGTTTAGAGAGATAGATATTGGAGGTTAGTAAATGTTTAGAGATATAGAGAGATCGTAGGGTAGTTTGGATAGTTAGTGGTGGGGTAGAAAGAAACATAGAGATGAAGGAGTGGTTGGTGGGTGAAGAGCGGGGGTTTTAAGGGAGAGAGAGAGAGAGAGAGAGAGAGAGAGAGAGAGAGAGATTGATGGTTAGGGATTTAGAGAGAAAGAGAGAGATTGGAGGTTAAGGTTTTAGATAGAGACACATAGATAGAGAAAGAGAGAGAGAGAGCTTGGGGTTTAATGGTTTTGAGAGAGAGAGAGAGATTGGGGGGTACGTGTTTACATAGAGAGGCAGAGAGAGAGATATTGGTGGGTAGGGGTTTACGTAGAGAGAGAGAGAGAGAGAGAGAGAGAGAGAGAGATTGGGTTTAAGCGGTTTCGAGAGAGTGTTATTGGGGGTTATTGGTTTAGAGAGAGAGATTGGGGATTAGCGATTTAGATAGATAGAGAGAGAGAGAGAGAGAGCTAGATTGTGGTTTAGAGGTTTAGATAGATAGAGAGAGGGGGGATTTTAGAGAGAGTAAGGTATATTGGAGGTTAGGGGTTTAGAGAGAGAGAGATTGGTGGTTAAGGGTTTAGAGAGAGAGAGATCAGGGGTTTTATTTTGGGGGTTTAGATACATAGAGTGAGAGAGATAAATTTTAGTTTAGGGGTTAGAGAGACAGAGATCGAGGGTTTGCTATTTAGAAAGATATATATATATATATATTCTGTGTTAAGAGGGATTTATACATACAAAGAGATCATGAGGGGGAGTATGGATGGTTAGTATTGAGGTGTAGTGAGAAATAGAGAGGGGGGAGGGGATGTGTGTGAGAAGGGGGGTTTTGGGGAGAGAGAGAGAGAGAGAGAGAGATCATGGTTTAGTTTTTTAGACAGATATATAAAGATTGGCATTTAAGGGTTTAGATAGAGAGATAGGGAGAGAGAGAAAAAAAGAAAGAGATTAATGGTTAGTGGTTTAGAGAGAGAGAGAGATAGATTGGGGTTTAGGGGATGAGTGGGAGAGAGAAAGAGATTGGGAGTTAGGGCTTTAGATAGACAGAGGGAGAGATTGAGAGTTAGGTGTTTAGAGAGAGATAAAGAGACTAAGGGTTAAGAGTTTAGAGAGAGAGGGAGATGAAGAGAGAGATTGGTGGCTAGTCATTTAGAGAGAGACAGATTGGTGGCTAGTCATTTAGAGAGAGAGAGATTGGGGGTTAGTGGTTTAGACATTCAAATAGATTGGTGGTTAGGTGTTTAGGCAGAGAGATTGGGGGTTTAGAGAGAGAAAGAGAGATTGGGGGTTAGGGGTTTAGAGATAGAGAGAGAGATATTGGTGGTTAGGTTTTTAGTGAGAGAGAGATTGGTAGTTAGGGTTTTAGAGGGTTATATTGGTGGTTACGTGTTTAGAGAGAGGGAGATTGTTGGTTAGATTTTTAGAGAGAGATATTTGAGGTTAGTGGTTTAGAGAGAGAGATATTGGGTGTTAGGGTTTAGAGAAAAAGTCATTGGGGTTAGGAGTTTAAATAGAGAGAGAGAGAGAGAGAAATGGGTTATAGGTTTAATTAGATAGAGCTAGAGAGAAACTGATATTTGGGGTTAAGAGTTTAGGGATAGAGAGAGAGAGATTAGGGATTAATGGACTAGAGAGAGTGAGTTAGAGAGATTAGCAGTTTTGTGTTTAGAGTGAGAGAAAGAGATTGGTGGTTAGGGGTTTTGAGAGAGAGAGAGATGGCGTTAAGCGATTTTGAGAGAGTTATTGGTGGTTATGGGTTTAGAGAGAGATAGAGATTTGGGATTAGGGGTATAGATAGATAGAGAGATAAAGAGAGGAAAATTGTGGGTTAAAGATTTAGATAGATAGATAGGTAGAGAGGGGGGGTTTAGAGAGAGGGATATATATTTGAGGTTAGGGGTTTAGATAGAGAGAGATATTGGGAGATTGGGTTAGTCATTTAGAGCAAGATAGATAAATAGAGGGAGAGAGAGAGAAATATTTTGCGTTAGTGGTTTAGAGAAAGAAAGATAAACAAAGATTGGGGGTAAGGGTTTAGAGAGAGAGAGAGAGAGAGATTGGAGGTTAGGGGTTAGAGGTAATGGGTTAGGGGTTGAGAGAGAGGGACATAGATTAGGGTTAGGGGTTTAGAGAGAGAGGGGGATTGGAGGTTAAAGAGAGAGATCGATTAGCTATTAAGCATTTAGAGAGAGCATGAGATAAATAAGTGGATTGGAGGTTAACGGTTTAGAGAGAGAGAGAGAGAGAGAGAGAGAGAGAGAGTGAGTGAGTGAGAGAGTGAGAGAGAGAGAAATTTGCATTTAAGGGTCTAGAGATAGAGAGAGGGAGATTGGAGGTTAGGTTTTTAGAGAGAGAGTTTATATCGAGGGTTAGGGGTTTACACATATAGACCGAAAGAGATTGTGGGTTAATAGTGTTAACACCCAAAAAGTGCTCACTAGCTCATTTTCTTATTCGCATGACCCGTTTGTCCACTTTTTCATCATTTGAGCCTCTAAAGCCACCAAAAGGTCACCAAAAGACCTTAATACACCCCTTTTTCCACTCAAAATGAATAGTTTTCCTCAAAAAGCATAAAAAACCCTCAAAAAAGGTCCAAAATTCCCAAAAATATTAAAAAGGGAATAAAAATATTCAAAATATTCAAAAAAAGGAAAAAGGAGGGAAAAGGTACCTAAACCATGTTGGTCAATACCATTGGTTTCCTCAAAACCATAATGGTATTCCCCACCACCAAAAACTATAAAAAGGTGGTAGGGGCTCCTCACTTTCCATCCATCCATCTTCCTATCCTCATGGTGTCAAAATCTCCCATGAGCTTTTGATCATTGTAGCTATCTTGGAGAAGCGACCTTTGGAGCTTGGAGCTACTCACCTTGGAAGTTGCTCAGCAATCTTCACCATTTGGAGGTATCACTATTGCAAGCACTTGCTTGCCCCTATTTCATAATACAAAAGTTATTTTATTTTATTTCTTGTTCTTGTTTCAAATCTTTCCAAGTTTATTATGATATGCACATGCTAGTTTAGATTAGATTTAGATTTAGATTTACAATTGTTTTTGCTTTAATATTTGAAACTGCTATCACTTGTTGATAGGTTCCCATTGCACTAAGCTTGGTTGCAAAACCAAGCCAACAGTTTTTGGCGACTCCGCTGGCTTCGAATCCTTAGATCTCAAATTTTGCTTTAGATCTTAGTTTTTGTTCTTTTTAGTCGGTTTAATTCATAGATCTGCTATCCTAGACAACAGATCCATTGCTGCTCTAGATTTTGCCCCTTTTTATTGCCATTAACAGCTCGAAATTGCCATTTTCGGGTTCATTTTTCGGCGTCTGTGTACGGCTTTCACCTCGCAACTTTTTTCCCAACAGTCACATGGCTCATCGCAACTGCACGGTTCTTTTCCCGTGGCTCACCGTGGCTTCGCAGCCAATTTTGACGCTGCACATCGCAGCTTCGCGGCCATTTTCCGCGCTGCACATCGTGACTGTGTGGCGAAATCCCGCGCTGCCCATCGCGGCTTCACGGCTGAAAGCCGCGCTACCCATCGCGACTGTGTGACAGAAACCCATGCGGTCCATCGCGACTGTTCTGTCAAAACCCGCGATGCAAGTTTTTTCAATTCGGCCAATCTGTTAAGAAATTAATTTTTTGCTATATTTTCTGCCCACTTAGCTATTTTACAGTATTAAAATTCCTGCATTATTACAGCCATATAAATCTTTTTACTATTTAGAATGCACATTTAAAAAAGTCTTTTTAAAAATTTTCAAAAATTGAAAGAAGGATTTATTTGCATTTTATCTAGATAAAATTTTTTACTGTTTACTTGCTTGATACTTTGCCCAAGCAATTGTTTAAAAAAGAAATCCATTTATTTCTTGAAGTATTCATATTATTTGCTTTCCTATTTCAAAGATCCTTTGTTTTTGAATAGTCTTTGCAAAGCATTTACATTTTCAATTTCAGTCCAAAATACCACACGTGCACCCACTCAAACACATAATTTAAACTGAGCCTTAAAATTTACCCTAACTTCAACCAACTTTTAACCCCACTTGGGGAGCACTTAAAAGAACTTTGTAGCTAGGTAGAATTGAGGGAATAGGTGTTCCAATAACACCCCTCAGTTATTACATTTGAGACATAGCTGTTGTCCATTAGGGAACCAAAATCTCCTAGTATTTTTTGGCATGGTCACAACTAGTTTATTAGAGGGCCTCTCCCCTAGGAGGGTTGAAGTCGCGAGGATGGTTCCGGAAGCATGAGTGGAATACCGAAATCTATTCAGTAACCGAAGGCTACCATTCGTAGTTCTCGGGATATCCCTGTATGGGGGTATTGCGGTAAAAGGCCCAAATGGCAGATTCACCTTTTCTAAACGTGTCATGAACGGAGTATCCTAGTTGCCATTCTTTAGGATTGACTACCTGGTGTCCCTCCCGGTAGGGGGTTATCTAGCCATTGATTCAAAACTCAATATTATCTGACTTGGATTTCATCACCTTGCAGAGAATATCGTTTGTTGACTCACAATACTTCTAGTTAGGTGTTTGCATGATATATTCCACCTTTGGTCTAGTAGCACCTCTTTTTTCTAGAAGCTGTTTGACTGTTGGTATTCTGACCATTTTTGTTGCATCCCTCCACTTATTATAGCACAGTTGCTATAATAGGTGCTTTTTGAGGTTGATTGTTTGGCTTGAGAGCCTTTATTTTCACTCCCCTTTTTTGCACCCTTGGTTGCATTAGGGTTTCGAGTTTTTTATACATCACCATCTTACACTAAAATTTTTTTAAACACATATCTCACCATTGAGAATTTTAGACGATATCGTCGCCTTCAGGGTGAACCCCCACAGTTCAGTCTGCTTGGCTCTCCATGTCACCGACGTAGAGCCTTATCCCTTGACTCGACACATCATCGACCAAACATACAGTCATCCAATTCTGACACGCCTCACTTCACATCTGATTCTGAGGCTGAATCCGAAAACCCTACTGAATTATTACCAACCAACCTCGTGGCTAGAACACAATTCGACCCACTTTTTACCAGTACTGTTGGAGATACATCCACAAACCCTTCGACTGCTTTGCCATCCATGGAAACAACCACCCCCCTAGGTATGCCTAATATGGGGGACACTCCACCTTTAGGAATTCCCAACACAGGACTACCTCCTATTATGGGTATGCCAAACATAGGGGTCACACCCCCTCTCATTACCACAAACCAGATCCCAGGAATTCCTACTACTATTCCTAACCCCGGTGTAACCCATGTTGCACTTGGAAACGCTGGACCATACCAAACCACAACTGTTGGAGGACACATACCTTCATTACCTAGCATACCCTTAGGGGCTACTAGACCACTACATCATGCCACCATGAATAGTCATGTCCCAGTCACTACGCCACATCCATCTGCTAGTTTACCTCTTACATGGCGAGTCTGAACTTACCAGACTTATCCAAGCTAACCAACGATCCTATCAGGCACAACCCTACATGGCCATCCATGCCTACAAAGCTTCCCTCGAACATACCTAAGTTTGAAGGAAAACCTGGGGAGGACCCCCAAAACCACATCATGTCTTTTCACCTATGGTGTTCATCTAACTCCATAGTGGATGACTCCATTCATCTAAGACTATTACAATGAACGTTCACTAGCTCTGCAGCCAAGTGGTACATCAAACAACCACATGGGACCCACTAGACTTTTACGTCTCTCGCCTCTACTTTCCTTCAGTTTTTTCAGCTACCTATACATTACGATGCAGGAGTTGAAATACTATTGTCTTGCCGACAAAACACAGCTACCCACATCACGGACCACATCCATGAGTGGCGCAAGCGCCGTAGCCTCTGTAAAATTAATCTGGATGACCGTATATTTTTGGACTGGTTCCTTAAATCACTCCTACCCCTCATAGCAAAAGACGTCACTTCCGAACGACCCCAGTGAAAGGAAGAAGCTATCCTAAAAGCTCAGCAATTCGACCTAATTTACACCCAATCAGGCTATCTCTATACCATCATACCAGACGCCCCACGAGGCGATTCTTCACACGGTGACGTACCGGGGGCATCACATGCCGCTGATGGTATTATTGGCCAGGTTACACCGCAAATTAAACCTTTTAGCACGGTGAGCAACATAAATGCCCCAGACCTCTCTAGGGCTACATCTAATTCTAGAGCGACAACTTTCTACGCTCCAATGACTCATCACACTCATGGACCCTCTTGTCCACAACATTGCTATGGGAAAGTGCCATCGACATATGTACCTCCCACATACTTTAACCAACCAGCCACTCATAACCAAATTCAGTTTCTGCCACAACCAATATATTACCCACAGCAAGCTACGACAGCTAACCCAACACCTCCAATAGCTCAGGGTTACCAACAACCCCAGCACGTAACTGGACCACCTCCAGCCCCACCAGCTTATTATCCACCACAACCTGTTCCCGCACTTGCGGTAAACCAAAATCCTCCCACTGCTCAAGGGAAAGTGTACACACAACACAATCAGCCCCAACATCAAAACAACCAGCGCAACCAGGGTGGGAAACAAAACCACGAAAGAGGACATAACCGCGGAAACAACCAACAACATCAACAAGGTCCTCCACCTCCCAATCCTCTGCATAATAACAATGCTGCTCCTCCCAACCAGAATTTGGATCGTCATCCCAAGCATCCCAAAAACAATAACCTTAGAAGAAACCACCCTTGTTCTATATGCGGGGTCTATGGCCATTACACACATGCTTGCCCACATTTGGAGCGAGCTCGGCAACTCTAGACTGACGATTCCCATCGTCAAGTGCAAGCGGCTCCTCAAGCGCCACCCAACCCTCCACCACCTCAACATCAACCTTTGGTGCTACAAAACCCCTTTCCAACCCAAGGAGTAGTGAACAATCAGCCGTTAGCTCCCCCTTAGGGCAACACACCACCACAACAAATCACTTATGCCGCTCCTGATCAACCCATGTTCGATTCAGATACCCACCACTTGTTAATGATGTCATCCTTAGATGCCAACCTCCAAACCCTCCATAACCAATATGGCTCCACCCCTGAAGCCCCTCCCACCGACAAGAACACTAACGTTCATCCCACGGATCAGACGTTACGTATACCTCCGGCTCCACTCGGTGGCGCTTCTAAAGCACCCCGCTTCCCACTTCGTCGCATCAACAATAATCCCAATGCTCGTGCTACGTCGAAATACAACATTGTAGATGACTTAGCCCAGTCTCCTGCAGCCATGTCTACTTTAGAAATATTAAAAAACTATCCTTCACAGTGCAAGACTTTTCTCTCTACCATTGGCGCTATTGACCCCAATGATTCACAACTCATGGCATTCGATTCGGACCAGTCCGAACCACGCCTCCCTTCCACTTTAGCATTCCAAGTTTCTGTTTCCATTTGGAATATTGTCATCCATCGATGCATTATCGATGAAGGTGCCTCTACATGCGTTATGTCCACATTCGTTTGGAAGAAGTTGGGCTCCCCTACTCTCCAACAGTCCACCACTGCATTGCGAGCCTATGACGGCCGTTCGGCTCAACCCCAAGGTCTCTTATCCAATGTCCCCGTCCAGCTGGCTGGTAAAACCGTGCTCATTGACATAGAGGTCATCAATTCCCAACTTGATTATAACCTCTTACTTGGTCGCAGCTACATGTATGCCATGCGGGCGGTTTCCTCATCCATTTTTCGTACCATGATGTTCCCCCATGACAGACGCATGGTCAAGGTCGACCAACTCACCTATTACGATCCCAAGGCCCCCGCTGCACCCGAAAATGTTCTCCCCATGATTGAACAACCTGTTTGTGGTGCAACTACCTTGTTTGTTTCCTCCGTGGGACCCGGACTTTACTTCGACGTGCCGATGACTTCTACATTCCAATCCATTCCACCACCGTCACTGGAGACCCACGTCGCTGACCTCTGTACTCTTTCACACAATACACAAACACCCAACAATCAACCATCCTTGTTACCTAAACCACCATTGGTCCCTAGTCACATTGGTGTTACACCCATCCACACAATCCCCTTTCTATTTCCTCCCTCAGGTGTAGTAAGCGCTCCGGTTATGGCTACCCTTAGTCTCCCCGGGTTAACATTGGGATTACTCGTGTGGTATATTTCACCTCCCGTTCCCCGGTCGACACCAAATGTCATCCTACAACTCGTGCAACCCATTGTCACTTCTACTCAACCACCTTTCGGTATCACTACCCCTTCGTCATCTACGAATCCCCCTCCTCTCATCAGGCCCACTGGGGGCAGAGGCCCACAACCATACACTGTGGTACCCCCTCCCAAGGCAGTTAAACCTCCCCCCGTGTTTCATGCTCCTCCTAAATGCTCGTTGTGTGATGAGTTAGGCCATCCAACCCATCAGTGTCCATAGTTACCTGCATTATAGGAACACATGCAAATGCTTGACGATGACCCCAACATCCCGGTTGTCAAAATCGACTCAAACTCCAAGCCTCCTAAAAAATCACTGTGTACCAACCACCCTTGTGCGATATGCGGTATTTACGGCCATTACTCACATCACTGTCTTGATATCCCAGATTACAGAGCAGCGTTTTACGAGTTGAATAATGTCGACTTAGAAATATCTCCTCCCCTCATCAAGGAGATCTACCCTCCGAAATCATCCGTTTCGGAAGGAATCAATACCATCTATATGATTTCAACCACTTTCAAACCAAAACCCCTTGATTTATGGTCTGACTACTTCCATACTGATGAGCAAATTTTGGAAACACTCGCTGCACCCGACTACCCTTGGGACGATATGCATCATCGCTCATACTGCCTCCCAGAGGCATCTACATCCACCGCATCTAATCAGCTATCGGTCGAATCAAAAGATTTGATACCCACTAAAGTCGATTGGTTCAAGGACCCCATCCCAGCACCGGATGCCTTCGAAGAAGGGAACATGTCCAACATTTCCCCCATTATACAAATCGACATTTCCACCAGACCTGGGAAATGATGCTTGAGATCATTTCTCGCTCTCACCTCTAGATTTTTTGGGCATTTTTCCCATGCCCCCTCATCACCTTGGTTTGCATGACACATCCGCCGTTCTCCATTTTTGACAATCTTTATATTGCCGGATTTAGTTTTTTGCGCTTGTGATGATGCTTGAGATCATTTATCGCTCTCACACCCATACTTTTCAGGCACTTTTTCAAAATGCCCTCTCATTGCCTCGGTTTGCGTGCCACATTGACCGTAGCCCCCTTTTGACAATCTTTATGTCACAGGATCCAATTTTCCGCACTCATGATGGTGCTTGAGACCTTTTCTTGCTCTCATCAATCCCTTTTTGTTCGGTATAGTTTTACCCCTTTTTCCGGCCAAGCAATCCCTTTTACGAAAAAGGCACTTAGGGAGTTTCTGTTAAGCTCTTTTCTGACTCCTAAAACAATGAAAAGATTTTCGAGCAACCTTGCTTCCTTTCATGCTCGCTAAACGTATCAGAAAGGGCGTCTACCTGGTATAAGTTTACCCCTTTTTCGGACCTTGTAGACTAATTACGAAAAAGGAATACTCTAGTCACATCGGCTAGAAGAGTTCTCCATTTGCATCATTTTATGCTTTTTCGGGCCTTGAAGACTAACTCACGAAAAAAAACACCAATGGAGTCCACTTACCGCTTTCAGACTCTCTAAACATGAAAGCGACCACGACCAATTACCATCCTGGGCTCGTAAAACCAACAGGACACTACTCACAACCACTGCAGAGTCTTCTTATTGTTTTCAGACTCCTTAAAAATGAAAGCACCAATGAGCACGAACAGTCCTAGGCTCACAAAATCCACAGGACAGTACCATTTCAGAGCACACTTTTATTCCTTCTTGGAGCTCATTAAAACTACGAAGAAGGTCCCAATGGTGCTCCTTGGTGCCACAACAAATCACGTCTACTCATATGGCAGCGTCCCCATTTTGGTCGCCTTTGTTCAAAGTATTCTGTAGTATGTCACCCTGAGAACCCCCTAAACAACACCCATCAGCTCGTCCCCTCAGTTAATACATACCCTTCATCCCTTAAAAGCTATGCTCCCCGCACCTACAAGTCAATTCCCTACGCTACCAGGTCAACCATGTCATCATGCTCTGGACAAAGGAAGTTTGAGTCCACCCACTATATGACCCCAGTTACTTCCCATCCCCATAAGTATGTCAGTCCTACCATTAGTACTACCACACTTCAGTTCTACACCTCGTGCTCCTAACAAGAAAACATCATTGCCTTGTTAGTTGCTGGTCTCCCTCTGTTGATGACAACCAAATTTATTCCAGAGGATAGACCTAGAGGTCCCTGTGTCTTGGACTCATCACCATTTATGATGAGTGCTTGCGAATCATTTCGAGAAGAGTCCTCAGTGCCTCTCCAAATGGTTGTTTCTCACATGCTCGACTTCAACACCTTGATCGCATCGTTGAGACTCGCACAGGGTATTGGTCCTTTCAGTTATTAGTCGAAGACCCCCGGATACCTCCTAACTCTTCCACATTTGAGAATCTACTTATGGAAACAACCAGTTACATTTTTTCTATGGATATCCGGGTTGCGCATGGTGACAGTATTCAGATGTACCCCAGTTTTTATACTCCCTCGAGTATACAGTTACATGTACATGTACTTCTCAATGATGACTCTCAGTCATTGAGTCACTACAGATGTTGGACACCTTCAGATTCAGCAGTTCATCAACCATTCTGAGACCCTATTCAGAACGGTTGACGCTTTATTCCAGTGTATCAGTTATTGAGATCAGTCATGATATGATCATGAGTACATCCCAAAATAATGTCCCCTCTGGACCATTACGATGTACCAGCAGATTCTTTATGTATTTTTCAGGTCCCCCTTCGTGGGACTAATTGTTATGTATATGTCTTGATACGAGTATGGGTATGCCTGCGTCATCCATTATCAGAGATTATTCCTCATTCATATTGAGGCCATGTAATATTTTTTGTTTTTTGCAGCTTCCAAGGGCCGTGGATCCAGTCTCCAAACGGTCTCTTCTCCTCCCCAAACCCCAGAAAAAAGACAAAAGAACTATGATGTCTATCGGCCATACGATGAGCTCCTTCCTTCCCACATCAGGGGGTTATCTGTTAACACCCAAAAAGTGCTCACTAGCTCATTTCCTTATTCACATGACCCATTTGTCCACTTTTTCACCATTTGAGCCTCTAAAGCCACCAAAAGGTCACCAAAAGACCTTAATACACCCCTTTTTCCACTCAAAATGAATATTTTTCCTCAAAAAGGGTCCAAAATTCCCAAAAATATTAAAAAGGGAATAAAAATATTAAAAATATTCAAAAAAAGGAAAAAGGAGGGAAAAGGTACCTAAACCATGTTGGTCAATACCATTGGTTTCCTCAAAACCATAATGGTATTCCCCACCACCAAAAACTATAAAAAGGTGATAGGGGCTCCTCACTTTCCATCCATCCATCTTCCTATCCTCATGCTGTCAAAATCTCCCATGAGCTTTTGACCATTGTAGCTATATTGGAGAAGAGACCTTTGGAGCTTGGAGCTACTCACCTTGGAAGTTGCTCAACAATCTTCACCATTTGGAAGTATCACCATTGCAAGCACTTGCTTGCCCCTATTTCATAATACAAAAGTTATTTTATTTTATTTCTTGTTCTTGTTTCAAATCTTTCCAAGTTTATTATGATATGCACATGCTAGTTTAGTTTAGATTTAGATTTAGATTTACAATTGTTTTTGCTTTAATATTTGAAACTGCTATCACTTGTTGATAGGTGCCCATAGCACTAAGCTTGGTTGCAAAATCAAGCCAACAAATAGGGGTTTGGAGATAGAGAGATATCATAGGGGAGTATGGATGGTTAGTGGTGGGGGAGAGAGAAACATACAGAGGGGGGAGGGGTAGGAAGGTGAGGAGTGGTGTTTTTATGGGGGGGAGAGAGAGAGAGAGAGATTGGGGTTTAGGGGATCAGAGAGAGATAAAATGAGATTAAGGGTTAGGGGTTTATATAGATAGATAGATAGAGAGAGAGAGAGAGAGAATGGGTATCAGGGGTTTAGAGAGATTGAGATATTGGTGGTTAGGGGTTTAGAAAGAAAGAGATATATTGGGGGTTGGGGTTTTAGAAAGATAGAGTTAGAGACAAAGAGATATTAAGGGTTAGGGGGTTAGAGAGAGAGAGAGAAAGAGAGAGGTTAGGGTTTACGGGTTTAGAAAAAGAGAGATTTGGGGTTTGAGGAAATAAAGAGATTGGTAGTAGTTATGGGTTAGGGGTTAGGGGTTTAGAGAGAGAGAGAGAGAGATATTTGGGTTAGGGGTTTAGAGAGAGAGATAGTGGGGCTATTGTTTTAAAGAGAGATGGGGAGGTTGGGGGTTAAAGAGAGAGATCGATTGGATGATAAGGGTTTAGAGAGAGGGAGAGATATAAAGAGGGGGATTATGGGTTAGGGGTTTAGAGAGAGAGACAGTTGTTCGGGTACACAGGGTACTACCAAAGGACCGAACACCAAGAGCAACCACTTCACACAAACAGATCACAGATCAACATACCGATGTTTTGACGTGGTTTAAACCCTCTTGAGGGAAACACTCCATGGCCCCGACCAAATAGCTTCTATGGGACAATTTATTATGCAAATAAAGAAAGTTACAAATGATCTTCTCATAATCGATCAACTAAACAATGACCCTCCATGCTCTTTAAATAGATATCATGGACCAATCGGGTGTTAAGCCACGGATCAAGGTTAGGTTTGATCTAAGAGAAGTTGAGCTGTCGGATCACTCTATGTCGAAAACATATCATGATCGTCGGTTTAAGTATTTACATATGCATACTAAAGAAACACACTATCCCTAACGGATATATTACACAAGTTGATCTTAACTAACTCCTAAGTGTCTAAATATCCTAACATCCCCCCTTAAGAACAACTTGGGATAGGATTGAAGGATTTACAAAAGTGACACTATTAGGAGAAGGAAGGAGGCATTAGAGCCTATCCCCCCTTAATGACAAGTTCCTGAACTCCTAACATAGATCGAAGTTTCGAAAACTTCGCTTCTGTAAGAGACTTGGTGAAGATGTCTGCAACTTGGTCATCTGTAGGGAAAAAGAGCACTTCAAGAACACGATCATGAACAATATTTATGATGAAGTGCATATGTAGCTCAATGTGTTTGCTGCGTTGATGTAGAACTGGATCTTTGGCAAGCTTGATGGCACTTTGATTGTCGCACCAAAGTGGAGTAGGCTGTTGCTGCTCGAATCCAAACTCTGAAAGGATCTGTCGAAGCCATAAAGCTTCCTGACTGGAATTAACTGCTGCTCGATATTCTGCCTCTGCTGAGGAAAGAGCAAGAGCTTGTTGTTTCTTACAGGCCCAAGTAATAGGTCCAGATCCCAAACTGAAAACATAACCTGCAGTAGACTTTCGATCATTAGGATCGCCGGCCCAATCTGAATCAGTGAAACCAACCAACAAAGGTTTCCCCCCTGTACTGTAATGAATCCCAAACTGAACTGTACCTCGAATATATCAAAGTATTCTTTTAGCTGCTTTCCAGTGACTTTCATGAGGTGTCTGCATATAACGGGCAACTCGACCAACGGCAAAGGAAAGGTCAGGACGGGAATGAGTCAAGTATAAGAAACTACCAACAAGCTGACGATACAAGGTGGCATCTACTTCAGGTGAAGTACAAGTGGCAAAAAGTTTGACTCCAGACTGGAAGGGAGAAGGGGATGGTGTACAATCTTCCATGTGAAAGCGTCGAAGAAGGTCACAAGCATACTTAGACTGAGAAAGAAAGATTCCTTCTTTGGTTTGCAATACTTGGAGACCAAGAAAATAATGCAAATGTCCTAAGTCTGACATTTCAAAATTTTGTTTAAGACTGGATTTCACATGGTTTATAAGTTTAGGGTCACTACCAGTAAGAATAAGGTCATCAACATATAGAACAAGTATGATGAGATGGTTTCCTACTTTCTTGGTATAGACATTGGGGTCAGAATGGCATCTAGAAAAACCAGTGTCAAGGAGAAAGTTATCCATTTTGGCATACCAAGCTCTAGGAGATTGCTTAAGGCCATATAAGGATTTCTTAAGGCGGCAGACAAGGCTAGAGTTATTCTGAACATAGCCAGGAGGTTGTTCCATGTACACTTCCTCCTGTAAATCACCATGTAAGAAGGCAGACTTGACATCCATTTGATGGAATTCCCAGTTGTGTAAGGCTGCAAGGGAAAGAACAAGGCGGATGGAGTTCATTTTTGCGACAGGAGCAAAGGTTTCATTGTCGTCAATCCCTTCAACTTGGGAAAAACCTTTGGCAACTAACCTTGCCTTAAGTCTTTCAACACTTCCATGTAATGCATACTTAGTTCTGTAGACCCATTTACATCTAACAAGTTTTCTTCCTTTTGGAAGAGGTACAAGATCCCATGTATCGTTCGCCATTAAGGAACGATATTCTTCATCCATGGCTGCATCCCAATATGGATTCCCTGAAGCTTCTACAAAAGTTTTTGGATCATGATTCTCGGAAACTTGAGCCAAAAGAGAAGAGGCTCGCTGAAATTGAGAACGTGTTCGACGTTGATCTCTAGGATCACTGGTAAGATCACCAGCTTCTTCACATGTTGAACGGACCCATCGAGGAAGCACTTGTACTGGTGCAACTGGAGGAACATGAGCAGGCGGAGGTGGATTTTCATCCTCACTGTCATCATCAGAAACTGGAGTTGGAAACCTGTCAAGGAAGTTGGAAGAAGAAGAAGAAAGCACAAACGCCGAATCAGGCTCGCAGGCCAAAGATGGCACAATCGCCGAGTTAGGCTCGCAGGACAAGATATTTTCATCAAATTTAACATCTATTCTAATGATTATATCATGAGAATGTGGTTGAAGAAGTCTATAACCTTTTACATCTTCAGAATATCCAAAAAATATGCACTTTTCACTTTTAGGCTGCAATGCTTTCCGTTTTTCATCCGAAATGTGAGCCCATGCTTCACTACCAAACACATGGAAGTGACTTACATTAGGTTTAGTTTTACTCCATGCTTCTTCCGGTGTTATACCTTGTAATGCTTTAGTGGGGGTGTGATTAACTATTTAATTTGCACAATTTATGGCTTCAGCCAAAAATTGAAGACTTAGTCCCTTAGATTGGATCATACAATTAGCCATTTATTTTAAAGTGTGGTTCTTTCGCTCAGCTACACCATTTTGTTGTGGTGTATATGGAACAGTGTGCTGTTGTTGGATGCCTTGTTCAGTGCATAAAGTAGTGAACTGTTTGTTAACATATTCTCCTCCATTGTCAGATCTTAACTTAATAATTTAATGACCAGATTGTTTTTCAACAAGGGCCTTGTAGGACAAGAACATGTTAAATACTTCGCTCTTAAGTTTTAGGAAATAAACCCAAGTGCATCTGGTGTAATCATCAATGAAAGTTAAGAAATATTTGAAACCAGAAAAGGAAGCAGATGGAAGAGGACCACACAAGTCACTATGCACAAGCTCCAAGGGAACCGAGGCGTGCCAAGAGGCACGTTTGTCAAAACTATCCCGATGATGTTTTCCGAGTACACAACCGAAGCAAACACCATCTCTGCAAGATACCATCGGAAGACCTGTCACCATATTTTCTTTACATAGTTGTTGCAATGAGAGATAATTTAAGTGACCAAATCGCTCATGCCAAAGTTTGCTCAAGTTATCACTATGAGCAACAAAAACTGAATTGAAAGGTGATGACCCAAAGTTGTTAAACTTGTACAACCTGGTAATATCATCAACAATTCTGGTAGCTAGGACCTGTTGAGGATCTTTAAAATCCTTGATTACAACTTGGTGAGGTGTAAAGGTCACAATTTTACCTTCACCAGAATGAGTGATCTGATAGATTGATAACAAATTGCAGGAAATTCTTGGAACACATAGTACATCACTAAAATGACCATTATCTACTGGAACTGTTCCAACTCCTACAACACTTAGAGATCTATCATCACCAACAAATATTTGTTTGGTGTTACATTCATGCATAGTAGAAAAGATGGTTTGATCCTTAGCCATATGATAAGATGCTCCAGAATCAATGAGCCATTCATTTGAAGTAGAAGAAGAAGATGCGTTATAAGAATAACCAGAAGCACAAAGTGCATGTCCATGAGAGGCAGATTCTGAAGGCGAATCTAGGCTGATGTTGTGCTTCTTTATTGCTGCTTCCAAGGCTGCCATATTCTTGAAACACTTAGATTCATCATGATTATCTTTTCCGCAATAGTTGCAATGACGCTCAGTCTTCTTGCCTTTTGGCTTGGATCCTTTGTCATTTTTTAAAGAAGGAGCTAACTGAGAGGGTTTTGGACCCTTGTTTGACTTATTATTGTGAAAATTTTGTTTCTTGGGAGGCTTGGACTTTTCTTTCTGTTGGGACAATAAGGATTTCCCAGATGTATCTTCATTGTTGATTATTCCAAGATGAATGAGTTTATCTTGTTCCATAATCAAGGAATCACAAAAGGATTCAAGACTAGGCTCTTGATAGCTAGCAGCATTCAAGGATGCTTTCATGGAATAAAATGTAGATACAAAAACAGAATATGCAGGTCCAAGTTTGGAAAGAATATGATAAATGCATTGTTTGTCTTCCCTCTCAATATTACATTCTGCACATAAGAGTTTAAGAGTTTTGTACTTAGATAAATAATCTTGAATGCATGAAAAGTCACTTGGATTTAAAGAGATCAACTCATTTTTGAGTTGGTGACCTCGAATTTCATTGTGTTTACCAAACACAGATTCCAACTTGTCCCAAGCAGTATTAGGTTCATCAATTTCAGATATGTGGAATCGCAAATCAGTAGAGATTGACATCCCAATCAATCCACGAGCTTCATCACATCTATTTTCCCATTTTATTTTCTTATCATCATCAATGGGTTCTTTTTCTTTCCCTGTGGTAATTCTGAAAAGTCCCCTACTTCATAGAACATCCTCCATACGAGATTTCCATGAGAAATAGTTGGAACTATTAAATAGAATATCACAATGGGTGGCCATATTTGTAAATGGCTCTAAAAGAAGAAACCAATAGTCTGGATGTGAAGAGATCAAAAAAATAGGCGGTTTCAAAAAAAACAGCACTGAAAACTGACTCTGTATGATGAAGTTATGCTTGAACAAATAAATTGTTGAAGATGTCCCCAATAGTGACGTGGCAGCTAGAGAATGTCCAGCAAAAAAAAAGAACCCCCCTCTTCCCAAGATAAACCTTTTGACAATCACTTTACAAGAAAGTTGCTTTAAGTGAACCACTTTTGTAAAATAAGTGATTTCATTTTTACAATGATATTACTTTTAAATAGTGCAACAATAAATAAAAAAATTAAGTGACTCACTTGTATTTTTATTTTTTATTATTTAAGTGAGATGCACTTTTACAATAAAGTAACTTGAAAATAGAAATTGCATGCACTTTTTTTTTAAAAGTAACTTCCCAAGACTTGAACTCAAGACCTATTAAGAAATAAAGCAACTTTGAACCAAGTGAGCTAGATTAAAAGGTATGTAAAATATGGGAATGAGTAAGGGGGCTTTTTTTTTTTTTTTTTTTTTACTCTTCTTGCTCGGTTTGCGTGCTTGCCATTTTCCTGCAAAACAGACCATAAAACGAAACAAAAAAAACTTTTCCACACTTGTGGACTGTTAGGATATTTAGACACTTAGGAGTTAGTTAAGATCAACTTGTGTAATATATCCGTTAGGGATAGTGTGTTTCTTTAGTATGCATTAGTATGCATTTGTAAATACTTAATCCGACGGTCACGATATGTTTCCGAGATAGAGTGATCCGATGGCTCAACTTCTCTTAGATCAAACCTAACCTTGATCCATGGCTTAACACCCGATTGGTCCATGATCTCTATTTAAAGAGCATGGAGGGTCATTGTTTAGTTGATCGATTATGAGAAGCTCATTTGTAACTTTCTTTCTTTGCATAATAAATTGTCTCGTAGAAGCTATTTGGTCGGGGTTGTGGAGTGTTTCCCTCAAGAGGGTTTAAACCACGTCAAAACATCGGTGTGTTGATCTGTGATCTGTTTGTGTGAAGTGGTTGCTCTTGGTGTTCATTTCTTTGGTAGTACCCTGTGTACTCGAACATGGTATCAGAGCTTTTATGAAGTGCCGCTTCCGGTTATGATCTAGATCTTGAACTGTTGTTGTCGAAACTCGAAAGGGTTTATAGTTCTGATATTTCTGTGTATTTCTGGGCTTTGGGAGGTGTTCCATTGCGTCCAGAGCGTCGTTTCCATTGGGAAATAGTTTTCGTTTGATTGAAAACAGTTCCCAGTTGCTCCAAAAACGGGTATTTCATCAGATCTGAAGGTATAATGTTACAGTGACGCATTTTTTTATTTTGTTTTTTAAAAAGAAAAAATCTCACATTTCATCTTTTTTTACGGTTAGATTTTTTTTTGGGTTTGGATTGTTGCTTTCCCGTCTGCATATGCTCTTTGCCGTGCACCTTGAGCGATCTCGGCAAATCAGAAACAGAAAGGGAAAGGGTTTTTCTCGGCTGCGTATGCTCTTTGCCGTGCACCTTGCGTGATCTCGGCAAATCAGAAACAGAGAGAAAACGTAGACTTTCCGGACAAGCTAACAAGATCTAACTCCACAAGTGTGGAAAAGCTTTTTTGTTTCGATTTGTGGTCTGTTTTGCAGGAAAAAGGGAAAGCACGCAAACCGAGCAAGAAAAGTTAAAAAAAAAAAAAAACCCCATTCTTCATTTCCATATTTTACATACATTTTAATCTAGCTCACTTGGTTCAAAGTTGCTTTATTCCTTAATAGGTCTTGAGTTCAAGTCTTAGGAAGTTACTTTTAAAAGAAAAAGTGCATGCAATTTCTATTTTCAAGTTACTTTATTGTAAAAGTGCATCTCACTTAAATAATAAAAAATAAAAATACAAGTGAGTCACTTAAGTTTTTTTATTGTTGCACTATTTAAAAGTAATATCATTGTAAAAGTGAAATCACTTATTGTACAAAAGTGGTTCACTTAAAGCAACTTTCTTGTAAAGTGATTGTCAAAAGGTTCATCTTGGGAAGAGAGGGGTTCTTTTTTTTTGCTGGACATTCTCTAGCTGCCACGTCACTATTGGGGACATCTTCAACAGTTTCTTTGTTCAAGCATAACTTCATCATACAGAGTCAGTTTCCAGTGCCGTTTTTTTTTAAACCGCCTATTTTTTCAAGCTCTTCACATCCAAACTATTGGTTTCTGCTTTTACAACCATTAATTTACAACTATGGCCGCCCATTGTGATATTCTACTTAACAGTTCCAACTATTTCTCATGGAAATCTCGTATGGAGGATATTCTACGAAGTAGGGGACTTTTCAGAATTACCACAGGGAAAGAAAAAGAACCCACTGATGATGATAAGAAAATAAAATGGGAAAATAGATGTGATGAAGCTCGTGGATTGATTGGGATGTCAATCTCTACTGATTTGCGATTCCATATATCTGAAATTGATGAACCTAATGCTGCTTGGGACAAGTTGGAAACTGTGTTTGGTAAACACAATGAAATTCGAGGTCATCAACTCGAAAATGAGTTGATTTCTTTAAATCCAAGTGATTTTTCATGCATTCAAGATTATTTATCTAAGTACAAAACTCTTAAACTCTTATGTGCAGAATGTAGGATTGAGAGGGAAGACAAACAGTGCATTTATCATATTCTTTCCAAAATTGGACCTGCATATTCTGTTTTTGTATCTACATTTTACTCCATGAAAGCATCCTTGAATGCAGCTAGCTATCAAGAGCCTAGTCTTGAATCCTTTTGTGATTCCTTGATTAGAGAACAATATAAACTCATTCATCTTAGAATAATCAACAATGCAGATACATCTGGGAAAGCCTTATTGTCCCAACAGAAATAAAAGTCCAAGCCTCCCAAGAAACAAAATTTTTGCAATAATAAGTCAAACAAGGGTCCCAAACCCTCTCAGTCAGCTCCTTCTTTAAAAAATGACAAATGATCCAATCCAAAAGGCAAGAAGACTGAGCGTCATTGCAACTATTGCGGGAAAGATAATCATGATGAATCTAAGTGTTTCAAGAAGATGACAGCCTTGGAAGCAGCAATGAAGAAGCACCACATCAACCTAGATTCGTCTTCAGAATCTACCTCTCATGGACATGCACTTTGTGCTTCTGGTTATTCTTATAATGCATCTTCTTCTTCTACTTCAAATGGATGGCTCATTGATTCTGGAGCATCTTATCATATGGCTAAGGATCAAGCCATCTTTTCTACTATGCATGAATGTAACACCAAACAAATATTTGTTGGTGATGATAGATCTATAAGTGTTGTAGGAGCTGAAACAGTTTCAGTAGATAATGGTCATTTTAGTGATGTACTATGTGTTCCAAGAATTTCCTGCAATTTGTTATCAGTCTATCAGATCACTCATTATGGTGAAGATAAAACTATGACCTTTACACCTCACCAAGTTGTAATCAAGGATTTTAAAGATCCTCAACAGGTCCTAGCTACTGGAAATTATTGTTGATGATATTACCAGGTTGTACAAGTTTAACAACTTTGGGTCATCACCTTTCCCTTCAGTTTTGTTGCTCATAGTGATAACTTGAGCAAAATTTGGCATGAGCGATTTGGTCACTTAAATTATCGCTCATTGCAACAACTATGTAAAGAAAATATGGTGACAGGTCTTCCGATGGTATCTTGCAGAGATGGTGTTTGTTCCGGTTGTATACTCGGAAAACATCATCGGGACAGTTTTGACAAACGTGCCTCTTGGCACGCCTCGGTTCCCTTGGAGCTTGTGCATAGTGACTTGTGTGGTCCTCTTCCATCTGCTTCCTTTTCTGGTTTCAAGTATTTCTTAACTTTCATTGATGATTACACCAGACGCATTTGGGTTTATTTCCTAAAACTTAAGAGCGAAGTATTTAACATGTTCTTGGCCTACAAGGCCCTTGTTGAAAAACAATCTGGTCATCAAATTATTAAGTTAAGATCTGACAATGGAGGAGAATATGTTAACAAACAGTTCACTACTTTCTGCATTGAACAAGGCATCCAACAACAACACACTGTTCCATATACACCACAACAAAATGGTGTAGCTGAGCGGAAGAGCCACACTTTAAAAGAAATGGCTAATTGTATGATCCAATCTAAGGGACCAAGTCTTCAATTTTGGGCTGAAGCCATAAATTGTGCAAATTACATAGTTAATCACACCCCCACAAAAACATTACAAGGTATAACACTGGAAGAAGCATGGAGTAAAATTAAACCTGATGTAAGTCACTTTCGTGTGTTTGGTAGTGAAGCATGGGCTCACATTCTGGATGAAAAACGGAAAGCATTGCAGCGTAAAAGTGAAAAGTGCATATTTGTTGGATATTCTGAAGATGTAAAAGGTTATAGACTTCTTCAACCACATTCTCATGCTATAATCATTAGAAGAGATGTTAACTTTGATGAAAATATCTTGGCCTGCGAGCCTAACTCGGCGATTGTGCCATCTTTGGCCTGCGAGCCTGATTCGGCGTTTATGCCTTCTTCTCCTTCTTCCAACTTCCTTGACAGGTTTCCAACCCCAGTTTTTGATGATGACAGTGAGGATGAAAATCCACCTCCGCCTGCTCATGTTCCTCCAGTTGCACCAGCACAAGTGATTCCTCGATGGGTCCGTTCAACATGTGAAGCAGCTAGTGATCTTGCCGGTGATCCTAGAGATCAACGTCTAACACGTTCTCAGTTTCAGCGAGCCTCTTCTCTTTTGGCTCAAGTTTCCGAGAATCGTGATCCAGAAACTTTTACAGAAGCTTCAGGGAATCCATATTGGGATGCAGCCATGGATGAAGAATATCATTCCTTAATGGCGAACAATACTTGGGATCTTGTACCTCTTCCAAAAGGAAGAAAACTTGTCAGATGTAAATGGGTCTACAGAACTAAGTATGCATCAGATGGAAGTGTTGAAAGACTTAAGGAAATGTTAGTTGCCAAAGGTTTTTCCCAAGTTGAAGGGATTGACTACAATGAAACCTTTGCTCCTGTCGCAAAAATGAACTCCATCCACCTTGTTCTTTCCCTTACAGCCTTACACAACTGGGAAGTTCATCAAATGGATGTCAAGTTTTCCTTCTTACATGGTGATTTACAGGAGAAAATTTACATGGAACAACCTCCTGGCTATGTTCAGAATAACTCTATCCTTGTCTGTCGTATTAAGAAATCCTTATATGGCGTTAAGCAAGCTCCTAGAGCTTGGTATGCCAAAATGGATAACTTTCTCCTTTACACTGGTTTTTCTAGATGCCATTCTGACCCCAATGTCTATACCAAGAAAGTAGGAAACCATCTCATCATACTTGTTCTATATGTTGATGACCTTATTCTTACTGGTGGTGACCCTAAACTTATAACCCATGTAAAATCCAGTCTTAAACAAAATTTTGAAATGTCATACTTAGGACATTTGCATTACTTTCTTGGTCTCCAAGTCCTACAAACCAAAGAATGAATCTTTCTTTCTCAGTCTAAGTATGCTTGTGACCTTCTTCGTCGCTTTCACATGGAAGATTGTACACCAGCCCCTTCTCCCTTCCAGTCTGGAGTCAAACTTTCTGCCACTTGTACTTCACCTAAAGTCGATGCCACCTTGTATTGTCAGCTTGTTGGTAGTCTCTTATACTTGACTCATTCCCGTCCTGACCTTTCCTTTGTCATTGGTCGTGTTTCCCGTTATATGCAGACACCTCATGAAAGTCACTGGAAAGCAGCTAAAAGAATACTTCGATATATTCAAGGTACAGTTCAGTTTGGGATTCATTACAGTACAGGGGGGAAACCTTTGTTGGTTGGTTTCACTGATTTAGAATGGGCTGGCGATCCTGATGATCGAAAGTCTACTGCAGGTTATGTTTTCAGTCTGGGATCTGGACCTATTACTTGGGCTTGTAAGAAACAACAAGCTCTTGCTCTTTCTTCAGCAGACGCAGAATATCGAGCAGTAGTTAATGCCAGTTAGGAAGCTTTATGGCTTTGACAGATCCTTTCAGAGTTTGGATTCGAGCAGCAGCAGCCTACTCCACTTTGGTGCGACAATCAAAGTGCCATCAAGCTTGCCAAAGATCCAGTTCTACATCAACGCAGCAAACACATTGAGCTACATATGCACTTCATCAGAAATCTTATTCACGATCGTGTTCTTGAAGTGCTATTTTGCCCTACAGATGATCAAGTTGCAGACATCTTCACCAAGTCTCTTACAGAAGCGAAGTTTTCTAAACTTCGATCTATGTTAGGAGTTCAGGAACTTGTCATTAAGGGGGGATAGGCTCTAATGCCTCCTTCCTTCTCCTAATAGTGTCACTTTTGTAAATCCTTCAATCCTATCCCAAGTTGTTCTTAAGGGGGGATGTTAGGATATTTAGACACTTAGGAGTTAGTTAAGATCAACTTGTGTAATGTATCCGTTAGGGATAGTGTGTTTCTTTAGTATGAATTAGTATGTATTTGTAAATACTTAATCCGACGGTCACGATATGTTTCCGACATAGAGTGATCTGACGGCTCAACTTCTCTTAGATCAAACCTAACCTTGATCCGTGGCTTAGCACCCGATTGGTCCATGATCTCTATTTAAAGAGCATGGAGGGTCATTGTTTAGTTGATCGATTATGAAAAGCTCATTTGTAACTTTCTTTCTTTGCATAATAAATTGTCCCGTAGAAACTATTTGGCCGAGGCCGTGGAGTGTTTCCCTCAAGAGGGTTTAAACCACGTCAAAACATCGGTGTGTTGATTTGTGATCTGTTTGTGTGAAGTGGTTGCTCTTGGTGTTCGGTTCTTTGGTAGTACCCTGTGTACCCGAACATGGACTTAGATCTTGTTAGCTTGCCCGGAAAGTCTACGTTTTCTCTCTGTTTCTGATTTGCCGAGATCGCGCAAGGTGCACGGCAAAGAGCATACACAGCTGAGAAAAACCCTTTCCCTTTCTGTTTCTGATTTGCTGAGATCGCTCAAGGTGCACGACAAAGAGCATATGCAGACGGGAAAGCAACAATCCAAACAAAAAAAAATCTAATAGTAAAAAAAAAAATGAAATATGAGAGATTCTTTTTCTTTTCAAAAAATGAAATAAAAAAATGCGTCACTGTAACATTATACCTTTAGATCTGATGAAATACGCATTTCTGGAGCAACCGGGAACTGTTTTTGATCAAACGAAAACTATTTCTCAATGGAAACAATGCTCCAGACGCAATGGAACACCTCCGACAGCCCAAAAATGCACAGAAATACCAGAACTAGAAACCCTTTCGAGTTTCGGCAACAACAGTTCAAGATCTAGATCATAACCGGAAGCGGCACTTCATAAAAGCTTTGATACCATGTTCGGGTACACAGGGTACTACCAAAGGACCGAACACCAAGAGAAACCACTTCACACAAACAGATCACAGATCAACACACCGATGTTTTGACATGGTTTAAACCCTTTTGAGGGAAACACTCCACGGCCTCGACCAAATAGCTTCTACGGGACAATTTACTATGCAAAGAAAGAAAGTTACAAATGAGCTTCTCATAATCGATCAACTAAACAATGACCCTCCCTGCTCTTTAAATAGAGATCATGGACCAATCGGGCGTTAAGCCACGGATCAAGGTTAGGTTTGATCTAAGAGAAGTAGATCCGTCAGATCACTCTATGTCGGAAACATATCATGACCGTCGGATTAAGTATTTACAAATGCATACTAATGCATACTAAAGAAACACACTATCCCTAACGGATATATTACACAAGTTGATCTTAACTAACTCCTAAGTGTCTAAATATCCTAACAACAGTGAGTGAGTGGGAGAGAGCAAGAAATTCGAGGTGAGAGGTTTGCTGATAGAGAGATGAAGGTTAGAGGTTAGGCGTTTAGCGAGAGAGAGAGAGATCAGGGTTTAGGGGTTTACACACACATAAAGGGAGAGATATTGGGGGTTAATAAATGTTTAGAGATAGAGAGAGATCGTAGGGTAGTGTGGATAGTTAGTGGTGGTGTAGAGTGAAACATAGAGAGGGAGGAGGGGTAGGTGGGTGAAGAGTGGGGTTTTAGGGGAGAGAGAGAGAGAGAGAGATTCATGGTTAGGGGTTTAGAGAGAAAGAGAGAGATTGGAGGTTAAGGTTTTAGATAGAGATAGATAGATAGAGAAAGAGAGAGAGAGCTTGGGGTTTAATGGTTTTGAGAGAGAGAGAGATTTGAGTTTAGGGATTTAGAGAGAGATATTGAAGGATAGGGTTGAGAGAGAGAGAGAAATTGCAACTTATGGGATTAGAGAGAAATATCTACATAGAAAGTGAGAGATTGGTGGATATGGGTTTGAGAGAGAAAGGGAGACAGATTGGGGGTTATGGACTTAGAGAGAGATAAAAATATTAGGGGTTAGGTGTTTAGAGCACGAGAGAGAGATTTGTGGTTATAGGTTTAGAGAAAGAGAGAGACTAGGGGTAATGGGTTTAGAGAGAGAGATGTTGGGGTTAGTGGTTTAGTAAAAGAGAGATTGGTTATTAGTTGTTTAGATAGATATATATATATATAGAGAGAGAGAGAGAGAGAGAGAGAGAAAATGGATGGTAGAGGCTTAGATTGATAACTAGATAGACGATTTTAGAGAGAGTGAGAGATATTGGAGGTTATGGGTTTAGAGAGAGAGAGAGAGAAAGAGAGATATTGGGGGTTAGGTGTTTAGAGAGAGATGGGTATATTTAGGGTTAAGCATTTAGAGAGAGAAATAGAAATAGATAGAAAGATTGACATTCATGGTTAGTGATTTAGAAATAGAGAGAGAAATTGAGGGTTAGGGGTTTTGAATGATAGGGAGAGATTGTTGGTTAGGGTTTTAGAAAGAGAGATTATGGTTTAGGGGATGAGAGAGACAGACTAAGGGTCAACGATTTAGAGAGGGATGGATATAGAGAGAGAAAGATATTGTGGGTTAGGGATTTAGAGAGAGAGATATTTTGGATTAGGGTTTAGATAGAGAGAGAGAGATTGGGGGTTAGAGGTTTAGATAGATAGAGAGGTAAAGAGAGGGGTTTAGAGATAGGGAGAGAGATTGGGGGTTAGAGGTTTAGATAGAAAGAGATAGATTGGGGGGTAACGGGTTATGATTTAGGGATTTAGAGAGAGATATAAATTTTGGGGGTTAGTGGTTTAGAGAGAGAGAGAGATTCGGGGTGAGGATTTAAGGGTTATGGATTTAGAGAGAGATAAATTGGGTGTTAGCGGTTTAGAGAGGGAGAGAGAAATAGATATTATATGTTAGAGAGAGAGAGATCATTTGTGTGCTATAATCTTAGAGAGAGAGAGATATTGGGAGTTAGGGGTTTAGAGAGAGAGAGTGTGTGTGATTGTGTGAGAGAAAGAGAAATCAGAGATTAGGGGTTGGACAGATAAACCGAGATTGGAGGTTAGTTGTTCAGAGATAGAAATAGATCAGGAGTTAGGGGAATAGAGAGAGATAGATTGGGGATTAATAGGGGTTTGAATATATAGAGAGATCAATGGGTGAGTAGAGAAAGTGCTCTAGGGGTAGGGAGGTGAGAGGTGGGGGTTTATGGAGAGATAGAGATAAAGAGAGAGAGGGAGAGAGAGGATGGGCATTTAGATAGAGAGAGAGAGAGATTTGAGATTAGGTGTTTAAAGAGAGATAGAGAGATTGAGGGTTATAGGTTTAGAGAAAGAAAGAGAGAGAAAGAGATAGAAATAGGGAGATTGGTGGTAATTGGTTGATAGAGAGAGAGAGAGATTGGGCGTTATCGGTTTAGAGATATAAGGAGAGATTGTTGGTTAGGCATTTAGAAAGAGAGATTGTAGGTTTGAGGATAAGAGAAATAAAGAGAGGGATTGTGGTCAGGGGTTTAGAGAGAGATTAAGGGGTTAGGAATTTAGAGAGAGAAAAAGACAAGGGGTTAAAGGTTTAGAGAGAGAGATATCGAGGGTTAGGGTTTTAGATAGAGGGAGAGAGAGAAAAAAAATAGAGAGGGGATTTAGATAAAGAGAGATATTGGTAGTTAGGGGTTTATAGTGAGATAGAGAGAGAGAGCAATTAGGGGTTTAGAAACACATAGAGATTGCGGGTTACGGGTTTCGGGTTTAGCAAGAGAGAGAGAGAGAGAGAGAGAGAGAGAGAGAGATTGGCTATTAGGGGTTTAGAGAGAGAGAGAGAGAGAAATTGAAAGATCAAAGGTATGCGGTTTAGAGAGAGATTGATTGGATGTTAGGGGCTTAGAGAGAGATAGAGAGATGCATATTGCGGGTTATGGGTTTAGTGAGAGATATTGGAAGGTAGTGATTTAGAGAGAGGGAGAGAGATACAAGGTTAGCGGTTTAAAGAGAGAGAGATAATATGTTAGGGGTTTAGAGAGAGAGATGGTGGGTTAGTTGTATAGAGAGAGAGATACAAATATTGGGTGTTAATAGGGTTTTAGGGATATAGAGAGATCGCGAGAGGAGTATGGATGGTTAGTGGTGGGGGGGAGAGAGACATAGAAAGGGGGGAGAGGAGGGTGGGTTAAGAATGAGAGTTTGGGGAGAGAGAGAGAGAGATTGGTGGTTAGGGGTTTAGATAGAGAGAGAGAGAGAGAGAGAGAGAGAGATTGAGGGTTAGGGTTTGGAGGTTTAGATAGATAGAGTGAAAAAGAGATAGATTAGAGGTTAGTGGTTTAGAGAGAGAGAGAGATCAGGTTTTAGGGGTTTACAAAGAGAGAGAGAGAGATTCAGGGCTAATAAGGGTTTAGAGATATAGAGTGATCATAGAGAGGAGTATGGATGGTTATTGGTGATGGGGATTTAGAAATAGAGAGGGGGGGGCAGGTGCATGAGGTGCGGGGTTTTGGGGAGAGAGAAAGAGGGAGAGATAGAGAGAGAGAGATTGTGGCTTATGTGTTTAGAGAGAGATATAGAGATTGGCATTTAGAGGTTCAAACAAAGAGAGAGATAAACAGAGCAAGGTTAGATGTTAATGATTTAGAGAGAGATAGAGATTGGGAGTTAGGGGTCATGATGTAGAAAGAGAGAGATATTGGGGTTAAGGGTTTAGACAAAGAGAGGGAGAGATTGGGAATTATGTGTTTATAGGGATAACAATAGAAAGACTAAGGGTTAGGATTTGAGAGAGAGATATATATATGAAGAGAGAGATTAGTGGTTAGTCGTTTAGAGAGAGATTGAGGGTTAGTGGTTTAGAGTTTCAGAGAGATTGGTGGTTAGGGGTTTAGAGAGAGAAATTGGAAGTCATGGTTTTAGTGGGATAGATTGGTGGTTAGGTGTTTAGAGAGAGATAGAGAGAGAGATTGTTCTTAGGTGTTTAGAGAGAGAGAGAGATATTAGCTGTAAGGGGTGAGAGAGAAAGAGATTGTGGCTTAGTATTTTACATGGAGAGAGAGAAAGAAAGGGGTTATAGGTTTAAATAGATAAATCTATAGAGACAGGGAGAGAGAAAGAGATTTGGGGTTAGGATTTTAGAGATAGAGATGGAGATAAGGGATTAAGGGATTAGAGTGAGAGAGAGAAATTGGAGGTTATGACTTGAGAGAGAGAGAGAGAGTTAGAGAGAGAGAGAGAGAGAGATTAGGGGTTACTTGTTTAGAGAGGGAGAGAGAGAGAGAGAGAAAGATTGGTGGTTAGGGGTTTAGAGAGAAAGAGAGAGAGATTGGTGGTTAGGGGTTTAGACAGAGAGAGAGAGAGATTGGGTTTAAGCGGTTTCAAGAGAGAGGGAGAGATAAAGAGATTTGAGGTTAGGAGTTTAGAGATAGAGATAGAGATTAGGGATTAAGGGATTAGAGTGAGAGAGAGAAATTGGAGGTTATGACTTGAGAGAGAGAGAGAGTTAGAGAGAGAGAGAGAGAGATTAGGGGTTACCTGTTTAGAGAGAGAGAGATTGAGAGAGAGAGATTGGTGGTTAGGGGTTTAGAGAGAGAGAGATAGAGAGATTGGGTTTAAGCAGTTTCGAGAGAGTGTTATTGGGGGTTAGTTGTTTAGAGAGAGAGATTGGGGATTAGCGATTTAGATAGAGAGAGCTAGATTGTGGTTTAGAGGTTTAGATAGATAGAGAGAGAGGGGATTTTAGAGAGAGTGAGGTATATTGGAGGTTAGGGGTTTAGAGAGAGAGAGAGATTGATGGTTAAGTGTTTAAATAGAGAGAGATTAGGGGTTTGATTTTGGGGGTTTACATACATAGAGTGAGAGAGATAAATTTTAGTTTAGGGGTTAGAGAGACAGAGATCGAGGGTTTGGTATTTAGAAAGAGAGAGAGAGAAATATATATTCAGGGTTAATAGGGATTTATAGATAGAAAGAGATAATGAGGGGGATTATGGATGGTTAGTGTTGAGGCATAGTGAGAAATAGAGAAGGGGGAGGGGTAGGTGTGTGAGAAGGGGGGTTTTGGGGAGAGAGAGAGAGAGAGAGAGAGAGAGAGATCGTGGTTTAGTGTTTAGAGAGATTTATAGAGATTGGCATTTAAGGGTTTAGATAGAGAGATAGGGGGAGAGAGAAAAAAAGAAAGAGATTAATGGCTAGTGGTTTAGGGGAGAGAGGGATTGGGGTTTAGGGGATGAGTGTGAGAGAGAAAGAGATTGGGAGTTACGGCTTTAAACAGAGAGAGGGAGAGATTGAGAGTTAGGTGTTTAGAGAGATATAGAGAGACTAAGGGTTAAGAATTTAGAGAGAGAGGGAGATGAAGAGAGAGATTGGTGGCTAGTCATTTAGAGAGAGAGAGATTGGGGGTTACTGGTTTAGATATTCAAAGAGATTGGTGGTTAGGTGTTTAGACAAAGAGAATGGGGGTTAGGGGTTTAGAGATAGAGAGAGAGATATTGGTGGTTAGGCTTTTAGTGAGAGAGAGATTGGAAGTTAGAGTTTTAGAGGGTTATATTGGTGGTTACGTGTTTAGAGAGAGGGATATTGTTGGTTAGATTTTTTGAGAGAGATATTTGAGGTTAGTGGTTTAGAGAGAGAGATATTGGGTGTTAGGGTTTAGAGAAAAAGTGATTGGGGGTTAGGAGTTTAAATAGAGAGAGAGAGAGAAATGGGTTATAGGTTTAGTTAGATAGAGCTAGAGAGAAAGTGATATTTGGGGTTAAGAGTTTACGGATAGAGAGAGAGAGATTAGGGCTTAATGGATTAGAGTGAGTGAGTGAGAGAGAGAGAGAGATTAGCAGTTTGGTGTTTAGAGTGAGAAAGAGAGATTGGTGGTTAGGGGTTTTGAGAGAGAGAGAGATGGGGTTAAGTGGTTTTGAGAGAGTTATTGTTGGTTAGGGGTTTAGAGAGAGATAGAGATTTGGGATTAGAGGTTTAGATAGATAGAGAGATAAAGAGGGGAAAATTGTGGGTTAAAGATTTAGATAGATAGATAGGTAGAGAGGGTGGGTTTAAAGAGAGGGATATATATTTGATTTTAGGGGTTTAGAGAGAGAGAGATTGGGAGATTGGGTTAGTCATTTAGAGAAAGATAGATAAATAGAGAGAGAGAGAGAGAGAGAAATATTTTGGGTTAGTGGTTTAGAGAAAGAAAGATTAACAAAGATTGGGGGTTAGGGTTTAGAGATAGAGAGATATCATAGGGAAGTATGGATGGTTAGTGGTAGGGGGGAGAGAAACATATAGAGGGGGGAAGGGTAGGTGAGTGAGGAGTGGGGGTTTTATGGAGAGAGAGAGAGAGAGAGAGAAAGAAATAAAGATTGGGGGTTAGGGGATCAGAAAGAGATAAAATGAGATTGAGGGTCAGGGGTTTATATAGATAGATAGAGAGAGAGAGAGAGAATGGGTATGAGGGGTTTAGAGAGATTGAGATATTGGTGGTTACGGGTTTACATAGAAGGATATATATTGGGGGTTAGGGTTTTAGAAAGATATGATTAGAGAGAAAGAGAGATTAAGGGTTAGGGGATTAGAGAGCGAGAGAGAAAGAGAGAGGTTAGGGTTTACGGGTTTAGATAAAGAGAGATTTGGGGTTTGAGGAAATAAAGGGATTGGCAGTAGTTATGGGTTAGGGGTTAGGGGTTTATAGAGAGAGAGAGTGTGAGAGAGAGATAGAGATATTGGGTTTAGGGGTTTAGAGAGAGAGAGATAGTGGAGTTGTTGTTTTAAAGAGAGATGGGGAGGTTGGGGGTTGGGAGTTAAAGAGAGAGATCGATTGGCTACTAAGGGTTTAGAGAGAGGGAGAGAGATAAAGAGGGGGATTATGGGTTAGGGGTTTAGAGAGAGACAGTGAGTGAGTGGGAGAGAGGAAGAAATTCGAGGTGAGAGGTTTTTTGATAGACAGAGGGAGGTTGGAGGTTAGGTGTTTAGAGAGAGAGAGAGAGAGATCAGGGTTTAGGGGTTTACACACACATAGAGGGAGAGATATTGGGGCTTAATAAATGTTTAGATATAGAGAGATATAGTAGGGTAGTGTGGATAGTTAGTGGTGGGATAGAGAGAAACATAGAGAGGGAGGAGGGGTAGGTGGGTGAAGAGTGGGGGTTTTTTTGGGGAGAGAGAGAGAGAGAGAGAGAGAGAGAGAGAGATTGATGTTTAGGGGTTTAGAAAGAAAAAGAGAGATTGGAGGTTAAGGTTTTAGATAGAGATAGATGGATAGAGAAAGAGAGAGAGAGCTTGGGGTTTAATGGCTTTGAGAGAGAGAGAGAGAGAGAGAGAGATTGGGGGGTAGGTGTTTACATAGAGAGGCAGAGAGAGCGATATTAATGGGTAGGGGTTTATGTAGAGAGAGAGAGAGAGAGAGATTTGAGTTTATTGATTTAGAGAGAGATATTGAAGGATAGGGTTAAGAGAGAGAGAGAAATTGCAACTTAGGGGATTAGAGAGAAATATATACATAGAAAGTGAGAGATTAGTGGATATGGGTTTGAGAGAGAAAGGGAGATAGATTGAGGGTTATGGACTTAGAGAGAGATAAACATATTAGGGGTTAGGTGTTTAGAGCACGAGAGAGAGATTTGTGGTTACAGGTTTAGAGAATGAGAGAGACTGTGGGTAATGGGTTTAGAGAGAGAGAGATGTTGGGGTTAGTGGTTTAGTAAAAGAGAGATTGGTTATTAGTTGTTTAGATAGATAGATAGAGAGAGAGAGAGAGAGAGAGAGAAAATGGATGGTAGAGGCTTAGATTGATAACTAGATAGACGATTTTAGAGAGAGTGAGAGATATTGGAGGTTATGGGTTTAAAGAGAGAGAGAGAGAGAGAAAGAGAGACATTGGGGGTTAGGTGTTTAGAGAGAGATGGGTATATTTAGGGTTAAGCATTTAGAGAGAGAAATAGAAATAGATAGAAAGATTGACATTCATGGTTAGTGATTTAGAAATAGAGAGAGAAATTGAGGGTTAGGGGTTTTGAATGATAGGGAGAGATTGTTGGTTAGGGTTTTACAAAGAGAGATAATGGTTTAGGGGATGAGAGAGATAAACTAAGGGTCAACGATTTAGAGAGGGATGGATATAGAGAGAGAGAGATATTGGGGGCTAGGGATTTAGAGAGTGAGATATTATGGATTAGGGTTTAGATAGAGAGAGAGAGAGATTGGGGGTTAGAGGTTTAGATAGATAGAGAGGTAAAGAGAGGGGTTTAGAGATAGGGAGAGATATTGGGGGTTAGAGGTTTAGATAGAAAGAGATAGATTGGGGGTAACGGGTTATGATTTAGGGATTTCGAGAGAGATATAAATTTTGGGGGTTAGTGGTTTAGAGAGAGAGAGAGAGATTGGGGGTGAGGATTTAAGGGTTATGGATTTAGAGAGAGATAAATTGGGTGTTAGCGGTTTAGAGAGGGAGAGAGACATAGATATTATATGTTAGAGAGAGAGATCATTTGTGTGCTATAATCTTAGAGAGAGAGAGATATTGGGAGTTAAGGGTTTAGAGAGAGAGAGTGTGTGTGATTGTGTGAGAGAAAGAGAAATCAGAGATTAGGGGTTGGACAGATAAACCGAGATTGGAGGTTAGTTGTTCAGAGATAGAAACAGATCAGGAGTTAGTGGAATAGAGAGAGATAGATTGGGGATTAACAGGGGTGTGAATATATAGAGAGATCAATGGGTGAGTAGAGAAAGTGCTCTAGGGGTAGGGAGGTGAGAGGTGGGGGTTTATGGAGAGATAGAGATAAAGAGAGAGAGGGAGAGAGAGGACGGGCATTTAGATAGAGAGAGAGAGATTTGAGATTAGGTGTTTAAAGAGAGATAGAGAGATTGAGGGTTATAGGTTTAGAGAAAGAAAGAGAGAGAAAGAGATAGAAATAGGGAGATTGGTGGTAATTGGTTGATAGAGAGAGAGAGAGAGAGATTGGGGGTTATCGGTTTAGAGATATAAGGAGAGATTGTTGGTTAGGCATTTAGAAAGAGAGATTGCAGGTTCGAGGATGAGAGAGAGAAAGAGAGGGATTGTGGACAAGGGTTTAGAGAGAGATTAAGGGGTTAGGAATTTAGTTAGAGAAAAAGACAAGGGGTTAAAGGTTTAGAGAGAGAGATATCGAGGGTTAGGGGTTTAGATAGAGGGAGAGAGAGAAAAAAAATAGAGAGGAGATTTAGATAAAGAGAGATATTGGTAGTTAGGGGTTTATAGTGAGATAGAGAGAGAGAGCAATTAGGGGTTTAGAAACACATAGAGATTGCGGGTTACGGGTTTCGGGTTTAGAGAGAGAGAGAGGTAGAGAGAGAGAGAGAGAGAGAGAGAGAGAGATTGGCTATTAGGGGTTGAGAGAGAGAGAGAGAGAGAAATTGAAAGATCAAAGGTATGCGGTTTACAGAGAGATTGATTGGATGTTAGGGGCTTAGAGAGAGATAGAGAGATGCATATTGGGGGTTATGGGTTTAGAGAGAGAGATTGGAGGGTAGTGATTTGGAGAGAGGGAGAGAGATACAAGGTTAGTTTTATAGAGAGAGAGATAATATGTTAGGGGTTTAGAGAGAGAGATGGTGGGTTAGTTTTATAGAGAGAGAGATACAAAGATTGGGTGTTAATAGGGTTTTGGGGATATAGAGAGATCGCAAGAGGAGTATGGATGGTTAGTGTTGGGGGGGAGAGAGACATAGAGAGGGGGGAGAGGAGGGTGGGTTAAGAATGAGAGTTTGGGGAAAGAGAGAGAGATATTGTTGGTTAGGGGTTTAGATAGAGAGAGAGAGAGAGAGAGAGAGAGAGAGAGAGAGAGAGAGAGAGATTGAGGGTTAGGGTTTGGAGGTTTAGATAGATAGAGTGAAAGAGAGATAGATTAGAGGTTAGTGGTTTAGAGAGAGAGAGAGATCGGGGTTAAGGGGTCTACAAAGAGAGAGAGAGAGATTCAGGGCTAATAAGGGTTTAGAGATACAGAGTGATCATAGAGAGGAGTATGGATGGTTAGTGGTGACGGGGATTTAGAAATAGAGAGGGGGGAGGGGCAGGTGCATGAGGTGCGGGGTTTTGGGGAGAGAGAGAGAGGGAGAGATAGAGAGAGAGAGATTGTGTCCTATGTGTTTAGAGAGAGATATAGAGATTGAAATTTAGGGGTTCAAACAAAGAGAGAGATAAATAGATCAAGGTTAGATGTTAATGATTTAGAGAGAGAGATAGAGATTGGGAGTTAGGGGTCATGATGGAGAAAGAGAGAGATATTGGGGTTAAGGGTATAGACAAAGAGAGGGAGAGATTGGGAATTAGGTGTTTATAGGGATAATAATAGAAAGACTAAGGGTTAGGATTTGAGAGAGAAATATATATACGAAGAGAGAGATTAGTGGTTAGTCGTTTAGAGAGAGATTGAGGGTTAGTGGTTTAGAGTTTCAGAGAGATTGGTGGTTAGGGGTTTAGAGAGAGATTGGGAGTAGGGGGTTTAGAGAGAGATAGATATGTTGGGGGTTAGGGGTTTAGAGAGAGAGAGAGAGACATTGGTGGTTAGGGTTTTAGAGAGAGAGATTGGAAGTCATGGTTTTAGTGGGATAGATTGGTGGTTAGGTGTTTAGAGAGAGATAGAGAGAGAGATTGTTCTTAGGTGTTTAGAGAGAGAGAGATATTAGCTGTAAGGGGTGAGAGAGAAAGAGATTGGGGCTTAGTATTTTACATGGAGAGAGAGAGAGAAAGGGGTTATAGGTTTAAATAGATAAATCTAGAGAGACAAGGAGAGAGAAAGAGATTTGGGGTTAGGAGTTTAGAGATAGAGATAGAGATAAGGGATTAAGGGATTAGAGTGAGAGAGAGAAATTGGAGGTTATGACTTGAGAGAGAGAGAGAGGGTTAGAGAGAGAGAGAGAGATTAGGGGTTACTTGTTTAGAGAGAGAGAGAGAGAGAGAGAAAGATTGGTGGTTAGGGGTTTAGAGAGAGAGAGAGAGAGAGAGAGAGAGAGAGAGATTTGTGGTTAGGGGTTTAGAGAGAGAGAGAGAGAGATTGGGTTTAAGCAGTTTCGAGAGAGAGGGAGAGATAAAGAGATTTGGGGTTAGGAGTTTAGAGATAGAGATAGAGATTAGGGATTAAGGGATTAGAGTGAGAGAGAGAAATTGGAGGTTATGACTTGAGAGAGAGAGAGAGAGAGAGAGAGATTAGGGGTTACCTGTTTAGAGAGAGAGAGAGAGAGAGATTGGTGGTTAGGGGTTTAGAGAGAGAGAGAGAGAGATTGGGTTTAAGCAGTTTCGAGAGAGTATTATTGGGGGTTAGTGGTTTAGAGAGAGAGATTGGGGATTAGCAATTTAGATAGAGAGAGCTAGATTGTGGTTTAGAGGTTTAGATAGATAGAGATAGAGAGGGGATTTTAGAGAGAGTGAGGTATATTGGAGGTTAGGGGTTTAGAGAGAGAGAGAGATTGATGGTTAAGTGTTTAAAGAGAGAGAGAGATTAGGGGTTTGATTTTGGGGGTTTAGATACATAGAGTGAGAGAGATAAATTTTAGTTTAGGGGTTAGAGAGACAGAGATCGAGGGTTTGGTAGTTAGAAAAAGAGAGAGAGAGAAATATATATTCGGGGTTAATAGGGATTTATAGATAGAAAGAGATAATGAGGGGGAGTATGGATGGTTAGTGGTGAGGCATAGTGAGAAATAGAGAAGGGGGAGGGGTAGGTGTGTGAGAAGGGGGGTTTTGGGGAGAGAGAGAGAGAGAGAGAGAGAGAGAGAGAGAGAGATCGTGGTTTAGTTGTTTAGAGAGATTTATAGAGATTGGCATTTAAGGGTTTAGATAAAGAGATAGGGAGAGAGAGAAAAAAAGAAAGAGATTAATGGCTAGTGGTTTAGAGAGAGAGAGAGAGAGAGAGATATTGGGGTTTAGGGGATGAGTGTGAGAGAGAAAGAGATTGGGAGTTACGGCTTTAGACAGAGAGAGGGAGAGATTGAGAGTTAGGTGTTTAGAGATATATAGAGAGACTAAGGGTTAAGAGTTTAGAGAGAGAGGGAGATGAAGAGAGAGATTGGTGGCTAGTCATTAAGAGAGAGAGAGATTGGGGGTTAGTGGTTTAAAGATTCAAAGAGATTGGTGGTTAGGTGTTTAGATGGAGAGAATGGGGGTTAGGGGTTTAGAGAGAGAGAGAGAGGTATTGGTGGTTAGGGTTTTAGTGAGAGAGATTGGAAGTTAGAGTTTTAGAGGGTTATATTGGTGGTTACGTGTTTAGAGAGAGGGATATTGTTGGTTAGACTTTTTGAGAGAGATATTTGAGGTTAGTGATTTAGAGAGAGAGATATTGGGTGTTAGGGTTTAGAGAAAAAGTGATTGGGGGTTAGGATTTTAAATAGAGAGAGAGAGAGAGAGAGAGAGAGAGAGAGAAATGGGTTATAGCTTTAGTTTTAGATAGAGCTAGAGAGAAAGTGATATTTGGGGTTAAGAGTTTCCGGATAGAGAGAGAGAGATTAGGGATTAATGGATTAGAGAGAGAGAGACAGAGAGAGAGAGAGAGAGAGAGAGATAAAGAGGGGAAAAAAGTGGGTTAAATATTTAGATAGATAGATAGGTAGAGAGGGTGGGTTTAAAGAGAGGGATATATATTTGATTTTAGGGGTTTAGAGAGAGAGAGAGATTGGGAGATTGGGTTAGTCATTTAGAGAAAGATAGATAAATAGAGAGAGAGAGAGAGGGAGAGAGAAAAATATTTTAGGTTAGTGGTTTAGAGAAAGAAAGATAAACAAAGATTGGGGATTAGGGTTTAGAGATAGAGATATATCATAGGGAAGTATGGATGGTTAGTGGTAGGGGGGAGAGAAACATACAGAGGGGGGAAGGGTAGGCAGGTGTGGAGTGGAGGTTTTATGGAGAGAGAGAGGGAGAAAGAAATATAGATTGGGGGTTAGGGGATTAGAAAGAGATAAAATGAGATTGAGGGTCAAGGGTTTATATAGATAGAGAGAGAGAGAGAGAGAGAATGGGTATGAGGGGTTTAGAGAGATTGAGATATTGTTGGTTATGGGTTTACATAGAAAGAGATATATTGGGGGTTAGTGTTTTAAAAAGATATGATTAGAGAGAAAGAGGGATTAAGGGTTAGGGGATTAGAGAGCGAGAGAGAAAGAAAGAGGTTAGGGTTTACGGGTTTAGATAAAGAGAGATTTGGGGTTTGAGGAAATAAAGAGATTGGTAGTAGTTATGGGTTAGGGGTTAGGGGTTTATAGAGAGAGAGAGTGTGTGAGAGAGATAGAGATATTGGGTTTAGGGGTTTAGAGAGAGAGATAGTGGAGTTGTTGTTTTAAAGAGAGATGGGGAGGTTGGGGGTTGGGAGTTAAAGAGAGAGATCGATTGGCTGCTAAGGGTTTAGAGAGAGGGAGAGAGATAAAGAGGGGGATTATGGGTTATGGGTTTAGAGAGAGAGACAGTGAGTGAGTGGGAGCGAGGAAGAAATTCGAGGTGATATGTTTTTTGATAGACAGAGGGAGGTTGGAGGTTAGGTGTTTAGAGAGAGAGAGAGATATCAGGGTTTAGGGGTTTACACACACATAGAGGGAGAGATATTGGGGGTTAATAAATGTTTAGAGATAGAGAGAGATCATAGGGTAGTGTGGATAGTTAGTGGTGGGCTAGAGAGAAACATAGAGATGGAGGAGGGGTAGGTGGGTGAAGAGTGGGGGTTTTATGGGGGACAGAGAGAGAGAGAGAGAGAGAGAGAGAGAGAGAGAGATTGATGGTTAGGGGTTTAGAAAGAAAAAGAGAGATTGGAGGTTAAGGTTTTAGATAGAGATAGATGGATAGAGAAAGAGAGAGAGATCTTGGGGTTTAATGGTTTTGTGAGAGAGAAAGAGAGAGAGAGAGATTGGGGGGTAGGTTTTTACATAGAGATGGAGAGAGATTGATATTGGTGGGTAGGGGTTTACGTAGAGAGAGAGAGAGAGAGAGAGAGAGATTTGAGTTTAGGGATTTAGAGAGAGATATTGCAGGATAGGGTTGAGAGAGAAAGAAAAATTGCGAGTTAGGGTATTAGAGAGAAATATATACATAGAAAGTGAGATTGGGGGATATGGGTTTGAGAGAGAAAGGGAGAGAGATTGGGGATTATGGACTTAGAGAGAGATAAAAATATTAGGGGTTAGGTGTTTAGAGCACGAGAGAGAGATTAGTGGTTACAAGTTTAGAGAAAGAGAGAGACTGGGGATAATGGGTTTAGATAGAGATATGTTGGGGTTAGGGGTTTAGTAAAAGAGAGATTGGGTATTAGTTGTTTAGATAGATAGATAGATAGAGAGAGAGAGAGAGAGAGAGAGAGAGAGAGAGAATGGATGATAGAGGCTTAGATCGATGAATAGATACACGAGTTTAGAGAGAGTGAGAGATATTGGAGGTTATGGGTTTAGAGAGAGAGAGAGAGAGAGAAAGAGAGACATTGGAGGTTAGGTGTTTAGAGAGAGATGGGTATATTTAGGGTTAAGCATTTAGAGAGAGAAATAGAAATAGATAGAAAGAGTGACATTCATGGTTAGTGATTTAGAAATAGAGAGAGAAATTGAGGGTTAGGGGTTTTGAATGATAGGGAGATATTGTTGGTTAGGGTTTTAGAAAGAGAGATTATAGGTTAGGGGATGAGAGAGAGAGAGACTAATGGTCAACGGTTTAGAGAGAGATGAAGATATAGAGAGAGAGATATTGTGGGTTAGGGATTTAGAGAGAGAGATATTAGGGATTAGGGTTTAGATAGAGAGAGAGATAGATTGGGGGTTAGAGGTTTAGATAGATAGAGAGGTAAAGAGGGGGGTTTAGAGATAGGGAGAGAGATTGGGGGTTAGAGGTTTAGATAGAAAAAGATAGATAGAGAGAGAGAGAGATTGGTGGTTAGGGGTTTAGATAGAGAGAGAGAGAGATTGAGGGTTAGGGTTTGGGGGTTTAGATAGATAGAGTGAAAGAGAGATAGGTTAGAGGTTAGTGGTTTAGAGAGAGAGAGATATACGAAGAGAGAGATTAGTGGTTAGTCGTTTAGAGAGAGATTGAGGGTTAGTGGTTTAGAGATTCAGAGAGATTGGTGGTTAGGGGTTTAGAGAGAGATTGGGGGTAGGGGGTTTAGAGAGAGATAGATATGTTGGGAGTTAGGGGTTTAGAGAGAGAGAGAGACAGATATTGGTAGTTAGGGGTTTAGAGAGAGAGAGAGACAGATATTGGTAGTTAGGGGTTTAGAGAGAGAGATTGGAAGTCATGGTTTTAGTGGGATAGATTGGTGGTTAGGTGTTTAGAGAGAGATAGAGAGAGAGATTGTTCTTAGGTGTTTAGAGAAAGAGAGATTTGAGTTTAGTGGTTTAGAGAGAGAGAGATATTAGCTGTAAGGGGTGAGAGGGAAGGAGAGTGGGGCTTAGTATTTTAGATAGAGAGAGAGAGAAAAAGGATTTATAGGTTTAAATAGATAAATCTAGAGAGAGAGGGAGAGAGAAAGAGATTTGGGGTTAGGAGTTTAGAGATAGAGATAGAGATTAGGGATTAAGGGATTAGAGTGAGAGAGAGAAATTGGAGGTTATGACTTGAGAGAGAGAGAGAGTTAGAGAGAGAGAGAGAGGTTAGGGGTTACTTGTTTAGAGAGAGAGAGAGAGAGAGAGAGAAATTGGTGGTTAGGGGTTTAGAGAGAGAGAGAGAGAGATTGGGTTTAAGCAGTTTTGAGAGAGTGTTATTGGGGGTTACTGGTTTAGAGAGAGAGATTGGGGATTAGCGATTTAGATAGAGAGAGAGATAGAGAGAGCTAGATTGTGGTTTAGAGGTTTAGATAGATAAAGAGAGAGGGGATTTTAGAGAGAGTGAGGTATATTGGAGGTTAGGGGCTTAGAGAGAGAGAGAGAGATTGATGGTTAAGGGTTTAGAGAGAGAGATATTAGGTGTTTGATTTTGGAGGTTTAGATACATAGAGTGAGAGAGACAAGTTTTAGTTTAGGGGTTAGAGAGACAGAGATCGAGGGTTTGGTATTTAGATTGAGAGATATATATATATTCGGGGTTAATAGGGATTTATAGATAGAAAGAGATCATGAGGGGGAGTATGGATGGTTAGTGGTGAGGTGTATTGAGAAATAGAGAGGGGGGAGGGGTAGGTGTGTGAGAAGGGGGGTTTTGGGGAGAGAGAGAGAGAGAGAGAGAGATCATGGTTTAGTTGTTTAGAGAGATTTATAGATATTGGCATATAGGGGTTTATATAGAGAGATAGGGAGAGAGAGAAAAAAAGAAAGAGATTAATGGTTAGTGGTTTAGAGAGAGAGAGAGAGAGAGATTGGGGTTTAGGGGATGAGTGTGAGAAAGATAGAGATTGGTAGTTAGGGATTTAGACAGATAGAGGGAGAGATTGACCGTTAGGTGTTTAGAGAGATATAGAGAAACTAAGGGTTAAGAGTTTAGAGAAAGAGGGAGATGAAGAGAGAGATTGGGGGTTAGTGGTTTAGAGATTCAAAGAGATTGGTGGCTAGGTGTTTGGACAGAGAGATTGGGGGTTAGGGGTTTAGAGATAGAGAGAGATATATTGGTGGTTAGGGTTTTAGTGAGAGAGAGATTGGAAGTTAGGGTTTTAGAGGGTTATATTGGTGGTTAGATTTTTAGAGAGAGATATTTGAGGTTAGTGGTTTAGAGAGAGAGATATTGGGTTTTAGGGTTTAGAGAAAAAGTGATTGGGGTTTAGGAGTTTAAATAGAGAGAGAAAGAGAGAGAGAGAGAGAAATGGGTTATAGGTTTAGTTAGATAGAGCAAGACAGAAAGTCTTATTTGGGGTTAAGAGTTTACGGATAGAGAGAGAGAGATTAGGGATTAATGGATTAGAGTGAGTGAGAGATAGAGAGAGAGAGAAAGAGAGAGAGAGATTAGTGGTTTTGTGTTTAGAGTGAGAGAGAGAGATTGGTGGATAGGGGTTTTGAGAGAAAGAGAGATGGGGTTAAGTGGTTTTGAGAGAGTTATTGGTGGTTAGGGGTTTAGAGAGAGATAGAGATTTGGGATTAGGGGTTTAGATAGATAGAGAGATAGAGAGAGGAAAATTGTGGGTTAAAGATTTAGATAGATAGATAGGTAGAGAGGGGGGGTAGAGAGAGAGGGATATATATTTGAGGTTAGGGGTTTAGAGAGAGAGAGAGATTGGGAGATTGGGTTACTCTTTTAGAGAATGATAGATAAATAGAGAGAGAGAGAGAGAGAGAGAGAGAGAGAGAGAGTGAAATATTTTGGGGGTAAGGGTTTAGAGATAGAGAGATATCATAGGGAAGTATGGATGGTTAGTGGTAGGGGGGAGAGAAACATACATAGGGGGGAAGGGTAGGCGGGTTAGGAGTGGGGGTTTTATGGAGAGAGAGAGAGAGAGAGAGAGAGAGAGAGAGATTGGGGGTTAGGGGATCAGAGAGAGATAAAATGAGATTGATGGTTAGGGGTTTATATAGATAGATAGAGAGAGAGAGAGAGAGAGAGAAAATGGATATCAGGGGTTTAGAGAGATTGGGATATTGGTGTTTAGAGGTTTACATAGAGAGAGAGAGAGTGAGAGAGAGAGAGATAGAGATATTGGGTTTAGGGATTTAGAGAGAAAGATAGTGGAGTTGTTGGTTTAAAGAGACATGGAGAGGTTGGAGGTTGGGAGTTAAAGAGAGAGATTGATTGGCTGTTAAGGGTTTAGAGAGAGGGAGAGAGATAAAGAGGGGGATTATGGGTTAGGGGTTTAGAGAGAGAGACAAAGAGCGAGAGAGAGATAGTGAATGAGTGGGAGAGAGAAAGAAATTCGAGGTGAGAGGTTAGGTGTTTAGAGAGAGAGAGAGAGAGAGAGAGAGAGATCAGGGTTTAGGGGTTTACACACACATAGAGGGAGAGATATTGGGGCTTAATAAATGTTTAGATATAGAGAGATATAGTAGGGTAGTGTGGATAGTTAGTGGTGGGCTAGAGAGAAACATAGAGAGGGAGGAGGGGTAGGTGGGTGAAGAGTGGGGTTTTTTTTGGGGAGAGAGAGAGAGAGATTGATGGTTAGGGGTTTAGAGAGAAAGAGAGAGATTGGAGGTTAAGGTTTTAGATAGAGATAGATAGATAGAGAAAGAGAGAGAGAGCTTGGGGTTTAATGGGTTTGAGAGAGAGAGAGAGAGATTGGGGGGTATGTGTTTACATAGAGAGGCAGAGAGAGAGATATTGGTGGGTGGCGGTTTACGTAGAGAGAGAGAGAGAGAGAGAGAGATTTGAGTTTAGGGATTTAGAGAGAGATATTGCAGGATAGGGTTGAGAGAGAGAGAGAAATTGGTTATTAGTTGTTTAGATAGAGAGAGAGAGAGAGAGAGAAAATGGATGATAAAGGCTTAGATCGATAAATAGATAGACGAGTTTAGATAGAGTAAGAGATATTGGAGTTTATGGGTTTAGAGAGAGAGAGAGAGAAACAGTGACATTCATGGTTAGTGATTTAGAAATAGAGAGAGAAATTGAGGGTTAGGGGTTTTGAATGATAGGGAGATAATGTTGGTTAGGGTTTTAGAAAGAGAGATTATAGGTTAGGGGATGAGAGAGAGAGAGACTAAGGGTCAACGGTTTAGAGAGAGATGAAGATATAGAGAGAGAGATATTGTGGGTTAGGGATTTAGAGAGAGAGATATTAGGGATTAGGGTTTAGATAGAGAGAGAGATAGATTGGGGGTTAGAGGTTTAGATAGATAGAGAGGTAAAGAGGGGGGTTTAGAGATAGGGAGAGAGATTGGGGGTTAGAGGTTTAGATAGAAAAAGATAGATTGGGGGTAATGGGTTATGGTTTAGGGATTTAGAGAGAGATAAATTTTGGGGGTTAGTGGTTTAGAGAGAGAGAGAGAGATTGGGGGTGAGGATTTAAGGGTTAAGGATTTAGAGAGAGATAAATTGGGTGTTAGTGGTTTAGAGAGGGAGAGAGACATAGATATTATATGTTAGACAGAGAGCTCGTTTATGTGCTATAAGCTTAGAGAGAGAGAGATATTGGGAGTTAGGGGCTTAAAGAGAGAGAGTGTGTGTGATTGTGTGAGAGAAAGAGAAATCAGAGGTTAGGGGTTGGAGAGATAAACAGAGATTGGAGGTTAGTGGTTCTGAGATAGAAACAGATCAGGAGTTAGGAGATTAGAGAAAGATAGATTGAGGATTAATAGGGGTTTCAATATATAGAGAGATCAATGGGTGAGTATAGAGAGTGCTCTAGGGGTAGGTAGGTGAGAGGTGGGGGTTTTGGGAGAGATAGAGATAAAGAGAGAGAGGGAGAGAGAGGACGGGGGTTTAGATAGAGAGAGAGATTTGGGGTTAGGTGTTTAAAGAGAGATAGAGAGATTGGGGGTTATAGGTTTAGAGAAAGAAAGAGAGAGAAAGAGATAGAAATAGGGAGATTGGTGGTAATTGGTTGATAGAGAGAGAGATTGGGGGTTATGGGTTTAGAGATATAAGGAGAGATTGTTGGTTAGGCATTTAAAAAGAGAGATTGTAGGTTCGAGGATAAGAGAGAGAAAGAGAGGGATTGTGGTCAGGGGTTTAGAGAGATATTAAGCGGTTAGGAATTTAGAGAGAGAGAAAGACAAGGGGTTAAAGGTTTAGAGAGAGAGATATTGAGTGTTAGGGTTTTAGATAGAGGGAGAGAGAGAAATAAAAATAGACATGGGATTTAGATAAAGAGAGATATTGGTAGTTATGGGTTTATAGAGAGAGAGAGAGAGAGAGAGAGAGAGCGATTAGGGGTTTAGAAACACATAGAGATTGTGGGTTACGGGTTTGGGGTTTAGAGAGAGAGAGGTAGAGAGAGAGATGGATAGAGAGATTGGCTATTAGGGGTTGAGAGAGAGAGAGAGAAAGAGAAATTGAAAGATCAAAGGTATGGGGTTTAGAGAGAGATTGATTGGATGTTAGGGGATTAGAGAGAGAGAGAGAGATGCATATTGAGGGTTATGGGTTCAGAGAGACATATTGGAGGTTAGTGATTTAGAGAGAGGGAGAGAGATATGAGGTGAGCAATTTAAAGAGAGAGAGATAATATCTTAGGGGTTTAGAGAGAGAGATGGTGGGTTAGTGGTATAGAGAGAGAGATACAGAGATTGGGTGTTAATAGGGTTTTAGGGATATAGAGAGATTGCGAGAGGAGTATGGATAGTTAGTGGTGGGGGGGGAGAGAGACATAGAGAGGGGGGAGAGGAGGGTGGGTTAAGAATGAGAGTTTGAGGAGAGAGAGAGAGAGAGATTGGTGGTTAGGGGTTTAGATAGAGAGAGAGAGAGAGATTGAGGGTTAGGGTTTGGGGGTTTAGATAGATAGAGTGAAAGAGAGATAGGTTAGAGGTTAGTGGTTTAGAGAGAGAGAGAGATCGGGGTTTAGGGGTTTACACAAAGAGAGAGAGAGAGAGAGAGATTTCAGGTTAATAAGGGTTTAGAGATAGAGAGATATCACAGGGACGAGTATGGATGGTTAGTGGTGACAGGGATTTAGACATAGAGAGGGAGGAGAGGCAGGTGCAGGAGGTGCGGGGTTTTGGGCACAGAGAGAGAGAGAGAGAGAGAGAGAGATTGTGGCTTATGTGTTTAGAGAGAGATATAGAGATTGGCATTTAGGGGTTCAAACAAAGAGAGAGATAAAAAGAGCAAGGTTAGATGTTAATGATTTAGAGAGAGAGATAGATATTGGGAGTTAGGGGTCATGACGGAGAGAGAGAGAGAGATATTGGGGTTATGGGTTTAGACAAAGAGAGGGAGAGATTGGGAGTTAGGTGTTTATAGGGATAATAATAGAGAGACTAAGGGTTAGGATTTGAGAGAGAGAGATATATACGAAGAGAGAGATTAGTGGTTAGTCGTTTAGAGAGAGATTGAGGGTTAGTGGTTTAGAGATTCAGAGAGATTGGTGGTTAGGGGTTTAGAGAGAGATTGGGGGTAGGGTGTTTAGAGAGAGATAGATATGTTGGGAGTTAGGGATTTAGAGAGAGAGAGAGACAGATATTGGTAGTTAGGGGTTTAGAGAGAGAGATTGGAAGTCATGGTTTTAGTGGGATAGATTGGTGGTTAGGTGTTTAGAGAGAGATAGAGAGAGAGATTGTTCTTAGGTGTTTAGAGAGAGAGAGATTTGAGTTTAGTGGTTTAGAGAGAGAGAGATATTAGCTGTAAGGGGTGAGAGGGAAGGAGAGTGGGGCTTAGTATTTTAGATAGAGAGAGAGAGAAAAAGGATTTATAGGTTTAAATAGATAAATCTAGAGAGAGAGGGAGAGAGAAAGAGATTTGGGGTTAGGAGTTTAGAGATAGAGATAGAGATTAGGGATTAAGGGATTAGAGTGAGAGAGAGAAATTAGAGGTTATGACTTGAGAGAGAGAGAGAGTTAGAGAGAAAGAGAGAGATTAGGGGTTACTTGTTTAGAGAGAGAGAGAGAGAGAGAGAAATTGGTGGTTAGGGGTTTAGAGAGAGAGAGAGAGATTGGGTTTAAGCAGTTTTGAGGGAGTGTTATTGGGGGTTACTGGTTTAGAGAGAGAGATTGGGGATTAGCGATTTAGATAGAGAGAGCTAGATTGTGGTTTAGAGGTTTAGATAGATAAAGAGAGAGGGGATTTTAGAGAGAGTGAGGTATATTGGAGGTTAGGGGCTTAGAGAGAGAGAGAGATTGATGGTTAAGGGTTTAGAGAGAGAGATATTAGGTGTTTGATTTTGGAGGTTTAGATACATAGAGTGAGAGAGACAAGTTTTAGTTTAGGGGTTAGAGAGACAGAGATCGAGGGTTTGGTATTTAGATTGAGATATATATATATATATTCGGGGTTAATAGGGATTTATAGATAGAAAGAGATCATGAGGGGGAGTATGGATGGTTAGTGGTGAGGTGTATTGAGAAATAGAGAGGGGGGGAGGGGTAGGTGTGTGAGAAGGGGGGTTTTGGGGGGAGAGAGAGAGAAAGAGAGAGATCATGGTTTAGTTGTTTAGAGAGATTTATAGATATTGGCATATAGGGGTTTATATAGAGAGATAGGGAGAGAGAGAAAAAAAGAAAGAGATTAATGGTTAGTGGTTTAGAGAGAGAGAGAGAGAGAGAGATTCGGGTTTAGGGGATGAGTGTGAGAAAGATAGAGATTGGTAGTTAGGGATTTAGACAGATAGAGGGAGAGATTGACCGTTAGGTGTTTAGAGAGATATAGAGAAACTAAGGGTTAAGAGTTTAGAGAAAGAGGGAGATGAAGAGAGAGATTGGGGGTTAGTGGTTTAGAGATTCAAAGAGATTGGTGGCTAGGTGTTTGGACAGAGAGATTGGGGGTTAGGGGTTTAGAGATAGAGAGAGATATATTGGTGGTTAGGGTTTTAGTGAGAGAGAGATTGGAAGTTAGGGTTTTAGAGGGTTATATTGGTGGTTAGATTTTTAGAGAGAGATATTTGAGGTTAGTGGTTTAGAGAGAGAGATATTGGGTTTTAGGGTTTAGAGAAAAAGTTATTGGGGTTTAGGAGTTTAAATAGAGAGAGAGAGAGAGAGAGAGAGAGAGAGAGAGAAATGGGTTATAGTTTTAGTTAGATAGAGCAAGATAGAAAGTGATATTTGGGGTTAAGAGTTTACGGATAGAGAGAGAGAGATTAGGGATTAATGGATTAGAGTGAGTGAGAGATAGAGAGAGAGAGAAAGAGAGAGAGAGATTAGTGGTTTTGTGTTTAGAGTGAGAGAGAGAGATTGGTGGCTAGGGGTTTTGAGAGAAAGAGAGATGGGGTTAAGTGGTTTTGAGAGAGTTATTGGTGGTTAGGGGTTTAGAGAGAGATAGAGATTTGGGATTAGGGGTTTAGATAGAGAGAGAGATAGAGAGAGGAAAATTGTGGGTTAAAGATTTAGATAGATAGATAGGTAGAGAGGGTGGGTAGAGATAGAGGGATATATATTTGAGGTTAGGGGTTTAGAGAGAGAGAGAGATTGGGAGATTGGGTTACTCTTTTAGAGAATGATAGATAAATAGAGAGAGAGAGAGAGAGAGAGAGAGAGAGAGAGAGAGAGAGAGAGAAAGAGAGTGAAATATTTTGGGGGTAAGGGTTTAGAGATAGAGAGATATCATAGGGAAGTATGGATGGTTAGTGGTAGGGGGGAGAGAAACATACATAGGGGGGAAGGGTAGGCAGGTTAGGAGTGGGGGTTTTATGGAGAGAGAGAGAGAGAGAGAGAGAGAGAGATTGGGGGTTAGGGGATCAGAGAGAGATAAAATGAGATTGAGGGTTAGGGGTTTATATAGATAGATAGAGAGAGAGAGAGAGAGAGAGAAAATGGATATCAGGGGTTTAGAGAGATTGGGATATTGGTGTTTAGAGGTTTACATAGAGAGAGAGAGAGTGAGAGAGAGAGAGATAGAGATATTGGGTTTAGGGATTTAGAGAGAAAGATAGTGGAGTTGTTGGTTTAAAGACAGATGGAGAGGTTGGAGGTTGGGAGTTAAAGAGAGAGATTGATTGGCTGTTAAGGGTTTAGAGAGAGGGAGAGAGATAAAGAGGGGGATTATGGGTTAGGGGTTTAGAGAGAGAGACAAAGAGTGAGAGAGAGATAGTGAATGAGTGGGAGAGAGAAAGAAATTCGAGGTGAGAGGTTAGGTGTTTAGAGAGAGAGAGAGAGAGAGATCAGGGTTTAGGGGTTTACACACACATAGAGGGAGAGATATTGGGGCTTAATAAATGTTTAGATATAGAGAGATATAGTAGGGTAGTGTGGATAGTTAGTGGTGGGCTAGAGAGAAACATAGAGAGGGAGGAGGGGTAGGTGGGTGAAGAGTGGGGTTTTTTTTTGGGGAGAGAGAGAGAGAGAGAGAGAGAGAGAGAGATTGATGGTTAGGGGTTTAGAGAGAAAGAGAGAGATTGGAGGTTAAGGTTTTAGATAGAGATAGATAGATAGAGAAAGAGAGAGAGAGCTTGGGGTCTAATGGTTTTGAGAGAGAGAGAGAGAGATTGGGGGGTATGTGTTTACATAGAGAGGCAGAGAGAGAGATATTTGTTGGCGGATATTTCTACCCTATATTCAGGAAACTAAACTATCAACTTGGTTGGGGTGACAGGTAAGTGTATTTATGTCATTTACAGAAGTGTTTGCAAAAGAAATAGATTACAGATTTAGAGAACATACCTTTCACTGGAGTCTGATCCTAGCCTTGACCCAGCCTTGTGTCCAGCTCTCAAATCTTCTTTCTTTCAGCAAACCTGAAACAACAATACCTTCCTCAAACACCTGAAACAACAATACCTTCCTCAAACACTTTGGGCAACATATAAATCATAAAATAAACAAAAATTATGTTTAATATCCAGTATTGACCAAAATGAATCCAACTCAAAATGCCATTTAATAACACCTTCAGATTGGAACAAGGAAACACTTCAACCCTTTATTTGTCAAAATAGTATGCAGTACAAATATACCTGATAATGAAGCAGGCTCCTGCAACTAGATCCTGGGCTCTGGCTCTGCTCTAGTTTGAATGTTCTTCTGCAACAGTTTCTCCATTAACTCATCCTCTCATTCTTTAGTAAGCATTTTGCATTCATAATTTCTTCTAACCTTGCTCCCTTAGCCTTCTAGGAATTTATAGGTTTAAGGAAGCAGTTCCAGTCGATGAGGAGGTTGGCGGAAGTTAAGAAACTGTCTTCAACTAATCCTCTTCGATGGATTAATATATTTTTTAATCATTTTTAAAGGTACACGCGACTATTACACAGTGGAGTAGCGTATAGGGCGCTACCCTATTGTTTAAACAATAGTGCTCATTTAGTTTTAAATTGTGAGCGCTACTTTGATGAGACAGAGTACGTATATACTGATATGGGCGCTACTATTATGCACTGGAGTCGCGTATGGCGCTAGTCTCTTTAAGTAGAGTAGCGCTCATACCTCAAGATGATATTTTTGTATGTTTTCCAGTATTCTCAGGAAATGGGATGAGTTGTCATGATATCCAAAGTCAACATGCTCCTCCATCCAAGTTGTCCTTTTGTGTGATCAGCAGCTCAGGGTGATCACGAACGGAGAGGTGCAAGTTTGACCTATAACAGATGCCCCCTAATGTGTGAGATCAGAGGGTAACGATGGCCGAAATACATTATAATCCAAAACCAGAGAGAGAGCACAGAACCGCAGAACAAAGTCGCAGAAAACCTGCAACAAAAATCAAGGTCAGCGAGCAATTACATTGTTGACATCTTATAGATGTGTAGAGTGATACAACATGATCGCCGATACATAACAAGGAGATGTATATAAAAGCATGGCCACTTGAAATACAAGCGTGGATCCATGTCAAACTAAGAGATCATAGCCATAACAACACACTGGATCTATGTCTCATGGAGAGCCGTATAGAAGTGAGGCTCAGTCCTGCGCAACTTGGGTGATAACAAAATGGGGTTATGTCATCCAAATCCCAAGGTCTTCATCCCATAACAACCCTAGGTACAAACCCGAGCCATGTGAATAGATGAGCTGATAGTCGAACATGGAGGGCATCGTCTGATTACCGGTCATTGATGTATACCGTTAACAAACGCGAGGACTTCCACCGATAATGATGATGGAGTCCAAGGTACCAAGTACGATTCGCCAAATGTGAATAGATGGACTTGGAGTCGAACACTTGGGAATCCTGTCGAAGAAGAGACATTGATGTATTCTCATCATTCAACAGCGAGGACAATTGCCACTGGTGACTGCAATCTCCAAGGTACTAACCGAAACTCTAAACTTCAAACCCAGAATAATGATTTGATGTCGATGGGAAGAAGTCCGTTGGAAGGGAGGCCTTAAGGTATCCTCCATCATCCAAATCGAGGAACACTCAACTAGTAAGAGCTGATATGAAATGATGTGTAACAAGACTGACACTTAGGAAGGCCGACACATGAGGTCAAGGTAAACTGCAGAAATGGCCGACACGGGGTATATCCTTGAACATTGAGCACGACACAAAGTGACTTAGGCAGTTTTTGACATAATGGGGTAAATAAGTTTGAAATGTAAGAGACATTAGCAGACCCTCCATATGGTTGGAAGAATAACCAACCAGGGGAGTAAATAACTCGGAGGAAAGGTTCACCTTAAGGCCAAAAACTAAACCCAACTGACAAGATAGACTCAAGTAGGTGCTGTGTTCAAGGATAGGACTTGACTGATACTGCCTTTAACAATGAAGATATGATGTGTTTTCCCGTTCCTTATTCTTTTTAGATAAAAGAATACCCTTCTTGTGGATTTAATGAGTCCAAGAAAGAATGAAAACTCAATAGGTCCAACCATGTAAATAATTTAATGAGCCCATGGGAGGAAGACTCAGTACCTTCTTCATAATTTAAAGAGTTCGAAGAAGAGATAGAAGATTACTCTATATGTACTGATCTCTGGATTTTAGTATCGAGCCGAGATCTGTTCTTGCTCGCCGGTGTTTTCAATTTTAAGGAGTCTGAAAAACTTAAACAATAACTCCATATATCTGCTCGTGGATTTTAGTATCGAGCCCAAGCAGATTAATGCTCGCCGGTGTTTTCCTGTTTATAGAGTCTGAAAAACTTAAACAATCCTCTTTTCACCTATCCGTGGATTTTATATCGAGCCCGGATTGGTCTATGCTCGGCGGTGTTTTCTTGTTTATAGAGTTGAAAAACTTAAACAGTCCTCTACTTACCCTCTCGTGGATTTCACATCGAGCCCGAGTAGGTGAATGCTCGCTTGGTATTTTCATATTTAGAGAGTCTGAAAAACTTAAAGAGAGACTCTAACAGGTCCTTTTTCGTATAGTTAGTCTCCTCCCCCGAAAAAGTATAAAACAATGAAAGGATAACTCTTCTAGCGTACACTGACGTATACCTAGAGTATACCTTTTCCGTAGTTAATACCACTGAGGCCCGGAAAAGGGGGTAATTCTATACCTGAGTGGATGAGCCTTCGGGTACTTTAACGAGCTTGAAAAGGACAAGTCTGCTCGGCAATCTTGTTTAGGTTTAAATAGTCCAAACAAGAGCTTAAAATGACTTAAAGGTCAGCTTCTGGGATCATAACTTCATGTCCTGCCAAAAACTAGGTTTTCAACAAAATATTAGTTGATGACGCAAAAATCTTAAAGAATATATGGATTTGAAATGTTTAGCTAACTGACAAGTTTCATCGTTAAGAAATTTGAGGTCAGGAGACGAATTCGACAACATTTGAGTGAAAATTGAACTTGGATCAGTTTTATACCTTATTTTGTGTTTCAATTAATTAATTAGGGTTTTTGAAAATGTTTGAAACTATAGAAAATTAAAAATTATGGGTAAAAATTAAAATCCAATTATATATATAATTTCAATATTAACAAATCAATTTTCATTTTGTGTTGTAGGGCAAACATTGGGCACATTTTCACGAATTTCAAATCTCTCTTGTGATCAAACGGAGCATCCAAACGCCAAACTACTTCCATCAAGTAAGTAACAATCAACCCACCTTGCATTTCAATGGTTTATTTTTAAAATTTTGAGGAAAAATGGCCCGAAACGCAATGCTCATAAAGTTTTATGCGCGGGCTCTACTGTGTGTACATAACAGTAGCGTATGAAGGCGAATGGGCGCTACTTTACTCAAACAGAGTAGCGCCTACACGCTACTGTGTAATACACACAGTAGCGTATACATTTGCAAAGCCAAAATGAAGTGCCGAGACTCAAAATTTTTGGGGTTTTTGTGCAGGATGGTCTTACAATGGAGGGAAAGGGAGCATGAAGACATGGATAGACTAGCTATGCAAGACCCTGCTACCCTTCATGCGCTCCGTAGATGCGGTTTGTTGAAATTTTATCGAACCGTAAACATGCGGGCACTAAACAAGCTGTTTCGGAGATTGATTCAGTATTGGGATGTTGATACTAATACCTTCATCATCCGGGGGCAAACTCTTGAGCTTACCGTTGAGGATATATATTTTATTACCGGTCTCTCAAGAAGAGGAGACGTAATCAATCTAAAAGGGACATCTCGCTTGGGTGCGCGGTCCGTGCAAGAATATGTGAACACCTACTGTGTTGCTGGAGCAGAAAAATCGGGAAGCCAAGTCCTGATTTCAACTATTGATGGTCTCCCGCTGAAAGTAATAGTGAGTACAATCAACCGGGTATCCGGTAGCGCATCACAACACTTGGCTTCTAGGAACTCGATGCATGTCGGTGTACAGTGTTTGCATGGGCATGTTTATGATTGGAGTACTAGCTTGTTGGCAAACATGAAGTATCAATTGACAAGTTGCAAATCTGGTACAATGAAGAATTTCGGGTACGGGAGTATCTTGTGTACTTTCTTCGAGAGAGAATGCCTGCTATTAGTTTGGGAATGCCATTACCACAGGTTAACCCCCTTGAGCCCAGACTAGGCCGTTGGGGTGACATTTTTCTCCGCCAAGGTGGTGGGGGAGAGTCACTACTGTTACCATACAGATGACTTCTGGGGGTGGTGGGAGAGGCAAGTTCCCGCTTTTGAGCAGTTTCCCTATGCTGGACTAGATTTTCGTCGCGACCCAGAGCTGGTACTTCCGCCAGGTGGTGCCTGGGGAGATATTGGTATGTTTACTTTTTGAGAATTTATTTAATTTTTTCAAACTTTTTGAATATTTTATTTTTTATGAAATGAGTTTTGGAGTTCTAATCGAGTGTTCAATGCAGATGTTGGGCCTGTTCGTCCCGAGGGCCATCCTACTATCTATGTGAGGCCAGCTGATATCACCGCAGCAGAAGCTATGCTGGGAACCCTAGAGAGGAAAATGAGTCGGCTGACTCATGAGATTCCTACCAGCCGCATGGACCAGATACCTGTTGACATGCAGGAGGATGTTGTTGGGGTGCCCCCAGCATGGCTTAGATTACTGCGTAGGGTTGCTAGACTAGTGATATGCTACCGTAATGCGGTAGATGATGAGGAGGTTCCTCCTTCTCCATAGGAGAAGAAAAACATTATATGTATATATTTTTGAGGCTGCCATGCCCAACTTTTGTACTTTTATGACTTGACTTATGAAACTCATGACTCGAAACTCATATTTTTTGATACGGTATCAGTTATATATACAGTATCGGTTATTTACATGTGAATGTGTTTTTAAATCTTATGTGTGGAATGTTGTTTACAATGTATGATGCAAATGCCAATCTAACACATAGTTTGCTAACGAATCAGCTAAATTGTTTAAATTTCTTGGAATGTGTTCATATCTGATAGAATGAAAATGTCTTTCCAATAATCTAACTCGTAGAAACTGTCGTAGCAATCCTGGATCTCTGATCCGATAGACACCTGTTAACTGAAATACAATTAGTTGTGAGTCAAGCCTTACCTCCAGGTATGAAATGCCATGACTGAGGGCATCTCGGAGAAGTTCTATAACTGCACTGTATTCAGCCACATTGTTCGTGGTAGGTCCCAGACAAACCCCCCCCGAAGAGACAAGTTGGTCAGCGGGTGAATAAATGACCCAAGCTACTGCGGCCAACTGACAGGTGTGGCGACTGGCGCCATCAGCAAATCCTAAGAAATGTGCGGTTGACATCTAGTACATGAAACGAGAGGCACACATCAGATCACCTAACGAGCATAACAAAACTAACTATACAGAAATATACAGCTATGTTACAAGAAAAAGTACTTCAACCTAGGCGTAGTACTTCTTCAGGTAGAGCCCATTTCTAGGCTCGTCCAACTTATTACCTTCGTAATCCACCAGTTCATAGGCACCTTTCTTCAAAACTTTAGAAATGATATAAGGTCCGAGCCATCTGGATTTGAATTTACCGGGTCCCAAAGGTTCTTTGTCTTGATCCCAAAGTAGGACCAAGTCTCCTTCAATGAAAACTCTGGGTTTAACGGATTTGTCGTATTGTCCTTTGACTCGTTTTTTGTGAACCTCGTTTGTTGTAAGCGCATCCCGGCGCTGTTCATCTAGATGTTCTAAGCGTAACAAACGTTCTTCAAGTATTGAAGTATCGGGTAGTAACTGAACTGCTAGTTTTAGCGAAGGAATCTCGCATTCAATCGGTACCACTGCCTCTATCCCATGCACAAGTTGGAAAGGAGAGAAACCAGTAGCAGTCTTAACGTTGGCTCGATAAGCCCAAAGATCCGGGTATAGCATGATGTGCCAGTTATTTCTACTGGCATTAACAGTTCGTTGTAATATAACTTTTAACGTTTTATTCACTGCTTCAACTTGTCCATTCGCCTGAGGATAGTATGAGGACGAATGTTCTTGTCGAAAACCAAGCATTGTATATAACTCAGTCATCATGCTATTTTGGAAATGTCTACCATGGTCAGTCACTATCTCTTTAGGTATACCAAACCGTGCTATGATCTGATTAAATACGAAATAAGCGGCAGTTTCTCCATCTGCCTTAACAGTAGGCATTGCCTCTTCCCACTTAGTAAAGTAGTCAACGGCAACGATGATGTAATGATGTCCTCCAGCTGAAACTGGATTACATGTCATGAAATCAACCCCCCATTTTGTGAAGGGACCTGCTGTAATTATAGGATGAAGAGGAGCTGGGTGTGCCCTCATTTTTTTAGTGAAAAACTGACATGGTCGACAATGTTTCACAGCTTCCACACAATCTTTAAAGATCGTGGGCCAAAAATATCCGGCACGCAGTATCTTCTGAGCTGTTGCCAACCCGGAAAGATGTCCCCCACAAGCTCCACTGTGGGCATCGTTTAACACTGCTTCAGCTTCTTCCCTAGTTAAGCAACGTCGTAAAATGGAATCTACCCCACGCCGATATAAAGTATCAGAGATAATAAGGTAATTTTTCGCATGGGTTTTAAGTTTACGTCGCTCTTCTCGGGAAAAAGTGGTAGGACACCTCAAAGTCTGGAGATATATTAAAATATCTCCGTACCATGGGTCAGAAGAGGCGATGAGAAAGATATGTTCATCAGGAAAAGATGTTTCTTCCTCCACGCGTTCTAGGTCACTTGGAAATTCTGAGATTAATTCCGCGAATACTAGTGATTTTTTCGATTTAGCTGATTGGAAAACCAAATCGAATTCTTGTAGAATTACAATCCATTTATTGTATTTCCCACCAATGATTCGTCGTGTGAGAACATACTGGAAAGGGTTTACTTCTGCTATCACTGTAGTAGTTCGTAAAAGTATATAGTGACGAAGTCTCTGGACCGCATAGACCGCAGCAAGTGCTAACTTCTCAACGTGCGAGTATTTAACCTCAGGGGCTATCAATGCGCGAGAAAGATAGTAGACAACATGTTCTTGGAACATATCGTCTTCCTGAACCAAAACTATACCAATTGTAGTAAGAGACGCCGCCAGGTATAACAAAAAATCTTTTGAGTAATCTGGCGGGCTTAACAAGGGTGCTGAAAGAAGTGCCTTTTTTAATGCTTCAAAGGATGATTGTGCAGCTTCGTCCCACACAAAATAAGAATCTTGTTTGAGTAGCCTCATAAAACCTTTGGTAATTTTGGCGTAGTTTATTATAAATCGCCGTAAGAAATTAGACATGCCTTGCAGACTTTGAAGTTGTCGCAAGGTGCGAGGAGGAGGCAGATTTACAATCGCCTCGACTTTAAGTGGGTCAACCATTATGCCACGATTAGAGACAATGAAACCTAGCAAACGTCCCGATTCGACACAGAATACACATTTATTCGGATACAAACGAATCTTATATTTTCTGCATCTTTCAAACACTTGTCTAAGGTGATCCGGATGGTCCCGTCTCTTTCGAGATCGCGCCGGGAGATCGTCCAAGTAAGGTTCTACAATGTGTTTGATGTCGTGAAAAGCAAAATTCATTGCTCGCTGGAAGGTAGCCCCAGCATTTTTCAAACCAAATGGCATTTTCCGATAAGCAAAAGTGCCCCATGGGCAAATGAAAGTTGTTTTATGCTGATCTTCCTGTTTGATCTCTATTTGATTATATCCTGAAAAACCATCCATAAAAGAGAATATTTCATGTCCTGCACACGCATCTATGATTTGATCGATAAATGGTGTGGGATAGTTGTCTTTCGGACAAGCTTTATTCAAATCTCGAAAGTCAGTGCAAACTCTAATAGTGCCTTGCTTTTTATCAACCGGAACGGGGTTTGAAACCCATTCCGTCATATCGATCGGATAAATGAAACCGGCTTTGAGCAACTTTTCCACCTCAGCTTTGATGGCGGCTGCTTTTCTAGGGTTTACGGGACGGAGCTTTTGCCTCACAGGTTTCGCGTTAGGATATGTCGTGATGACGTGTTCCACAATGGTTGGGTCAATACCTGGCATCTCCTCATATGACTAGGCAAAAACGTCGCGGAATTCTTTAAACAATTTGGTATACAGAGCTATCTCTTCTGGAGAGCAGTTTGCACCAATAAAAATATTTTCCACGACCCCGGGCTTGGTGGAAATGTTGACTGGAATTGTTTTTGAAATATTAGCCATGTTCCCTTCAGCATAAACAGCTTTTGAAGTAGAAGGAGAAGATGACAGATCAACAAGTCCACCGGGTCTCAAAGGGAATTCTCCTTTCTCAATTCTGTCTAAATCCGGAAGTATGTAGGACCTATGATGCATATGTTCCCAAGGTTGGTCCAGGCCCATCATGACTTCTAAGATGGCTTCATCAGATGGCAAAACCGTATCTAAACAATCGAATGAGTGAGTAGAATTCAGTGACCATGCCGGAGCATAGTCCATATCTGACTCGACTGAGACTGGTGGAGTCATGATATGTTCCATTGTAGCGTGTTGAGTTTCCATATAGGCTACTTCTGCAATGGAGGGAGGCACAAAAGGATCTGACGTGGTAGGAAGGATCCAAGGATCAGTTTTTAAACCGACCGTAAATTTTTCAGTAACGGTACCCACATCAGAACGCATAAACAGAACAGGAGAGGGGATGTCGAAAGTGCCCATTAACGAACCATACAACCCTGCTCCTAAACTCTCCTTAACCGGGGCGGTTTGATCAACCATAGGAATCGTGGTTTCCGTAGAAGTCTGGTGTTTTCCTTGAGTGAAAGAAAGTTGATCGACTGTAACGATCTTACCTTCAAATGGGAACATGACCACTCGAAAAACTTCCGATGCTATAGCTTGCATGGCATAAGTCCAACTCCTACCCAATAACATGTTGTAATCGAGCGGAGCGTCCAGAACTTCAATCTCAACAGCAACTGTCTTACCGGCCAAAGTGACATTAAATGATGGCAAAACTCCATGTGGACGGAAAGTTCTGCCATCAAATGCAGTAAGCATTGTGTTGGAAGGGACTAACTCAGGAGAACCTAGAGCTTTCCAGCAGGAAATAGACATTACGCAGGTCGACGCTCCCTCATCTACTACAGCTCGTCTTATGGTCATTGGACCATGAACGACTTCAATCTGGAGGGCAACGTGATATGGCAACCGGTATTTGACATCAGTCATATCAAATCGCGCAGACATGTTGGAGGACTCCATACTCCCAATAGCTGCCAGAAGTGCATTTCGTTGCAAAGGACAACTCTGCAAGACTTCTAAGGTAGACATGGCACAAGGAGTTTGGGCTAGATCTTCAACCACATTGTAGTTGGAAGTAGCCCGCGTGTTGGGATTGTGCGATGCCCTCTTTAAGACACCTTTCGGAATCTTAGGCATTGGGTCCACAGGTATGTGAAGTGGAGTGGAGGATTCAACAATCTCCTTATCCTTTCTCTGCGTTTCCGGGGTATAGTTCTTAGCTCTGGTTTGCAAAAGTGCATCTGAGTTGACCATGTTTATGAATGTTTGATCAACCGAAGCGTGTGAGGTGCCCCCAGTTTTGGAGGTGCCAGAAGTGGAGCCTTGCCCTTTGGGAAATGGATCTTTCAAGACGGCAGGCTTCTTCTCTTTCAAAAGCTTCTGGGCTTCTTCTAGTAGAGGGCATTGATGAGTAAGGTGGTTTTGTTTGCAAAGTTTACAAGGGAACCTAACCTTCTTCTCTTCTTTATTACCCTCTTCGGCATTATCTTTTTTGGGCTTTTGTTGGTTCCCCTCTCCTTTCTTTCCCTTCTTTTTGTTATTGGGCTGCCGAGGGCCCTTTTGATTGTTCTGAACCTGATTAACAGATTCAGAAGTAGAAGGAGAGGTTGTGACGGAAGCAATGTCTGCAGTCGAATGTTTGACAGTTAAGGCTTGGACCTGTTTGGTCAGTGCTTCGAAAGCTGCAGAGTTAACCGAACCCACTATGCCGTCAGCATGTGGTCCGGGTTTGGGTCTACTTAGATCAGTGTTTGATCTCGGTGCGTCTGGTATAATCTCATACAGTAAACCAGATTGTGCGTATACAAGGTCTAACTGTTGAGTCCTTAAAATGGCCTCTTCTTCATTGGAGACTCCAGATGTCGCTACTTCCTTAGAAATATAAGGAAGGAGTGATTTCAAGTACCACTCGAGTAGAAACTCTGGAGGGATATTGGCCTTTATGAGCCTCTTCCGTCTTCGCCACTCCTGAATGTGGTCAGATAGGTGAGTGGCTTTGTTTTGTCTAAAAGTAGACAAAAGTTCTGTTCCGGCATCATACCGAACAGGAAGTTGGAAATGGTTCAAAAAGACGGTGGCCAGATCCCCAAAACTAGAGAAAGTAGCCGCAGGCAACTCAATGTACCATTTGGCCGCGGGACCAGTTAAGGTCCTTTGAAACAATCTCAATCTGATGGAATCTTCGTTCAATGAATTTGAAGAACACCACAAGTGAAAGGTAGTGACATGGTCACCAGGATCTTCACCAGCTTTGCCTTCGAATTTGGGAATATCCGAAGGTAATTTGGTGGGAACTGATGGCCATGCTGAGTTATGACACACCGGATCATTAGTCAATTTCGAAAGGTCTGGCAAATTCAAAGTTGCCAGAAAAGGTAGACGAGGCCGATAAGATGGAGCTTGATAAGGGAAAGCACCCATTGTTTGTCCCATGAATTGTTGGTAGGGGTTGCCCCCAGCCATTTGGTGATTAGGGTTGCCCCCGGCCATGTGTTGGTAGGGGTTTCCGCCTCCCAACTGTTGATAGGGGTTACCCCCAGTTAACTGTTGGTAGGGGTTTCCCCCAGGTATTTGTTGGTAGGGGTTGCCCCCTGCCAGTTGTTGTTGTTGTGAGAAAGAATGATTAAAATTTCCCCACCCGTACGAGAGCGGATTAGTGCTTTGTTGGTTCGTCCATTGTGGATGGGTGTTAGCCCCGCCATATTGCTGGTTGAAAAAGTTGCCCCCTCCTCCTGAAAATAAGGAAAAAGGAACATTATTTGCAGGCATGCTACCCTGATTCAAGTTAGGGCCTACAAAGTTGTTGAAACCAGCCGAAGCTGATGTGGACGGTGCAGTCATGGTACCCATGACTGGCATGTTTGCTGAAACACTTGGTCCTACCACAGGTGTGGAAACCCAAGTACTGGGGATCTGATATAAAGGTTGTGAAGTAGAAGGTGTTGCACATTTAGCCATACTGCTAGGTCTAACATTAGGCGTGGGAATAGATGCCATTGTTGTGAAACTAGGCATTCCTAAGGTACTAGTGTTAAAACTAAAAGATGGAGTAGGCACAGACGCAGTTTGTGCCTGACTAGATGTAGCAGTAAAAGAAGGGTTAACTGTGCTGGTATTCATACCTAAGGTGGGAGTCTGGGGACCCCCTGGTTCACCTCCTGTGTTAGTCATCAGATAATCGGGAAACAAAAGATCTGCACTGAAAAGAGGCTGTTGGAAACCAACAGGTAACAGCACCGGAATTCTAGTGTCAGTTAAGGGAGGATTGAAAGGAGTGCTATACTCCGCGGAAGTAAGATCTTCCACCTCAACAGTACTAAAATGTTGTTGTTCTGTGATACCTGGTGATGGTTCCTCAAGAACCTCAGTTTCAAGGTTTTCTGTTATAAGTATTTCTTCAAGCAGTTCTATTTCAGAGGTAATTTCTGAAGAAATACTGGGGTTTACCCTCTGTCTTGTAGCTGGTTGTAAAGGCTCTATTCTAATAGGAGGAAGGTTTTGAATCCTTCTCGATCTACGGAGTTGTTGATTCTCCGTGATTATAGATATCCAATAAACAGCCTAGAACCTAGTGGCCACTAAGACTAGGGGGCAAACAGCACACCAACTAAAAATTCCTAAGTATTCAAACCAATCAAACAAAGGTGCCTCCCGGAGAAGAGTCTGGGATGATGAGGGCCCAGAACAGATCAACGAAGGATGAAGAACAGTTACCCGGGGTCCACAATACAATGACTAAGGGTGCAAGCGCTGGAATCACCCAACCGCCCTCCCAAAGACCTGCAAGGGATTTCCTCCCGCGTCTGTCCTAGGTACAGCAGATATACCCTCTGCTGTCACCTGTGTAAGAACCTAAAAGTCTGATACTAAGGATACCAAAACACCGAAAAATCCTGGGGGAACAGTCACCGGTCGAATCAGAAAGCGTGGGCAGGGTAGCTAAGCCCGAAACTCGAAAGAGTCCCCAATACGCTATCCAATCCTGGCGTATGCTCAATCAGAAAGTAGGAGAGGTATTCCCACAAACCGATCTCACATTGACCTACTGCATATGCTCCCAGGCAATTTTTGAGTGTAGTGGATTTGCCTAAATGATAATCTCACTACGATTATTGCGCAATGTGTGATCTTGGGTGGTTTAAGGTGATTTAAACCCAAGACCCTAACCAAGACTAGTTGGTGTAGTGTGCCCTAAAAAAGAAAAGGTTTCTAGTTCATTTTATTAATAAATTTTAAGGGCTTTTATTACGCAAAGGGGATAGTGAGTGTGTGAACGTGGTTATAACAAGAAAACTAAATGCAAATGTATTCAAAATTTCTTACAACAAAACTCTTTTATTTTTTACTTTTTCATCTATCTTTTTCGAAAATGCAAATCTAAGCAAACTTTCCTACTAATTTTTTGTTTTCTTTTTGAATTAAACAAAATATATTAAGCTATTTTGCATTGACCACGACAAGTCCTATTTAACTCAAAGTACCAAATTTTTTTGCTTTTTCAATGATCGAAAAAGAACTATATAAAAAAAAATGGAAAGCCAAATAAACTTCTTATGCAAAAGTGGAAGTATGGCAAATGTTCTTGAGCCTACAGCTATCGAAATCTAACTCGAGAAAGGCTTAATCTACAGGTTTTTTACTCAGGAAAAAGCCTATAAACTTGGACACTAAGTGGAAGAAAAACAAGGAGAGAACACCCAAGGACTGACCTAAAGTGCTTAACCCTAACAAGACCACAAAGCCAAGTACGTAGACAAGCAGGCTGTTCTGCTAACACGAAGAAAACTGAGAGGTGGAAACTAGCCTAGAGCTGTTAAAGAAGCACTTGTGACCATCAAAAGACAAAAAGTCTCGGGAAAAACATGAAACTAGACACAAAGAAGACACCCTAAAAGCTCTACCAAAGACCAAAACCCTAAACAAAGGACATGGACAGTAGAGAACATACAACTTCACCCCAAACAACAGACACAGGAGTGTACAGGTTTGTAAATGGGCAAAAGTAGTCAGGGTCTGAAAACAAGTGAAAATGTTCGTCACCGAACACCACTAGGTCTTCCAAATAGGTCAAAAAAGTCTCAAAGAAATCCAAAGGTCAACAAATGGTTTAAAACATGGAAAAACTTTAAGGAACGGTTCTATGACTTGAATCAATGATTAAAAACCTTATGCAATCATCCCAAGAATCCTACAACAAAGTCAGAAAATCTCCATAGGGCCAAAAGCAAGAAAAATCAAAAAATGGCTGCTTCAGAAAAAATACTCTACTGTGCAGTAGAGCAACTCGCGCCCATGCCAAAACGGGCGCTACTGTATATACAGTACAGTAGCGTATGGGCGCTACTGTGTATATGAAATAGTAGCGCTCATCTTTAAAAGGCTAGGAAACTGACCTTGGGGGGTATGGAAATTGATGAAAGCAGGCAAGCCAAGACAAAAGATACCTGACAAGGTTCTTAGCAAGTCGAAGAAATCAAAATCAACCGAGAAGACAACCAACAACAATGGTTTCCTAAAGCCAAAACACTTAGTTCCCCAGCGGAGTCGCCAGTCTGTTGGCGTATATTTCTACCCTATAGTCAGGAAACTAAACTATCAACTTGGTTGGGGTGACAGGTAAGTGTATTTATGTCATTTACAGAAGTGTTTGCAAAAGAAATAGATTACAGATTTAGAGAACATACCTTTCACTGGAGTCTGATCCTAGCCTTGACCCAGCCTTGTGTCCAGCTCTCAAATCTTCTTTCTTTCAGCAAACCTGAAACAACAATACCTTCCTCAAACACTTTGGGCAACATATAAATCATAAAATAAACAAAAATTATGTTTAATATCCAGTATTGACCAAAATGAATCCAACTCAAAATGCCATTTAATAACACCTTCAGATTGGAACAAGGAAACACTTCAACCTTTATTTGTCAAAATAGTATGCAGTACAAATATACCTGATAATGAAGCAGGCTCCTGCAACTAGATCCTGGGCTCTGGCTCTGCTCTGGTTTGAATGTCTTCTGCAACAGTTTCTCCATTAACTCATCCTCTCATTCTTTAGTAAGCATTTGCATTCATAATTTCTTCTAACCTTGCTCCCTTAGCCTTCTAGGAATTTATAGGTTTAAGGAAGCAGTTCCAGTCGATGAGGAGGTTGGGGAAGTTAAGAAACTGTCTTCAACTAATCCTCTTCGATGGATTAATATATTTTTTAATCATTTTTAAAGGTACACGCGACTATTACACAGTGGAGTAGAGTATAGGGCGCTACCCTATTGTTTAAACAATAGCGCTCATTTAGTTTTAAATTGTGAGCGCTACTTTGATGAGACAGAGTAGCGTATATACTGATATGGGCGCTACTATTATGCACTGGAGTCGCGTATGGGCGCTAGTCTCTTTAAGTAGAGTAGCGCTCATACCTCAAGATGATATTTTTGTATGTTTTCCAGTATTCTCAGGAAATGGGATGAGTTGTCATGATATCCAAAGTCAACATGCTCCTCCATCCAAGTTGTCCTTTTGTGTGATCAGCAGCTCAGGGTGATCACGAACGGAGAGGTGCAAGTTTGACCTATAACAATATTGGTGGGTGGCGGTTTACGTAGAGAGAGAGAGAGAGAGAGAGAGAGAGAGAGAGAGATTTGAGTTTAGGGATTTAGAGAGAGATATTGCAGGATAGGGTTGAGAGAGAGAGAGAAATTGGTTATTAGTTGTTTAGATAGAGAGAGAGAGAGAGAGAAAATGGATGATAAAGGCTTAGATCGATAAATAGATAGACGAGTTTAGATAGAGTGAGAGATATTGGAGTTTATGGGTTTAGAGAGAGAGAGAGAGAAACAGTGACATTCATGGTTAGTGATTTAGAAATAGAGAGAGAAATTGAGGGTTAGGGGTTTTGAATGATAGGGAGAGAATGTTGGTTAGGGTTTTAGAAAGAGAGATTATAGGTTAGGGGATGAGAGAGAGAGAGACTAAGGGTCAACGGTTTAGAGAGAGATGAAGATATAGAGAGAGAGATATTGTGGGTTAGGGATTTAGAGAGAGAGATATTAGGGATTAGGGTTTAGATAGAGAGAGAGATAGATTGGGGGTTAGAGGTTTAGATAGATAGAGAGGTAAAGAGGGGGGTTTAGAGATAGGGAGAGAGATTGGGGGTTAGAGGTTTAGATAGAAAAAGATAGATTGGGGGTAATGGGTTATGGTTTAGGGATTTAGAGAGAGATAAATTTTGGGGGTTAGTGGTTTAGAGAGAGAGAGAGAGATTGGGGGTGAGGATTTAAGGGTTAAGGATTTAGAGAGAGATAAATTGGGTGTTAGTGGTTTAGAGAGGGAGAGAGACATAGATATTATATGTTAGACAGAGAGCTCGTTTATGTGCTATAAGCTTAGAGAGAGAGAGATATTGGGAGTTAGGGGCTTAAAGAGAGAGAGTGTGTGTGATTGTGTGAGAGAAAGAGAAATCAGAGGTTAGGGGTTGGAGAGATAAACAGAGATTGGAGGTTAGTGGTTCTGAGATAGAAACAGATCAGGAGTTAGGAGATTAGAGAAAGATAGATTGAGGATTAATAGGGGTTTCAATATATAGAGAGATCAATGGGTGAGTATAGAGAGTGCTCTAGGGGTAGGTAGGTGAGAGGTGGGGGTTTTGGGAGAGATAGAGATAAAGAGAGAGAGGGAGAGAGAGGACGGGGGTTTAGATAGAGAGAAAGATTTGGGGTTAGGTGTTTAAAGAGAGATAGAGAGATTGGGGGTTATAGGTTTAGAGAAAGAAAGAGAGAGAAAGAGATAGAAATAGGGAGATTGGTGGTAATTGGTTGATAGAGAGAGAGAGATTGGGGGTTATGGGTTTAGAGATATAAGGAGAGATTGTTGGTTAGGCATTTAAAAAGAGAGATTGTAGGTTCGAGGATAAGAGAGAGAAAGAGAGGGATTGTGGTCAGGGGTTTAGAGAGATATTAAGGGGTTAGGAATTTAGAGAGAGAGAAAGACAAGGGGTTAAAGGTTTAGAGAGAGAGATATTGAGTGTTAGGGTTTTAGATAGAGGGAGAGAGAGAAATAAAAATAGACAGGGGATTTAGATAAAGAGAGATATTGGTAGTTAGGAGTTTATAGAGAGAGAGAGAGAGAGAGAGAGAGAGAGAGCGATTAGGGGTTTAGAAACACATAGAGATTGTGGGTTATGGGTTTGGGGTTTAGAGAGAGAGAGGTAGAGAGAGAGATGGAGAGAGAGATTGGCTATTAGGGGTTGAGAGAGAGAGAGAGAAAGAGAAATTGAAAGATCAAAGGTATGGGGTTTAGAGAGAGATTGATTGGATGTTAGGGGATTAGAGAGAGAGAGAGAGATGCATATTGAGGGTTATGGGTTCAGAGAGACATATTGGAGGTTAGTGATTTAGAGAGAGGGAGAGAGATACGAGGTGAGCAATTTAAAGAGAGAGAGATAATATCTTAGGGGTTTAGAGAGAGAGATGGTGGGTTAGTGGTATAGAGAGAGAGATACAGAGATTGGGTGTTAATAGGGTTTTAGAGATATAGAGAGCTCGCGAGAGGAGTATGGATGGTTAGTGGTGGGGGGGAGAGAGACATAGAGAGGGGGGAGAGGAGGGTGGGTTAAGAATGAGAGTTTGAGGAGAGAGAGAGAGAGAGATTGGTGTTTAGGGTTTTAGATAGATAGAGAGAGAGAGATTGAGGGTTAGGGTTTGGGGGTTTAGATAGATAGAGTGAAAGAGAGATAGGTTAGAGGTTAGTGGTTTAGAGAGAGAGAGAGATCGGGGTTTAGGGGTTTACACAGAGAGAGAGAGAGAGAGAGATTTCAGGTTAATAAGGGTTTAGAGATAGAGAGATATCACAGGGACGAGTATGGATGGTTAGTGGTGACAGGGATTTAGACATAGAGAGGGAGGAGAGGCAGGTGCAGGAGGTGCGGGGTTTTGGGCATAGAGAGAGAGAGAGAGAGAGAGAGAGAGAGAGATTGTGGCTTATGTGTTTAGAGAGAGATATAGAGATTGGAATTTAGGGGTTCAGACAAAGAGAAAGATAAAAAGAGCAAGGTTAGATGTTAATGATTTAGAGAGAGAGATAGAGATTGGGAGTTAGGGGTCATGACGGAGAGAGAGAGAGAGAGATTGGGGTTATGGGTTTAGACAAAGAGAGGGAGAGATTGGGAGTTAGGTGTTTATAGGGATAATAATAGAGAGACTAAGGGTTAGGATTTGAGAGAGAGAGATATATACGAAGAGAGAGATTAGTGGTTAGTCGTTTAGAGAGAGATTGAGGGTTAGTGGTTTAGAGATTCAGAGAGATTGGTGGTTAGGGGTTTAGAGAGAGATTGGGGTTAGGGGGTTTAGAGAGAGATAGATATGTTGGGAGTTAGGGATTTAGAGAGAGAGAGAGACAGATATTGGTAGTTAGGGGTTTAGAGAGAGAGATTGGAAGTCATGGTTTTAGTGGGATAGATTGGTGGTTAGGTGTTTAGAGAGAGATAGAGAGAGAGATTGTTCTTAGGTGTTTAGAGAGAGGGAGATTTGAGTTTAGTGGTTTAGAGAGAGAGATATATTAGCTGTAAGGGGTGAGAGGGAAGGAGATTGGGGCTTAGTATTTTAGATAGAGAGAGAGAGAAAAAGGATTTATAGGTTTAAATAGATAAATCTAGAGAGAGAGGGAGAGAGAAAGAGATTTGGGGTTAGGAGTTTAGAGATAGAGATAGAGATTAGGGATTAAGGGATTAGAGTGAGAGAGAGAAATTGGAGGTTATGACTTGAGAGAGAGAGAGAGTTAGAGAGAGAGAGAGAGATTAGGGGTTACTTGTTTAGAGAGAGAGAGAGAGAGAGAAATTGGTGGTTAAGGGTTTAGAGAGAGAGAGAGATTGGGTTTAAGCAGTTTTGAGAGAGTGTTATTGGGGGTTACTGGTTTAGAGAGAGAGATTGGGGATTAGCGATTTAGATAGAGAGAGAGATAGAGAGAGCTAGATTGTGGTTTAGAGGTTTAGATAGATAAAGAGAGAGGGGATTTTAGAGAGAGTGAGGTATATTGGAGGTTAGGGGCTTAGAGAGAGAGAGAGATTGATGGTTAAGGGTTTAGAGAGAGAGATATTAGGTGTTTGATTTTGGAGGTTTAGATACATAGAGTGAGAGAGACAAGTTTTAGTTTAGGGGTTAGAGAGACAGAGATCGAGGGTTTGGTATTTAGATTGAGATATATATATATATATATATATATATATATATATATATATATTCGAGGTTAATAGGGATTTATAGATAGAAAGAGATCATGAGGGGGAGTATGGATGGTTAGTGGTGAGGTGTATTGAGAAATAGAGAGGGGGGAGGGGTAGGTGTGTGAGAAGGGGGGTTTTGGGGGGAGAGAGAGAGAGAGAGAGATCATGGTTTAGCTGTTTAGAGAGATTTATAGAGATTGGCATATAGGGGTTTATATAGAGAGATAGGGAGAGAGAGAAAAAAAGAAAGAGATTAATGGTTAGTGGTTTAGAGAGAGAGAGAGAGAGAGATTGGGGTTTAGGGGATGAGTGTGAGAGAGATAGAGATTGGTAGTTAGGGATTTAGACAGATAGAGGGAGAGATTGACCGTTAGGTGTTTAGAGAGATATAGAGAAAGTAAGGGTTAAGAGTTTAGAGAAAGAGGGAGATGAAGAGAGAGATTGGGGGTTAGTGGTTTAGAGATTCAAAGAGATTGGTGGCTAGGTGTTTGGACAGAGAGATTGGGGGTTAGGGGTTTAGATATAGAGAGAGAGATATTGGTGGTTAGGGTTTTAGTGAGAGAGAGATTGGAAGTTAGGGTTTTAGAGGGTTATATTGGTGGTTAGATTTTTAGAAAGAGATATTTGAGGTTAGTGGTTTAGAGAGAGAGATATTGAGTTTTAGGGTTTAGAGAAAAAGTGATTGGGGTTTAGGAGTTTAAATAGAGAGAGAAAGAGAGAGAGAGAGAGAAATGGGTTATAGGTTTAGTTAGATAGAGCAAGACAGAAAGTGATATTTGGGGTTAAGAGTTTACAGATAGAGAGAGAGAGATTAGGGATTAATCGATTAGAGTGAGTGAGAGATAGAGAGAGAGAGAAAGAGAGAGAGAGAGATTAGTGGTTTTGTGTTTAGAGTGAGAGAGAGAGATTGGTGGCTAGGGGTTTTGAGAGAAAGAGAGATGGGGTTAAGTGGTTTTGAGAGAGTTATTGGTGGTTAGGGGTTTAGAGAGAGATAGAGATTTGTTATTAGGGGTTTAGATAGATAGAGAGATAGAGAGAGGAAAATTGTGGGTTAAAGATTTAGATAGATAGATAGGTAGAGAGGGGGGGGTAGAAAGAGGGGGATATATATTTGAGGTTAGGGGTTTAGAGAGAGAGAGAGATTGGGAGATTGGGTTAGTCTTTTAGAGAATGATAGATAAATAGAGAGAGAGAGAGAGAGAGAGAGAGAGAGAAAGAGAGTGAAATATTTTGGGGGTAAGGGTTTAGAGATAGAGAGATATCATAGGGAAGTATGGATGGTTAGTGGTAGGGGGGAGAGAAACATACATAGGGGGGAAGGGTAGGCGGGTGAGGAGTGGGGGCTTTATGGAGAGAGAGAGAGAGAGAGAGAGAGAGAGATTGGGGGTTAGGGGATCAGAGAGAGATAAAATGAGATTGAGGGTTAGGGGTTTATATAGATAGATAGATAGAGAGAGAGAGAGAGAGAGAATGGATATCAGGGGTTTAGAGAGATTGGGATATTGGTGTTTAGAGGTTTACATAAAGAGAGAGAGAGAGTGAGAGAGAGAGATAGAGATATTGGGTTTAGGGCTTTAGAGAGAAAGATAGTGGAGTTGTTGGTTTAAAGAGAGATGGAGAGGTTGGAAGTTGGGAGTTAAAGAGAGAGGTTGATTGGCTGTTAAGGGTTTAGAGAGAGGGAGAGAGATAAAGAGGGGGATTATGGGTTAGGGGTTTAGAGAGAGAGACAAAGAGTGACAGAGAGATAGTGAATGAGTGGGAGAGAGAAAGAAATTCGAGGTGAGAGGTTAGGTGTTTAGAGAGAGAGAGAGAGAGATCAGGGTTTAGGGGTTTACACACACATAGAGGGAGAGATATTGGGGCTTAATAAATGTTTAGATATAGAGAGATATAGTAGGGTAGTGTGGATAGTTAGTGGTGGGATAGAGAGAAACATAGAGAGGGAGGAGGGGTAGGTGGGTGAAGAGTGGGGGTTTTTTTGGGGAGAGAGAGAGAGAGAGAGAGAGAGAGATTGATGGTTAGGGGTTTAGAGAGAAAGAGAGAGATTGGAGGTTAAGGTTTTAGATAGAGATAGATAGATAGAGAAAGAGAGAGAGAGCTTGGGTTTAATGGTTTTGAGAGAGAGAGAGAGAGATTGGGGGGTATGTGTTTACATAGAGAGGCAGAGAGAGAGATATTGGTGGGTGGCGGTTTACGTAGAGAGAGAGAGAGAGAGAGAGAGAGAGAGAGATTTGAGTTTAGGTATTTAGAGAGAGATATTGCAGGATAGGGTTGAGAGAGAGAGAGAAATTGGTTATTAGTTGTTTAGATAGAGAGAGAGAGAGAGAGAGAGAAAATGGATGATAAAGGCTTAGATCGATAAATAGATAGACGAGTTTAGATAGAGTGAGAGATATTGAAGTTTATGGGTTTAGAGAGAGAGAGAGAGAAACAGTGACATTCATGGTTAGTGATTTAGAAATAGAGAGAGAAATTGAGGGTTAGGGGTTTTGAATGATAGGGAGAGATTGTTGGTTAGGGTTTTACAAAGAGAGATTATGGGTTGGGGGATGAGAGAGAGAGAGACTATGGGTCAAGGGTTTAGAGAGAGATGGAGATAGAGAGAGAGAGATATTGGGGGTTATGGGATTTAGAGAGAGAGATATTAGGGATTAGGGTTTAGATAGAGAGAGAGAGAGAGAGAGAGAGAGATTGGGGGTTATAGGTTTAGATAGATAGAGAGGTAAAGAGAGGGGTTTAGAGATAGGGAGAGAGATTGGGGGTTAGAGGTTTAGATAGAAAGAGATAGATTTTGGGTAATGGGTTATGGTTTAGGGATTTAGAGGGAGATAAATTTTGGGGGTTAGTGGTTTAGAGAGAGAGAGAGATTGGGGGTGAGGATTTAAGGGTTATGGATTTAGAGAGAGTTAAATTGGGTGTTAGTGGTTTAGAGAGGGAGAGAGACATAGATATTATTTGTTAGAGAGAGAGATCATTTGTGTGCTATAATCTTAGAGGGAGAGAGATATTGGGAGTTAGGGGTTTAGAGAGAGAGTGTGTGTGATTGTGTGAGAGAAAGAGAAATCAGAGGTTAGGGGTTGGAGAGATAAACAAAGATTGGAGGTTAGTGGTTCTGAGATAGAAATAGATCAGGAGTTAGGGGATTAGAGAGAGATAAATTGGGGATTAATAGGGGTTTGAATATATAGAGAGATCAATGGGTGAGTATAGAGAGTGCTCTAGGGGTAGGTAGGTGAGAGGTGGGGGTTTGTGGAGAGATAGAGATAAAGAGAGAGAGGGAGAGAGAGGACGGGGGTTTAGATAGAGAGAGAGATTTGGGGTTAGGTGTTTAAAACAGAGATATAGAGATTGGGGGTTATAGGTTTAGAGAAAGAGAGAGAGAGAAAGAGATAGAAATAAGGAGATTGGTGATAATTGGTTGAGAGACAGAGAGAGATTCAGGGTTATGGGTTTAGAGATATAAGGAGAGATTGTTGGTTAGGCATTTAGAAAGAGAGATTGTAGGTTCGAGGATAAGGGAGAGAAAGAGAGGGATTGTGGTCAAGGGTTTAGAGATATTGAGGGGTTAGGAATTTAGAGAGAGGGAAAGACTAGGGGTTAAAGGTTTAGAGAGAGAGATATCGAGGGTTAGGGTTTTAGATAGAGGGAGAGAGAGAAATAAAAATAGAGAGGGGATTTAGATAAAGAGAGATATTGGTAGTTAGGGGTTTATAGAGAGAGAGAGAGAGAGAGAGAGAGAGAGAGAGAGCGATTAGGGGTTTAGAAACACATAGAGATTGTGGGTTACAGGTTTGGGGGTTTAGAGAGAGAGAGGTAGAGAGAGAGAGAGAGATTGGCTATTAGGGGTTGAGAGAGAGAGAGAGAGAGATTGGCTATTAGGGGTTGAGAGAGAGAGAGAGAGAAATTGAAAGATCAAAGATATGGGGTTTAGAGAGAGATTGATTGGATGTTAGGGGCTTAGGGAGAGAGAGAGAGAGAGATGCATATTGGGGGTTATGGGTTTAGAGAGAGAAATTGGAGGTTGTGGTTTAGAGAGAGGGAGAGAGATATGAGGTTAGGGGTGTAAAGAGAGAGAGATGGTGGGTTAGTGGTATAGAGAGAGAGATATAGAGATTGGGTGTTAATTGGGTTTTAGAGATATAGAGAGATTGCGAGAGGAGTATGGATGGTTAGTGGTGGGGGGGAGAGGAGGTTAGGTTAAGAGTGGGAGTTTGGGGAGAGAGAGAGAGAGAGAGAGAGAGATATTAGGTGTTAGGGGTTTGGGCAAATATTCAGAGAGGGTGAGAGACTAGAGATTAGGAGTTTAGATGGAGATCGAGATTGGGGTTATGGGTTTAGAGAGAGAAAAAGAGACATACACTTTGGGTTAGCAATTTAGAGCGATATTGGGGGTTAGGGGCATAGAGAGTGAGAAAGAGAGAGAGAAAGAGTGACACAGAGAAAGAGATATTGGAGGTTAGGGTTTTAGAGAGAGAGAGAAATTAGAGGTTAGGGGTTTAGAGAGAGAGAGAGATTGTCGGTTAGGCATTTAGTGAGAGAGAGAGATTGGGTGTAAGGGGTTTTAGAGAGAGAGAAAAGAGAGAATGGCAGTTATGTATTTAGTGAGAGGGAGACTCGGGGGTTCTAGGTTTAGAGAGAGTAAAGAAAAAGATAGATTGGGGGGTTAAGGGTTTCGATAGATAGACAGATATATATATAGAGAGAGAGATAGGGATATTGGGGTTTAGGGGTTTATTGAGAGCGAGATAGATATTGGAGTGTAGGGGCTTAAAGAGTGAGAGATATGAAGAGAGAGGGTTGGGTTTAAGGGTTTAGAGAGAGAGAGATATTGGGGGTTAGGGGTTTAGAGAGAGGGAGAAGGAGAGATTGGGGGTTAGGAGTTTAGGGAGAGAGACATTGGGGGTTAAAGGTTTAGATATATAGATATTGGAAGTTAGGATTTATATAAATAGATAAAGAGAAGGATAGATATTAGGGATTATGGATTTAGAGAGAGAGAGAGAGATTCATGGTTAGGGTTTGGGGGTTTAGATAGATAGAGTGAAAGAGACATATATTAGAGGTTGGTGGTTTAGAGAGAGAGACATCGGGGTTTAGTGGTTTACAAAGAGAGAGAGAGAGAGAGAGAGAGAGAGAGAGAGAGAGAGAGAGAAATTTGGGGTTAATAGGGGTTTAGAGATAGAGAGAGATCACACGGGGGAGTATGGATGGTTAGTGGTGAGGGGGAGATAGACATAGAGAGGGGGGAGAGGTAGGAGTATGAGGAGCGGGGTTTTGGGGAGAGAGAGAGAGAGAGAGAGAGAGAGAGATTGTGGCTTATGTGTTTAGAGAGAGATATAGAGATTGGCATTTAGGGGTTCAGATAAAGAGAGAGATAAACAAAGCAAGGTTAGATGTTAATGATTTAGAGAGAGAGATAGAGATTAGGAGTTAGGGGTCATCAGGGAGAGAGAGACAGATATATTGGGGGTTATGGGTTTAGACAAAGAGAGGGAGAGATTGGGAGTTAGGTGTTTATATGGATAATAATAGAGAGACTAAGGGTTAGGATTTGAGAGAGAGAGATATATATGAAGAGAGAGATTAGTGGTCATTCGTTTAGAGAGAGATTGGGGATTAGTGGTTTAGAGATTTAGAGAGATTGGTGGTTAGGGGTTTAGAGAGAGAGATTGGGGGTAGGGGGTTTAGAGAGAGATAGATATATTGGGTGTTAGGGGTTTAGAGAGAGAGAGAGATAGAGATTGGTGGTTAGGGGTTTAGAGAGAGAGGTTGGAATTCATGGTTTTAGAGGGATAGATTAGTGGTTAGGTGTTTAGAGAGAGATATTAGGTGTAAGGGGTGAGAGAGAAATAGATTGGGGCTTAGTAGTTTATATAGAGAGAGACAGAGAAAGGGGTTATAGGTTTAGATATATAGAGCTAGAGAGAGAGAGGGAGAGAGAAAGAGATTTGGGGTTACGATTTTAGAGATAGAGATTAGGGATTAAGGGATTAGAGTGAGAGAGAGAAATTGGAGGTTGTGAATTGAGAGAGAGAGAGAGAGTTAGAGAGAGATAGAGAGATTAGGGGTTACTTGTTTAGAGAGAGAGAGAGAGAGAGAGAGAGAGAGAGAGAGAGATTGATGGTTAGGGGTTTAGAGAGAGAGAGAGATTGGGTTGAAGCGGTTTCAAGAGAGTGTGATTGGTGGTTAGGGGTTTAGAGAGAGAGATTGGGGATGAGGGATTTATATAGATAAAGAGAGAGCTATATTGTGGTTTAGAGGTTCAGATAGAGAGAGAGAGGGGATTTTAGAGAGAGGGAGGTATATTGGAGGTTAGGGGTTTAGAGAGAGAGATTGGTGCTTAAGGGTTTAGAGAGAGAGAGAGATTAGGGGTTTGATGTTGGGGGTTTAGATACATATAGTGAGAGAGAGAAATTTTAGGTTAGGGGTTAGAGTGACAAAGATCGAGGGTTTGGTATTTATAGAGAGGGAGAGAGAGAGAAAGAGAGAGAGAGAGAGAGATATTCAGGGTTAATTGGTATTTATAGAGAGAAAGAGATCACGAGGGGGAGTAAGAATGGTTAGTGGTGAGGGGGAGTGAGAAATAGAGAGGGGGGAGGGGTAGGTGTGTGAGAAGGGGGGTTTTGGAGAGAGAGAGAGAGAGAGATTGTGGTTTTGTTATTTAGAGAGATATATAGAGATTGGCATTTAGGGTTTTAGATAGAGAGACAGAGAGAGAGAAAAAATGAAAGAGATTAATGGTTAGTGGTTTAGAGGGAGAGAGAGAGAGATTTGGGTTTAGGGGTCGAGTGGAAGAGAGAAAGAGATTGGGAGTTAGGGCTTTAGACAGAGAGAGGCAGAGATTGAGAGTTAGGTGTTTAGCGAGAGATAGAGAGACTAAGGGTTAAGAGTTTAGAGAGAGAGAGGAAGATGCAGAGAGAGATTGGTGGCTAGTCATTTAGAGAGAGAGAGATCGAGGGTTAGTTCTTTAGAGATTTAGAGAGATTGATGGTTAGGTGTTTAGAGAGAGAAAGAGAGATTGGGGGTTAGGGGTTTAGGGATAGAGAGAGAGATATTGGTTGTTAGGGGTTTAGAGAGAGAGAGAGAGATTGGAAGTTAGGGTTTTAGAGGGATATATTGTTGGTTACGTGTTTAGAGAGAGGGAGATTGTTGGTTAGATTTTTAGAGAGAGATATTTGAGGTTAGTGGTTCAGAGATAGAGATATTAGGTGTTAGGGTTTAGAGAAAAAAAGATTGGGTGTTAGGAGTTTAAATAGAGAGAGAGAGAGAGACAAAGAGACAGAGAGAGAAAGGGGTTATAGGTTTAGTTAGATAGAGCTAGAGAGAAAGAGATATTTGGGGTTAAGAGTTTAGGGATAGAGAGAGAGAGAGAGATTAGGGATTAATGGATTAGAGTGAGAGAGAGAGAGAGCTTGGTGGTTAGGGCTTGATAGAGAGAAGTAGATTGGGGTTTAGGGATTGAGAGAGAGAGAGAGAGATTAGGGGTTTGGTGTTTAGAGTGAGAGAGAGAGAGATTGGGGTTAAGTGGTTTTGAGAGTTATTGGCGGTTAGGGGTTTCGAGAGAGATAAAGATTTGGGATTAGGGGTTTAGATAGATAGAGAGAGAAAGAGAAGAAAATTGTGGGTTAAATATTTAGATAGATAGATAGATAGAGAGGAGGGTTTAGAGAGAGGGATATATATTTGAGGTTAGGGGTTTAGAGAGACAGATATTGGGCGTTAGGATTTTAGAGAGAGAGATTGGGAGATAGGGTTAGTCAGTTAGAAAAAAGATAGAGAGAAAGAGAGAGAGAAATATTTTGGGTTAGTGGTTTAGAGAAAGAAAGATAGACAAAGATTGGGGGTAAGGGGTTTAGAGAGAGAGAGAGAGATTGGAGGTGGGTTTAGAGGTAATGGGTTAGGGGTTGAGAGAGAGGGACATAGATTAGGGGTTGCTGGTTTAGAGAGAGAGAGAGGGTTTGGAGGTTAAAGAGAGAGATCGATTAGGTGCTAAGGGTTTAGAGAGAGCACACGATAAAGAGGTTGATTGAGGGTTAACAATTTAGAGAGAGAGGGAAAGAGAGAGTGAGCGAGTGAGTGAGAGAGAGAGAGAGAAAGAAATTTGAGTTTAAGGGTCTAGAGATAGAGAGAGGGAGATTGGAGGTTAGGTTTTTAGAGAGAGAGGAGATATCTGGGACTAGGGGTTTACACATACAGAGTAAAAGAGATTGTGGGTTAAAAAGGGTTTAGATATAGAGATATATCATAGGGGAGTATGGATGGTTAGTGGTGGGGGGGAGAGAAACATAAAGAGGGGGGAGGGTTAGGTTGGTGAGGAGTGGGGGTTTTAGGGGGGAGAGAGAGAGAGAGAGAGATTACGAGTTAGGGATTTAGAGAGAGAGAGGGAGAGAAATATAGATTGGGGGTTAAGGGGTCAGAGAGAGATAAAATGAGATTGAATGTTAGGGGTTTATATAGATAGAGAGAGAGAGAGAGAGAATGGGTATCATGGGTTCAGAGAGAGAGAGAGATTGGTGGTTAGGGGTTTAGATAGAAAGAGATATATTAGGGGTTAGGGGTTTAGAAAGATAGAGTTAGAGAGAAAGAGAGATTAAGGGTTAAGGGATTAGAGAGAGAGAGAAAGAAAGAGAGAGATTAGGGTTTACGGGTTTAGATAAAGAGAGATTTGGGGTTTGAGGAAATAAAGAGATTAGCAGTAGTTAAGGGTTAGGGGTTAGGGGTTTAGAGAGAGAGAGAGTGAGAGAGAGAGATAGAGATATTTGGGTTAGGGGTTTAGAGAGAGAGATAGTGGGTTTGTTGGTTTAAAGATAGATGGGGAGGCTGGGGGTTGGGAGTTAAAGAGAGAGATCGATTGGTTGTTAAGAGTTTAGAGAGAGGGAGAGAGATAAAGAGGGGGATTAGGGGTTAGGGGTTTAGAGAGAGAGACATAGAGTGAGAGAGAGAGGGAGAGAGAGAGTGAGTGAGTGAGAGAGAGAAAAAAATTCGAGGTGAGAGGTTTGGTGATAGAGAGAGGGAGGTTGGAGGTAAGGTGTTTAGAGAGAGAGAGAGATCAGGGTTTAGGGATTTACACACGCATACAGGGAGATATATTGGGGGTTAATAAATGTTTAGAGATAGAGAGAGATCATAGGGTAGTGTGGATGGTTAGTGGTGGGGCGGAGAGAAACATAGAGAGGGAGGAGGGGTAGGTGGGTGAAGAGTGGGGATTTTAGGAGAGAGAGAGAGAGAGAGAGAGAGAGAGAGAGAGAGAGAGAGATTGGGGGTTATGGGATTTAGAGAGAGAGAGAGAGAGAAAGAGAGAGAGATTGATGGTCAGGGGTTTAGGGAGAAAGAGAGAGATCAGAGGTTAAGGTTTTAGATAGAGAGAGGGAGAGAGAGAGAGAGAGGGAGATCTTGGGGTTTTAAGGGTTTTGAGAGAGAGAGAGAGAGAGAGAGAGATTGGGGGGTAGGTGTTCACATAGAGAGAGAGATTTGAGTTTAGGGATTTAGAGAGAGATGTTGTAGGATAGGGTTGAGAGAGAGAGAGAGAGATTGCGGGTCAGGGGATTAGAGAGAAATATATAGATAGAAAGTGAGAGATTGGGGGATATGGGTTTGAGAGAGAGAGATTCGGGGTTATGGACTTAGAGAGAGATTCGGGGTTATGGACTTAGAGAGAGATAAAGAGGTTAGGGGTTAGGTCTTTCGAGCATGAGAGAGAGATTGGTGGTTTCAGGTTTAGAGAATGAGAGAGACTGGGGGTAATGGGTTTAGAGAGAGAGATGTTGGGGTTAGGGGTTTAGTAAAAGAGAGATTGAGTATTAGTTGTTTAGAGAGAGAGATAGAGAGAGAGAGAGAAAATGGATGATAGAGCTTTAGATTGATCAATAGATAGATGAGTTTAGAGAGAGTGAGAGATATTGGAGGTTATAGGTTTAGAGAGAGAGAGAGAGAGAGAGAGAGAGAGAGACTAGGGGTTAGGTGTTTAGAGAGAGAAATAGAAATAGATAGAAATAGTGACATTCATGGTTAGTGATTTAGAAATACAGAGAGATTGAGGGTTAGGGGTTTTGAGTGATAGGGATAGATTGTTGGTTAGGGTTTTATAAAGAGATATTATGGGTTAGGGGATGAGAGAGAGAGAGAGACTTAGGGTCAATAGTTCAGAGAGAGACAGAGATAGAGAGAGACTGGAGGTTATGGTTTAGAGAGAGAGATATATTGGGGGTTAGGGATTTAGAGAGACAGATATTAGGGATTAGGGTTTAGATAGAGAGAGAGATATTGGGGGTTAGAGGTTTAGATAGATAGAGAGGTAGAGAGAGGGGTTTAGAGATAGTGAGAGATATTGGAGGTTAGGTGTTTAGAGAGAAAGAGATAGATTGGGGGTAAGGGGTTATGGCTTAGGGGTTTAGCTCTAGAGAGTGAGATAAATATTGGGGGTTAGTGGTTTAGAGAGAGAGAGAGATCTGGGGTGAGGATTTAAGGGTTAGGGATTTAGAGGGAAATAAATTGGGTGTTAGTGGTTTAGAGAGGGAGAGAGACATAGATATTAGATGTTAGAGAGAGATATCATTTGTGTGCTATAGGCTTAGAGAGAGAGAGATATTGGGAGTTAGGGGTTTAGAGAGAGAGTGTGTATGTGATTGTGTGAGAGAAAGAGAAATAAGAGGATAGGGGTTGGAGAGATAAACAAAGATTGGAGGTTAGTGGTTTAGAGATAGAAATAGATTGGGGTGTTAGGGGATTAGAGAGAGAGAGATATTGGATTAATAGGGGTTTAAATATATAGAGAGATCAATGGGTGTGTATAGAGAGTGCTCTAGGGGTAGGTAGGTGAGAGGTGGGGGTTTGTAGAGAGATCTAGAGATAAAGAGAGAGAGGGAGAGAGAGGAGGGGGGTTTAGATAGAGAGAGAGATTTGGGGTTAGGCGTTTAAAGAGAGATAGAGAGATTGGGGGTTATAGGTTTAGAGAGAGAGAGAGAAAGAGATAGAAATAAAGAGATTGGTGGTAATTGGTTTAGAGAGAGAGAGAGAGATTGGGGGTTATTTGTTTAGATATATAAGGAGAGATTTTTTGTTAGGCATTTAGAAAGAGTTATTGTGGGTTTGGGGATAAGAGAGAGAAAGAGAGGGATTGTGGTCAAGGGTTTAGAAAGAGAGAGAGATTAGAGGATAAGGTTTTAGAGAGAGTGAGAGATTGGAAGTTAGGGAGAGAGAGATTGGAAGTTAGGGTTTTTGAGAGAGAGAGAGAGATGTTGGAGATTAGTGATTTGATGGGAGAGAGAGAGAGATTGGGAGTTACAAGTTTAGAGAGAGAGATATTTGGGGATAAGGTTTTAGGTAGAGAAAGAGATTGGGGATTAGAGTTTGAGAGAGAGAGTTAGAGAGAGAGAGAGTGGGAGAGAGAGAGAGATCAGGTGTTAGGGGTTTAGGGAGAGATTGAGGGTTAAGGTTTTAGAGAGGGACAGACTAGGGGTTAGGGGTTCAGATGGAGAGAGAGATTGATAGAATGGGGGTTAGTTGTCTAAGAAGGAAAAAAGAAATAGAAAGAGGGGGGGTTAGAGATAGAGGGATATATTGAATATTATGGGTTCTAGAATATGGAAGGAGAGAGAGAGAGAGAGAGAGAGAGGGAGAGAGAGAGCGAGAGATTGGGAGTTAGTGTTTTATGGATATAGATAGATATTTGGGGTTAGGGGTTTAGGGAGAGAGAGAGAGGTTCATGGAGAGAGAGAGAGAGAGAGGGTCATGGAGAGAGAGAGAGAGAGAGATTGGGGATTAGGGTTTTAAATAAATAGAGAGATTGGGGATTAAGGGTTTAGGTAGAGAGAGAGATTGGAGGCTAGTGGGCTTAGAGAGAGAGATAGGAAGAGACAGATTGGGGTTTAAGAATTTAGAGAGAGAGAGAGATATTGGGGGTTAGAGGTTTACAGAGAGAAAGAGAGATGGTTAAGTGTTTAGAGAGAGAGAGATTGGGGTTAGAGGTTAAGAGAGAGATAGAGGTTGAGGGGTTTAGATGGAGAGAGAGAGAGAGGATTAGATTTTTAGAGAGATATTGGTGGATTTAGGTTTAGAGAGTGTTTGTGCCAAAAAATTGTTTCCAGGCCACAAAGAAACAAGCCAACACAATCTCAAAAAATACAATCAAGTAAAAGTAAGCTTTTAGGGTTTTTGATAGGTTTTTCTGGTTATAAAGTTTGGGAACAAACAGGGAATACAATCATGAGCAAAATAGGAACTAAATCATAAGCAAAGGAAGACAAAGATGTGTTGGCCCGGTTTTGCAACCAAGCTTAGTGCTATGGGCACCTGCTAACTAGTAGCAGCAGTTTCAATAGAAATAAAAACAATTAAACTAAATAAACAATACTTTTCATGGATCTAAGCAAGAATCTAAGCAAATAATTTAAATCTTTCAAAAATCAAGAACAAGAAACATAAGAAATAATTTTTGTATTGAAAAGTGGGGGGCAAGCAAGTGCTTGCGATATTACCTTCAATGGTGAAGGTTGATGTTGAGCAACTCCCAAGATGAGTAGCTCCAAACTCCAATAGGTCTCTTTCTCCAAGGTTGCTTCAATGGCTAAAAGTGCTCAGGGGAGATTTCAGCAGCATAAGGATGAGATAATGGAAGGATGTGAAATGAGGAGCCCCTACCACCTTTTTATAGGTTTTGGTGGTGGGAGATACCATTTGTGGTTTTGTGGAAACCAAATGGTATTGACCAACATGGTTTAGGTACTTTTCCCTCATTTTTCCTTTTTTGAATAAAAATAATATTTTAATTCCCTTTTTAATATTTTTGGGAATTTGGACCCTTTTTGAGGGTTTTTTTATGATTTTCTTGGGAAAAATAATCTTTTTTAATGGAAAAAGGGGGTGTACTAAGGTCTTTTGGTGACCTTTTGTTGGTTTCAGAGGCTCAGATGGTGGAAAAGTGGACAAATGGGTCATGTGAGTAAGGGAATGAGCTAGTGAGCACTTTTTAGGTGTTAACAGATTGCCCCCTGATGTGTGAGGGCAGGAGCTCATCGTATTGCCGATAGACATCATAGTTCTTTTGTCCTTTTTTCTGGGGTTTAGGGGAGAGAAGAGACCGGTTGGAGACTGGAGCCACGGCCCTTGGAAGCTGCAAAAACAAAAAATATTACATGACCTCAATATGAATGAGGTATAATCTCTGATAAAGGACGAGGCGGGCATTCCCATGCTCGTATCAAGACATATACAGAACAATTAGTCCCAAGAAGGGGGATCTAATACGTAAAGAAATATACTGGTACATCATAATGGTCCAGAGGGGACATTATTGTGGGATATACTCATGATCATGGCTGATCTCAATAACTGATACACTGGAATAACTGTTGAACTGCTGAAACTGAAGGTGTGCAACATCTATATGGACTCAATGACTGTGAGCCATCTCTGGGGAGTATTTTATCTGTATACTCGAGGGAGTATAAAACTGGGGTACATCTGAATACTGTCGCCATACGCAACCCGGATATCTATAGAAAAAATGTAGCTAGTTGTATCCATAGGTAGACTCTCAAATGTGGAGGAGTCAGGTGGTATCCGGGGTCTTCGACTAATGACTGAACGTACCAATACCCTGTGCGAGTCTCAACGATGCGATCAAGGTGTTGAAGTCGAGCATGTGAGAAACAACCATTCGGAGAGGCACTGAGGATTCCTCTCGAAATGATTCGTAGGAACTCATCATAAATGGTAATGAGTCCAAGACACAGGGACCTTTAGGTCTATCCTCTGGAATCAATGTGGTTGTCGTCGACAAAGGGAGACCAGCAACTAACAAGGCAATGATGTTTCCTTGATAGGAGCACGAGGTGTAGAACTGAAGTGTTGTAGTACTGATGGTAGGACTGACATACTTGTGGGGATGGGAAATAACTGGGTCAAAAAATGGGTAGACTCAAACTTCCTTTGTTCAGAGCATGATGACATGGTTGACCTGGCAGCGTAGGGAACTGACTTGTAGGTGTGGGGATCATCTTTTAGGGACTGAAGGGTATGAACTGACTCTGGGGGGGTGAAGCTGATGGTAGCTATCGAGGGAGTTTCAGGGTGACATACTGCAGAATACTCTGAACAAAGGCGGCCAAAATGGGGAAGCTGCTATGTGAGTAGACATGATGTGTTGTAGCGCCAAGAGGCACCATTGATTCTTTCTTCGTAGTTTTAATGAGCTCCAAGAAGGGATAAAAGTGTGCTCTGAAGTGGTACGGTCCTGTGGATTTTGTGAGCCCAGGACGGTGCATGCTCATGGTTGCTTTCATGTTTAGAGAGTCTGAAAACGGTAAGTGGACTCTATTGGTGTTTCTTTTTCGTAAGTTTAGTCTCCCAGGCCCGAAAAAGTATAAAATGATGCGAATGGAGAACTCTTCTAGCCGATGTGACTAGAGTATACCTTTTTCGTAATTAGTCTACAAGGTCCGGAAAAGGGGGTAAACTTATACCAGGTAGACGCCCTTTCAGATACGTTTAGCGAGCATGAAAGGAAGCAAGATTGCTCGGCGATCTTTTCATTGTTTTAGGAGTCAGAAAAGAGCTTAACAGAAACTCCCTAAGTGCCTTTTTCATAAAAGGGGTTGCTCGGCCCGAAAAAGGGATAAACTTATACCGAACAAAATTGGATTGATGAGGGCGAGGAAAGGTCTCAAGCATCATCATCTGTGCGGAAAACTGGATCCGGTGACATCAGGATTGTCAGAAATGGAGAACGGCCGATGTGGCACGCAAACCGAGGTGACGAGGGGGCGTGGAAGAAATGCCTGAAAAATCTAAAGGTGAGAGCGAGAAATGATCTCAAGCATCATCGCGAGCGCGGAAAACTGAATCCAGCTATATAAGGCACGTCAAAAATGGAGAACGGCCGATGTGGCACGCAAACCGAGGCGACGAAGGGGGGCATGGGAAAAAATGCCTGGAAAATCTAAAGATGAGAGCGAGAAATGATCTCAAGCATCATCATGAGCGCGGAAAACTGAATCCGGTGATATAAGGTATATCAAAAATGGGCTACGACCGATGTGGCACGCAAACCGAGGTGACAAGGTGTCGGGACACAATGTTGATATTGGTCCTGGTGAGGGCGAGAAATGATCTCAAGCATCATCACGGGCATGGAAATATGAATCCAGCGGTGCACATGGTGCGAAAAAACGGAGGTCATAAGGACTCCGGAATTGTAAAGGAAATAACTAAGTTAAAAAATGGTTGTAAATAAAGGTGAGCCCACCAAGCCAAGGATGCAATGGTGGGGAGAAATGATTACCCGTGGGGGAAGAATATTAGGTGTACCAAATCAAATCAAATATACAAGTGATATGTGACCTCAAAAATGGTTGAGATCACGAATATGAAAAAGTGAGCAGGGTTAATGACCTGCCCCCATGCTATGTGCATGGGGTTTATGATTATGGATCACATATGTGTTGGTTTGAACGATGGGCTCATTGAGGTATTGAGATAGAGATGATGGGGAAGGTTTAAAATGATTGATCATGCCCCCTATCCCGGGGTCGAGGTAATCTATTATGCCCCCTAACTCAGAGGTGTCAATGTGGTGCAGATGTTGTCTCAGAGAGAGATCAATAGGGCATTGAGCAACTGCTGGCTGGGTGTTATACCATGAGGCTGTGGGCTGTGGTGGCATACTGAAGTGATGATATGATGATGGGGGATTCCCTTTGTGGTGTGGATGCCCCCAGTATCTCCGATGAGGATCACAATGATGATGAGTAGGCAAGGTTTTGGACCTGCCCCCATGTTGTGGACATGTGGTTTCCTGGTCGATTTGAAAGGGTTGAACCTGTGTGTCGATTTGAAAGGGTTGTACCCGTCCAATTAGGTGGGAATACTGTGCTCATCGACATAGAAGTCATTAACGCCCAGCTTGACTATAACCTTTTACTTGGCCGCAGTTACATGTACGCCATGAAAGCGGTCGCCTCCTCCGTCTTCCGCACCATGATGTTTCCCCAGCGGAGTCGCCAAAAACTGTTGGCCCGGTTTTGCAACCAAGCTTAGTGCTATGGGCACCTGCTAACTAGTAGCAGCAGTTTCAATAGAAATAAAAACAATTAAACTAAATAAACAATACTTTTCATGGATCTAAGCAAGAATCTAAGCAAATAATTTAAATCTTTCAAAAATCAAGAACAAGAAACATAAGAAATAATTTTTGTATTGAAAAGTGGGGGGCAAGCAAGTGCTTGCGATATTACCTTCAATGGTGAAGGTTGATGTTGAGCAACTCCCAAGATGAGTAGCTCCAAACTCCAATAGGTCTCTTTCTCCAAGGTTGCTTCAATGGCTAAAAGTGCTCAGGGGAGATTTCAGCAGCATAAGGATGAGATAATGGAAGGATGTGAAATGAGGAGCCCCTACCACCTTTTTATAGGTTTTGGTGGTGGGAGATACCATTTGTGGTTTTGTGGAAACCAAATAGTATTGACCAACATGGTTTAGGTACTTTTCCCTCCTTTTTCCTTTTTTGAATAAAAATAATATTTTAATTCCCTTTTTAATATTTTTGGGAATTTGGACCCTTTTTGAGGGTTTTTTTATGATTTTCTTGGGAAAAATAATCTTTTTTAATGGAAAAAGGGTGTGTACTAAGGTCTTTTGGTGACCTTTTGTTGGTTTCAGAGGCTCAGATGGTGGAAAAGTGGACAAATGGGTCATGTGAGTAAGGGAATGAGCTAGAGTGAGCACTTTTTAGGTGTTAACAAGATGCATAATATATTCACCAGAATCCAACAGAGCATAATATTGAAGTTCATTCATAAAAGATAAGCATTACTAGCATACATACATAGACCAGTAATGAATTTATCAGTTAAGCAACTAAACAAGGTAAACAATGAAGCCAACACACAAACTGAAGGGTAAAAAGGATCATATATTTCATAATTCTGTCAACAAATACACATAAGAGTTATGTACTTAGCTCATCAATAAGTCTAGCAGACCTCCTGAAGTTCTCCCAAAAATCGAACCCTCTTTCTGTCTTTCTCCTCTCTCTAAATACTATTTTTTACAAAATTAGTTAGGGTCTAAACCCTAACTTCCCTCAACCCACTCATCGATGAGATAAAGTGTTTCTTTAAAAACATAACTAAAAAACTAACTAACTAAAGTATCTATTAAAATCTCCACAAGTAACTGACTAACTACCAACTCAAAGGTCTTTGGCAGCTTCAACTAGTAAGGCTATTCCATCCGAGATTTGGGCCTTCTTCCTAGCTCTCTTCTCTTCAGCTTTTGTATCTGCTAACTTCCTTGTAAGTTTTTCATTCTTTTGCTGCAAGTCTCTGACAGTCTGCTTCAACTCTGCATAATGCACATCTGTGCTTCTCTTTCTCTTCAAGGCTTCTTTAGAAATTGTTATTAACTCTTCATAATTCTCATTCACTTCCTGTAAATCTTCTCTTAGCCTTCTATTTGCTAGGACTAGAGCATCATTAGTCTCCTGCATACATTCCATTTGATGCCTGTATTGTTTAATGGTTCTTTACAGGTTCTCCATGTCTGAGTCAAAAGCCTTCCCTGTTGTAGTATTTTTCATTTCATTGGGCAACCATGGGATATTTAGCCTTTTGAAAATATCTTCATCTTCTTGTACCATCCTTGAAGACATACCATGAACAATAGTGTTTTCCTTACTTGTTGCTTCAATAGGTGTAGCTTTATCTATCAAATGCTAATTTTTAGAATAAGAAACTTCAGCTTCCTTTTTCTGTTGTTCTTCTATCATTTCATCTCTTAATTCCAAAAACACAGTTGATAGTTTAGTTTGGGTGAGGCTGGAGTCTTCTGCTGACCTCAATGATTTTTTCCCCTTTGTATGATGAGAAACTGGACTTTTTGGAACTGCTTCTTTCTCAGTCTTTGGTTTTTCATCTGAAGACTCATCATCAAGTACACTTACTTTAGTATTCAACCTAGGGTTTAGCAGCTTTTTCATACTCAACCTTAACTTGTTTAGATCTGGTTTTTGGTCTCCATTCTGAAGCAAGTTCTTTCACCATCTTCAAAGTTTTTCCTTGATGTCTAACTGTGGCTAACTCTATTGCTTTGATTTTGGTTTTATTTTTCTCTGATCTTTTTGTTTTATCTTCTTGGCTATAGCATTCTGTGTATGTGTCAACCCTAGCTTCAGTTTTGACAGTGAATTCATCTTCCTCTAATAGATATCCCTCATCCTTAGATATGACCGTGATGGGGATCCTTTGCTGGACCTGAATGTTTTCTTTCTCTATAGCAACATTTTCTGTGGTAACAATTTTCTCTTCACTGAAAGTTTCTGCTGGCGCCATGTGTTGCTCAGGATGATCTTCTTTTTGTGAAAACAGTGAATATTTACCTTTGTTGTCAGCTGCAACCTTTTGAGGTTTATTGTCATCCTTCAAGCTCTTCTTACTTAGTTTGAAAACTAGTCCAAAACAAGAAATGATCCCATGTCTTCCCTTCTCGTTGTAGAACAGTACTGATAATGAGCTTAATCAAACCATGATGGAAGATGGACTGTGTAGTATGATCATGATGTCCCTTAATTCTACTTGACATCTTTTGCAGACTTTTGAACAAGAAGAAAGGAAGGTTCATTTTGGATTCACCAACCAAATGCTGTAAAAATCTAAAATGATATTTGAAGACATAGGCATATCTTCCTTCACAAGTGATATAGCTTTGTAGGATTTTAATGGGCTCCACCCACTCATCTCTGACATCCTGAATTAATACCCCTTTGCGCCAGTCTGGAGTGATAGCAGGTATAAGGTACCTTTGGGCATTAAAAGTGAAAGGCAATTTTTTGAACCACATTTCACCTTCATTTCTGACTCCTGTAGCTTTAGCAATTAATTCCACAGTCAATTTAAATTTTAGAGTATCAAATACTATCATGTCCTGATTATAGCTTTGGGCAAATTTATAAGAGACTTCAGTGTTATAGCCATCAATTTTCTTGAAGAAATCCAACCATCCAACATTTTGAAAAAGCTTTGCACAATCTGGAAATTTATCAATCCATTTCAGCTCAGTGGGCTCAGTCCTATTTGTTTTTCCACTTTTACCCATCTACTTTCAATAGCTGAATTTTGTGTACCTGTAGAGTTCTATTGATGACCTAACAGCTGCTTTCAGATTTTGAAAAAAGTAGTGGCTCAAAGTACTGCTAACTTTCAATTTTCCAGTGGTCACAGCGTCTCCAAACTCTTAAATTGATCTATCTTCGATAGGAGTATTGTTTAAATCCTATATTTATGTTTCCCTTACTGAATTTTAACAAAACAAGCTTTACTGGGAAAACCCCAATTTAGCAGCCACTATCAGCTTAACGCGGAATACCTGATTTTTGTCTTGCTGTAGACGTTTAAAATCACTCTTTGAAGTATCTGATTGTTCAATTTAGCTATACAAGTGTCTTCGGGTCTCTAATTTGTTACCAGCTAGCAGGACGAGCAAGCCCTAATTTCTCTGTAACTGTGAAAACCAAAAACTCTTATGTAACTGCAACTTCCGGCTTTTAGGCACATATCCTCGCTCCACTTAATCTCCAGCTTCGTGATGCATATATGAAATGACCTCTTTCACATCAAACTCGGGTTACACCTCTTCCTGTCATGATATGCTATGTTCTAGCTGATGATTACCACGATCTCCTCCACGACACAGTCACACTTGCTTTCATGATGATTACTGGAACAACACGTATCAACATCCTTAAATCATGCGATTAGTCACTCAGAAATGGAACTCATGCGAAAATTTAGTTTAAAGAACGGTGCTTTCGGCTGGCGCGATATTCTTGTAGCACCGCTGTGTTAATCTTTCATTATTGCGCTACAAGAATAATTTGCATTCAATTTTCACCCTAATTTAACCATTTTTTATTTTGAATTAAATTTAAATGATAAACTATGCTCTTTAAATGTATTTGTGACATCCTTGATCAATATAAGTCCTATGGATCCCTTCAAACCCTAAAGAAATGGAAATAATAGAAAAAACAAAAGCAAAAGTCCAAAGTTTCATTAAAAACCAAAATTTTTCCTAAAGGGGTAGAAAAACAACTTAAGAAAATGAGCAAGCTTAAAATAAAAATGAAATAGAAATGAGAATCAAAATATAAAATTGAAGAAACAAGTTCATGACTTAACAGAGAGAAAGAGAGAGATTGGAGGTTCTGGGTTACATATTTAAATAGATAGAGTGACAGAAAGAGAGAGATTAAGGGATAGGGGATTTGAGAGAGAGAGAGAGATTGGGGGTTGAAGGTTTAAAGAGATACAGGGAGGTTGGGGGTTTGTAGTTTAGAAAGAGATAGAGATAGAAAGAGATACATTGGTGTTTAAGGTTTTGGAGAGAGAGAGAGAGAGTGGAGGTTAGGGCTTTAGAGAGAAAGAGATTGGGAGTTAGGGGTTTAGAGAGGGAGAGAGAGAAATTAGAGGTTAGGGGCTTAGAGAGATAAATATTAGAATTTAGTGGTTTACAGAGAGAGAGAGGGAGAGAGAGAGAGAGAGAGAGATTGGGGGTTATGGGTTTAGAGAGAGAGAGAAAAAAATAGAGATAAGGGTTAGGATTTTAGAGAGAGAGAGAGAGGTTGTGTGTTAGGGGTTTAGAGAGAGATATTGGAGGTTAGGGATTTAGATAGAGAGAGAGAGATAAATATTGGGGTTTAAGAGTTTAGAGAGAAAGATATTACGAGGTAGGGATTTACATAGAGAGAGAGAGAGAGAGAGATTGGGGGTTAGGAATTTAGAGAGAGAGAGAGAGAGAGAGAGAGAGAGAGATTTGAGTTTAGGCGTTTAGAGAGAGAGATATTGCAGGATAGGGTTTGAGAGAGAGAGAGAGAGATTGTAGGTTAGGGGATTAGAGAGAGAGACAGAGATAGAAAATCAGATATTGGGGGATAGGGGTTTAGATAGAAAGGGAGAGAGAGATTAGGGGTTAGGGACTTAGACAGAGATGGAGCGGTTAGGGATTAGGCGTTTAGAGCATGAGAGAGAGATTGGTGGCTAGGGGTTTAGAGAAAGATAGGGACTAGGGGTAAGGTGTTTAGAGGGAGAGGTGTCAGGGTTAGTGATTTAGTGATAGAGAGATTGAGGATTAGGGGTTTTGATATATATATAGATAGATAGATAGAGAGGGAGAGGTTTAGATATAGATATATATATATAGATGGACGATTTTAGAGAGAGGAAGAGATTGTGGGTTAGTGGTTTACAGAGAGAGAGAGAGAAAGAGGGAGATTTTGTTTAAGGGGTTTAGAAAGAGAGATTGTGGGTTAGGGGATAAGAGAGAGAGAGAGAGAGAGAGAGAGAGAGAGAGGAAGATTGGAGGTTAGCGATTTAGATCTAGAGAGAGAGATTAGAAGTTAGGGTTTTAGAAAGATAGAGATTGGCAGTTAAGGGTTTTGAGAGAGATAGAGAGAGAGAGGGAGAGATTGGGGGTTAGGGTTTTATAAAGAGAGAGAGAGAGAGAGATTTGGGGTCAGGTGTTTAGAGAGAGATAACGATATATGGGGTTAGGGGTTTAGAGAGAGAGAGAGAGAGAGGAAGAAAAATATATATAAAAAGAGAGATTGGTGGTTAGTCGTTTGAAAATAGAGAGAGATGGGATTTAGGGGTTTAGAGAGATGGGGATATATTTGTGGTTATGGGTTTAGAAAGAGAGATTGTGGGTTAGGGGATGAGAGAGAGAGAGAGATATTGGGGGTCAAGGGATTAGAGAGAGAGATAGATATTTTGGGTTAAATATTTATAGAGAAAGAGAGAGAGAGAGATTGGGGATTAGGGTTTATAGAGAGAGAAATTCAGGATTAGGGTTTATAGAGAGAGAGAGAGAGAGATTTGGGGTTAGAGGTTTGGATAGATAAAGAGATAGAGAGACGGGTTTATAGAGAGGGAGAGATTTTGGAGGTTAGGGATTTAGAAAGAGAGATATATTAGGGGTAAGTGGTTATGTTTTATGGGTTTAGAGAGAGCGAGATATTGGTGGTTAGTGGTTTAGAGAGAGAGATATTGGGGGCAATGGGTTTAGAGAGAGAGAGAGAGAGACTGGGGGTGATGATTTAAGGGTTAGGGGATTATAGAGAGAGCTATTAGGGTTAGTAGTTTAGAGAGTGAGAGAGAAAGAGAGAGATTGGGGTAAAGTTTTAGAGAGGGAGAGAGAGATAGAGAGATTGGAATTTAGAGAGAGAGAGAGTTTGATTGTGTGTTAGGGGCTTAAAAGGAGAGATAGAGAGAGATTGAAAGATAGATATCGGGAGTTAGGATTTGAGAGAGAGAGAGAGAGAGAGAGAGAGAGAGATAAAGAGAATCAAAGGTTAAAGGTTCAGAGAGATAAAGAGAGATTGTAGGTTAGTGGTTTAGAGAGAGGGATAGATCGGGGGCTAGGGGATTAGTAATTGTTTAAAGGTATAGAGAGATCATTGGGGGAGTATAGAGAGTGGTTTAGGGGTAGGTAGGTGAGGAGTGGGGGTTTCGAAAGAGAGAGAGAGAGAGAGGGAGATTTTTGGTTAGGTGTTTAGAGAGAGAGAGAGATTTTAGCTTAGGTGTTTAGAGAGAGACAAAGAGATAGGGGGTTAGAAGTTTAGAGAGAGAGAGAGAAAGAGATAGAAAGAGAGATATTGGTGGTTATTGGTTTAGAGAGAGAGAGAGAGAGATTGGGAGTTAGGGGTTTAGATAAAGAGGGAGAGATTGGTGGCTAGGCATTTAGAAAGACTGTTTGTGTGTTAGGGGATAAGAGGTAGAAAGAGAGAGATTGGGGCTTAGGGGCTTAAAGAGAGAGATAGATAGATTAGAGGATAGGGTTTTAGATAGAGAGAGAGGGAGATTGGAATTTAGGGGTTCGAAGAGAGACAAATTGGTGGTTAGGTTTTTTGAGAGAGAGAGAGAGAGAGAGAGAGATTGGAGGTTCATGGTTTGATGAGAGAGAGAAATTGGGGGTTACAGGTTGAGAAAGAGAGAGAGATTGGGGCTTAGAGGTTGATTGAGAGAGATAAGTAGTGAGAGATATATATATATAGAGAGAGAGATATTGGGTGTTAGGGGTTTAGTGAGATATTTGGGGTTAAGGGTTTAGAGAGAGAGAGACTGGGGTTAGGGGTCTAAATAAATAGAGAGATTGGGGTTCAAGGGTTTAGATAGATAGATATATTGAGAGAGAAAGAGATTACGAGTTTAGAGAGAGAGAAGTTGGGATTGTGGGTGTAGAGAGAGAGAGATAGGTGTTTAGAGAGAGTGAGAGAGATTGGGGGTTTGGAGTTCAAATAGACAGATAGATAGGTAGGGAGAGAGTGAATAAGGGTTGGGGATTATGGTTTTAGAGAGAGAGAGATTGGGGGTTAGTGGTAGAGATAGAGAGAGAGAGAAACTAGTGGTTAGGGGTTTAGATAAATATATAGTTAGAGAGAGAGAGAGATTGAGGGTTATAGAGAGAGAGAAAGAGAGATTTAGGGTTATAGAGAGAGAGAGATCGACTAGGTGTTAGGGATTTAGAAAGAGAGAGATAGAAATATTGAAATTGGGGGTTAGGAGCTTAGAGAGAAATAGTGATTGGGGGTTAAGTGTTTAGATTTTTATATATATATATATATTATAGAGAGAGAGAGATAGAGATTGGAGTTTACGACTTTAGAGAGAGACATTGGTGGTAAGGGGTTGAGAGAGAGAGAGAGATTGGGGCTTAAGGGTTGACAGAGAGAGAGAGAAGGATTGGGTGTTAGGGGTTTGGAGAGAGAGAGAGAGAGGAGGTTAGCGGTTTATTGAGAGAGAGAGAGAGAAAGAGAGAGATTGATGGTTAGTTGTTTAGAGAGTGAGATATTAGGGGTTAGGAATTTAGAGTGTGTGTGAGAGAGAAAGACATTGTAGGTTAGGGGCTTATACTAAGATAGATAGAGGGAGTTATTGGGGTTTAGGGGTTTAGAGTTAGAGAGATTAGGGGTTAGGTGTTTTGAGACAGGTAGATAGAGTGGTGCTTAGGGGCTTAGAGAGTGAGAGAGAGAGTGAGGGGTTTAGAGAGAGAGAGAGACAGATAAAAAGAGAAATATTGGGGGTTAGGGGATTAGAGAAAGATTTCGGGGTTTATGGTTTTAGAGAGAGATAGAGAGATTGGAAGTTAGCGGTTTGGAGAGAGAGATATAAAAAGAGAGATATTGGGGGTTAGGGATTTAAAGAGAGATATTTTGGGGTTTATGGGTTTAGAGATAGGTAGAGAGATTGGGGATAGTGGTTTAGAGACAAGGATATTAGGGGTTAGGGGTTTAGCGAGAAAGAGAGATTTGGGTTTTCGGGTTTAGAGATAGAGAGAGAAATTTTTTTTAGGTTAGGGATTTAAAGAGAGAGAGACATTGGAAGTTGGGGGTTTAGAGAGAGAGAGATTTGAGGTTAGGTGTTTCAAGAGAGAGATTGGGTGTTATGGGTTTAGAGAGAGAGATATTTGTGGTTAGTGGTTTAGAGAGAGATTGGGGGATATGGTCTGACATAAAGAGAGAGAGAGAGAGAGAAAGATAGAGAAATAGATTGGGTGTTAGGGGTTTAGAGAGAGGTTGGGAGTTAGGGGTTTAATGAGAGAGAGACAAGGGTAAGGGGTCTAAAGAAATAGAGAGATTGGGGGTCAAGGGTTTAGAGAGAGAGATTTGGGATTATGAGCTTAGAGAGAGAGAACTTGGTCATTATTGGTTTAGAGAAAGAGAGATTAGGGGTTTGGGGTTCAAATAGACAGATAGATATGTAGAGAGAGAGAGATATTGGGGGTCGGAGGTTAGGGGTTTAGAGAGAGAGAGATTGGGTGTTAATGGTAGAGAGAGAGAGAGAGAGAAACTAATGGTTAGGGGTTTAGATAGATATATATTTAGAGAGAGAGAGATTGAGGGTTATAGATAGAGAGAGAGAGAGAGAGAGAGAGAAAGATATTGGAGGTTAGAGAGAGAGAATGATTGGGTGTTAGGGATTTAGAAAGAGAGAGATTGAGAGATTGAGTTGGGGTTTAGGAGCTTAGAAAGAATTAGAGATTGGCGGTTAAGTGTTTATATATATATAGAGAGAGAGACATTGTGGGTTAAGGTTTTAGAGAGAAAGAGATTAGGGGTTAGTGGTTTGGAGAGATAAAGAGATTGTGGGTTAGGATTTTACAGAGAGAGAGTTATTGGGGGTAAGGGGTTCAGAGAAAGAGAGAGTGGAGATTAGGTATTTAGAGAGAGAGAATGGTGGTAAGGGGTTCACAGAGAGAGAGAGAGAGAGAGAGAGAGAGAGAGAGAGAGAGAGAGATTGGGGTTAGGGGTTTAGATACATATAGATAGATTGGGGCTTAGGGGCTTAAAGACTGAGTGATTAGAGTAAGTGGTTTAGAGTGAGAGAGAGATAAAAGGAGAAATATTGGGGGTTAGGGGTTTAGAAAGAGAGATTTTGGGGTTTAGGGGATTAGAGTGAGATAGAGATATTGGGGTTTAGCAGTTTAGAGAGAGATATATAAAAAGACACATATTGAGGGTTAGGGATTTAGAGAGAGAGAGAGTTAGATCTAGGGTTAGGGGTTTAGAGAGTGAATGGGGGCTAGGGTCTGAGAGAGAGAGAGAGATATTTGATGTTAAGACATGGGGGAGAGAGAGATATATTCAATGTTAGGGCATGGGAGAGAGAGATAGATACAAAAATAGAGAGATTAGGAGTTAGGTGTTTAGAGAGAAAGAGATTGGGGGATAGTGGTTTAGAGAGAGAGGGGATTTCGGGTTAGGGGGTTTAGAGAGACATTAGTGCTTTGGAGTTTAGAGAGAGAGAGAGAGAGATTGGAGGTTAGGGGTTTAGAGAGACATTAATGTTTAAGAGTTTAGAGAGAGAGAGATGTATGGGATGTTAGTGAAAGAGATTGATTGGGTGTTAGGGCTTTAGAGAGAGAGAGAGAGATAAAAATAGGCATACTCAGGGTTATGAGTTTAGATAGAGAGAGAAAGAAAGAGAGATATTGGAGGTCAGGTTTTTAGAGAGAGAGAGAAAGAGAGAGATTGGAGGTTAGGTGTTTAGAGAGAGAGAGATTGTACGTTAGGGGTTTAGACAAAGAGAGAGAGAGAGGGTAGTGTATATGGTTGGTGGGGGGAGAGCAAGATAGAGAGGTGTTCAGGGGTAGGTAGGTGTAGAGTGGGGTTTTTGGGGGGGAGAGAGAGAGAGAGAGAGAGAGAGAGAGAGAGAGAGAACGGGGGTTAGGGGTTTAGAGAGATAAGGAAAGATTAGGGTTTAGGGGTTTAGAGAGAGAGAAAGAAAAAGAGAGATTAGGGGTTAGCGTGTTAGAGAGAGAGATTGGGTGTTAGGGGTTTAGAGAGAGGGAGAGATAGGGAGTATGGGTTTAAAGAAATTGAGAGGTTGGGGGTTAGGGGTTTAACGAAATAGGGAGATTAGGGGTTAGGGGTTTGAGTAGATAGATAGAGAGAGGGAGAGAGATATATATATTGGGGATTAGGGGTTGAGAGAGAGAGAGGGAGAGATTCAGAGAGAGAGATTGGATGCTAGTGGCTTAGATAGATAAATAAAGAAAGAGAGAAAAAGAGAGAGGTTGGGGGTTAAGTGTTTAGCGAGAGAGATATTCGGTGTTAGAGGTTGAGAGAGAGATAGAAGGATTGGCTATTAAGGGCTTAGAGAAAGAAAAATTAGGGGTTAGGGTTTTAGAGAGACTAAGAGTGATTGGGGGTTAGGGGTTTAGAGAGAGAGAGAGAGAGAGAGAGAGAGAGATTGACGATTAGACATTTAAAGAGGTAGAGAGAGTGAGAGAGAGGGATAGACTAGGGGTTATTGGTTTAGAGAGAGAGAGAGAGAAAGAGAGAGAGAGAAGGGGTTAAGGGTTATAGAGAGATAGAGAGATTGGGGGTTAAGATTTGAGAGATAGAGAGACACTGGGGGTAACAGGTCTATATAGATAGAGAGATAAAGAGAGATAAAGACATAAAGAGATTGGAGGTTAGGGGTTTAGAGAGTGAGAGATATTTGGGGTTAGTGGTTTAGAGATAAAGAAATTGGGGGTTAGGGGTTTACAAAGAGATGCAGAGGATGAGGGTTAGGTTTTTAGTGGGAGATAGATAGAGAGATTGGGGGTTAGGGGTTTAGAGAGAGAGATTGGGGATTAAGGGTATGGAGAGATATACTGGTAGTTAGGGTTTTGAATAGATAGATAGAGAGATATAGAATGGAGGTTAGACATTTATAGGGAGTGGGAAATATTGGTGGTTATGGGTTTGGAAAGAGAGATTGTGGGTTAGGGGATAAGAGAGAGAAAAGGAGGGAGATTGGGGGTTAGGGTTTAGAGAGAGACAGAGAGAGAGATTATGGCTTATGGGTTTAGAGAGAGAGATATTGGGGGTTAGGGATTTAGAGAGAGAAAGATTGGGGATTAGGGGTTTAGATAAATAGACAAAGATTGGGGTTTAGAGGTTTGGATAGATAGAGAGATAGAGAGAGGGAGAGAGAATCGTGGTTAGGGGTTTAGAGAGAGAGAGAGAGAGAGAGAGAGAGTTTGGAAGTTAAGTATTTAGAGAGAGAGAGAGAGAGACAAATTGGGTATTAGCAATTCAGAGAGAGAGATATTGGGTATTAGCGGTTTACAGGGATAGAGAGAGAGAATATGGTTTAGAGAGAGAGAAAGATTGGAGGTTACAGATTAGAGAGGGAGAGAGGGAGATATAGATAGATCAGAGATATGGTGTTATGTGTTTAGAGAGAGAGAGAGAGAGATTGGGGGTTAATAGGGGTGAAAGAGAGAGAATTTGGGGTTTAGAGAGAGAGAGAGAAAGAGAGAGATTGGAGAATAGGGGTTTAGAGAGTGAGATAGAGAGGTTAGGGTTTTAGAGAGAGAGATATTGGGATTAGGTGTTTAGAGAGAGAGAGATATTCGGGGTTAGGGGTTTAGAGAGAGATATTGGGGGTTAGGGGTTTAGAGAGCAAGATATTGAAGGTTAGGGGTCTAGAGAGAGAGAGATAGAAGGACATAGATTTGGGGTTAGGGGTTTAAAGAGAGAGATATTGGGGTTTAGGTATTTAGAGAGAGATAGAGGGATTTGAGGTTAGGTGTTTATAGAGAGAGATTTTTCTAGTTAGGGATTTAGAGGGAGGGAGAGAGATTGGGGGTTATGGTTTTGGCGAGAGAGAGAAAGACATTGGGGATGATAGCTTTATAGAGAGAGAGAGCGGTTTGAGGTTAGGGGTTTAGAGGGAGAGAGTGATTGGGGTTTATGTGTTTATAGAGAGAGAGAGAGAGAGAGTAAGATGGAGAGATATCAGGGGTTATGGGTTTAGATGGAGAGAGGGTGAGAGAGTGAGAGAGAGATTGGGGGTTATCAATTTAGAGAGAGAGAGAGATTGGGGGTTAGCAGTTGAGAGAGAGAGAGAGAGATTAGAGGTTAAGGATTTAGAGAGGGAGAGAGATATTGGAGGTTAGGGGTTGAGAGAGAGAGATAGAGAGAGAGGGAGAGAGTATGGATGGTTAGTGGTTGGTGGGAGAATGAGATAGAGAGGGGGTGAGGGGTAGGAAGGTGCAGAGTAGGGGTTTGACAGAGAGAGGGTGTTCGGGGTTTAGAGAGGGAGAGAGAGATTAGGATTTAGGGGTTTAGAGAGAGAGAGAGGGAAACAAAGAGAGAGATATTAGGGGTTAGTGATTTACCAAGAGAGATTGGATGTTAGGGTTTAGAGAGAGAGAGAGAGAGAGAGAGAGAGAGAGAGGTGGGTAGGGATTTAAAGAAATAGAGAGATTGGAGATTAGGGGTTAGGGGTTTAGATAGATAGATAGATGGAGTGATTGGGGATTGGGGGTTTATAGAGAGAATTTGGATGCTAGTGGCTTAGAGAGAGAATTTGGATGCTAGTGGCTTCGAGAGAGAGAGAGAGGTTGGGGGATAAGTGTTTAGAGAGAGTTAGGGTGTTAATAGTTTAGAGAGAGATACAGGGACTCGGGGTTAGGGGTTTAGAGAGAGAAATATTATCGATGAGGGGTTTATAGAGAAAGAGAGAATTAGGGTTTGGGGTTTGGGGTTTGGGGTTTATATCAAGAGAGAGAGAGGGGGGGGGGATAGAGATTATGGGTTAGGGGTTTAGAGAGAGAGATAGAAAGAGAGACATAGGGGGTTAAGGGTTTAGAGAGAGAGAGAGAGAGATATTGGGGGTTAGTATTTGAGAGAGAGTGTGTGTTAGGGGTTTATAGAGAGAGAGAGACAACGACAGTTTGGAGGTTAGGAGTTTAGAGAGAGAGAGAGAGAGATTGGGGGTTAGTGGTTTAGATAAGAGAGACAGAGCATTAGGGGTTTGCATGGAGATAGTGAAGATGGGGGTTAGTTGTTTAGAGAGAGAGAGAGAGATTGGGGGTCATGGGTTTAGAGAGAGAGAGATTGGGGGTTAGAGTTTTGGAGAGAGAGGGAGAGATTGGTAATTAGGTGTTTAGAAAGAGAGATTGTGGGCTAGGGGATAAGAGAGAGAGAGAGAGAGAGAGAGAGAGAGAGATTGGGGGTTAGAGGTTTATACATATACAAAGAGATAGAGAGATATTGAGGCTTAGGGTTTTAGAGATAGAGATATTAGGGGTTAGAGATTTTGAGAGAGAGAGATTGGGGATTAATAGTTTAAATAAAGAGAGAGACATATTGGTGGTTTGAGGTTCACATAAATAAAGAGAAAGAGAGAGGTGTTTAGAGAGAGGGAGAGAGATTGGTGGTTAGGGGTTTAGAGAGAGAGAGAGAGAGAGGAGTTATGGGTTTTGAGAGAGAGAGAGAGAGAGAGAGGAGTTGTGGGTTTTGTGTGTGAGAGAGAGAGAGAGAGAGAGAGAGAGATTGGGGGTTATGGATTTAGATAGACATAGAGAGAGGGAGAGATATTGAAGTTTAGGGGTTTAGAGGGAGAGAGATATTGGGGGTTAGGGGTTTAGAGAGAAATATATTTTGGGTTAGGGGTTTAGAAAGAGGGAGAGAGATTGGAGGTTAGGGAGAGATATTGATTAGGTGTAAGGTGTTTAGAGAGATATTTGGTTAGAGGTTTAGAGAGAGAGAGAGAGAGAGAGAGAGAGAGAGAGAGAGATTGGACATTAGGTGTTTACATAGAGAGATTAGTAGTTATGGGTTTAGATAGAGAGAGAGACAGATTAGCAGCTAAGGGTTTAGAGAGAGAGAAAGATATTAGGGATTAATATGGGTTTAGAGAGAGGTAGATCACTGGGCCGAGGGGCGTTATGGATGGTTAGTGGTGGGGGGGATAAGTATATTGGATGTTAAGGGTTTAGAGAGACAAAGAAAAATAGAGAGATTGGGGAATATGTGTTTAGAGAGAGAGAGAGATTGGGGGTTATTGGTTTAGAGAGAGAGAGAGAGAGATTGTGGCTTAGTGGTTTAGAGAGAGAGATATTTGAGGTTAGAGTTTTAGAGAGATATATTAGAGGTTAGGGGTTTAGAGAGAGAGAGAGAGAGAGAAAGGAAGAGATTTGGGGTTAGGTGATTAATGACAGAGATATTGGTTTGATGGATTTATAGAGAGATGAAGAAATTTGGGGTTAGGTGTTTAGAGAGAGAGAGAGAGAGAGAGAGAGTTTTGTGCTTAGGGGTTTGGAGGGACGGAGAGAGATTGGGGGTTATGGGTTTAGAGAGAGAGAGAGAAAGATATTGGGGATTGGAGGTTTAGAGAGAGAGAGAGACTCAATTTTAGGGTTTTAGAGAGAGAGAGAGAGAGAGAGAGAGAGAGAGAGAGAGAGAATAGGGGTTAGGGGTTTAGAGAGAAAAAGAGAAAGATTTCGGGTTATGGGATTAGAGAGAGAGGGGGTTAGATTGGGGGTTAGGTGTTTAGAGAGAGTGAGAGAGATATTTTGGGTTAGGAGTTTAAAGAAAGAGAGAGATGGGGGTTAGGGTTTGAGAGAGAGAGAGAGAGTAGTTAAGGAGTTAAAGAGAACAAATATTAGGTGTTATTGTAACATGGGTTAAAGTAGTTAAGGTATTTTGGTGTTATATAAATTTACAAGGTTTTAGGATTTACAAATGTTAAAATTTGTAGGATTTATAAATGTGATGTTCTAGAAGTTAGTGGTTATAGGTTATATCGGTTGGATGAGAGTGACTAAAGTAGCTGAGGTTTAGAGGAGGTTACAGTTATAATTACCAAGGAAATAAATCCTAAATCCTAGGTTGCATGAATAGAGTGTCAACAAAGGGGGGTCCCTCGTTAGACCACTTTAAAAACCTTGTGTATACATGGTCGACCACCCAACTTGGGGCGTACTGGGAGGGCTTCTCTGGGAGTTACCTCCCTCCACCTATTACTAGCGCATCGGCGTCCTAGTTTCCAGCTACAACAAAGGCACATGTGTCAAGATGCCGAGTTAAGAAATTTTTTCCAAGCAATTTCCAAAAATGGTCCTTTGAAAACACTCTATACAAGACTTTGAGTAGAAGCCCTATGGTCAACATACTAATGCAAACAATATAAATAATTGTATATAATTTAATATTCATAAAAAAATGATTATTTTATACAATCCTACTCATTTAAATATTCCAATTAAATTTATATATATAACCATGAAAAAAACATAGAAAAACAATTACCAAAATTAAACAACATAGCAATTTGTAATCTAACAAAACAAAAAAAAACTCTAAATTGTTAACTAGAAATCTAACCTTTTTCAACAAACTCATAACAAACTCTTAATTATAACATCATACTAATTACAAGGAAATTTACATTTCCCATCTCATAAAATTCTAAACAATAAAACAATAAAAAAATTTAAGTGTTCATTTCTAAATTAAAAATTGAAAATTATGAAATTTTCATAATACTTCGTAAAAACATGAAAAATAAACAAAGTTAAAATAAACACAAATTTTATTTATTGAGTTAATAAATATAATTAAAATAAATCTATAATTATTAAAAAGAAACATAAAAAAATATCTTTAAAAAATATAAAAATAAAATATAATATATATATATATATATATATATATATATATATATATATATAATTTAACAAGTAAATAACATTACGATGCATATTTTTTTGCACTTCACCAAATTTATGCCCTAATATAATAAAATAATTTTAAATTAAAAAAAATCTATGTTTTAATATCACAAAATAATCTTAAATACATACATATAGCCATTTTGAATACTCACAAGTTGCAGCTACTTCTAATAAAGAGTTGAAATTATATATAAACTACTTCTAATAAAGAGTTGAATACAACACATAAGGAAGAGGAATCATCATGAATCATCATTGTTACCAATACACCAGGGACGGTTTAGAGTATATGAACAGATCATTCTAAACCGTAGTCAATTTCTGAATATGGATGAATAATATACATTATTCCTGTTACAAATACACCGCAAATAATACGATTGTTTTCAAAGATATTATTATTAAATACTGAAGGGTTGATATCCCTGGCAGGAGTCACTCGTCTACCTACGCGATGAATATCAAAAGAAATATATTGAGCCAGTCCTCATGAACCCTTGTTCTATGTGGAACAAGGATTGAAAGTACTTGGAAAGACATCATGAAACGTTTATGTGAAAATGAAATACATGAAATAATAAATAAAATTATCCACGATGACGCCGAGATGAATCTAGTCTTGGTTCTGTTCCAAAATGTATCCAAAATGTCATTCAGTAAAGAAAAAGCAAAGGCGAGGAAATATTTTTTCAGAACCATGAAGGATAAAGGATCATGTGAAATGTCAGAACCAAGAATTGATGGAACATAAACCCTATTTATATCGCACCTGTTCCTCCATTGCTTACAACGACGAGCTTAAAAATCCGGCAATCAGTGTGCTGACCAGGTAGAGTCTGAACATAAAAGCTTCCCAAAAAGATAATTAGAGTCTGAACATAAAAGATTCCCAAAAAGATAATTAGAAAATAAACACATCAATGTTTGCAGAATTCAAACCAACCTAATTCGATAATCAGAATTCAAACACACCAATGTTTTCAGAATTCAAACCAAAATAAACACAGATAATGTTTTCAGAATTCGATAAGGTCTCACTACTGCCTCAAATATCTCCTGTGGCATCTCTCCTAAGAAAGGGTGATCATTACTCGCATTGTGTACAAGATCACCTCTGCGCTTCAAACATCCACTGTAATCCTTCCCTCCCAACACCTCCAGTGCTACGTAATACGGAGTACGCACAATTCATCGATCGATACCCAAACAATTTCATAGAGAGGGGAAAGGGGCAAGCATAATACACATACCTGGAGACAAAAAGGAATCCTGCCCAAAGTCGATTTGACCGAGGGAATTTGAATTATTTGGAGGAGGGATCTTGATTTCGTTGTTGACGCATTCTCTGTCGATCGTGTCCTGCAGCAGCTCTGAATTTCTGATGGTCTTGCAGGCGGCCTGTTTCCCACTTTGCTTGTTGAAACATCTCCTGATCACTCCGAATCTGCCTCTGCCGATCGCTTCCTCTTGCAGCTAGTGGTTTCGATTTGGGTGACATGGGTTTGTTGGAATTTAAGGCTGAGAAGCGAAGGCACGCCATGGCGGTAGGCCAGTTAGTCGGCCTAGGGATCTTGTGGGTTCCTCGATTGTTCGCCTCGTCGAAGGCAGAAGCCATTGAAATGTTCTGCAAGCCAACTGAGGATAGATCTCATGACCGCCAATTGGGATTGATGAGCATCGCCGCGGTCACATCGAAATGTTCTGCCGTTAAAGCATTTTGCCTTTGAGAATGGCTTTTTGAATCAAGATGCCGTTAACGGCTACTCAGGATTCAGGATTTGAAATGCTTTTTTCTTATCGGTAAGTTTTAGTATGATACGCTGACGTGGACAATACTCCATTAGCATCTTTTACAAAGCAACATCACAGTTAATGGTATCTGCCACGTTGGACAAGAGTCGAATGCACATCCTGCCATTTCAATGTTGAACGGATCCTTGCCCATCCACAGGTCATTTCCATACAATAGATCTTTGCCCTATGCACACTAAATATATTGTAGGCATCCTTGAACACAAATTCCTTTTTAAATATGTTTTAATAAATTATTAATATTTTAAAAATGTTTTTTTTTTATGTACTTGATATATTAATATAAAGTAACATATATTAATATGCATATCAATGGACATCATATCTAAAAATATTAGTGGGTTAGGTTATAGGTATGATAAGGTCGGGTTATAAGATTATTATACATATGCATATGAATGAAGATTATATGTAAAAATATGAGTGCATTAAAGTTAGACATCATAGGGTTGGATTGAAAAAAAAATTTAGGAATTAAAATTTTTTTATTAAATTTTTTTTTAATTTATAAATGTAAATAATTTTAACATATTTGTGAAGAAATATTTGAATTACATATATAATGTATCTTGCTTTAATTTTTTTTAATTTTTTTATATCATTATAGTAAAAGTAATATTAAATTTAATGTGAAATGAAAAAAAATATTTAAATATAAACATTATATTTATTATTATTATTATTATTATTTTGCAAATAGTACATCAAATTTTAATTATTTATAATTTTAAGTAAATATATAATTTCCAACTCTCGTATTTATATGATTTTTTAAATGTTTTTAATAATTATTAATAAAATATTTTAATTTGTTATTTTAATAAAAATATTCAATATATTTTATTTTTTCTTAAAAGTATTACTTTCAGAAAATAAATTATTTAATTTTATAATTAATTTAAAAAAACATGTTAGGATTAAAGTTTTGAAAATAGAAGGATGAGAAACTTTATATGTAATTCTCTTAAATTGTAGTTTTATAATTTTAATAAAATAATATTTCTCTTATTAATATTTATATTTAATTTTATAATTTTATTAAATTAATTAAATATTTTAATAATTAATTTTATAATTTTAATAAATTAATTATTTTAATACGGATATTTTTATTAATTTTTTATTTATTTATTTTAATAAAAAATTTAATATATTTATTTCAATAAATAAATACTATGTGTTTGGAATTATCTTATTTTTTATTTATGTAAATATCAATTTATTAAATTCATATTTTAAACAAAAATGTAATTTTATAATATTAAAAAAATTATATATTTTATCAAAATTATGAAATTAATAAAAAATGATATTTATATAAAAATTTAAAACAATCATCATCAAACTTGTGAATTTTATAAATATTTATAATTTTATAAAAACTTAAAACATATTGAAATTGTTAATGACTTCAATAAAAATATTTTATTAACATAATTAAATAAAATAGTATTTATTTTTATTAGAATGTTGTATTAAAATTAAATTTAAATATTTGTGTAATATATTTCGAAGAGAATTAAAATTATGAAATTATATTTGGAAAATTATATATAAAATTTCTTCAATCTATTTTTAAAATATTTTATTAATTTTATCATGAAATTCAAAAAATAAGAATTATATATATAAAATAAAATAAAATAAATGCATTAAAAATTTTATTTTAAATAAAAGTGTAAAAAATTATTTTCATTAAAATAATTTATTAAAAATTATTAAATTAAATATAATATTTTTTTTTGAAAAAAACATTATATTATATATTTCATATGATTGATATTTTAAGAAGTTTAGATATTTAATTTTATATAATATATATTTTATTAAAATTATAAAATGAAATAAGAAAATTATAATAGATGTTTGTATAATACTAGCCATCCTCACAAAACAAAAGTTATAATTTTCAAATTCAAGAAAGATACATATGCTAATTGTGTTTATGATAATAACAACTTGGAGGAAGTGTTCTCTTACAAATATCTCAGAATTGATATCCGTCACAAACTCAATTGGAAGTATAGCATTGAAAAACAAATTAAAATGGAGGGCGGAAATTATGATTTTCAAATTCAAGAAAGATACATATGCTAATTGTCATTATGACAATAACAACTTGGAGGAAGCACCCTATTAGATTTATATCTCGAAACTGATATCCATCACAACCTCAATTGGAAGTATAGCATTGAAAAAATGATTAAAACGGGGGGTGGAAAGCTTATTTTGGCCTAGAAAAAAATTGAAAATCAATAAAGCTCGTGATGTGAGATAAAAAAAAGTTCAGTTTTGAAACTCTCACTACTCCTGTTATCTTGTATGGTTGTGACGTTTGAAATTGCAACATCTCTACAAAATCCTACAGAAGATTGAGCAAATTCAAAAACATTTTATCATGTATAACCTCAAAATTAAGAGCAATGCACCCAATCCTATTCTCCTTATAGACGTGGGTCTTCCCCCCATCGAAGGAATCACTATCAATAGGTACTTGATGTACAAGAATAAGATATAGAACATGGAAGACCATAGTCTCCCTAAAATTGCTTTAAATTCTACTCAAGAGCGTCTTTAGCTCAAGAGAGGATGGTATAAGGACAACATGGCTTGGTTAAATCTTTGGGCCCGAATTGACGAAAATACCACTTTGAAAAATATGAACAACCTCAAAACTACTATCACATCGAAGTTCAAAGTGAGATCACATCTAAGTTCAAAGTGAGAATGTGGGACGAGAAATATTTGGAGCTTAAAAGAAAATTAAGATATTACAAGGAGGTCATTAATTCTAATCTCAAAGATCAAAAGTATCCCTCCATATTAACCAAATAAAAGAAGAATATTAATATATCCAAGATAAGAATGATCTCCCATGATCTTAACAGTGAAACTAGGCATTGGACAATTCCTAAAACGCCATGGGAGGAAAGGATTTTGGAGCTCTATGAGTCTATGAGCATTGAGGATAAATCTCACTCTCATTTAGAGTGTCCTACATACACCATATTCGATCATAGTTTCCTAATCTTTACTACAATTCAAATCTCCAAGATCTTCTAACTTGCCAAAACTATGATGACCTAGGAACACTTTTGTGTGAACTTTTTAATCATAGGAATCAAATTTTATATAAATCGAAATAATTCCTTTCTCTTTTCTTAAGTTCTAATAGACCAAATGAGTCTTAATGGATGTCAATCTCATCATCATCATCATCAATATATTAAATATTTTATTAAATCTTTAAAATTTTAAATAAAATATATTTAATATTTTATTAAATCATTGAAAATTTGATGTTTGTATAATATCTTTTAATAAATAATTTATTAAAATTATAAAATTAAATAATTTGAAATTTATTAAAATTATTAGAAAATAAGTATATGTTGTTCAAATAATGGCATTTTGGATCAAGATTTCATTATCATATGTCGTTCTCATACAACGACTACTCATGATTTGAAATGCTTTTTTATTATCTCTGGGGTTTACATATGCTAACGTGGACAACGCTCCATCAACATATTTTGAAACGCGGAGGAGTAACATCACGACTGGTGTTGTAAGCATCGATGAAGGTTTTGATTCATGGTCGCCATGTTGGACAAGGGTCGGATGCACATCCTGCAATTTCAGTGTTGAATGGATCCTTTCCCATGCACACACCATTTCCGTACAATAGATCCTGTCCATATGCACACGACATATATTGTAGGCATCTTTGAACACCCATTCATTTATTAAAAAAATCCTTTTTAAATAATTTTTAATAAAATATTAATATTTTAAATTAAAATTATGCACTTGATATATTAAGTAACATCCATATGTAACATTACTATGCACATAAATGAAGACTATATTTAAAAATATTAGTTCATTAAAGTATAGGTATGATAAGGTTGGGTTGAAAAGAAAATGTATGGAATCAAAATTTCATTTAATGTGAATCCTTTTTTATTTATAAATATAAATGATTTTAACATATTTATGAAGAAATATTCGAATTACATATGTAATGTATTTTTCTTTAAACTATTTATCTTTTTGTATTATTATAGTGCAGGTAACATTAGGATTAATGTCAAATTGAAGAGAATGTTTAAATATGAACATTATGTTTGTTATTTTTTATTGTTTTACAAAGTAATACAACAAATTTTAATCATTTACAAATCTAACTAAATATATAATTTTCAACTCTTACATTTATATGATTTTTCAAATGTTTTTTTATCAAAATTTTCTTCAAATGGATGTACTAAGTATACTAAATGGTGGTGATCCCACTTGTTTTTAGATTTTTTCTTCAAATGAAAGTATTCATAATTGTTTTATTTTCTAAATTTTAGAATTTCACTTTTCTTAAATTAGGTTATGTGATTTGGATGATATATTTTTATGCAATCAATTCAATTTTAAAATTATAGGCTTTTATATAAAATAGAAAATGTTTTACCTCCTAAAAAAACCCCTTTTTAGCATTGAAAACCCTTTATAATCAAAATTTGTGTATACTAAACTACTTTAACTAAATAACTCTTAAATTTGAATAAAATACTTTATTTTATTGAATATTTTATTAAAATAACGAAATATTTAATAAAATAAGTTTTTTAATGAAATAAATATATAAGATGATGATGATGCGTGCAAGCATGGGGCACAAGATCAAGGGATTTGAACTTGTGACCTTCCATTTACAACTTCTAATATGGTTTCCTTATTTACCACTTGCTTTGACCCCAAACAAAGATTGATGAGAAAAATTATTTCTATACTCAAAACTTATTAAATTTATAAATTTTAATAAAATATCAATATTAATTAAATTCATAACTATTAATAAAATATTTTATTTTATTATTATAATAACAATATTCAGTATAATTTATTTACTTCTTAAAAAATTCATTCAATATAAAACAAAAATTATTTGATTTCATAATTAATTTAAAAAAAAACATGTCATGGTTAAAGTCTTGAAAGTACAAGGATGAGAAATTTTATATGTAACTTTATTAATCTTTATATATATATATATATATATATATATATATTATTAGAAATGTTGAATATAATGGTAAAGATATATATTAGTATATGCATTATTTTACATATTTAATACACACACACATATATATATATATATATGCTATTCTATATATCAAAGTATATTTAGCAATACATTTGTTAGTATATAAATATACATAAATTAACTAAGCTATATATACATACAAAAACATATATACATAGATATATATTGGCATAAAATCCAAGTATAAATACATTGACTCATGTATATTCCTAGCATGCTAAATATACATGCAAGTATAGATGTTTATGTATACAGGCATGGTGGTAGATTAATCTTCTATGCATACTAGTATATATATTAGTATACATGAGGTTGACATATATATATTAGTTAGACTATGTGAACATGCATGCATATCGATATTGATGTGTATACTAGGTATCTATATTGAATGATATGCATATATATTAGAATAGAAGAGAATGGTAATACAAGTGTTGGGATGAGGTATTCCAATGATGTATGAATTTTTTCATACCCTAACTTATACTTAAATTATCAACCTAGGGATGTAATGATTCAGAGGCACTATGCACAACAAGGTCTTAACTTGCTCACATGTATCCTATGAATGATATACAAATAACTAAATCTAATCTACATTACTAAGTAAAATTCGCAACTTTTACAGTTCTTCACCCTTGATTCTTCATCCCAACATGATTTCATGATATTTTCTATCAACTGCATTGACAATGTGCAAGGGAAAAGAGAGGTCTAGCATCATTGTTCTTGGGTGAAGAGTTAGGTGTATGTATAAGTGAAACTAGGATCCTGATGTTACTACTAGATGATTCAATCCTTACCAATTTTAGTAGTAATAGAGAATCCATTAAGCATACTTCAGTACTAGACATTATAAGGAAAAACCAATAAAATGAATACATGAAAGAAAAGGAATGTTGGAGACAACTTTCAATACACGATTTGGGTGACATGGGTTAGTTGCAGGAATTTAAGGCTGAGAAGCCAAGGCACGCCATGGCGGCTTAAGCGGTAGGCCAGTTAGTCGGCCTAGGCCTAGGGATTTTGTGGGTTCCTCGATCGCCCGCCTCCTCCAGGGCAGAAGCCATTAAAATGTGCTGCAGGCCAATTAGGAGGCCAATTAGGATTCATGAGCATCGCCGCGGTCACATCGAAATGTTCTGCCGTTAAAGCATTTTTCCTTTGAGAATGGCTTTTTGAATTAAGATGCCGTTAACGACTACTCAGGATTCAGGATTTGAAATGCTTTTTTCTTATCTGTAGGTTTTACTATGATACGCTGACGTGGACAATGCTCCATTAGCATCTTTTGCAAAGCAACATCACGGCTAACGGTATCCACCACGTTGGACAAGGCCATTTCCATACACACCGTGCAATTTCAATGTTGAATGGATCCTTTCCATACAATAGATCTTTGCTCTATGCACACGATATTAATATGTTTTAATAAAATATTAATATTTTAAAAATGTTTTTTTATGTACTTGATATGTTAATATTAAGTAACATATATTACTATGCATATAAATATTACTGGGTTAGGTTATAGGTATAATAAGGTTGGGTTATAAGACTATTATATATATATACATATTAATGAACATTATATTTGAAATATTAGTGTATCAAGGTTAGATATCATAAGGTTGGATTGAAATCAAAATTTAGGGAATCAAACTTTTATTTATTATAATTTTTTTTTATTTACAAATACAAATAATTTTAATATATTTGTGAAAAAATATTTGAATTACATATGCAATGTATTTTGTTTTTATTTTATTTTATTTTTTTATATCATTATAGTGAAAGTAATATTAAGTTTAATGTCAAATGAAAAGCAATATTTAAGTATCAACATTATATTTATTATTATTATTATTATTATTATTATTATTTTGCAAAGTAGTACATCAAATTTTAATCATGTTTACAATTTTAAGTAAATATATAATTTCTAAGTCTCACATTTATATGATTTTTCAAATGTTTTTTCATCAAACTTTTCTTCAAATAAAAGTACTAAGTAGCTAAATTTTGGTCATGAAATGTTGGTGATTAAAATTAAAGTATGTGTAGAGATTTTATATAATAGAGAAAGTGATTTACCTCCTAAAAAAATATCTCTTTAACATTGAAATCTTTTTATAATTAAAATTTGTGTATGCTAAATTACGTTGATCTAAATAACTCTTAAATTTGAATACAACACTTTATTCTATTGAATATTTTACTAAAATAATTAAATATTTAATAAATAAAAAAATGAAATAAATATATATGATGATGACAGTTACATTGAAAAAAAAAACACTCTTAAAGTTTATTTCTATATAAAAAAATTATTAAATTTATTAATTTTAATAGAATATAAATATTAATTAAATTCATAATTATTAACAAAATATTTTAATTTGTTATTTTAATAAAAAATATTCAATATATTTTATTTCTTTCTTAAAAGTATTATTTCCATAAAGAAAAATTATTTAATTTTATAATTAATTTAAGAAAACATGTTAGTGTTAAAGTTTTGAAAATGGAAGGATGAGAAACTTTATATGTAATTCGTTTTATAATTTTAATAAAATATTATTTCCCTTATTAATATTTAAATTTAATTTTATAATTTCAATAAATTAATTAAATATTTTAATAATTAATTTTATAATTTTAATAAATTAATTATTAATTTTTTATTTATCTATTTTATAAAATATTTAATATATTTATTTAAATAAATAAACATTATGTTTTTGGACTTATCTTATTTTTTATTTATATAAATATCAATTTATTAAATTCATATTTTAAACAAAAATATCATTTTATAATATTAAAAAAAATCATATATTTTATTAAAATTATGAAATTAATAAAAATTGATATTTATATACAAATTTAAAACAATCATAATCAAAATAAAGAATTTAATAAAATTTATAATTTTATAAAAAACTTAAAATATATTAAAATTGTTAATGACTTAAATAAAAATATTTTATTAAAATAATTAATCAAAATATTATTTATTTTTATTAAAATGTTATTAAAATTAAATATAAATATTTATAAGAGAATTAAAATTATGAAATTATATTTGGAAAATTACATATAAATTTTCTTCAATCTATTTTTAAAATATTTTAATAATTTTATTATGAAATTGAAAAAATAATATATATATATATATATATATATATATATATATTGAACATTTTATTTAAAATAAAACTGAAAAAAAAAAAAAAAAAAAATCATTAAAATAATTTATTAAAAATTATGAAATTAAATATAATTTTTTTTTTTTTTGGAAAAAAACATTATATTATATATTTCATATAATTGATTTTTCAGGAAGTTTAGATATTTAATTTTATATGATATATATTTTATTAAAATTATAAAATTAAATAAGAAAATTATAATAGATGTTTGTATAATAGTAGTCATCCTAATTCTATATGTCAATGATATTGTTCTTATGGCCATGTGCTTTTGTGACCTTGATAAATAGTTAAGGGTTTTTAAGGAATTTTTATCTAATATGGGTATATCTATTAACACCAACAAAACAAAAGTTATGATTTTCAAATTCAAGAAAGATACATATTCTAATTGTGTTTATGACAATAACAACTTGGAGGAAGTGTCCTCTTACAAATATCTCAAAATTGATATCCATCACAAACTCAATTGGAAGTATAGCATTGAAAAACAGATTAAAACGGAGGGTGGAAATTATGATTTTCAAATTCAAGAAAGATACATATGCTAATTGTGTTTATGACAATAACAACTTGGACGAAGCGCCCTCTTACATTTATATCTCGAAACTGATATCCATCACAAGCTCAATTGGAAGTATAGCGTTGAAAAAATGATTAAAACGGAGGGTGGAAAGCTTATTTTGGCCTAGAAAATAATTGAAAATCAATAAAGCTGGTGACGTGAGATAAAAATAAGTTCATTTTGTAGATTGTCATCACTCATGTTATCTTGTACAGTTGTGAAGTTTGATATTGCAACATCTCTAAAAAATCCTACAGAAGATTGAGCAAATTCAAAAACTTTTTATCATGTATAACCTCGACATTAAGAGCAATGCACCCTATCATATTCTCCTTAAAGAAGTGGGTCTTCCCCCCATCAAAGGAATCTCTTTGAATAGGTACTTGATGTACAAGAATAAGATATAGAACATGGAAGGCCAGAGTCTCCCTAAAATTGCTTTAAATTCTACTCAAGAGCGTCTTTAGCTCAAGAGAGGATGGTATAAGGACAACATGGCTTGGTTAAATCTTTGGGCCCGGATGACGAAAATATCACTTTGAAAAATATCAACAACCTCACAACTACTATCACATCTAAGTTCAAAGTGAGAATGTGGGACCAGAAAGATTTGGAGGTTGAAAGAAAATTAAGATATTACAAGGAGGTAATTAATTATAATCTCGAAGATCAAAAGTATCCCTCCATATTAACCAAATCAAAGAAGAATATTAATATATCCAATATAAGAATGAACTCCCATGATCTTAATAGCGAGACAAGGCGTTAGACAATTCTTAAAACACCATGGGAGGAAAGGATTTTCGAGCTCTATGAGTCTATGAGCATTGAGGACGAATCTCACTCTCATTTAGAGTGTCCTACATACACCATATTCGATCATAGTTTCGTAATCTTTGCTACAATTCTAATCTCCATGATCTTCTAACTTGCGAAAACTATGATGACGTAGGAACACTTCTGTGTGAACTTTTTAATCATAGGAATCAAATTTTATATAAATCAAAATAATTCCGTTCTCTTTTCTTAAGTTCTAATAGACCAAATGGGTCTTAGTGGATGTCAGTCTCATCATCATCATCATCATCAATATATTGAATATTTTTTTAAATATTTGAAATTTTAAATAAAATATATTGAATATTTTATTAAATCATTGAAAATTTGATGTGTGTATAATATCTTTTAATAAATAATTTATTAAAATTATAAAATCAAATGATTTGAAATATATTAAAATTATTAGAAAATAGGTATATGTTGTTCAAATAATGGCATTTTGGATCAAGATGTCGTTATTATCATATGTCGTTCTCATACAACGACTACTCATGATTTGAAATGCTTTTTTATTATCTCTGGTTTTTACATATGCTAACGTGGACTTGACGCTCCATCAGCATATTTTGAAACGCGGAGGAGTAACATCACGACTCATGTTGTAAGCATCGATGAAGGTTTTGATTCATGGCCGCCACGTTGGACAAGGGTCGGATGCACATCCTGCAATTTCATTGTTGAATGGATCCTTTCCATGCACACACCATTTCCCTATAATAGATCCTTTCCCTATGCACATGACATATATTGTAGGCATCTTTGAACACCCATTCATTTATTAAACAAATCATTTTTAAATAATTTTTTAATAAAATATTAATATTTATAAAAAAACTTACGCACGTGATATATTATTAAGTAGCATCCATATGTAACATTATTATGCATATCAATCAAGACTATATCTAAAAATGTTAGTTCATTAAAGTATAGACCTGATAAGGTTGGGTTGAAAAGAAAATTTAGGGAATTAAAATTTCATTTAATGTGAATCTTTTTTATTTGTGTAAATGATTTTAACATATTTATGAAGAAATACTTGAATTACATATGCAATGTATTTTTCTTTAAACTATTTATCTTTTTGTATTATTATAGTGCAAGTAACCTTAATATTAATCAAATGAAAAAGAATATTTAAATATGAACATTATATTTCTTATTTTTTATTGTTTTACAAAGTAATACAACAAATTTTAATCATTTACAAATCTAACTAAATATATAATTTTCAACTCTCACACTTATATGATTTTTCAAATGTTTTTTTTATCAAAATTTTCTTCAAATGAAAGTACTCATAGTTGTTTTATTTTCTAATTTTTTAAAATTTCACTTTTCTTAAATTAGGTTATGTGAATTGGATGATATATTTTTATGCAATCAATTCAAAATAAAAATTATAGTATGTGTAGGGCTTTTATATAAAATAGAAAGTGTTTTACCTCCTAAAAAAACCCCCTGTTTAGCATTGAAATCCCTTTTATAATCAAAATTTTTGTATACTAAACTACTCTTATTTAAATAACTCTTAAATTTGAATAAAATACTTTCTTTTATTGAATATTTTATTAAAATAACTAAATATTTAATAAAATAAGTTTTTTTAAGAAAAAAATATATAAGATGATGATGATGCCTACAAGTATGGGGCACAAGCTTAGGGGATTTGAATCTGTGACCTTCCATTTACAACTTCTAATATGGTTTCCTCATTTACCACTTGCTTTGGCCCCAAGCAAAGATTGATGAAAAAAATTATTTCTATACTCAAAACGTATTAAATTTATAAATTTTAATAAAATATCAATATTAATTAAATTGATAAGTATTAATAAAATATTTTATTTTATTATTATAATAAAAATATTCAATATAATTTATTTACTTCTTAAAAATATTGATTCAATATAAAACAAAAATTATTTGATTTCATAATTAATTTTCTAAAAAACATGTCATGGTTAAAGTCTTGAAAGTACAAGGATGAGAAATTTTATATGTAACTTTATTAATCTTTTTTTTTTGTTGGCAAAGTGGTGGAACCCCCTTGAGTAGCAAGTTTTCCTTTGGCTAAGTTACCACGAACCAGGGGTATCTAAGCCGTCAAAATCACCCGGGGATCGCACTCGGCCTGGACCACACCAACCCTTAACATGGTTGGATTTTTTTGGTATCTACAGGATTAGAACCGGTGACCTTTCTGCTTAGGGGGCGTCTTAACCATACCCTGCCACCAACTGACATCTCAGAGATTATGTAACTTTATTAATCTTAATATCTATATGATATATATATTATTAGAGATGTTGAATATAAAGGTAGAGATATATATTAGTATATAGATTATTCTACATATTTAATATATATATATATATATATGCTATTGCATATATCAAAGTATATTTAACAATACATGCGTTAGTATATAAATATACATAGATTAACTAAGCTATATATACATACAAAAACATATATACACACATATATGTTGGCATAAAATCCAAGTATAAATGCATTGACTCATGTATATTCCTAGCATGCTAAATATACATGCAAGTATAGAAGTTTAGGTATACAAACATGGCGGTAGATTAATCTTCTATGCATACTAGTACATATATTAGTATAAATGAGGTTGACATATATATTATTAGTTAGACTATGTGAACATGCATGCATATCGATATTGATGTGTATACTAGGTATCTATATTGAATGATATGCATATATATTAGAATAGAAGAGAATGGTAAGACAAGTGTTGGGATGAGGTATTCCAATGATGCATGAATTTTTTCATACCCTAACTTATATTTAAATTATCAACCTAGGGGTGTAATGATTCAGAGGCACTATGCACTATACATGCAACGACAAGGTCTTAACTTGCTCAGATGTATCCTATGAATGATATACAAATAACTAAATCTAATCTACACTACTAAGTAAAATTCCCAACTTTGAGAGTTCATCACCCTTGATTCTTCATCCCGACATGAGTTCATGATATTTTCTATCAACTCCATTGAAAATGTGCAAGGGAAAAGAGAGGTCTAGCATCATTGTTCTTGGGTGAAGAGTAAAGTGGATGTATAAGTGAAACTAGGATCCTGATGTTACTAATATATCATTCAATCCTTACAAATTTTAGTAGCAATAGAGAATCCATTAAGCATACTTCAAAGTACTAGACATGATAAGGAAAAACCAATAAAATGAATACATGAAAGCAAAGGAATGTTGGAAATGAAAGTACATGAATTGAAGGAAACAAGAAACCAACAATGAAATGGAAATGCATAAAGAAAATTACTACAATCAAAATATATGATACATCATCCATCTAATCTATTTGTAGAGGGGATTCAACCTCCATTGTAGCTTCAGAGCGATCCCAAACCCAAAAGTAAACAATGGGTGAATCCCTCAAGATAAAAACACTGTTTACAACAAGAGACTTCAACCAAAAATACATCTTCCTTCAACAATGAAATGGAAATGCATAAAGAAAATTACTACAATCAAAATATATGATACATCATCCATCTAATCTATTTGTAGAGGGGATTCAACCTCCATTGTAGCTTCAGAGCGATCCCAAACCCAAAAGTAAACAATGGGTGAATCCCTCAAGATAAAAACACTGTTTACAACAAGAGACTTCAACCAAAAATACATCTTCCTTCCAAATTCGAATTTACAAATTGATTGTAGAAAATTGATGAATGAAAAACTCAAATGTACACTCCGCAATATATCAACCTATCCTCCTCTTTATGCTTGAAGAAAGATCCTGATGGATCTCCCAATCAATCCCTTAATTGATGGAATATATCCCCTACAAATATGCATTACCTCTCATGGGAATTTCATCCTCCTCATCCAAATTGAATTTCCTTGGAAAATCAATTAGAATTAATTTTTCTTTGATTGTTGGAAGCTCCTTAAGTGGATGAAGGGATGAGATGTGTAACATCCCTCAATTTCGACCCCTATTGTTATTATTTTGTAAATGTATTTATGAATTTGTATAAGCGACCCTCGTGAGGAGCTCAAGGCCAAGGCCCCACCAGTGAACCATGAGCTAGTGTTATGTTATTATGCCCTAGATTAATCCTAGAAGACTAAAAGAATAGCAATACGTCAAAACACTAAGTAACAAAACCCACCTATAAGAAAAGATAAATGACTAGGGAACCATGTATTGGTTGACCATATCATGACTTATCATATTAAATTATGATAGGTGAGAATATAAGTTTGTCCTAGTAAGATTATTATTCACCTTAAAAATACCTAGCTAGGATGCTATGAACTAAGTTATGATCAAGCCATTTAAGATAGATTATATATACATATATATATAGTGGTGAATATTATATATATAATTATGTAGATATATATAGTTAAGGTCATTTTTGAATAAATATAATAAATGTTTGTATCTCATAGAGTTATAAAAGATAAAATAATTAGTGATAACTATTAAATAAATATTTTAAATATATGTGTGTCTTGAAAGGTTAAATTTTGAAATATATATATATATATATATAATTTGAAATATTATATATATTTTGTGACATACATATCTAAACACAAAATAATTATATGTTTTTATAGTATATCATTTATCATAACTACTCTATCCTACACTTATAAGGGAATGCTAGAGAGCACATCTAAGACGAATCAAAGTCTGGCTTATTAGTTTGAAGATTTAACTCATGAGGTAAGCTAAAACTTATATTTGAGAATATATGTTAAGCTGAGTATGTAAATCTATAAACAATAGTATACAAAGGATTTTAAGAAGGCAAATAATCGGGTATGGACTTTTATATAAATATATATATATACATGAATATAAAGACAAGAATGGTTAATTAGATTTGGAAGGGTTAACCTTTAACAAATGCAATGGATGATACCATACATCGATTTTATTCACACCGCCACACATCATACCCTCATTAAATATCCATATCTAGTCGGAAAAAGCCCATCATCTAAACTTATACATGATATCGACGATAGTGGAAATCCCTTTAAAGAAAAAGAGAGTGGGTGACCTTGGCACTCATAGAACCATTAAATTGTTTTACGACGTGCTTGTTCGTTGGAGTTTTCTGAGTCATGTTAAGGTTCCATCTATCAAACAGAGTTGAAGAAAGACTGATTTCTTTCCCTTCTTAAAAGGAGAAGTGTTTGCTGGATGAAAAGGGAAACGGTTGCTAGGGAATTGCGAATCTTGGTTATTTGTTTACATACGATATGAAGGAGGGGAGTGATTATACATATGGAAAAAATCTCAAGAGAAAATATTTCCACATATCTGGTCGGCTTCAAAAAAAATCGGTTGGGGGCATTTCGAGCATTTAATTCGCTTCTAGAAAACTGAGCACTACCACCAAACTTCCACCATCTCTGAAATTTATTGTGGAAGACATCCTTGTTTAGTTTTAGGGAGTTTTGCCATGTCCTTACGCTGAGCCTTTATGAGAAGTATTGATCATAGGAGCACACGATCTGTCCTAAAAATCTCGGCACTAACCGTTGCTTCCACTCGCTGTCGGTGGTAACCTATTTAAGCTTCCACTTGGCCATTGTATGGAAAAAGAAGAGGGCTATGTAGAAGTTCTCCGTGGGAGAGAAATCGCCGAGGATGCTGAAACTGAACTACAAGGTGTCACTCCCACCGAAGGTATGAAGGCCTTCTAAAATAATAGAAGAGCTGGGAGAAGGGCAGTCGCCGTTTTGGAGGGTAACATTAGCACTCTACTGATGGTTACGTTCCAGAGCACTTAAGATCTCAGTAAAACAATGTAAAGGAGAGGATTGCCGAGCATTACGATGGACCGTTGATCGATCGCTGTCCTTGGTTACTATCATCGATAGGTTAGACCTCTGTCACAAAATCGACACACAAATAGGTTAGTATAGATCTAACCTAGGAAATCGGGATTATAATCTGCAGTGATTAGTTTATTTCTTCTTACTCGAGTTCTGCGATTTCAGTAACTCTTTTACTTGGTATTATTGTTATAGATGTACTTATTGATCCTTGCATGAGTTTTGATGGTGCAACATATGCATGAATCCCAGTTTGAATCTCTATATATTTAATGATGCTATGGTGAACGTACTAGGTCTCTGTCTTTAGAGAATGGAATGGATTTAATATTTCTCTTGATCCTTGAGCTGGCGGGTTGGCATTATTTCCTTTATATCGGTTATGAGACCCAGCCTTCTCTTTATATAAAGTTGTGGATGGAAATATATATGGGTAAGCAATGTTTGTTTATTGTTGAGATACATGCTTAATATCTACTTATTATTAAATGCCTGCGCATACCCTCCTTAGTAGGGATGTGATCTGATCATCTCTATTTGTTTTAATATTTGAGATAAATACTTGCATACCGTTAATGTCTATGCTTAAAATCTGGGCGATCTCCTTGAAAAGAATCGACCCACAGGTATGTTACAGCGCCAGAGTTGTGAGTAACCATAGCATAGATTTATTGATCTGTAGATGATGGCTATACGAAAATGCTGGGTGAATACCTTTTAATACTCCGTATATGGATTTATTCTTTCTGGAAATGGTAGTGTAGGAAAGGCATGATCCCAAACTTGTGATAGTTTCTATTTCTTCCTGGATTATAATCTCTACAAAAACGTTAAGTTCAGCGTTGTGTATTTTCTAGATCTCGGGCAGTCGAGTTATAATTACAATGTGTAGATCAACTGGATGGCTATCTACGTTTGCTTAATCTCTGCGTGAGGGAGTTGTCTCCCCATTTGTCTAGATCCTGTGGTGACAGAAAGACCTCAGCAATGTTTTCAGTACCAAACCCTGCGAACAAGATGGGAACTCTGGGGTAAGTAAACGTTATGCTTTAGTGCTTATGTTTCTGATCTCTACATACTATCCATTGAAGAATTTCTACATACTATCCATTGAAGAATTTTAGTGTTTTCGATTTCTTTGTCATACCCAGATTTTATTTCTTATTTACTTATGTGTTTTCCTTTTGGATCTCCATTAAGAGATGAGATATAATAAACAACCTCGGTAGGATCAATACGTAATTATATGGATAATTAATGAAGCACTCTCTACGTTTTTATAGTTTATGCTCTTGAGAAAGAGCTGGGCAAAAATAGAATCCGTACTCATAAATCCTGACTTTGAGTTCTTAAATTAAATATTCTAAAAACTATGGATGATGTTGAGACAGCACTACACCTATCCATAACTAGCATGAACCTTTGGTTTGAGACTATAATGATTAAAACAAATATGTTATGTATATTAGAGACATAGTAAAGCGAGTGTATACTCCACTAACTTTATAATAGTTATGTCCTAGAAGTGTTTATAATTTATAATAATAAAGTATGAACACTGTATTAATTATATCTTAGGATGTTTTTGAAATGTTTTTTTCAGGTTAGGGGTTTGAGAAAAGAATTGGCAGCCCTTAGTTAAATGAATCTATTTTAGAAGAAGACGAGTACATGGATATTAGTGGAATAATTTATGGATAGGAGATAAGGAACTTAGAAATTGAAAAGAAGTATATTGGATCATGTTATTAATTTTATAAAATATTTGTATTATATTTTATGTGAAAAAAGGTTACTGTAGCTTGTTTCATTACCATAAAAAGGTTTTTGCAAAGATTATATAGATATATATGTGTGCATGAGTAAGTACCAAGGTCATATAAAGAGTGTAGTCATATATGTAACATTTCTTTTTTTTAAGATAAGGTTCAATATGTTTAGTGCATAATATATTTATATGCTAGTTCATTTGTATTATATAAATATAGTTGATTCACGAAAATCTCTATGTGATAGAGGCTTGATGGAAGGAGAAGAAATCTGGTCGCAGCAACCATGTTGCTCATTGTAATCCTATTACTTTTTGCCTAATAAATGATGCACACACTTTTGTGGACTAGCCCATGTAAAGGTGAACCACGTTAATTTTGGTCTCGTTTATTTGTCTATGACTTTTATTATATGTGTATGTCCCTTCTTGACGATTGTATGATTTTCTTCTCATATGTGTTATTTTAATAATTGATGTTTATAACACATTGTCGAATGCATCGTGGCAAAGATATTTCATGTTAAATGTTGTTTAAGATATTTCTTGTGTTCAAGTAAGAACCATAAGGATATAAGTATAATGTTGTTTCAAGTTTGTAATTCTTCAGTTTAGAATAGTGGTATGTACTAACACCCTTGCATAAGTATTCAATGATAAATTTTATGAAGCATCACATGTCGCATTTATTAAATAGAAATTTAGATACTAATTCCTCAAGGCATTTCTATTGGCGATTAGATCTTTTGGAAGGGCAATAAGACCACTTAGAAAAAATTTTAAATTTTTACAAATTTGGGGACATGACAAGATCCCCTAAAATGATCATCTTGTCTCTCATAATCTTGAGTGAGGTGTGGATGATTTGATCTTGGCCTTAATGTTTTAATTTCCTACATTCTTATCCTTGAACCACATTATACTTCATAAGGGATTCATGTGCAAATACCAAAACCCAATTCACTAACAAGGTACACCACATTCATATTGAATAGTTTAAACAAATCACGCATATCTAGATAAGAACATGTCACAATAATCTTGCAATCATTAAAAGCCATATTTTTTCTTATATGAGGGTCAACTTCTAGGAAAAATATATCAAATTTTTGTATAAGACATGGACTAAATAAATGTCAAGATGAAGGCCCATCACTGAGCTAGTGATTAGTTTCTTCATCCTTAATAGTTTCAACTATATGTTTCCCTCGGGCCCACTAGTTGTGTGCTAACAATAATTTCTTCTCATGTTTCCTTGAATGTGATATGACACAACTCATCCATATTATCATCATTGTCGTTACTTCACCAATTTTTATGACATCATTTTAGTTCATGTAGTTTCTCTTGACACTCTTTTTCCTTGATAGATTATTTACACCTCAAGCACACTTGAAGTGATGATTTTCTCTTTTTTCATTTGAGTGATAATTAATTGATATTCTTTAGAAAATTAATCAGGCTAGGATTCTTACCAATTATTCAGAAATATGTACTGAGGAAGATGTCTAGTAATACAAGTATTTGTCTACCAACTAGGCTCTTCATGATGTACCAAGCTTTAGGTAAGAGGTTGAGAATGTACATGAACTTATGTACTCCAAATGTTTTAGGATCATATTCTTCTATCCATTGTTTGTTACAATTATGCACATGAATCTTGAATTTGATCCTCCCATGGTAGATTTATAAAAACCATTATATTCAAATTCCTCATTTGGATTAGAACCTTATACTCTAAACCTAGGTGGGGGTACAAAATGGTATTGCATAATAGGTTGGAACTCATCCCAACTCTACAAGGTTTCCCTCTATGTTTCCCACTATTGGAATATATTAGCTTTGATAACCACATACAATGTATGACCCATTTCCCCTAACCAATTTCTTGTACCAGCCAATCTATTTTTTTTTATAATACTAGTGACATTATATAATGGTGGATAATTCACTTCTAGCCTAATCCAACTAAAATTCCTAAAAGAGGCGCATTGTCTATATCACCATTCTTGGTTGTGCTCCAACCAATTCTATAGGGTGTCCTCTAAATTTACATTGAAAGCATAAATGTTGTTCCCATTGATAACACCATTTTTTGTTGGGTTGACCTATTCATATCTCTTCCATCCATTGAATTCTATGTAAGTGTAGTGTACTAAGGTCCTTGATACAGATCAATGAGTTGCACTACTCACATTCTACAACAAAAAAGGCCATTGGTGAGGGTCAAAAAAGGTCACCATATGCTCAATGGTGAAGGTCAAAAGAGTGTTCCTCACCAAAAAATGAATGTCACTAAAGGCCTCGTCACCAATAGTATATCTAATGTGGTGACATTCAAGGTCCATCACGAATAATTATTATAATGACTGATAGGGACCATCACCATTTCATATGAACAACAGTGATTTATGGTGATGGACCTTTCAGGGCCCTCACTATTGTTATGGTAGTGTTGCTTGACCATCACCATTGCATATTTTGGTGATGGTTGAAAAAAGTCACCATAAGCTCATTGGTGTTGGTCAAAAGAGCCTGTGTCACCAAAAACTGAACTCCACCAAAGGCCATGTCAACAAAAGTGTAGGTGATGTGGTGACATTCAAGATCCATCATGAATAATTATTATAATGACGGATAGTGACTGTCACCATTTATGAACAACAATAATTTATGGTAATGGACCTTTCATGGTCCTCACTATTCATGCATATATATGGCAACGTTCGTTGACCGTCACCATTTCATATATAAAAAAAATGTCTTTTGATGATGTATTTTTAACAACCGTTATTATTGATACATATTTAGGAATAGATAGTGATCATCACCATTCCCTATGAATATTAGGGGATGATGGAATGGAACCACAAGCCTCCTGCTTATAAACCAGGTGCTCTTCCATTGAGCTAGAACCCTTCAAATAATTAGAGCTTGAAACTTTGTAAATTCTAAATTCTAAAACTTTCATTAAATTACAAAACTTTGTAAATTCTAGGCGAATCTTTTACCAAAAAAGTGGGATAAGTAGCATAGCTACTTGGTACCTATCTCTTATGTACAATGTAAAAAAAATCAACTATTTCTTTAACAAAAAAGCAATTATTTTTACAATCATAGTATAAAGGGGCTTAGGAACATGGACATATTCATATATAATTCTTCCAAGTTAAAATCCCTTTCCGATAAAGTGACAACCTTTTTGGTCTGGTTGATAACTGCTCCCTAAGAATATACTTAAAAGCCTATATAAGATTATATAAGAGAATACCAAGTGAGATTTATTAATCCTATCAAATCCAGATATTTCCTTGCAAAGCTAGAAAAAGTTCCAAACAAAAATTGTACTTGCTCCAGATAAGGGACATACAAATTCTAGTAATCTAATTCAACACCTAGTTCATTGCCTTAGAAAAACACAATGAAAAATAATCATGTTTTGAATAGATAACCCCATTATGATTGAGAATGGAGTAATTGACAATATGCTTTAATTATTTGTTAGACTACTTAGTCTTGTATAAAAGTCAATATAATGTTAGGAGCTAGTGGTAAAGCCAAGAGTAGAGCCTTGAGGAACAACTGTATTCTGTACATGTATTTTATATCTAGAGTTTTTTTTTTGGTTCTTTTTATATCTAGAGAAAGATTACACTATCGAGGGTGATGGAACTTGCTCCTAGATATTTGGGTATCATCTTTGACTTGATAAAAAAACTTGTCTGTAATTCATAACAGTTCCAATAGAGGATTCCAAGTTAACAACACCTGCTGGATTCCCAAGATGATGGTGTGGCAATTTCCCCACATCTGTGCAACAACCTGCACTTATGTATTAGAACAGACCTCTGTGCCAATAGTTTCATCAAACCATGCAATCTCAACAATTCTGCACACATATTTTTTATTATCATTTCTAATATTCCCCAACTAGAAGGACAATTGTTGGGGATCAACAACTCCTAATATAAGAATCATAGATCATCCAAGTTTGTGACTAATGGAGTGACGTTGAAGACAAGTTTAGCACAAAAATTTGTCAAGGATGTGCAAACAAATTCAATCATTGTATTAAAGGTGCAAACTAATGCAGAATCATCAATAACAAATGACATTGGGAAACAAGGCATTTGTAGAAATAACTCTTCAAAGATCTTAGGCACTTCTAGTAGTCAATAATAGTGGTTTTTCCATGGTCTTAATCAATGTTGGACAACTCGGACTTGGCAAAGACTCAATTGGCATGGGACAAGCAATTTGGTAGTAGTAGTGTGAATGGAGATTCAAAGTAGCATTAGAAGAATAGTTCAAGGAGAAAGGAAAGCATGAATATGGAAACGAAAGGTCTGATTTAGATACTCAAAAACCTAAGAAACACTACAACAATTTATCCCTTTAGGGGCAGTTGTCTTCCGCCCCAAAAAGTGAATTTTGGGGGCAGTTTTGGCTTTAGGGGTGGTCTTGGAAAAACCTCCCACAAAGGAGTCAACGTTAAAATCCTAAGATTTTGGGGGTGGTTTTTGAAGAGACCTAAACCTTCCCCAGAAGTGAGTTTTGGGGGCAGTTCCAAACCCCCCAAATAGACAACTACGGGGGTTTTTTAGAACATGCCCTAAAAATCGCTTTGAAAAATATTTGAGTGTGGTTCCAAACCACCCCAATAGACACCTATGGGGGCAGTTCCAAACCCCCTTGATAGATACCTACTGTTGATGTATATGTAACTTCGGAATGTATTTCACATATATGTAAATTGTATTCCTATAGAGATGTTATTATTCCTCTATACGGAATTGGTTTTATTCCTATAGAGATGTTATTATTCCTCTATACGGAAGTGTCATCATTTATATTATAAGTGTCGTAACTTATACTTGATGGGTTATTAGACCACCTTGTTGGGGTCGGCCCTGTATAAGTCATGTGGGTCAAAGGGTTATTAGACCACCCTATTGGGGGTCGGCCATGTGGGTCAAAGGGTTATTAGACCACCCTAGTGGGGGTTGGCCTAGTCAGCATTATATTAAGTGGTTAAGTTGAGGCCGACCTAGTTGAGTAAAGGTCAAGTCAAGTTAGTGTATAAATAGAGAGTGTGTCTCTCTCATTTTACACATTCTATTCTCTCACTCACACTGTGGAGAGTGGTGCACTTGTGGAGGAGGAGGCTCTGCTGCTAGGAGAAGACTATCTCTTGTATTCTAGTTGTATCATTGCTCTATCTATCTCTGAGGAAGTTATTGGGGTTTTTCACCTTTATGGTTTTCCCCAAGTAAACTCTGTGTCTCTTCTGTGCTTGCATTATTGTGTCCATGAATGATATGCTGTATATTTGCTGTACATGTTGTTCTCTCAATTAAGATCCTAGATCAGATTGAAGTAAATTCTGAAAATTTAACATGGTATCAGAGCTAGCCTGAAAGAAGGCATGATATGGCATGTATGACACTTGTTGCACTTACGATTCTAGGGCTTGATATAGAAAAAACCAGTCGTCGTAGCACTTTCGCTATAAATCTGTTTTGGCGAAGGTTTCGGATATGAAACCTTTACAGGTCGAAGATCAAATCCCCATGTACCTTGAGTCCAAAGGACAACCTCTAATTCATTGTGCTTTGTGATTTATGATCTGTACAATATAGGGTTTCTGCCTCTTCCAGATCCGAGTCAAAATCAGGTGACCTTGGGAAAAAGGTCATAACTTGGGCTAGGAAGCTCCAACTGAAATTTTGTAAAAAGTGACAGGTAGTACACAGACTGTACTATCTCAGGAAAAACTTTTAAATGCCGAAGTTGAAACAATGACACATGGCACACTGTACAAGTTTGCTCTCCTGTATTATCCCATAAATAGGTCACATTGTGACACTTGGCATAACTCTCTCTTAGAGAATCCAATTGAGGTCAGACCTATCAGGATGGAAAGATAACAGGTCGGGATCTCTCAGGAAAACATTTTAGAGGCTGAAGTTGAAACAGTGACACGTGGCATGCCATACAAGTTCGCTCTCCTGTATTATCCCATAAACAGGTCACATTGCGACACTTGGCATAACTCTCTCTTAGAGAATCCAATTGAGGTCAGACCTATCAGGATGGAAAGAAAACAGGTCGGGCTATCTCAGAAAACGTTTTCAGACCCTGTGGATTGAAACGTTCAGAGGTACACCAGAAACAATCAGGTACATATTTTTGTCAAAACAGAATTATTTTTTAGTACCTTCATTCATGGCTTCCGGAATTTAGGGCTTCGGAGAAAGTTGGAATTTTCGTAATCGGAGACCACGGCTGAATGCTACTCATCAAAATAAAAATTTAGAGACCAAGATCAGAATTTTTGTTTGAGCAGAACGTCGGGATTGATCAGACCCTAGTTCGGGACTTTGATCAGAAAAGTGGAAAATTAGGGTTTCTATAAAAATGGGATTTTTTGAAATCTGTGACCACGGCTGGAAGCTCATCAGAAAAATAGAAGCTTATAGCTTTGGATCAAACCTTTTGATTGGGTAGAAGAGTAGGCTTCATCAAACCCCATTTCAGGGTCACGTCCAGTGAATCCAGAAGTTTCAAAGGAAAAATTGAGGAGTGAAACTTTGCAGTTTTCAAATTCTGAATATACCAGCTTGATCAGCTCATCAAGGCGCATATTTCTATCCTTTTGGAAGTTTAAAATTCAAAGTTTGAATTTTTGAGGTTTCTCTGACAAACCCATATCCATCTCTAGGTCCAGTTCTTGCAAATCAAGTGGATTGGGTTAATCCTAGAAGAAGATGGATTGGTCACCTGCATGAGTGAAGAAGTTCCTGTTTCAGAGGGAAATGAGGCTAAGGCCTTACATAAGAATATTACAAGCGATCTCGACAGGTATGACTCATCAAGGTATGTTTTGAGATTTGTTCATGACTAAGTTTATGGTATGTTTGTCTTCATGTTATTACGGTTAGTACAATCTTGATTTTAGACTTGTCGTATCACCTTAATAAAATTATGAATGCTCGATAGAAAATATTCATTGATTAGGGTGTTGACACTTATGATTGTACTAATGCATTATGGTGTTGTATGAGGTTTATGTTGTCTACTAACATGAAATGTACACCAAGAAAGAAAAATCATGTTCTGGTTCAAGAACATATGATCATGATGACATGAGGACAAAGATTCATCCATTGTCATGGATCTCATAGAAGATCCATTTACGAGGTATGTATAACTTGGTTTTATGATGGTTAACCTATGAGATATACAGGTTACTAGCACAAGTCATTGAAGAAGAGTAAGAAGACATCATGTAAGTATGTTAGACATAACTAGCTAGCATGCTAATCCAGGTATGTTTTTCCTATATCAAGATAGAATCCTACCTTGGGTTAGAATCTTATACTGTTGTGTTGTTGATAATGATTATTCATGAAGTCATAAGTTTGAATAATCATAGGTATATGCATATTATGTGTCTTACCTTAATTAATGATATGACTAACCCGAAGAGTCATAGGTTTGAGTAATTATAGGTTTAGACATGTTATGTTTCTTATGATTTGACTAACCATAAGAATCCTACATAAACCTTGAATGTTAATGCTTATTATTTCTGTTTGAAATGATCATGACTATACATGCTTGAGATTATTGTGTTTTAATAGTATACTAATGAATGTATGATTTTATATGAGATCACAAGGATAACACAATCATGATACTAATAAGCATGCATAGGGACCAAGGATGAATATGAGTTCAAGAACAGGTAATCCAGGAAGCAAAGATCAAGAGGGAGTACACTCCAATGGTTTATGCAAGGATGCAGATATTCAGAGGGAGTTGACCATCTCTCTACATTCCACAACAGAAAGGTGTAGAAGAAGCTACTTCAGATTAGGACTCCGGCAGCTCCTACAAGGAAGCGAAGACTCAGAGGGAGTCCACCCAACGAACAAACAAAGATAAGTATTTTAATTATCATTTCTTGCATATCTGTTTGTTTAAATAAAATTGTTCAATGATGTATATGCTCATGTTCCTAGATTTAGGATATGTATTGTGCAAATTAGAATAGTTGCATTGATGAACAGTATACTACTAATATGCATGGGTAAGTGACCTATGGCACTGTACAACATTCCATTGCTATTTATCTAGAACGAAACCTCTTTGCTGACATGTTGGGAGTTGTGCACACTCTTAACAATGTTCTGGTAGAGATTGGAAGGCATCTAGAAAGTTACGGAATATGGATAAATGTTGTATTGAAGCATTGGCTAAGATAATTGCATGACTCTATGACATATTTCTTTATGTGTAAGAATTTGTTCTAAAAAATATGAGATGTTTTCTAATCATGCAATTTAACTTGTTGTGTAGGAAAGATCGTATGCCATCACCTACAAAAGAAGAACTACAACATTTGTTCAGCAACAAAATTATCTATTGAAGATATTGAAGTTCCCAGGATACGGGAAGAATGCCATGATCCGTCGATCATGAAGAACGATGTTTGGGATTCGATCCCAAGAGCTGAAGGGAAGTCTGTTGTGACTTCCAAATGGAACTATCGGATCAAGCATGTTGCAGATGGCAGCATTGAGAAATATAAAAGTGATGAAATAGAATATGCACCAGATGGATTTCAAGACAACATGGTGTAGTCATATATGTGTGCAATACTTGGTATGGTAGGATAGACAACTTTCTATCCAGTTTGGGATTTACCAAGAATAAAGCGGATTCCAACCTTTTCTACAAGGTTGAGGAAGGCAATCCAGTGATACTACTTTTGTATGCGGATAACCTGGTTGTTACAGGTGAAGATAGATTGATTGCCGACATGCAGCGGAAGCTTACTGCTGAGTTCGAGATGAAGAACTTGGGGATGATGCACTATTTGTTTTTGGCATGGAGGTGTGGCAGAGAGTAGATGGAATATTCCTTGGACAGGGGAAGTATGCAGTAGAGATCTTGAAGAGGTTCAGGATGATGGACTGCGTGGCTATCGAACCTGAAGCTTTTGTGTGATGCTTCATCTGAACCAGTTGATGTCACTATGTATCGTCAGATGATTGGGTCCTTGATGTACCTGACGAACATAAGACTAGATATTTGCTTTGCTGTGAACACATTGAGCCAGTTCCTGACGGATCCGATGAGTGTTCACCTGATTGCTGTAAAGCATGTTGTGAGGTACCTGAAGGGTACAGTGGATTACGGGCTCAAGTATGAAGCGAATCAAAAGTTTAACCTGTAGGGTTATGTTGATTTAGATTGGGCTGGCAGTGGTGCAGATAGGAAGAGCACATCTGGGTGCTGATTCAGTATGGGATCAGGTGTGATATCTTGGTTTAGCAGGAAGCATCCCTGCGTAGCACTGAGTACAGCTGAGGCAGAGTATGTTGCAGCCTGTTCAGCTAGTTGTGAGGCAGTATGGCTACGAAAGCTACTATCTGAGTTATTTGATCTCCCGTTGGATGCTACTGGTATCTTCTGTGATAACCAGAGTTGTGTGAAGCTGTCCGAGAATGCAGTGTTTCATGACAGGTCGAAACACATAGAGATCAAATATCACTATATCAGGGATATGGTGTAGAGAGGAGCTGTGAAGCTCCTGTATGTTGCGACGGACGAGCAGATTGCAGATGTGCTGATGAAGCCACTAGCCAGAGTGAATTTCGAGTACTTCAGAGAGAGGCTTGGCGTTCTTCAAATCGAGGACACTTCAAGGAAGAAGTGATGGACTCATTTGCTGAAGCCATTCCAAGCATGTTGGAAGGAGGATCCTTCACATGGCTGTGGATGTAAGTGCTGGATGATGAGCATCAGGATGATGTTCTGGTTTCTGCTGGATATGATCAGTTGGATCATTTTTATATATGTATGTATGCATCATGTTGGATGCTAGATATGATCAGTTGGATCATTTATATGTATGTATGCATCATGTTGGATGCTGGATATGATCAGTTGGATCATTTGTATGTATGTACGCATCATGTTGGATGCTGGATATGATCGGTTGGATCATGTGTATGTATTTTGTATATGCATCATGTTCGATGCTTGGACCATGTATCTGTATATGTATCAGGTGGATACATTGTATGATCAGGTAGATCATTTATATTGATATGTATCAGATATGATCAGGTAGATCATGTATGTTGATGGATACATTGTGTGGATCATGTGTCTATGTATCAGGTGGATGCATTATGTATGATGATATGTATCAGGTAGATACGTGGTGTGCATCAGATGGATGCATTGTATGATCAGGATGATCGTGGATGACGAGCTTCTCCAAATGACATGCAGCAGGATGTTGCAGTGATCATGATCAGGGTGATCATGTGTACATCAGGATGATGTATGATGAGTATCAGATGATACTTTGTGGTCGTGGATCAGGTTGTGCAGGTAAGCATGTAATTTGTGCCCTGGGAGATTTGCGGATGGTCTTTCGAGGTTTTGCCTATGGCATGTAATTCGGTGCCCTGGGACATCTCGCAAATGATCTTTCGAGGTTTTGCATGGGAGGACATATAATTTGTGCCCTGGGAGATCTGCAGATAGTCTTTCGAGGTTTTTCCTACGGCATGTAATTTGGTGCCCTGGGATATCTGGAAGATGCTCTTTCGAGGTTTTGTCCTATGGCATGTAATTTGCTCCTGGGAGATCTGGACAGGATGAAAAAGGCCTCAGATGCTTCAGCCAGGTTTTTCCATGACCACATGTAATTTTCTCTTGGGAGATCTGGACAGGATGAAAAAGGCCTCAGATGCTTCAGCTAGGTTTTGTGGTGGACCACATGTAATGTGCTCCTGGGAGATCCGACAGGTAGAGCTATGTGCTCATAACAGCATGGGATGCTTCAGCCAGGTTTTGTGATGGGTCACATATAATGTGCTCCTGGGAGATCCTACAGGTAGAGCTGTGTGCTCGTAATAGCCTGGGATGCTGCAGCCAGGTTTTGTGATGCACGTAATAAGTGCTGACAATTCCACAGTATGGCTAGTGATGACGAAGACCTGTAGGTGGTGGGCCTACATCCAGTATGAAAAAGGACTGGCTCTGTAGAACTTCCTATGACGAGTAGATTTAGAGATTGATTGAGATAGTAGCAACAGTGACGATGATGATGACTCGATGACGATTATCCAGTGATGATGATCGAGAGAAGATGACTTGTGCTAGAAGACCTGTGTCGAGAAATACCTTCCTAGTTAAGAGGGAGTGTTGATGTATATGTAAGTTTGGAATGTATTTCACATATATGTATATTGTATTCCTATAGAGATGTTATTATTCCTCTATACGGAAGTGGTTGTATTCCTATAGAGATGTTATTATTCCTCTATACGGAAGTGTCATCATTTATATTGTAAGTGTTGTAACTTATACTTGATGGGTTATTAGACCACCTTGTTGGGGTCGGCCCTGTATAAGTCATGTGGGTCAAAGGGTTATTAGACCACCCTATTGGGGGTCGGCCTAGTCAGCATTATATTAAGTGGTTAAGTTGAGGCCGACCTAGTTGAGTAAAGGTCAAGTCAAGTTAGTGTATAAATAGAGAGTGTGTCTCTCTCATTTTACACATTCTATTCTCTCACTCACACTGTGGAGAGTGGCGCACTTGTGGAGGAGGAGGCTTTGCTGCTAGGAGAAGACTATCTCTTGTATTCTGGTTGTGTCATTGCTCTATCTATCTCTGAGGAAGTTATTGGAGTTTTTCACCTTTATGGTTTTCCCCAAGTAAACTCTGTGTCTCTTCTGTGATTGAATTATTGTGTCCATGAATGATATGCTATAGATTTGCTGTACATGTTTTTCTCTCAATTAAGATCCTAGATCAGATTGAAGTAAATTCTGAAAATTTAACACCTATAGGGGTGTTTTAGAACCCCCCCTAAAACTTCCTCTTACAAACCTTTGGAGTCGATTATAAAACCCATGGGGTAGACACCAATGAGGGAATTTATAATCCCCCCCCCGACCCCGGTAGGTACCTATGGGGGCAGTTCAAACCCCCCCATAGATACCTACAGGGGTGGTTCAAACCCCCCCCTAAAAATCCCTCTTACAAACCTTTGGGGACAATTTAGAACAACCCCTATAGACATGTATAGGGACAGTATGAAACCCCTGTATAGAGACCAAAGAGGGAGGTTTAGAACCTGCCCTAAAAATCCCTCTGAACTTGTGGGGGTGGTTCCAAAACCCCCCATAGACACCTACAAGGGTAGTTTACAACCCCTATAAACTTCCTATGACAAAAATATGGGGGTGGTTTGGAACCCCCCTATAAATTCCTATGGAGGAAATTATAAACCTCCCTAGTAGCCATTAATATAAATCATCATAAAAAATATTTTATTAGAAATGTCAATATTACAATGACATTAGGGTATCGAGGAATCAAACCACTAACCTCCTTCTTATAAGGTAGGCGCTCTTCCATTGAGCTAGCACCCTTTAAGAATTGGCCCATTAAACACCAAAATCAAGATAAAGAATTGTCCCAACCTCCTTCTTATAAGGCAATATCTGTCCTATAGATACTACTATGGGGTCTATTAACTCCAATATAAAAGAGCTTCCATTTACACGTGAATAGTCTGATAACAGAGGAAATATAGTCCCGCAAGCTCATGACATGATTTTGAATGTTCCTTTCAGCACTCTACATCTCAAAGTATCAAAGTATAATTCGTCGTCTTTACCTACTATTCGTGATGAAAAACATGTTTATATCGAGAAAATACAAGAAAGATTCAAAGAATTTAACAAAATCTATATTTTAAACAGAATTGGGGATGCAACAAATGTTGGAACTGGTTTAGAGTCTCACGAAATTGGCAGCGGAAAATATGATGCTAAAAATATTGCTAGAATATCCAAGGTGCATAAACCATCAACTGTTTGCAATTCTAGTGATGATTTTCTCCTAAAGGAGAAGTAAGGATGATCCTCTTTAAGCTTCATTTGATGTTGCAAGAAATGTGCAAACATTATTACCAGATCCTCCAGCTCCTCTAAAGCGTCCGTTGATCCACCTTCAGGTCCCATTGGATAACAATATAGGTAGATTTCATAGGTTGCAATGTGGGATGAGAAAGTATAAACCTCCTAGACTAGATTATTGGTACAAATGAATTCTAGAACTAACCTATTTCTCTATGGTTGTAATTAGTCTTTCTGGAAGTGAAATTGATAATTTCTAGGAAAGTAACTTGACACAAGTGCCTACTTCTTTTATCTCACCTGATCATTACATGGATATTTTTTCCCTTTGGTTTTGGAGGAATTAAAAGCACATTCGAGACATTCATTTGAAGAGGTATCTTCAAGATAAGGCATGTGGTTTGTTAGTGTGCAATTGCAATCCTTAGAGAAAGTTGATGAGTTCCACCTTGGGTGGTTTATGCCAGATACTAGAGACGATGCTACAGATAGGGGTTGCTCTGAAAATGACTTGTTCTTGATTTCATGGGAACCTTTCCAACTAGTTTCCGATAATGTTCATATGATTGGAAAGGAAGTGTAGAACTAAGCTTTGTATTGTTGTGTTGGACTTTGTGTTACTATGCATATTTTCTCTATAATTCTGAACATATATTGGTTTGCAGGTTTAACTAAGGGAGGGATATGCTAAAGGCGGGTCAACTACTATGTTTTTAAGGTTATACCTCCAATATGGTATTTCCCATCTATCCAAGGCTAGAAGACATCTCATTATACATAGTAAATGGTGTGTGACCCATTTTATGAGAATTACACCTCACCTTAGAGCATTCTAGGCATGCTCAACTTTTAAAGATGTTATTTTATTTCATGTCATCCTCAATCAACACATAGATGAAACATAATTTGTAGATGTTTATACTCACACCCAAGGTACCCAAGGTGAAGATATGAAGTGTTTTCCAAGTCCATATAAGGAGTACCTAAAGGAAGCCTTCAATGAGAATCAACTCAAAGAAATTAATGTTATTCTTCAAAGAAATGATTCACAAAAGAACTATGGACTATCTTTTATTTAGCCTCCCCCAGGTTGATTTTAATACTTTCACATACATTTTAATTTTTGAATGCTTTTTCAATTGCAAAAGACAGTCAATAAATTGATGAGGTTTTTTCTGAGTAAATGAGTCAATGTGCAGGAACCAAGAAAACAAGAACTATTCTGGACATTATGAGTGTATTGCTTTACATCAGTAAAATATCAACAAATCGAGTGGTGGCATTGAAAGGGACAATGTCTATACACAACAGGTAGCTACTTCAAGTTTGTCTAGAGGGAAATTGAAAATGAATCAGTCTGTTGCAACACCAACACAATGGAAATATGTTGATAATGCTAGGGAATTGATGAAAAATGAAATACAATAACAAGTTTGCATATAATCCTTGTGAAGCAAAACATCAAGGGTGCCTGTTTCTGCTCAATCTAATGCAAAAGTAGATGAGTTGGTATCAAGGATATGCAAGCAGGCTCTCCATGACATTATTGGTAAAAAATATAAGCCTTGCATATTTAGAGTAGGAAATGAAAAAAATGTTCATCTGTATTCATTGCATGTCTTCATTGATACATTAGTTGAACAATGTTGGGGGGAGGAAAAAACAATGACATTCATTGATGGTATCTTTAGTTATGAACATCAAAACAATAAATTACCTGGCTCAACATCAATACATGTTAAAGAAAATGATGGTCTTCAGACATCACATAAATTTTGGAATCTATGGGCTCTCCTAGGAAAGATGCAATCCCAGACATGAACATGCCTCGTAGAATTGAATAAAATGATGTGTGCAAGGAATATGAAGTTGTGTTGCAGGAAAATACTATGCTTGTTAGTGAATTTTTTCATTATGAATACTTGTCTCATGAGTCAAGTAATGGGACGCTTGTTTCTTCATATGGAAGCAAAATTGAAGAGCATTATTCAAGGATCAATGAAGTGGGGCCAGTTCGAAATGAAAAGGATAAAAGTAAATCTTGTAGTCAACCCTTGCTAGAAGGTGCACCGCATTTTTTTCATTGAAAAATGACTCCCACCTATCAGAAAAAATGTCATGAAGGTTTACCTGTGATTAGAACTGCAAATGATGAAGACAAGTTAAATCATGAAGCTCACATCAGTGTATGGGATTCAACATCAACCAATTATGTTGTCTATATCATTTTCAATGATGATGAGAGAACTGAAAGGGATATTTCCTTAGAAAGAAAGGTGGAATTCAAGCTTGAGCATCAGAATGAAGGAATTCATATAAATGCATAAAGCTCTAGTAGGACATCTGTTGGTAATATACCAATAGAAAATTTTATGAAGGAGCCATAAATAATGCATCCAGATTAATAGGAAGGAAGGTTGAAACAATGAAGGTTTATATGCATGGAAGAGAACAAAACCTGTACAATAATAAAAACATGACATGCAATTTAATAATAATAAATGCTCCACCCTTTATGGTCGAATTATGTAGAGTATTATAGGATGGATTATAGAACATAATGCAAAAGCATGCATAATGCACAAATAAGAAAACAAGTACTCAGCTTTCCATGGGATATCGAATCTAGGGGAAGAGATTTGGAAGTTTGGATTTCAAAGCTTGCATTTCCATTGGTGAACAACAAACCTTCACTTCACGATATTCCATGCGCCTGCACATTAAATATTTTTTAATATATCATAAATCCCATTGCTTAATTTGTTGCACCATATAGCAGAATGAGACAAAACAAGGGATCCATAGGATGGGAACCTTTATATCATACGAGCTTCACCTGTAATGGCACAATAAAATCTCTATATGTTTTAAGTAATAAGAAGAGACTGTTTTTCAATTAAGCCTATATTCTAAGTATGTTAGCCAACTTTGAAAGCATAACACATTAGCATCTTAGCATCTTTTTTTAACCATGGGATTACTCAGGTAGCATAAGAGGTTGAGACTTTCCTTTCATATCACATTTGGTGTTGAAGCGCTAGGAATAAGTGTACTACTTAAATACAATGTATTAAAGCAAGAAGGATAAGAAAAACAAGCATATATTGTTGGAGAAATTAAAAGGATAAAAAAAATAGAACATGGCTAGATTGAAAAAATATTGGGCACAAAAAGGACTTAATGGCCTCAAACAAAGTAAGTATTATACTCTATAGAGCCTGGAAATATTATTTCAAAGATATCCCCTACTGCATAAATTCTCTCACACTAAAATTTCAACCCAAAATCTGACGACATATATGTCTGATTTTCGACATCATTCTGTCCATAATCCGACAAACCCTTCTTTTTTTAAATGTCGGTGAAACTTCGACGGATATCTGACAACAATACAGTCTTGTTGGATATCCGACACTAAAATGTTGAATATCTGACCACAATTCTTTTAATATACACATTGGATATTCGAGGAAAATTACGTTCTCCAAGGTCGAATATCCAACCACGTCACCGTCGAATATTTGACCACAATTACTTTCTCCACGGTCAAATATCTGACCGCATCGCCGTCGAATATTCGACCACTGCTACTTTATCCAAGGTAGGATATCCAAACACATGGCCATCAGATATCCAACCACATAGTCATCGTATATATGATCACATTTACTTTATGGAAGGTCGGATATCCGACCACATGGCCGTCAGATATCTGACGAATATACCCACAGACAGAAGATAAAGTCTGACGACATTTTCCATCGGAGGTATGGAAACATCGCCGGATTTTTTGCAGTTGCCGTTAGATTTGAGATGACATTGGGGAATTTTAAAAAAAATAGTAGGCAGGCAATAGATCCTTTATTAGGAAATAGGTCCTTTATCAAGTCTACAATTACATGCTCACCACTTATAAGAATAAAAAAAATGGCATAAAGTATGATTAGAAACAACTCACCACTATATGAGTGTTATGAGTGTTATTCACATACAAGGGAATTACCCACAATAGGAGGAATGGATTGGTGAGAGTGAGGTAGTGCTATATGCATACCAAGATTCAATTCCATAAAGAAGTTGTTGGCATGCTCTTGCTAGGGAGTCATTGATTAGGAAATCCATTATAGTCATAGGGATCTTTCTCAAGTTTTCACATAAAAGGGAATTATTTTTACAAAACCCAATTTCTATAGAGTATTCATCAATATGGGAATATTGCATGGTTGTTATTGTTTTTACAACATACAGTTCCTTCTGTAAAAAGCTCAACAAAAGTACCATAAATATAAAATCTAGCTTACTATAGCTGATTGTAACTTACACAAAAATAGAGATCATGGACATATCAATGGACATATAATGGACATATCAACAACTTCACATTCAAAATCCTTCCCCATACTCCACTTCATTTTGGGCTTCCCCCAGTTACATTTTGAGCTGGTAGACAAATAAAAAAAACCACTACTGCATCACCATAAAAACTACTACCATGTATCGTATAATAACAGATGGAAACACATACATATATAAATAATAAAATTATATATCTCCACATTAACACCAGGTAACTCATTAGTGAAACTACCCATACAACATGGATATAAACAAATCAACATACCCCACCTCATATTGAGATAAATCCATAGGAAAAAAACCACCTTACTATACCTCACTTGAACTCAACAACCCTGCATTGTATTATTAAGAATTACTGGCTCTCCACCAAGGGAATTCATGATGAATACCAGTCGAACCAATCTATCAATCAACCACTATAGTACCATGCATAACTTTGACCATGCACTATCTTATAAGAAATTGGTATCTCTATCGAAGGTAATCCAGTATCAAGATAAACAAAAACCAACCATGCAATTCAGTATAGATACAGCTCGATCTAAACTACCATATATCCGCAATCTATCTTGAACAATCCGATCATCTTACTCTCATCAACAAGTCACTTATATATCACAACCAAAACAAGAGTGTATCATACTATAAAAGATAATGCATTTATCTCTATACAGGGATAGTATAACTAAAAATTTAAAATAAAACAACCATCTCACTAACTAAACTCTAACTAACCTATCACTCAATATCTTCTAACTAACATGTCTATAACCTCTAACCAATCAACCATTGTCTGTAACAACCACATCAAACTTGTATCGTATAATAACATATAAATAAATAAATTTCTAAGTGGAAATTTTATATACATGGATGATTGACTATTCATCTATTGAGCTCCTAATAACTTCTTTTTCTACTTTCTATACTTCCTTTTCTATATATATAGATTCCTTATATAGTTCTAGATTGATGGGATAGATTTACTAATGTTATGATAACTTCTATATTCCAATTCCTATTGCTCTTAATATGTTATGATAAGTTCTATATTCCAATTCCTATTTCTCTTAATATAACCTAATATATAGAGTGTATATAGTGAGTAATATATTACTAATGATTAAAGGAGTTTATAAGAATTAGTAAGCTAGGCTAGTTTCTAGAAAGAATGCTAGTTGGTTGGATGATTGATGATTCCCTCTTATACCCTCTGAACGTCAAAATTATCTAGTGTTTTAGGGACATGTTGGTGCCATTAGTAACTTTTTTAATGGATTAGCTAAAGTATCACACACCCTCACACAATTGCTCAAAAAAGACATGATTTGTCTCGAATGAGAAATACCAACAAGCCTTACAAAAGATAAAAGACATACTTATTTCTCCACTTACACTAATTTTTCCCATGCATGATTGGTCATTTCTAATATATAGATATATAATTTTTACCATGTTATATTTGTGATATTTGTATAGAAGGATGATGACCAAAGAGAACACATTATCTATTGCATTATCTGCTTGCTAGATAATTACAAAATGCATCATACTTTGGTCAAAAAGGTCTACCTCATTGTTATATTTATAACTCATGCCTATGCCATTCTATAATAGGGAAAAATGCATATTTTATCTATCATTTTGATCCTTTGTGTTATCTTATTTCTAAGCTCACTTTGTCTAGCCATGCTACTAAATAAATCTTTTAGCTCCAAGAATTCGATTTCTATTTTATATAACAAAAGGCTATCGAAGGGAAATTCATTATTGATTATATTGTTAATGTGCTTAACCTAGAATATTAAGATATTTATCTTAATGTGAATGTGGAGCTTTAGTTCTAATGGTGTTCATCAAAATACTCCGAGGCTAAAAACCTTTTGTCTTGGATGAGTATATGTGGACAATGCATTTCAATTGAGCTAGGAACAAATTTGGCAATGGAGCTAGAATTGTTTGACTCGATGAACATCATATATTTTTGACATATCAATTTTATTTCATTTGTACAAGTAACACTGTAGAATACGACGCTTTAAAACAAGGTATTTTTACTGTGATTCACTTAGGCTTCACTTCCATGCCTTTAAAGTCTCTAAACTCACACCCTTAATCAAATTAGTTTCAAGTTTTCCACTCATGACCCCTTGTTGTCCATTTACTTTGAGATTGCTTGTTTGCTACATACTTTTTGTAAGTCACATGTCACCTATGTTCCGCAAGAGTACAACTTTAATTTAAATTTAATTACTTCAACCATTACATTTGGAGATTTTCCTTCTCACATGGGTATTCCTGATGATTTTCTATTGTAATAAGTAGCTAAGAACCTAAAAATTATTATAAAAGTTACTATCCATACATTATTATTTCTCACTATCACTATTCAAGAAGCTATAGAGGATTATTTAAATCATCATGAAATAAATTCTCCTACCTTTCCTACAAATCATCCTACTCCTATGCTTACCATATGGTACCATGACATAGCCTAATTCCTTGCCTATAAGGAATATTATATCACCACTCTCAGAGTTAAAATCCCATTTCTACAATAATACAGACATTAATTATTACATAGGGATGTCTTATACTGTAAAGGATTCAAAATATCCCTCATTATTATATTAACCAGCATTAAATAGGCATTATCCTTTGAGAGGGACACAATAGAGACTATCGAATCCACTTTACTTCACATGCTACCTGACTAAGATATTGCACATGGGTTGTTACTACCTAGGCATATGATAAGGTGTAAAACTTATGACCAAAAGATATCCTACCTATAAACATCATACCCACTAACATCATGTTCCATCACATGAGCTCATACCCATTGAGGCACCTTTGTCTTTGTTGCTTTGGGATCTAGATTTAATTAGAGATATTCACCCTACTTCACCCAATGATCACAAGTTTATATATACTACTAAAAACTATTGAACCAAATAGGTAGAAGGCATGCCATTTACATGTATTACTAGTCATGTTATCGTAAAGTTAATCCTCAAAAACATAACTTTTAACTCTATAATTTTGTGCATCTTAATTACTAATAACATGACTCAATTGAAATCCATAGAAGTAGTAAGACTCCTGACTAAATAGAACATTAAATATAAGTTTTTAACACCATATTATTTATAAGAAAATAGAAAATTTTAAGCTACCAACAAAATTTTACTTGCTATTATCAAATACACTATTTACACCTTTGGTAAAGATTGGCATACACAACTATACCCTCTACTCTGGGGTCATAATATTCTAGTTTAAAGGCCAACAAGCATCACTCTCTTTTCACTAGTTTATGGGTGCCATCTTATTTTTTGAGGTTCTTATTCCATCACTATGCATTGCTTTGCATGAAGCTATCCCAGAAGAAGACTGCATTGCTACTTGTATTCTTGAGCAATAAACACTAGGTTATAAATTTTGTATAGCACATGTGATAGTATCATAAATGTATCACTAGACTCTATAAGAAGAAAGTGGAATCTTGTTCATTTGTCATGGGAGACATGGTTCTCTGGAAGAACTTGCCAAGTTCCCATAAACCATCAAAGATCAAAGAAAATTAAATTGAAACTGGTTAGGCCCTTATGCTATCGCTACTAATTGATGTTTGGGTGCTTGGGTATTTTTGCAGCATTATAAGGAAAACCACAACCATACTTGGTCAATGCTATGTAATTCACACCAAAAATGGAAATATTCCTTCCATAGTTAGCAGAAAAGTTCATTTACAGGGTGGACAAATCTTGGTGGCTACTCCATATAAACTTGTTCCCTAACAACACTGTATTCCTTCCCTTCATTACCATTCCATGTCCAAAATAATCTAGTAGTTGTCTTATGCAACTCAAAGTCAAATTGTGTGGATTGGTGTGCCATTAAATTTAGCACTTTCTTTTGTGCAAGAAAATAATACCACCATTATCTCACCATCAAAATCAATGACACAAGAGTAAGAAATGTTGGGGCTGAGGGAGGTCATTGGTGCATGAAGTGAGGGATGAAGTATGTTGTCATCAATAAAATCCCAAACGATAATGTACTTGATATATCCCCCCCTCACCTTGTGATTTATAAAATGCATGGAGAGCTTCTTCAACCCTATCATGGGCTCATACAACTATCCCATTGAAAGCTTGTCAGGATCAACCAATCAAAGATCCTTTACCAAAGGTTGACTCACTTCATAGACCAAATTTATTGAATCCCAAATGACTCTCCATAGACAATTGAAGCAACATCATGCCCCTTTAATTTCATGTTGAATGTATTAGCATACATCTCTACAAATATGAAGATTCTCTTCAACTCCAATTGGAAACACAAAATGAATTGGAAAAAAAATGAAGCTAGTAGCAAAATAAGTGATGTTAGGGTGTACCAAATATTTGTTTTATATAAATGTGTTGTGAAGCTAAGCACTAATGCATGGTTATTAATGAGTTTAATGATGCACTCGACCCTCCTTCAATCACCTCCATGATAAAGTAGATTTTTCCAATATCCTCTAGCATCAAATCACATGGACTCCAAAATAATGTGGCATCTCTCCACTAACACTCATCTTGCTTACAAATTATTAGTCACATTATGTATTATAACTTGGACAACATGCTCCACACATATCTCCACAAAAAACTCATGCAAAAAATTACACAATGGTGTAGCATAATTTAACAACCAAGATGCATAATACTTTCCTCTTAAGTACTAAGTAGGTTACAAATACCCCCTCTTAAGTTCAACATCATCCTCAATGTTGCTTATTATTCATAAGAGTCTCCCTAGAACATAATTGGATATGCTTCCTGCATATTACTTCCAATTCCCAGGTAGCTTCTTCTGGGCTAAGGTCCTTCCATTGCACCTTTACCTGCCCTATGTTGTGATTTCGCAGCAAAATTTTCCTCTTGTCAAGGATACAGTCCGGTTCCACCAAAAAATATCCTTCGGGCTCCACCTGTATGTCATTCCAATTTATCACATGAGTAGCATCATGCACATACTTTTTCAAAACAAAAATATGGAAAACATTATGTATTTTTAGATTAGATGGCAAAGCCAACTGATATGCAACTAGTCCAATTCTTGATAGAATTTCGAATGGTCCACAATACCTTGGTGCTAATTTAGCACAACTCCTAATCTCGAAAGATCTTTTCTTAGGTTTTACCTTAACGAAAACATGCTCACCTACCTGAAATTCCTTTTTAATTCGTTTCAGATCTGCATAACGTTTTGTCTGTCTTGTGCAATTTTTAAATTGCCTTGTACCTACTTCACGGTTAGTTCCATCTGTTTTTACAAATATGGTCCTAACATCAATCTGTCAATCAGATTACTCTAAGAGATAGAGTATTATATTTTCTATCGTACAAAATCTCAAATGGACTTAGTTTAGCAGATGCTTGATAGTGATTGTTATAAGCAAATTACACTAAGTGCAGATATTCCCCACTTAGTTGGCTGATCTTTAACATACAATCTTAACATGTCTTCGAAAATACGATTACCCTTTCGGTTTTACCATCAGTTTGTGGGTGAAAAGATGTGATGAAATTTAACTTAGTACCTAAACCTTTAAAAAGTGACTTCCAAAAATTTCCAGTGAATTTAAAATCTCGATAAAAAATGATTACCTTAGGTATTTCGCGCAAATGAAATACTTGCTTCATAAACACATCAACAATGTTAGCATCTTTAAAAGTAGTTTTAACAAGAATAAAATGAGCTTCTTTACTAATCTTATCCACAACTACCATTATTGAATCATTATACTTTTGATTTTTAGGTAAACCAGTTATAAAATCAATACTAATAATTTCCCACTTTCACTCTGGAATTGGCAATGGCTGTAATAGGCCGGCTGGGTGTTGATGCTCAATTTTAACTTGCTGACATTCAAAGCAGCTAGCTATGTATTCAGCCACTTCATTTTTCATATTTGGCCAAAAGTAATCATTTCTCAACATTGTTATCATTTTTTGATAACCAGGGTGTCTCGAATAAGGGCTTTTATGTACTTCATCTAAAATCAACAACTTAAATTTCGATATATTAGGCACATAAAGTATGTTTTTATACATAATTATACCTTTTTCATTCAAGCTATAATCTATTATTAAATTTTCAAATATATTTTCAACAACTTTTTCACGTAATTTCTGATAATTTTCATCTTCTTTAATTTCTTCTTCAAGCTGATTTTCTAGATCTGTTTTATAAGTGTTGATTGCTGCCACAAAATTTAATTTTGCGTTTCTGCTTAAGGCATCAACCACTTTATTTTCTTTATGCTTTATGTGTTGAATCTCAAAATCATATTTGCTAAGAAAAGCTAACCACCTAGCTTGCCTTGCGTTCAGATTTTGTTGATCCAACAACTATTTTAAGCCTTTATTATCTGTCAGTAATGAAAACTTCCTACCAATCAGGTGATGGCACCACATCTTTAAAGCATGTATCACGGCTTCCAACTTTAGATCGTAATTTGCATAGTTTTTTTTTTAATTTTTAGCTTCCTTGACTCATTTGCTATTACATGACCTTCTTGTGTTAACCCCGCCAAGTCCATCATTGCATGCATCAATGCATACAACGAAGTCCTTGTTTGGATCTGCAATTTTTAATATAGTTGCTTTTGTTAATAGTTCTTTCAATTTCTTAAAACTTTCTTCACATTTTAGATCCCAGACGAATTTCTTTCCCTTCTTCTGCAAAGAGGTTATGCGACTCACAATTCTGGAGAATCCTTCAATAAATTTTCTGTAGTAACCTGTGATTCCCATGAATGACCGTACATCAGTTACGTCTTTAGGGACATGCCATTCATTAATTGCTCTTATTTTATCTGGGTCAACTGCGATCCCATATTTGGATATTATGTGACCTAAGTATCGTAATTTATCTTTGAAAAAGTCACATTTACTGAATTTAGCATAAAGTTAATGTTCTCTTAAAACTTGCAAAATTATCCTTAAGTGTTCATCATGTTCTTCTTTAGTCTTAGAATAAATTAAGATATCATCAATGAAAACAATTACAAACTTATCTAGATACTTATGTATAACATTATTATTTAAACACATGAAAACTGCCGGTGCGTTAGTTAGCCGAAATGGCATAACTGCGAACTCGTAATGCCCATAACGGGTTCTGAAAGCAGTTTTAAAAATGTCTTCGTCTTTTATCCTGACTTGATGATATCCAGATCTCAAGTTTATTTTAGAAAATATCGTCGCTTCGCGTACTTGATCAAATAGATCATCTATGCGGGGCAAAGCATATCTATTTTTAATAGTCATTTTATTTAGTTGACGGTAGTCTATACATAAACGTAAGGTACCGTCCTTATTTTTAACAAAGATGACAGGTGCTCCCCAAGGAGACACACTTGGCCTTATGTATTTTTTATCAATTAGTTCCTTTAACTATGATTTAAGTTCATTAAGTTCCAAAATGTTCATTCTGTAAGGATCCTTTGAGTTTGGTACCACTCCTGGTACTAGCTCAATGGTGAAATCTAATTTCCTTTTCAGAGGTAGTCCTGGAATTTCTTCCAGAAATACATCAACAAAGTCCTTTAGAATTGGTATGTCTTCCAGTCTTAACTTATCTTCCTTAGTTGAATGTTCGTTATTAATTACGTTTACAACAAACATTTTACACCCTTTTCTTACAACGTTTTTCACTTGCAAAGAAGAAATATGTCCAACAGAGGTTTTTCTAGGAATTCCTTTTACTGTTTCTATTTCTCCTTTATTATTCAAACATGTAAAATTCTTTTCAAAACAATTCAGTACTACTCTATGCTTTTCCAGCCAATCCATTCCTATTAAGACGTCATAAGACCCTAACAGTAATACATTTAATTTAACTTGCGTCTTCAACTGACTCATAAGAAAATCACAATTTTTAACAAATTATACAACGTTTCTTTTAGTTTATGTAGCTAACTGAACCAAACATGATCTATCAAACCTTTCTACTTTCAACTTACAGCTTTTTACTAAGTCGGGTGATATATAACTCAAACTTGCACCTGTATCAATTAAAATAGAAATAGGTCTATTTTGTAGCATACCTTCAATCTCGACCATTGAAGTTTGATGGTCTGCTTGTCAGTTTTCCAGTGCTGCATTGATCCTGGGCATATCCCTTGCTAAATCACCAACTATTGGTTCTACCTGCATTGTATGAATGTTGTTGATTGTTCTTCTCCTATTCAAACAGTTATATCTAGCATGCAGCCCTTGACAATCATAATATTTTAAAGGTGGTCTTTGTTCATTATTTCTTGCATTATTATTATTATTATTATTGTTAGGCATGTTTCTTGCAGGTATGGAATTCTGCGGTATATTAATTCTATAATTACTGCCATGAAAATTTATGTTAGTCAAATTCCTCTTGTTACTTCCAGAATTATTATTAAAATTCTTCTTTTTATGCTCAAACATACTAGGTTTATTATGCCTCCAACTAGATACACCTTCTCTTTTTTTGTTCTTCTCATAACAGAAGTTGGCCTTTCTCATGGCTTCCTCAAGAGTTGTAGGGTTGTCATACTCAATTCTATATTTTATATTGAAGGGTAAAAAACTCATGAAACTTTGTACTTTAGGTTTCTCTTTCACTATATAAGGCACATATCTTAATAGACTTAGAAACTTACTTCTTAACTCTTTCAGACTCATAGAACCCAGTTTTAAATCATAAAACTCTTTTGCTTTCTCTTCATAGTACGGTTCAAACAGATACTTTTTCTTAAAATATTTCTTAAATGCACTCCAGGTTATGCTCTTTTACTTAATGCTTTTTACTCTCTTAATGTCCTACCTCCAAATATCTACTTTACCAGTCAGATTGTAAATCGTCATCTTAGCTTTTAACTGGTCTGAATAATCATATATTTGGAAGTATTTCTTCATACTGGACAACCATGCTTCGGCTGCCTCTTCCTTTTCATTTTCACCATTAAATGTTGGTGGTTTTATCTTCTTGAATTCCCCTGAAATATGTTCATAAGGTTTGTACTTTCTTTTATTGAGACTACAGTCACTATCACTACTATCTCGATCATACCTATGTTTTCTTCTATATGTTTTATCATCAGATTCGTAAGAAGAGTCACTTTCACTTTTATAGTATTTTATTTTCTTACCTATGTGTTGATAGGACATGGTTCCAAACTCAGATTTTATTTTTGTTCTCTTATCTTTTTCATCATTATGATATTTATCTAGTAAAATCTGGTCTAGTTCTTCTTGTGCCCTTAAAATCCTTTCATTTTCTTCCTTCACATTTTTTATCTTAGCTTTTAAATATTTAACTGTACGTAAAAGTTGAGATGATTAATCATTTAATTCTACGTAAATTTCTTCATTAACCTATTCATGTTCATTATTATTACGTTCACTATGATGAGATATGTCCTCTGTAGATTCTTATGGTCCTTCCATACTTGCAAATTAATTATCAAATTGTTATGTACAGAAAAAAAAAAAAAAAAAAAAAAAAAAAAAAAAAAAAAAAAAAAAAAAAAAAAAAAAAAAAAAAAAAAAAAAAACACATAAATTAATAAACTATGTTTTTTGTTTTCATTTTCTGTTGTGCATGTTGATCCATAATCAAGCCTAGAGTTTGAACTCGCGCTTTGATACCACATGTAACATCCCAAAAATTTGTAAAAATTTAAAATTTTCTATATAGCATATAATACTAGAATTACTATGCAGAAATTATGATTATGTATGATTAATTTATAAAGATGTTTTAAACTTGTTTTTTAGTAGCGATAATTACGAACTGTCGCAAAATACACAAGGGGTCTTCATGCCACTCTAAATGATTTTGTATTTTAAGTTCTAAGTGACCACTTAGGAAACGACATTAAGTATGCAAACTCATTAATAATTTACTGTATACACTACAATTTCCTAGCGTATGAGTAAAATGAATCCTATTACAATAATTATACAAAACTATGCGATTACTTGAGTTTTATGAATCATCTTTGTTTTCAAAATATCATTTGTTCTTCTTTGATACATATGTATTATGATACTTTATTATTGTCATTCTGGTTGTAATTATGGTTATACTCCGTGTACCTGTACTGAATGCTTAAATCCTGTTGAAGAAGGGATCCTTGTGAAGTTCCTGATGCTTACTTAGATTTTATGCTAATGAACTCTATTCCTGTACAAGGTTACAGGTGAGAGTTCATCCTTTACTAAGGATTTGGTTACACGCCTATGGTTTGCATTGGGCCTTGCAAAACTTATATGTTAACTTGATATATATATATATACAATACTCGTTTTAATGTTTTATTTAGGGTCTTCCCTCCCTAGAGCACATTGCAATTGTGCTTAGCCCAAAGTATGTTGAGGGAGCATTACTTTACCCATAACTATAAATTAGTGGAGAAAGGCTTAGTCTAAACTATGGATTCAAGGATGGCACATGTAGTATTAACATCATGTCAATACTACGATGGCAACTATGGAAAAGTGGGTTGATAAACATTGTATAGTGTGGGATAGCTGGAACATTTATGAGGCCACATGATTGTCTTTGGCGATGGAATTCACGCATGTGGAAAAACCCTAATGCTACGGATGACGGTTTGGTATTCTCATTTTGGTTACTATTTCGAATACTAGAGATCCTTGCAGCCTTCTCGGCCACCATATTGATCTTGTCACTACTCCACTCGCATAATTGTTTAATAAGGGAGTAAGGGTTAATACTCCACCTTGATGAGGTTGTTGATCTTTGAAGTTGAGGTCGTGGGCCTTTATGTTTCCAGGTTGTTTCAATAAACGACATTCGGCTCTGTGTTCTAAACCTTAAAGGTAAGGGGATTCAAACCTTTCTATAATTCTCAATCGTTTTGCACTTTGATTGACGAGTTACTGCCAATTGTTAATAATCTAGTTGATTATGTGTTTCGCAGGGTACACCTCATGACTCTCAATTGCTTTGGGCTTTGGATATAAAGCTTTGCTCAGCAACGACCATCTTGGTAAGCTTTGGGCCTTCCCAAGAGATGGATATCCCTGAATATTTTTATGGTTAAAACTTTACTTTGCTTCAACTTTTGGAAGAGTGATACGGTGATGTAGTTGGGTACTTCTGATTTAGCCAGCATGGGGTTTCAAATTATAAAGACTATTGTTATTTAATTTTATTGGGTACAATTTAGTGACCCGAACAGTATTGCTATGTTGTAAAGAATTTATGGATTAATAAAGATGGTTTCTAGTTTTCAATGTATAAATTTGTTCCAATGTTAAGAGAAGTGCTCTCGGCCTTCTCGAAATTTTAGTATGGATATACATTGATGTTGTTTATGTTTGGGGGTGAAGCCCAACTTTCAACTCTATTGGTAAATACTATTGCAGTTATGAACATGTTTACAGGGTTAAAACCCTAACCCTAAACGTTATGAAAATGTTGAGAGTTCGGTGGTTGAAATGCCATGGGTTTTGAACCTTAATCTTATTTACGCATTTAAGATTTATTTTATAATTCTAAGAGGTAAATTTGGGCGAGTCGATACTTGAACCCTTGACCTCTATTTTGTTTTCTAAGATCTAAGTGTTTATACAGGTTCATTGGATAAACATGTACATATAAGAATATTGGAAAATAATGAATTCTAGGAAACTGATAATTTATACAACAATATTTCTTTGATCAGAATCTATCTGTTATTCTCTAATCAGATTTTATTTAATCTTCTTCCTGTACTAGAGTACATCGCTTCTGGCGAAAGGAAAAATACAGGAAGACATTTTATTCATTCATCTCTATCCTCTATTTATTCATTCGATTTACACAAATACATTCTCGGTCAGAAATTCAATCTTTCAGAACAACTAACAAATATCTAGAAATCATTGGAAAACTATGAAACATTTTTATACAGTTTTTCAGAGTAAAATTTACTATCTAGAATAGATAATGCAGAAATAAAAACAAGTAGAACATGATAACTTGATAGGGTGGAAAAACACCCAAAGAGGCTTGTTCCTCCCAACCTTCTCCAGAAAACAAATCAAGCTTGCTTTCTCTTTGGACCCTCAATCCTGTTCACTGAACCACTAGGAAGAATTCTCTGTGTAGAAGCAAGGCACTCAATTTGTACTTCAGCAATCAATGGAGACTTGCATACACACCTCTCATATGTTCTTTAGCAATCGATGGGGACTTGCATACATATCACTACCTCTACACTAAGAAGGAAACCTCTGCACTCAATAGGAATAAGACATTCTTACTCTGCAACTCAAAACACAGCTTCCCCTCATTGAATATCTTGTGTGCAATTTCCAGCAAAACCAAAAGGAATAATTTTCATCTCCTCTGAGAATGACTGAGCCTCCGCTCAAATTCGATGGCTATAAAAAATATTGCCTAGGTCTTTTGGTGGTCAGTTTTTCATTAAATGACCCATCAACTCCAGTTCCACATCCTTGGGAACATGACCATAATTTAAGTGAGGTTGTCCCCTAACAACAGCTAGTTACTGAGCTCAGATGTTGCCACTTTTAGATTGCTTTCTACCCTAGATTCCATTCCTCGTAGTGGGTCAACGAACACTCTTTCAATAGTCTCTTTGGGTGAGTGTCTCCCATTTTATTTTATTAAATAATAATATTATTCATTTACAGTCATCCTTGACACTTGGTCAAATATAAAACTTTACAATAAAAGTTAAAGTAATGTTTTTCCAAAAACATAAAATGTCTCAAGTACTAGGTAGGTTACAGAAAGCTATTGTTATGTTGAAGGAATTCCAAGTCAAGAGAGGAGCAGGAGCCTAGAACTTGGTAGCAGAAGTGCTCGAAGCAAGATTAGGTATATCAATTTTATTTTGCTGCATTTCTTTCACAATAAAGATTGAGATACTCTTCCCATCCCAATAAAGTGTTAATTATATTGAATTTTGATTATAATTAATGTTATATCGTTTGTAAATATCATTATATGTTTATAGTCAAATCGTTTTGAGGAAGTTCTATGTGTTTTGCAGGTATATTGTTGTGGCGATTGGGAGAAAAGCTAGGACCAGCCGCCATAAATAAGGTACTCTTTCCTAAACCCTAATCTCATTTATTTACAGTAATGAATGTGAAACCCTATGTATCTATCTGTCAACCCCATGTACATTGGTAGAATCTATCCCCTGCTATAAGGTAAAATACCTAACAATAGAATTGGCGACTCCGCTGGGGAGCACCTGTTTGTTTATGCTTTGGGGATCTTTTTAGGTTTTCTTCGATTTTTTACAGCTTTATGGTTTTCTGTGAGGTTTTCAAAGTTTTATTTGTTTATTTCCTTTGTTTTGACCCAGTCCAGTTTTGAGTTTGCAAAGATTTTCTTTCTTGCATCAGTGCCCATTCACGTGTTTCGTGTACATCCAGGCACTCACTTTCTGTCTTGTGCGTGAGTTTGTAGCAATACAACCCGCGGCTCTACAGTTGCATGGGAAGGTTGTTAGTATATACAGCCACAAACATCCCTTTAAGTTTGACCTTTTGTTGTAGGATTTTATCCTTGGGTGTTGGGTTTGTTTTTGAGTTTTGCCTTGTTTTTCTGTTGTTGTTGAGACATCCCTGTGTCTTTTTGGGTCTTGTCGCAGCTCTCAGAGGTCCTTTTTGAGTTCTTCATTTGATTCAGTTACTTGAGTGGTTTCCTTTCTTTCTCTTTCGGGTTTTTGAACCTTATTCGTGACTTTCCAGTAGTTGGAGTTGCGCACTTTGTGCCATAGCCATGTGTTTTGTGCTTACAGACCCGCGGGTCAGCAATGAGTTGTCTCCTTTAGGAGCTGCACACATTTCCTGAGATTTTTCTTTCTTTAATTAGGGTTTGATCTCAGTAGGGTTTTTTGTGGTTTTGAAGGTCCTTGATTGTTTGTATACCTCCTGGACTTTGTTCAGGTAAATATGATTCTATTTAGAGTCTCTTTGGTAGTTTTCTCTTTAAGTCATCGCGATTGTCAAAGTTTCCCTAGTTTGCTTGCCTACTTTATGTTTGGTGGATGCTTTTCATTGGTTTTCTGATGTTCAGGAGAAGTCTAGTGTTCTGCTTTACACATTAGTTTTTCCTTTTTCTTTTGCATCTTGTTCCAAATTCTGATTTATTTCAGTGAAACAAATTTGTAGGTTAAAGTCTTTGTCAATCTTCTGATTTGTTTGTTATAAGCTTTGGGCCCTTTGTCTTTACTCACACTTTTAATAAATATTTACTGTTCATTTTCATGTTTATTTTCTTTCATGGTTAGAGAAAAAGGTCAAAATTAAAAAATCAAGAACTCTTTGAAATATTTGTCAATTTTTCGAGGTAGAGTGGTTTGCTTTACTATTAACTTTGAAAATTGAAAAAATTGAAAAAGAAAATTTTTATGCTTAGGAATGCCTAGTTTCTTGTTTTGAAAGCTATAAAACGAAAAATAATTTTGTGAAGTTTTATGCATCATTGTACACACTTTACTTTCATCATAACCATACCACGCACATCACTACCTCTTGAGTAAGAAACATCCTCTAAAAAGAACATCTAATAAAATCAATTAGTAATCTTTCTTTTTAGGGTTGACACTACACCAACTAGCTTAGGCTAGGATTTCAGAATAGATCACTTTAAACTTGCTAAAATCATTTCATTGCTCAAAAATCATAGTGAGACAATATTTTAGGTAAATCCACTCTTATCAAAATATTTTGGGCAACTCCACTTAAACTAGAGTTAAGCACGAGGTCGTGTGAGACTCGAATTGTTGGGTATACCCCCCACTTTCCTTTCGAGCATACACTAGGGCTAATTCACATACGGGGGTCCATTAGTGCCTTGTGCATTTTTGGATTTCGGTCTTAGCTACCCTGACCATGCGTTTTGGCTGGACCTGCAACTTTCCCCCAAATATTTTTCTAATTGTGGTAGCCTTAGAATCTTGACTTTAGGGCTCTACAGAAGTATAGTGGAAAGCTATTTCCACGACACCTAGGACAGACATAGAAGGTAACCCTCTACAATAATCCCGGGAGGGAGGTTTGGTGATTCAAACGTTTTCACCCAGTGGGCCTGCATTGGACATCGTGTAACTGACCTTCGATATTCTACTAGTTTGTTATGGGACCTCATCATCCCAGACTGAAATTTAAGAATATTATCTTTGTTTTCCTGGTCTTGATTCCTATAGGACATTTTTAGTGGTATGATATTTGCTCCTTAGTCGTTAGTGGCCACTAGGTTTCTGCACTTAGTTTATTTTTATAATTATGGAGGACCAACCTCTTCGTATGTTACGAAGGTTGAAAAACCTTCCCCCACACACAGTGGAACCTCCACTGCCACCTTGATGCCATAGGATTGATTCTTGTGGTTCATACAAACTTACAGGTACTACTGAACCACCCAAAGAACCACACCTCATAAATGATTATCAATAGGTTCAGGATACTATTGAGGTTTAATACATAACCACTCAAGATTTTGACACACCCTTCAACCCTCCTTTGACAGGACATAACGATCCTTTACTCGAAATTGTAGTTTCTCTAGGTCAAGCGGAGTTAGTTCATATCGGTTCAGGAGATGAGTCATGAGTTCCCCATACTCCTACTTCATCTATTGTATCAAGATGTTTATCTCCTTCATTTCCACACACAACGGTACCTAGCTCTTTGTAGGATGTTTCTGCTTCGAGCCCTTCATTTGATTTCAATACTGGTTCCTTAGGTATTCCAAGCTCTTTTGCTTCAAAATCAGCTATTCCTTTTGGTTCCACTATTGGATCATCTAATATCACTTTTCTAGGGATACCTTCAATACCATTCACATCGTCTCCCTTTATACAACAATATCAAGGTAATCCACAGTCTGCTTCTTTCAGTCATGGTTTTCCTTGGTTTGCAGGACACATAGCTCCTTCCACACCTTTTGTGAGCTCGATTCCCATTTCGTCTACTACATCTATACTTGGGTTTAACCCCTTGATGAGTTTTAATGTGCATTCATCGAATGTGCAAACATCCAATATACCTATAGGGAGTACCCCCTTTTCGTTGTTTGGTGGAGGGGGTGGTAACCTTTTTAACCCACATTATGGAGGGGCTAACACTCAACTACAGTGTACGAACACCCAAGGAAGCATCTTGTTAGAAGTTGGTTGGAGTAGCTTTAATAATTCTTACACTTCACAACTGATGGATGGGGGAATCCCCAACCATCAGTATATGAACCAGGTCTCAGGAGGTTCCCCCTACTAGGCTACTATTAACCAAGTACCATCGTTTCAACCTCGTTTTCCTTTTCTAGAAATGTTAAACTTGCCAAATATTTCAAAACTTACGAATGATCCAGTGCACCATAACCCGACATGGCCACGAGTCCCAACCAAGTTTCCTACCGACATCCCAAAGTTTGAAGGAAATACTGGGGAAGATCCTGGTGATCACGTCACTACTTTTCAGCTCTGGTGCTCTTCTAACTCTCTGAATTACGATTCCATCAAGTTGAGGCTCTTTCAAAGGACCTTGATTAGTGTCATGGCTAAGTGGTACATAGAACTACCCGCCGCAGCCTATGATAACTTTTGGGATTTGGAAAAAGTCTTCTTGAACCACATTCAACTTCATGTCTGGTATGATGTCGGCACAAACCTTCTATCAAATTTTGGGAAGATTAAGGCCACTCACTTATCTGACCACATTCAGGAGTAGTGAAGGTGAAAGAGGCTCATCAAGGCTGAAATCCATCCAGATTTTGCTTTGGAGTGGTATTTGAGATCACTCCTACCTTATATTTCTAAGGATGTAGCGACTTCTAGAGTGTCTTTGGAGGAAGAAGCGATACTCAGGACCCAACAACTTGATCTTGTATATGCTCAATCTGGGATCATGTACGAGATTATACCCAACGTGCCACGATCTAATATTGATCTAGGTAAACCTAAGCCTGCACCGCATGCTGATGGCATTGTCGGTTCAGTAGACTCAGCAGCTTTCAAAGCTTTGACTAAGCAAGTTCATGCTTTATCTATAAAGCAGTCTGTTGAAGATACAACTATTGTTGTGGCCTCTCCTTCTACCACTGAATTTGTACAACAAGTGTAGACTAATCAAACGGGTCCTCGGCAACCTAACAACAAAAAGAAGGGAAAGAAAGGGGAGGGGAACCATCCAAATCCCAAAAACACTGAAAATGCCGAGGAGGGAAAGAAGGATAAAAAGAAAGTCAAGTTTCCTTACAAATTATGTAAGGATGACCACCTTACTCACTAGTTCTCTCTGATGGAAGAAGCCTAGAAGCTCCTCCATGAGAAGAAACCAGCTGTTATGAAGGACCCATTCCCTCATGGATAGGGTTCAGCTTCTGGAAACTCTAGTGCTGGGGGAACAACTCTTGTCTCATCAGCTGATCAATCATTCATAAACATGGTTAACTCAGATATGATTTTGCAAACTCGATCTAGGAATTATTCCCTAGGCTCACAACATAAAGATAAGGATGTTCCTGAAATATCTACATATATTCACATTGAGAGACCTGTAGATCCTTTGTTGAAGATCCCAAAAGGTGTCCTCAATCGGACTATGCACAACCTTAATGCGCGGGCTTCTCCTAACTACAATGTTGTAGAGGATCTGGCTGAAACACCCTGTGCCATGTCCACACTAGAAGTCTTGCAAAGCTCTTCATTGTAGCGGAATACACTTCTAGCGGTGATAAGGAGCATGGACTCATTGAGTATGCTTGCTCAATTTGATATGTCTAATATCAAACCCCAGTTACCATATCACGTAGCCCTCCAGATTGAAGTAATCCACGGTCCCAAAACCATTGGACAAACATTTGTATATGAGGGTACGTTTACATTTGTAATGTCGATATCTTGCTAGAAGGCCCTAGGATCACTTGAGTTATCCCATTCCAATACTATACTTACAACTTTTGATGGGATATCTTTCCGTCCACACGAAGTGTTGCCCGCATTTGAAGTTGAACTTGTCGGTAAGTTGGTGTATGTGGAGGTTGAAGTGTTGGATGGTCCTCTTGATTACAATTTGTCGTTAGGAAGGAGCTGGACATATGCGATGCATGCTGTCCCATCATCTGTTTTCTGTGTACTCACGTTTCCGCATGAAGGAAGGATCATCACTATTGATCAAATTTCATTTACTCAGAAGAACAACAACACCTCATCAAATTCTACAATCCCGTTGATTGATCAGTCTCACCCACCCAGTGAGAGTTTGGGAGTAGGCATGTATTCATCACTGATGGACACATTCGACCTACCTGCTCCCATTAACTTTATTGGTTCTATGAGTACCATTGATTGTTCATCTTTGGAGACTTTCATGGTCAATCAAACAGTTGATCCATGGATTCTCCCTACTCAATCAGAACCAACTATGCCCTTGTCTATTGCAGAAGTGGCTTATCAAGAATCAGAGAATGTTGCAACATAACATATCTCCACTCCATCTGTCTCTAAAGAGTCAGATATGGACTATGCACCCAGATGGTAAGACAACTCCATCCACTCTTTTGATTTTTTGGATATTGTTTTTCCCTCTGATGAGACCATTTTGGAATCCATGGTAGGACTGGATCATCCATGGAAACACATGCATCATAGGTCCTACTTTCTTCCTGATCTAGACAAGATAAAGAATGGTGAGTTCTCAGTGAGACTTGTTGGGGATATCGATTTGTCCATCAATCCTTCTACGCAAATGATATATGCTGAAGGTAACATGTAAAACATATCGAGAACCATACAGATTGATATCTCTATCAAACCTGGTGTTGTGGAAAACCTCTTTATTGGAGCTAATTGTTCTTTCGATGAGATCACTCTGTATACCAATCTGTTTAAGGAATTTTGTGACGTATTCGCCTAGTCTTATGAGGAGATGCTAGGCAGTGACCTCGCCATCGTAAATCATGTCATCACTAATTATCCAAATGCTAAGCCTGTGAGACAGAAGCTCTGTCCAATTAATCCTCAGAAAGTGGCAGCCATCAAGCTTGAAGTAGAGAAATTGCTTAGAGCGAGATTCATTTGTCTGATCGAAATGACAGAATGGGTCTCCAACCCAGTCCCAGTCGATAAGAAGCAAGGTACCATATGAGTCTATACTGACTTTAGGTACCTAAATAAATATTATCCTGGGGAAAATTACCCCACACCCTTCATAGATCAAATCATTGACGTGTTTGTGGGCCATGAAATATTTTCTTTCATGGATGGTTTTTCAGGATATAATCAAATCCAAATAAGACCTGAAGACCAACATAAAACAACTTTTATTTGTGCCTGGAGCACCTTTGGTTACGGGAATATGCCATTTGGCTTAAATAATGCTGGAGCTACTTTCCAACACGCAATGAACTTTGATTTCCAAGATATCAAACACGTTGTTGAAGCATACCTGGATGATCTCCCAGCGCAATCTCGTAAGAGACGAGATCATCCTGATCACTTACAACTAGTGTTTGAATGATGCAGGTACTATAGTATTTGAATGAACCCTAATAACTGTGTTTTCTGTGTCGAGTCTAGACATTTATAGGGTTTTATCATATTGAGTCGTGGTATCATGGTCAATCCACTTCAATTTGAGCCCATTGTAAATCTTCCTCCTCCTCGAACCCTACGACAACTTCAGAGTCTACAGCGTATGTCCAACTTATTAAGACATTTTATCATTAACTATTCCAAGGTTATGTTGGAATGGGATAAGTCCGCAGGAAGTGCGGAAGCCGACAGGTGCGAAAGGGTCACTCAGCGAAAGAAGGACCATTCGCGCAGTTCACGGAAGCGCAAGAATTGTTAGATTAGTTCATTTGGTCATGTGGACCATTTTGTAAACAAATAGAAGCATATAAATAGAGTAGGATTTTAAACCTAAGGGCATGCAGTTTTTGATGATCGAATATATCTTTTGGGTCTGTTTTGTATCCGCAACATGGTGTATTGACAGTTTCTGTGAGGTTCATTCCACAGGGTTAGTGAATGAATGAAGAAGTTAGGTTATGGTGTAATCTTTGTCTCTGGTTTTATGTGATGATGAATGTGAATGCTTTAGAGTATCTTTGATGTGAATGTGTTATGGGTTTAAGATATACTATTAATCTGAATAAGTAGGTTGAATATGTTGTTACCTATTGAACTTTGCGAGTGACTTAATATGCGAATGATGAATTAGTAGTATGTTGTGAATGTTATAATATCTTGTGATGTGTGTTGAAATCATATCCTCAACTTCACTGTGGAAACTTGGTTCCAACAGCCCCCTTATCCATCTCGGGTGAGACTGCACTTGCTCCGCAAGTGTTGCTAGAAAGGGTTACACCTTTCTGAGCTGGTGTATAAGGGAGTTTGGGTTGGTAGTTGTTGGCGACAGTGCGAAGTGAACCCTTGTTGATAGACGCTGCGCCAATAGGTTACAAAAGGATTCATGAGGTTAATTAAGAAATATATCCATTTCTTTTGGGATCAGGCTGCTCAAGCATCATTTGAGGCCTTGAAAAAGGAATTATTATCACCCCCCTTGCCAAGTCCACCAGATTATACCAAAGATTTCCTTCTATATCTAGAAGCCTCGGTCTCCACAATCGACATAGTACTCATTCATGAGGATGACAAGCTCTAGGAGCATGTCATTTATTATCTGGCTCTAGTTACTCCTGAGATGAAGTATTCATACGTTGAGAAGTTGGAACTCAGTGTTGTCCATGCAATTCAGACGCTATGCCACTACATTTTGCTACGTACCACCACTGTTATTGTAGAGGTTAATCCCTTTTAGTATGTCTTAACCTAATGCATCATTGTCAGGAATTTTAACAATTGGATTATCATCTTGCAGGAATTTGACCTAGTTTTTTAGTCAGCCAAGTCAAAGAAATCACTAGTGTTCATAGAACTTATTTCGGAGTTTTTGAGTGACATAGTGAACAATGAGGAAGAATCATCATTCTCGAATGAGCACATCTTCCTCATTGCCTCCTCTGACCCATGGTATGGAGATATTTTAGTTTATCTCTAGACGTTGAGGTGTCCTCCCACTTTCTCTCGAGATGAACGACGGAAGTTAAAACACCACGCATGGAATTAACTGATCATTTCTTATACTTTATACAGATGTGAGGTTGATCCATCTTGTGCCCTTGTTTAAACTTAGAGGAAGCAAAAGTAGTATTGAATGATGCTCACAGTGGAGCCTGTGGGGGTCATCTTTCTGTGTTGGCAACAACTCAGAAGATACTGCGTGCTGGTTACTTTTGGCCCACGATCTTCAAAGATTGTGTGGATGTTGTGAAACACTGTCAACCCCGTCAGTTTTTCACTAAGAAGATGCGAGCACACCCTTCTCCTCTCCACCCTGTGATCATAGGAGGACACTTCACAAAGTGGGGGATTTATTTTATGACATGTAATATAGCCTCAAAAGGAGGACACCATCACATCATTATTTCCGTCGACTACTTCACAAAGTGGGCCGAGGAAATGCCTACCATGAGAGTAGACGGAGAGACGGTTTCTTAGTTCATTTTTAACCAGATCATTTCTATATTTGGTATCCCTAAAGATATTGTGACCGACCATGGTTGACACTTTCAGAAAAGTATGATGACTAAGCTCTACATGATGCTAGGTTTTCGACAAGAACATTCGTCCTCATTTTATCTGTTAGTTTTTCACAATTTAGTTCAATATGATCTAGGATCTTATCTAAGAGAACAACATGCACATCATATCAAACATAAGAGACAAGAGACACAAATAATTTCACCAGGGAAACCATAAAAGTGAAAACCCCGCAACTTCCTCAGAGATAGAATGAACAATAATACAAAACCCCAAAACAAGTAGATGGTCTCCAACAGCTTCCTCCTCCTCCACTTGTGTGAAATTTTCTCTCTCTCACGTGTACGAATGAGTGAGTGAGTGAATGATCAAATAGAGAGGATGCTCCTCTCTATTTATACTTTACTTTCACTTTCCTTTTACCCTAACTAGGCCGACTTCTCCTAGGAGAGTCTAAAAACCCATTACAACTTAATTCTGGGCCGACCCCACTAGGGGATTCTAATAAGCCAATCAAATACAATAATAACCTTCCCGATCGGAGGAATGAAACCTCTCTGTCGGAAATACAATGATATATGACTATAATATAAAAATATACAAGGGAAATACATTCTAATGTTACAAATACATCAACACTCCGTCTTAAATAGGAATGTATTCTCTTGACACAGTTCATCAGCACAAGTCTTCATCACCAGATCATCATCAAAGCTGGAACATCATTGTCATTCCTACTTCTATCTCGACCATCAATCTCCAATCTAATCATCATAGGAAGTTCTACAAAGCCAACCCTTTTTCATGTTGGATGTAGGCCTAGCTTTCATGTAGGTCTTCGTCATCTCTGCGAGCAAACCATCAAGTGTTATTTTTTCATCATTTAATTCAATAGATCTAGGATCTTAACTGAAAGAACAACATATACAACATATCAAGCATAAGAGACAAGAGACACAAAAAATTTCACTGGGGAAAACCAAGAAGGTGAAAAACCCCGCAACTTCCTCAAAGATAGAATAATCATCAATGCAAGGATCACCATGATCAAACCCAAGAGATAGATATCTCCAGCAGCATGCTCCTCCTCCACTTTTGCACCACCTCCTCTTCTCTCACTAATGCAAAGTGAGTGAATGAGACAATGTGTAAAATGAGAGAGACACACTCTCTATTTATACACTAACTTTCACTTGACTTTTACTCAACTAGGTCGGCCTCAACTTAACCACTTAACATAATGCTGACTGGGCTGACCCCTAATAGGGTGGTCTAATAACCCTTTGACCCACATGACTCATACAAGACCGACCCCATCAAGGTGGTCTAATAACCCATCGAGTATAAGTTACAACACTTACAATATAACTTGCGACACATGCAAGTACAACTGACGACACTTCCAATCGAAGGAATAATACATATCCGTTGGGGATACAATAAAGTACAAATACAATATACAAGTGAATATCTTCTGAAGTTACAAATACATCAACACTCCCTCTTAACTAAGAAGGTATTCTCTTGACACAAGTCATCAATACATATAGGCACAATTCTTCAATACTGAAGCTGGATCATCATCACTGGATCACAGAGCATCATCATCACTGCTGCTGCACTCGTCATCTCGATCACTGTTTCTATCTCTCAATTCTTCTCATCATATGAAGTTCTACAAAGCCAACCCTTTTTCATGCTGGATGTAGGCCTAGCCTCCATGTAGGTCTTCATCATCTCTGCAAGCAAGCCATCAAGTAGTTAAACCTCAGGACTGATTACACTGCCTCTGCAAAACCTACAAGATCTCTTAGGACTGATTACACTGCCTCTGCAAAACCTGCAAGAGCATCTCAGGACTGATTACATGCCTATACAAAACCTGTGTACCCTACTTTCACAACATCATCTTCAGATCACCTCATCATCCACGGAGCATAACACAGATGCAGATCACACAACACTTACACTCACCGGCATGGGAAGACACACCTCACCCATTCGTGAAAGGCTCAAAACTTATATCTACGCCATGGGAAGACACACTTCAACCATGTGAGAATGGCATCGCACTTATATCCATAGCCATGGGAAGACACACTTCAACAATTCTAGGAATGGCACAGCACTTATATTGCAACCATGGGAAGACACACTTCAACCATGCTCGAATGGCACAACACTTATATCGCAGCCATGGGAAGACACACTTCAACCATGATCGAATGGAAAACCTCTTACATCAACGACCATGGGAAGACACACTTCAACCATGTTAGAATGGCCCCAGCCCTTATATCTACACCATGGGAGGACACACCTACCACCATGTGAGAATGGCTCATGTGAATTTGTGTCTTTGGACTCATCACTTCCCCTTGGACGGAATCTCGATCTGAAGTACACCGAGCCTCTCTCTGAAGTAGTCAAACTTCACTCTAGCTAGTGGCTTGGTCAACACATCGGCTATCTGCTCATCTGACGCAACATACAGAAGCTTCACTGCTCCTCTCTGCACCATATCCCTGATATAATGGAAGTTGATCTCAATGTGCTTTGACTTGTCATGGAACACTGGGTTGTCCAACAACTTCACACAACTCTGGTTGTCGCAATATATACAAGTAGCACTTAGCTGGAGATCAAACAAATCAGACAATAGCTTCCTAAGCCATACTGACTCACAACTAGCCAAACAAGATGCGACATACTCTGCTTCGGCTGTACTCAGTGCCACACAGGACTGCTTCCTGCTAAACCAAGAGATCATACCAAGTCCCATACTGAAGCATCACCCCGAAGTGCTCTTCCAATCAATGGCACTGCCTGCCTAATCCAAATCAACCTAAATCTCTAGGTTAAACTTTTGATTCGCATCATACTTGATCCCATAATCAATTGTACCCTTTAGGTACATCAGAATATGCTTTGCAGGTATCAGGTGAACATGTCTCGGATCTATCAAGTACTGGCTCAAGGTGTTTCACTGCAAAGCAGATATCTGGTCTCATATTCGTCAGGTACATCAAGGACCCAATCATCTGACGATACATCATGACGTCACCTGGTTCAGATGAAGCATCACACAGAAGCTTCAATTTTGATGCCATAGGTGTGGCCATGGCCTTACAGTCCATCATCCCGAACCTCTTCAGGATCTCTACTGCATACTTCCCTTGTCTAAGGAAGATTCCATCTGTGCTCTGCCACGCCTCCATACCTAGAAAGTAGTGCATCATACCCAAGTTCTTCATCTCGAACTCGGCACCAAGCTTCCTCTTTGTGTTGGCAATCAACCTATCCTCACCTGTCATAAACAGGTCATCCACATACAATAGTAGTATCATTGTATTGCCTTCCTCAACCTTGTAGTAAAGGTTGGAATCCGCTTTACTCTTGGTAAAGCCCAAAATGGATAGAAAACTGTCTATCCTACCATACCAAGTTCTAGGAGCTTACTTCAAGCAATACAAGGCTTTCTTCAATTTGCACACATATGACTCCCTATCATGTGTCTCAAAACTGAGTGGCTGCTCCACATACACTTCCTCTTCGACTACACCATATCCATCTGGTGTATCTTCCACTTCATCACTTGCTTTGTATTTCTCTATGCTACCATCTGCAGCATGCTTGATCTTATAGATCCACTTGGAAGTCACAACAGACTTCCATTCAAGTCTTCGGACTACATCCCAAACATCATTCTTTATGATCGACTGGTACTCCTCAATCATGACATTCTTCCATTACTGCATCCCATATCCTGGGAACTTTAGATTATTCAATATCTTCAATAGATATATTTCTTAAAACTTCATTGCTGGAAAAAATGTTGTAGTCCTTCTTTTGTAGGTGATTGTACACGATCTTTCCTACAAGTCAAGTTCAATTGCATGATTAGAAACATCTCATAGTTTTCAAAAACGAAAATCTTACACATAAGTACATATGTCATACAGTCATGCAATTATCTTAGCCAATGCTTCAATACAACATTTATCCATATCCAGTAACTTTCTAGATGCCTTCCATCTCTACCAGAACATTGTTAAGAGTGTGCACAACTCCCAACATGTTAGCAAAGAGGCTTCATTCTAGATAAGTAGCAATGGAATGTTGTATAGTACCATAGGCCACTTACCCATTACTTACATATTAGTAGTATCTTGTTCATTAATGCAAATTTCTAATTTGCATAATACATTTCCTAAATATAGGAACATAAGTATGTACATGACTGAACAACATCATTTAAGTAATCATATATATAATAAATAACAATTCAAATACTTATCTTTGATTAGTTGTTGGGTGGACTCCCTCTTGATCTTTACTTCCTAGAGTGCTCCCTCTTGATCTTTGCTTCTTTGCAGGAACTTTTGGAGTGTGCTCCCTCTTGATATTTTCTTCCTGGATTACTTGTCCTTGAACTTATATTCATCGTGGACCACTATGCATGCTTAAGTGTGCACTAGTGTCATCATTGTGTTATCCTCAAGATCTCATACATAATCATACATTCATTAGTATAATCTCAATACTATCAAAACATTATGATTCTAAATAATCTTATGTATGGTCATGATCATTTCATACTTAGGTAATAAGCGTTAGTATTCAAGGTCTTAGGGAAGACTTCTTTTACTCATGTATATTCTTATTTGACCATAGGACTCTTCTGGTTAGTCATATCATCAATCAAAGGAAGAACCATAATATGCATAAACCCTTGATTACTTAAACTTCTAACTTCAAGAATAATCATTATCATTCATACAAAAGTATAAGATCCTAACACAAGGTAGGTTTCTATCTTGATATAGGAAAAACATACCTGGTTATCATGTTTGCTAGTTATGTCTAACATACCCAAACAAAGTCTTCTTGTTCTCTTCAATGACTTGTGCTTAGTAACCTGCATAACTCATAAGTTAACCATTGTAGAACCAAATTATACATACCTTGTAAGTAGAGCTTCTATAATGGCCATGGATGAGTCTTTGTCTTCATGTCACCATGGTCATATGTTCTTGATCTAGAACTTGATATGTCTTTCTTGATGTACCTTTAGCGGACAACATCAACCTCATACAGCATCATCGTGCATTAGTACAATCATAAGTGTCATAACCCCAATCAATGAATGTCTACAAGCATTCATACTTTTACTAAGGTGATAAGACAAGTCTAAGATTAATCAAGATTGTATTAATAATATGAAGACAAACATTTCATAAACTTAATCATGAATAGATTTCACAAACATACCTGTATCTCTTCAAGTCATACCTGTTGAGATTGCTTGTAGCCTTCTCATGTAAAGCCTCAGTCTTATCTCCCTCTAGAACTGGAACTTCTTCACTTATGCAGGTGTCCAATTCATTCTCTTCTAGGATCAACCCAATCCGCTTTGATTTGTTGAGACTAGATCTAGAGCTGGATTAGGGTTTGTCAGAGAAACCCTAAAAATTCAACCTTTGAATTTCAAACTTCTTAATGGATGGAAAGATGTGGCTTTTTGAGTTGATCAAGCTGGTATACTTCAATTTTGAAAGCTGCAACATTTGACCCTTCAAAATTGCCTTTGAAACTTCCAGATTCACTAGAACGGACCCCGAACTAGGGTTTGATAAATCCCACCCTTCTACTCAACCAAAAAGTTCGATCCAAATCTCTAAGCTTCAATTTTTCTGAGGAGCTTCCAGCCGTGGTCATAGAATTCAAAAATTCCAACTTTTGTAGAAGCCTTAATTTTCCATCTTTCCAATAAAAATCCCAAACTAGGGTTTGATCAAGCCCAACCTTCTTCCCAACCAAAAAATTCGATCTTGGTCCCTAAATTTCTATTTTTATGAGGATCATTCATCCTTAGTCTCTGATTCCAAAAATTCCAACTTTCTCCGAAGCCCTAAATTCTCGCAGCAGTGATAAGCCAGGAATGAAGGTGCTCAAAATTTAATTATGCTTTGACATAAATATGCACCTTATTGTTTTTGGTGCATCCCCGAATTATGAATCCACAGGGTTTGAAACTTCTTCCTGTGGTATCCTGACATGTCTATTGTGAGGAAAATGCGCCTATAGTTCAGGGGAGAAACTAAAAACTTCAGGTATGAAAGATAGACTTACACAAGTTCTGCAAGTATAATAAATAAATGAAGAGATTAGGGTTTAAAGATGTAGGCACCTCATTCAGAAGGTTGATCCTAGCTTTTCCTTCCTTGCTCTTCAATGCTATCCAATATTGCAATGCCCACACCTGCAAAACAACTTGATACCTTTCTCAAATACATTTGACTACATATATAAGACTAATATTCATAACAGAAGAAGACATCAGACTATAAGAAAACTGTAATCAAATCTGAGACACACATAACTATGTCATATTTGGAAAGGTAAGAACATCTGATCTTTATTAATGAATCAAGCAAGTACATAAATTTATACCTTCTTTCAAGCTTGGCACTTCACGAAACCTAGATTCAAGGTCTCCTGCTTCTGTTCTCCAAGGATCCCAACCTCTAATCAATTGTGCTAGGGTTTATGAAAAAATGAGGCACAAGAGAGGGGGATGAAGGTCTCCATTCCTCCAGCATAACAATGTTCTGAGCTTGGTCCCTTCACATGGCCCTTCTACCCTCCTTATATAGTTAGTGAAGGAGAGGAAAAGAAGTTATAACCGAGTAGGAGGTTCCCCAACCAACTTAACTTACCCAAAAATCGAGATATGGACTAGAAAAAGAATGTGCCCTACTCTACAGTAGACAAAATAGGGCACATGTGGAGGTGGGCGCTACTTTAATGAAGCAGGGTAGCGCATATGCCCTACTATCATGCCTGTGTACCAGCGCACATGTGAAAAAATGGCCAAAAACAGGCTTTTCTGCTCATTTTCAGGAGATGGTTTGGTTTGGAAAAATGTTCCTAAGGGTCATAAACATCAAATGGGCCAAGAGTGAGGTAATTTCAAACATTTTTAGTGTCCCAAATGAACCCTCAATCCACAAGTGTCATGTTGTGTGACTGTACTTGATTTCAAGAAGTGTCATCATGCGACCAAGGAATGCAAGTGTCATCACGGACGGAGAGGTGTCATTTTAAGCTATAATAGATGCCCCCTAATGTATGAGGTCAGAGGGAGTGAGGGAAACGATGGCCGAAATACATTATAAATAATAAAGAGTTTAATCATAGAAGCAGAGGAACTGGAGAAACCAAGAATGATAGGCTCAAACGAAGTACCTAAAAGCAAAGGCAATGTCAATCAAACTCATCCTTTGGGTAACTGCCAATGTTCAAATAGTGGGACATGACCTCCAAGAGGATACAATAATGATCCAAATACTGATGCATATATCATGGCCACTAGAATACAAGCGTGGATCCATGAGGAACATAAGTGTAAACATAGCCACATAAATACAAGGTGGATCTATGTCAAAACTGGAGAAAATAGCCATAGAGAACAAGTTGGATCTATGTCTCATCAAGAGCCAAAAAGAGTGTGGCTCAGTCTTGTGCAACTTGGGTGATAACATAAATAAGGTGATGCTATCGAGGATCCCAAGGTCTTCATCCAAAAACAACCCAAGGTACAAACCTATCCATGCTAATAAATGAGTTGATGTCAAACATGGGAGGTATCGTTTGATTATCGGTCATTGATGTATATCGTTAACAAACGCGAGGGTGTCCACCAATAATGAAAATGCAACCCAAGGTACCTAGTACATTCAAACAAGTATGAATAAGTGGTCTTGTTGTTGAACACTCGAAGAATCTATCGGATAGGAGACATTGATGTATTCCCATCTATCCAATAGCGAGGGAAACTGCCACTAATGACTGCAATCCCCAAGTTACTAACCAAAACTCTAAACTTCATTCCCAGAGCACAATGAGTTGAAGTCGATGGGAAGAAGTTCGTTGGAAGGGAGGCCTTAAGGCATCCTCGATCATCCAACACGAGGGACACTCAATAGGTATGAGCTGATTTGGAGTAGGACTAAACACATGATGAAACATACTGACACCAAGGAATGGCCGACACATGAGGTCAAGGAAACTGCAAGAATGGTCGACACAGGTTATACCCTTGAACAATGAGCACGACACAAGAGTGACTTAGGCAGCTTTTAACACAAAGAGACCACGATGCAAATCTGCGATGTAGGAGACATTAACAGATTCTCCATATGATTGGAAGACTAACCAAATGGATGAGTAAGAACTCTGAGATCGGGTTTATCCTAAGGCCAACACTACAACCCAACTTGTTTGATAGACTCAAAACAGGTGCTTTGTTCAAGGAGATAGTTGACTTGCTGCCATCATATTGAAAGATATTTTAACATTCTTCCCTTCCCTTTCCTTTTGCATTTTTTAACAAGCTTGATAAAGAACTAAAGCATGCTCGACGGTATTTTCATATTTAAGGAGTCTGAAAAACCTAGAAGAAAACTCCATACACCTATCCGTGGATTTTATATCGAGCCCGGATTGGTCTGTGCTCGGCGGTGTTTTCTTGTTTATAGAGTTGAAAAACTTAAACAGTCCTCTATCAACCATCTCATGGATTTCACATCGAGCCCGAGCAGGTGAATGCTCTCTTGGTGTTTTCACATTTCGAGAGTCTGAAAACCCTAAAGATGACTCCAAAGGTCCTTTTTCATAAAGTTAGTCTCATTCCCCGAAAAAGTGTAAAATAATGGAAGAAGAACTCTTCTAGCACATACCAGAGTATACCTAGAGTATACCTTTTCTGTAAATTATCCACCAAGGCCTAGAAAAGGGGTAATTCTATACCTAAGTGGATGTCAATTCAGTTATTTTAACGAGCCCGAAAAGACAACTATGCTCAGCAAACTTTTCCTATTTAAGGAGTCTAAAAAGGGCTTAAAAGAACTCCATAGGGATCTTTTCCATAAAGGTTTAACGAGCCCAAAAAAGTAAACTCGTGACCTCCTTACTATTTTTAACGAGCTCAAAGGAGATATAGAAAAATGCTCATAACTTCCATATTATTTTTAATGAGCTCGAAGTGAAGATGAAAGAAATTCTCATAGCCTCCTTACTGTTTTTAACGAGCTCAAAGGAAAGGTGGAAGACTACTTGTAACCTACTTACTGTTTTTAATGAGCTCGTAGTAAAGGTAGAAGAATGCTCGAAACCTAGTTACTGTTTTTAACGGGCTCGAAGTAAAGGTGAAAGAATGCTCAACAACCTACTTACTGTTTTTAATGAGCTCGAAGTAAAAGAAGAATGCTCGAAACCTACTTACTATTTTTAATGAGCTCGAAGTAAAAGAAGAATGCTCAACAACCTACTTACTGTTTTTAACGAGATCGAAGTAAAATAAGAATGCTCGAAATGGGAGGAGACGAGTGTTAGGTACATGAAAAACTATTTCCAAGCACATGGAACAAAGCTATGCCTAATGCAAGGAACATGATCAAGATAAGGACACTCAGGGTGTGTCTCCTCGAGGTAAAAGGTGTCAAATTGTGAAGGAAAAATGATACAGGGCTAAGCGGAAATGAGATCAAAGATGGAGGCTTATATGACGAGCTAAAAGCATGGAAGCCGACATCAGGCTCATTAGCGCAAGCGGGATCATAATAGATGCATATGCAACTTGAACACAAAGATGGGAGCCTTATCAGGGATGGCCAGAAATATATGAGGAAGAAAGATATGAGGCTTATTCTCTAAGTCATGGTAAATCTAAAAAGGCTCCCAAGCCTATGAGAAAAACTCAGCATGGACACCAAAATGGCATAAGGGTGCTAACTAGGGTGACCCATGTTAGGTAGGCTCTGTTGTCGGACTGGTGCACGATGCATAAAGAGATGGCTAACAAACCAATATCCAACAAGTTCGACCCTATGGTGAATTGGGATGGCAAAAGGTTCAAATGCAACATAACAGCGGGGAAGCCTAAACCTATATGCAAGGTTCCGAATATACCTGACATGGTCGCACAAGGTGTCGAGAAAGACCAGTAGGCAAGTATAAATCCAGCTAAGAATCCTGTCTCCAAGAAACATCAGTACCAAGATCATATCTAAAACATATGTAAAGAAAGACCCGATGCAAGTCACTATGGTAGAAATACTTTCAACTTCACTATCATCAACAACAGGCATAAACAAGGTAGAGTTTTCAAATGAAGACTCTATGGTACCCAAGCCCGAGGACTTACAATCAACAAGATCAACTTCAAGATGAAGATCAAAGTTGAAGGACATGATGGAATCTGTAGAAACAAATTCATCATCACGGGAGTTGAAAATTCTAGAATCAGAATCAAACTCAGCATGAACACTAATTTGCGGATCTATAGGAGAGTCTAAAGACTCAACAGTAGGAAGATCAGACTTTAAGGTCAAACTGGGGCTGGACATAACTGCGACTAAATCAACATCCAAATGAATGGAAGACTGTACTATGGACTCTAGGAAAACTTCATCGAAAGGAAGTATATCATCCCAGATAGAAAACATATCTAAACATTCAGATGGAGGTGTCACTTGGTCAAAAGCTGGGACTAAGTCCTAAGAAGGTAAGCATGAATTCAGACACTTCTTCTCAGTAGAAGTTGAACTCACGGAACAATATGCCACATAAGTCCTATGTGACATAGTAGTGCCTAATGACGAGGGATCTGACTGGTCTACAGTTGGGTAATAAGGAGGATCAACGAATGCAACCTGGTCAATAGTGATGATGCTTTCGTTATGAGGAAAATGCATCACACGAAAGAGCGTAGACACCACAGCATGCATCGCATAAACGTAATCATTGCCAAGGATCATATCAAAATCCATAGGGTCCTTTAAAACCATAAAATCAACTAAGACTGTTTTTCCACCCAAGGTAACAGGTGCCTGACGGAGGAATCCGATTAGTTCACTAGGTCTTCTATCGAAGGTCAATGGCCAATTAATAGCTGGAATAACATTAGGAAAACCCAAATCTCTCCAAGCATAAGAGGATAAGATACTAAGAGAAGCACCTTCATCAACAATGCATCGATCAACCATATGGTTCCTGATATCAACCTTTATCTGGAAAGGTGTCGAAGAAGGAAGATGAGGCTCGGCTAGACTATTCCAATCAAAGGAAACGATCCTAGGGCTTGGTAGGGGTTCACATGAAACAGATGAAGTACCCCCTTTTTCAAGAGCATCCAAATTGGTAATGCAGAAGACTTTCGAGACAGCTGCATCAGTCTCCAAAGGACTGATGGGATCGGTCGAACATTGCATAGATTCGATCACTTCACTCTCCGAAGGCAGAGTGGGGTCGACCAAAGATTGCATTGGTTCAACCACTTTATCAACCAAAGGTTGATTTGACTATAGGGAATCTATAGACAACTTAGGAATAGAGGTTCCTTCAGACATGGACCACACTCTTCATGCTTCTGGAATGGGAGGGCATTGGTGAGTAAGGTGATCTCCCTTACAAAGTTTACAAGGGAACTTTGGTTTCCATCCTATAGGTCGAGACTCCTTTACAACGTTGGTATTCTCAACATGACTAGCATTGGATGACAGCTTGCCCCCAGCATGACTTGCAGTGGCTGGTTTCTCAAAAGCAGAAGACTTTTGAACTAAGGACCACACTTTTTTCACTTCTGGAAGTACAGGGCAGAAGTAAGTAAGTTGATCTCCCTCGCAAAACTTACAAGGGAACTTAAGCTTCTATTTGTTGGGTTTGTCGACAATGTCAACTCCCTTAGCATGACTTGCAGTGGATGATCTAGTGTCTCCAGTATGACTTACAGGAACTAGTGACTTGTCATTAATATGACTAGCAGTGATCAATGACGTGTCCTCAACATGACTGATAGTGGTTGAAGACAAACTTTCAGTATGATTTTCAGTGACCAAAATTTTTCTCCCAACATGACCTCTAGAGGCTGGGTAGGTACCCCCTACATGATTTATAGAGGCAGGGTGCTTGCCCCCAGCATAACTTACAGAGGATAGGTTACTGCCCCCTTGTTTTGGCATCTTCTTCCTATTCTTCCTCCATCTATTCCTTTTAGATTGATGGTTACTAGTATTGCTACTTTTGCCACATGAGGTAGAAGGAGGAGGAGAAGATGTTACTGGCAGGGAACGCACATGGTTCTGATGCTCTTGATTTGAGGTGCTTAGAAAAGAAGCATCAGGAGCATGCAAGGCATTCAGAGTGGAGAACAACCAAACCGGCAGCCCTATAGTGAATCCAGGAAGATTCAGAGTAGCCATTAAGGGAGTACCAATATTTCCAATAAATGGAATAGCACAAGGATCGCCTGGAATAGGGGTACCTTGATTGGCACTCGCCGGAACGCTAGACATAGTTTCCTACTCAAATAAGCAAGAAGTTCTCTAAGGAAAACTAAGACAAGTAGCACGAAGAGCACACAACTAAAAAAGGTCCTAGGTAAATCAAACCAGGAAAACAAATGCCTTCTAGAGAAGAGTCTGGGATGATGAGGGTCCAAAATAGATCAACGAAAGATGAAGAACAGTTACCCGGGGTCCACAATACAATGAGTAAGGGTGCAAGCACTGGAATCACCCAACCGCCCTCCCAAAGACCTGGAAGGGATTTCCTCCCACGTTTGTCCTAGGTACAGTAGATATAACCCTTCGCCATCACCTGTGTATGAACCTATGGTCAGATACTAAGGATACCACCACACCGAAAACTCCTGGGGGAACAATCTCTGGTCAAATCAGAAGGCGTGGGTAGGGTAACTGAGCCTGAAACTCAAAAGAGTCCCCAAACGCGATCCAATCTTGGTATATGCTCGAAACAGAAAGTAGGAGGTGTATTCCCAACAATCTGCTCTAACAAGACCTATTGCATAGATCCCACGCAATTTTTGAATGAGGTGGGTTTACCTGTGATAGTCGAACTACGATTTTTGAGTAATGTGTGATCTTGGGTGGTTTAAGGTGTTTTAAACCCAAGATCCTAACCAAGACTAGTTGGTGTAGTGTAACCTAGAAAATAAAATGTTACTAGTCATTTTATTAGGGTTCATTTTAAAGGTTACTTGCTTACTCAAAAAGGTAGTGGGTGTGTGAGAGTGGTTATAATAGAGATAGAGTACTGAAAATGAAATGTTCACCACTAAACAAATCTTTTATTTTCAATGCAAGTCTTAAAATTACGATCTAGAATGCATATGCAAATGCAATTTTTAATCTTTCGAATGCAAAAAAGGTAAAAATAAAGTCTAAATGTACAAAATTAAACTCAAAACCTAAGAATGCAGCTACTCAAGCAAATAGGTATGCAAAAAAAACTTGTTCTTTTTTATGCAAAGCACTCTTAAATATTTTAAGCCACTTGCAAGGTACTCTATTCAGAAAATGAATCAAAATTCTTTATGCTATTTAAAGATAAGAAACAAAACTGAAACTAACCTACTATCAAAGCAAAAGCAAAGAACTTTTAGGTTTTCTTTATTGAAACAGTAAAAGCTACCAAATATGACTTTTAAATTCTTAATGATGTAAGCATGCCAAACAATGGGAAAATAGTACAAAAACTAATTTTAGACCCAAACAAAGCAAATGACCTACAAAGAAGTATGGTTTGGTAAAGTTAGGTCTGCACATAAACAATGCAAACAAGGTCTTCAACAACAGCCATAACACTTGAGCTTTCACTACAAAAGAAAACTAAAAGCATAAGGGGGGATACGAAACCAATCTAAAGAGAAATTTCACTCAAATATATACAAACAAGGTCAAGTAGACTCAGTAGGTTTCAATCTAGCAGAAATGGAGCAAGTAGGTTCAGTCAGACTCAAATTAGGGTACAAAACACCAAACTGGTCCACAACGCCCCAACTTGAGTCCATAAGCCCCAAAACTTTCCAAGCAAGCCCAAATTGATCAACAGAGGTTCAAATGATGAATGTAGGATCAGTACAAGGATGGGAGACCACTTACAGTGGTTTAACTTAGACCTAGGGTCATCGAGGACCCCAAAAATACAGCCACAGCCCCCAAATTTGGGTCCATAACCCAAAAACTCAAAAATTTCAAACCCATATTGTGTGCACTACTGTGTATGAAGGAAACCAGCGCCCAAAACAGGGGAGGGAGCTACTATGTAGAGGAAAACTAGCACATGGGTGCTACTGTGCTTCACAACAGTAGCGCACAGGTGGGAAAAGTTGAAAAAATGAAGTTAAAACCCCCCAACTTGGGTCCACCAGGGTCTAAAAGGGCTAGGAAGGGTTTGTAAGAGCCAAGGAGGGTCAAACAAAGCCTAATAACTGATTCTAATCAAGAAATTGAACAAATACCTTCAAACAGAACTAAAGAAATGACCTTGGATACCCCTAAGTAGTTAGGCTTTCCCTAGCGGAGTCGCCATTCTGTTGTGAGGAAAATGCACCTACAGTTCAGGGGAGAAACTACCGACTTCGGGTATGAAAGATAGAATTACAAAAATTATGCAAGTATAATAAATAAATGAAGACATTAGGGTTTGGAGATGTAGGCACCTCATTCAGAAGGTTGATCCTAGCTTTGCCTTCCTTGCTCTTCAATGATGTCCAATATCGCAATGCCCCCACCTACAAAACAACTTGATACCTTTCTCAAATACATTTGACTACATATATAAGACTGATATTCATAACAGAAGAAGACATCAGACTATAATAAAACTGTAATCAAATCTGAGACACACAGGACATATTTGGAAAGGGAAGAACGTCTGATCTTTATTAATGAATGAAGCAAGTACATAAATTTATACCTTCTTTCAAGCTTGGCACTTCATGAAACCTAGATTCAAGGTCTCCTGCTTTTGTTCTCCAAGGATCCCAACCTCTAATCAAATATGCAAGGGTTTATGAAAAAATGAGGCACAAGAGAGGGGGATGAAGGTCTCCATTCCTCCAGCATAACAATGTTTTGAGCTTGGTCCCTTCACATGGCCCTTCTACCCTCCTTATATAGTCAGTGAAGGAGAGGAAAAGAAGTTATAACTGAGTAGGAGGTTCCCCAACCAACTTAACTTACCCAAAAATTGAGATTTGGACTAGAACAGGAATGTGCCCTACTCTACAGTAGACAAAATAGTGCACATGTGGAGGTGGGCGCTACTTTAATGAAGCATGGTAGCGCATATGCCCTACTATCATGCCTGTGTACCAGCGAACATGTGAAAAAATGGCCAAAAACAGGCTTTTCTGCTCATTTTCAGGAGATGGTTTGGTCTGGAAAAATGTTTCTAAGGGTCATAAACATCAAATGGGCCAAGAGTGAGGTAATTTCAACCATTTTTAGTGTCCCAAATGACCCCTCAATCCACAAGTGTCTTGTTGTGTGACTGTACTTGATCTCAAGAAGTGTCGTCATGCGACCAAGGAATGCAAGTGCCGTCACGGATGGATAGGTTTCATTTTAAGCTATAACAATGTCTTCTTTCCAACCCTATAGATATGACCTTAATTGGATTCTCTAAGAGAGATTTATCCCAAGTGTCGCAACGTGACCTGTTTATGGGATAAAATAGGAGAGCGAAATTGTACGGCATTCCACATGTCACTGGTTCAACTTTGGCCTATGAAATACTTACCTGAGAAACTACAGTCCGTTCTATTATTGTCACTTTTTACAGAATTTCATTTGGACCTTCCTAGCCCGAGTTGTGACCTTTTTGACGAGGTCATCTGTTTATGACGGAGATCTAGAAGAGGTAGAAACCCTAGATTGTAGTGATCATAAAACACAAAGTACAACGAATTAGATGTTGTGATTTGGAAACAAGATACGTGGGGATGTTTTCTACGACCTATAAACATTTCAGATCCTGAACCTTTTCCAAAATGGGTTTATAGCGAAAGTGCTATGATGACTGGTTTTTGCTATATGAATCCCTAGCTTTCGATTTGTCGCAAGTGCAACAAGTCTCATAAATGCCATACCATGCCTTCCTTCATGCTAGCTATAATACCATGTTATTTTTTCATCATTTAATTCAATATATCTAGGATCTTAACTGAAAGAACAACATGTACAGCATATCAAGCATAAGAGACAAGAGACGAGAGACACAAAACATTTCACTGGGGAAAACCAAGAAGGTGAAAAACCCCACAACTTCCTCAAACATAGAATAAGCATCAATAGAAGGATCACCATGATAAAAACCAAGAGATATATATCTTCAGAAGCATTCTCATCCTCCACTTGTGCACACCCTCCTCTTCTCTCACTAATGCGAAGTGAGTGAATGAGACAATGTGTAAAATGAGAGAGACACACTCTCTATTTATACACTAACTTTCACTTGACCTTTACTCAACTAGGTCGGCCTCAACTTAACCACTTAACATAATGCTGACTGGGCCGACCCCTAATAGGTTGGTCTAATAACCCTTTGACCCACATGACTCATACAAGGTCGACCCCATCAAGGTGGTCTAATAACCCATCAAGTATAAGTTACGACACTTACAATATAACTTGCGACACATGTAAGTACAACTGATGACACTTCCAATTGGAGGATTAATACATATCCGTTGGGGATACAATAAAGTACAAATACAATATACAAGTGAATATATTTTGAAGTTACAAATACATCAGCATCAAGTAGGTACATCTTAGGACTTATTATATGCCTCTGCAAAACCTGCAAGATCTCCCAGGACTGATTATATGCTACTGCAAAACCTGAAGGAGCATCCCAAGACTGATTATATGCCTATGCAAAACCTGTGTACCCTACTGTCACCTCATCATCTTCAGATCATCTCATGGTCAACGGAGCACAGCCTAGATGCACATAACACACAAAACTTACATCAATCAACATGGGAGAACAAATCTACCACCATTCGGGAAAGGCTCAGCACTTACATCAACACACATGGGAGGACCATCCTACCACCATGTCAGAAAGGCTCTGCACTTACATCAATGGACATGGGAGGCTCAACCTACCACCATGTCAGAAAGGCTCTACACTTACATCAACACACATGGGAGGACCAACCTACCACCATGTCAGAAAGGCACGGCAATTACATCAATGACCATGGGAGAACACATCTACCGCCATGTCAAAAAATCCCATGTGGATCTGCATCTTCCGGACTCATCACTTCCCCTTGGAAGGAACCTCGATCTAAAGCACACCAAGCTTCTCTATGAAGTATTCAAACTTCACTCTAGCCAACGGCTTGGTTAATACATCAGCTATCTGCTCTTCCATTCCAACATAATGGAGCTTCACTACTCCTCTTTGCACCATATCCCTTATATAGTGATACTTGATCTCAATGTGCTTCGACTTGTCATGGAACACTGGGTTCTCAGACAACATCTAACAACTCTAGTTGTCGCAATGTATACAAGTCGTGTCCAACTAGATATCAAACAAATCATACAGTAGCTTCCTTAGCCACACTGCCTCACAACTAGCCGAACAAGTTGTGACATACTCTGCTTTGACTCTACTCAGTTCCACACAGGACTTCTTCCTACTAAACCAAGAGATCACACCTGATCCCATACTAAAGAAACACCCCAAAGTGCTCTTCCTATCAATGGCACTTCTTTCCCAATCTGAATCAACATAACCCTTTGGGTTAATCTTCTGATTCACATCATACTTGAGCCCATAATCAACTGTACCCTTCACGTACCTCAGAATACGCTTTGCAACAATCAGGTGAACATGTCTTGGATCCGTCAGGAACTGGCTCAATGTGTTCACAGCAAAGCAAATATCTGGTCTCGTATTCGTCAGGTACATTAAAGACCCAATCATATGACGATACATTGTGGCATCAACCATTTCTGATGAAGCATCACTCAATAGGTTTAGGTTTGATGCCATAGGTCTGGCCATGGCCTTGCAGTCCATCATCCCGAACCTCTTCAGGATCTCTACTGCATACTTCCCTTCTCCAAGGAAGATTCCATCTGCACTTTGCCACACCTCCATGCTTAGAAAATAGTGAATCAAACCCAAGTCCTTCATCTCGAACTGGGCAGCAAGCTTCCTCTTCATGTCAGCAATCAAGCCATCCTCACCTATCACAAATAGGTCATCTACATACAATAGGAGTATCATTCGATTTCCATCCTCAACGCTGTAGTAAAGGTTGGAATCCTCTTTACTCTTGGTAAATCCTAAACTAGTTAGGAAACTGTCTAACCTGTCATACCATGTCCCGGGTGTCTGTTTCAAACCATACAAGGCTTTCTTCAGTTTGCACACATGAGTCTCTATGTCATGTGTCTCAAACCCGAGTGGCTGCTCCACCTCCACTTCCTCTTCCACTACACCATTCAAGAGCGTTGTCTTGACATCCATCTGGTGTATCTTCCATTTCATCACTGCATCCAGAGCAATTACTATTCTGATGGAAGTGTACCTGGATACAAGTGCAAATGTCTCCTCATATTCTATCCCTTCTTTCTTGGAGAAGCAACGTGCCACAAATTTTTCCTTGTATTTCTCTATGCTTCCATCTACAACATGCTTGATCTTGTAGATCCACTTGGAAGTCACCAAATACTTCCCTTCTGGTCTCGGGACCACATCCCAAACATCATTCTTCATGGTTGACTGGTACTCCTCGATCATGGCATCCTTCCATTCCTTCCTTTCTGTCGCTTCTTCATAGTTGGCAAGTTCCTTGTCAATGATGTCACCTAGCAGGGCTACATAATTGGTGTATGTCCTCGGTCTCTTGCTTTCTCTATGCATCCCTTCTGTAGCGCCATATATTTATGCATCTTGAATTACCTCTCGTAGCCATGCTAGTTTACTTTTAAAGGAATTCTTCTCATGAGGTGGATCTACAGGTTCTTGGGATCTTCTATCTCATGGTCTTCTTCTTCATTCATTGTTGTATCTTGAATCCTGGGTGCTTCGGGTTCTTCAATGTCTTCAATAAGTAACTTTCTGGATTTGTTGTATGCTGAGTCTTCATCGAAAGTTACATCCCTGCTAATGTCAATCTTCTTGAATCCTAGGAAATATATTCTGTAATCCTTCAAGTTTTCACTATATCCCACAAATATACCCTTCTTTCCTGAAGGATCTAGCTTCGTCCTCTTCTCTTTCGGAATGTGTATGTATACTCGGAAACCAAATATTCTGAGATGGATGACTTATGGTTTCTCGCCGGAGAAAAATTCTTCTGGTGTCTTGTTATCAAGTACTCTATGTGGAGTACGATTATGTACATACACAACTGTTCTTGCAGCTTCTGCCCATAGATGCATAGGAAGATCCTGGTCGTGAATCATCATCCTTGTTGCTTCCATAATTGTTCTATTCTTCCTTTCTACAACTCCATTCTGTTGTGGATTGTATGGAGTGGTCAACTCCCTCTTAATCCCTGAATCTCTCCATAATTTCTTGAAGTCCTCTGATGTGAAATCTCCTCCATTGATTGATTGAAAAGTCATGATTCTCTTCTCTGTGTGGTTCTCGATCAAGGCCTTGAATTCCTTGAACTTACTAAATACTTCATCTTTTCTCTTCAAGAAATATATCCATGTCTTCCTAGAAAAATCATCAATGAAAGAAACATAATATACATACCCACTCAAAGAACTGGATGGCATCGGACCGCATACATCGGAGTGGATGATTTCCAAGATTGCTTTTTCCTTGCTCTTGCTACTTGGAAATGTCTTATTTGTGTTCTTTCCTTTCGCACATCCTTTGCAAATGCCTTCATGCTTGGCCTGGATATCTGGAAGACCTTCAAAAGCTTTGCTTGCAAGCGATAGTGACCTATAGTGCACATGTGCAAGCCTTCTATGCCATAGTTCACTTGGCTCCATAGATTCATGGAACAAGGCTTGTTTTGGTTGGCCCTTCAGTTTGTATAATCCTCCCTCTTTCTCTCTAATCATTGTTGCATCATCTATAGTCTTTCCTTTAGGCCACATAAGAACTTGGCCATCTATAAATGCAACCCTCATACATTTTGCATCCAATGCAGATATGGATAGAAGGTTCTTCTTTAGTCCCGGTACAAATAGAACATCTTTCATCTTCATAGACTTTCCAGAGTCTAGCTTATAAGAAAATTCACCACTTCCTCTTATAGGATATTGGTAGTCATCCCCAAGTTTCACTTTGTGAGGTGACTCATGTTCAGATGTATTCATAAAGGATTCCTTGAATCTAGTCATATGATTGGAAGCCCCAATATCTATAAGCCAATCATTGCTTCCATGTGTAATAGTTGTTGTGAGGGAAGAAATCAAAACATACTCTTCATCGCTTGAATAATCTTCACTTTCTTCTCTCGCCCTCTTCCTGGGAGGTTCATCATCCTCTACAGTGTGAGAATGATATATTCTCTTGTAGATCTTCTTCTTGTGGGAGCTACTTTTGTTCCTAGGACAATATCTGGAAAAGTGTCCCTTCTCATCATAAGTATAACATCGAATGTGAGAAATTTCTCTCTTGAGACCTCCAAGGTTCTCCCTCTGATTCTAGTGGTGGTTTTTACCTTTCTTGTGATGGTGATGCTCCCTCTTGTTGTTGTACTTCCTGGTGTGAGTTGTGAGAGCATTTTCTTCATTACCCATCTTTCCTTCTCGAGCTACAATTTGAGCTTCTTCCTGTGAGCACTCCTCCCACAAACTACTAAATGTGATGAGATTCTTCCTAGAGCAGATTCCTTGAATGAAGGAATCCCATGACCTAGGGAGACCATTCAAGGTGGTCATCACTATTTCTCCATTTTATATGTCTTCTCCCATAGCTTCAAGTTGTTCATTTATATGAGAGACCCTTGTAAAGTAAGACTTCATGGTCTCTTTATTTTGAATCTTCACATTCTTCAATTGGTTCCGCAATGTCATCTTCTGATTTATGTTCTTTCCTTCAAATAGTGTGGTCAAGGAGTCAAACATCTCTTTGGGTGTATTTAGAGATGACACATGTGGTATGAGATGATCCTTGATAGAATCTGCAATGATCCTCTTGGCCTTTACCAAGTTCTTCTTATGTAAGGACTTAGCCTCATCTCCCTCTGGAACTGGAACCTCTTCACTTATGTAGGTGTTCAATTCATTTTCTTCTAGGATTAACCTAATCCTATAATTCTATGCTCGAAATTTATCAACCCCTTCAAGCTTATCCTCAAGCTTGGTGTGGTGAGACATCTTTAATGAGAAACGCAAATGGAAATAAAAGATTTAGGTCTTACCCCTTGATTTGTTGAAATTGGATCTGGAGCTGGCTAGGGTTTGACAGAGACACCCTAAAAATTCAAACTTGGAATTTCAAACTTCTATCTGGATCGAAGGATGCCTCTTGCTGAGACAAGAAAGTTGGTATACTTGGAATTTGAAAACTCCAAGAATTGACCCCTCAAAAGTGACTTGCGAATTTTGGATCTGCGACCCTCTCAAATTCTGGTTTTCTAGTCCAAAAATCAAACTAGGGTTTGATAGATCCCAGGTTCTACCCAACCAAAAACTTCGATATTGGTCTCTAAATTTCAATTTTCCCGAGGAGAGCAATCCTATACTGGGAGCACTTCAAAATTCCACTTCTGTCAAAAGCCCTAATTTTTCGCAGCAATGACAGGCCAAAAACTAAAAAATGCTCAGAATCAAATTTAGTTTCGACAGAAAGATGCACCTTCCTTAGGAGAGTTATCATAGCCTCCAGCCCTTGATGATCTGTGTAAAGATACCCAAAAATTAATAAGCCCTAGATTTCATAGCTGCACAATGTCTTCTTCTCAGGTTAGCTCTGATACCATGTTAGTTTTTCACAATTTAATTCAATATGATCTAGGATCTTATCTGAGAGAATGACATGCACAACATATCAAACATAAGATACAAGAGACACAAATCATTTCACTGGGGAAACCATAAAGGAGAAAACCCTGCAACTTCCTCAGAGATAGAATGAGCAATAATACAAAACCCCAAAACAAGTAGATGGTCTCCAGCAACTTCCTCCTCCTCCACTTGTGAGAACTTGTCTTTCTATCACTTGTACAAATGAGTGAATGAGTGAATGATCAAATAGAGAGGATGATCCTCTCTATTTATACTTTACTTTCACTTTCCTTTTACCCTAACTGGGACAACTTGTCCTAGGAGAGTCTAATAGCCCATTCCAACTTAATTCTAGGCCGACCCCACTAGGGGAGTCTAATAACCCAATCAAATACAATAATAACCTTCCCGAACGGAGGAATGAAACCTCTCCGTTGGAAGTACACTGATATATGAATACAATATAAAATATACAAGTGAAATACATTCCGAAGTTACAAATACATCAGCACTATCCGCAGGTGAATGGACAAGTCGAAGCAGATAACAAATATTTGAAAACTATTCTTCAGAGGACTGTCAATTCCAGTAGGTCAAACAGGCACATCATCCTGTATCCTTCTCTTTGGGCATATCATTCTAATGTTAAGACCGCTATGGGATACTCACCCTTTCAACTCTTCCATGGGGTGGAAGTGGTTATTCCAGTTGACTGTGAAATCCCTTCTTTGAAGTTAGTTGTTCAGTCGATTCCCAACACTTCATATTTGGAAGAATGTTTGCTGCACCTAGAAAATATTGATGAGCAGTTCCGCGATGCGCTCATAGCAAACGAGGCTCATAAGAGTCGATTCAAACACCAATATGATGTCTATCAAACCTAGGTTTTTTCTCGAAGGAGACCTTGTCTTGCTTTATGAACAAGACAAGGAACCCTTGGGGGCAGGAAAGTTCAAGTCTATGTGGTTCGGTCCTTACATAGTTTGTAAATTTCTGAATAAGGGTTCCTTTGAGCTAGCCGATTAGGAGGGTAAAAAGTTGTCAGAACCTAGAAATAGGCTCTACCTGAAAAAGTATTATGCTTAAGCCTCTATGCTTTTTCATGTATTATAGTGGTACATTTTTGTAGAGTTAGATTTGCTTGTGGTTATTGTTGTGTCTTATGTGTCTATTGGTTTTTTTTTCAGATGTAAACGGAATACTTTATAGGATTTGCTGATGTCGCTAGTCGCCACACCCGTCAATTGGTTGCAGTAACTTGGGTTATTTACTCACCGTCTGGCCAACTTGTATCTTCGAGAGGGGCTTTCCTGAGCCCCACAACAAATAATGTGGATGAGTGTAGCGTGGTCATTGAATTACTTTGAGATGATATTCATCATGGAATTTCACGTATGGAGGTAAGACTCGACTTGCAATTGGTTGTTTTTTAGTTAATGGGTGAAATCGAGTTAGAGATCCTATTTTGTTGCGTCAGTTATTGCAAGTTAGGTTGCTCGAAAGAAAATTTGATTATATTACATATCAACACATTTCAAATAATTTAAATGCTTTAGCTAATTCACATGAAAATTATGTTTTAGAATGCCATCTACATCACACACAATCATAACAATCAATTCACACACAAAGATAAGACACATATGTAAATAAAGTTGATACTGTATATAAGCCATATAAAAAAATATATGAGTTTGGGTCAACAAGTCTGTCACAATGTCATATCAATATACAAAATGGGATCAACGGCCTAAAAAATATACATATATGTCCTCCTCTATAGAGAAGTAGGGGCCTCTTCCATCTCCGCTACAACCTCTCTGTAACAGCTAACAAGTCTAGCTACTTTCCTAAGTAGCCGAATCCATGTTGGGGGAACACCCACAACGCCTTGCTGCATCGCGAGTGGCATCCACTCGATCTTGTAAGTAGGGATGTCATGAGTCAACCGAATCATCTTTCCCTCTATACTCGTCATCATGGCATCGGCTGACCCTAGCTCGAATGGTTGTACAAAAGTGTGAGGGTGTCCCTCAGGGTGCACAAGTCCAACATCTGCATAAGACAAATTAATTAATACTCCAAACTCATCAAAAATTATATATATATAAAATGAAATAAATTTTCAAAAATAATATTTTTTTTCTTACTTATCTCTCCCTAAGAGGATCCTGGAGGTAGAGATAGATCAGGGTCACCAAAGAAGTCCATCCCCACATACGAAAACTTATCTAATGCCGGAACCTACCGACCCCACCACACCAAATGGTCCTCATCGGCATTGGAGAGGCTACTCTGATTGCCACCTTGGAGTTTGAATATGTCTCCCCAATGAGTCATGAGTGGCTCACGAGGATTGAGTGGGGGAAAGGCCATTCTTGTACTCAGAGCAGGAACCCTCTTGAAGAATAAGGTGCAAAGGATACTACCATAGCCGAAATTATTTTTCTTACTTGTTCTAGACTCGGTAAGTTGGTGCTTCATACTCACTAGTAAATTGGAACACCAATAAAAAACAATTCCACACAAGTAGTCTACACCGACTTGCATGTAGTTTCGAGGTTCAAGATGTTGCGCTGCAATTCCCCCTATTCTGTTTAAAATTCTTAGAATAACTTTCAAAGGGAATATTGCAATAGAACCTATCGAAACTTGACTGCCGCTCTTTTCGGTGCTCGACAAATAGTATGCATTGATGCAGTCTTGTATGGAAAGAGTACACGCACCTTGGAATGTTCCTTTAAGGTTGAACATCTCCCCTCTTCAACCAGTTATAAAATATATGTCATCAATGGTAAGCTTAACGATCTCCCCTTGGATATTTAAGACCCCTTGATCGACATCCCAGTAATGCACAATCATCTCAAGCAAGTGTGTTTGGGCTCGCATGTTAGTGGTTCGGTAGAATTTGAGAAACCCACACCTTCTTAACGTACTGAGGGTCAATGGATCCCCCATGGCATGTCTATCCATGTCTTCATGTTCTCTCTCTCTCCAAGTTAAAACCATCCTGCATTTATCCAACCATTTCATGCATTAGATTTTTGTTTTTTTTTTTCATTTTTATTGTGGTGTTCGCAACTGTCTCTTCTAGAGAGTAGTAGCTACCCATGAGTTCCTTTACAATAAATCCACGCACTTTCCACATATGCACGAGTCTTCCACAAGGAAACCCATGGGTACGCATACCTAAAATAAAAGGCTTAATAAAAAACAAAAATGACCATTTAAAAACTAAAAATTTGGAATGAAATGAAGGAGAGGGAGGAGAGTACTTACTTGTAGGTGTCCAAAGTTGATTCGGTAACCTGGAGTGATTGCAATGTGCAATGGGAGTAGAGGGTGGTTTTCCAACTTTTTGCTCCAAACGTTGAAATGGTGAGTTTGTTGTGTTTTTGTAACTATTTATAAAAAATCAAAACAAATTTTTACCCACTTTTTTATATTTTTGTTAGTTTCAAAATTATTTTAAACACCTTATTTAATTCACTAATATGCTTTTTGAGTTTTTGTTAATTAGTTAAAAGTGAAAATGACTATATTTCACAATGATGATCTATTAAGGTTTGTTTTCCTTCACAACATATCAATTAGGTACAATATTTTCCTGTTACTCTATGTCATTAAGGAATTTTTCTTGATCATGTTATATGTCACTAATCTGGTTGTCGATAGTATTTCATCACTTGACAGGTCATGGAACTTAGTGTCCCTAAAGCTTATAAAGTATTTTTAAGACCTTGTTAGACTTTTTCAAAATAAACAAGATCGCCGAGTTTAGTTGTCATTTCATACTCGTTAAAGGATTTGAAGTGACATCCACTTAGGTATATTTTTACCCCTTTTCCGGACCTTTGTGGATCATTTACGAAAAAACTATACTCTAGTCATATGTGGCTAGAAGAGTTCTTCTCTCATTGTTTTATACTTTTTCGGGTGAGGAGACTAAATTTACGAAAAAAGGACCTTTAGGAGTCTTCTTTACGGTTTTCAGACTCTCGAAACATGAAAACACCAACAAGCATTCACCTACTCGGGCTCGATGTGAAATCCAAAATAGGGTATATAGAGTTATTGTTTAAGTTTTTCAGACTCTTTAAACAAGAAAAAACCGGTGAGCACATACCAACTCAGTCTCGATATTAAAATCCACGAGTCGGTGTATGGATTTATTGTTCAAGTTTTTCAGACTCCTCAAAAAATAAAACACCGGCGAGCATAAACCGATCTAGGCTCGATATTGAAATCCATGGATCAGTGTTATAGAGTATTCGTCTATCTCTTCTTCAAAATCTGTAAAAAATGAAGAAGGTCCTCAGCTTTCCTCCCATGGACTCGTTAAATTTACACATGGTTGGACTTGTATCAAGCAGTCTTCTCCCACTTTCTTTGAGCTTGCTTCAAAAATGAAGAGAGACTATTGAGTTTGCTTTCTTGGACTCATTAAAACCAACAAGAAGGATATTATTTGATAAAAAGAGAAAAGGGAAGGGTATCAAACATCTTTTTAGTTTAAAGGAAGCAAGTCAGTCATGTCCTTGAACAAAGAATCTTTTGAGTCTATCATTCAGTTGGGTTCAATTTTTGACCTTAGGATGAACTTGATCTCAGAGTTTCTACTCCTCCGATTGGATACTCTTCCAATCATATGGAGAATATACCAATGTCTCATACATTGAAGGTTTATATCATGTTCCTGTTATGTTGAAAGATACCTAAGTCACTCTTGTGTCTTTCTCATTGTTCAAGGATACAACCTATGTTGGCCATTCTGCAGTTACCTTGACTTCATATGTCGGCCATCCTTGGTGTCAGTTTGTTTCATCTTGTATCAGTCCTACTCCAAATCAACTCAATCTTTTGAGTGTTTCACGTGTTGGATGATGAAGGATGCATTAAGGCCTACCTTCCAATGGATTTCTTCCCATCGACTTCAGCTCATCATGCTCTGGGAATGAAGTTTAGAGTTTCGAATAGTACCTTGGGGATTGTAGTCATTAGTGGCAATTTCCCTCGCTATGGGATAGTGAGAATACATCAATGTCTCATATGCAATGGATTCTTCAAGTGTTCGACTTCAATTCCACTTATTCACACTTGTTAAAATGTACTAGGTACCTTGGGCCCCATTTTCATTATTGGTGGATTCCCTTGCATTTGTTAACGATATACATCAATGACCGGTAATCAAATGGTAACCCCCATGTTCAACTCTAGCTCATTTATTTGAATGGATTGGGTTCGTACCTTGGGATGCTTTGGATGAAGACCTTGGGACTATAATAACATCATCATATTTATGTTATTACCCAAGTTGCCCAAGACTGAGCCGCACTCATTTTTGGCTCTTAATGAGACATAGATCCAGCTTGTTGTTATGGCTATGATATCCTATTTTTGACATGGATCCACACTTGTATTTCAGTGGCCATGCTATATACATCTCCCAGTTATGTATTGGATATTATGTTCTATAATACTAAATATCTATTTGATTTCAAGATTGTAATTTCTCACTCACATTGGTTTTTTTTTTCAGGTACTTTTGTGACTTCATCCTATGGTTTCCTTGCTTCTCCTATGACTTGGATTGCAATGTATTTTGGCCATCATTTCCCTCTAACCTCACAAATTAGGGGGAATCTGTTACAGTTCAAATAAGCACTTCTCCATCTATGATCACATTTCCCTATTGGTCACACAAAAGGACACTATGGATGGAAGAGCTAGATTTAAACTTAGATGACTTACTCCTGAGATCCCACATCTTCAGCTGAAAACCTGATTTTTTCTACATATTGCATTGAAAGTCTGTGACTCTAATAATTGACATCTAGCGGGTCATTCATGGGTCCTAATATTGAGAACCCATGAACATCACTTAAAATGTTGCATGCGTGAGTTGCTAAGAGAACTAGCCATGAAATATTCGCCTGTTTCCTAATGTCATACTCACAGGTATCTTAAGATGTAATCGAAAAATATATTAAGAATACGAATTGGGATTAGTAGAGTTGGTATTGTAACTCCCCCAACTTCCCAATTCAGCTGCCTCACGAATCTAAGTTCCTGCCTTGGTCATAAATACAAGGGGAATCCATGAGAAAGGGGCCAATAGAGAGAAATCTATTGTTATGATGAAGGATTTCCAAGTCAAGAGAGGAGCAGGAACCTAGAACTTGGTTCCAGAAGTGCTCGAAGCAAGATCAGGTATATCAGTTGTATTTTGTTGCATTTCTTTGACAATAAAGATTGAGATACTCTTCACATCCCAATAAAATGTTAATTCTATTGGAATTTGATTATAATTAATATTATATTATTTGTCAATATCATTATATGTTTATGTTCAAATCATTTTGAAGAATGTATGTGTGTTTTGCAGGTATATTGATGTGGATATTGGGAGAAAAGCTAGGACAATCCGCCATAAATAAGGCACTCTTTCCTAAACCCTAATCTCATTTATTTACAGTAATGAATGTCAAACCCTATGTATCTATCTGTCAACCCCATGTACATTGGTAGAGTCTATCCCTTGCTATAAGGTAAAATCCCTAGCAACACGCCCCCAAAAGTCACTTTTTGGGGCAGAAGACAACCGCCCCTAAAGGGATAAATTGTTGTAGTGTTTCTTAGGTTTTCGAGTAGCTAAATCAGTTCTTTCGTTGCCATATTCATGCTTTCCTTTCTCCTTGAACTATTCCTCTAATGCTGCTTTGAATATCCATTCACACTACTACTACCAAATTGCTTGTCACATGCCAACTGAGTCTTTGACAAGTCCGAGTTGTCCAACATTGATTAAGACCATGGAAAAACCATTATTATTGACTACTGGGAGTGCTTAAGATCTTTGAAGAGTTATTTCTACAAATGCCTTCTTTCCCAATGTCATTCGTTATTGATGCTTATGCATTAGTTTGCACCTTTAATACAATGATTGAATTTGTGTGCACATCCTTGAAAAAAATTTCTTCTAAACTTGTCTTCAGCATCACTCCATTAGTCACAAACTTAGCTGATCTATGATTCTTCTTTTAGGAGTTGTTGATCCCCAACAATTGTCCTGCTAGTTGGGGAATATTAGAAATGATAATAAGAAATATGTGCATAATTCTTGAGATTGCAAGGTTTGATGAAACTATTAGCACAAAGGTTTGTTCTAATACATAAGTGCAGGTTGTTGCACAATTGCGAGGAAATTGCCACACCATCATCTTGGGAATCAAGAAGGTGTTGTTAACCTGGAGTCCTCTATTGGAACTATTATGAATTACAATTTTTTTTTTGATCAAGTCAAAGATGATACCCAAAGATCTAGGAGAAAGTTCCATCACCCTCGATAGTGTAACCTTTCTCTAGATATAAAAAGAACAAAAAAACAATAATCTAGACATAAAATACATGTATAGAATACAGTTGTGCCTCAAGGCTCTACTCTTGGATTTACCACTAGCTCGTAACATTATATTGACTTATATACAAGACTATCTAGTCTAAAAAAAATTAAAGCATATTTTCAATTACTCCATTCTCAGTCATATTGGGGTTATCTATTCAGAACATGATGATTTTGCATTGTGTTTTTCTAAGGCAATGAACTAGGTGTTGAAGCAGATTATTGGAATGTGTATGTCCCTTGTCTGGAGCAAGTACAATTTTTGTTTGGAACTTTTTCTAGCTTCGCAAGGAAATATCTGGATTTGATAGGATTAATAAATATCACTTGGGATTCTCTTATATAATCTTATATAGGCTTTTATGTATACTCTTAGGGAGCAGTTATCAACTAGACGAAAAAGGTTGTCACTTTATCGGAAAGGAATTTTAACTTGGAAGAATTATGGATTTTTTTTACATTGTTTATAGACATAAGAGGTAGATACCAAGCAGCTATGCTACTTATCCCACTTGTTTAGTAAAAGATTCGCCAATACTTTACAATTTTATGTAATTTAATGAAAGTTTTATAATTTAGAATTTACAAAGTTTCAAGCTCTAATTCTTTGAAGGGTGCTAGATCAATGGAAGATCACCTTCTTTATAAGCAAGAGGTTGGTGGTTCGATTCTATCATGCCCTAATATTCATAGGGAATGGTGATGATCACTATCTATTCCTAAATATGTATCAATAGTAAGCGTTGTTAAAAATACATCATGAAAAGACATTTTTTTATATATGAAATGGTGACGGTCAACGGACGATGTCATATATATGCATCAATAGTAAGGGCCATGAAAGGTCCATCACCATAAATTATTGTTGTTCATAAATGGTGGCAGTTGATATCCATCATTATAATAATTATTCGTGATGGACCTTGAATGTCATCACATCACCTACACTTTTGTTGATGCGACCTTTGGCGACATTCAGTTTTTGCTGACGGAGGCTCTTTTGACCAACACCAATGAGCTTATGGTGACATTTTTCAACCCTCACCAAAATATGCAATGGTGATGGTCAACGAACATTACCATAACAATAGTGAGGGCCCTGAAAGGTCCATCACCATAAATCATTGTTGTTCATATGAAATGGTGATGGTCCCTATCAGTCATTATAATAATTATTCATGATGGACCTTGAATGTCACCACATTTACTATTGGTGACGAGGCCTTTAATGACATTCATTTTTTGGTGAGGAACACTCTTTTGACTTTCACCATTGAGCTTATGGTGACCTTTTTTGACCCTCACCAATGACCTTTTTCGTTGTAGTGTGTGAGTAGTGTAAATCATTGATCCATATCAAGGACCTCAGTACACTACACTTACATATAATTCAATGGATGGAAGAGATATGAATAGGTCAACCCAACAAAAAATGGTGCTATCAATGGGAACAACATTTATTCTTTCAATGTAAATTTAGAGGACACCCTACATAATTGGTTGGAGCACAACAAAGAATGGTCATATAGACAATGTGCCTCTTTTAGGAATTTCAGTTGGATTAGGATAGAAGTGAATTATCCACCATTATATGATGTCACTAGTATTATAAAAAAAATTAGATTGGGTGGAACAAGAAACTGGTTAGAGGAAATGGGTCATACATTGTATGTGGTGCTCAAAGCCACTATATTCCAATAGTGGGAAACATAGAGGGAAACCTTGTAGAGTTGGGATGACTTCCAACCTGTCATGCAATACCATTTTGTACCCCCACCTAGGTTCAGGGTATAAGTTTCTAATCCAAATGAGGAATTTGAATATAATGTTTTTTAAAATCTACCATGGGAGGATCAAAGTCAAGATTCATGTGCATAATTGCAATAAACAATGGACAGAAGAATATGATCCTAAAACATTTGGAGTACATAAGTTCATTTACATTCTCAACATCTTACCTAAAGCTTGGTACATACATGAAGAGCCTAGTCGGTAGACAAATACTTGTATTACTAGACATCTTCTTCAGTACATATTTCTCAATAATTGATAAGAATCCTAGCCTGATTAATTCTCTAAAGAATAACAATTAATTATCACTCAAATGAAAAAAGAGAAAATCATCACTTCAAGTGTGCTTCAGGCGTAAATAATCTATCAAGGAAAAGCAGTGTGAAGAGAACCTACATGAACTAAAATGATGTCATAAAAATTGGTGAAGTGATAACAATGATGATAATATGGATGAGTTGTGTCATATCACATTCAAGGAAACATGAGGAAAAGTTATTGTAAGCACACAGCTAGTAAGCCCGTGGGAAACATACAATTGAATATATTAAGGATGAAGAAATTAATCACTAGCTCAATGATGGGTCTTCATCCTGAATTTTATTTATTCCATGTCTTATATGAAATTTTGATATATTTTCCCTAGAACTTGACCCTCATATAAGACAAAATATGCCTTTTAATGATTGCAAGATTATTGTGACATGTTCTTGTGTAGATATGCATGATTTGTTTAAACTATTCAATATGAATGTGATGTACCTTTTTAGTGAATTGGTTTTTCGTATTTGCACATGAATCTCTTACAAAGTATAATGTGGTTCAAGGATAAGAATACATGAAATTAAAACATTAAGGCCAAGATCAAATCATCCACACCTCACTCCATATTATGAGAGACATGATGATCATTTTAGGGGATCTCATCCCTTCATCCACTTAAGGAGCTTCCAACAATCAAAGAAAAATTAATTCTAATTTATTGTCCAAGGAAATTCAATTTGGATGAGGAAGATGAAATTCCCTTGAGAGGTAATAAATATTTGTAGGGGATATCTTCCATAAATCAAGGGATTGATTAGGAGATCCATTAGAATATTTCTTCAAGCATAAATAGGAGCATAGGTTGATATATTGTGGAGTGTATATTTTATTTTTTCATTCATCAATTTTCTATAATCAATTTGTAAATTCGAATTTGGAAGGAAGATGTATTTTTGGTTCAAGTCTCCTGTTGTAAATAGTGTTTTTATCTTGAGGGATTCACCCATTGTTTACTTTTGGGTTTGGGATCGCTCTAAAGCTACAATGGAGGTTGAATCCCCTCTACAAATAGATAGATGGATGATGTATCATTTATTTTGATTGTTGTATTTTTCTTTATGCATTTCCATTTCATTGTTGGTTTCATGTTTCCTTCAATTCATGTACTTTCATTTCCAATATTCCTTTGCTTTCATGTATTCATTTTATTGGTTTTTCCTTATAATGTCGAGTACTTTGAAGTATGCTTAATGGATTCTCTATTACTACTACAATTTGTAAGGATTGAATGATCTAGTAGTAACATCAGGATCCTAGTTTCACTTATACATCCACCTAACTCTTCACCCAATAACAATGATGCTAGACCTCTCTTTGCCCTTGCACATTATCAATGGAGTTGAGAGAAAATATCATGAAATCATTGGGATGAAGAATCAAGGGTGATGAACTGTCAAAGTTGGGAATTTTACTCAGTAGTGTAGATTAAATTTAGTTATTTGTATATCATTCATGGGATACATCTGAGCAAGTTAATACCTTGTCGTTGCATGTTTAGTTCATAGTGCCTCAAAATCATTACACCCCTAGGTTGATAATTTAAGTATAAGTTAGGGTATGAAAAAATTCATGCATCATTGGAATACCTCATCCCAACACTTGTCTTACCATTCTCTTCTATTCTAAAATATATGCATATCATTCAATATAGATACCTAGTATACACATCAATATTGATATGCATGCATGTTCACATAGTCTAACTAATAATATATATGTCAACCTCATGTATACTAATATATATACTAGTATGCATAGAAGATTAATCTACCGCCAAGCCTGTATACATAAACATCTATACTTGCATGTATATTTAGCATGCTAGGAATATACATGAGTCAATGTATTTATACTTGGATTTTATGCCAACATATATGTGTGTGTATATATTTTTGTATGTACATATAGCTTAGTTAATCTATGTATATTTATATACTAATGCATGTATTGCTAAATATACTTTGATATATGCAATTGTTACACATAAATCTTCCACCCTGTGAGCATCAGCATTCTTTGGCTTGTAGGATCCATTTTAGTGACTCAGATCCATTTTCATCCTTCAATGATACCAGTCTATCCTATTTTTGTTCCTACCCACATGTTGCATCACTATAGCATGCGTACCCACGAGTTCCATCCCTATAGCCCGCGGGTATCAAGTAAAATGGTAAAAACCACTATTTTATTACTTTTACTCCCAAAAAGCGGTCATTGGGTGACCTTTGGCTCTCCATCTACCCAAGTAACATCTCGATGAGTCCTTTCACCTACCTTTTAGAGGACTATATATTGAGCACATATGGCTTATGGACGGGGGGAAGATGAGAATAGTAAAGGCACTCTAGTGGATTTTTGCCCTAACTTGAGTCTGCACTCATTAATCCCTATAGTTGTGAACCAGTTATGTTCACCTTCCAAACTCCTTTCTAGTTTGAGTTTGCCATTCATGGAGGATTGAAGTGCTGGAGGCACAAGTGGATTGATCTAGATCTTGGTTCAGATTGGTTGCCGACAAGAGGTCGTATAACTTTGTACTTCTTCTTGTTCATTAATAGAAATACTCATATTCTCGTCCAAAAAGAAATGGCAACTCCGCTGGGGAAAACATCCATGTTTGGGAAATTTTTTGAGCATTAGTCCATATTTAGAGTTGTTGTTTATCGAAGCTCTATGTCACTGATTGGCCGTTAAGATACATTGTAGAAAACTTGCTTTTTCTGAGCCTCTGGACTCTCTGTTTGACCATTTGATGTTCCTCACCCGCGAGCTGGCTGAGTTCTGCCCGCGTCTACCCGCCTCTGTTTACTCTACTACTCGTGGGTACCCGCAGGTATTCCTTCACCAGTAGCGTGTAACTCCGGATTTTGTTGGTTTATGGCTATTGGTTGTTGTTGGGTTAGTTTGGTTGATTCTTGAGTCTTTATTGGCCTCTTTCTTGACTGTTTCATGCCTTGGTTGTGACCAGATCTCTTCGTTTCTCTTGGTTGAGCCTTCTTGTTTTTTTACCAATCTTTGGTTTTAACCTCTTGGTTTCTTCCTTTTGAGCTCTTCCTTTTGGCTGAGTCTTGCTATTTAGGATTTGCTGGGTTTTCTTAGTGATCTTCTCGGCACTTCAATGACTGAATAGTGGGAATTGCCTTGCATTTTTTTATTCCATATATATTGGAAAAATACAAAAATATTCATTTAGTTTTTGCATTTTCCTTTCTGTTTATAAGAGAAAATACAAAAATATTTTATTTCCAAGTACTGCATTTTGCATTGAGTGCTTGTTTCCTTCATTTTAGGTTATGCTTGTGCATTGAAAATATAAAATTTTGCATATTTATTTCAGAATTGTTGGTTGATTTTGCATATTTGTGACATTGTTTTATTGGATAGTTGAGTCTAGGATTGGATGATGGTGTATATTATTGAGTCTACACATCACTAGTTTCACAACCATATCCCTTGAGTAATCACAACCACTAAAATGAAAGCTTAATCATAAAAATGATTAGACTTATTTTATTTTTAGGGTACACCAACTAGCATAGGTTTAGAGTCTTGGAATAGATCATTGTGAGTTAACAATCCAAGACTAATGATCGAAACATTAGGCGTCTGACCAGGGAGTGGAGGAATCCATGGTATAGATTGGTGTTCTCAGGAAAGCTCTACTCAAACCAAAGTTAAGCACGAGGTCACGAAAGGTTGGTTGAGGAGATATCCCTCTGATATCGGTTGAACGTGGGAGATATATCCAGGATTTGTTCATATCTGGGGGTACCGGAGGTTCGTCCTCTTGTGCTTTGGGCTTAGCTACCCTGTCCATATGACGGGTCCCACCTGCGACTGTTCCCCTGAGCATTGGTTATATTTCAGTAGACATAGTTTCCTTACCTAGGTACCGAACAAGGTACTTGCAGTGGTTATGCTGTTTTGTCCTGAGTCAGATAGGGATTGGACATCACAGTTGTGTTAGTGCAGTGGACTTGACCCTATCGACACAGTGAAGCCTGGGTGTCTCTATAACTGATTCTGTTACCTCCAGCTATAGTTTGGGAGTCTCAAGCCTCTCCTAGGCGAGACATACAGGCTCTAGTGTCGAGAGCTCATTTAGCCACTCAGTTTGTCTGCTCTTGGATGCAGATTCTCTAGGTGTGTGCTTTTGATTTACTATTTTTTGATCGATAGTTGGCCTTTAGGAGACATTGTGTCTCTCTCTGGAGAGAACATGGTGCGGAGACCTACACTCCTTCGGTCCTGTCATTTGGTTGTTTTAAAACAAGCTTTGGTTACACAATGCATTACTAGAGGATGCCGGAGGACTCCCTCTAAGTCTTCAGATTCTTACACAACTTACGTTGAGGATTACATGGCTACACATCCCAATATTGGGAAAGACCTTTCTACTCCTTCGGGTAGAGTTGAACACATTTCCGATCCCCAGACTCCTCATGAGGATTGGGGAGGTGATCCACCTGCGACTCAACCTAGTTCTATTGGGCCTAATCCACTTGACTGGGATCCATTTGATCCTTCAAATCCAGATAATTATCTTTACAGTATACCCGACTTACCCGAGGTTGAAGAACAGGACGAGCCTTTCGTTCCTTTGTTTCCACGCAATTCTAGATATAGGAGGCCTGAGACTCATGATGATTCCGACCCTATGGTCAACCCCACTGCACTCTCTTTTGGTATGCCTAGTCACAATACTGTCAAACCTTCCACTATGGTTGGTACTTATGCTGGCACTAGTCAAAGGGTTAGCCATACTATACCCACTGGGGGCACTACGTTATCCACCCACTCACATAGTATGGGGACTGGTCCGATTCCTAACCATGCTAATGTTGGAATGCGACCACCTCCTAGGAATACCCAACCTAGTCGGAATGCTGTCTGAAACACGACTCGCCATCCACCACCTAGTACACATGTTGCTACTCGTCAACCTAGGACCACTTTTGCACATGATACCATTCCTCCCAACCACAGCGGTGGACACTTACCGCATACTTTTGCGTCCACTACCGCCGCCAGTAATAGTAATGTAGGGGGTGGGAATATTTCCTATCCACATGGACATCACACCACCAACCTTGCTACTGGTCACACCCATATTGGACCTAGGAATACTTCTCATGCTTATGGTCATCACACGACTGCTCAAGCTAATCCTAATATTGGGGGTGGGAACATACCATACCATTATGGTCAATAAAACACGGTTCCCACTATGAATATTACATACATGCCCCATACCCATGGTGGAAACCCTTACTACAACACAGTCGGTGCTGGCCACCAGTATCACCCACCACCCCAATATGGTGCTCAAAATGCACATATACCTGCTTACTCTCATATGGGTCAGGAAAGGGGAGTTTATCCATCTTATGGCCATGGGCAAGCTTATGGGCCGTCAGGTCCTCAGTATCAGCAGTTTAATCCTCATGTTCAAGCTTTTGGTCCATTGTACAACATAGTTCCATTCAATCAACCTTTTATGGGAGCTTATAATCAAGATTTCCAGCCGCATCTCCCGTTCCTTGCACAATTGAATCTCTCGGATCTTTTAAAGCTCACGAATGATACGGTGTGTCACATCCCTACTTGGCCCCCGGTCCCTACCAAGCTCCCTTCGGACATTCCAAAGTTTGAGGGGAAAGGTGGTGAGGACCCAGGAGATCATGTCACGACATTTCACCTTTGCTGCTCCTCCAACTCTTTGAATCATGATTCCATTCGATTACGCCTATTTCAATGCACCCTCATGCGTGTAGCCACAAAATGGTATGTGGAGTTGCCCGGAAACACCTATAGGGGTTTCAACGAGATTGATTTGGTTTTATTAGACAATTTTCAGTTGTCGGTTCGTTATGATACTAGTACTGAGTTGTTGTCCACCTTCCATCAGAATAAGGCCACACATATTTTTGACCACGTTCAAGAGTGGCGTCGGTGGAAGAGATTAGTGAAAGCCAACATTCCTCCAAATTTCCTATTGGAATGGTTCCTCAAGTCTTTACTTCCATATATTGCTAAGGATGTTTCGATGTCTAGCATTATGACTGAGGAGCAAGCTATCTTGAAAGTCCAGCAGTTAGATCTTCTTTATTCTCAGTCTAGAATTTTGTATGACATTATTCCTGACGCACCGAGAACAAGACATGATCCCACGTCAGTTCCTGGACCACATGTCGATGGCATCATGGGGTCCACATGCACTCGCCCTGTAGACTTGGTAGCTAATCAAATGCAAAATTTGTCGTTAAACCAGTCTGCACCCAGATAGGTTCACACCTTGTCCACTTCCACTCTGTCGTCTGATTTACACAATGTGCAATCAACGAAACCGTCGGGTAACCAGCAACTTGGTGGTAAGAAAAAGGGGAGAAATAATTGTAGGGGTGGAAACAATGGAAGTAACAATAATAGAAATCGTAATACTCCTCGTAAAGAGAATGCCAACCCTCCTCAAGAAGGCGGTAATGCTGGCAAGGATCGTAAACATAAGCGTAAGGTGAAATTCCCTTGCAAACTTTGTGGGGAGGATAATCTTACTCACTTATGTCCTTGTATTGAAGAAGAATCGAAGCATTTGGCATAGAGCCCAGCTGTGTTGAAGGATCCCCTACCTCATCACCAAAACATGGCTTCGCATGCTCCCACCACTGTTTATGGTACTAATGAAATGACAACGTCTTCCTCCAATACCAGTGGTTACAGATGCATGAATATGGTTAAGTTGGAGGTTTGTGTTGCTACTCGTCAACGTGATTATGGTGCACCACAATTGAATTTGAGGAATGAGCCTCCCCCTCCTCCTGATAATTACTTGCATATCGAGAAGCCTTCTATTATACCACGGATACCGAAAGGTGTTCTCAAGCACTCTACGCATAATCCTAATGCTCGAGCCACCTAGAACTACTCCATCATATAAGATTTGGGCCAAACTTCGTGTGCCATGTCGGCTCTTAAAGGTTTGCAAGCCTGTCCTTCTTAGAAGCATGCCCTTTTGAGTGCATTATGAGTTCAGGATGGGGGAAGTCCTAGTGTTATCAAGTTCAATACTACTGATGTCCAACCTCGCTTTCCTTACCACATGGCTTTTCAAATCCAGGTGGTTTTCCTTAAGAGCTTCGTCAAACATACTATGGTTGATGAAGGTGCTTCCGCGTCAGTAATGTCGTTGACTTGTTGGAAATCTCTTGGCTCTCCTCCCCTACTCGCGTCTAGAACTACACTCACTGCATTCAATGGTAGATCTTTTACACCGCATAGAATTATCCCTTCCTTTGTTGTCTCCTTGGGAGGTAAGTCTGTGCCTATTGAAGTCGGAGTGGTTGATGCACCCATCCACTACAACCTTTTACTGGGTCGGAACTAGATGTATTCTATAAAGGCTGTTGCGTCTACTGTATTTCAAGTTATTTGCTTTCCCCATGAAGGCAAGATTGTGACGATCAATCAGCTGGATTATGTTGGCACTCCTTCCACAGCATCTATGGGATCAGTAGTCCCCCAAGTTTCTGATTCTCAGTTGGCAACTGGGAACATAGGTGTTGGAATGTACCCCTCGTTGATGTGAACTTTTAACCATTCTGCACCTGTGAATTTTATTGGAACCATTTCCGACATTGCACCTCCTCCTTTGAATAGTATGCCATTTCATACTTCCTATTGGGGTGATCCATGGATTTTGCCATCCGCGGATTCTATGTCTGGAGACATTGCACACGTTGGGATGTCTATGCCTTTATCTGTAGAGGAGCTCACTTACGATCACATCCAACAAACCACTACAGATCCGGATCTCTCTTCTCCCTAGACAATTGAAGAAGATCCCATTACGTGGCCAGTTTTGGCAGCCAACCTGTCTTGTTCACATGATTTCCTCGATGGTATCCTACCTTCAAATGGAGTTATTTTTTAGGCAATGGGTGGTGATGACAAGCCATGGGGGGATCTTTATCATATATCTCATTCCCCTCCTCCCCTTGATCTTATTGAACAAGATGGGCCTATAATAAAACCTGTTATCCATTTGAATTTGGATCCATTCACCGTCTCGTCCAACCCTGATTTGACGTTTGAGTCTAATGAGTCTTTGAGCTCTCCTATAGATCCACAAATCGGTGATCCTGATGAGTTCGATTCTACTTCTAGAATTTCCAACTCCTGTGATGATGAATTTGCCACTGCAGATTCCTTCACATCCTTCAGCTTTGCTCTTCATTTTGAAGATGATCATTTTGATCCCTCAGGTATTGGTACTATGGCACCTTCAGTGGTTAGCTCTACTTGCGTTATGTCTAAGGTTAACAATAGTGAAGTTGAAAATGTTTCTACCGCAGTGACTTGTATCGGATTTTTATTTACGTATGTTTTAGAAATGATATTGGTACTTATGTTTCTTGGAGACAGGATTCTTAGCTGGACTTATACTTGTTTACTGGTCCTTTTTGACATTTGCTTCGGCCATGGTAGGAATATTCGGAACCTATCATATAGGTTTAGGCCTCCCCATTGTTATGATGCATTTGAACCTATTGCTATCCGAATTCACAGACACCCCCTGAGTGTCCTTACCTTGCTCATGTTCCTTGCATTATGCATAGCTTTGTCCCATGCATTTGGAACTAGTCTCGCATATCCCTGACACTCATCTGCTCTCATTATGAGCATTCTTCCATATCTCCTTTGAGATCGTTAAAAACAGTAACGAGGTCACGAGCTTACTTTTTCAAGCTCGTTAAACCTTTACGGAAAAGATTTTTATAAAGTCTTTTTTAAGCCCTTGTTAGACTTTTTCAAAATCAAACAAGATTGTCGAGTATACTTGTCATTTCAGACTCGTTAAAGGATTTGAAGTGACATTCACTTAGGTATAAGTTTACCCCTTTTCCGAACCTTTGTGGATTAATTACGAAAAAGGTATACTCTAGTCATACATTACTAGAAGAGTTCTTCTCTCATTGTTTTACACTTTTTCGGGTGAGGAGACTAACTTTACGAAAAAGGACTTCTCAGTTATATCATGTTGTGATTGCATTGCATCATCCTGCTTGCCGCTTGAGCCTTGTGTCGGCTCCCGCTTACTTAGTTGATAGCCTGGTGCCTGAGCACTTTTCCCTGTCGAGCTCTACAGAGCTTATATATTTTCCCTTCACAATTTGATGACCCTTTGACCCTGAGGGAACACACCCCCGAGTGTCCACATCCTACACGCACTTCCTTGCATTGAGCATAGGTATGTTCCACTGCTTGGGACTAGTCTGCTAGCTATTTGACACTCGTTCCTTCACTTGTTGTACTATAAGCAATTTTATTCTTTTTCAAGCTTTTCCCAAATATGAAAAAGACCAAAAAAAATCAAATATTCGAAAAAGCCGAACGGGATTATGGTCATTATTGCTTGTTGGTAGCTGTTGTGTCACCTTTGAACAGAGCATTCATTCCACTCCGTACATTATGAGTCGGGACTATAGTTGGGCCTTAGGAGCTGTACTTGTTTCTCAGTTTTCTCCACCGATTGGTTAAGCTTCCAGTCATTATGGAGACCTCTGTAATGCCTCCTGCATTGCACAGTTTATGTCGAGCCTATGCTGCCTGAGTCTATCCATCTGCTCGTGCTCTTGTTCAAAGGAAGTCCTGAAACCAGTGTCGGCCACTCCTCAGATATCTTGACTATTGCATGTCGGCCATACTTATTAAGTCAGTCCGTTTCACCTGAGATCTTCCAAATCTTTCATCACTGCTGGTACCTCGTGTTGGTTGATGGGGGATGCCTTAATGCCCTCCTTCCATCGAGTCTCATTCCGTTAACCTTAACTCATTCATTCTGGGACTTGAGGCTTAGAGTTCAGTTGAGTACCTTGAGGCTTGTAGTCATTAGTGGTAGGTTCTCTCACCATCAACAGTTTTGGGAATACATCAATGTCCCCTGATCGATGGATTCATCCTAGTGTTCGACTTCAACCCATTTATTCACACTCTTATGATTGTGCTCTGTGCCTTGATACCCATTTTCATTATCGGTGGGTCATCTCGCGTCTCTTCACGGTATACATCAATGATCGATAATCAGACGATGTCTCATCAGGTTCAACCCCAACTCCTTTATTCACTTGATGGGACTTGCACCATCGAAGACTTGTGTAGAAGACCCTAGGCGATTGTGGCATTCAGTATGCTACATATGACTTTGACTTTATATCTGAGACATCACCTCTCAGATTTCAACAATTTGTACCTCTAGTTTGCACCGGTTGTCTTCTTTTCAGCAGAAGACCATATCTTACTGTAGAGGGATCATGGCTATGATCACTTATGACATGTATCTACTTATGTACTACCTATTCATGGCCATTGTATCAGATTGTTGTACTATACCGACATGTATTCAGAGATATTATTGTATTATGACAAGTGATCCGTTCTTTCCACTTATGTCTCCATCACTCCACTTCTGAGTTTTATAATGTATTTCGGCTATCGTACCACTTTCAGTCTCTAACCTCACACATTGGGGGGCATCTGTTACACAAAAATCTTCCACCCTGTGAGCATCAGCATTCTTTGGCCCGTAGGATCCATTTCAGTGACTCAGATCCATTTTTATCCTTCAGTGATACCAGTCTATCCTATTTTTGTTCCTACCCACATGTTGCATCACTATAGCATGCGTACCCGCGAGTTGCATCCCTATAGCCTGCGGGTATCAAGTAAAATGGTAAAAACCACTATTTTATTACTTTTTACTCCCGAAAAGCAGTCATTGGGTGACCTTTGGCTCTCCATCTACCCAAGCAACGTCTATTTTCCCAAGCAACGTCTCGATGAGTCCTTTCACCTACCTTTGAGAGGACTATATATTGAGCACATATGGCTTATGGACGAGGGGAAGAGGAGAATAGTAAAGGCACTCTAGTGGATTTTTTCCCTATCTTGAGTCTGCACTCATTGATCCTTGTAGTTATGAACCAGTTATGTTCACCTTCCAAACTCCTTTCTAGTTTGAGTTTGCCATTCATGGAGGATTGAAGTGGTGGAGGCACAAGTGGATTGATCTAGATCTTGGTTCAGATTGGTTGCCGGCAAGAGGTCGTATCACTTTGTACTTCTTCTTGTTCATTAATAGAAATACTCATGTTCTCGTCCATTCATGGTGTGAATGTCATTTATTATACATTGGGTTGCATTTGCTTATGATATTATGGACCATTGTTATTGATGATGTTAATGCTATTTATATATCACATGTACTTGTTAGATATTTGTTGTCAAGACTAATTTGCAGATTACAAGTGCTTGTACATGCGCAGATTGAAAGCTCCAACGGGGATCTACATCAAACATTGGATCGAGGTTGGTTACATTTCTCCATTGTTTTAATATTGTCGTTTATAATAGCATTGTTTTGAGAATTGAGTAGATTTCTAGTAGTCATCTGTCTGTTGTGGTATTCCCAATCCATAGTGAGTTTTCTCCAATACAGCAATAACTTTTATGTATATATATATGTGTGTGTGTGTGTGTGTGTGTAGAATAATGTATATATACTAATATATATCTCTACCATTATATTCAACATCTCTAATAATATCTATATATCAATATAGATATTAAGATTAATAAAGTTACACATAAAATTTCTCATCCTTGTACTTTCAAGACTTTAACCATGACATGCTTTTTTGAAAATTAATTATGAAATCAAATAATTTTTGTTTTATATTGAAAGAATATTTTTAAGAAATAAATAAATTATATTGAATATTTTTATTATAATAATAAAATAATATATTTTATTAATAGTTACGAATTTAATTAATATTGATATTTTATTAAAATTTATAAATTTAATAAATTTTGAGTATAGACATAAATTTTTTCATTAATCTTTGCTAGGGGCCAAAGCAAGTGGTAAATGAGGAAACAATATTAGAAGTTGTAAATGGAAGGTCACAATTTCAAATCCCGTGAGCTTGTGCCCCATGCTTGTAGGCATCATCATCATCTTATATATTTATTTCTTTAAAAAACTTATTTTATTAAATATTTAGTTATTTTAATAAAATATTCAATAAAAGAAGGTATTTTATTCAAATTTAAGAGTTATTTAGATCAAATTAGTTTAGTATACACAAATTGTGATTATAAAGGGATTTGGATGCTAAAGAGAGGTTTTTTAGGAGGTAAAACATTTTTTGTTTTATATAAAAGCTCTCTACATACTATAATTTTAATCTTGAATTGATTGCATAAAAATATATCATCCAAATTACATAACCTAATTTAAGAAAAGTGAAATTCTAAATTTTTTGAAAATAAAACAACTATGAGTACTTTCATTCGAAGAAAAAATCTACAAGTGGGATCACCACCATTTAGTCTATGAAGAAAAGTTTGATAAAAAAAAAAATTTAAAATCATATAAATGTGAGAGTTGAAAATTATATATTTACTTAGATTTGTAAATGATTAAAATTTGTTGTACTACTTTGTAAAACAATAAAAAATAACAAATATAATGTTCATATTTAAACATTCTCTTTCATTTGACATTAATCTTAACGTTACTTGCACTATAATAATACAAAAAGATAATTAGTTTAAAGCAAAATACATTATATATGTAATTCAAGTATTTCTTCATAAATATGTTAAAATCATTTACATTTATAAATAAAAAAGGATTCACATTAAATAAAATTTTGATTCTCTAAATTTTATTTTCAACCCAACCTTATCATACCTATACTTTAATCAACTAACATTATCATACCTATACTTTAATGAACTAACATTTTTAGATATAGTCTTCATTTATCTGCATAGTAGTGTTACATATGAATGTTATTTAATATATCAAGTGCATTTTTTTTATAAATATTAATTATATTTTATTAAAATATTATTTAAAAAGTATTTTTTTAATAAATGAATGCGTGTTCAAAGATTCCTACAATATATGTCATGTGCATAGGGAAAGGATCTATTATAGGGAAATGGTGTGTGCATGGAAAGGATCCATTCAACAATGAAATTGCAGGATGTGCATCCGACCCTTGTCCAACGTGGCAGCCATGAATCAAAACCTTCATCGATGCTTACAACATCAGTCGTGATGTTGCTCCTCCGCGTTGCAAAATATGCTGATGGAGCGTACAGTTTACGTTAGCATATGTAAAACCCAGAGATAATAAAAAATCATTTCAAATCATGAGTAGTCGTTGTATGAGAACGACATATGATAACGACATCTTGATCCAAAATGCCATTATTTGAACAACATATACTTATTTTCTAATAATTTTAATATATTTCAAATCATTTGATTTTATAATTTTAATAAATTATTTATTAAAAGATATTATACACATCAAATTTTTAATGATTTAATAAAATATTCAATATATTTTATTTAAAATTTCAAATATTTAATAAAATATTCAATATATTGATGATGATGAGATTGATATCCACTAAGATCTATTTGATTTATTAGAACTTAAAAAAGAGAACGGAATTACTTTGATTTATATAAAATTTGATTTATATGATTAAAAAGTTCACACAGAAAGAAATATCAATTTTTTTATATAAATTCATAACTTTAATGATGATTGTTTTAAATTTTTATATAAATATCAATTTTAATTAATTTTATAATTCTAATTTCATAATTTCAATAATTTTTTTTTATGGAAATAATACATTTAAGAAAGAAATAAAATATATTGAATATTTTAATTAAAATAAAAAATAAAAATATTTTATTGATAACTATGAATTTAATTAATATTGATACTCTATTAAAATTTATAAATTTAATAACTTTTGAGCATAGAAATAAATAATAATAGTATCTTTTTTTTGGTTTCAATGTAACTATCACCATATATATTTATTTCATTTTTTTATTTATTAAATATTTAATTATTTTAGTAAAATATTCAATAGAATAAAGTATTGTATTCAAATTTGAGAGTTATTTAGATTAACGTAATTTAGTATACATAAATTTTATTTATAAAAGGATTTCAATGCTAAAGAGATATTTCTTTTAGGAGGTAAACCATTTTCTCTTTTATATAAAAGCCTTAGACATACTATAATTTTAATAGCCAACATGTGATAACGGAAATTTATCTACTTAAAACTTTCATTTGAAGAAAAGTTTGATAAAAAAACATTTGAAAAATCATATAAGTGTGAAAGTTGGAAATTATATATTTACTTAAAATTGTAAATGATTAAAATTTGATATACTACTTTGCAAAATAATAATAATAATAAATATGATGTTCATATTTAAATATTGCTTTTAATTTTACATTAAATTTATTATTACTTTTAGTATATTGATATAAAATAATAAAACAAAATAAAACAAAATACATTGCATAAATAATTCAAATATTTCTTGGCAAATATGTTAAAATTATTTGTATGTGTAAATAAAAAAGATTTACAATAAATACAATTTTAATTCCCTAAATTATGATTTCAATCCAACCTTATCATATCTAACCCTCATACACTAATATTTTTAAATATAATGTTCATTAATGTGCATATATATAATAGTCTTATACCCCAACCTTCCCATACCTATAACCTAACCCACTATCCACTAATATTTTTTAGATATGATATTAATTGATGTGCATATGCATAGTAATCGTACATTCATATGCATAGTAATCTTACATATAAATGTTACTTAATATATCGAGTGTATAAGAAAACATTTTTCAAATATTAATATTTTATTAAAAAATATTTAAAAAGAAATTTGTGTTCAATGATGCCTACAATATATTTCATGTGCATAGGGCAAAGATATAAAAAACATTTTTCAAATATTAATATTTTATTAAAAAATATTTAAAAAGGAATTTGTGTTCTACAATATATTTGCTGTGCACAGGGCAAAGATCTCTTGTATGCAAATGGCGTGTGCTTGGGCAAGGATCCGTTCAACATTGAAATTACAGGGTGTGCATCCGACCCTTGTCCAACCTGGCGGATACCATGCTAATGGAGCATTGTCCACGTCAGCGTATCATAGTAAAACTAAGAGATAAGAAAAAAGCATTTCAAATGTTGAGTAGCCGTTAACGGCATCTTGATTCAAAAAGCCATTCTCAATGGCAAAATGATTTAAAGGCCAAACATCTCGATGTGACCGCAGCCATGCTCTTGAATCCCAATTGGCGGTCATGAGCTCTATCCTCAATTGGCTTGCAGAACATTTCAATGGCTTCTGCTAATGGCTTGTGCCCTGGACGAGGCAGGCGATCGAGGAACCCACAAGATCCCCACCCTGACTAACTGGCGTACCTCAATCCAGACAAACTTGGGAGATTAGAGGTGGCCAACAATGACGGATGCCCTCCTTCGAAGCTACCAGCTGCAAGAGGAAGCGATCGGCAGAGACAGATTCAGAGTTATCAGGAGATGTTTCAACAAGCAAAGTGGGCAACAGGCCGCCTGCAAGACCATTAGAAATTCAGAGCTGCGGCAGGAGCATCAGAAGTTCAGAGGTTTGGTTATTTTTTTGAACTCCCGTGTAGAAAATGGTATATGTGTTCATAGGGTTGCGTTATTTTTTATTAGACTGCAATAAAAACCTAAAACCTGTTGTACTTTGTTCAAAGGGTTTTGTTGCTGCATCCTGAAATACTGTTTTGTTCAGAGGGTTTTGTTATTTTTTATTTGACACACTTTGTTCAAAGGGTTTTGTTGCTGCATCCTGAAATACTGTTTTGTTCATAGGGTTTTGTTATTTTTTATTTGACACATTTGAATCCCATCCCTCTTCGTTTTAGGCTTTAATGGGTTGTTTTTCCCAATTGGTTTGCATAATATTTCGTAGAAGTATATTACTTTAAAGAATGTTGGCGTGGCTCAATATCAAAATAGAGAGCAAGAGAGATCGATTGATCATGGGGTTCTTGGCTTTGCTGTCGGTTATGAATATTCTTCTAATCGCGGCTTCCTGCATGGATATTCTCACTCCGGATGCCCGAAAGTATTTGTTCTCACTCAGGATGTTCTGCGGAAACTGCTGTCTATGTAGTTCACTTTTCATCTTTGACTTAAACAACATTCAACTAGCAGTAACCGTGGTCGATTCGTACCCTAATCCTTAGTGTTCTATCTGTGGTAAGAATTAATGTTCTGCTGTCAATCTGTATTTTCCATTTTATGTGAGAATCGATCTATCTTCATTAAATAAGAGATAAATATTTCGGAGTGAAAGGCTATAACTCCTTTTGTGTTGGGTTAATATGAAAAGGATATTATTGTTGGGAAGGAGCGGTCTCCAGAAGGGAGCTGACTCTATTTATTCCCCACTGTATAATGTTCTTGGTTAGAACGGCCTCATAGAAGCCACGATTCCAGCCTTTGTCTGGTGAAACCATAGAAGCCCATCTTTTAGCTTCTTTGTTTGCTGCGTTTAAGTGACCCAAAGAAGTGTAGTCAACCTTTTCTCTCTGCATGTGGTGTGAAGAGATGTCCTCACTGGAAGAGGATCGATACTGTTGTGTCAAGGTTTATATACAATCAATTGTTTACTGTATTGGGCGAGCTTTCAGTTTAGAGAGCCAGTGTTCTATCAGTGGTAACAATTAATGTTCTGCTGTCAATCTGTATTTTCCATTTTATGTGAGAATCGATCTATCTTCATTAAATAAGAGATAAATATGTCGGAGTGAAAGGCTATAACTCCCTTTGTGTTGGGTTAATATAAAAAGGATATTATTGTTGGGAAGGAGCGGTGTCCAGAAGGAAGCTGACACTATTTATTCCCCACTGTATAATGTTCTTGGTTAGGACATCTCTTTGTCTGGTGAAACCATCTTTTAGCTTCTTTGTTCGCTGCGTTTAAGTGACCCAAAGAAGTGTAGTCAACCTTTTCTCTCTGCATGTGGTGTGAAGAGATGTCCTCACTGGAAGAGGATCGATACTGTTGTGTCAAGGCTTATATACAATCAATTGTTTACTGTATTGGGCGACCTTTCAGTTTAGAGAGCCAATACCCCAAACCTGTAATACCTTTTATTATTTTGAGATGGCGGGCTCAAAAGAGAACGCACTCTTATTTAAATATTTGTTTATTACACAGAGGGGAGCGACCTCTCATGAGGACTGGCTAACAATATTTCTTTTCATATTCATCATTGTAGGTAGACGAGTGACTCCTGCGAGGGATATCAACCCTTAAGTATTTAATAATAATCTCTTTTTGAAAAGAATCGTATTGTTTGCGGTGTGTTAGTAACAGGAATAATGCATATTATTCATCCATATTGAGAGATTGACCTCAGAAAAGTCTCTGAAGGATTTGACCCAATGGTTGAACTGCTATCATCGTAATCTTACTTCTTTCCTATCATCATAATCTTACTTCTTTCATTGGATATTAATCGCTGTAGGTAGATGGGTGATTTCTGCAAGCGTAAAAGGGGGCGGCCTCTTTATAACGAAGATGAGCACTTTTTGCTTTTACGTTTTTGTTAAGAGCACTCTACTTTTTATTAGAAGTGAATTGAGCTCTTGATCTTTTATCAGAAGCCTATTTTAATATTTAAGAGTTAAGTTAAGGATGGGGAATTGAACTCCCTTTAAAAGTTAATTTTAATAATTAAGAGTTAAGTTAAAGATTGGGAATTGAATGCCATAACTGTTACTTGAATGAGATATGGACTCCAAACTATCTACATCTGGTATCAAGCTAGGCTCAAATACTTGGCCTTATCTGGTATCAAGCTAGGCTCAAATACTTGGCCTTATCGGAACTTTACTCACTAAATATATCTCATGCAAAATACAAACCACCGTTTTATAACTGAGAAAACACAACAGCATTCGAATTTTTCGATCATTCGATCAGTTTAACAAACATATGCCTTGGACATGTTTAACAAGCCTACAAAACAGATTTCACCATCCTTAGCTGAGTCTTAGAAACAAACATATGCCTTGGACATGTTTAACAAGCCTACAAAACAGATTTCACCATTTGTCCTAAAATTCAAATGCATGCTTTCCGAGAAGCCTCAATATCCATATCCTCCCGGAAATGACGGCCTCCATTGGAAGGAACTAGAGACAGCCTCGGTATCCATAGTGTTCCATGTTCCATAGTGTTCACTACTTAATTTAATATCATTGTGTTGAGTTAATAGCAATATCTAATTCTTTTGATGGTGGGGATCGTGCATTATCCACGTAACAATTAACCACCTGCTAAGTCTTTCCCGATACAATAGCCACCATTGTAATGATGTTGTTGCCTATACATAACCAGCATTTTAGAGATTAACCATTAATGCAATTGATTCCTTCAGCAAAACGATATGTTGGTTTAGCCATTCTACGTTAACTATTGTTGCCTCTCACAGAATTCTTATATTCAATTAGAACTAGAATGCAAAACTCCGGAAGGTGGCTTTGTGTGCATGAAACAACTTAAATAGCTCACTATTTTATTGGACTGAGATGTTTCTTCATAAAACTAGATTAATTCTCTTGTATTAAGAATCTCTCTCTTTTTTCTGCTTTTTGCTAGAGACCACGTGCTAGAGATGTGAATTGATGCCATTAAGGCGGGGGTTTATATTAAAATTCTATGAATAGTTTGGTATGTGGGGACTCTATTAATGGGCATAGCTTACACGTTCATATTGACAAAAGAAATAAGTTACAAGGTCCAACATTCTCATAATGAGAATCCATGTAAATCGATAGATAATTTGTGCGGGTTTAGTAAATCCACCGACGTAGATTTGTGGGCTTTAGTTAATGGTCTCTTTCTAAAACCCTAGGTTAAAAATGAATAAAATAATAAATTTGAACATGGCATGTAATTAAATCATAATCAATGTTGGACTTCTCAATTGGTAAGACATGCAAATACTCTCTTGGTATGGGAGGTTAGGAGTTAGTGCCTTAAGTCCTTAAGAGTTTCATTGTTTTTTAGTCTCACGGGTTAGTTCAACTCTGCTAGCGGCTATTTGTAACCCACATCATTGTTTTTTTTTATTGATAATTTTATTTATTAAGATGGACTTGTATCAACAATCAAAACCTTATATTTTATAGTTTTTTATATTCCACTTGTAACCTTATATTGTTATTGTTTCTTATAATACAATTTAATTCTTAAATTATTATCAATAATATAAAATAAAATTTAATAAAAATTTAAATATAAAATAAAATTTAATGGGATATTTGTACAGTTTTTGTGAGTTTATTAAAAAATTATAAAACCATGTAAACAATATCAAATAATTAAAAATAAATATAACACATTTATCTAAAACAATCATATCATATAATTATACTATTTTAGATATAGTATTTTAGATATAGACCTTGTTATTAATTAATAAGTTCATAATGCGCAGTTGGTATAAGGCATTGATATTATTATATTATGTTAGTTTGTTAGATTCTTCGATTTCAAGTTCTAGACCTTGTTATTAATTAATAAGTTCATAATGCGCAGTTGGTATAAGGCATTGATATTATTATATTATGTTAGTTTGTTAGATTCTCAAGTTCTAGACCTTGTTATTAATTAATAAGTTCATAATGCGCAGTTGGTATAAGGCATTGATATTATTATATTATGTTAGTTTGTTAGATTCTTCGATTTCAAGTTCTGTTAGTCTGTTTGATTTCTCGATTTCAAATTCTATTTGTTATATATATTTTTCAATTTTAAATTTTATTTTGTAGATTAGATTTCTCGATTCCAAGTTCTGTAACTCTGTTTCATTTCTCCATTCCAACTTCTATTTGTTATTTATATTTTTCAATTTCAAATTCTATTTTCTTAGTTAAATTTCTCAATTTCAATAGTTTTATGTCTATTTTGTTAGTTTGTTAGATTTCTCGATTTCAAATTCGGTTAGTTTGTTAGATTTTTTCAAATTCTATTTTGTTAGATTTCTCGATTTCAGATTTTGTTAGTTTGTTAGATTTTTTGAAATTCTGTTTGTGGATTACAAATTCTCAATTTCAAATTATCTTTGTTAACTAGATTTGTCAATTTCAATAGTTTTCTGTAGGTGAGCGTTGCTATTTTGTATGTTTGTTCGATTTCTCAATTGCAATGGCTGATGGGAACTGCTCCCGATCAACTGAACAGAAGAACAACCCCAATGAGGAGCTGTGTCTGCCGTGGGCCAACGTCGCCATAATAATGAATAAAGCGTTGGTGCAGCAGGGCGTGACGTTAGTGCAGCAGGGCGTGACGTGCGTTGGTGCAGCCGTGGCCCAAGATTTGAGGGAGCCGATGCAGCAGTGCCTTAAAAAGTTCATCCGTTTTATCAGCCATGTGGCGTGGAGTAAGAGCGTCTCAGACAACCGCAAGTCTATTGGCGGCGATGATTTGTTATGGGCACTGCAAGCTTTTGGTTTGAATTCTGAAAACATTGGTGTGTTTGAATTCTGATTATCGAATTAGGTTGGTTTGAATTCTGTTGGGTTTGAATTTTGAAAACATTATCGAATTAGGTTGGTTTGAATTCTGAAAACATTGATGTCTTTATTTTCTAATGTCTTTATTTTCTAATTATCTTTTTGGGAATCTTTTATGTTCAGACTCTACCTCGTCAGCACGCGGATTGCCGGAGTTTTAAGCTCGTCATTGTAGGCAATGGAGGAACAGGTGCGATATAAATAGGGTTTATGTTCATCTGGTATGTTTTATCTTTCAATAGCTTAGATTGACTGTTAGAAATTTTGTGAAATACGAAAGTGAGTATAAGATTTATATTAGTTTGCATTCTATTAGAACCTCTGTATACTCTGTCTCATGCAATAAATGGTATTTTGTTCAGAGGTTGGTTATTTTTTTGAACTCCCATGTTTGTTTGTTTTTTGTAAACTCCCATGTAATAAATGGTATTTATGTTCATAGGGTTGCGTTATTTTTTATTAGACTGTCATGCAATAAAAACCTAAAACCTGTTGTACTTTGTTCAAAGAGTTTTGTTGCTGCATCCTGAAATACTGTTTTGTTCAGTGTTATGTTATTTTTTATTTGACACATTTGAATCCCCATCCCTCTTCGTTTTACGGTTTAATGGGTTGTTTATCCCAATTAGCTTGCATAATATTTCGTGAGTGTGGGCCTCGGTTAATATCAAAAGAGAGAGCAAGAGAGATCGATTGATCATGGGGTTCTTGGCTTTGCTATCCGTTATGAATATTCTTCTATAATGTTCTCACTCCGGATGCTCTGATGTTTGCAAGCTTGTCAAAATCAGTGACACTTGACAACATCATCACTCGGTGGTACATGCTAGTTAACCTTCTTCTAACATTATTGATTGGAGGTTTCTGAGAGTGGATCGTTGTAGTAATAGTACTGTCAATCCCAAATATCTCAATAGCTGAACTGCTTGTTTGGTTGTATGAGTATATCTCACCACATCAATGGATGGCCTTCTCTTAAGAATAGATGAGTAAGAATCCTTAAAGGGGGCATTTGTTTTCTGCTTGGATGCAGCCTGTGGGCTTTTAACAAAATAATTCAGGAAGCAATGGACATGTTGCTGGTTGCTGTCGCTTCCGTCGCCACGGTATGATTTGAAATCCCAATGATGAAGATAAGAAATTAGGGTTTCTCCAAAATAGTTGAGAATGGTATTTCATAACAAATACCATTCTCGTTGTCCCCACATCTAAGTATTGATGTAAGAAGCACTGCACAAGTACAGGCACAGGAATCTTCATGCACAGCTTGATATGCTGCGGAAAATCTCAATTATTTGTGCCTAAACTGAGCATCGTGCATCTGAATTATTTGTGGAAACTGCTGTCTATGTAGTTCACTTTTCATCTTTGACTTAAACAACATTCAACTAGCTGCAGTAACCGCCGTCGATTCGTGCCCTAATCCTTATTGTTCTATCTGTGGTAACAATTAATGTTCTGCTGTCAATTTGTATTTTCCATTTTATGTGAGAATCGATCTATCTTCATTAACTAAGAGATAAATATTTCGGAGTGAAAGGCTATAACTCCCTTTGTGTTGGGTTAATATAAAAATGATATAACTCTTTTTGTGTTGGGTTAATATAAAAAGGATATTATTGTTGGGAAGGAGCGGTCTCCAGAAGGGAGCTGACTCTATTTATTCCCCACTGTTAGAACGGCCTTCCATAGAAGCCGCGATTCCAGCCTCAGTAATGAATTGTTGGAAAGCCAATGCCACAAACCTGTAATACCTTTTATTCTTTTCAGATGGCGGGCTCAAAAGAGAACGCACTATTATTTAAATATCTATTACACAGAGGGGAGCGTCCTCTCATGAGGACTGGCTCACAATATTTCTTTCGATATTCATCGCATAGGTGGACGAGTGACTCAACCCTTAAGTATTTAATAATAATATCTCTTTGAAAACAATCGTATCTTTTTTAAAACATTTAGCCAACTCCCTTTTTTACACTCTGCTTCAAGAAAACTCATAACGTACACTCTGATATAGATATATAGAATCAATTAATACTAAAAATTAGAATTAAATTTAAAAATAATATTAGGTTTAAAATCTCTTTTATTCAAATTTTAAATTTAAAAATTAAAATAAATATTATGTTTAAAATCCTTTTTTTTTAAATATATTTTATTTAAAGAAATTTGTAAAAGAAAAACATCATAATAATTAATCAAAATAACTTAACGTCAATCAATTTTGAGTGTAATATGAATTCGTACCCATATTTAGAGTCCCCACTCCGCAAGTTCACCTTCTAAAGAATTGAAAATATGCAACAAATGCAGCCAGGTTTGTATAGGCCCTTTTACCATTTTTATGGGTCTCTTTGAAGGTGTAAGCTTATGTTGTTTTTTTAATTTTTCAACTAAAATTTGATTTAAGTTGTAGTCTTAGGTGGTTAGAATTCTATCCTTTAAGTACTTTAAGAGTAACCCAATATGCTAATTCATTTTTAACCAAACTTGTAATTTAAAAATTAAAAATCTCTATTTCACCCAGAAAAATGCAAATCGTCTTAGTTTAGCTTCCATTGACCAGTTGTTTGCAAATCGTCTTAGTTTAGCTTGCAAATCAGTAATGGGTATTTTTAATGTACATAAAGTATCTCTCCTCTTTAAGAAATATGATAAATTGAGTTCTTGCAGACACTTAATGCATTCATTTAAAACTGACTTTCAAAAATTCTTTGTTCACAACCTACTGCGAAGTTAGTAGTAGCCGCCTCAGCGTGAATGATCTGTTCAATTTGGTAGCCGCCTCAGCGTGAATGATCTGTTCATATTATATATCTCCATGACTATTGTGTGGCTTATGAGGGAAGGGTATAGGCAACTAGCTTGGGGTATGGTCAGTTGTTAAAGTGCTCAGGGATCAGGGATGTCTGTAGAAAGAAATTGACCAAGACTTCCAAGTTTTAAGGGAAGTCCATAGTACTTTCTTGAGAATCCGCATGTGTGGACTTTACCTCTTTACCTCGTATTTAAGATTATTTTGTGATATTAAAACATAGATTTTTTGAATTTGAAATTATTTTATGATATTAGAGCATAAATTTCGTCACGTGCAAAAACATATGTATCTTAATGTTATTTACTTTGTTAATATATATATATATATATATTATTTTTCTATATTTTATAAAGATTTTTGTATGTTTCTTTTTAATATTTATAGATTTATTTTAATTATATTTTTTAATTCAATAAATAAAATTTGTATTTATTTTAACTTTGCTTATTTTTATTTTTATTAAACATTGTGAAAATTTCATAATTTTCTTCTATTAATTCAAAAAATGAACACTTAAATTTTTTATTGTTTTCGTGTTTAGAATTTTATGAGATGAGAAATGTAAATTTCCTTGTAATTAGTATATGATGTCATAATTAAGAGTTTGTACATATAGTTTAGAGTTCAAGTTAATAATTATGAGTTTATTGAAAAAGGTTAGAGTTCAAGTTAATAATTATGAGTTTATTGAAAAAGGTTAGAGTTCTAGTTAACAATTTAGAGTTTTTTGTAGTTTAAATTTTTGTGAGATTACAAATTGCTATGTTGTTTAATTTTGGTAAATTGTTTTTCAATATTTTTTTCATGGTTATATATATAAAATTAATTGGAATATTTAATTGAGTAGGATTGTATAAAATAATTGTATTTTTATGAATATTAAATTGTATACAATTATTTATATTGTTTGCATTAGTATGTTGACCATAGGGCTTCCACTCAAAGTCTTGTATAGACTGTTTTCAAAGGACCATTTTTGGAAATTGCTTGGAAACAATTTCCTTCTTGACACATGTGCCTTTGTTGTAGCTGGAAACTAGGACGTGGTTAGTAATAGGTGGAGGGAGGTAACTCCCAAAGAAGCCCTCCCAGTATGCCCCAAGTTGGGTGGTCGACCAACCTAGGAGTTAGGATTTATTTCCTTGGTAATTATAACTGTAACCTCCTATAAAACTTAGATACTTTAGTCACTCTCATCCAACCCATATAACCTCTAACCACTAACTTCTAGAACATCACATTTATAAATCATACAAATTCTAACATTTTATAAAGGTATTTATTTTATTTCTTTTATGTTTAATTTTAATAATTATAGATTTATTTTAATTATATTTCTTAACTCAATAAATAAAATTTGTGTTTATTTTAACTTTGCTCTTTTTTCATATTTTTACTAAACATTGTGAATATTTCATAATTTTCTCCTATTAATTTAAAAATGAACACTTAAATTTTCTTATTGTTTTCGTGTTTAGAATTTTATGATATGGGAAATGTAAATTTCATTGTAATTAGTATATGATGTCATAATTAAGAGCTTGTAGAGACAATTTAGAGTTCAAGTTAATAATTATGAGTTTATTGAAAACTGTTAGAGTTCTAGTTAAAAATTTAGAGTTTTTTCTTAGTTTAAAGTTTTGTTAGATTACAAATTGCTATGTTGTTTAATTTTGGTAAATTGTTTTTCAATGGTTTTTTCATGGTTATATATATAAATTTTATTGGAATACTTAAATGAGTAGGATTGTATAAAATAATTTTTTTTTTTATGAATAATAAGTCGTATACAATTATTTATATTGTTTGCATTAGTATGCTGACCATAGGTCTTCTACTAAAAGTCTTGTATAGAGTGTTTTCAAAGGACCATTTTTGGAAATTGCCTGGAAACAATTTCCTAACTCGGCATCTTGACACATGTGCCTTTGTTGTAGCTGGAAACTGGGACGCCGTTGCGCTAGTAATAGGTGGAGGGAGGTAACTCCCAGAGAAGCCCTCCCAGTACGCCCGAAGTTGGGTGGTCGACCATGTATACACAAGGTTTTTAAAGTGGTCTAACGAGGGACCCCCCTTTGTTGACACTCTATTCATGCAACCTAGGAGTTAGGATTTATTTCCTTGGTAATTATAACTATAACCTCCTCTAAACCTTAGCTACTTTAGTCACTCTCATCCAACCCATATAACCTGTAACCACTAACTTCTAGACCATCACATTTATAAATCATACAAATTCTAACATTTGTAAGTCCTAAAACCTTGTAAATTTATATAACACCAAAATACCTTAACTACTTTAACCCAAGTAACAATAGCGCCTAATATTTGTTCTCTTTAACTCCTTAACTACTCTCTCTCTCTCTCTCAAACCCTAACCCCAATAACACCTAATATTTGTTCGAGCTTTAACTCCTTAACTAATCTCTCTCTCTCTCTCTCTCTCTCTCTCTCTAAACACCTAACCCCAAATTTATCTCCCTCTCTCTCTCTAAGCCCATAACCCCAAATCTATCTCTTTTTCTCTCTAAACCCCTAACCCCTATTCTCTCTCTCTCTCTCTCTCTCTCTCTCTCTCTCTCTCTCTAAAACCCTAACCTCTCTCTCTCTCTTTAAAACCCTAACCTCTCTCTCTCTCTCTCTCTAAACCCATAATCCCCAATCTCTCTCCCTCCCTCTAAACCCCTAAGCACAAAACTCTTTCTCTCTCTCTAAAATCCTAACCCCAAATATCTGCCTTGTTATCTCTATCTCTCTCTCTCTAAACCCCTAACCTTCAATATCTCTCTAAAACTCTAACCTCCAATATCTCTCTCTCTAAACAACTAACCCGCAATCTCTCTCTCTCTCTAAACATATATTCCCCAATATATCTATTTTTCTTTGTCTCTCTAAACCCCTAAATTCCAACTTATCTCTCTTTAAACCCCTAACATCCAATATCTTTATCCCCCCCACCACTAACCATCCATAACCCCCCCTCGCCCCTGTGATCTACCTCTCTCTAAACCCATATTAATCCCTAATATATGTCTCTCTCCCTAAAACCCTAGCTACTAATCTCTCTCTCTCTATCTAAACCCATAAATGCTAATCTCTCTATGTAAACAATTGATGTCCAGTATCTCTCTCTCCCTCTCTCTCTTTCTCTAACCCTATAAACCCCAATCTCTCTCTTTCTATATATCTCTCTCTAAACACCTTACACCCAATAAATCTCTTTCTCTAACCTCCAAGCTCTTTGCCTCTCTCTAAACCCCTAACCACCAATCTATATATATATATCTAAACCCCTAACCCAAAATATTTCTCTCTCTCTAAACCCCTAACCACCAATCTATATATATATCTCTAAACCCCTAACCCAAAATATTTCTCTCTCTCTAAACCCCTAACCCAAAATATTTCTCTCTCTCTAAACCCCTAACCAAAAATATCGATCTCTTTAAACCCTTAACCCCCAATATCTCTCTCCGTATAAACCCCTAACCTCCAATCTCTCTCCTTCTCTCTATGTTTGTCTAAATCCATAACCCCCAATCTCTCTCTCTCTCTCTCTCTAAACCCCAAAACCCAAATTTCTATTTCTCCCTAAAACCCCAACCCCTAACCTCCCTCTCTCTAATTTGCTAACTCCCAATCTCTCTACCTCTCTCTAAACCTCTAATCCCCAAAATATCTATCTCTAAACTCCTAAACCCCAATATGTCTCTTTTTATATATCTCTCTCTAAACTACCAACCCCCAATATCTCTATTTCCCTCTAAACCCCTAAACCCCAAAATCTCTCTCTCTAAACCCCTAACCCCCAATATTTCTCTTTTTATCTCTCTCTCACTCTAAACCACTTACTCCAATCTCTCACTCTCTAAGCCTCTAAGTCACAATCTCTTTCTTTCTCTCTCACTCTCTGAACTCCTAACCCCCCAATCTCTCCCTCTCTAAACCCCTAACCAACAATCTCTCTCTCTCTCTCTCTCTCTCTCTCTCTCTCTCTCTATATATATATATATATATATATATATATATATATATAACCCCTATCTCCCCATCTCTCTCTATCTCTCGCTCTGAACCCCATACCACCATTCTCTCTCTCTAAATCCCTAACATCCAATCTCTCTATCTCTGAACCCCTTACCCCCAATAACTCTCTCTCCATAAAACCCTAACCCACAATCTCTCTATCTCTCCAAACCACTAACCCCTAATCTCTTTCTCTCTAGAACCTTAACCCACAATCTCTTTCTATATATATATAAACACTTAACCCCCAATCTCTAATTCTCTCTAAGCTCCTAAACCCCAATCCCAATCTCTCTCTTTCTAAATCGCTAACACTCAATCGATCTCTCTATCTCTCTAACCTCCAATATCTCTCTCTCTCTCTCTCTCTCTATCTATCTATCTATCTCTATAACCCTCAATCTCTCTCTCTCTCTAAATATATATCTATCTAAACCCCTAACCACTAGTTTCTCTCTCACTCTCTACCACTAACCCCCAAACTCTCTCTCTCTAAACCCATAACCCCCGACCCCCAATCTCTCTCTCTACCTATATATATGTCTATTTGAACCACAAGCCACTAATCTCTCTCTCTCTAAACCCCTATCTCTCTCTCTCTCAACCAATAATGCCCAAGTTCTCTCTCTCTCTCTAAGCTTGTAATCCCAAATCTCTCTCTCTAAACCCTTAACCCCCAATCTCTCTATTTCTTTAGACCCTTAACCCTAGTCTCTCTCTCTCTCTAAACCCCTAACTCCCAATCTCTCTTTAAACCCCTAACACCCAATCTCTCTCTCTCTCTCTCTCTCTCTCTCTCTCTCTCTCTCTATGTTAGACCATATCCCCCAATCTCTCTCTAAACCCCTAACCACAAATCTATCTCCCTCTCTCTAAACCCATAACATCTATCCTCTCTCTTGAAATGCCTAACCTCAAATATCTCACTCTCTCTAAACACCTAACTTTCAATGTCTCTCTCTAAATCCTTAACCTAAAATTTATCTCTCTCTCTCTCTCTCTCTCTCTCTCTCTCTAAACCCCAAAATCCAAATCTCTCTTTCTCCCTAAACCCCTAACCACTAATATCCTTATCTCTAAACCACTAACCCCCAATCTCTATACCTCTCTCTAAACCCCTAACCCCCGATATCTCTCTTTTTATATATATCTCTCTAAACCGCTAACCCCCAATCTCTCTATCTCTCCCTAAACCCCTAAACCCCAAAATCTCTCTCTTTAAACCAAAAACCCCCAATATTTCCATTTTTATCTATGTCTCTCTCTCTAAACCCATTACTCCAATCTCTCACTCTCTCACTCACTCTCTAAGGCCCTAATCTCCAATCTATCTACTTGTCTTTAAACCCCTAACCCCTAATCTCTCTGACTCTAAACCCCTAAACCCCAATAACTCCCTCTATCTATCTCGATCTAGGCCCCTAACCTGCAATATCTTTCTCTCTCCCTCTCTCTCTCTCTAAATTCCTAACCCCTAATATCTTACTCTCTAAACCATTAACCACCAATCTCTTTCTCTCTCTCTCAACCCTTAAGCTCCAATTTGTCTCTCTCTCTCTCAACCCCTTACCACTAATATCTCTCTCTATATCCCTAACCTCCAATCTCTCTCTCTCTCTGAACCCCTAACCCCCAATAACTCTCTCTCTGTAAAACCCTAACCCATAATCTCTTTATCTCTCCAAACCCGTAACCCCTAATCTCTTTCTCTCTAAAACCTTAACCCACAATATCTCTCTCTATGTCTATAATATATATATATATATATATATATATATTGAAACACTTTACCCCCAATCTTTATTTCTCTCTCAGATCCTAACCCCTAATTTCAATATTTATATCTCTCTCTTTATAAATCCCTAACACCTAGTCGATCTCTCTCTCTCTATAACCCTCAATCTCTCTCTCTCTCTCCCTCTAAATATATATTTATCTAAACCCCTAACCACTAGTTTCTCTCTCTCCCTCTACCACTAACCCCCAAACTCTCTCTCTCTAAACCCATAATCCACAACCCCCAATCACTCTCTCTCTACCTATCTATCTGTCTATTTGAACTCCAAATCCCCAATCTCTCTCACTTTACACCCACAATCCCAACTTCTCTCTCTCTCTAAACTCGTAATCTTAAATCTCTCTCTCTCTCCATCTATCTATCTACCTAAACCCTTGACCCTCAATCTCTCTATTTCTTTAGACCCCTAACCCTAGTCTCTTTCTCTGTCTCTCTCTTTAAACCCTTAACCCTCAATCTCTCTCTAAACCCCTGACCCCCAATCTCTTTATTTCTTTAGACCCCTAACCCTACTCTCTCTCTCTAAACCCTTAACCCCCAATCTCTCTCTAAACTCCTAATACCCAATCTCTCTCTCCAAACCCTTAACCCCCAATCTCTCTCTAAACCCCTAATACCCAATCTCTCTCTCTCTCTCTCTATATATATATATATATATCACTACTTCTCTCTCTCTCTCAACCTCTAAGCCCCAATATCTCTCTCTCTCTAGACCTGTAACCCCCAATTTATTTTCTCTCATCAAACCATCAACCTCCATTCTCTCTCTCTCTCTAAAAAACCCTAACCACCAATCTCTCTCTCTTTCAACCCTAACTTCCAATCTCTCTCTATCTAATACCCTATCCTATAATCTATCTCTCTCTTTCTCCCTCTTAAGCCCCTGAGCCCCAATCTCTCTCTTTCTCCCTCTTAAGCCCATGAGCCCCAATCTCCCTCTTTCTCTAAACACCTAACCCCCAATATCTCTATCTCTCTAAACTAATAACCACCAATCTCTTTCTTTCTATCTCTTTCTCTCTCTCTCTCTAAACACCTAACCCGAAATAAATAAATAAATATAGATATATATATATCTAAACACCTATCCCAAAATATCTCTCTCTCTCTTCCAAAACCCCCACTCCTCACCTACCTACCCTCAAACCACTCTCTATAGTCCCCCAATGATCTCTCTATACCTTTAGACACCTATTAATCCCCAGTCTCTCTCTCTAATCCCCTAGCCCTCGATCAATTGCTCTCTTTAAACAACTAACCTACAAATCTCTCTTTCTCTCTCTGAACCTTTAACCTATGATTTCTCTTTCTCTCTCACTCTCTCTCTCTCTCTTTATCTCTAAAATACTAACTCTCGATATCTATCTTTCAATCTCTCTCTATCTCTCCTTTTAAGCCCCTGACACAATCGAACTCTCTCTCTCTCTCAAATCCAATCTCTCTATCTCTCTCCCTCTCTAAAACTTTACCCCAATCTCTCTCTTTCTCTCTCACTCCCTAAACTACTAAACTGCAATATCTCTCTTCATAATCCCCTAACCCTTAAATCATCACCCCCAGTCTCTCTCTCTCTCTCTAAACACCTTACCCCCAATATATCTCTCTCTCTCTAAACCACTAACCACCAATATCTCCCTCTATCTAAATCCCTAACCTCCAATATCTCTCCCTCTCTATAAACTCCTCTCTCTATCTCTTTATCTATCCAAATTTCTAACCCCCATTATCTCTCTCTCTCTCTATAAAACCCATTCCCCAATTTCTCTCTCTATAAACCCTAATCCTCAATCTCTCTCTCTTTATAAATCCTTAACCCACAATCTCTTTCCCTGTTTCTCTCTAATCCCCTAACAACCAATCTCTCTCACTCTCTCTCTAAACCCCTAACCCCCAATATATCTCTCTCTCTCATCCCCTAATCCATAATCTTTTTTTCTAAACCCATAACTACAAATCTTTCCCATCTCTCTAAACCCTTAAACCCCAATCTCTCTTTATTTCCAAACCATTAACCACCAATCTCTCTCTCTCTCTAAACCCCTAACCCCATATCTCTCTATCTCTCTCTAAACACCTAACCCCAAATCTCTCTCTCTATATATATATAAACCCCTAACCCCCAATATCTCTCTCTCTCTCTCCATCTCTCTCAAAACCCCTCACTACAATCTCTATCTTTCTAGAACCCTAACTTCTAATCTCTCTCTCTAGATCTAAATCACTAACCACCAATCTTCCTCTCTCTCTCTCTCTCTCATATCCCCTAACCCACAATCTCTCTTTCTAAACCCCTGAACCCCAGTCTCCCTCTTTCTCTCTCTCTCTCTCTCTAAACCACTAACCCACAAATATATATATATATATATATATATATGTATATATATATATATATATATATATATATATATATATATAAACCTATAACCCTCTCTCTCTCTCTATATATATATATATATATATATATATATATATAAACCCCTAATCCTCGATCTCTCTTTCACTAAACCACTAACCACAACACCTCTCCCTCTAAACCCCTTACTCCTAGTCCCTATCTTTCTCTAAACTCCTTGCCACCAATCTCTCTCTCATGCTCTAAATGCCTAATCCCTAACCTCTCCATCTCTCTCCAAGTCCCTAACCCCTAATCTCTCTCCCTTTCTGTCTAAATCCCTATTCCTCAATCTCTCACTTTCTATCTCTGTCTCTCTCTCTAATCTCCTAACCTGCAATCTCTCTCTCTCTCTCAAACCCTATCCTACAATATCTCTCTCTCTAAACCCCTAAACTCAAATCTCTCTCTCTCTCTATGTAAATCCCTACCTCGCAATCTCTTTCTCTCTAAACCCTTAAACCCCCTTCTCTCTCTCTATCTAATCCCTAACCTCCAATATCTCTCTCTAAACCCCTAACACACAACCCCTCTCTCTCTCTCTCTCTAAAACCCTAACCCTTGTCTCTCTTTTTCTCTCTCTCTCTAAACCCATAACACCCATTATCTATCTCTAAACCCATAACCCCCAATCTATCTATATATCTCTCTCTAAACCCCTAAATTATAATATCTATCTCTCTAAGCCCCTAACCTTCAATTTCCCTCTCTCCTTCTCTAAACCCCTAACTCTCCGTATCTTTCTCTCTAAACCCATAACCTCCAGTCACTCACTCTCTGTAAACCCTTAAACACCAATGTTTCTATTTCTATCTCTATCTCTTTCTAAACTCCTAACCCTGAATCTCTCTCTCTCTAAACAACTAACCCCCAATATCTCTCATTCTCTCTCTTTTCTCCAAACCCCTAACGTCCAATCTATCTCTCTCTCCCACTAAATATCTCTCTTTCCTTAACCCCTACTCCCTCTCTCTCTAAACCCCAAAACACCAATCTCTCTCTTTCTCTCTCTCTCTCTCTCTCTCTCTCTCTCTCTCTAATCCCATAACCATTAATCTCTCTCTTTCTCTCACTCCATCTATCTAAATATGTAACCCATAACCCCCAATATCTCTGTTTCTCTCTAAACCCAAATCCACCAATCCCTCTCTCTAAACCTCTAACCTCCTCCTCCTCTCTCTCTCTCTCTCTCTCTCACCTCTAAACCCCTAACCTCCAATCTCTCTCTCTCTCTCTAAACACTTAACCCCCTCTCTCTCTCTCTAAACCCCCAACCCCAAATATCTCTCTCTAAATGCTTAAACCCCAACTTGTATCTTTCTATCTCTATCTCTAAGCCACTAGCCTCCAATCTATCTATCTCTCACTCTCTCTCTCTCTATCTCTAAAATCCTAACTCTCGATATCTATCTTTTAATCTCTCTCTATCTCTCCTTTTCAGCCCCTAACATAATCAAACTCTCTCTCTCTCTCTCTAAAATCCAATCTCTCTGTCTCTCTCCCTCTCTAAAACTTTACCCCAATCTCTCTCTTTCTCTCTCACTCTCTAAACTACTAACTCGCAATATCTCTCTTCATAATCCCCTAACCCTTAAATAATCACCCCCAATCTCTCTCTCTCTCTCTCTAAACACCTTACCCCCAATATCTCTCTCTCTCTCTAAACTACTAACCACCAATATCTCCCTCTCTCTAAATCCCTAACCTCCAATATCTCTCCCTCTCTATAAACTCCTCTCTTTATCTATCCAAACCTCTAACCCCCAATATCTCTCTCTCTCTATAAAACCCAATCCCCAATTTATCTCTCTATAAACCCTAATCCCCAATCTCTCTCTATATATATATCCTTAACCCATCATCTCTTTCCATGTCTCTCTCTAATCCCCTAACAACCAATCTCTCTCACTCTCTCTCTAAACCCCTAACCCCCAATATCTCTCTCTCTCTCTCATCCCCTAATCCATAATCTTTCTTTCTAAACCCATAACTACAAATCTTTCCCCATCTCTCTAAACCCTTAAACCCCAATCTCTCTTTATTTCCAAACCACTAACCACCAATCTCTCTTTCTCTCTCTCTCTCTCTCAACCCCTAACTCCCAATATATAATCTCTCTCTCCATCTCTCTCAAAAACCCTCACTGCCAATCTCTATCTTTCTAGAACCCTAACTTCTAATCTCTCTCTCTCTAGATCTAAATCACTAACCTCCAATCTTCCTCTCTCTCTCTCTCTCTCTCTCTAAATCTCTAAGCCTCTCTCTCTCTCTTGTATCCCCTAACCCACAATCTCTCTTTCTAAACCCTTTAACCCCAGTCTCCCTCTTTCTCTCTCTCTCTCTCTAAACCACTAACCCAGAATCTCTTCCTCTCTCTAAAATCCTCCATATATATAAACCTCTCTCTCTCTCTCTCTCTCTCTATATATATATATATATATATATATATATATATATATATATATAAACTCCTAATCCTCGATCTCTCTTTTACTAAATCACTAACCACAACACCTCTCCCTCTAAACCCCTTACCCCTAGTCCCTATCTTTCTCTAAAATTATTGCCACCAATCTCTCTCTCATGCTCTAAATGCCTAATCCCTAACCTCTCCATCTCTCTCCAAGACCCTAACCCCTAATCTCTCTCTCTCTTTCTATGTAAATCCCTATCCCCCAATCTCTCACTTTCTATCTCTGTCTCTCTCTCTAATCTTCTAACCTCCAATCTCTCTCTCTCTCTCTCTCAAACCCTATCCTGCAATATCTCTCTCTCTAAACCCCTAAACTCAAATCTCTCTCTCTCTCTAAATGCCTAACTCTCTCCCTCTCTCTCTATGTAAATCCCTACCTCGCAATCTCTTTCTCTCTAAACCCTTAAACCCCAATCTCTCTCTCTCTCTCTCTCTCTCTCTCTCTCTCTCTAAATCCCTAACCTCCAATATCTCTCTCTAAACCCCTAACACACAACCTCTCTCTCTTTCTCTTTAAAACCCTAACCCTTGTCTCTCTTTTTCTCTCTCTCTCTAAACCCATAACACCCATTATCTATCTCTAAACCCATAACCCCCAATCTATCTATATCTCTCACTCTAAACCCCTAAATTCTAATATCTATCTCTCTAAGCCTATAACCTTCAATTTATCTCTCTCTCCTTCTCTAAACCCCTAACTCTCTGTCTCTTTCTCTCTAAACCCATAACCTCCACTCACTCACTCTCTCTAAACCCTTAAACACCAATGTCTCTATTTCTATCTCTATCTTTTTCTGAACTCCTAACTCTCAATCTCTCTCTCTAAACAACTAACCCCCAATATCTCTCATTCTCTCTCTTTTCTCCAAACCCCTAATGTCCAATCTATCTCTCTCTCCCACTAAATATCTCTCTTTCCTTAACCCCTAGTCCCTCTCTCTCTAAACCCCAAAACACCAATCTGTCTCTTTCTCTCTCTCTCTCTCTAATCCCATAACCATTAATCTCTCTCTTTCTCTCACTCCATCTATCTAAATAAACCCCAAATATCTTTGTTTCTCTCTCAACCCAAATCCACCAATCTTTCTCTCTAAAACCCTAATTCTCTCTCTCTCTCTCTCTCTCTCTCTCTCTCTCTCTCTCTCTCTCTAAACCCCTAACCTCCTCTCTCTCTCTCTCTCCTCTAAACCCCTAACCTCCAATCTCTCTCTCTCTCTCTCTCTCTCTCTCTCTCTCTCTCTCAACCTCTAACCTCAATCTCTCTCTCTCTCAACCCTTAACCCTATCTCTCTCTCTCTAAACCCCTAACCCCCAATATCTCTCTCTAAATGCTTAAACCCCAACCTGTATCTTTCTATCTCTCTCTCTAAGCCACTAGCCTCCAATATATATCTCTCTCTCTAAACCCCTAATCCCCAATCTCTCTATTTATTTAAAATTCTAACTCTCAATCTCTCTATTTATTTAAAACCCTAACCCCCAATCTCTCTCTCTCTCTTGCACTCTCTCTCTATCTCTCTTAAAACCCCTAGCCATAAATATCTATCTATGTCTATAAAAAACTAACCCCCAATCTCTCTCTCTCTCTCTCTCTCTCTCTCCATCTTCTAGAACCCATAATATTCAATATATCCCTATGTCTCTAACCCCCCATCTTTCTATTTCTTTGTGTATGTCTAGACCACTTACCCCCCAATCTATCCATCTCTCTCTATCTAAACCCTAACCCCTAGTCTCCCCCTCTCTAAAACCTTAACCCTCAATCTCTCCCTAAACCCCTAACACCCGATCTCTCTCGCTCTCCCACTCTCTCTCTCTCTACCTCTCTCTCTCTCTAAACCTGTAACTCCCAATATCTCTCTCTCTCCCATCGAATAACTAACCTCCAGTATCTCTCTCTCTCAAAAACCCTAACTGCCAATCTCTCTCTCTATGAACCCTAACTTCCAATCTCTCCCTCTCTCTAAAACCCTATCCTCTAGTCTCTCTCTCTATCTAAACCCCTGACCAAAATTCCTCTCTTTTTCTCTCTTAGCCATGAACCCACAATATCTCTTTCTAAATGCCTAACCAACAATCTCTCCTTATATCTCTAAAGCCATAACCCCCAACCTCTCACTCTCTCTAAACCATTTATCACCAATCTCCCTCTTTATATCTCTTTCTCTCTCTCTCTCTCTCTCTAAACCTCTAACCCCCGATCTCTCTATCTCTCTTTAAATACCTAACCCCTAATATCTCTAAAACCCCCTCCTCTCTCTCCCTCTCTCCCTCTCTCTCTTTCTATCTATCTCTCCACAAACCCCCACCCCTCACCTACCTACACATAGAGCACTCTCTATACTCACCCAATGACATCTCTCTATATTTAAACAGATATTGGAGGTTAGTGGTTCAGAGATAGGGATAGACCGGGGGTTAGGAGATTAGAGAGAGATAGATTGCAGATTAATAGGGGCTCTAATCTCTCTCTCTCTCTCTAAACCAATTATTACCAATCTCCTTATTTTTATCTCTTTCTCTCTTTCTCTCTCTCTCTCTCTAAACCTCTAACCTTTGATCTCTCTATCTCTATTTAAGCACCTAACCCCAAATCTCTCTCTATCTCTAAAACCCACTCCTCTCTCTCCTTCTCTCTCTTTATCTCTATCTCTCCAAAAACCCCCCACCCCTTACCTACCTACCCATAGAGCACTCTTTATACTCACCCAATGATATCTCTCTCTATTTAAACCCCTATTAATCCGTAATATATCTCTCTCTAATCCCCTAGACCCCGATCTATCCCTATCTCTAAACCACTAACCTCCAATCTCTGTTTATCTCTCCAACCCCTAACCTACGATTTCTCTTTCTCTCACACACTCTCTCTCTCTAAACCCCTAACTCCCAATCTCTCTCTCTCTCTAAGCCACTAGCACACAAACGATCTCTCTCTCTAACATCTAATCTCTATGTCTCTCTCCCTCTCTAAACCACTAACACCCAATTTATCTCGCTCTAAATCCCTAAACCTTAAATCCTCACCCCCAATCTCTCTCTCTCTCTAAACCACTAAACCCCAATATTTATCTCTCCCTCTAAACCCCTAAACCATAACTCCTTACCCCCAATCTATCTCTTTCTCTCTAAACCCCTAACCTCCAATATCTCTCCCTATCTCTAAACCCATCTCTCTAGCTCTTTATCTATCTAAACCTCTAACCCCCAATCTCTTTCTCTCTATCTAACCCATAATCCCTAATCTCTCTCTCTCTAAATACCTAATGCCCAGTATCTCTTTATCTCTCTCTCTAAACTATAACCTCCAATCTCTCTCGATCTCTATATCTCTCTAAATGGTTGACCCCCAGTCTATCTCTCTCTCACATCCCCTAACCCACAATATCTCTTTCTAAAAACCTAACCAACAATCTCTCCCTATCACTCAAAACCCCTAACCCTCAATCTCTCTCTCTCTAAATATATATCTATCTAAACCCCTAACCACTAGTTTCTCTCTCACTCTCTACCACTAACCCTCAATCTCTCTCTCTCTCTAAACCCCTAACCCCCGACCCCGATTCCATCTCTTTTTCTACATATCTATCTATCTATTTGAACCCTGAGCACCTAATCTCTCTCTCTCTAAACCAATAATGCCCAATTTCTCTCTCTCTAAGCTCATAATCCCAAATCTCTCTCTCTCTAAACCCTTGACCCCCAATATCTCTATTTATTTAGACCCCTAACCCTAGTCTCTCTCTCTCTTTAAACCCCTAGCCTCCAATCTCTCTCTAAACACCTAACACCCAATATCTTTCTCTCTCTCTCTCTCTCTCTCTCTCTCTCTATGTCAAACCATATCCCTGAATCTCTCTCGAAACCTCTAACCAAAAATCTTTCTCCCTCTCTCTAAACCCATAACACCCAATCTCTCTCCTTAAACGGATAACGTCAAATCTCTCTCTCTCTCTCTCTCTCTCTCTCTCTCTCTCTCTCTCTCTAAACCCCTAACTTCCAATGTCTCTCTCTCTAAATCCCTAACCTAAAATTTCTCTCTCTCTCTCTCTCTCTCTAAACCCCAAAATTCAAATCTCTCTTTCTCCCTAAAACCCTAACCACTAATATCCTTATCTCTAAACCACTAACCCCCAATCTCTCTACCTCTCTCTAAAGTCATAAACCCCAAAATATCTCTCTCTAATCCCCTAACCCCCAATATCTCTATTTTTATATATCTCTCTCTAAACCCCTAAACCTTAAAATCTATCTCTCTAAACCCCTAACCCCCAATATTTCTCTTTTTATATCTCTCTCTCTAAACCCCTTACTCCAATCTCTCACTCTCTAAGCCCCTAAGCTCCAATCTATCTACATGTCTCTAAATCGCTAACCCCTAATCTCTTTGACTCTAAACCCCTAAACCCCAATAACTACCTCTATCTATCTTGGTCTAAGCCCCTAACCTACAATATCTTTCTCTTTCTCTCACTCTCTAAATTCCTACCCCCCGATATCTTACTCTCTAAACCACTAACCACCAATCTCTCTCTCTCTCTCTCTCTCTCTCTCTCTCTCTAAACCACTAACCTCCTCTCTCTCTCTCTCTCTCTCTCTCTAAACCACTAACCTCCTCTCTCTCTCTCTCTCTCTCTCTCTCTCTCTCCAAACCCCGAAGACCCAATCTCTCTCTCCAAACCCATAACACCCAATCTATGTCTCTCTCTCTCTCAACCCCTTTCCACAAAAACATCTCTATAAATCCCTAACCTCCAATCTCTCTCTCTCTCTGAACCCCTAACCCCTAATAACTCTCTCTCTGTAAAATCCTAACCCACAAATTCTTTATCTCTCCACAGCCATAACCCCTAATTTCATTCTCTCTAAAACCTTAACCCACAATATCTCCCTCTCTCCCTCTCTCTACGACTAACCCCCAATATCTCTCTCTCTAAAGCCATAATCCCCAACCCCCCAATCACTCTCTCTCTACCTGTCTATCTATCTATTTGAACTCCAAACCCCCAATCTCTCTCACTCTCTCTAAACACCTATCTCTCTCTCTCTACACCCACAATCCCAACTTCTCTCTCTCTAAACTCATAATCTCAAATATCTCTCTCTCCATCTATCTATCTATCTAAACCCTTGACCCCCAATCTCTCTATTTCTTTAGACCCCTAACCCTACTCTCTTTCTCTCTAAACTCCTAACACCCTCTCTCTCTCTCTCTATATATATATATTACTACTTCTCTCTCACACACAACCTCTAAGCCCCAATCTCTATCTCTCTAGACCTGTAACCCCCAATATATCTCTCTCATCAAACCACGAACCTCCAATCTCTCTCTCTCTCTCAAAAACCCTAACCACCGATCTCTCTCTCTTTCAACCCCTAACTTCCAATCTCTCTCTCTATCTAAAACACTATCTTCTAATCTATTTATCTCTCTCTCTAAGCCCCTGAGCCTCAATCTCTCTCTTTCTCCCTCTTATCCCGTAACCCACAATCACTCTTTCTAAACTCCTAACCACCAATCTCTCCCTATTTCTCTAAACACCTAACCCCCAATCTCTCTCTCTCTAAACCAATAACCACCAATCTCTCTCTTTTTATCTCTTTCTCTCTCTCTCTCTCTCTAAACTTCTAACCCCCAATCTCTCTGTCTCTCTCTAAATGCATAACCCAAAATCTCTCTCTCTCTCTCTCTCTCTCTCTAAGCACCTATCTCAAAATATCTCTCTTCCAAAACCCCCACTCCTCACCTACCTGCCTCTAAACCACTCTCTATACTCCCCCAATGATCTTTCTATACCTTTAAACACCTATTAATCTGTAGTCTCTCTCTCTCTAATCACCTAGCCCCAATCTATCCCTCTCTCTAAATCACTAACCTACAATCTCTCTTTCTCTCTCTAAACCTTTAACCTCCAATTTCTCTTTCTCTCTCACATACTCTCTCTCTCTGTAAAATCCTAACTCCCGATATCTATCTCTCAATCTCTCTCTGTCTCTCCTTTTAAGCCCCTAACACACAATCAAGCTCTCTCTCTCTAAACTCTAATCTATTTGTCTCTCTCCCTGTCTAAAAAATTACCCCAATCTCTCTATTTCTCTCTCACTCTCTAAACTACTAACCCCCAATATCTCTCTCTATAATCCCCTAACCCTTAAATCATCACCCACGGTATCACTCTCTCTCTCAACCCTTTACCGCCAATATCTCTCTCTCTCTCTAAACCACTAACCACCAATATCTCACTCACTCTAAACCCATAAAACATAACCACTTACCCCTAATCTATCTCTCTCTCTAAATTCCTAACCTCCAATATCTCTCCCTCTCTATAAACCCCTCTCTCTATCACTTTATCTATCGAAACCTCCAACCCCCCAATCTCTCTCTCTCTAACATCTAAACCCTAATCCCCAATTTCTCTCTCTATAAACCCTAATCCCCAATCTCTCTATCTATAAACCCCTAACCCCCAATCTCTCTCACTAAACCCCTAACCCCTAATCTCTCTCCCTCTCTCATCCCCTAAACCACAATCTCTCTTTCTAAACCCTTAACAACAAATCTCTCTCCATCTCTCTAAACCCCTAAACCCCAATCTCTCCCTCTATTTCCAAACCACTAACCACCAATCTCTCTTTCTCTCTCTCTCTCTCTCTAAACCCCTAACCCCATATCTCTCTATCTCTCTCTAAACACCTAACCCCAAATCTCTCTCTCTCTCTCTCTCTCTCTCTCTCTAAACCCCTAACTTCCAATCTCTCCCTCTCTCTCTCTATCTTTCTTAAAACCCCTAACTGTTAATATCTATCTTTCTAGAACCCTAACTTCTAATATCTCTCTCTTGATCTAAATCACTAACCTCCAATCTTTCTCTCTCTCTCTATCTCTCTAAATCCCTAAGCCTCTCCCTCTCTCTTATCCCCTAACCCACAAACTCTCTTTCTACACCCCTTAACCCCAGTCTCCCTCTTTCTCTGTCTCTAAACCACTAACCTGCAATCTCTCCCTTTCTCTAAAGCCTCTAACCCGCAATCTCTCCCTCTCTCTAAAATCCTCCATATATATATATAAACCTAGAACCCATAATATTCAATATATCCCTCTATCTCTAACCCCACCTCTTTCTATTTCTTTGTGTCTATCTAGACCACTAACCTCCAATCTATCCATCTCTCTCTCTCTATCTAAACCCCTAACCCCTAGGCTCTCCCTCTCTAAAACCTTAACCCTCAATCTCTCCATAAACTCCTAACGCTCGATCTCTCTCTCTCTCCCACGGCTCTCTCTCTACCTCTCTCACTCGACCTCTAAGCCCCAATCTCTTTCTCTACCTAAAACCTTATCCCCAAATCTCTCTCTCTCTAAACCTGTAACTCCCAATCTCTCTCTCCCATCAAATCGCTAAACTCCAATATCTCTCTGTCTCAAAAACCCTAACTGCCAATCTCTCTCTCTATAAACCCTAACTTTCAATCTCTCCCTCTCTCTAAAACGCTATCCTCTAATATCTCTCTCTTTCTAAACCCGTGACCACAATCCCTCTATTTTTCTCTCTTATCTCTCAACCCACAATCTCTCTTTCTAAATTCCTAAACAACAATCTCTCCTTATATCTCTAAACCCATAAACCCCAATCTCTCTCTCTCTCTCTCTCTCTCTCTCTCTCTCTAAACCAATTACCCCCAATGTCTCTATCTCTCTTTAAACACCTAACCCCAAATATATATCTCTCTCTAAACCCCCCTCCTCTCTCTCCCTCTCTCTTTATCTCTATCTCTCCACAAACCCCCACCCCTCACCTACCTACCCCTAGAGCACTCTCTATACTCACCCAATGATCTTTATCTATATTTAAACCCCTATTAATTTCCAATCTATCTCTCTCTAATACCCTAACCCCCGATCTATCCCTATCTCTGAACCACTAACCTCCAATCTCTGTTTATCTCTCCAACCCCTAACCTCTGATTTCTCTTTCTCTCACACACTCACACACACACTCTCTCTCTAAACCCCTAACTCCCACTCTCTGTCCCTCTCTCTCTCTATCTCTCTCTAAGCGTCTAGCACACAAGCGATCTCTCTCTCTCTCTCTAACATATAATATCTATGTCTCTCTCCCTCTCTAAACCACTAACACCCAATTTATCTCTTTCTAAATCCCTAACCCTTAAATACTCACCCCGATATTTCTCTCTAAATCCCTAACCCTTAAATACTCACCCCAATATCTCTCTCTCTAAACCACTAACCCCCAATATTTCTCTCTCTCTCTCTAAACCCCTAAACCACAACCCCTTACCCCCAATCTATCTATTTTTCTTTTAACCCCTAACCTCCAATATCTCTCCCTATCTCTAAACCCCTCTCTCTACCTATCTATCTATCAAAACCACTAACCCCCAATCTCTCTCTCTCTATATATATATATAACACCCTGATCCCTAATCTCTCTCTCTCTAAATACCTAACCCCCAATATCTCTCTCTGTCTAAACCATAACCTCCAATCTCTCTCTATCTTTGTCTCTCTCTCTCTCTCATCCCCTAACCCACAATCTCTCTTTCTAAAACCCTAACCAACAATCACTCCCTGTCACTCAAAACCCCTAACCCTCAATCTCTCGTTCTATTTCTAAATCACTAACCACGAATGCCACTCTTTCTATATATTCCTATTTCTCTCTCTAAATGCTAACCCTAAATATACCCATCTCTATCTAAACACCTAACCCCCAATGTCTCTCTTTCTCTCTCTCTCTCTCTCTAAACCCATAACCTCCAACATCTCTCTCCCTCTCTCTCTCTCTCTATATATATATATATATATAAAACACCTAATACCCAATATCTCTTTTACTAAACCCCTAACCCCAACATCTCTCTCTCTCTAAACCCATTACGCCCAGTCTCTCTCTTTCTCTAAACCTATAACCACCAATCTCTCTTGTTGATGTATATGTAATTTCAGAATGTATTTCACATATATGTATATTGTATTCCTATAGAGATGTTATTATTCCTCTATACGGAAGTGTTTGTATTCCTATAGAGATGTTATTATTCCTCTATACGGAAGTGTCGTCATTTATATTGTAAGTGTCGTAACTTATACTTGATGGGCTATTAGACCACCTTGTTGGGGTCGGCCCTGTATAAGTCATGTGGGTCAAAGGGTTATTAGACCACCCTATTGGGGTTCAGCCATGTGGGTCAAAGGGTTATTAGACAACCCTAGTGGGGGTCGGCCCAGTCAGCATTATGTTAAGTGGTTAAGTTGAGGCCGACCTAGTTGAGTAAAGGTCAAGTCAAGTTAGTGTGTAAATAGAGAGTGTGTCTCTCTCATTTTACACATTCTATTCTCTCACTCACAATTTGGAGAGTGGCACACTTGTGGAGGAGGAGGCTCTGCTGCTAAGAGAATACTATCTCTTGTATTCTAGTTGTATCATTGCTCTATCTGTCTCTGAGGAAGTTGTAGGGTTTTTCACCTCCTTGGTTTTCCCTGGTGAAACTCTGTGTCTCTTGTGTGCTTGCATTATTGTGTCCATGATTGATATGCTGTAGATTTGCTGTACATGTTGTTATCTCAATTAAGATCCTAGATCAGATTGAAGTAAATTCTGAAAATTTAACATGGTATCAAAGCTAGCCTGAAAGAAGGCATGATATGGCATGTATGACACTTGTTGCACTTACGATGCTAGGGCTTGATATAGCAAAAACCAGTCATCGCAAAACTTTCACTATAAATCCGTTTTGGTGAAGTGTTCGGATATGAAACTTTTACAGGTCGAATATTAGATCTCCATGTACCTTGTGTCCAAAGGAAAACCTCTAATTCGTTGTACTTTGTGATTTATGATCTGTACAATATAGGGTTTCTGCCTCTTCCAGATCTGAGTCAAAATCAGGTGACCTTGGGAAAAAGGTCATAACTTGGGCTAGGAAGCTCCAAATAAAATTTTGTAAAAAGTAATAGGTAGTACACAGACTATACTATCTCAGTATAATTGTTCAGAGGCCGAAGTTGAACCAATGACATGTGGAATGCCGTACAAGTTCGCTCTCCTGTATTATCCCATAAATAGGTCACGTTGTGCCACGTGGCATAACTCTCTCTCAGAGAATCCAATTGAGGTCAGACCTATTAGGATGGAAAGATAACAGGTTGGGATATCTCAATAAAAATTTTCAGAGGCCGAAGTTGAACTAGTGACACATGGCACGCCGTACAAGTTTGCTCTCCTGTATTATCACATAAACAGGTCACGTTGTGACACTTGGCATAACTCTCTCTCAGAGAATACAATTGAGTTCATACCTATAGGGATGGAAAGATAATAGGTTGGGATATCTCAAGAAAAATTTTCAGACACCATGGATTGAAAACTTTAGAGTTACACCAGAAACAATCAGGTACATATTTATGTCAAAACATAATTATTTTTGAGTACCTTCATTCATGGCTTCCGAAATTTAGGGCTTCGGAGAAAGTTGGAATTTTTGTAATCGGAGACCACGGCTGGATGCTACTCATCAAAATTGAGATTTAGAGACCAAGATCAGATTTTTTGATTGAGAAGAAGGCCGGGCTTGATCAAACCCCAGTTCGGGACTTTGATCGGAAAGATGGAAAATTAAGGCTTCTACAAAAATTGGAATTTTGGAAATCTGTGACCACGGATGGAAGCTCCTCAGAAAAATTAAAGCTTAGAGTTTTGAATCAAATATTTTGGTTGGGTGAATCTTTGGGAAACTCAAACCCTAATTCAGGGTCCTCCCTAGTGAATCCAGAAATCTAAAAGGCAATTTCGAGGGGTGAAACTTTGCAGTTTTCAAATTCTAAATATACCAACTTGGTCAACTCATCAAGGTGCATATTTCTATCCTTTCGAAAGTTTGAAATTCAAAGTTTGAATTTTTGGGGTTTCTTTGACAAACCCTAATCTAGCTCTAGGTCCAGTTCTTGCAAATCAAGTGGATTGGGTTAATCCTAGAAGAAGATGGATTGGTCACCTGCATAAGTGAAGAAGTTCCTGTCTTAGAGGGAGATGAGGCTAAGGCCTTCCATAAGAAGATTACAAGCAATCTTGACAGGTATGGCTTACAGGTATGTTTCATGGTTAAGTTTATCATATGTTTGTCTTCATATCATTACAGTACAATCTTGATTAATTACCTGACTTGCCGTATCACCTTAATAGAAGATATTCATTGATTAAGGTTTTGACACTTATGATTGTACTAATGCATTGTGATGTTGTATGAGGTTTATGTTGTTTGCTGACACAAAAGGTACACCAAGAAAGTCAAATCATGTTCTACTTCAAGAACATATGCTCATGGTGACATGAAGACAAATATTCATCCATTGTCATGGGTCACATAGAAGATCTACTTTCAAGGTATGTATAACTTGGTTCTACAATGGTTAACTTATGAGACATGTAGGTTACTAGCACAAGTCACTGAAGAGAACCAGAAGACATTATGCGGGTATGTTAGACATAACTAGCTAGCATGCTAATCCAGGTATGTTTTTCCTATATCAAGCTAGAATCCTACCTTGTGTTAGGATATTATACTGTTGTGTTGTTGATAATGATTATTCATGACGTCATAGGTTTGAATAATCATGGTTGTATGCATATTATGTTTCTTACCATAATTGATGATATGACTAACCAGAAGAATCATGAAGGTATAGGTTTGAATAATCACGAGTTTTATGCATATTATATCTCTTGTCTTTATTGATGATTCAACTAACCAGAAGAGTCCTATGATCAAATAAGAATGTGCATGAGTAAAAGAAGACTTCCCTGAAACCTTGAATACTAATGTTTATTATCTGTGAATGATCATGACTATACATGCTTGAGATTACTGTGTCTTGATAATATTAAGATTATACTAATGAATGTTTGATTATGTACAAGACCTAGAGGATAACACAATGATGATACTAACAAGCATGCATAGGGATCAAGAATGAATATAAGCTCAAGGACAGGTAATCCAGGAAGCAAAGATCAAGAGGGAGCACACTCCAGTTGTTCCTGCAAGAAAGCAAAGGAGCACACTTCAGTAGTTTCTGCAAGGATGCAAATATTCAGAGGGAGTTGACCACTTCTCACAATCCACATAAGAATGGAGTTGCAGAAAAGAAGCAAAGACTGAGAGGGAGTCAACCCAACAATCAAGCAAAGATAAGTATTTGAATTGTCATTTCTTACATAGTTGTTTGTTTAAATAATGTTGTATATACTGATGTTCCTACAATTAGGTTGTGTATTATGCATATTAGAATAGTTACATTGATGAATTGTATACTACTAATATACATGGGTAAGTAGCCTATGGCACTGTACAACATTCCATTGCTACTTATCTAGAATGAAACCTCTTTGCTGACATGTTATGAGTTGTGCACACTCTTAACAATGTTCTGGTAGAGATTGGAAGGCATCTAGAAAGTTATGGAATATGGATAAATGTTGTATTGGCTAAGATAATTGCATGACTATATGACATATTTCTTTATGTGTAAGAATTTGTTCTAAAAACTATGAGATGTTTTCTAATCATGCAATTTAACTTGTTGTGTAGGAAAGATCGCATACCATTACCTACAAAAGAAGAACTACAACATTTGTTCAGCAACAAAATTATCTATTGAAGATATTGAATTTCCCAGGATATGGGAAGAATGCCATGATCTGTCGATCATGAAAAAAGATGCTTGGGATGTGGTCCCAAGACTTGAAGGGAAGTTTGTTATGACTTCCATATGGATCTATCAAGATCAATCATGCTACAGATGGAAGCATAGAGAAATATAAAAGTGATGAAGTGGAAGATACACCAGATGGATTTCAAGACAACCTTCTTGAATGGTGTAGTTGAAGAAGAAGTGTATGTGGAGAAGCCACTTGGTTCTGAGACACATGACAGGGATTCATATATGTGCAGAACTTGGTATGGTAGGATAGATACCTTTCTATCCAGTTTGAGCTTTGCCAAGAGTAAAGCGGATTCCAACCTTTACTACAAGGTTGAGGAAGGCAATCCAGTGATACTACTATTGTATTTGGATGACCTGTTTGTAACAGGTGAGGATAGATTGAGTGCCGACATGCAACAAAAGCTTGCTGCCAAGTTCGAGATGAAGAACTTGGGGATGATGCACTATTTTTTTTTGGCATGGAGGTGTGGTAGAGTGCAGATGGAATCTTCCTTGGACAAGGGAAGTATGCAATAGAGATCCTGAACAGGTTCGGGATGATGGACTGCAAGGCTATGGCCACATCTATGGCATCGAACCTAAATCTTCTGTGTGATGCTTCATCTGATCCGGTCGATGTCATGATGTATCGTCAGATGATTGGGTCCTCTATGTACCTGACGAACACGAGACTAGATATTTGCTTTGCGGTGAACTCATTGAGCCAATTCCTAATGGATCCAAGAGATGTTCACCTGGTTGCTGTAAAGCATATTCTGAGGTACCTGAAAGGTACAGTTGATTATGGGCTCAAGTATGATGTGAATCAAAAGTTTAAACCTATAGGGTTATGTTTATTCAGATTGGGAAAACAGTGCTGCAAATAGGAAGAGCACTTCTGGGTGCTGCTTCAGTATGGGATCAGGTGTGATCTCTTGGTTTAGCAGGAAGAAGTCCTGCGTAGCACTGAGTATAGCCAAAGCAGAGTATGTTGCAATGGATGAGCAGGTTGCAGATGTATTGACCAAGCTGTTGCCCAGAGTGGAGTTTGAGTACTTCAGAGAGAGGCTTGGTGCACTTCAGATCAAGGTTCCTTCGAAAGGGAAGTGATGAGTCCGAAAGATGCAGATGCACATGAGCTTTTCTGACATGGTTGATGTGTTCTCCCTTGGTCATGATATAATCGCTGAGCCATTTTTCACATGGTGGTAGATGTGTTCTCCCATGGTGAAAAAGTAAGGGCTGGAGCCTTCCCCGAATGGTGGTAGATGTGTTCTCCCATGTTGGTGGTGTAAGTACTAGATGATGTGCATCTAGGCTATGCTTCATGAACAATGAGATGATCTGAAGAGGACAATGCTATGATGATCAGGAGGATCATCAATGATGAGCATCAAGACGATGCTCCAGCTACTACTCTGTATATGCATCAGGATGATGTTGTATATGATTAGTTGGATCATTTATATGTATATGTATGTACGCATCATGTTGGATACTGGATATGATCAGTTGGATCATTTGTATGTATTTTGTATATGCATCATGTTGGATGCTTGGACCATGTATCCGTATATGTATCAGGTGGATACATTGTATGATCAGGTAGATCATGTATGTTGATATGTATCATGCATTTGTATTTGTATCAGGTGGATACACTGTATGATAAGGTGGATCATGTATGATGATATGTATCAGGTAGATACTTGGTGTGATTCAGGTGGATGCATTGTATGATCAGGTTGATCATGATAATGAGCTTCAGGATGTTAATCCAGATGATATGTACCAGGATGGTACAAGTGATGATGATCAGTATGATCATGGGAATCAGGATGTTGCCTCGTGCGATGATGATCCATTGGATCGTGAGTATCAGGTTGATACTTGGAGGTCAGAGATGATATGTGGCAAGTTGTGAAAATAGCATGTAATCAGTCCTGGGAGATCTTGTCGGTCGTGCTATGGCACAGAAATGTTCCTGGGGTACTCTTTTCGGTATTTCTATGTAATATGTAATCAGTCCTCAGATATCCAATAGGTTGAGCTGTGTGCTCATAATCAGTCCTGGGATGAGGTATTACTATGGAGACATGTAATCAGTCCTGGAGATCTGAGAGGTTGAGTTGTTTGCTCGTAATTAGTCCTAGGATGCTCTTTAGAGATCTTTCCGGTCATGCTGCAGCACATAAATGTTCCTGCGATGCTCTTTAAAGGTTTTGTCTATCCGCATGTAATCAGTCCTGTAGATCCGAGAGGTTGAGTTGTGTGCTCGTAATAAGTCTTGGGATTCTCTTTAGAGATCTTTCCAGTCGTGCTGCAGCACATAAATGTTCTTGGGATGCTATTTAAAGGTATTATGGAGGAGACGCATGTAATTAGTCCTGGGAGATCTTGCCGGTCATGCTTAGGCACATAAATGTTCCTAGGATAATCTTTTCGGTATTGCATCCGCACATAAAATTAGTCCTGAGAGGCCACCTTTATCAGACCGTTCACACAAATGATGAAGACCTGCAGGTGGTGGGCCTACATCCAGTATGAAAAATGACTGGCTCTGTAGAACTTCCTATGACGAGTAGATTTAGATATTGATTGAGATAGCAGCAGCAGTGATGATGACGATGATTCAAGGATGATGATTCACTAATGATGATCCAAAGAAGATGACTTGTGCTAGAAGACCTATGTCGAGAAATACCTTCCTAGTTAAGAGAGAGTGTTGATGTAAATGTAACTTTGGAATGTATTTCACATATATGTATATTTTATTCCTATAGAGATGTTATTATTCCTCTATACGGAAGTGGTTGTATTCCTATAGAGATGTTATTATTCCTCTATACGGAAGTGTCGTCATTTATATTGTAAGTGTCATAACTTATATTTGATGGGTTATTAGACCACCTTGTTGGGGTCGGCCCTGTATAAGTCATGTGGGTCAAAGGGTTATTAGAACACCCTATTGGGGGTCGGCCATGTGGGTCAAAGGGTTATTAGACCACCCTAGTGGGGGTCAGCCCAGTCAGCATTATGTTAAGTGGTTAAGTTGAGGCCGACCTAGTTGAGTAAAGGTCAAGTCAAGTTAGTGTATAAATAGAGAGTGTGTCTCTCTCATTTTACACATTCTATTCTCTCACTCACACTTTGGATAGGAGGCTCTGCTGCTAGGAGAAGACTATCTCTTGTATTCTGGTTGTATCATTGCTCTATCTATCTCTGAGGAAGTTATTGGGGTTTTTCACCTTTATGGTTTTCCCCAAGTAAATTCTGTGTCTCTTGTGTGCTTGCATTATTGTGTCCATGATTGATATGCTATAGATTTGTTGTACATGTTGTCCTCTCAGTTAAGATCCTAGATCATATTGAAGTAAATTATGAAAATTTAACATCTCTCTCATGCTCTAAACACATAAATCCTAATCTCTATATCTCTCTTTAAGTCCATAACCCCCAATCTCTCTCTCTCTATCTATCAAACCCATATCCCCCATTCTCTCACTTTTTATCTATATATTTCTCTCTACTTCCCTAACCCGCAATCTCTTTCTCTTTCTCAACCTTATTCTGCAATATCTCTCTCTAAATCCCTAAACTCAAATCTCTCTCTATCTCTCTCTCTGAACCCCTTACCATCATTCTCTCTCTCTAAATCCCTAACCTCCAATCTCTCTCTCTGTGAACCCCTTACCCCCAATAAATTTCTCTATGTAAAACCCTAACCCACAATCTCTCTATGTCTCTAAACCACTAACCCCTAATCTCTTTCTCTCTAAAACCTTAACCCACAATCTCTCTCTCTCTCTCTCTCTATATATATATAAACACTTAACCCCCAATCTCTAATTCTCTCTAATCTCCTAAACCCTAATCTATAATTCTCTCTAATCTCATAAACCCCAATCTCAATCTCTCAATCTCTCTCTTTCTAAATCCCTAACACCCAATCAATATCTCTCTTTCTAACCTCCAATATCTTTCTCTCTCTCTATCTATAAACCTTAATCTCTCTCTCTCTAATTATATATCTATCTAAACACCTAACCACTAGATTCTCTCTCACTCTCTACAACTAACCACCAATATCTCTCTCTCTAAACCCCTAACCCTGACCCACAATCCATCTCTCTCTCTCTATCTATCTATTAGTCTATTTGAACCCCAAGCCCCTAATCTCTCTCTCTAAAACAATAACTCCCAAGTTTTCTCTCTCTAAGCTCGTAATCCCAAATCTCTCTATCTAAACCTTTGAAACCCTATATATCTATTTATTTAGACCCCTAACCCTAGTCTCTCTCTCTCTCTAAACCACTAACCCCCAATCTCTTTCTAAACCCCTAACACCCAATCTCTTTCTCTATCTTTCTATCTCTCTCTATGTCAGACCATATCCCCCAAAATCTCTCTAAAACCCTAACCACAAATCAATTTCCCTCTCTCTAAACCCATAACACCTAATCTCTCTCTTTAAATGCCTAACCTCAAATCTCTAGGCCTCTCTAAACCCCTAAATTCCAATGGCTCTCTCTCTAAATCCCTAACCTAAAATTTCTCTCTCTCTCTCTCTCTCTCTCTCTCTCTCTCTCTCTCTAATCCCATAAGCTCCAATATATCTACCTGTATCTAAACCCCTAACCCCTAATCTTTCTGTCTCTAAACCCCTAAGCCCCAATAACTAACTCTATCTATCTTGGTCTAAGACCCTAACCTACAATCTCTTTCTCTCTCTCTCACTCTCTAAATTCCTAACCCCCAATATCTTACTCTCTAAACCACTAACCACCAATCTCTCTCTCTCTCGCTCTATAAACCACTGACCTCCACTCTCTCGCTCTATAAACCACTAACCTCCACTCTCTCTCTCTCTCTCTCTCTCTCCTCTCTCTCTCTCTCTCTCTCCAAACCCCTAACCCCCAATAAATCTCTCTCTGGAAAACCCTAACTCATAATCTCTTTATCTCTCAAAACCCATAACCCCTAATCTCTTTCTCTCTAAGACCTTAACCCACAATCTCCCTCTCTCTCTCTCTGTCTATATATATATATCTCAACACTTAACCCCCAATCTCTATTTCTCTCTAAGCTCCTAACCCCCAAATTTCAATATTTTTATCTCTCTCTTTCTAAATCCCTAACACCTAGTCGATCTCTCTCTCTCTCTCTGTCTCTCTAACCCTCAATCTCTCTCTCTCTCTCTACCACCAACCCCCAACCTCTCTCTCTCTAAACCCATAATCCTCAACCCCTAATCACTCTCTCTCTACCTATATATATGTCTATTTGAACTCCAAACCCCCAATCTCTCTCACTCTCTCTAAACACCTCTCTCTCTCTCTCTCTATTTAAACCCTTGAACCCCAATCTCTCTATTTCTTTAGACCCCTAACCCTAGTCTCTCTCTCTCTCTAAACCATTAACCCCCAATCTCTTTCTAAACCCCTAACACCCAATCTCTCCCTCTCTCTATATATATCTCTCAGTACTTCTCTCTCTCTCTCTCTCAACCTCTAAGCCCTGATCTCTCTCTCTCTAGACATGTAACCCCCAATTTCTCTCTCTCATCAAACCACGAACCACCAATCTATCCCTCTTTCTCTAAACACCTAACCCCCAATCTCTCTCTCTCTCTCTCTCTCTAAACCAATAACCACCAATCTCTCTCTTTCTATCTCTTTCTCTCTCTCTCTCTATAAACTTATAACCTCCAATCTCTCTGCCTCTCTCTAAACACCTAACTCGAAATCTCTCTCTCTCTCTCTCTCTCTCTCTCTCTCTCTCTAAACACCTAACCCAAAATCTCTCTCTCTCTCTCTTCCATAACCCCCACTCCTCACCTACCTACCCCTAAACCAATCTCTATACTCCCCCAATGATCTCTCTATACCTTTAAACACCTATTAATCCCAATCTCTCTCTCTCTCTCCCTCTAATCTCCTAGCCCCCGATCTATCCCTCTTTCTAAACCACTAACCTAAAATCTCTCTTGCTCTCTCTGAACCTTTAACCTCTGATTTCTCTTTCTCTCTCACACTCTCTCTCTCTCTAAAATCCTAACTCCCGATATATATATCTTTCAATCTCTCTCTATCTCTCCTTTTAATCCCCTAACACACAATCAAGCTCTCTCTCTCTAAACTCCAATCTCTTTGTCTCTCTCCCTCTCTAAAAACTTTACCCCAATCTCTCTCTTTCTCTCTCACTCTCTAAACTACTAACCCCCAATATGTCTCTCTATAATCCCTTAACCCTTAAATCATCACACCCAGTCTCTCTCTCTCTCTCTCTCTAAACCACTAACCACCAATATTTCCCTCTCTCTAAACCCATAAAACATAACCACTTACCCCTAATCTATCTCTATCTCTAATTCCCTAACCTCCAATATCTCTCCCTCTCTATAAACCCCTCTCTCTATATCTTTATCTATCTAAACCTTTAACCCCCAATCTCTCTCTCTATATATATAAACCCTAATCCCCAATTTATCTCTCTATAAACCCTAATCCCCAATCTCTCTCTCTCTCTCTAAACCACTAACCTGCAATCTTTCCCTCTCTCTAAAATCCTCCATCTATATATATATATATATCTAAACCTCTAACTCTCTCTCTCTATATCTATCTATATATCTAAGCCCCTAATCCTCAATCTCTCTTTCACTAAATCACTAACCCCAAAACCTCTCCCTCTAAGCCCCTTACTGCTAGTCCCTATCTTTCTCTAAAACCCTAGCCACGAATCTCTCGCATGCTCTAAACACCTAATCCCTAACCTATCAATCTCTCTAAGTCCCTAACCCCTAAATTTTCTCTCTTTCTCTCTAAACCCATATTCCCCAATCTCTCACTTTCTATCTCTATCTCTCTCTCTAATCCCCTAACTTGCAATCTCTCTCTCTCTCAAACCCTATCCTGCAATATCTCTCTCTCTAAACCCCTAAACTCAATCCTCTCTCTCTCTCTCTCTCTCTCTAAACGCATAACTCCCAATCTCTCTCTCTCTCTCTCTCTCTCTCTCTCTCTCTCTTTGTAAATCCCTACCTCGCAATCTCTTTGTCTCTAAACCCTTAAAACCCAACCTTACTCTCTCTCTCTCTCTCTATCTATCTAAATCCCTAACCTCCAATATCTCTCTCTAAACCCCTAACGCACAACCCCCCCCTCTCTCTCTCTTAAACCCTAACCCTTGTCTCTCTTTCTCTCTCTCTCTCTCTCTAAACCCATAACCCCCAATCTCTCTATCTCTCTCTCTCTAAACCCCTAAATTATAATATCTATCTCTTTAAGCCCCTAACCTCCAATTTCTCTCTCTCCCTCTCGAAACCCCTAACTCCCAATCTCTTTCTCTCTGAACCCCTAACCTCCTCTCTCTTTCTCTCTAAACCATTAAACACCGATGTCTCTCTTTCTATCTCTATTTATTTCTAAACTACTAACCCCCAACCTCCCTGTATATCTTTAAACCTTCAACCCCGAATCTCTCTCTAAACAACTAACCCCCAATATCTCCCATTCTCTCTCTTTTCTATCCAAAACCCTAACATCCAATCTGTCTCTCTCTCCCACTCAATCTCTCTCTTTCCTTAACCCCTAGTCTCTCTCTCTCTCTCTCAAAACCCCTAAATGCTAATCTCTCTCTTTCTCTCTCTTTCTCTCTCTCTCTATCTAATCCCCTAACCCTTAATCTCTCTCTCTCTCTCTTAACCTCTTACCCCAATCTCTCTCTGTAAACCCTTAACCCTCTCTCTTTCTCTCTTTAAACCCCTAACCCCCAATATATCTCTCTCTAAATGCTTAAACCCCAACCTGTATCTTCTTATCTCTCTGTCTAAGCCACTAACCTCCAATCTCTCTCTCTCTTTCTCTCCCTCTCTCTCTCTCTCTCTACCTAAACCCCTAATCCCTAATCTCTCTATTTATTTAAAACCCTAACACCGAATCTCTCTCTCTCTCTCTCTCGCACTCTCTCTCTCTCTCTCTCTCTAAAAACTCCTAACCACAAATATCTATCTATGTCTATAAAAAACTAACCCCCAATCTCTCCCTTCTTCTCTCTGTCTCTCTCTCTCCATCTTCTAGACCCATAATATTCAATATATCCCTCTGTCTCTAAACCCCCCTCTTTCTATTTCTTTGTGTCTGTCTAGATCACTAACCCCCAATCTATCCATCTCTTTCTCTATCTAAACCCCTAACACCCGATCTCTCTCTCTCTCCCACTCCCTCTCTCTCTACCTCTCTCTCTCAACCTCTAAGCCCGAATCTCTCTCTCTCTCTCTCTACCTAAAACCTTATCCTCAAATCTCTCTCTCTCTCTCTCTCCCATCAAATTACTAACCTCCAATATCTTTCTCTCTCAAAAACCCTAATTGCCAATCTCTCTCTCTATAAACCCTAACTTCGAATCTCTCCCTCTCTTTAAAACCCTATCCTCTAATCTCTCTCTCTTTCTAAACCCTTGATGACAATCCCTCTCTTCTTCTCTCTTATCCCTAAACCCACAATCTCTCCTTATATCTCTAAACCCATAACCCCCAATCTCTCTCTCTCTCTAAACCAATTGCCACCAATCTCCCTCTTTATCTCTTTGTCTCTCTCTCTCTCTAAACCTCTAACACCCAATCTCTCTATCTCTCTTTAAACACCTAAACCCAAATATCTCTCTCACTCTAAACCTCCCTCCTCTTTCTCCCTCTCTCTCTCTTTATCTCTATCTCTCCACAAACCCCCACCCCTCACCTACCAACACCTAGATAACTCTCTATACTCACCCAATGATCTCTCTCTATATTTAAACCCTTGCTAATCCCCAATCTATCTCTATCTAATCCACTAACCCCCTATATATCCTTATCTCTAAACCACTAACCTCCAATCTATGTTTATCTCTCCAACCCCTAACCTCTGATTTCTCTTTTTCACACACCCTCTCTCTCTAAACCCTTAACTCTCAATCTCCCTCTCTAAGCCTCTAGCACACAAACGATCTCTCTCTCTAACATATAATCTCTATGTCTCTCTCCCTCTCTAAACCACTAACACCCAATTTATCTCTCTCTAAGTCCCTAACCCTTCAATCCTCACCCCCAATTTCTCTCTCTCTAAACCCCTAAACCATAACCCCTTACCCACAATCTATCTCTTTCTCTCTAAACCCCTAACCTCCAATATATCTCCCTATCTCTAAACCCCTCTCTCTACCTCTCTATCTATCCAAACCTCTAACCCCCAATTTTTCTCTCTCTCTCTATCTAAACCCCTAATCCCTAATCTCTCTCTCTCTCTCTAAATCCCTAACCCCCAATATCTCTCTCTCTCTCTAAACCATAACCTCCAATCTATCTCTATCTCCATCTCTCTCTCTCTCAACCATTGACCCTTAGTGTCTCTATCTCTCTCTCTCTCTCTCCCCTAACCCACAATATCTCTTTCTAAAACCCTAACCAACAATCTCTCCCTATCACTCAAAACCCCTAACCCCCAATCTCTCTCTCTATTTCTAAAACACTAACCACAAATTTCACTCTTTGTTTCTATTTCTATTTCTCTTTATAAACGCTTAAACCCAAATATCCCCATCTCTCTCTAAACACCTAGCCCCTGGTGTCTCTCTTTCTCTCTCTCTCTCTAAACTCATAACCTTCAACATCTCTCACTCTCTCCAAACTTGTCTATCCATCTATCGATCTAAACCTCTAACATCCATTTTCTCTCTCTCTCTCTCTCTCTCAACACCTCATACCCAATCTCTCTTTTACTAAACCCCTAACCCCAACATCTCTCTCTAAACCAATCACCCCCAGTCTCTCTCTTTCTCTAAACTTGTAACCACCAATATCTCTCTCATGCTCTAAACACCTAACCCCTAATCTCTTTATCTCTCTCTAATTCCATAACCCCCAATCTCTCTCTCTCTCTCTCTCTCTCAAACCCATATCCCCCAATCTCTCACTTTTTATCTATATCTTTCTCTCTAATTCCCTGACCCGCAATCTCTCTCTCTATCTCAACCCTATCCTGCAATATCTCTCTCTAAATCCCTAAACTCAAATCTCTCTCTCTCTCTCTCTCTCTCTAAACCCCTTATCAACTTTCTCTCTCTCTAAATCGCTAACCTCCAATCTCTCTTTCTCTAAACCCCTTACCCCCAATTACTCTCTCTCTGTAAAAAGCTAACCCACAATCTCTCTATCTTTCCAAACCACTAACCCCTAATCTCTTTCTCTCTGAAACCTTAACCCACAATCTCTCTCTCTATATATATTAACCCCCAATTTATAATTCTCTCTAAGCTCCTAAACCCCAATCACAATCTCTCAATCTCTCTCTTTCTAAATCCCTAACACTCAATCGATCTCTCTCTCTTTAACCTCCAATATCTTTCTCTCTCTCTCTCTCTCTCTCTCTCTCTCTCTCTCTCTCTATCTATCTATAACCCTGTTGAGGCCTTGTATGTGTAGGGTAAGTGCAAGGTGATGGAATGGGTTTCAAGGCTCCCAACAGAGGGAAAAAATCCAGATTGAAAGGCTTCAAAAGATCCTATGCAAGGACAATTCTATCCCTAGCCTGTTTGGTATAGTAATCTCCCACGTATATTCAGGCTTCGTTGGCACTCTATGAGTTGGTGAAATTTGATCAATAGATCAGTCTTCCAATGAAGAAAAACAAAGGTATGAAATTATGTAAAACAAATCTACCTAAGGGAACTTAATCTAAGCTAGACCTATTCTAAAAGGTGGCTTGTTTATGTGCACGCCAACTTGATGTAAAAAGAAACAAGTGTTGTTCATCCACTTAACATAAATGTTAATAGATTTGTGACTTATCTACTCAAATTACCATAAATCAATTAAAATTAACCAACAGCAAATTAAGGGTTTAATCCATTCAAGATTAACGTGTAATTGATTTGTTAATTGAAAAATTAACATTAATTATAATTTTCTGAGAAAACCATTCGCAAAAATCGATAAAAGTTTTAATTGAATAAACTCTTTTAAAGCCTCATGAACACATAGATCATTAGCAAAGATAAACCAGAACTATAGGTCACTGTGCTTAATAAATTGCAAAATATTTAAACAACATTAGATAAGCAATCCGGAGTAAAATCAACATTCATCAAATAAACTTGATCAATAGACAAAAGAAAATATGGGAATAACTTTACTGTATTTAATGACATTCTGTAAGAAATTACAAGCTTGTATCAAAACGGGGCATCTCCAGTACCTCCTGTTGATTTTCTCCTCCAAATTCCATCCCCCTCTCAATGAGAAAACCAACCTTTAAATAAGAGTTACAAAATAATACAACAGAAAATTCCCACAGAATAGGGATTACACAATTCGAATTGGACTAATGGTCAAGAAAATCTTGCCACTTGTCCCATATTCCTAACAACTCATCTACATTCGTATAGTTAGTCGATTCAAGCCCCAGCTAGGCATTACATGTGAATGTTTCCATCTTGGTTTTAGCTAGCTTATGCCAAATACGGATGAAGATGTGGACTTTGCCTTCCATGGTGACCGGTTTCCTAATTAATTGCTTCACATCATCAATCGTGACCTCCACAAGGAACTAAATTTTTTGCTTGGCTTCCTCACACCTGCGTTCGACTTTCTCAACCATCAACTTAGGTGGGTAAGCATCTTCAATGAACTCCAAGGTGGAGAACTGTAGAATTTACATGATGTTATCCGTTGCATACCATTTCCTGCTACACATGGCCTATGTTTTTTTAATAATGTCTTCAATTGACTCATTAAGATCAAGCCAAGTGTTCAATGCGGCTCTAATTTTCTTGAACTGAAAACTATTAAGGATGGGGATGTCTTCTGGTATGTTTTTGATATACCCCTGCCACTCACCAATTTCTTGACTTGCCTTAGAATCTTGTATCCTTTTGGCTTTATTCTCTTCAAGGAAAACAAACATCTTACCAAAAGTCATATGAGTTTCCCTAATCTCATCCAGGGTGTTAAACAATTTCTCCAACAATTTATGATGTTCTTCATTGACCTAAAAGGCCAAATCCTTAAATTCCTAGGGTGAGAACTTAGAGAAATTAGAAGAGGTTGCACTTGTAGTTGCATCCTCACATTGCTTTTCCAGCATATCTATCCTCTATGTATTTGCAGAATCCTCAACATGTGCATTACGAAGTTTAGTCTGAAGAGAGGTGTTGCTTTTCTCTAAATCCTCTAACCTATCTCCCCATATCTTCCTGAGATCAACAACATAAACCTCATGTTCTTCCTTGGTATTTACTAACTCTTCTTCTAGCCTTTTCAATTCTTCCTTCTTCTGATCAATATCCCTATTCAGTACCTGAACTAAATCAAGGTTTGCACCAACAAATGCCCCTAAGGCTGCAACTATCTCAATTGCTCATGTCTGGGGATCATTGGTCTACTTAGCCCATATTATTTGATTTGGAATAGATACTTCCAATCCACATTGATCCCTGCTTCTCTTCTTACCCCTCTTTATCACTGTTTTATTTTCTTTACTGTGGAAATAATTTCCAAGAGGGACTACAACATCATCTTCATATTCAATTACCAATTCTGCAGAAGTTGAAGTGACACCCAATGTTGAAATCAATGAAGCTATTTGAGTGTCAGTGGGACTAGGTATAGACATGGTAACTTGAGTAGTAGTCAGAGGGGTAGTGACAATCTGAGCAACTGATGATACATGGGTTGGAGAAGGAACTTAAGTAAAGGCTTTAGAGAGTGGAACATGATCATCATTAGCAGGTGATGATGAAGAAAGAACTAAGGGTGGATCATCAATGGTGGGTGATGATAAAGTAGATATTGGTAATTGCTGAGGGACAGTCAAAGACTGGACCTCTGCAATAATAGATGAGGGAATGGAGAATGGAACTGAGCTGTCTGAAAATGGATTGGCTCTGGAAGTCAAAGTATGAAAAAGTTGTGATATGGAAAATGGAGGCATCACCCCCGGGGACAAAACATAAAGATCTTAAATAGATGACAATAAAAGTGTTGAAGTTGTGATGTCAGGGGCAGTAGTAACTTCCAATACCTATTGATCAAAAAAAGAGTGATCCATCTCAATAGTGTCTAACAAATCTGTAACTGCTTGTGAATCTTCAGTCACTTCTTTAGTCACAGATACTGGATGATGTGCTTCATCATCGATATCACTGTCAATGATATCAAAAGTAGGAATTAGGATTTTCTGCTTCTTAGCTGGGTTTACATCAACTATTATTAGATCATCCGATACCTGTATAGTTATAGAAGTCACTTGAATATCCACAATAAGATTAGGAGGTTCAATTGTTTGGGTATCCAATACTGAAGATATCTGTGCTAACTCCTACTTCAAATGACGAGAGGTTTGCAATAAGACTTTGACCTGTTCAACTATTTTTACCTGAGGAGGATTCTCGATGGGGGATTTACCTTTATCCTCATATGGATAGGTAATCGTTGTAGTGATTTATTCCTATGGATAGGAAGAAGCCCTCTTAGGATAAAGCAGGATGAATTGACTCTATACTAAGACAAAAGTGAAACAAATGCGATCTTCAATCCTAGATTAAACAATCATTTCAAAGTTCCTGTATTGAAGAAAGTGAGGGAAGATAACAATTATAGCAAATAAGGTTTAAGGACCTCGTTACAATATGGAACTTACCCAAATACCTTTGTATTTAAAATTTTTGGGGCTCCCATGTTCAAATGAAGCATGGGATATGTTGTACCTACAACAAACCCTCAATATATCTCTCTCTAAATATATATCTATCTAAACCACTAACCACTAGTTTCTCTCTCACTCTCTACCACTAACCCCCAGTCTATCTCTCTCTAAACCCCTAACCCCCGACCCCCAATCCCTCTCTCTCTACCTATCTATCTGTCTATTTGATCCCCAATAACCTAATCTCTCTCTAGATCCCTAACCTCCAATCTCTCTCACTCTATGAACCCCTAACCCCCAATAACTCTCTTTCTGTAAAACCCTAACCCATAATCTCTTTATCTCTCCAAACCTATAACCCCTAATGTCTTTCTCTCTAAAACCTTAACCCACAATCTCTCTCTCTCTCTCTCTGTCTATAATAGATATATATATATATATATATATATAAACACTTAACCTCTAATCTCTATTTCTCTCTAACCTCTTAACCCCAAACTTCAATATTTCTATCTCTCTCTTTTTAAATCCCTAACACCTAGTTGACCTCTCTCTCTATAACCCTCAATCTCTCTCTCTCTACCACTAACCCCCAACCTCTCTCTCTCTAAACCCATAATCCCCAATCCCCAATCACTCTCTCTCTACCTATCTATCTGTCTATTTGAAATCCAAACCCCCAATCTCTCTCACTCTCTCTAAACACCTATCTCTCTCTCTCTCTACACCCACAATCCCAACTTCTCTCTCTCTAAAATTGTAATCTCAAATCTCTCTCTCTCCATCTACCTATCTATCTAAACCCTTGACCCCCAATCTCTCTATTTCTTTAGACCCCTAACCCTAGTCTCTCTCTCTCTAAACCCTTAACCCCCAATCTCTCTCTAAACCCTTAACACCCAATCTCTCTCTCTCTCTCCCTATATATATATAATTACTTCTCTCTCTCTCTCTCAACCTATAAGCCCCAATCTCTCTCTCTCTAGACGTGTAACCCCAAATTTATCTCTCTCTCTCTCTCTCTCTCAAAAACCCTAACCAACAATCTCTCTCTCTTTCAACCCTTAACTCCCAATCTATCTCTCTATTTAAAACCCTATCCTCTAATCTATCTATCTATCTCTCTAAGCCCCTGAGCCCTAATCTCTCTCTTTCTCCCTCTTATCCCCTAACCCACAATCACTCTTTCTAAATTCCTAACAACCAATCTCTCCCTCTTTCTCTAAACACCTAACCCCCAATCTCTCTCTCTCTCTAAACTAATAACCATCAATCTCTCTCTCTCTAAACTTCTAACCCCCAATCTCTCCATCTCTCTCTAAACACCTAACCCGAAACCTCTCTCTCTCTCTCTCTCTCTCTAAACAACTAACCCAAAATCTCTCTCTCTCTCTCTCTTCCAAAACCCCCACTACTCACCTACCTACCCCTAAAACACTCTCTATACTCCCCCAATTATCTCTCTATACCTTTAAACACCTATTAATCCCCACTCTCTCTCTCTCTAATCCCCTAGCCCTCAATCTATCCCTCTCTTTAAACAACTAACTACAATCTCTCTTTCTCTCTCTAAACCTTTAACCTACGATTTCTCTTTCTCTCTCACACAACCTCTCTCTCTCTCTCTCTCTAAAATCCTAACTCGCAATATCTATCTTTCAATATCTCTCTATCTCTCCATTTAAGCCCCTAACACACAATCAAACTCTCTCTCTCTAAACTCCAATCTCTCTGTCTCTCTCCCTCTCTAAAAATTTACCCCAATCTATCTCTTTCTCTCTCACTCTAAAGTACTAAACCCCAATATATCTCTCTATAATCCCCTAACCCTTAAATCATCACCCCTAGTCTCTCTCTCTCTCTAAACCCCTTACCCCCAATATCTCTATCTCTCTCTCTAAACCACTAACCACCAATATATCCCTCTCTCTAAACCCATAAAACATAAAAAAAATTACCCCTAATCTATCTCTCTCTCTAAATCACTAACTTCCAATATCTCTCCCTCTCTATAAACCCCTCTATCTATCTCTTTATCTATCCAATCCTCTAACCCCCAATTTCTCTCTCTCTCTCTCTCTCTCTCTCTCTCTCTCTCTAAACCCTAATCCCCAATTTCTCTCTCTAAAAACCCTAGTCCCCAATCTCTCTCTCTCTATAAATCCTTAACTCACAATCTCTCTCTCCCTATCTCTCTCTCTAATCCCCTAACCTCCAATCTCTCTCACTCTCTCTCTAAATCCTTAACCCCCAATATCTCTCCCTCTCTCATCCCCTAACCCATAATCTCCCTTTCTAAACCCATAACAACAAATCTCTCCCCATCTCTCTAAACCCGTAAACCCCAAATCTCTCTCTCTCTCTCTCTCTCTATTTCCAAACCACTAACCACCAATCTCTCTTTTTCAATATATTTCTCTCTCTCTCTCTCTATCCCTCTAAACCCCTAACCCAATATCTTTCTATCTCTCTCTAAACACCTAACCCCAAATCTCTCTCTCTCTCTCTCTAAACCCCTAAATCCCAATCTCTCCCTCTTTCTCTATCTCTCTCAAACCCCTAACGTCCAATCTCTATCTTTCTGGAACCCTAACTTCTAATCTCTCTCTAGATCTAAATCACTAAGCTCCAATCTTCCTTTCTCTCTTTCTAAATCCCTAAGCCTCTCTCTCTCTCTCTCTCTCTCTCTCTCTTATCCCCTAACCCCCAATCTCTCTTTATAAACCCCTTAACCCCAGTCTCCCTCTTTCTCTTGTTGTCTCTCTAAACCACTAACCTGCAATGTCTCCCTCTCTCTAAAATCCTCCATATATATATATATATATATATAAACCTATAACCCTCTCTCTCCCTCTATCTATCTATATATCTAAACCCCTAATCCTCAATCTCTCTTTCATTAAATCACTAACCCCAACACCTCTCCCTCTAAACCCCTAAACTCAAATATTTCTCTCTCTCTCTCTCTCTCTCTCTCTCTCTCTCTCTCTCTCTCTCTCTCTCTATGTAAATCCCTACCTCCCAATATCTTTCTCTCTAAACCATTAAACCTCAATCTCTCTCTCTCTCTATATATATCTATATCTCTAACCTCCAATATCTCTCACTAAACCCCTAACACACAACCTATCTCTCTCTCTCTCTAAAACCCTAACCATTGTCTCTCTTTCTCTCTCTTTCTCTCTCTCTCTCTCTAAACCCATAACCCCCATTATCTATCTCTAAATCCATAACCCCAAAAATCTCTCTCTCTCTCTCTCTCTCTCTCTCTCTCTCTCTCTCTAAACCCCTAAATTCTAATATCTATCTCTCTAAGCCCCTAACCTCCAATTTCTCTCTTTCCCTCTCTAAACCCCTAACTCCCAATCTCTTTCTCTCTAAACCCCTAACCTCCACTCTCTTTCTCTCTGTAAACCCTTAAACACCAATGTCTCTTTGTCTATCTCTATCTCTTTCTAAACTCCTAACCCCCAACCTCCCTGTGTCTCTTTAAACCTTCAACCCCCAATATCTCTCTCTAAATAACTAACCCCCAATATCTCTCATTCTATCTCTTTTCTCTCCAAACCCCTAACGTCCAATCTATCTCTCTCTCCCACTTAATCTCTCTCTAAATACGTAACCCATAACCCCCAATCTCTCTCTTTCTCTCTAAACCCAAATCCACCAATCTCTCTCTCTCTCTCTCTCTCTCTCTCTCCTTTAAATCCCTAACCTCCAATCGCTCTCTCTCTCACTCTCTTAACCTCTAACCCCAATCTCTCTCTCTCTCTAAACCCTTAAGCCTCTCTCTCTATCTCTCTAAACCCCTAATATATCTCTCTAAATTCTTAAACCCCAACCTATCTCTTCCTATCTCTCTCTCTAAGCCACTATCCTCCAATCTCTCTCTCTCTCTCTCTCTCTATCTATCTCTATCTCTCTCTCGCCCTACATAAACCGCTAATCCCAAACCTCTCTATTTATTTAAAACCCTAACCCTCAATCTCTCTATTTATTTAAAACCCTAACCCCCAATCTTTCTCTCTCTCTCTCTCTATCCCTCTCTCTCTCTCTCTCACTCTCTCTCCTCTAAAAACCCCTAACCACAAATATCTATCTATGTCTATAAAACACTAGCCCTTAATCTCTCTCTTCCTTTGATCTCTCTCTCTCTATCTCTCTTTCTCCATCTTCTAGAACCCATAATATTCAATATATCCCTCTACCTCTAACCCCCCCTATTTATATTTCTTTGTGTTTGTCTAGACCACTAACCCCAAATCTATCCATCTCTCTCTCTATCTAAACCCCTAACCCCTAGTCTCTCCCTCTCTAAAACCTTAACCCTCAGTCTCTCCTTAAACCCCTAACACTCGATCTCTTTGTCTCTCCCTCTCTCTCTCTCTACCTCTCTCTCTCAACATCTAAGCCCCAATCTCTCTCACTACCTAAAACCTTATCCCCAAATTTCTCTCTCTCTAAACCTTTCACTCCCAATCTTTCTTTCTCTCCCATCAAATCACTAACATCCAATATCTCTCTCTCTCAAAAACCCTAATTTCCAGTTAATTTTTTCGATAATTTCATTAAATATTATCTAGGATCACTAAGAGAATAACAAGCACAACATAACAATCACAAGAGACAATGGACACAAAGCATTTCACCGAGGAAAACCAAGAAGGTGAAAAACCTCGCAACTTCCTCAGAGATAGAATGAGCACCAATACAAAGATCACAAAGATCAAACCCCAAAATATAAATGTCTCCAGCAGCTACTCCTCCTCCACTTGTGTGCACTTCTCTCTCTGATCCGGATCTTGGGAGCTGAGAACCGGAATGCTTGAATGCCGAGAGAGGAGGAGATTAAGCATGCAAATCTGTCATAAAATTCACATGAAAACCCTAATATTGCATAAGAATAAGCATGAACAAAAACATATGAAATGAATGGGAGGTGAGGCTCAAAGAGGAGCCCCACCTCTTAAACTAATTACCAATAAGTCACTCAGATCTAATTAATATCACAATGAACAATAGAAAATAGGAGAGAAATCAAATGAGTAACTTGTTATTATGAGAAGGCTTGCTAGGCCTTTATATAGCATTATTACAATGTGTCTTGAGACCATACCATGGGCCAAAACTATGTGCTACCAAATACCATGGATGAGAGAGGGTGGCCTCTCAATTTAATACTTTTATGGCTTATACATCCGAATTTAGACCATATTCCCCCTAAAGTTCGGATCACTCTCTCAACTATGCGAGTTGGATGAGTGAGTGAATCAGAAAATAGAGAGAGAGAGAGAGAGACTCTCTATTTATACAACAACTTAACCTTCCTTTAACCCTAACTAGGCCGACTTCCTAAGGAATCCTAATAACCCATCCACATGACTCATGCAAGGCCGACCCCACCAAGGTGGTCTAATAATCCATCAAATATAAGTTGTGACACTTATAATAATACTTGCGACACTTACAAATGAAAATGACGACACTTCTGATTGGAGGAATAATACATCTCCATCAGGAATATAATAAAGTAAAAGTGTAATACATAGAAGAATATCTTCCGAAGTTACAAATACATCAACACTCCCTCTTAACTAGGAAGGTATTCTCACAACACAGACTTCATTACACAAATCTTCAATTCTGGAGCTGGATCATCGTCACTAGATCCCGGAGCATCATCGTCACTGTTGCTGTACTGGTCATCTCAATCACTAGTGCTATCTCTCAATTCTTCTCATCATAGGAAGTTCTACATAGCCGGCCCTTTTTCATGGTAGATGTAGGCCTAGCCTCCTATAGGTGTTGGGATTGGTTTTGCAACCAAGCTTAGTGCTATGGGCACCTGCTAACTAGTAGCAGCAGTTTCAATATTAAGCAAAAACAGTAAACTAAATCTAAATCTAAACTAAACTAGCATGTGCGTTTTTTAATTAAAAAAACAAGAACAAGAAATATAAAAAATAATTTTGTATTGAAAATGGGGGCAAGCAAGTGCTTGCAATAATAATACCTCCAAGTGATGAAGATAGTTGAGAAGCTCCAAGGGTGAGCAGCTCCAAACTCCAAAGGGTCCTTTCTCCAAGGTTGCTACAATGGCCAAAAGCTCAAGGGAGATTTTGGCAGCATGAGGATAGGAAGATGGATGGATCTGAAATGAGGAGCCCCTATCACCTTTTTATAGGTTTTGGTGGTGTGGAATACCATTTGTGGTTTTGTGGAAACCAATGGTATTGACCAACATGGTTTAGGTACTTTTCCCTCCTTTTTCCTTTTTTGAATATTTTTATTATTTTTATTCCCTTTTTAATATTTTTGGGAATTTTGGACCCTTTTTGAGGGTTTTTTATGCTTTTTTAGGAAAAATACTCATTTTGAGTGGAAAAAGGGGTGTATTAAGGCCTTTTGGTGACCTTTTGTTGGCTTCAGAGGCTCAAATGGTGAAAAAGTGGACAAATGGGTCACGTGAATAGGTAAATGAGCTAGTGAGCACTTTTTGGGTGTTAATAGATTGCCCCCTGATGTGTGAGGGCAGGAGCTCATCGTATGGCCGATAGACATCATAGTTCTTTTGTATTTTTTCTGGGGTTTGGGGAGGAGAAGAGACCGTTTGGAGTCTGGATCCATGGACCTTGGAAGCTGCAAAAACAAAAAATATTGCATGGCCTCAATATGAATGAGGAATAATCTCTGATAATGGACGAGGCGGGCATACCCATGCTCGTATCAAGACATATACATAACAATTAGTCCCAAGAAGGGGGATCTAATACATAAAAAATATACTGGTATGTCATAATGGTCCAGAGGGGACATTATTTTGGGATGTACTCATGATCATGACATGACTGATCTCAATAACTGATACACTGGAATAACTGATGAACTGCTGAAACTGAAGGTGTCCAACATCTGTAGGGACTCAAAGACTGTGATTCATCTCTAAGAATTAATGTAACTGTATACTCAAGGGAGTATGAAAATGGGGTATATTTGAATACTATCACCATGCGCAACCCGGATATCTATAGGAAAAGTGTAACTGGTTGTATCTATAGGTAGACTCTCAAGTGTGGAGGAGTCAGATGGTATCCGGGGTCTTCGACTAATAACTGAACGAACCAATGCCCTGTGCGAGTCTCAACGATGCGATCATGGTGTTGAAGTCGAGCATGTGAGAAACAACCATTTGGATAGGCACTGAGGACGCTTCTCAAAATGATTCGTAGGCACTCATCATAAATGGTGATGAGTCCAAGACACAAGGACCTCTAGGTCTATCCTCTGGAATAAATTTGGTTGTCGTCAACAGAGGGAGACCAGCAACTAACAACACAATGATGTTTCTTTGATAGGAGCGCGAGGTGTAGAACTGAAGTGTGGTAGTACTAATGGTAGGACTGACATACTTGTGGGGATGGGAAGTAACTAGGGTCATATATGGGAAGACTCAAACTTCCTTTGTTCAGAGCATGATGACATGGTTGACCTGGCAGCGTAAGGAACTAACTTGTAGGTGTGGGTATCACTGCTTTTAAGGACTGAAGGGTATGTATTGACTCTAGGGGGGAATCAAGCTGATGGGTGCTGTCGAGGGGTTCTCAGGGTGACATACTGCAGAATACTCTGAACAAAGGCGACCAAAATGGGGAAGCTTCCATATGAGTAGATGTGATCTGTTGTGGCACTGAGAAGCACCATTGGGTCCTTCTTCGTAGTTTTAATGAGCTCCAAGAAGGTATAAAATTGTGCTCTGAAATGGTACTGTCCTGTGGATTTGTGAGCCCAAGACTGTTCGTGCTCATTGGTGCTTTCATTTTTAAGGAGTCTGAAAACGATAAGAAGACTCTGCAGTGGTTATGACTACTGTCCTATTGGTTTTACGAGCCCAGGATGGTGATTGCTCAGGGTCGCTTTCATGTTTAGAGAGTCTGAAAGCTGTAAGTGGACTCCATTGGTGTTCTTTTTCGTAAGTTAGTCTCCAAGGCCTGAAAAAGCATAAAATGATGCAAATGGAGAACTCTTCTAGCCGATGTGACTAGAGTATTCCTTTTTCATAATTAGTCTACAAGGTCCGGAAAAGGGGTAAACTTATACCAGGTAGACGCCCTTTCAGATACGTTTAGCGAGCATGAAAGGAAGCAAGGTTGCTCGGCGATCTTTTCATTGTTTTAGGAGTCAGAAAAGAGCTTAACAGAAACTCCCTAAGTGCCTTTTTCGTAAAAAGGGATTGCTCAGCCCGAAAAAGGGATAAAATTATACCGAACGAAAAGGGATTGATGGGAGTGAGAAAAGGTCTCAAGCATCATCATGAGTGTGGAAAACTGGATCCGGTAACATAAAGATTATCAAAAAAGGGGCAACGGCCAATGTGGCATGCACACCGAGGCGACGAGGGGTCATGGGAAAAGTGCCCAAAAAATATGGAGGTGAGAGCGAGAAATGATCTCAAGCATCATCACGAGCGCGAAAAAATGAATCCGACGATATAAGACTCACTGAAAACAGACATCGGACGATGTGGCACGCAAACCGAGGTGACGAGGGGGCATGGAAAAATGCCCTAAAAATCTGGGCATGAGAGCGAGAAATGATCTCAAGCATCATCACGAGCACGGAAAACAGAATCCAGCGATGTAAGACTGGCTAAAAATGGACGACGGCCGATGTGGCACGCAAACCGAGGCGATGAGGGGGCATGGAAAAATGCCCTAAAAATCTAGGCGTGAGAGCGAGAAATGATCTCAAGCATCACCACGAGCGCGGAAAACTAAATCCGGCGATATAAGACTCGCTAAAAATGGTCGAAGACCGATGTCGCACGTAAACCAAGGCTTCGAGGGGGCATGGAAAAATGCCCTAAAAATATGGGCGTGAGAGCGAGAAATGATCTCAAGCGTCATCCCGAGCGCGAAAAACTGAATCCGACGATATAAGGTTCATAAAAAATGGACTACGGTCGATGTGACACGTAAATCGAGGCGACGAGGGTATCCAAAAAATGGTCAAAAAATGGACCTGATGAAAATAGGAAAAGGAAAGAAATATCATGAAGTTCTCGTTGTGCTGATTCCAACGGTACCAACGGTTTGAGAAACGGACGTCGTATGACACCGGATTTTCTATTTGAAAAAGGGTGGAATTTCTATAAATAGGGCGTGGAGCCCATATGACATGTCATTGTTACATGCGAGTTTGGCAGAGCAGTCAGAGCTCTTTCTCGATTTTCGGGAGATTTCACCGTTGGTTTTTGATTCCGCTAGTTTTAGGTATCTCTATTTGCCTTAGCCTTTTCAATTATGTCTTTTTTGTTTGGCGGCGGGCCCCCGAAGGCCGTGAAATTCCACGTTGACCTTCCAACGTGGAATATCGCGGGTTTCGGGTCTCTTCTCGCGATGAACCGCGCGGGTTTTAGGCTGACAGTCGCGATGTTCATCGTGACTGTGAGGTTGGAACCCGTGATGTTCATCGCGAGTTTGTGGGAGACAGTCGCGATGTTCATCGCGACTGTCTGGCCAATACCCGCGATTTACATCGCGGGTTTTCATATGGAAGCCACGATGATCATCGCGGCTTTTGATGGAAAAGCCACGATGTTGTATTTTGAAAATTTTGCCCGGGTGCTAAAAATTTCTTTGTTTTTTGGCAGGATGTTGAGGAGACCATTGACTTCATGGCGAGAGCGGGAGATAGATGATGATCTGATGGAGAGGATTCAGATTGACTCGGGGTTCTGGCAGACTCTGGCGGTGAGTGGACTTTTGAAGTTCGCTCAGATCCCACCAATGCGTTCAGTGAGACGGCTCCTGAACAAGTTGGTGAGTTGGTGGGTTCCCGCAGAGGGTGCTTTTATGATTGGGGGACAGAGGTTGGAGATCACCTTCACAGCTGTATATTTTCTCACTGGGTTGCCTCGTTTAGGGGAGGTGGGAGATCTTCTGCCGAGGATCCCGCTAGGTGTTGATATGGAGGATTTGCTGCAGACCTTTTGTGTTGATGGGGCCATTTTGCAGAACATCGCTTTGAGTCTGCGATCACTACGGGAGTGGGACATGAGGGCTGTTGGGGCATGTGTGCTACGGGTATTGGGTGCTGCGGTGCCACATCGTTTGTCAGGGGGACAAACGATGATGGTGGACTCTGTGCTTCGGGGGACTTATTATGCATGGGGCCAGATGTTTCTAGATGGTGTCCGGAGAGATCTGGACAAGTGCTGTCGAGAGGGAGGAGAGTTCTGTTATGCCTCCTTTCTATGTTGTTTTTTCTTCGAGCGGGTGCCAACCTTGCAACCACGGGTGCCCATTCGTGATGGGCTGGTGAGTGAACCGCGCATGGTGCGGTGGGGGCATATGATGCCTCGTGGCGGTGGTGGTGTCCGCGGGTTTTTTACGGAGGAGGTATATGAGTGTTAACACCCAAAAAGTCTTCACTACCTCATCTACCACATTATATGGCTCATTTGTCCATTTTCCTACCATATTTCCCTTAAAATCCCATTAAAAAATCCTCCAAAAGGCCTAAAATGCCTCCAAAAGGCCACAAAACCATCAAAATAGCCTAAAAAAGGCTAAAAAACCCCATTTTCCTCCAAAAATAGCAAAAATCCCCTAAAAAAGGGAATAAAAAATATAAAATAATGAGGAAAAGGAGGAAAAAACCCTATACAGCTGCACAAAACCATGTGTTTCCCAAAACCATGGGTCAGCACTCCACCACCAAAAAACTATAAATAGGTGATGGAGATCCCTTATTCCATATCCACAATCACAAGCACCCTTACTCTGCCAAAATCTCTCTCGAAACCCTAGTTCACCATTGAACTACTTTCACCTTGAGAGCCACTTTTGGCCCATTCCCACCATTGGAGAAGGAGAAGGAGCATATTGAAGCTTGGAGCATCCTCTTGGACACTGCAAAGGGCTCCATCAAACCTTCACATTGAAGGTGATTTCAATACAAAAAGCCATTATTTAAATTTGTTGTTTATGTTTTATGCATGTTCTAGAAGTAATTTAATTTCTGTTTTAGCTTAATTATCTACACTTACTGAACTGCTACTAAGGAGTCCATTCTCCTTAGTAGGTGCTCATTTGCACAAGCTAGGGGTAAAACCCTAGCTACAGTTTTGGCGACTCCCCTAGATTTTGAATTTCTGGTTTCCGTTTTGAATTTTTTACTTTCGGCTGTCCCTTTCGGCCGCCGCATACCGCGTCTTTTCCCCCTGCAGTCACGTCTTGACCGCGCCTTTCAGGCCTTTACCTGCGATCCGACCGCGGCTCTCAGACTGCTTCCGACGCCCCGCTGGTGGATTCAAGTCTATTACCTGCGATCCGACCGTGGCTAATCAGCCTGTTTGCCGCGATCTGACTGCGCCTGTCAGCCTTTTTCCCGCGTCCCGACTGCGGCTTTCTGCCTCTTTCGTGCGTCCCGACTGCGCCTGTTAGCCCTTCTGCCGCGACCAAACTGCGTCTTTTTCCCTATTTCCTGCGTCCCGACTGCGTCTGTTGGCCCGAAAGCCGCGATTCGACCGCGTCTGTTTTCCTCAAACCCGCGGTCTGCCTGTTCCGATTCGCCACAAACCCGCGGTCTGATTTCTGGTTTTTTCCTGTTTTGAGCCCAGCCCCTTTTGCTGCAATATTTTCTGCATCTGAACAGCCCTCTGTCCTACCTGCAGCCTCCCTCCCTTACAGCCTTTCTGCAACACAATTTATGTTCCCTTTACAGAATTCTTTTAAAATTTCAGTATTTTTAATTCAGAAAATTTTGCAAGTTAAAATTTCAATTTCAGCATTATTGATAGTTGGAAGTTGCCCCCCTTGTGGCACTTCTATTTTTGGGTTCATCACCTCACGAGCACACACTCTGTCACATAAATCAAGTGAGCCTTAAAAAGTACCTAATTAAACCAACATTCTAACCCCACTTGGGGAACACAAAAGAATCATTGTAGTTAGGTAGGGTCGGGGGGATAGGCTTCCAATAACACCCCTCGGTCACTTTCACTTGAGACATAGTTGTTGTCCAAATAGGGAACCAAAATCCCCTAGTACTTTTTGGCACGGTCACGACCAGTTTATCAGAGGGCCTCTCCCTTAGGAGGGTTGAAGTCGGGAGACTGGTTTCGGAGGCCTGAGTGGAATACCGCACTCCATTCAGTAACCGAAGGGCTACCTTTCGTGGTTCACGGGATATCCCTGTATAGGGGTATTGCGGTCAACGAACTAAACGGCAGATTCACCTTTCTGGACGTGTCATGAACGGGGTATCTTAGTTTCCATTCTTCTAGGATTGACTACCCGGTGTCCCTCCCGGTAGGGGGATATCATATCCACTTGGCTTTCCTACTCATATTGTCTGACTTGGATTTCATCACCTTGCAGAGGATATGTTTAGTTGAGTCAGAATACTTTTAGTTAGGTGTTTGCATGCTCCTTTACCTCCCTTTGGTCTAGTGAGTCCACCATTTTTTCTTTTTAGGAAACCTGCTGCTTGTTGGTATTTTGACCATCTTTATTGTTACTCCACCTATTGTAGCACAGCTGCTGCAGTGGGTGTTTTGAGTTGGTTGTTGGCCTGAGTGCCTTGCTTTTTAGCTCTCCTTCTGCACACTCGGTTGCATTAGGATTTTTTGAGCTGTTTTTATACTCACCTCAACCCACAGAGATTAGACACCATCTGTCACCATTGAGTCCCCGAGACATTCTCGGCGCCTCAGGGGCGAGCCCCCACAGCACGGTTCTCTCGACACCACCCGTCATAGATTCCGATCATTATCCATTGATACCACTCATCACAGATCTAGAGCCTTGTCACTTGACTCCACTCGTCAGCGACGTAGGACTCCGTCACCAGATAGTGACGCCCCTTACTTTACCTCCGATTCTGACGAAGAGTCTGAGAACCCTATTTATACTGCCCCTACTAGCCCCATGGCTGGCACGACTTCCACTCCGTTTGTCATAGGGACCATTGGTGGCACATCCACCACTACACCAGTTACTACACCTGTTTTGGGTATGCCCTCCATGGGACCCCCATCTACCGTTCCCCTCACGGTACATATCCCCGCAGCGGGAATCCCTATCCCCACTACATCAGTGGCTCACACTACCCATGGTGGTGCTGGACCATCCTCCACTACCTCCGTTCCCCCACTTGGGGGCACCACCCCAAATCTTGTCCCTCCACTTGGGGGCACTAGCCCCAACTTGGTCCAACCCACTACTGTGTCACATCCTTCTTCCAGTTTGCCATTCATGGCTAGCCTCAACCTACCTGACCTGGCCAGATTGACCAATGATCCTATTCGACACGACCCTACGTGGCCTCATATGCCTACCAAGCTTCCCTCGGACATCCCTAAGTTCGAGGGTAAGGCCGGTGAGGACCCACAAAACCATATCATGTCTTTCCACCTATGGTGTTCCTCTAACTCCATTGTGGACGACTCTGTTCGCCTCCGTCTCTTACAGCGCACCTTCACTGGTTCTGCAGCCAAATGGTATATCAAGCAACCACATGGGACCCACGCCACCTTTGCCTCCCTTGCCTCGACCTTCCTGCAGTTCTTCCAGCTGCCTGTCCGCTATGACGTGGGCGTTGAGATCCTCTTATCTTGTAGACAAAACACGGCTACCCATATCACGGACCACATCCATGAGTGGAGTCGACGCTGTAGCTTATGCAAGATTAAACTAGACGACCGTATCTTCCTAGATTGGTTCCTCAAATCCCTTCTCCCTGTTATTGCTAAGGATGTGGCCTCAGAAAGACCCCATCTGAGGAAGAGGCCATCCTTAAGGCTCAAAAGTTCGACCTCATTTACGCCCAGTCGGGTTACCTTTATACCATTATACCTGACGCCCCTCGCGGCGAGTCCTCCCAGCATGATGCGCTGGGGGCATCCCACGCAGCAGATGGTCTCATTGGCCGTGTTTCTTCACATCCTCAACCATTTTCCATAGCACGTCCTACCCCTGGCCCCGACCTGTCGTGAGCTACCTCACAGTCTGGAGCAACTAACTCGTATGCTCACATGACACATCACCATTCCCATGGACCATCATGTCCATCTCAGTGCTTCGGGTATGCGACTCCTGCTTATGCTCCCCCAGTCGCTCCTCAGCCTTACTACCATCAGCAGACTGCTCCAGCTCCTGCGCCTTCACAAGCCCAACCCGCTTATTATCCGCCACAGGAAGCCCCTGCGGCTCACCCACAATCTGCTCCGCAGCCATATCAGCAACCCCCTCAAGTTGCTACACCTGCTCAAGCTCAACCTGCATACCATCCATCGCAGCCTGCTCCAGCACCTGCGCAACCTCAAAATCCACCTGCTGCCCAAGGGCAAGTTTACGCCCAACAGAACCCGCAGCAAAACCAGAATAACCAACGCAACCAGGGCCAATAGACCCGAGGCAAGGGCCGTAATCGGGGAAACAACCAACCTGCAGACCAAGCTGGTCAACCAGCTAATCCTCCAGACAACAACAATGCGGCCCCCGCTAATCAAAACCCTGATCGCTCGCCCAAGCAGGCTAAAAACCCTAATCTGCGAACAAACCACCCTTGTTCTATTTGCGGGGTCTATGGCCACTACACACATACTTGCCCACACTTAGAGCAAGCTCGGCAACTCTGGGTTGACGAGGCCCATCGCCAAGGGCATGCGGCTCCCCAAGCGCCGCCCAACCCCCTTTGGTGCTGCAAAACCCCTTACCAACCCAAGGCGTAGTGAACACTCAGCCGTTGGCTCTCCCTCAAGCCAATGCACCCCAACAACAACAGATCACTTACGCTGCTCCTGATCAACCCATGTTTGACTCAGGTACCCACCACTTGCTGATGATGTCATCTGCTGACATCAATCTCCAGACCCGTCGGAACCAATATGGCTCCACCTCTGAAGCCAATCCCACGGATAAAACTACTAACGCCCATCCCACCGATCAGGCGTTACGTATACCTCCCCCTCCCATAGATGGCGCTGCAAAATCCCCTTGTTTCCCACTTCGTCATCTCAACAATAACCCCAATGCGCGCGCTGCGTCAAACTACAGCATTGTAGACGACCTAGCCCAATCTCCCGCATCCATGTCTGCGTTAGAGGTCTTGAAGAATTGCCCTTCCCAGCGCAAGACCTTACTCTCCGCCATTGGGGGAATTGACCCAAATGATTCGAATTTGATGGCATTTGATTTAGACCAGTCTGAACCACGCCTACCTTCCAGCTTAGCATTCCAAGTTACTGTCTCCGTTAGGAATCTTGTCATCCATCGGTGCATCATCGATGAGGGTGCCTCCCCTTGCGTTATGTCTACGCTCGTGTGGCAGAAGTTGGGATCCCCTCCTCTCCAGCAGTCCACCACTGCATTACGCGCCTACGATGGTCGTTCGGCTCAGCCCCAAGGCCTCCTAGCCAATGTCCCCGTCCAGTTAGGTGGCAAAACTGTACTCATTGACATTGAGGTAATCAATGCCCAATTGGATTATAACCTTTTACTTGGCCGCAGCTACATGTATGCCATGCGGGCAGTTGCCTCTTCTGTCTTTCGCACCATGATGTTCCCCCATGAGGGACGCGTGGTTAAGGTTGACCAGCTCACCTACTATGATCCCAGTGCTCCTGCGGCAGCTGAAAATGTTCTCCCCATGGTTGAACAACCTGTTTCTCGTGCCACCACCTCATTTGTTTCCGCTACGGGGCCTGGAGTCTACTCAGATGCGCCGATGACCTCCACCTTTCAATCCATTCCTCCCCCGTCATCTACGCCCGAAGTGTCTGACTTATGTACCTTGTCCCATGACAACCTACCAACTAATAATCAACCACCCTTGTTTCCAAAACCACCATTGGTACCTAGCCACATTGGTGTTACACCGATCCATACCATCCCCTTTCTAGTCCCTCCATCAGGAGTAGTAAGTGCCCCGGTCATGGCTACCCTTAGCCTCCCTGGGTTAACCTTGGGATTACCTGTATGGTATCTTTCGCCTCCTGTTCGCCCGCCGACACCAGATGTTGTCCTCCAACCGGTGCAACCCATGGCTACTACCTCTCAGCCACCTCCTGGTGTCTCTACCCCTTCATCCTCCACGGCTCCCCCTCCTCCTCCCAAACCCACTGGGGGCAGAGGTCCACAACCTTACACTGCTGTCCCACCTCCCAAGACAATCAAAAACCCTCCAGTGTTTCGTGCTCCTCCCAAATGCTCGCTGTGTGACGAGTTGGGCCATGCCACTCACCAATGCCCTCAGTTACCATCCCTACAGAAACACATGCAGATGCTCGATGATGACCCTAACATCCCAGTTGTCGAACTCAACCCCACTCCCAAGCCTAAAGATAAGTCCCTACGTACCAACCACTCCTGCGCCATATGCGGTATTTACGGGCATTACTCCCATCATTGTCCCGATCTCCCGGATTACAGAGAAGCTCTCTATGAGATGAACAATCTGGATCTTGAGACGGCACCACCTACCATTGAGGAGATCTACCCCCCAGACTCTTCACCTTCAGGAGAGGTTAACACCATTTACATGATCTCTTCCACTACCACCCCCCTCGTCAACCGATTTGACGACGCCAACTTTCCGTACCGATGAGGAGATTCTTGAGGCCCTTACCGCTCCGGATTATCCCTGGGATGATATGCACCACCGTTCCTATTTCATCCCAGAAGAATCCTCCTCTAGCACAGCTACCCAATTCACAGTTGAGTCCAAAGACTTCCTCCCCACCAAGGTCGACTGGTTCAAGGACCCTATTCCTGCTCCTGACGCCTTCGAAGAGGGTAACATGGCCAACATCTCACCTGTCATCCAAGTTGATATTGCTGCCCCAGGACGTGCCCCTGAACTCATCACTTTAGGAGCATTCTGCAGTCAACAAGAGATTGAGGACTACACAAACCTTTTCAAAGAATTCCGTGATGTCTTTGCCTGGTCCTATACTGAAATGCCTGGTCTTGACCCCGTCATTATAGAGCACCACATTGACACATGGCCTGATGTATCCCCCGTCCATCAAAAACAGCGTCCTCTTCCTCCCTCCACGTTCCCAGGATGTACCCCTGAACTCATCACTTTAGGAACTTCCTGCAGCGAGCGGGAGATTGAGGATTATAAACAACTCTTCCAGGAGTTCCATGATGTCTTCGCTTAGCCCTCTACCAGAATGCCTGGGTTCGACCCCGCCATTCTCAACCATCACATGGACACACGGCCGGAGGAACTTCCTGTTCATACGGAAACCGACTCTGAAGACCTTCCTTTACGCAACCCCCATGAGGGGTTGCATCCTAAGGAGTCTCTGTCCCTATAATAACTTGCGACCTCGTTGGTCCGCATTGTACAGTTTGCTCTCTTTTTGTTTTTCACTTTTTTACCATCATCTTACATTCATCATTTCTGCATGATTACAGATGGACCACCTTCCACTTTGTTACACTGGCTTCGCTGATGGCGCAAGCCGCTGGTCTCCCAACCTAGCTTCTGCAGCATGGGTCTTGTACTCCCCTGCCAACGAAATGATTCACCTTGACAGGATATGTATAGGCGCTGCTACCAATAACCAGGTGGAGTATGACGCTATGACCGGTCTCTTGACGGCCGCCCTCCAAATGGGCATAAGTCACCTTCATGTGTTCCTTGACTCCCAGCTACTTGTCTCCCAGCTCAACAATTGCTACCAGGTACGTGATCCCTGCCTTTTTAGAAAATTCCTGCGCACAAAACAACTCAGTCGACAATTTGAATCCATCACATTCACACATGTCCCCAGAGCCCAAAATAGGGTCGCAGACCAAATGGCCAACACAATCCTAGATTGGCATATCAATCACACCATGTAACATCATGCATCATCATCACATAGCATCTCACCAAAATATATAAAAACCCAAAAAGATTGCATTGCATCCACATTTGCATCCATGTACATAAACCACATGCATATCCATAGGGGCATCCACGTGCCTAAACATACATATATCATGTCACATCACATAAAATACACAAGGGGCATCCACGTGCCTAACAGCCTAACCTACTTGCATCCAAGTGCAATGTAAACATATCACAACCCATAAAGCGCATCCACGTGCGTACAAATAAAACAACATCATACAAAAAGGTGCATCCACGTGCATATATATATATATATCAAAAAATATACATGTTCAGTGCTATACATGTCCTGAGTACCCCTGTACTCAGCTATACAAAAAATGGCTATACATCCCTAACAGCCTCATCAACATACATGCCGTAGCTACAAAACTCAGGAGGAGTCCCCTGCACTCCCTAATGAGAGTCATCTCCTGCATCACTGCCTGCATCGGCTGCCTCTGAGTCCTCCCCTCGCTCCTCCTCCGGAAAGTCCTCCTCTCCTCCGGCCTCCTGTGCCCGGACCCGGTCCACCAAGATCGCCACCCAGATCGCGATGGATCTGAACTCTCGGGGTGCCCCCATGCAATCCCGTACCACATCAGGATCGACATCGCGCCATCCCTCGTCCGTCACTCCTATCAACAACCGATCCAGTAGTTCCCATATAGACTCTAGGGTCACCTCTGGATCCCGGCGCCGCACCTCTCCTCGTCCAGGCAGAGCTGGAACGGCCACAATACCCCTCCGTGCCACATGTCCTGGAGGTGGCCTCGGGCCCACATCTGCAAGATCAACCATATGTCAGTTATAGTATATCCATCTACTATCATATAAATCAAAACTTGACATACATAACATCCAAATAAAACACATATGTACCGTCGGGACCCCATGCCTGTCCTGGTGCTCGTGGCGCCTCCAGATATCCCGTGAAGTCCATGTCCCGATACGGGAAGTCGTCCAGTGTCAGTGGTATCTGGAGCCACTGCAGGTACAACTCCTGCGTGAAGTACCTGCCCACGTCGCCGCCACCACGGCGGCGCATCATCTCGCCCCACCGCACCATCCACGACTCCCTCATCCCTCCTGGCCTGATCGGCACCCGTGGCCGCAGTGTGGGTACCCTCTCCATAAAGAAGGCACATAAGAAGGACCCAAAACAAAAGCCCTTGCCATCTTCCTTCGCTGCCGTCAGCTGTCGCTGAACGCAGGTCAGGAACATCTGGCCCCACGCGTAGTACACCCCATCCAGTACGCGCTCTACCATCTGCATCTGACCCCCAGACACCTTCTCAGGTGACTGGGAACCCAATACCCGCACCACACACGCCGCCATGGCCTGCACTGCCGGCTCCTGTAGGTCCCTCACCAGGAGTGCATTCCTATGCACCCTCGCGTCCGGACCGCATTACCTCTCCAACATGTCCTCCATGTCGACGTCCGCGGCAACCCACGGCTGTGTGTCTGCCACCCTGCCCAGGCAGGGCAACCCTGTCAGAAAGTATACATCGGTCAGGGTGAGGTCCACCCTCTCACCCTATACCCGGAAAGCCTGGATGTCCGGCTCCCAGAAGCTGATCAGACGGTTCAGCAGCAATGCTGCTGACCGTATCATGGGTATCTGTGTGAACTTCAGTAGTCCGGACAGTCCCAGCACAGATCGCACATGGCGATTCCCTTGAATGAAACCCATGGTCTCATCAGGGATCTCCCGCTCTCTCCAGAGAACCTGCGGCATCCTGCCAATCACACAAAGTAAACTCATCAGACTCATGTCAACTAAAGTAAAGTACTTTTCCCTCTCCCAGAAGACCCTAATAGCTTGGCCCAAAACCGCGGCTTTCGGGCTTCCTGCCGCGGTTTCCGACCTCGGCTGTCAGGCATATGGTCGCGGTTCCCAACCGCGCCTGTCAGCCCTAAACCCACGGTTGGGAACCGCGTGTTCCTCCTTGGAACTCGCGGTACTCGACCGCAGTTCCATCCAGGAAACACGCGGTCTCCAACCGCGTGGTTCAACCCGAAACACGCGGTCTCCAACCGCATGGTTCATCCCGAAACTCGCGGTCTTCAACCGCGGTTTCGACCCCCTAACCCGCGGTCCACCCCACGTGGACCGTACAAATAAACCCTGAGACCCACTACCCAACCCCCGACCCTAAAAAACATGCAGGTATGAGTTCGATGAAATACCTGTATCTCACGGATCTGAAATCAGCCAGACGGATCGTCCAGAAATGCCACCTAAGCTCTGGTCCACTCTAATCACAAGTCAAAGTCAACAAGTACAAATGACACATGTCATGTTGGACCCACCACTATTTATAGTCAGTTGACTTTTTCATGTTTTGGTCATTCTGGCCCCATACGGAGTCCGTTTTCCACACCGTTTCCACCACTGGAATCAACATGACGAGACCGTCATGATGGTCACCTCGTTGCATTATTTTTGTTCTGTCAATTTTTGCCCATTTTTTCCGATGCCACTAGTCGCCTCGGTTTGCGTGCCACATCGGCCGTTCTCCGTTTTTCACATGTTTTATATCATCGAATTCATTTTTTCGAGCTGGTGATGATGCTTGAGATCATTTCTCGCTCTCACCTCCAGATTTTCTGGGCATTTTTTCCAAAATGCCCCCGTCACCTCGGTTTGCGTGCCACATCGGTCGTTACCCATTTTTGACATCCTTTATATCGCCGGATTCACTTTTCCGAGCTCGTGATGATGCTTGAGATCATTTCTCGCTCTCACTTGGTACAATTTTAACATTGTATCCCAAACACCTTGTTGCCTCGGTTTGCGCGCCACATCGGCCGCCATCGGATTGTTCAACACTTTTACATGAGCCATTCACTCCTGTCATACTGCAAATGTCTCGTTATTTTGCCACCATTTCATTTACCCCGCAAGGAGGCCCACCAATGTTCCCCCCAACCCTCGTTCTTGGTCATCATTACTGATCCTTGATTGAACACTTCCTCCTTGCCTGGCCATTCCTTTTGTTCGGTATAATTTTATCCCTTTTTCAGGCCGGACAAGTCCTTTACGAAAAAGGCACTTAGGGAGTTTCCGTTAAGCTCTTTTCTGACTCCTAAAAGAATGAAAAGATCGCCGAGCAATCTTGCTTCCTTTCATGCTCGTTAAAGTACCTGAAAGGGCATTTATCTGGTATAAGTTTAACCCTTTTCTGGACCTGGTAGACTAATTACGAAAAAGGAATACTCTAGTCACACCGGCTAGAAGAGTTCTTCATTGCATCCTTTTATGCTTCTTTGGGCCTTGGAGACTAAATCTACGAAAAAGCAACCCCCTGGAGTCTTCTTACTTTCTTTCAGACTCTCTAAAATTGAAAGCAACCACGAGCATGAACTGTCCTGGGCTCGGAAAATCCACACGACAGTACCATTCCATTACTTCAGAGTCTTCTTATCACTTTCAGACTCCTTAAAATTGAAAGCAACCACGAGCATGAACTGTCCTGGGCTCGTAAAATCCACACGACAGTATCATTTTACACACACTTCTTCTAGTTCCTTAACCCATGAAGAAGTTTTCCCCCGTGCCTCCAGGCACTATGATCGATCATCTCGGCAGCACCCCCAATCAGGTCGCCTTTGTTCAGAGTATTCTGCAGTCTCCTGCCATTTTACCCCAGCTTGAGTCTCCCTCAGCCCAGTTATCCTCCCAGATCCATTACAGCTATGATCCCTTTCCCCTCAGTCAGTTTCATATGCTGCTAGATCATTCCCATTATCATACTCTGAACAAAGGAAGTTTGAGTCCACCCACTCTACTTGCCCAGTTGTCCCCCCACAGTTTGTCAATCCTGCCATCAGTACCATTACATTTCAGTTCTTCACCTCGCGCTCCTGTCAAGGAAACATCATTGCCTTGATAGTTGCAGGTCTCCCTCTGTCGACGACAACCCCTCTATTCCAGAGGATAGGCCCAGAGGTCCCTACGCCTTGGACTTATCACCATCTGTGGTAAGTGCCTACGGACCATTCTGAGAGGAATCATCATTGCCTCTCCACGTGGTTGTTTCTCACATGCTCGACTTCAGCACCTTCATCACATCGTTGAGGATTGCGTAGGATTATATTCCTTCCGTTTTTAGTCGAAGACCTCGGATTTCCCCCGACTCTAGCACATTGGTGAGTCACTTCGGAACGCCCAATTCTATGTTCCTGTGGATGTCCGGGCTGCGCTGGCGATTGTATTCGGAAGCTATCCAGCTATATGCTTCCTCGAGTACCCATTTCAGTTCCAGTCCAGTGTACCATGGAGAGTATGACCCCAGTCACTATGATCCAGCAACTCATCAATTCCTTTGGTACCACACTCAGTAGCACTGTTAATTGTTCCAGTGCACCATTTATCCAGTTCACACATGATCAGCTCAGTAGTATGTCCCAGATTTGTGTCCCCTCTGGACTCTTATGATGTACACAGTGATCATGTATCTTACGGGTCCCCCTTTTCGGGCCTCACAGTTCTGTTTATGTATCTTGATACGAGCATGGGTATGCCCGCCTCGTCCATATATTGAGATTATACCTCAGTCAGTATTTGAGGCCATGTATATTTCAGGTCCCCATTTTTTGGACCCCATTGTTATTGTTATGTTATATCCTGATACGAGCATGGGTATGCCCGCCTCGTACATATGATCAGATGATTCCTCATCCATTATCGAGGTGATGTACTTTTAGTTCTTGCAGTTGTTCGGGATTGTTGTTCCGAGATTCAGTTTGTTTCTTCTCTTCTCTCCACACCCAGGAAAACCATTCATGACTTATGATGTCCATCGGCCATACGATGAGCTCCTGCCCTCGCACATCAGGGGGCAATCTGTTAACACCCAAAAAGTGTTCACTACCTCATCTACCACATTATATGGCTCATTTGTCCATTTTCCTACCATATTTCCCTTAAAATCTCATTAAAAAAGCCTCCAAAAGGCCTAAAATGCCTCCAAAAGGCCACAAAACCATCAAAATAGCCTAAAAAAGGCTAAAAAACCCCCTTTTCCTCCAAAAAAAGCAAAAATCCCCTAAAAAAGGGAATAAAAAATATAAAATAATGAGGAAAAGGAGGAAAAAACCCTATACAGCTGCACAAAACCATGTGTTTCCCAAAACCATGGGTCAGCACTCCACCACCAAAAAACTATAAATAGGTGATGGAGATCCCTTATTCCATATCCACAATCACAAGCACCCTTACTCTGCCAAAATCTCTCTCGAAACCCTAGTTCACCATTGAACTACTTTCACCTTGAGAGCCACTTTTGGCCCATTCCCACCATTGGAGAAGGAGAATGAGCATATTGAAGCTTGGAGCATCCTCTTGGACACTGCAAAGGGCTCCATCAAACCTTCACATTGAAGGTAATTTCAATACAAAAAGCCATTATTTAAATTTGTTGTTTATGTTTTATGCATGTTCTAGAAGTAATTTAATTTCTGTTTTAGCTTAATTATCTACACTTACTGAACTGCTACTAAGGAGTCCATTCTCCTTAGTAGGTGCTCATTTGCACAAGCTAGGGGTAAAACCCTAGCTACAATGAGCAGTGGGAGCAGATGCCCCTGGTGATTGAGGATTACCCATATGCTGGCATGGACTACCGAGGCGACCCAGAGATGCCTCGAGCCCAGGGACAGGCCTGGGGTTTAGACGGTATGTTTTATGGTTTGCTTTCGACTATATCATGTGATTTGTTTATGATTATAGTTAGATATGTATATGATGGTTTACTTGCATTGTGCAGATGTTGGTCCTGTACCACCGGCGGACTACGTGGCTCGTCGGGGGTGGGCGATGGTGGTTGCTCAACCTCCTGCAGCGGTACCACCTCCACGTGGTGGAGAATTTGCGGCTCGTGGGCGAGGGGTTGGCCCTCGAGATGATGCCATAAAGGGTGTCAAACAAACATTTGACATGATTCTAGCTGGACTCCCCGAGGATGGCTGGAGAGACTTGGACCGGGACATTGTGGAGCGTTGCTTCGGTGCACCGCATGAGTGGCGGTCGATCTTGTTGAGGATAGCAGTTTTTTTGGTAGAGCACAAAGATGGTGCTCAGGATGACCCGGCAGGGCCAGCTGAGAGGAGGATCCGTCTACGGGATGATCCAGCGGGACCAGCAGAGTGGAGAGTTCGGGTTTGCCATGATCTGGCAGGGCCGATGGAGGAGGCGCCAGAGGAGTTTAGGGATCCTGATGACTAGATGATATTGTATCTGCCCCCAAATGCTGATGAGCATATGGGGAAGCACTTTTTTGTATGGCTGATGTATTTTTTGTATATTGGGTGCTTAGGGCACCTATGACATGTTGACTATCATGGTTTATATATATATATGTATATATATGTTTGGATTTATGGTCATGTATGCATGTGGATGCAACATTTTGATTTTTTGTATATGCCCGTGGAGGCACATGTTATGCACGTGGATGCACACTTTGATTTTTTGTATATGCCCATGGAGGCACATGTTATGCACGTGGATGCACATTTTGTTTTGGTATAATGCGATTAGTGTGCCAGTCTAGAATGTTGTTGGCCATATGGTCTACTACACTATTGAGGTTTCTTGGGACATGTGTGAATGAAATGGACTCAAACTATCTAACCATTTGTTTAGTGCGCAGGAATTTTCTGAAAAGACAGGGATCGTGTACCTGGTAATCATTGTTGAGTTGGGAAACAAAGAGTTGTGAGTCCAAGAAAACGGTAAGGTGACGTATGCTCATTTGGAGAGCTGCGGCCAGGAGACCGGTCACGGCATCATATTCAGCCTGGTTGTTGGTTGCGGCACCTAAACACACTCCGTCGATGTGGATCAACTCATGTGAAGGGGAATATATTATCCAAGCTGCGGAGGCCGGATTGGGGGACCAACGGCTTGCACCATCAGCGAAACCGATGTAGCAGAGTGGATCATGTGTGCGATTGGGATCAATGGAAGGGGTCGATCGGACAGAAGGATATCTAGTGGAGATTGTATAAATGGAGGGGTCAAGGCCAGGAATTTCAGTATCTGACCAAGTAAAGACATCAGTGAATTCTTGGAACAGTATTTTGTATTCTCCAATCCCATGCTCACTGTGGGAGGCTCCTAATGTAATGGTATGAAGGGCACCAGGTGGGTCAGAGATGTCGATGTGGATGACGGGAGAAATATTGGCCATGGTATTTTCTTGAGAGGCATCAGGAGCAATAGGAGTATCGAGAATCTCTTCATTATTGCAGAAGCTGTGAGCGGTCAAGTCAGTTGACGAGGTTTGGGTAGTCGAAGAGATCATGTAAATGGTGTTAATCTCTCCGGATGAGGATGATACGGGAGGGAAGATCTCCTCAATTGTGGGAGGTGCCGTCTCAAGGTCCAAATTATTCATCTCGTAGAGAGCTTCTCTGTAATCTGGGATGTCAGGACAATGATGTGAGTAGTGGCCGTAAATACCGCATATCGCACAAGGGTGGTTGGTACGCAGTGATTTGTCACGAGGCATGGGGTTTGGGTCGAGTTTGACAACCGGGATGTTGGGGTCGTCGTCAAGCATTTGCATGTGTTCCTGTAATGCAGGTAACTATGGACACTGATGGGTTGGATGGCCTAACTCATCACACAACGAGCATTTTGGAGGAGCATGAAATACGAAGGGAGGTTTAACTACCTTGGGTGGGGGTACCGTAGTGTATGGTTGTGGGCCTCTACCCCTAGTGAGCCTGATGAGTGGAGGGGGATTCTTCGATGACGAAGGAGTAGTGATACCGGGAGGTGGTTGAGTATAAGTAACAATGGGTTGTACCGGTTGCAGGACGTCATTTGGTGTCGGCGGGGGAATGGGAGGCGAAATATACCACACGGGTAATCCCAATGTTAACCCGGGGAGACTGAGGGTAGCCATGACCGGAGTGCTTACTACGCCCGAGGGAGGGAATAGAAAAGGGATTGTGTGGATGGGTGTAACACCGATGTGACTAGGGACCAATGGTGGTTGATTACCGGGTGTTTGTGGATTGTGGGAAAGAGTGCAGAGGTTGGCGACGTGAGTCTCCGGTGACGATGGTGGAATGGACTGGAATGTAGAAGTCATCGGCGCGTCGGAGTAAAGTCCGGGTCCCACTAAGGAAACGAATGAGGTAGTTTCACCACAAACGGGTTGTTAAACCATGGGGAGAACATTTTCAGGTGTGGCGGGGGCCTTGCGATCGTAATAGGTGAGTTGGTCGACCTTGACCACGCGTCCCTCATGGGGGAACTGCATGGTACGAAAAACAGATGAGGCAATAGCCCGCATGGCATACATGTAGCTGCAGCCAAGTAAAAGGTTATAGTCAAGTTGGGCATTGATGACCTCAATGTCAATGAGTACGGTTTTACCAGCCAGCTGGATGGGGACATTAGGTAAGAGACCCTGGGGTTGAGCCGAACGGCCGTCGTAGGCTTGCAACGCAGTGGTGGACTGCTGGAGAGTAGGGGATCCCAACTTCTGCCAAACGAATGTGGACATGACGCATGTAGAGGCCCCTTCATCGATAATGCACCGATGGATGACAAGATTTCGAACGGAAACGGAAACTTGGAATGCTAAGGTGGAAGGCAAGCATGGTTCGGACTGGTCTGAATCGAATGCGATCAGTTGTGAATCATTGGGGTCAATAGCACCAATGGCAGAGAGCAAAGTCTTGCACTGCGAAGGACAGTTCTTTAAGACTTCTAAAGCAGACATGGCTACAGGAGACTGGGCTAAGTCGTCTACAATGTTGTAATTCGACGCAGCACGAGCATTGGGATTATTGTTGATGCGACGAAGTGAGAAGCGAGGCGCTTAAGAAGCACCATCGAGTGGAGTCGGAGGTATACGCAACATCTGATCTGTGGGGTGAACGTTAGTGTTCTTGTCGGAGGGAGGGGCTTCAAAGGTGGATCCGTATTGGTTCCGACAGGTTTGGAGGTTGGCATCGGCGGTTGAGATCATCAACAAGTGGTGAGTACCTGAATCGAACATGGGTTGATCAGGGGCTGCATAAGTGATCTGTTGTGGCGGCACGTTGCCCTGAGGGGGAGCTAACAGTTGAGTGTTCACTACACCTTGGTTTGGAAAGGGGTTTTGCAGCACCAAAGGTTGATGTTGAGGTGGTGGAGGGTTGGGTGGCGGCTGAGGAGCCGCTTGCCATTGACAATGGGCATCGTCGGTCCAGAGTTGCCGAGCTCGCTCTAAATGTGGGCAAGAATGTGTGTAATGACCATAGACCCCGCAGATAGAAAAAGGGTGGTTTGTTCTGAGGTTATTATTTTTAGGCTGCTTGGGATTACGATCCAGATTATGGTTGGGAGGAGCAGCATTGTTATTTTGCGGAGGATTGGGAGGTGGAGGACCTTGCTGATGTTGTTGGTTATTACCGCGGTTACGTCCTCTTCCACGGTTATGTTGCGCACCTTGGTTGCGCTGGTTGCTCTGGTGCTGGGGCTGGTTGTGTTGTGTGTACACTTGCCCTTGAGCAATGGGAGGATTTTGGTTCGCCGTAGGTGCGGGAGCAAGTTGTGGTGCATAATAGAATAGTGGGGCTGGAGGTGGTCCAGTCACCTGCTGGGGTTGTTGGTAACCCTGAGCTATTGGAGGTGTTGGGTTAGCTGTCACAGTTAGCTGTGGGTAGTACACTGGTTGAGGTGAGGTTGGGGGGGCATATGCAGGTGGTGCATGACCGAAGCACTGAGGTGGACATGAAGGTCCGTGGGTATGATAGTGATGTGCCATGGGAGCATATGAATTGGTTGCTCCAGATTGCGATGTAGCTCATGAAAGGTCGGGACTATGACTAGGATGTGCAATGGAAAAGGGTTGGGGATGTGAGGCCATACGACCAATGATGCCATCGGCGGCATGGGATTCCCCCGGCGCATCGTGTTGGGATGACTCGCCCCGAGGGGCGTTTGGTATAATGGTATACAGATAACCCGATTGGGCGTAAATGAGGTCAAACTATTGGGCTTTGAGGATGGCCTCTTCTTCAGACTAGGGTCGCTCGGATGCCACATCCTTCGCAATGAGAGGGAGGAGGGATTTGAGAAACCAATCTAAGAAGATACGGTCATCTAACTTGATTTTGCAAAGGCTTCGGCGTCGATGCCACTCATGAATGTGGTCAGTGATGTGGGTGGCCGTGTTCTGTCTGCAAGACAGTAGGATCTCAACTCCCACATCATAGCGGATAGGTAACTGAAAGAACTGCAGGAAGGTCGAGGCAAGGGAGGTAAAGGTGGCATGCATCCCATGGGGCTACTCAATATACCACTTAGCTGTAGAGCCAGTGAAGGTGTGTTGTAACAGGCGGAGGCGGACAGAGTCATCCACTATGGAGTTGGAAGAACACCATAGATGGAAGGACATGATATGGTTCTGGGGGTCCTCACCTTCCTTGCCCTCAAACTTAGGGATGTCGAAGGGGAGTTTGGTGGGCATGTGAGGCCATGTAGGATCGTGTCTGATAGGATCATTGGTGAGCCTAGCTAAGTCTGGTAAGTTCATACTTGCCATGTACGGTAAGCTAGCAGATGTAGTGACTGGGACTGGGACATGACTAGTCATGGTGGTATGATGTGGGGTCCAGTAGCGCCTAAAGTATGCTAGGCATTGAAGGTATATGTCCTCCCATAACTGTGGTCTGGTAAGGGCCAGCGTTTCCAAGTGCAACATGGGTTACACTCGGGGTAGGAATAGGAGTAGGGATTCCTGGGATATGGGTTATGGTAGTGAGAGGGGGTGTGACCCCTATGTTGGGCATACCCATAACAGGTGGTGGCCCTGTGTTGGGAATTCCTATAACATGAGGTGGCCCTGTGTTGGGCATTCCTAAATGTAGAGTGTCCTCCATATTAGGCATACTTAGGGGGGTGGTGGTTTCCATGGATGGCATCGCAACAGAAGGGTTGGTGGACGTCTCTCCTATGGTGCTGGTAAAAAGTGGGTCGAATGGTGTTCCATCCATAAGGTTGGTTGGGGATAACTCTCTGGGGATTTCAGATTCTACCTCAGAATCATATGTGAAGTGAGGCATGTCAGAATCAGATGACTATATGGTTGACCGATGATGTGTCGAGTCAATGGATAAGGCTCTATGTCGGTGACATGGAGAGCCAAGTAGACTGAACTCTGGGAGTTCACCCTGAAGACGACGAGAGCGTCTAAAATTCTCAATGGTGAGAAATAAGTTTTTGTGTAAAAAATATGTTTTGTATAAGGTGGTAATGTACAAAAAACTCTAAACCCTAATGCAACCAAGGGTGCAAGAAGGGGAGTGAAAATGAAGGCTCTCGGGCCAAAAAATCAACCTCAAAAAGGCACTTATTATAGCAGCTGTGCTATAATAAGTGGAGGGATGCAAAAAAAAAATGGTCAGAATACCAACATGCAAACAGCTTCTAGAAAAAATAGGTGTAACTAGACCAAAGGTGGATTGTATCATGCAAACACCTAACTAAAAGTATTGTGAATCAACAAACGATATTCTCTGCAAGGTGATGAAATCCAAGTCAGACAATATTGAGTGTTGAATCAACAACTAGATATCCCCCTACCAGGAGGGACACCGGGTAATCAATCCTAAAGAATGACAACTAGGATACTCCGTTCATGACACGTCGAGAAAAGGTAAATCTGCCGTTTGGTCCTTTTACCGCAATACCCCCATACAGGGATATCCCGAGAACTGCGAATGGTAGCCCTTTGGTTACTGAATGGATTTCGATATTCTACTCAGGCTTCTGGAACCATCCTCGCGACTTAAACTGGTTATGACCGTGCCTTCCCATAAACCGGTTATGACCATGTCAATAAATACTAGGAGATTTTGGTTCCCTAATGGACAACAACTATGTCTCAGATGTAATAACTGAGGGGTGTTATTGGAACACCTATCCCCTATATACTACCTAGCTACAAAGTTCTTTTAAGTGTTCCCCAAGTGGGGTTAAAACTGGGTTGAAGTTAGGGTAAATTTTAAGGCTCAGTTTAAATTATGTGTTTGAGTGGGTGCATGTGTAATAGTTTAAACTGAAATTGAAAAAGTAAATGCTAAGTATTCAAAAAACAAAGGATCTTTTGAAATAGAAAAGAAAATAATATGACTTTTTCAATAAATGGAAATTAAATGCTTTGCAAAAACTATTCAAAAAACAAAGGATCTTTTGAAATAGGAAAGTAAATAATATGACTTCTTTAAGAAATAAATGGATTTCTTTTTCAAAAAATGCTATGAGCAAAATACCAAAGAAGTAAACAGCAAAAATTTTAATCTAGATAAAATGCAAATAAATCCTTCTTTCAATTTCTGAAAATTTTTAAAAAGACTTTTTCAAATGTGCATTCCAAATAATAAAATTTTCCTATGGCTGTAAACAATGCTGGAATCTTACTACTGTAAAATGTGCTATGTGGGCAGAAAAAATAGTAAATTTTTTTTTTTTAAACGGATCGGCCGAATGAAAAAATTGGCATCGCGGGTTTTGACAGAACAGTCGCGATGGACTGCACGGGTTTCTATCGCATAGTTGCGATGGGCAGCGCGGGTTTCGGTCGCGAAGCTGCGATGGACATCGCGGGATTTCGTCACACAGTCGCGATGTGCAGCGCGGAAAATGTTCGCGAAGCCGCGATGTGCAGCGCGCTAAATGGCCGCGAAGCCATGGTGAACCGCGTGGAAAAGAGCCACGCAATCGCGATGAGCCGCGCGACTATTAGGCAAAAAGCCGTACGCAGATGCCGAAAAATGAACCCGAAAATTGAGAATTTTGGGCTGTTAATGGCAAAAAAATGGGCCAAGATCTAGAACAACAATGGATCTGCTGTCTAGGGTGGTAGATCTATGAATTAAACTACCTAATACTATCAAAAACTAAGATCTAAAGCAAAAGTGAGATCTAAAGATTCGAAAAGCAGCGGAGCCGCCAAAAACTGTTGGGCTTGGTTTTGCAACCAAGCTTAGTGCTATGGGCACTTGCTAACTAGTAGCAGCAGTTTCAATATTAAGCAAAAACAGTAAACTAAATCTAAATCTAAACTAAACTAGCATGTGCATTTTTTAATTAAAAAAACAAGAACAAGAAATATAAAAAATAATTTTGTATTGAAAATGGGGGCAAGCAAGTGCTTGCAATAATAATACCTCCAAGTGATGAAGATAGTTGAGAAGCTCCAAGGGTGAGGAGCTCCAAACTCCAAAGGGTCCTTTCTCCAAGGTTGCTACAATGGCCAAAATCTCAAGGGAGATTTTGGCAGCATGAGGATAGGAAGATGGATGGATCTGAAATGAGGAGCCCCTATCACCTTTTTATAGGTTTTGGTGGCGGGAAATACCATTTATGGTTTTGTGGAAACCAATGGTATTGACCAACATGGTTTAGGTACTTTTCCCTCCTTTTTCCTTTTTTGAATATTTTTATTATTTTTATTCCCTTTTTAATATTTTTGGGAATTTTGGACCCTTTTTTAGGGTTTTTTATGCTTTTTTAGGAAAAATACTCATTTTGAGTGGAAAAAGGGGTGTATTAAGGCCTTTTGGTGACCTTTTGTTGGATTCAGAGGCTCAAATGGTGAAAAAAGTGGACAAATGGGTCATGTGAATAGGGAAATGAGCTAGTGAGCACTTTTTGGGTGTTAACAATAGGTCTTCATCATCTCTGCGAGCGGACATCTGATGGAATGTCAGGACTGATTACATGCATCAACAAAACCTAGCAAGAGCATCCCAGGACTGATTACGAGCTTACTGCTCAACCTATAGGATATCCCAAGGAGCTATTACATGTGACCTTGCAAAACCTAGCAAGACCATCCTAGGGCTGATTACGTGCCCAACACAACCTACAAGATCTCCCAAGGAGATATTATATGCGACTAGGAAAGAAAAACCTAGCAAGAGCATCCCAAGACTGATTACGTGCCCAACACACCCTGCAAGATCTCCCAGGGAGCTATTATATATTGCCAAGCAAATCCTAGCAAGAGCATCCCAGGACTGATTACGTGCCCAACACAACCTGCAAGATCTCCCAGGGTGAAATTACATGCCACAGACAAAGCCTCGAAAGAGAATTTGCTAGATCTCCCAGGGAGTTATTATATTCCATAGGCAAAACCTAGCAAGAGTATCTGCAAATATCTCAAGGTGCTATTATATGTCCCTCTAAGCAAAACCTAGAAAGAGCATTTTCCAGATCTCCCAGGGAGATATTACATGCCATAGGAAAAACCTAGCAAGAGTATCTACAAATATCCTAGAGCGCTATTATATGCTTGTCGCACAACCTATCCATGGACACAGAGTATCATCCTAAAACTCATGATCCTACTGATCATACTCGCACAAAGCATCATCTTGATGCTCATGATCATACTAATCATCATAATACAGTGCATCATCCTAATGCACATCATCATACCATGATCATCCTGATCGTCGTCATCTGGAGCATCGTCATGATGCATATCATCATCGCATGATCATCCTGATCATCATAATATATAGCATCATCTTGATGCATATCATCATCATATATAGAATCATCCGAATGCATAATATCATCGCATTATCATCTTGATCATCATCATATATAGCATCATCCTGATGCTCATCACACAACACTTACATCCACAGCCATGGGAAGAATCCTCCTACCACCATGCTTGGAATGGCTCCTGCAAATGTGTCCCATCACTTACTCCTCGAAGTATCTTTTATCTGAATAACACCAAGCCTCTCTCTAAAGTACTCCAACTTCACTCTAGCTAGTAGTTTGGACAACACATCTGCAATCTGCTCATATGTCGCAACATACTGGAGCTTCACTACTCCTCTCTGCACCATATCCCTGATATAGTGATATTTGATCTCGATGTGCTTCGACCTGTCATGGAACACCAGGTTCTCAGACAACTTCACACAACTCTGGTTGTCACGGAAGATACAGGTAGCATCCAATTGGAGATCAAACAAATTAGATAGTAGCTTCCTTAGCCATACTACCTCACAACTAGCCGAACAAGCTGCAACATACTCTGCTTTGGTTGTACTTAGTGCTACGAAGGATTGCTTCCTGCTAAACCAACAAATCACACCTGATCCCATACTGAAGCAGCACCCCGAAGTGCTCTTCCTAGATGCAACACTTCCTGCCCAATCTGAATCAACATAACCCTCTAGGTTAAACTTTTGATTCGCATCATACTTGAGCCCATAATCAATCATACCCTTCAAGTATGTCAGAATATGCTTTATCGCAATCAGGTGAACATGTCTGGGATTCGTTAGGAACTGGCTCAAGGTGTTCACTGCAAAGCAAATATTTGGTCTCGTGTTCGCCAGGTACCTCAAGGACCCAATCATCTGACGATACATCGTGACATCAACTGACTCTGATGAAGCATCACTCAATAGATTTAGGTTTGATGGCATAGGTGTGGCCATGGCCTTGTAGTCCATCATCCTGAACTGCTTTAGGATCTCTACTGCATACTTCCCTTGTCCTAGGAAGATTCCATCTGCACTCTGCCACACCTCCATACCTAGAAAGTAATGCATCATACCTAAGTCCTTCATCTCGAACTCAGCAACAAGCTTCCTCTTTGTGTCGGCAATCAACCTATCCTCTCCTGTTACAAACAGGTCATCCACATATAGTAGGAGTATCACTGGATTTCCTTCTTAAAGCTTGTAGTAAAGGTTGGAATCCGCTTTAATCTTGGTAAATCCCAAATTGGACAAGAAGCTGTCTATCCTGTTGTACCATGTCCTGGGTGCTTGCTTCAATCCACACAAGGCTTTCTTCAATATGCACACATATGACTCTCTATCATGTTTCTCAAAACTGAGTGGCTACTCCACATACACTTCCTCTTCGACTACACCATTCAAGAAAGCTGTCTTGACATCCATCTGGTGTATCTTCGACTTTATCACTACAGGCAGGGAAAGTACTGTTCTGATGGAAGTGTATCTGGCTACAGGTGCAAAAGTCTCTTCATAATCTATCCCTTCTTTCCGGGAGAAGCCACAAGCCACAAACCTTTCCTTGTATTTCTCTATGCTACCATCTGCAGCATGCTTGATCTTGTAGATGCACTTGGAAGTCACAACGAACTTCCCTTCTGGTCTTGGGACCACATCCCAAACATCATTCTTCATGATCGACTGGTATTCCTTGACCATGGCATCTTTTCGTTCTTTCTTTTTTGCAGCTTCTTCATAACTGGAAGGTTCTTTGTTCATTATGTCACAGAGTAGGGCAACATAGCAGGTGTGTGACCTTGTCCTTTTCATTTCCTTGTGTTCCTCCTATGGAATACCATACCTTTCTGCATCTTCGATTAGCTCTCTAGCCCATGCTGGTTTCCTCTTGTGAGATTTCTTCTGACAGGGTGGATGTACAGGTTCTTGTGGATCTTCTATTCCATGATCCTCTTCTAGAATTACTTCGTTCATGGTGGTGTCTTGTATTCTGGGTACCCTTCGCTCTTCATTGTCTTCAACAGGTGTCTTCCTTGATTTGATGTATGTTGAGTTTTCATCAAAAGTCACATCCCTGCTGATGTCAATCTTCTTGAACCCTGGAAAGTAGATTTTGTATGCCTTCGAGCTTTCACTATAACCCACAAATATACCCTTATTTCCTGAAGGATATAGCTTTGTCCTCTTTTCTTTTGGAATGTGTGTGTATACTAGTCAACCAAATATCCTGAGATGGCTAACTTCTGGTTTTATTACCAGAGAAAACTTCTTATGGTGTCTTGTTGTCAAGTATCTTGTGTGGTGTTCTGTTTTGAACATATACAGATGTCCTTGTTGCTTCTTCCCATAGGTGCATAGGTAGATCTTGGTCATGAAGCATTGCTCGTGCTGCTTCCATGATTTTTCTATTCTTCCTTTCTGCAACCCCATTCTGTTGTGGATTGTAAGGAGTGGTCAACTCCCTCTTAATCCCTGAATCACCGCATAACTTCTTGAATTCTTCTGAAGTGAAATATCCGCCATTGTCGGATCTAAAGATCTTGATCTTCTTGTTAGTTTGGTTTTCTATCAAGGCTTTGAATTCCTTGAACTTATCAAACACTTCATCTTTATTCTTCAGGAAATAAACCCAAGTCTTCCTAGAGAAATCATCAATGAAAGAAACATAATATACATACCCACTCAGAGAACTGGATGACATCAGACCGTGTACATCATAGTGGATAATTTCTGAGATTCCTTTTTCCTTGCTTTCACTGCTTGGAAATGCCTTCTTTGTGTTCTTTCCTTTTGCACATCCTTTGCAAACACCTTCATGCTTTGACTGGATTTTAGGAAGACCTTCTACTGCTTTGCTTGCAATTGGTAGTGCTCTATAGTGCACATGCGCAAGCCTTCTATGCCAAAGCTCACTTGGCTCCATGGATTCATGTACCATGTCATGTTCAGGATGTCCCTTCAATTTGTACAACCCTCCCTCTTGCTCTCCAATCACTACTACATCATCTATGGTCTTACCTTTTGGCCACATAAGTACTTGTCCATCCACAAATGCAACTCTCATCCCTTTTGCATCCAAAGATGATATGTAGAGAAGATTCTTCTTGAGACTAGGTACATATAGAACATCTTGCATCTTTAAAGACTTCCCAGAGTCTAGCTTATATGAGGCTTCACCACTTCCTTTTATAGGGTATTGATAGTCATCCCCAAGTTTGACCTTGTGAGGTGACTCATGTTATGATAGGTCCATAAGAGATTCTTTAAATCCCATCATATGTTTGGAAGCCCCACTATCAATAATCCAATCATTACACCCATGTGTAACAGTACCTGTGAGAGAAGAAATTAGAACATATTCTTCATCACTTGTAGAGTCTTCCCTTTCTTCTCTAGCCTTCTTCCTGGGAGGTTCATCATCCTCTGCAGTGTGAGCATGATGTCTTTTCTTGCTGTTCTTCTTCTTATTGTTATTGAAGTCTTTTCTATTCCCGGGACAATCTCGGGCAAAGTGTCCCTTCTCATTACATGTGAAGCATCTACCATGAGAGATATCTTTCTTAATGTTCTCCCTTTGATGTTGGTGAGAATATTTCCAGTTATGAGATTTCTCCCTCTTGAACTTACTTCTCTTGGTGTGAGAAGTGAGGGCTTGGTCTTCACTTCCCATCTTTTCTTCTCGAGCCACAAGTCTAGCTTCTTCTTGTGAACATTCCTCCCATAGTCTACTGAAAGAGATCAATTCCGTTCTTGTGCAAATACCTTGGATGAAGGAGTCCCATGACCTAGGTAGGCCATTCAATGTGGTCATCACAATTTCTCCATTCTCCACTACTTCATCCACAACTTTAAGTTTTCTTTGATTTGAGAGACCTTAGTAAAATAAGATTGGATGGTCTCTCCATTCTGGATCTTTACCCCTTTCAATTAGTTTCGCAGTGTCATCTTCCGATTTATATTCTTTCCTTCAAACAACTTAGTCAAGGAGTCAAACATCTCCTTAGGTGTCTTTAGGGAAGAAACATGGGGTATGAGATGGTCTTTGATAGAATCAACAATGATTCTCTTGGCCTTGACCAAGTTCTTCTTGTGTAAGGCCTTATCCTCATCTCCTCTGGAACTGGAACCTCTTCTCTTATGTAGGTGTCTAATTCATTCTCTTCTAGGGTTAACCCAATCCTATACTTCCATGCTCGGAAGTTATCATCCCCTTCAAGCCTATCCTGAAGCTTGGTGTGGTGAGACATATTAATGATAAACTCAAATGGAAAGAAAATATTTAGGTCGTACCAGTTGAATTGTTGAAACCCGATCTAGAGTTGGATTAGCGTTTGTCAGAGAAACCCTAAAAATTCAAACTTTGAATTCCAAAATTCTGAATGGATGGAAAGATGAGCCTTGTTGAGCTGATCAAGTTCGTATACTTCAATTTTGAAATCTGCAAAATTTGACCCCTCAAAATTGACTTTGAAACTTTTGGATATGTAGTTTCTGGTCAAAATCCTGAACTAGGGTTTGATAGTGCCTGGGGTTCTGCCCATCCAAAAAGTTTGATCTTGGTCTCTAAACTTCGATTTTTCTGAGGAGCATCCAGCCGTGGTCTCATATTTCTCAAATTTCAATTTTCTCCGAAACCCTAATTTCCTGTAGTAGTGACAGAACAAAAACTGAAAATGATCATAATTGAATTATGTCTCGACGGAAAGATGTGCCCTTGCAAGGAGAGTGATCCTAGCCTCTTGCCTTTGATGATCTGTGGAGGGAAACCCAAAAATTAAGAAGCCCTATCTTCTGCAGCTGCACAGTGTCACTAAGAGAATAACAAGGACAACATAAAAATCACAAGAGACAATGGACACAAAGCATTTCATCGAGGAAAATAAAGAAGATGAAAAAACCTGCAACTTCCTCAGAGATAGAATGAGCACCAATACAAAGATCACAAATATCAAACCCCAAAATATTGATGTCTCCAGTAGCTACTCCTCCTCCACTTGTGTGCACTTCTCTCTCTCAACTATGCGAGTTGGAAGAGTGAGTGAATGAGAAAATAGAGAGAGACACACTCTCTATTTATACAACAACTTAACCTGCCTTTAACCCTAACTGGGATGACTTCCTAAGGAAGCCTAATAACCCATCCACATGACTCATGCAGGGCCGTCCCCACCAAGGTGGTATAATAACCCATCTAATATAAGTTGCGACACTTACAATAATACTTGTGACACTTGCGACACTTACAAATACAAATGATGACACTTCTGATTGGAGGAATAATACATCTCCATTAGGAATATAATAAAGTACAAGTGTAATATATAGAAGAATATCTTCCGAAGTTACAAATACATCAACACTAATCTCTCCCTCTCTCTAAAAACATATCCTCTAATCTCTCTCTCTTTCTAAACCCTGACCACAATCCCTCTATTTTTCTCTCTTATCCCTGAACCCACAATCTATCTTTCTAAATGCCTAACCAACAATCTCTCCTTATATCTCTAAACCCATAACCCCCAATCACTCTCTCTCTAAACCAATTACCACCAATATCCCTCTTTCTATCTCTTTCTCTCTCTCTCTAAACCTCTAACCCCCAATCGCTCTATCTCTCTTTAAAAACCTAACCCCAAATCTCTCTCTCTCTAAACCCCCCTCCTCTCTCTCCCTCTCTCTATTTATCTCTATCTTTCCACAAACCCCCACCCCTCATCTACCTACCCCTAGAGCACTCTCTATACTCACCCACTGATCTCTTTGTATAGTTAAACCCCTATTAATCCCCAATCTATCTATCTCTAATCCCATAACCCCCAATCTATCCCTATCTCTGAAACACTAACCTCCAATCTGTGTTTATCTCTCCAACCCCTAATTTATGATTTCTCTTTCTATCACACCCTCTCTCTCTCTCTCTCTCTCATCCTCTAGCACACAAACGATCTCTCTCTCTAACATATAATCTCTATGTCTCTCTCCCTCTCTAGACCACTAACACCCAATTTATCTCTCTCTAGATCCCTAACCCTTAAATCCTCACCCCCAATCTCTCTCTCTCTAAACCACTAACCCCTAATATTTCTCTCTCTCTCTCTGAACCCCTAAACCATAACCCCTTACTCCCAATCTATTTCTTTCCCTCTAAACCCATAACCTCCAATATCTCTCCCTATCTCTAAACCCATCTCTCTACTAGGGATGATTTTAAGGGCGAAATTCAGCCCAAAAGTGAAATTAAAGGAGTTTGAATTATTTAATGGGTGAATGTTGTATATGTAACATATTTTCTATAAAGTAATAAATTTGTCCACCATTTATTAGTAAAATAATATATAAAAATGAAATAGCCCTCTTATATTTATGAAAAATACTAAAAATAAACAATTTCATCCTCTACAATTCATGTAAAATCCTCCAGTTGCCCACGATTTCTAACAAAAATTGTCTTGAATCGTTCGTTCACCCCCAATTTCTAACAAAATCTGTCTCGAATCGTTGGTTCGCCCCCAATTTCCAGTAAAATTCCCCTCAAATATTCCAGTTTCCCTCGATTTCTAATAAAGTTTGTATAGGATCCTTGGTTCGTCCCTGATTTCCAGTAATGTTCCTAGCCTCAGATCCTTGGTCTGCCCCCAATTTCTAGTAATGTCATGTGATACGGTTGCATTCACACCCAAATTGTTGTTTGAAGAATGTTTTCATGCTCGACATGGTGCCTAGATGAATGGAAATCGTAGGGAAGTCCAATATGGGTCCTCGTCATCCTCCCCCCTTCCCGACCCCAAGAGCATGGTAAGGCTATTGGAAACCCCAAAGCAGTGCATGAGAGGCTCATGGCCTTCTCACCATATTCTCAAGTAAATTACATTCTGATGGATCCCTCGACATTCTTGAATTCCTTATTTCCCATTCCTACATTTCCCACTGGAAGTGGGATAAGACCATATGTCTCCTTCATCGATCAGAAGGAGGATGTGGGACCTTTGCGGAGTTTGAACACTGGGTGAGAGATAGGGAGTTTCTCTTTGTTATCGCTGGAGAAATTGCACATTGGTAAGTAAAATACTGGAAGGTAGCAAGAGCCTGTCAGGAATCCAAGATCAGTGTATGAAAATATCATGTCAAATCGGTTTCTATGAGGTTTTGTTCATCTCTAGGATTTTTCTAGCAATCCAAGACAACTACAGGAACTAAGTGAGCATCCCAACATTGGCTTCAATTGCATGTTGTTAATGTAGATGAACTTATGCAATCTCCTAATGCAGTTAGGAAATCAGGACAAGCAAATGAAGGGAAAAAAAGAAAAGAGAGAGAGGTTACCAGGGTGCAGAAAGAGGAGATCTGGCCTAACACTGTAGTGAATGCTTCGTTTTAGAAGTTTGGAGATCTTTGTTTCAAAAAACACCAGGGTCATCGTCGAAAGAATATATGGGATAGAATTGCAGCTGCAATGAATGTTATATTTGGTATTGACTATACAGGTATGCAATGCAAATACAAATGGTGAAGGAACTATTATAATTTGCAGCAGCCATGAGAACTCATATGCCCACTCTTGAATTAGCAGGTTTATGCTTCGTTTGATGAATCATGTTATCCTCATTAAATGCATTCTCCATGTCACTTATTTACATTGAACAACAACTGATTCTCTGGATCTATAGCTGACACTTTTATTCTTGTCTCATGGTGTTGTTTCTTCCATAAAATATATATTTCCTGAAACTAAAAGAGATTGTTTGGATGCAAATTTTGCTTATTAAAAAATTGGTTTAGTTAAACTGATCAATTTGTACAAGCAATAGATCAACTATTCTAGCTAATAATCTGAATGATTATAAATTTATTTCTACGGGATAAAGGACAGTCTTTGATGAAAGAGTGTAATCCAAAAAATAAATGCTTCTGATAAGTCTGTTTATTTTTACATAATATCTTTGTTCATATGGTATAAGACCCTCCAAGGATTTGCTAGTACCACGTACCTCAATAATTTATGTTGCATGACAAAATTTTAAAAAGTTGAAATAATACCAACTGGGCAACATGAGAAAAGTTTGGCTTTGTACTTTGGTTTTAGAATTCCCTCATTTTCTACCTTCATCAAGAAACAAGTTTTGGTTTGAAGCTAAGAAATAGTGGGTACTTATTATTGTGATGTTGTCAAAGAGTACTGATTCATATTTAGGGAATCGATTACAATTTCCCAATCATCCAATCTTCCATCGTCATACTCACACATAAAGCCTGAAAAGTTGATACTAATCATAAAGCCAGGTCTCTACTACTTTTGAGTATTGTCTTCCTTCCTTGATTCAATCATGTGGACTGTAGAGTATATAGAGCCTCCTTGATATTGTATTTTGTTTCATATTCTAAGATATATGCTATGAGACTTTACTATGTAGTGCACTTGCTACCATTTTGTGACCCATACATGGTTTATGGTATATATATATATATGAGTAGACTTTGCATATTATGTGTCTAATAGCTTGGAATGTTAAATATAATTTTTATGATTAAAATTGTAATTTCTTTTGTATTTTTTAATAGTCTGGTTCATTGAAATCAAACCATTTCGGTTCATTACGGGTTTTGGTTCCAGTCCGAGTTGACCCCTGACCAGTTCAATTCCCGACATCACCGAACCTTTGGTAAAGGTTATTTTCTTGGTTGATGGACACAATCCCACAATGGGCTACCTGTATGAGGCCATGGATAGGGACAAAGAATTCATCTATGCCTATTATGAGGACAAGGGAGATTAGGGGAATGAGAGACAACAAATGATATGGGGGGTGATTGATGCAATTGATGTTGGAACTCTATAAGAGGGACATGGGATTATTTGGGTTTGAGATAGCTATTAATGACAAGACCAACAGGACCTACATAATGGCAAGTAAGCTTCACCTTGTTTCAAGTTTAAAATTTCATTTTCTCTTTTTAAGTTCTTTCTTTGTTTTAAATTTCATTGTCTTTTCTTATGTTTCTCTAATTCATTGTAGATACATGGCGGGAAAAATATGGCTCAAGAGTACCTATTATTCAAAGGATTTCCATTTGGATGTTGAGCCAGACATGTAGATCTTCTAGTTGTGAGTGCAACTAGAGTGTATTTGAAAGAGTACACATTAAAAAGCACAACAGGGTAGAGAATTTCAAATTCATTATAAATTATTAAATTGTAATTATGCCCCTTTACCTTCTAATTTATGTATTATAATTTATGATCCTCCTATAGGTTGGATACCCTTTGGTATATTTCTACTACAATATCAAGCTATGGGTGAAGCAAATTGAGAAAAAACCTTACGCAAAGGCCATTTCATTGGATGAGATTGACACCACTACTGCATAGAGGGTGGAGTGTGAGGAACATGTTATGGAGGTAGCCCCTGATTGGCTAGAGGATGATCGTGATATTGATAATGATACAAGGCTCTAGATGAAAATGTTCCAAAGGATTTTCAGTTTCACATTGAGTGTAGGAGTGTGCCACTATTGGAGCCACAATCATAGTCAAAGGGAGATAGACTCAGTGGTAGCACTAACAGTGATAGAGGACTTGACCAAAGTCTACCTGCTCTACCTTCTTCTTCTACAGGACATCAATTTCGAGGGTCTTCTTTAGTTTCTAGAGGACATTAGTTTGTGGGGTCTTCTTCTAGAGGACATCAGAGTCCAATACGAGGCCCATGGGCCTCAAGGGCACCTGCTCCTAGTTCTAAAGGAAGAGCCATTTCCAAAGCGATTACCTTTAATCGTAAAAGGGGTAGATGGAATCGATAGTTTATTTACTTGATTTCATTGTAGATAACTCACGAGTCATGACGATGATCATGAGATACATTTATTATTTTCTTATGACTCGGAATTCATGACACAAATTCTTTTTGATGTGCGATGTATCACTAGACATATTATATATCTTATATATCAGTTTTATTTCCATATTCATATGGAAATGTGTTTATTTAATGTATTTATCGCTTTAGATGTTTAAAAATTTGAAAAAAAAATGAATATTTTTATATTTTTTTTAGTTTGCCAATATATTGCCAATGTTTGTTGATGTGTTCCTGAGATATTCCAAAACGATTTTTTCTGGACCCCGAAAATTGTTTTGCCAAGACGATGTTTGAAACATCGGTGCAAACAAAACACATAATTCAACCATACCTCTTCCCATTCACAAGATATATATAGCTTTGTTCAAGCAATGTTCCAAAACTAAACACTACTCCTCATCGCTATCATCCTATCACTATAATCCATAATACAAATGTATATGACCATATGTTAATAATGTGTGGTTGTAGGTAACTTAGCAATGCATAAATGTTGGATAATGCATTGCTAAGAGATATGGCTGTAGGATAACTACCTCCAATTTGTACAGAGCTATTGGTGAAATTTTTGGCTATAGCATACAATGGCATAACACACAAGAAACATTTCATTCCAACAAACAGGACAATGTAGAATGATGCAAATCTGGGCTATTTCTTCTTATATACACCATACAATATTCAAGCAAGCACTAAATTGGTTGTGGGTAATCATTGGAAGGTGAAATTTGTAAGTTTTAAACCTTAACAGTGAAGTACAAACATATATCGATTCTTAAGCATTTACAGAAAATACACAATGGCACACACATTACACAGAGATTTTCACCTGGAAACCCTTAACCGGGAAAAAACCAGCAAAACTTAGAGCCGCATAGCTCCTTTCTCATTATATGTTTATTTTACATGTACAATACAATAAATGGTATTCTGCAGCATCTAAAACCCTAATTCGTTTACCCGAATTAGGTTACAACCCTAATTCCTTTTACCGGAATTAGATAGAGTACAATGGGTCGAAAATCGCGAAAAAGCAAAAAGCAACCCAAAAAAATTTTGCGCTCCGCGCGGACTCCGGGGGCCTAACGGCCCCCTCCGTGTCGTTTCGGAACCTAACGGTCCGAAACGAAGGGGGTGGGCCCTGTCGGGCTACCCCCCCCTCTAAACCCCCCCCTCCGGACGCGCCCGGCGCAGGCGAATCGAAGGTGCCGTAGGGATCGTGTTGTACACGCAGCGACCATGTGAAGAGATATAACATACCCAACATTTTGGTTGTATGCACTCTTACTTGCTATATACATGAGAAAATTTGCATATTTGTGTATAATGGTTTGAAGTTTTATGGATTCACATGACTATATATATATTTTTTCTTCAGAATTTGAATATTTTATGTATAATTTGGTTGATTGGTTTTGTGATACGCTTTTTTTTCTACTTTTTGTTCGGTTCTGGTTCCTAGGGTCAATCGGTTCGATCACCGGTCCGGTTCTGATAACTATGTTTGACATTGATGAGATGCTAAGGTGCTACATTGGATCTATGATTTTACCTAGCATGCTTATGTTTCACATGTTATAATAGGTAGGTAGGAGACGACTAAGATTTTGCATGAGCATTCAGGTAGATTTCATTTTGTATTGATGGCTTCTTTTGTGCCGTAGGGATCGTGTTGTACACGCAGCGACCATGTGAAGAGATATAACATACCCAACATTCTCCCACTTGTTGTTCTCTTCACATACAGGAGAAATTTATGACTTCAACAATTCAGGGCAACAATGCCCATGTTCTCTTTGCACCAAGAGAACTTCTGAGTACTCACAGACTTTGTCAAAGAGTCTGCAACATTTACCAAAGTGTCAACCTTTTCCAGCAACACTTTGTTCTGTTCAACCATGTCTCTGACGAAATGGTACTGCACATCAATGTGCTTTGTCCTCGAGTGATAAGCAGGGTTCTTTGCCAGAAATATTGCACTTGAGCTATCACAACCAATTTTTACTGCATTCTGAACAAAACCAATACCTGAACACAATCTTTGCAACCATACAGCTTCCTTACTTGCATGGGTAGCTGCCATGTATTCAGCTTCTGTAGTTGAGAGTGCAACTACAGCTTGTCTTCTACTCATCCAACTGATTGCTCCTCCAAATAGATTAAAAACGTAGCCACTTGTAGATCTTCTGTGATCAAGATCTCCAGCCCAGTCAGCATCAACAAATCCTTGTATATCTATCTCTCTGTTTAGACCGGGTCTTCCTTGGTAGCAGATTGCAGAATCTGTAGTGCCACGCAAATACCTGAAGACCCTTTTTACTGCAGTCCAATGTTCCTTTCCTGGTTTTGACATGTATCTACTCAAAACTCCCACTGCATGGGCTATATCTGGTCTAGTACAGACCATGGCATACATCAGACTGCCAACTGCACTAGCATATGGAACATGAGACATGTCCTCTACCTCTTCTTGTGTAGTGGGACACTGTTCTGCAGATAACCTTACACCTACAGGAATGGGCACCTTCACTGGTTTGCTTTCCTGCATATTAAATCTCTTCAATATCGTTTCAACATATTTCCTCTGATTTAACCAGAGTTTCCTGTTTTCACGATCTCTTTTTATTTCCATGCCCAAAATGAAATTTGCAGCACCAAGATCTTTCATGTCAAATTCAGATGACAGCTGATTCTTGACATCCTTGATGATTTCTTTGTTGTTTCCAATTAGCAACATATCATCAACATACAATATTACATAAATAAAATGATCACCAATTAGCTTAAAATAAACACAGTGATCAGCTTTGCTTCTTGAGAAACCAAGTCCCAGTATATAAGTATCAAATTTTTGATACCACATTCTGGGAGATTGTTTCAAACCGTAGAGAGACTTTTTCAGCTTACAGACAAGCTCCTTTCTTCCTTTCACCACAAACCGTTCTGGTTGCTTCATATAGATCTCTTCATTAAGATTTCCATGTAGGAAAGCCGTCTTTACATCCATCTGTTCTACTTCAAGATCAAAAGCAGCAGAAATAGATAAAAGAAATCTAATAGAAGTCAATTTTGCAACAGGTGAAAAAATCTCACCAAAATCGATGCCCTCAATTTGGGAGTAACCTTTCGCAACTAGTCGAGCCTTGTACTTCTCCACTTTACCTGCTGCATTTATCTTCTTCTTGAATACCCATTTGCTTCCAATAGGCTTTCTTCCTTCTGGCAACTCAACCAGATCCCATGCCTCATTTTTGTCCAAGGCATCCATTTCTTCTATCATGGCCTTCTTCCATAGTTTACTATCTTCTGAATCCATTGCCTCTTTAGCAGTTCTAGGATCATCATCAGTAATAGATAACACAAAATTAGAACGAAAATCAGGGGGACTGTACCTTTCAACTTGCCTTCTTTCTCGGTCAGATCTCCTCAATACCGGAGTCTGTGGATCCGCCTCTTCATCTGATTCAGACGATTCTGCCTCCTCATCTGATTCAGACGAATCTGGTTCCTCAAAAGAGTCACCTCTTTCATCCTTGATATCAAAGTGTAGCTTCTCTGAATCCTTTTCCTTTGGTACATCCTCAATCCTGGAAGTGCTTTCAACTTCTCTGAAGATCACATCTCGACTGTAAACTGTTTGCCTTTTTACTGGGTTCCACAGCTTGTAACCTTTCACTCCATCCTTGTAACCAATGAAGATACATTTTTCCGCCTTATTATCCAACTTGCTCCTTTTCTCCTTTGGAACATGTACAAAAGCATCACACCCAAACACTCTGAGATGAGAGAGAGAGGGTTTCTTACCAGTCCAAACCTCATGAGGTGTCTTGTCAACCAACGCTGATGTGGGTGTCCTATTCACTAGGTAACACGCAGTGTCAACAGGCGCGTTCGGGCTACCCCCCCCTCTAAACCCCCCCCCTCCGGACGCGCCCGGCGCAGGCGAATCGAAGGTGCCGTAGGGATCGTGTTGTACACGCAGCGACCATGTGAAGAGATATAACATACCCAACAAAATTGAGCTGAGAAGTGCGGTACACAGAGGAACTAACAATCAATTAAGCGTACTATGGACCTAGTCCAACTATCCAATCAAAGGGAAATTGTAGGGATGGATGTATGTATCTCGACCATCTATATAGAATGGGTGTAATGCAAATAAGTGTTGTTTCCTATGATTTACATAGCACACAAACAGATTGAATCCAGTTAATTGATTACATGAAGTAACAAAGTGCATAAGCATTAAGCAATGCAACCATCGATCTCAGTCACACAATTAATCAACACAATAGACTCAAATATTACCTTGGAATACCAAATGGGAAAACCATCAAAGATGGTTTCTATTTATGCTCAAGAAATATTAGAAGCTGGAGCTATACACTCTCAATCAAAGAATTCATGTATTCTTACTCATTGGCATTATTTTGCAGATTGTTTTGGCTTAGAGGAAATCTTTGTTTGCCATGGACACACTCAAATTCCTCTTCATGCTCTGATATTTGAACAAACTTCTTCTTTCCAAGTCCTCCATCCTTAACCTACTATGCCTTCTTCCCAAGTTTCATTTTTTCTATCTCTTTTAGATTGTTTTCTCATCCTTCAAGACATCCTATATTATAATGTTTCCTTGAAATTCCAACCATCAAGTGATTTGTTTCGTCTTCATGTGGCAAAAATGAGATCTTTGACCTTTGGTCTTCAAGTTAATTGCCAATGGAATATTGACTTCAAACTTTTCCATGATTTCCTACTTTTACAAAGTTTTGAAAGGTTATTAATTTGGATCCATTTTGAATCAAGTACATCCAGGGAACTTGGAAGTTGGATTGCACCCTCTAGGATCCTAAGACCCAAGATGGCCTTTTACGCAGAGCTGTGAGCATTTCATGAAAATTAGAGATGGCCTCATAGTGTGGCTCCCTTACACACTTTGACATTGCATGCATGAGTTCAGAATCCCCATAGGCCAATTCAAAGTCAGCTCCAAGTTGAAATGGAGCACTGAATTTTGCAAGACGATAGACTATGCCAAATCTACCATAGATAGGAGACAAAGACAAAGGAGCACCTTATATTCAAATGCCCCTGATACTATGAGATACGTTGTCATTTCTATTTTCTACTGCTTATTCATGGAGTCTCATAAGTTATAATTCCCTCTCCACCATTTTCTGATATCTAGATCAGTTCCAAGCATTATACTTGGGAGAGGAACTTAGGTTCGAATCTGACATCCTTCAGACCCATACTTGATTTGACTGGACACATGTAAGAGGATTACAAATTTCTTCCCAGTGCTCCTAGTGGATAGGGGTACCAAGTGGTAGGGAAAGAGCAGCACCATTTCAACCCCCAAATCTATCAAACCTGAGGAGGTAGGGAAGCCCATGTGGATTTGTCATCTAAGGTCTCATGACAGTTTACACGTGATGAACAAGCAACACCCCTTTTCCAGGTCCCGACAATGAGTAACCTCTTCCAAATAGAAAGACATACCCCGAACCAAGTCTAGATCCACCAACCAACCTTTTATATAGAGATTCTTCCCTTTGGCCTCAAATGGTAGGAGAGTTTTCCATTCGAATTCAGATGAGGATGCCCCCTCTCCTTCATCTGACAGCAAGCATTTGGAGCCTTCCATCTTTTTCCCTTATACTTTTCCCTAGATCATTGTGTCTCTTTTTTACATTTAAATTTTAGATAGTTGAGTTACTAGATCCTTCATTATCTCTCCAATTGAAGATTTGAATTTCTGGAATCCATCGTAGGGTACGCGGTTGATTCCATTTGTTTGAAACCAACCTTATTGCAATCATCCAAGACCTAGATATCTATTATTTTGTGCAGGACCCTTATTTTTTCATTGGGCCACTTAATGCTCTGGTATAGCATCCAGCATTTATTGCTTTGATTATTGGTCCTCTTGACCTTAAATCCAACCCTAAGTTAGAGTTATGAAGGAGAGACTTGATCCTTTTCAAACAAAAGTGGCAATCTTTGTTGTGTAAAAATAAATAGCATCCATTATTACACGCTAAAGCTCCAAAAACCTTTCTTTCAAGTTTATCCTCTTTTAAAGATGCCTTGAATGCTTTGAACTGGTAGTAATCATGCTAAATGTTCAATGTTTTCTTCCTCATTTTGACAGCTTCCAACAAGTTTAAGCCTTCTTATAATATGCACATCCGGATGGTATGATGCTTCCATGTTACAGTTTTCATGCCAATAGAAAAAGTTTCTAGTTGAGTACCATGGGCTTTCTCTAGTCAAATTTGAGCAACTAAGATGAAATTCTATATTTTCCTGGTCTTTGTCATAAAAGTGCCTGCTTGGTCCATATTTTATTAAAAGCCATTAGTTATTCCCAAGGAAGCAGCCTCAACGTCATGAATAGGTCTATTGACAAATTTGTGTGTCAACACTAAACAAGATCTGAATTAGCTATCTCTAATCTAAGAATGTATTTCATAGTTTATTAGGAGCCAATAGTTATTCCCAAGGAAGCATCCTCAACTTCATGAATAGGTCTATTGACAAATTTGTGTCTCAACAGGCTCTTAATTAATTGCCCCTAATCTCATAATGTCTTTGGGATCTGCATCTGGGGAGTTCAAAAAGGAGGGAACTATTCATCAAATGCTTGAAGATATGGACTTGGAAAACCAAGGATCGTAACATAATAATGTTGGTCAAGATAAAGAACAGAGTAAGCACATCTTTTACTAAAATTTAGTATTTATGTTTTGCAAGAAAGTACACGTTTTAGATGTTTACATTCAAGTTTATACTTGTAGAAGTCCTACGAAATCCTCTGCGAAGGATACCTAACTCCTTTTAGATCCTTTTTTCTTGACTAAATTGCTAGTTTTTGAATTTAGATACAACAGTCATTTTGTATTATAATGCTGTCCAGTTTGGTTGAAGCCCATTTAATACAAAATAATACCCATTCTTGTTTTAATTTTTTTTAGCAAGGAACCTAAATGCATAACCGATTAGATTATTACTGTTATTGTTATGCCTCTTCCAAGATACCAGTCCAATTTGAGCTACAAGAAAAATAATGTCACTATTTTTATCAATACAACCATGGGTGTAAACTTAAAACACTAGAGAGAGAGCCTCAAGACCTTAATTTGAGAAGTCAATGATGACAAATATCAACAGGTTCTTTCTATTTTAATAATTAAATGACAACAAGCCCAACAAGACATGTCAATATTGATGTGAGTGACCTTGTTGCATCAAAAGAAGTGGGTTGTTCTATATCCCAAGTAGAGGGATATCTTCGACCATGTATCCATTTAAGTTTCATGTGTAATGCCTAGAGAGGCAGAAACGACCAACTCAAGAAAATTATATATATCTAAAATCCTTGCATCCTTTTCTATCCTTTCCAACATACATATCAACAATATTTTTAATGTTGTAAAATTTTGTAATTGTATATATTGCACTAAATGACCTAACCATAAGAGGGTTGGTCCTTAGGTTGAACTTAGTACAGTCCAAAGAAATATATTGACAATCTAGTTTAGCATCAAAGAACCGCGTGGATATCTTAAAATTACAAATTTCTACAACCCATAGTCCATGTCACTATGGGGTTTATTTTTCTAGGCAAGACATGTTCCTATGGTTAATCCCAAAAGTAGGCAATGGATAACAATAATGTGTTGTGAATGCAATTGACTAGACAATTCTTGGATTCTATTTGTTTAACAAGTAGAAGTGATCAAAATTTGCATCAAAAGATGCAACCTAGGTGCCACTGGTAAAATATTAATAACTTTAGCTCCAGTATCGGATTGTTGGAAGAACACATAAGAGGTCCTATGATTTAAATACCAAGCTAAATGAAATAAAACTCCAGCTTTCCACTTTTGTAAGAAAAACATGTGCTCTATAAGTCACTACCTAGTGTGAATATGTTCATAACAGGATTTAGGTTTCCATTGTGATTAGTTCTAAGACATGATCTATGTAATTATATTATCAACATCATTAATAATGTCAACATTCTAGGGGTTTGCAACTCATGTGACGATCTCACCATCAATAAGATGGTGCAGATAAAAGGACTCACTAAAAATTATCCTTCAGGTTTTCTAACAATAAGATATTCAACAATGGAAATGGCATACAAAAAAATCTCACACTCAAAAGATGAATTTTATCTAAAGAAATACAAATTGGAAACTATTATATAGAACAATTCAAAAAGACTGCTTATAGCAAGTGTTCACAACCACTTACAACATGTTCAGTGTTCACTTCTTGTTATAAAAAACTTTACTAAATTCAGTTGCCTGGAATTTTGCATGAAACACTCTCCTAAATCTTGTACCTCAAGCTTGATAGGTAACTTAGTGGAGGTGTAGGTAAAAAAGAGGTTAGGGTAGGAATATGACCTACTCATGGAATCCATAACTATTGTATCCTTGTTAATACTTAGGGTGGCCCAATGAAGAGTGTGCCTGAAGGAACCCAATGGATGAGAACTTTGAGGATAATGGCCTCTCTACACTGTGAAAGGATGAAGAAGGAGACAAGCAGGTGGATAATTATTAATGGTGTGGGAATGAGAGAGAAGGTCACCAATTTTTTTTTCAAACACTAAGAAAAGGGAAGATAATGGTTTTGGAAAGAGGCAGAATGGTCTTTGAGGAGGTTTCGTCTTTTTTATTGTGTTGAAAAAGAAAGAGCAATGAAAGTAAAGTTTTGTATATATTTTGAAATGGTGTCTAACTAAGTCACATACCATCGAACATGGGACATGTGGATACAAGTATCCGACAAGTGGTAGGTCAACTCTCAAAACATGACATGGGATACTATTGGAACCCCAACAACTTCCCCTTTATTTTTCAAAATCAAGGGCCCCCCCATGCAAATTTTGTACATATTTTGTTTTTGGTTTTCTTTTATCTTATATTCCTTACTTTGGTAGGTGGTTCCTTGGCCTTCTTTCTTTGATCCTTCGCTTTCTGTGGTGCTTGTTATCTATCTTGTCTTTCATTGAATAAGGATTTGGTGATGTGGATATCTTTTGTCCTTGGCATATTTTGGCCCTTTAGTTGATGAACAACACCTACTTAGTCTTACTTGAGCTTATTTTAGCTAATCATATCCTTTGGTTTGGCTTGGTTGGTTTTATATGATGCTTCAACAATTGTAACAAATTTTGGTTTGTCGGTGCATTTGTGAATTAATGATCAATTTGATAAATCATTCTGATTTATGTCTTGAAAGAGTTTATATCAAATTATGGGACCATGCTCTTACTTCTGAATTTGAATAATCCATTGAATTTTGCAAGCCTTTAACATTTGATTAAAATTCTTACATTTCATGAAATTGAGATTTGACATTTTGTTTTACCACATTGGTATTCTGGCCTCATGATGATTTAATGATGCTTCCATATCCTTATTTGAGGTTATTCATGGTACTTACTTCATTTTGACTTGGTTGAATTATCTTAATCCTTCTATAGTCTTGCGAAACTTTTCGATTCTTAAATGTATCAACGAATAATTGTATACTTTGATGGATTTTTATAATTCAATTAAGTACTCAATTTTATACTTTCAATCCTCGTCTTACAAATTTGCATTTTAAAGAAATATAACTTTAACCTTGGTTTCAATTTTGAAAGAATTATTGAATGTTACTAGCTTTAAATTTTTGATGAAAACTTGTCCTTTTGTAAGATGTTATAATTTTAGGACAAATTTTAAGTAATTTACTTAAGGCTTATTTTATAATTCTATTATATCCTAGAGAACATGTTTGGAAACTATGGAAGGAGTCAATGATTCTCATTCATGAAGTGAAGTATTATTTTTCCCAAAAAATAATTAACTCTCCTTGTTGATAAACTAATTTTGATTCTTATTTAGATGGATTATTAATGTCTATATATTTGGAAGTATTTAATTTCTTCCAGTCATATAATTTTGATCTAAAAGTAACATAGTGTTCATGCAATATATTTTGAAAATTCAATATTTGTTCATTATTATTATTGTTTATTGAAAGGAAATATTAATGATTTATTTATTTAATTGATTTTGATATAATAAACATAAGGAAATATTTACAATGTTAATGCATAATAGTTGCATGGAAACCCTAATTTGTTGTTTCCGTCACGTGAAGGATAAAATTAAAAAACGGATCGCACACCTGTCAGAGAGATGTTTTGCATGTATGATTGTGAGAAAACCGTGGGGAATTAGCTCAAACGGTTGAAAACCCACTTCCCAAATGGGATCCTTTACCCCTACCCATTGGCAATTTTGTAAATCACTCAACAGTTTGGGAGAAAAACATTTCCGAACATAGGTGAATTTTCCAGAAATCCATTGCGGTCAGTTTGGCATCCAGTTGAATGAACCAGACACCTGAGGATTTTATGCTATCCTTCCCACTGCTCTTCACTTCTATAAATTCAACCTTAGAGGTCTGAGAGATGGGAGGAGGGTCTCCAAAGACCAAATGTTGAATTTTATATTCTTTGTATTTTCTTTTGTAAATTTTCTTTCAAAGAAGTCAGCATGGAAGCACTCGCATCCAACAGCTGGTAGATCAACATGTTTATGAAGAAATGATGCTCCGGATGTATTTGCAGAACTGTTTTGTAAGAATTGTACAAGTTTTCCTTTACAGAGCAATGGAAATTAACTATTTATATTTGGCTATCATTATTTCTCAATGAAATTAAGTAAATTGTTGGAACTTAGTTTTTTGTACGCTTACTTTTCTTAAAGATCATAATCTCCTGAAGTTTATTCTAGAAATTATGATTACTTTATCATTTGTTCTATTGACAGAAAGTAGATTTAGATTTGCATACCTAAAAGCTTCTTACAATTTCTCATGATTTAATTATGCTCATTTTCAGAAGTTTTTAAGTTATTTAATATGTGATAATTTGATTGTAAGATTTCTCTTCAATTTCATTCATCATATGCTTAAATTGAAAATGCAAAATAAGTTTATCATTAGATTTAAACTTGCTCATGCACGATAGGATAGAAATAGATTAGTTGAATTTCATTTTTAAATTAAAATTTTAGTGTTATTTTAATAATTGCAAGCTACAATTTAATAACTGTCAAATCTGTGTAATTTAACAGTTGTTGTGTATTTACAATAATTGAAAATTGCATTACATATTAATTATCTTACATTATTAGGGTTCTAATTTCAAATTTCAGAACTCATAGAATTAAACAATGAGACTCTCCTTAAGAGAGCAAAACATATATTAGATATAGATAACTAGCTTTGATTTATTAATTGTTAAATAGAAGTTTCATTTTAAATAGATTAGAGTAGACTGTAGATAAATAGATAGTTTTAATTTGGTAGTTTTCATTTGAATTTAGTTTAGTTTTTTAATTTGTTAATTAGTTTAAGATATACTTTTTCTAAGTTTAAGTAGTAGGACTCTCCTTAAGAGAGTGAAACTTAGATGGTAGCAGGACCATAACATGTGATAATTAGCTACACCAAACAGAACGGGGGTTGTGTTAAGCGCCTTGTGTGGGTTAGTTATCTGTAGTTGGCCATAGTCAGAAAATCCGGCCAACAGGGACACATTTTATTTGTAAACTTGTGTATCTATTTTGAAATAGTGCCCAGCTAAGTCACATGACATTGGCTACACAATAATGACCTTCATTGCTAAGAAAATGAACTGTTGACTTCATGGTTAAGTTTTTTTTCATATGTTTATGCTTCTGGTAGAAAGCTATGCTCTTTTTCTCCCTCGATAATTGTGATAGGTGGTGGATTTGTCGGGTTGGCAGCTACCAATGATCTTCACAATGCTTGTTTCAAAGTTAGATCATATTATAGTGTGATTTTAAGAGTTTGTAATTCTTTCTTAGCTACATGGGATATTTGATAGAATTGTCTAAACTTTACATAATCGTGTTTTCAAATATGATACCTCCCAATGCAAAGACAGTTTTTAGGTGAGCTCAAATTTTTATGTAAAACAATTTGGTAGATGCATAAATCACCCCAAGGGATAGGAAGCCTAACCTTAATAGGTTTTTGAAATTCACTATTGTCATTCACAATATTATAGTAATTGAGCTTTCTATTACATATCTGCATGTGTAAATTATTATTTTACTATTTTTAGGTGATCTTTTTGGAGTCAAGAGATACACAAATTAGTGTTTTTGGTTTTCCCACTGAAATGGGTGCTTCATGGTAATCCAGATCCAGTTTCATTTTTTTGCAATTTTCATTTTTCTCTGGAAAGCAGTTTCATATATACTCTTGAGAGATTCATTACTTGCTTCCATTTTTTTATCTTTTATAGAAATTATTTTATGCATGCTACATGGAATTTGTAAGGGAAATCCTTTGGCACCTGTGATTAGAAAATTGGGACCTCCATTGTACCACACCAATGGTGAAAATTATGTGTTGTATGATCATATTTAGATAGGTACGTTCAGGAAAAATTGTCTTTTTTTTAAATCTCTATTAGACTAGTTGTTATAAAGGGGGGAGGAGAAAGCATTTGTAGACATAAGTGGAGTACCACTCAAGTAAACACAATTCTCTAGGGAGGAGCACTTTTTGTGCAGAGGAAAATTCAACAACTTGTTAATTTTTTAGCATTAATTCAATATACTCTAGGATATTTACTTAGAGATTAACATGTACAATATATTAATGCATATCAATCATATCAAGCATATCAATCATCACAATATGCAAACATAAGAGACAATAGACACACAAAGTTTCCGTGGGGAGAGTTTCCGTGGGGAAAACCATAAGGTGAAAAACCCCACAACTTCCTCAGAGGTAGATAGAGCAATAGTACAACCAAAGTACACAGAGATAGTCTCCTCCTAGCAGTTGATCCTCCTCCTCACATGTGCACCACTTTCCGAGTGATGTAGAGTGAGATATGAAGTGATCAAATAGAGAGATCCTGCTCTCTATTTATACTTGTTCTGAGCAACCTAATAAACCTATGGGGCCAACTTGTCTAACTCAGCCTAATAACCCCAAGTTAACTTAATCAGGGCTGACCCCACACATGGTGGTCTAATAACCCATCGGCAAGTTACGACACTTGTGACACTTGTCAATACAAATGACGACACTTCCTTATAGAGGAATAATACATCTCTATAGGAGTACAATAAAATACATAGATGAAATAAATTTTGAAGTTACATATACATCAACACTCCCTCTTAACTAGGAAGGTATTTCTCGACACAGATCTGCTAACACAAGTCTTCTTCTCTGGATCATCATCAGCGAACCATCGTCTTCGAATCATCGTCATCATCACTGCTGCTGCTATCTCAATCAATCTCTGAATCTACTCGTCATAGGAAGTTCTACAGAGCTAGTCCCTTTTCATACTAGATGTAGGCCCACCACCTATAGGTCTTCATCATCACTGGTGATACTGTGGAATACTCAGGACTGATTATGTGCCTCAAAAAAACCTTGAAAGAGCATCCCAGGACTGATTACGAGCACACTGCTCAACATATCGGATCTCCCAGGATCTTTTACATGTTGACCTTAACAAAACCTACTCAGAGCATCCTAGGATGTTATGAGCAAACTGCTCTACCTGTATGGATCTTGATATAGCATCCCAGGCTGTTATGAGCACACCGCTCTGCCTGTTCGGATTTTAAAGGATCTTTTCTATGTGAACTTTCGCAAAACCTACTCATAGCATCTCAGGATGTTACGAGCAAACCACTCTAACTGTCTAGATCTCGATAGAGCATCCCAAGATGTTACGAGCACAACGCTCTACCTGTTCGGATTTTAAAGGATCGTTTCTATGCGAAACTGTAGAGAAACCTACTCAAAGCATCCCAGGCTGTTACGAGCACACCGCTCTACCTGTCTGGATCTCAATAGAGCATCCCAGGATGTTACGAGCACACCGCTCTACCTATCTGGATTTTAAAGGACCTTTTCTATCGTACCTGCACAACCTGTCCACGGCCACAGAGTATCAAACTAATACTCACCATACATCAAGCTGATGTACATAACCACATGATCAACCTGATCATCATCATAGCATCAACCTAATGCATATCATCTGGAGCAACATCCTGAAGCTCGTCATCTGTGATCATCCTGATCAAACAATATATCCATCTGATGCATACAAAGTATCTACCTGATACATATCATCATACATGATCTACTTGATCATATAAATGCATCCATCTGATATACATAATGCATCCACCTGATACATACATAAGTACATGATCTACCTGATCATACAAGTATCCACCTGATAGATATACAAATACATGATCTACCTGATCATACAAGTATCCACCTGATACATATACAAATACATGATCTACTTGATCATACAAGTATCCACTGGATACATATACAAATACATGATCTACCTGATCATACAAGTATCCACTGATACATATACAAATACATGATCTACCACATCATATCCCGCATCCAACATGATGCATATACATATACATGATCCAACTGATCATAACAAGCATCCAACATGATGCATATACATATACATGATCAAACTAATCAGAGCATCCAACATGATGCATATGCAAATACATGATCTACATGATCATACAAGTATTTACCTGATACATATACAAATACATGATCTACCTCATCATATCCCACATCCAACATGATCCATATACATATACATGATCCAACTGATCATAACAAGCATCCAACATGATGCATATACATATACATGATCAAACTTATCAGAGCATCCAACATGATGCATATACAAATACATGATCAAATTGATCAGAGCATCCAACTGATGCATATACAAAACAGTAACTAGAGCATCATCCTGATGCTCATCATCGAGCACTTACACCCACAGCCATGGGAAGGATCCTCCTCTCACAATGCTTGGAATGGCTCTAGAAGATGTGTCCATCACTTCTTCCTCAAAGTGTCATCGATTTGAAGAGAACCAAGCCTCTCTTTGAAGGACTCGAAATTCACTCTGGCTAGTGGTTTCGTCAGTACATCTGCAATCTGCTCATCCGTTGCAACGTACAGGAGCTTCACTGCTCCTCTCTACACCATATCCCTGATATAGTGATATTTGATCTCGATGTGCTTTGACCTGTCGTGGAACACCAGGTTCTCAGACAGCTTCACACAACTCTGGTTGTCACAAAATATGCCAGTAGCCTCCAACGAGAGATCAAATAACTCAGATAGTAGCTTCCAGAGCCATACTACCTCACAACTAGCTGAACATGCTGCAGCATACTCTGCTTCGGTTGTACTTAAGGCTACATAGGATTGCTTCCTGCTAAACCAAGAGATCACACCTGATCCCATACTGAAGCAGCATCAGATGTACTCTTCCTATCTGCAACATTGCTTGCCCAATATGAATCAACATAACCCTGTAGGTTAAACTTTTCATTCGCATCATACTTGAGCTCATAGTCAACTGTACCCTTCAGGTACCTTAGAATATGCTTTACAGCAACTAGGTGAACACCTTTGGGATCCGTCAGGAACTGTCTCAATTTGTTCACGGCAAAGCAAATATCTGGTCTCGTGTTCATCAGGTACATCAAGGATCCAATCATTTGACGATACATCGTGACATCAACCTGATCCGAGGAAGCATCACACAGAAGCTTCAGGTTCGATGCCACAGGTGTGGCCATGGCCTTCCAGTCCATCATCCCGAACCTCTTCAGGATCTCTACTACACACTTCCCTTGTCCAAGGAAGATTCCATCTGCACTCTGCCACACTTCTATGCCTAGAAAATAGTGCATCATCCCCAAGTCCTTCATCTCAAACTCAGCAGCAAGCTTCCTCTTGGTATTCGCAATCAAACTATCTTCTCCTGTAACAAACAGGTCATCCACATACAGAAGTAGTATCACTGGATTGCCTTCCTCAACCTTGGAGTAAAGGTTGGAATCTGCTTTACTCTTGGTAAAGCCTAAACTGGATAGAAAGCCATCCATCCTACCATACCAAGTCCTAGGAGCTTGCTTCAAGCCAGACAAGGATTTCTTCAGTCTGCACACATATGACTTCCTGTCATGTGTCTCAAAACCAAGTGGCTGCTCCACATACACTTCCTCCTCGACTACACCATTCAAGAAATCTGTCTTCACATCCATCTGGTGTATCTTCCATTTCATTACTGCAGCTAGGGCAAGTACTGATTTGATGGAAGTGTACCTAGCTATAGGAGCAAAATTCTCTTCATAGTCTGTTCCCTCTTTCTGAGAAAAGCCACAAGCTACAAATCTCACTTTGTATTTATCTATGCTGCCATCTGCAGCATGCTTGATCTTGTAGATCCATTTGGAAGTCACAACAGACTTCCCTTCAGGTCTTGGGACAACATCCCAAACATCATTCTTCTATATTGATTGGTATTCCTCGACCATGGCATCCTTCCATTCTTTCTTTTCCATTGCCTCTTCATAACTAGAAGGTTCTTTGTTCATGATATCACAGAGTAAAGCAACATAGCTGGTATGTGATCTGATCCTCTTCTTTGCTCTGCGTTCTTCTTCTGAAATGCCATACCTTTCTGCATCTTGAATGAGATCTTTAGCCAATGCAGGTTTCCTCTTGTGAGAGTCCTTCTCACGAGGTCGATCTACAGGTTCTTGTGGATCTTCAATTTCATGATCAACATCTGGAATTGCTTCGGTCATGGTAGTGTCTTGAAATCTGGTTTCCTTTGGTTCTTCATGATCTTCAACAGGTGTCTTCCTTGATTTGATGAATGTTGATTTTTCATCAAATGTTACATCCCTGCTAACATCAATCTTCTTGAACCCTGGAAAGTATATTTTGTAAGCCTTCGAGCTTTCACTGTACCCCACAAAGATACCCTTCTTTCATGAAGGATCTAGCTTTCTCCTCTTTTCCTTTGGAACATGTGTGTATACTGGACAACCAAATATCCTGAGATGGCTGAGCTCAGGTTTCTTACCAGTGAAGACTTCTTCTGGTGTCTTGTTGTCCAATATCTTGTGAGGTGTTTTGTTCTGTACATAAATAGTGTCCTAGCTGCTTCTCCCCATAGATGCATAGGTAGATCCTAGTCATGCAGCATTTCCCATGCTACTTCCATGATTGTTCTATTCTTCCTTTCTGCAACTCCATTCTGTTGTGGATTGTAGGGAGCAGTCAACTCCCTCTTAATCCCTGAATCACTGCATAGCTTCTTAAAGTCACCTGAAGTGAATTCTCTGCCAGTGTCTGATCCGAATGTCTTTATTTTCTTACCAGTTTGATTTTCCATCAAGGCCTTGAATTCCTCGAACTTGTCAAGCACTTCATCTTTGTTCTTCAAGAAATAAACCCAAGTCTTCCTGGAGAAGTAATCAATGAAAGAGACATAGTAAACATACCCACTCAGAGAACTGGATGACATCGGACTGCATACATCGGAGTGGATAATTTCCAAGATTCCTTTTGATTTGGTTTCACTGCTTGGAAATGCCTTCTTTATGTTCTTTCCTTTTGCACAGCCTTTGCAAACACCTTCATGCTTGGTCTTGATTTCAGGAAGACCTTCTACAGCTTTTCTTGCAATTGGTAGTGCTCTGTAGTGCACATGTGCAAGCCTTCGGTGCCAAAGTTAATTTGGCTCCATGGATTCATGTACCATGGCATGTTCAGGTTGTCCCTTCAATTTGTACAATCCTCCCTCTTGGTCTCCAATCACCACTGCATCATCAATAGTTTTACCCTTTGGCCACATTAGGACTTGGCCATCTACAAATGCAACTCTCATGCCTTTTGCATCCAATGCATAGATGGAGAGTAGGTTCTTCTTGAGCCTAGGTACAAATAACACATCTTTCATCTTCAAGGACTTTCTAGATTCTAGGTTGTAGGAGGCTTCCCCACTTCCTTTGATAGGGTATTGATAATCATCCCCAAGTTTCACTTTATGGGGTGATTCATGTTTAGACAGATTTACAAAAGATTCTTTAAACCTAGTCATGTGTTTAGAAGCCCCACTGTCAATTAACCAATCATTACAACCATTAGAAATAGTACCTGTGAGAGTAGAGATTAGAACATACACTTCTTCACTTGATGAGTCATCATCATCAATTTCTGCTCTAGCTTTCTTCCTGGTAGGTTCATCATCCTCAATAGCATGAGCATGATATCTTCTTTTGTTATTCTTGTTGTTGTTGTTGAAGTTGTTGTCTTTCTTCTTCTTGGTACAATTTGAAGCAAAGTGTCCCATTTCATTACATTCGTAACATCGAACATGAGATAGATCTTTCTTCTTATGATGAGGGTGAGAATGTTTCTTGTTATGAGATTTCTCCCTCTTAAACTTGCTTCCTTTGGTGTGAGCTATGAGAGCTTGATCTTCATTCCCCATCTTTTCTTCTCGTGCCACAAGCCTTGCTTCTTCTTGTGAGCATTCTTCCCGCAGTCTGCTGAAGGATACCAACTTCTTTCTTGCACAGATTCCTTGGATAAAGGAATCCCATGACCTGGGTAGGCCATTCAGAGTGGTCATGAAAACTTCACCATTCTCCACCATTTCATCCACTACTTCTAGTTGTTCCTTGATCTGAGAGACCCTAGAAAAATAAGATTGAATGGATTCTCCATTCTGAATCTTTAGCCCTTTCAATTGGTTCCACATAGTCATATTTATGTTCTTCCCTTCAAATAGCTTGGATAGAGAATCAAACATCTCTTTGGGTGTCTTCAGAGATGACACATGGGGAATGAGATGGTCCTTGATAGAATCAGCAATGATTCTCTTTGCCTTGACCAAGTTCTTCTTGTGGAGGGATTTAGCCTCTTCTCCCTCTGGGACAGGGACCTCTTCCCTTATGTATGTATCCAATTCATTTTCTTCCAGGATTAACCCAATCCTATACTTCCATGCTCAGAAGTTATCAGCCCCTTCAAGCTTATCCCCAAGCTTAGTGTGGTGAGACATCTGAAAGAGTACTTCAAATGGAAATAGAAAAGATTTAGGTCTTACCACTTGATTTGCTAAAAACTAGATCTCATCCCAGGTTAGGGTTTGTCAGAGAATCCCTAAAAATTCAAAATGTGAATTTCAACTTTCTGAAAGGATAGAAAGATGTGCCTTGATGAGCTGATCAGCCTAGTGTATTCAGAATTTAACATCTGCAAATCTTTACCCTGTAGAAATGCCTTTTAGTCTTCCCGGGTTCACTAGGGAGGACCCTAAATTAGGGTTTGAGTTTCCCAGAGATTTGCCCAGCGAAAAATCTCTATCCAAAGCTCTAAACTTTGATTTTTCCAAGGAGCTTCCAGCTATGTCTTTAGATTTCAGAAATGCCTATTTTTGTGGAAACCCTAATTTTTAGGGCAAAAAATGAAAGTGCTCAGAACTAAATTTTGATTGGACGAAAAGATTCACCTTGCTGAGGAGAATCAATCTATCATATTTCCTTTCCAAAATCTGTGGAGCAAAACCCAAAAACAAGAAGCCCTAGCTTCCACAACTGCACAATGTCTTCTTCTCAGGTTAGCTCTGATACCATGTTAATTTTTGAGCATTAATTCAATATACTCTAGGATCTTTACTGAGAGAATAACATTTACAGTATATCAATGCATATCAATCATCACAAGATGCAAACATAAGAGAAAATAGACACACAGAGTTTCCGTGGGGAAAACCCTAAGGTGAAAAACCCCACAACTTCCTCAAAGATAGATAGAGCAATAGTACAACCAAATTACAACCAAAGTACACAGAGATAGTCTCCTCCTAGCAGTTGATCCTCCTCCTCACATGTGTGCCACTTTCTGAGTGATGTAGAGTGAGATATGAAGTGATCAAATAGAGATATCTCGCTCTCTATTTATACTTGTTATGAGCAGCCTAATAAACCTATGGGGCCGACTTGTCTAACTCAGCCTAATAACCCCAGGTTAACTTAATCAGGGCCAACCCCACACATAGTGGTATAATAACCCATCGGCAAGTTACGACACTTGCGACACTTGTCAATACAAATGATGACACTTCTGTATAGAGGAATAATACATCTCTATAGGAGTACAATAAAATACATAGATGAAATACATTCCGAAGTTACATATACATCAACACATCCCAGTAAGAGGCAAATGTATAATGTAACGTAACATTGATGTTACAGTTTTGTAAAAAAATAAATTGAGTAAAAAAATAAACATAAAAAATAAAATCTATAACTTTTAAGTCATATGATAATAATTAAAAAATAAAATGAAATATAATCTAGATCCTTGTTAAGTTTTAACCCTATATCTATTAAGTTATCAAGCACCAAGAGAGATTAAATCTTTGGAAATGTAAATTGTTTTCTAGAGTGCAAAAAATTAAGGAAGCATTTTTAATTCCATGGGTTTGATCCTTCTCAGTACTAGATAGATCAAGGGCTAGATGGATCTAAACCTGTTTAATTGCAATGGTCCATGTTAATAACTACACACTTCGTATTCCCATTCGTAGAAGCCAAATAAACAATTTTGTTCACCATTTTTTCTTTATTAAGAAATATATGTCAGGGATATTTACAATGTCATCATTGATCAACCATGACACTTCATCATTTACATGAATATGCCAACACTTACGGGAATGGTTCTATGCCTTCTTATCACTCCTGTAATTTGGGGGTTACAACTATGCTATTTTTGGTATGGATCAGTATCAAGTTCCACAAGAAGTGGTGACAAAAGTTGGACAAGCATTTGAAGTTATTGCAGAAGAGGTATTTATTGTGCTGCTTCGAGATCTCATTAATTGCATTCATTATTTGCTTAGTGTTTAACTAATATACTAGTTTGTAATTGTTCCAAACCAAGAAGTACGAGATGAACTCCAAGAATAAATGTCGATGCAGCAAGATTTTCCCATTCTATTCAAAAGAAGCCCAAATTTAAGGCAGTTATTTAGACATTTGTTTTTGTGCAACATAGAAGTTATCAAATTTATTCATCTATTATACCGGTTTGTGACACCATGGGATTTTGCAAAATGTTTTGCAATGGTACTTCTGTAAAATGGAAGGTTGGTTTGATGCAAATACATATATAATATCTTTGAAAATTTGGGAAATCCTTTGGCACCTGTGATTGGAAAATTGGGACCTCCATTGTACCACACCAACGGTGAAAATTATGTGTTGTATGATCATATTTAGAGAGGTATGTTCAGGAAAAATTGTCATTTTTTTAATATCTGTTAGACTAGTTGCTATAAAGGCGGGGGAGCAAGCATTTGTATACATAAGTGGAAGACCACTCAAGTACACACAATTCTCTAGGGAGGAGCACTCTTTGTGTAGAGGAACATTCTACAGCCCAGTAAGAGGGAAACGTATAATGTAACGTAACATTGATGTTACAGTTTTTCAAAAAAATAAATTGAGTAAAACAATAATCATAAAAAATAAAATCTATAACTTTTAAGTCATATGATAATAATAAAAAAATAAAATGAAATATAATCTATATCCTTGTTAAGTTTTAACCCGAGATCTATTAAGTTATCAAGCACCAAGAGAGATTAAATCTTTGGAAATGTAAATTGTTTTCTAGAGTGTAGAAAATTGAGGAAGCATTTTTAATTCCATGGGTTTGATCCTTCTCAATACTAGATAGATCAAGGGCTAGATGGATCTAAACTTGTTTAATTTCAATGGTCCATGTGAAGAACTCCACACTTCGCATTCACATTTGTAGAAGCCAAATAAACAATTTTGTTCACCATTTTTTCTTTATTAAGCAATATATGCCAGGGATATTTATAACGTCATCATTGATCAACCATGACACTTCATCATTTACATGAATATGCCAACACTTACGGGAATGGTTCTATGCCTTCTTATCACTCTTGGATTTTGGGGGTTACAACTATGCTCTTTTTGGTATGGATCGGTATCAAGTTCCACAAGAAGTGGTGACAAAAGTTGGACAAGCATTTGAAGTCCTTGCAGAAGAGGTATTTATTGTGCTGCTTCGAGATCTCATTAATTGCATTCATTATTTGCTTAGTGTTTAACTAATATACTAGTTTGCAAATGTTCCATACCAAGAAGTACGAGATGAACTCCAAGAATATATGTCGATGCAACAAGATTTTCCCATTCTATTCGAAAGAAGCCCAAATTTAAGGCAGTTATTTAGACTTTGTTATTTTTGTGCAACATAGCAGTTATCACATTTATTCATCTATTATACCGATTTGTGACACCATGGGATTTTGCAAAATGTTTTGCAATGGTACTTGTGTAAAATGGAAGGTTGTTTTGATGCAAATACATATATAATATCTTTAAAAATCTGGGATCAGGTTAGATAAAACTCTTTTAGGCCTACTCGTGGTTTCTCTTTTTGGATCAAAAAATTGTAAGTGAATATTTGTGGTATGTTGTCTGTTGCTTGAAGGTGGGCATGGCCTCATGGTGCAAGGCTATTGTCCTATTATAGAGGGTCTTTCTAAATTCCTTGGTATATGTCTAAATCATTGATATGGTTGAATTTATATTCATAGTATTATTTTCATGTTTTACTCCCACAATAGTAATTCTTTATTTGGAAAATTATTTTCTTATTTACAATACTTTGTTTCCTTTGTTGATCATAGTTACAAGAGTATCTCGGAGATGTAGTGGTGTAAGAGTTACTTTGGAGGATGGAAGAACCTTTATAGAAGATGCAACTATTGTTACTTTAAATCTTGGAATTTGGAAAGAGAACACTATTCTATTTGATCCATGGTTTCCAAAGTGGAAAGAGGTAGCCATCTCAGATCTAGGGGTTGACAATGAAAAAAAATTGCTTTATATTTTGAAAATGTGTGATGGACAAATGTGAACATTTTAGGAGTGGCTACTCTTAGTTATTATGCTTGTCACTAATTTTTGAATATGCATAAATCAATTAGTCATGTTATTCTAGTTTAAAGCATGCTTCATTAAATTATGGTTTACAAGAGGCCTCATTAAATTCTAGTTTACAACAAGCTTCATTAAATTCTAGTTTACAACAAGATCAGTGGAAATGATGGAAAATTGCAAAGACACTCCATGGGGTTGTGGTATATTATGTTATATCTACAATCCATAAGGACATGGACATGGAAGCAAAGCTCTGCCTCCTTATAATTTCATTGGATTGGCTTTGATGTTGATAGTGATCCATCTAGGAAGTGAGGTGCAGTGATCCAATGGTTTTTTCCTTCAATCCAAGTTCTATTTCTACTAGAGGTGACTAGAGTTTGATATTGATATTGATGATTTATTGGAGGTGTTGCAATAGACTAGTTATATAGGAATCATACGTCAATACTTAAGAAATCATTGATGGATGTACGACCCCTGCTTATTGCTCTATTAATATTTATTGTGTTATGTGAGTTGGTGGGTATTGCTATATGTTCATTGATTCTCTATTGGAGGAGGAATGAGAGGATGCCCCTGCTCATCGCTCATTACTCATGGAGGAGGAAATTTACTTGTTACATGGAGATGGAGGATGCCCTTGCACCTCGATTAGATCTAATATTTTAATTCCTATAGGAATTTCTTGTGTAAAACCCTTTCACCCTTTATCTTCTAAATTATCATTCTCATGAATGTGACTAACCAATTCTATTGATCCTCTACTTCCCATTTTTCTATATTTACTATTGTTTTATAATAGCTCACATAAAAGCTTCAGCTCAAATAAGACACTCAATATTTTAGGTATAGAATCTATACAGTTTTTTATGGCATGCACATCTTCTCTATAATGTAAAGTGCATAAATAGTTATGATGTGAATGATTCCCATATAATGTAAAGCTCATAAATAGTTATGGTATTACCATTGTCATGCCTCTACATCAAACATGAAAAATTAGTTTAAGATGAATCTTAAACTGTGTTGTTTATCTCTCTCAAACTGTGTTGTTTAGAGGAATCTCAATCTGTGTTGTTTAGAACCCAATCTATTGATAGAAACCATGTTCTTGCTTATTTGTTTCACCACCTCCTAAAAGTAAGGGAGATTATGTTTAAAAATTCAAAAAATTGGATGGAGATGAAAGGAGAAGGGATAGTTTACTGAAATAACAACAAAACTAATTCCAAAGGCAGTTAAGGAAGTACATTCAAAAATATCTTCTAATTGCTTTAAGTCTAGGTATGTTTGTTTTGTAGGTTTGGTTTTTATATGAATGATAGAGTTTTATTAATTTTGTCTTACAATTTTATGTTTCAATCTTTCATTTATGGTTCAAATTTATGAAAGAGTTAAAAGGATTTTAAGAAAGGGTTAAAAGGATTTTCTGGTTGAAATTTGTGAGAGTTGTAATGTTTTAAGAAACAATATTACATTTAAATTTAAAAACCTAATTTTTTATACTGAGTACTTCCCCATGATCCATGGATGGTAAACGGGGTAAACCTTTGAGCCTAACCCCAAAGGGGATCAAAAGAGTTAAACCTATGACCTCCCTAACTTTGGGGCAAGAGATCTCACATTTGGCTTAAGACCACTTGAGCCAACTCTTGGGGCCAATGTGTGTGATTTATATTATCTTACTTTTATTTTTCTTCTTCCACTTTTATATTTATTATATGTATATGTGGTTTATGTCTCATTTTTTGTAATGTATAACTTAAATTATACATGTATAAGTCTTGGTTTACACTATGGTTGGTTGGGTTAGTATAAGCTAGGTTAAATTATATTGCAAAAGGGTTTGCTAAGTTAAGCTAGGCTAGGCCATATTTCCATAAACTAAGAAAGTTTAGGCTAGGGTAGAGAAGGCCAAGGGAAGATAAGCAAAGGTAGGATAAGAAAGGGCCATGCATAAGGTAAGGAAGGGTAAACAAGGTAAACTTAGGTAAGGAAGTACCAAAACGCTTTGCATGTTGTTTTAAATCCAATTATTTTTGTTATATGGGTTTGGTTTTCATATGAATGATAAAGCATTCTCCATTTCATCTTATATAAAAGTACATAATTCAAAATATTTCAAAATGACCAATATTACATTCAAATTTAAAAACCTAATTTTGATATTATGTTGCTTGTGCTTTATATTATATTACTTTTCATTTTCCCTTCCACTTTTATATTTATTATGTGTATATGTGGTTTATGTCTAAATTTTTATAATGTATGTCTTAAGTTAGACTTGGCTAAGGCTCAATTTACGCGATGGTTGGCTAGGTTAAGCTAAGCTAGGGTAAACTACATTGCAAAAGGATTTTTTAAGCTAAGTTAAGCTAGGCCATGTTACCATAGACTAAGCAAGGTTAGCCTAGGGTATATAAGATCAAGGGAAAGTAAGCAAGGGCTAGGCATAAGTTAAGGTAGGGTAAATAAGATAGGTGGGTTGAGAGGGTCTTCGGTGAAGGGGAGGTTGGTCTGAGAGGTGCATTGGTGGGCGTGATAGGGGGGTCAAGGGGAAATTTAAGAATGGGAAGGTGGGGGATATAGAGAAGGAGAGGTAGGTGTGGTAGGGAGGCCATGGGTCATGGTGGAGTGGGGGGGATTAAGGTTGGTAGGGGTGAAGGGGCATCTTGATGATAATGGAGGGGGTTGGTTGGGGATCACAAGGAGACACGACGGGGTGAGAATGGAAGGGAAATTTTGGGTGGTAGTGGGGTTGAGAGGGGTCCAACAATGAGGAGGTAGGGGTGGAAAATGAGCCAAGGAGAAATATAATAAGTGGGAGGTTAGGGTGGTAATGGGGATATGGGGGAATTACAATGGGGGAGAGGTGGGTCAAGGGGAACACCAATGGTGTAAAGGTTAAAGAGTCATGAGAATGATTATTTAGAAAATAAAGGGTCAAAGGGTTTTTATCAATAAATTCCTACTAGAATCAGAAGCCTAGATCTAATCGAGGGGTAGGGGAATCCTCCATCTCCATGTCATGAATAAATTTCCTCCTCCATGAGCAATGAGCTATGAGCAGTGGCGTCCTCTTGTTCCTCATACAATAGAGAATCAATGAACATATAGCCATACCCACAAACTCACATAACAAAATAAATAAACCAATGAACAGGGGCCATACATCCATCAATGATGTCCATAAATATCAATGTCTGATTCCTCTATAACTAGTCTAGTGCAACACCTCCGATAACTAATCATTATCAATATCAAACATCAATCATCTCTAATAGAAATAGAACTTGGATTGGGCGTTATACTAGGGGTTGGAATATTATCTTGGAGATTGTGATGAGTGGTTGAAGGTGGAATGTGTCTCAAAGGGTGATCCACTTGTGGATTTGAACACATGCTTCCTTGTGAATTACTCTCATGGATGAATTTTGTCATGGTCGCAGGTCCTAGCAAACGCAATCAAAACCAACATTTGGCATGTGCGATTCAGAAATTGATTAGAAGGGATCTATTATTGAGATTGTGATGTAGGTCACCAAAATAGCTTGGATTTTTTTACAAGGTGTTCTAGTGCAAGATTGCATGGAAAATATAAAGTGAGAACAAAATCATCTAGGAAACTCTATCAAGTCAAATTTCAACCAATTTTTAAATACTTTACAAATTTTATAGTTCAATGAAAGATTCCCTAAGGTAAATTACAATATTTTCTAATTCTATTGTGAATTTAAAAGTGCATGGGGATGTTGTTTATCAATGTAAGGATTCTTTTATAGTGTTGGGACGTTATAAAACAATGATGGCCAAAGTTATCACATGTCGAGGCAACTTTGTGTGTATTGGGGCATTTTTGTGATTGCCTGGGTGATTATATCATTGTCAGGTGTTTTTCTACCTTGCCTAGGGAAAGTATTGGACGAATTTTGAAGTGTCTAGGGAAAGTAATGAAGTGCCTACACAAATATAGAAGTGGACGGGGGCATTTTTATCTTCCTTACGATAATTTTTAAGTGCATGGGGAAAATATTGAATTGTCTGGGGGTTTTTATCATCGTTGGGAGAATTTTGAAGTGGTCGAGGCAAGTATTGAAGTGCCTGGGGGGAATTTTGAAGTGCTTGGGGAAAATATTGAAGTGCATGAGGAGTTTTATCATCCTTGGGAGAATTTAGAAGTGCCTCAAAAAATATTGAAGTGCTTAGGGAATTTTTATCATATTTCGGAGAATTTTGAAGTTCTCAAGGCAAGTATTGAAGTGCTTGGGGCGTTTTTCTTGTCAATGGGGGAATTTTGAAGTGCATGGAGAATTTTTCTTGTCGATGGGTGAATTTTGAAGTGCATGGGGCGTTTTTCTCATCATTGGGTGACGTTAGAAGTGCATGGGGCGTTTCTATCATCATTGGGTCAATTTAGAAGTGCACGTGGAAAGTATTGAAGTGACTCGGGGGAATTTTTAAGTGCTTTGGGAAAATATTGAAGTGCATGGGGATTTTTTATCATCCTTGGGAGAATTTAGAAGTGACTGGGAAAATACTGAAGTTCTTAGGGCAATTTTATCATCTTTCAGAAAATTGACGTGCCTGGGGCAAGTATTAAAGTGCCTGGGGTGTTTTTCTCATCACCGAGTGAATTTAGAAGTGCATGGGGAATTTTTCTCATCACCAGGTGAATTTAGAAGTTCATGGGTCATTTTTCTCCTCACTGCATGAATTTAAAAGTGCTTGGGGTTGTTATTGATCAATGTATGAATGTTTTTATAGTGTTGGGATGTTTTAAAACAATGATGGGAAAATTTATCACTTGTTGGGGAAACTTTGTGTGGATTGAGGCATTTTTGTGATTGCCTAGGTGATTATATCATTGTCGGGTGTTTTTCTCCCTTGACTAGGGAAACTATTGAAGTGCATAGGGAATCTTTATCATCATTGGACAAATTTTGAAGTGTCTAGGGCAAGTAATGAAGTGCCTAGTAAATCATGGAAGTAGATGGGGGCATTTTTATCTTTGTTGGGAGATTTTTGAAGTGCCACTACAAAAAAATACCCTTTTGGCGACGGTTTTGGCTTGCGGTGGTTTTGCTAAACACCCCCAAAAAAAAAAATTAGGTCTTTGGGGGCGATTCTTCAAAACCCCCCTCAAAAGTCCCAAAAAATGGACTTTTGGGGGTAGTTTTTAAAAAACCCCTAAAAAGTCCAATTGTCAGGATTTTTGGTGGCAGTTTTGTAACCCCCCCCCCCAAGTCCAATTCTTAATACTTTTGGGGGCGGTTGGTTAAACCCCCCCCCCCTCGAAAGTCCAATTTTCAATACTTTTGGGGGAAGTTGTGGAAACCGCCCCCCAAAATTATTGACCCCCTAAAAGTGGCTTGCGGTGGTCTTGCTAAACCTCCCCCCCAAAACGTTTTTTAAAGGTATTTGGTGGCGGTCCTTAATAACCCCCCTCAAAAGTCCTTAGAATTTGACTTTTGGGGGCGGTCCTTAAGAACCCTCCTCAAAAGTCCTTAGAATTTGACTTTTGGGAGAAGTCCTTAAGAACCCCCCTCAAAATTCCTTACCACTTGAAAAGCGGAACAAGCTGCTGCTACTACTGTAACAGCTTTGGTTCTTCTCTTCTTTGCTGAGGTAGATGTCTGACCCTTACTAACTGACCTTTTTCTTCTTTTCTGTGACATAGGGGTTTCTAAATTTTCAAAAAGAGGGATGAATTCCTCTTCTTCAGTGATGGTTCCCCTTCTTTTAGGGGAGGATTCGACATCCAACACCTCTATAGGATTTGTTGTTGTTGCAACTTCCAATATCACTACCTCATTCGCCACTGGCTCCATCATATCCCCTTCTGCACCAGGGTTCGTTGTTGTCGCAACTTCCCCCATATTTACCTCTTCCACCTGGTCTTCCAATGCTCCATCCCTCCCCCCAACTAAATTGGAGGAAATCCGGTCCTCATTTACCATTTCAACACCTCCTATTGCCATGGAAGGTGCTCGGGGTACCCTTGGCCGAGCAACAAATTCTTCCCATGTCAAATTCTGGTGCACAAGGGCCCTTAAGATCAAGATTTTAATCAACCCGTGGTTTGAGAGGGAAGATAAGGGATGTTGAGCACCCTTGACATACCCATCCATAGTTTGCAAAGATTGTAAAAGATAAAACAACATATTTAACAATCTGCGGTGGCATAAATGTGAAAGGAGGAAGAATTGATATATGTAAACCACTTTGTACCTACCTTCACAGGAAATGTATTTCTTTATGAAGGTCACAACCTAGTTCCATGGATTTGGAAAGGATTCCAATGCTATGCCTCGGCCATGTGGCCAAACAGCTTCTTCGACTACCAAAATTTCTTCTGCTGCAGTTGGATTATGGTACTTCTGACCAAACCATTGCATCCTCGTTCTGGGCAATCCTGTTACCTCCGCCATTATTGCTTTTGAAACATCTATTCTGAATGAGTGTTGGTTAGATTTTGAGCAAACTCAAGTGCGGTTTCTACATGAAAACCATTCAAACGATGGAAATAGTCAATCCAACCAACTTCCTGGAAGATAGTAAAAACCTCTCTGTTTGCATGTAGAGGTGCTATGTCGACAAGATCGTGTCGTGCTCGGATACCCATATTGAAAATTTGTCTGTAAATTCTGCTACCAGTGAGATGAGTTATAGCCCTAGACGTTGAGCTATTGCATGCAGAACGAGAGTTGGTTTGGGTATTTTTGGGAATTGGCACGACCATTTTTTGTCAAAAGTGGTGACAGGTTGTCGTACGGGGCAGTTCGAATGGCGGACAAAAACCAAAAGTGAAGGACAAATCAGACGAGGTTGCCATCTCAACAGATTGGCTAAGGATAAATGGTAGAGAGCGCTGATACTGATGGAGAGCATTGATGGAGAGCACTGATACCGATGAGCAAAGAAATAATGAGTATTCAATGAGAAATTAGCAGAGTTGCAATTGCCAAAAGTAGGAAAAATGGACAAATTTAGATGTTGCAGCTACTTGAAATAGGAAAATAGGCACTTTTGGAGGTGTTGCAGCTACTCGAAATAGGAAAAATAGGAAAATTGGTAGTGTTACAGCTGCGGTAAAATAGGAAGGATAGAAAACTTTAATGGAGTCGCAGCTTCTAAAGATAGGAAAAATGGACAATTTTAGCGGTGTTGCAGCTACTTGAAATAGGAAAAACAAGCACTTTTGGAGGTGTCGCAACTGCTTGAAATAGGAAAAATGGACAAATTTAGGTGTTGCAGATGCTCGAAATATGAAAAATAGGCAACTTGGCGGTGTTGCAGCTGCGGTAAAATAGGAAGGATAGGAAACTTTAGCGGAGTCGTAGCTGCGGTAAAATAGGAAGGATAGGAAGCTTTAGCAAAGTCGCATCTGCTAAAGATAGGAAAAATGGGAAATTTTAGCAGTGTTGGAGCTGCTCAAAATAGGGAAAATAGGCACTTTTGGAGGTGTCACAATTGCTCGAAATAGGAAAAATGGACAAATTTGGGTGTTGCAGCTGCTCGAAATAGGAAAAATAGGCACTTTTAGAGGTGTCGCAGCTGCTCGAAATAGGAAAAATAGGCAACTTGGCAGTGTTGCAGCTGCGGTAAAATAGGAAGGATAGGCAACTTTAGCGGAGTCACAGCTGCTAAAGATAGGAAAAATGGGCAATTTTAGCAGTGTTGCAGCTGCTCGAAATAGGAAAAATAGGCACTTTTGGAGGTGTTGCTGCTACTCAAAATAGGAAAAATGGACAAATTTAGGTGTTGCAGCTACTCGAAATAGGAAACATAGGCAGTTTTGGAAGTGTCGCAGCTACTCGAAATAGAAAAAATGGACAAATTTTGGTGTTGCAGCTACTCGAAATAGGAAAAATATGCACTTTTGGAGGTGTCGCAGCTGCTAGAAATAGAAAAATAGGAAACTTGGCAGCATTGCAGCTCTGTTTGTCGAAGCTCTGTGTCACTTATTTGTCGTTGAGATACACGATAGAAAACTTGCTTTTTATGACCCATTGGACTCTTTGTTTTCCCATTTTCCTTTCCTTACCTGCGGTCTAGCTTAGCTTTGCCCACGTACACTCACCTCTGTTTACTCTACTGCTCGCGGGTACCCGCAGTTTTTCCTTCGACAGTAGCATACAACTTCGAGTTTGGTTGATTTATGACTTTTGGTTATTGTTGGGTTGGCTTTGGATGATCGCGAGTCTTTGTTGGCCTATTTTTTTACTGTTCCATGCCTTGGTTGTGACCAGAACTCTTATTTTCTCTTGGTTGAGCCTTGTTGGTTTTTTACCCATCTTTGGATTTAGCCTTGTTGATTTTTTCCTTTTGAGCTCATTCTGTTGGCTGAGTCTTACTATTTGGTATCTGTTGGGTTGTCTTAGTGATCTTCTCAGCATATCAGTGGCTAGATAGTAGGATCTTGCTTGCATTTTTCATTTCTTTATATTGAAAAATACAAAAATATACATATAGTTTTGCATTTTCCTTTTGTTTATAAGAGAAAATACAAAAAAAAAATTGCTTTTATGTATTGCATCTTGCATTGAGTGCTTTCTGCCTTCATTTAGATTTTCGTTGTGCATCGAAAAATATAAACGGATTGCATATTTATTTCAAAACCATTGGATTGATTTTGCATGTTAGTGGCATTGTTTTCATTGGATAGATGAGTCTAGGATTTGACGATTTTGCATACTATTGAGTCATACACATCACTAGTTTCACGATCATATCCCTTGACTAACCACAACCATTAAAATTAATGCTTAGTATTAAAATTGATTAGACCAATTTTATTTATAGGGTACACCAACTAGCACAGGTTTAGAGTCTTGTAATAGATCATTGTGAGTTAATAATACAAGACTACTAGACGAAACATTAGGTGTCTGACCAGGGAGTGGAGGAATCCATGGTATATATCGGTGTTCTTAGGAAGCTCTACTCAAGCCATAGTTAAGCACGAGGTCACAGGAGGTTGGTTGAAGAGATACCCCTCTGATACCAGCTGGACGTGGGAGATATTTCCATGGTTTGTTCATATTTGGGGGTATGGGAGGTTTGTCCTCTTGTGCTTCAGGCTTAGCTACCCTTCCCATACGATGGATCCCACCTACGACTGTCCCCCTGAGCATTGGTTATATTGCGGTGACCATAGTTTCCTTACCTAGGTATCGCATAGGGTGCTTACAGTGGTTATGTTGTTTGTGTCCTGAGTCAGATAGGGGTTGGACAACACAGTTTTCGTTGTATAGAGACTTGACCCTATGCCCGTAGTTAAGGACAACTCTGCAAGACTTCTAGAGTAGACATGGCACAAGGGGTTTGGGCTAAATCTTCAACCACATTGTAGTTAGAAGCAGCCCGTGTGTTGGGATTGTGCGATGCCCTCTTCAAGACACCTTTCGAAATCTTGGGCATTGGGTCCACAGGTATGTGCAGTGGAGTGGAGGATTCAGGAATCTCCTTATCCTTTTTGTGTGCTTCCGGGGTATAGTTCCTAGCTCTAGTTTGCAAAATTGCATCTGAATTAACCATGTTTATAAATGTTTGATCAACCGAAGCGTGCAAAGTGCTCCCAGTTTCAGAGGTGCCAGAAGTTGAGCCTTGCCCTTTAGGAAATGGATCTTTCAGGATGGCAGGCTTCTTTTCTCTTAAGAGCTTTTGGGCTTCTTCAAGCAGAGGGCATTGATGAGTAAGGTGTTTCTACTTGCAAAGTTTACAAGGGAACTTAACCTTCTTTTCCTCTTTGTTACCCTCTTCGGCATTGTCTTTTTTGGGATTTTGTTGGTTCCCCTCTCCTTTCTTTCCCTTCTTTTTGTTGTTGGGCTGCCGAGGGCCCTTTTGATTGTTCTGGACCTGATTGACATGCTCAGAAGTAGAAGGAGAGGTTGTGACGGAAGAAATATCTGCAGTCGATTGTTTGACAGCTAAGGCATGGACCTGTTTGGTTAGTGCTTCGAAGGCTGCAGAGTCAACTGAACCTACTATGCTGTCATCATGTGGTCCAGGTTCGGGTCTACTCAGATCAGTGTTTGATCTCGGTGCGTCAGGTATAATCTCCTACAGTAGAACAGATTGTGCATAAACAAGGTCTAACTGTTGAGTCCTTAAAATGGCTTCTTCATCATTGGATACTCCAGATGTCGCTACTTCCTTAGAAATATAAGGAAGGAGTGATTTTAAGTACCACTCAAGCAGGAACTCCAGAGGTAGGTTGGCCTTAATGAGCCTCTTCCGTCTTCGCCACTCCTGAATGTGGTCAGATAAGTGAGTGGCTTTAATTTGTCTAAAAGTAGACAAAAGTTCCGTTCCAACATCATACCGAACAGGAAGCTGGAAGTGATTCAAAAAGACGGTTGCTAGATCCCCAAAACTAGAGAAAGTAGCCACAGGTAACTCAATGTACCATTTGGCTGCAGGACCAGTTAAGGTCCTTTGGAACAATCTCAATCTGATGGAATGTTCATTTAAAGAATTGGAAGAACACCAAAGGTGGAAGGTAGTGACATGGTCACCAGGATCTTCACCTATTTTTCCTTCGAATTTTGGAATATTCGAAGGTAATTTGGTGGGAACTGATGGCCATGTGGCATTATGACACACAGGATCATTTGTCAGTTTCGAAAGGTCTGGAAAATTTAAAGTTGCCAGAAAAGGTAGACGAGGCCGGTAAGATGGTACTTGATAAGGGGGACCACCCATCATTGATATCATGAATTGTTGGTAAGGGTTTCCCCCAGCCATCTGGTGATAAGGGTTGCCCCCGACCATGTGCTGATAGGAGTTGACACCTACCAACTGTTGATAGGGGTTTCCCCCAGTTAACTGTTGGTAGGGGTTTCCCCCAGCTATTTGTTGGTAGGGGTTGTCCCCTGCCAGCTGTTGTTGTTGTACGAAATAGTTATTAAAATTTCCCCACCCATACGAGAGTGGATTAGTGCTTTGCGGGTTCGTCCACTGTGGCTGGGTGTTAGCCCCGCCATATTGCTGGTTAAAGATATTACCCCCTCCCCCTGAGAATAAGGAAAAATGGGCATTACTTGCAGGCATACTACATTGGTTCATATTAGGGCCTACAAAGGTATTGAAACCAGTAGAAGCTGATGTGGACGGTGAAATCATGGTGCCCATGACTGGTATGTTTGCAGAAGCACTTGGTCCTACCACAGGTGTGGAAACCCAAGTACTAGGAATGTGATATAAATCTTGAGAAGCAGAAGGTGTTGCACAGTTGGCCGTACTGCTAGGTCCAACAGTAGGTGTAGGAATAGATGCCATCGTTGTAAAACTAGGCATACCTAATGTACTAGTGTTGAAACTGAAAGATGGAGTAGGCACAGATGTGGTTTGTGCCTGACTTGGTGTAGCAGTAAAAGAAGGGTTAACTGTGTTGGTGTTCATACCTAAAGTGGGAGTTTGGGGAACCCCCTGTTAACCTCCTGAGTTAGACATCAGATGTCCAGGAAAGGAATGATCTGCATTGAAAAGGGGCTGCTGGAAACCAACAGGTGACAGAAGCGAAATTCTAGTATTAGTTAAAGGAGGATTGAAAGGAGTGCTATACTCCGTGGAAGTAAGGTCTTCCACCTCAACCGTACTAAAGTGATGCTGATCTGTGGTACCTGGTAGTGGTTCCTCAGGAACCTCAATTTCAAGGTTTTCTGTTACAAGTATTTCTTCAGGTAATTCAATTTCAGGAGTAACTTCTGAAAAAATATCGGGGTTTACCCGCTGTCGTCTAGCTGGCTGTATAGGTTCTGTTCTAACTGGTGGAAGGTTTTGAATCCTTCTCGATCTATGGAGTTGTTGGTTCTCCATGTTTATAAATATAAAATAATAGACTAGAACCTAGTGGCCACTACAACTAGGGGGAAAACAGCATGCCAACTAAAAAAGTCCTAAGTATACAAACCAGGCAAACAAAGGTGCCTTTCGGAGAAGAGTCTGGGACGATTAGGGCCCAAAACAGATCATCGAAGGAAGAAAGACAGTTACCCGGGGTCCACAATACAATGACTAAGGGTGCAGGCACTGGAATCACCCAACCGCCCTCCCAAAGACCTGCAAGGGATTTCCTCCCACGTCTGTCTTAGGTACAACAGATATACCCTCTACTATCACCTGTGTATGAACCTAGAGTCAGATACTATGGATACCACAACACCGAAAATTCTTGGGGGAACAGTCACCGGTCGAATCAGAAAGCGTGGGCAGGGTAGCTAAGCCCGAAACTCGAAAGAGTCCCCAATACGCAATCCGATCTTGGCGTATGCTAGAACAGAAAGTAGGAGGAGTATTCCCACAAACTGATCTCGCAATGACCTACTGCATAGATCCCAGGCAAATTTTGAGTGAGGTGGGTTTACCTATGATAGTCTCACTACGATTTTTGCGCAATGTGTGATCTTGGGTGGTTTAAGGTGATTTAAACCCAAGACCCTAACCAAAACTAGTTGGTGTAGTGTACCCTAAAAAGAAAAATGTGTCTATTTAATTTTATTAACAAATTTTAGGGCTTTTATTACTCAAAAAGGGTAGTGCTTTTGTGTGGCGTGGTTATGACAAGAAAACAAAAGTGCAATAATATCAAAACTTTCTACAACAAAGCTCTTTTATTTTTTCAATTTACTTCTTTCCAAAACTGAAAATCTAAGCAAACCTACTTAAAATTTTTGTTTTCTTTTTTGAAATTATACAAAATATACTAAGTTATCTTGTAATAACAAAAACAAGTTCTATTTAAGCTTAAAATACCAATTTTTTTTTGCTTTTTCAATAAACGAAAAAGAACTATATAAAAATGGGAAGCAAAATAAAACTTTATATGTAATGTGTGTAAGTATGGCTAAAATTTCTTAGGCCTATAGCTATCGAAACCCTAGCTCGAAATTCCCTATGCATGGGGAATTTTTCTCATCACCAGGTGAATTTAGAAGTTCATGGGTCGTTTTTCTCCTCACTGCATGAATTTAAAAGTGCTTGGGGTTGTTATTGATCAATGTATGAATGTTTTTATAGTGTTGGGATGTTTTAAAACAATGATGGGAAAATTTATCACTTGTTGGGGAAACTTTGTGTGGATTGAGGCATTTTTGTGATTGCCTAGGTGATTATATCATTGTCGGGTGTTTTTCTCCCTTGCCTAGGGAAACTATTGAAGTGCATAGGGAATATTTATCATCATTGGACAAATTTTGAAGTGTCTAGGGAAAGTAATGAAGTGCCTGGGAAATCATGGAAGTAGATGGGGGCATTTTTATCTTTGTTGGGAGATTTTTGAAGTGCCACTACAAAAAAATACCCTTTTGGTGACAGTTTTGGCTTGCGGTGGTTTTGCTAAACACCCCCCAAAAAACAAATTAGGTCTTTGGGGGCGATTCTTCAAAACCCCCCTCAAAAGTCCCAAAAATTGGACTTTTGGGGGTAGTTTTTAAAAAACCCCTAAAAAGTCCAATTGTCAGGATTTTTGGTGGTAGTTTTGTAAACCCCCCCCCCCAAGTCCAATTCTTAATAATTTTGGGGGCGGTTGGTTAAACCCCCCCCCCCTCGAAAGTCCAATTTTCAATACTTTTGGGGGCAGTTGTGGAAATCGCCCCCCAAAATTATTGACCCCCTAAAATTGGCTTGCGGTGGTCTTGCTAAACCTCCCCCCCCAAAACGTTTTTTAAAGGTATTTGGTGGCGGTCCTTAATAACCCCCCTCAAAAGTCCTTAGAATTTGACTTTTGGGGGCGGTCCTTAAGAACCCTCCTCAAAAGTCCTTAGAATTTGACTTTTGGGAGCAGTCCTTAAGAACCCCCCTCAAAATTCCTTACCACTTGACTGGTGGGGGCAGTTTTTAAAAAACCCCCCCAAGAGTCCAAAAGTCCAACAGGACATTTGGGGGGGGGGTGGAAAGACCCCCCCCAAAATTCTTGTTGGACTTTTGAACTTTTGGGGGGGTTTGGAAAGACCCCCCCAAAAGTCTTGTTGGACTTTTGGACTTTTGGGGGAGGTTTGGAAAGACCCCCCAAAAGTCTTGTTGGACTTTTGGACTTTTGGGGGGTGGGTTGGAGATCCACACCCTCGGGATATTTTTATCATCATCCTATGAGATCTGGCGGGCATTTCCCTAAGGCCAATTAGGAATATTTTACCATACTTGGACAATTTTTTATCTTCTCCTAGGGTTGGTCTAATTTCCCTAAACCACTATTTTGGCAGGTCCATAAATTTTTCTTCAGGGTGATCTGTTTGGACAAATTGAGACCATGGTTGAGTAGACAAAACAACAGCCTACAATATCCCCATGTGCTGCTGGCATTTTCTTCAACACACAATTTGTGCCGAGCATCCTCTTGGACCCCATGCTCGGGTTCAAAAATGGTTTTTTGGGGATAGAGTCTAATAATGTTGTCAAACTAGATCAAGGTCTTCACCAATGAATATTGCTCGCATGTCAAAAAAGATGGACCCCTCTAATCATGGAAGGTAATTCCAAGATCATTCTCCACATGGCTGCTGAGATGCACCATGGAAAATCAAGCTCCAAAGTGGTGTCATCATGGAGGTTGGAAGGATCTATCGTCCTTGTTCTTGCGGGGTGTAGCACTTTCCTTCTCCCACGTCAAGTTGATTTGCTGGCCAACCATGGGACGATTTGACAGAAGCAATTTTTCGGGATAGCTGTAGAGTTATCCAGGACCAAGTCATGATGCTTTTTCGTGCGAGAAGACATCATGCTAACGATAATCGGGACATGTAACTCTTGCCTTTTGCAGTTGTCCGCATCGACCTTTAACTCTTTCCTTTTGTAGTTGTTCGCATATTCGACCTTTAACTCTTGCCTTTTGCAGTTGTCCGCATCGGCCTTTAACTTTTGTCTTTTCATCCTCCTTCACAGTTCTCGATCAGTCTTTTCATCCTCCTTCATAGTTCTTCGATGGGGAAATGATGGAAGAAAATCAGAGCAAGCGTCACCCATTGTACCTCCTTCAGTTATTAAGATGTACCCAATTCATCATAACAGTCGGTGGCAGGCGAGAATATATGGAGGCTCAAGGTGGCAACAATGATCGTCATTGCTGGTTTTCTGCATGCTTGCAAGTTTTGGTAATCTGGTTGATTATGAAGCAAGCCTCTAGTGAGAGGATGAAGGATCTGGAAGATACTAATTGTCATCCTGAGGTTGGAGATAATGCCAGTCGCAATAGGAAGAGAGGGCGTGGGGATTCTCCGGGGCAGCCGGGTAGTGGTCTGTCTCGTTCCTATTAGTGGGCGCGTAGGGAGGCAACGTCCTTCGCTCTTAACATCCCCTTGGAAATCCAGAGGGACATCAATGACTATGAACAATAATGGTGGGCTCGTCTAAGTAGGGAAACCCTGGTGGGGGAGCGTAAGAAGTTGGAGAATTGGATCATGGATCCTGGAAACACGGTTGGGTGCGTTAGTCGTTACGAGCGCACTGTTGCGCTGTTTTGGATAACGAAAAACTTGGTTGGCTATTCCATTTGCAATAGGAATCCTCTTAGAGATGACAATGCGTAGATTCTCTTTGAAGAGTCTCGCATGATTCACTGGAAGCTAGATTTCCTTTTGTATGCCATGGGGCTTCAACCTCCACCGTGCACTGCTTCTTCTTCCAGCTTTCGCCATCCAGGGAGTTCTCCAGAACCTCCTTATATATTTCGTTGATGTTTGGGTGGGTGTCTATTTTGTCAGTTACTGGTCCGGTTTATTTTGGGGGTCTGCGGATAGTTGGTTATGAAGCATTATGCTCCTTGGCTAGCGAGCCTATGGGAAGAAAGTATTTGGTTCTATGGTTTATTGTCTGTTAGGGTAGTAGTTTTGTTCTGTTTTGTTCAGACAGATAGAAGGTTCGTCTTGGTTACTGCGGCAATAGCCTTCAGATGTGCCATGAGGGTGTGTGTCAATGGGTAAAACCAAGTTGGTCTATTTTGATGAACAATTCTAAGCTTCTGCCAGATTGCTCCATTTGTAATTCCTCCTTCTAATATAATGCAAAATCTCCTTACTTTCAAAAAACAAAAAAAGGCTACTTGGAATGGTTTTTAGTATTCCCAAAGGATTCTTCTTCCATATCACACTCATGAGTGTATTTTTGTGTTTTAAGTAACTGTAAGTACTATCTCTGCTTTTAAAAAGTTGATTTCTGATGAGGTAAGTATTCAAGTAAAAGCTAATATTTTTTTGATAATGCTTTATGCTAAGAATGTATCTGCTAATTCATACTTTAACCATTCCTTTGATAAGAAGACATATTTAACCATTCCTTTGAATTTGTCATAGGACTCTTTGTAAAATTACTTAGGGTAATGTGATAAATTTGAATATTAGTTTAAATGGGATCGGAAATGACTCTTCATAATGAATTATGATGATATGAACATATAACTAAAACTACAGGGTGGTATGAACACACATCCCTACTTTGAAATTATCATATGAACATATAACCAAGAATGCAAGGGTTATATGATTGACATTATAACACAGATCCCTACTCCCTTTTGAAAGAAGGATTCATTATTTACTCTCTTGGAGAATTATGTTATGATACGATTGTGAGTTTTTGCTGGATGAAAGTCGAGATTGCAGACGTACGTATTCATCTTTGTACTGGTTGATTTATGAGTGTCTATGCTGATTTAAAATTTCAAACCTCTTTGTATGATCTCTGTAACTGAATGCGTCCTTGAAATGGTTTTTTCTGCAAGATTGAATGTTAGTCCAAATGTGTTTGAATGGCTTGCAATGCGCCTTCATGGTAGAAATGTTGAGTTAAAACGGAGTATGTTTCTGTATTTGAATCTTTTGAGAAATCCATTGATCAAAATTTGTATGTTTTTATTGGTTGGGATAGAGCCGTGATTGCAGAACGTTGCAATTTTTGGTAATGAGTGAGTGAATTGATTAAATCATTATCAATTGAAGTTTACTGTCAAGGCCAAATCCATTGAAAGGATTTGGCCAAGATGTCTCTAAATTGCTTAACCAACAGATTCCTTAAAAACCAATCATGTTAGTAAGATTCAACAAAGACAATCTGATCTCATTGCAGTGCTGATTGCATTGAGGTAATGCACATTGTTGTGTAAATATTATTATTTTTTTATAATATAAGCCGTATTTTCTAAAAAAAGTGAAAATTATTGACTTAAAAAGTGAAAAGTGTTTTGTCGTTGCATATAATGTAGATTAATATTATTAATTGCATATATTTGTCCTTCATTCATGTTCTCTAAAATAGTAAAAAAGTTGAACCAATTTTCCCATACTTAGCCAATTTCTTGATTTTCACTAATTTGTCGTATTTCTCCAAAATGATGTCATAATACAACAATGATTTCAACTTCATGCCACATCATCATATATGCCATTCAATTCCATGTGGGAATCGATATCCTTAGTGCAAGCATCAACATTAATGCGGGCATCACTTAGCCCCTTTACAACACTTAGCCATGTTTCCTTTGTCTTTAGTATGCAAAATAACATTTTTCTTCTATTTTGGAAGGTTGATATTTTCCTTATCTGATCGGTATAAGAAAAATCAAGAGCATGGCTAGATAGCCATTTCAAAAATGAACAGGACCATATCATCTGATAAATTTTATCATCAAAGGAACACCACCTTGCAGGCATTTCCAAATGGTCTCTCAGACTCTTTTTCTAACACTTAACTAGTTCTCTTCAAACCCCATGGCACCAAGGTGATTTCACTTTTCCTTCAAACTTGGCAAGTGAGATACCCAATGGGTAGAGGCCAAAACGGTGAATCCATGAAGACCACTTTCATCTTCTGGAGCTTCTGTCTCTCTCCTCGGTGGGCATTTTTCTGGAGCAGTGCAAATATTGCTGAGAGGCACTTTTCTCAAATTGATATCTTCTTCCTGAAAGACTTTTTGGTCAGGCTAATGATATGGTTGGATGTACCATACAACACTCTAGAGATCCACAATCTCAGAATATTTTTATCATCATCCTATGAGCTGTGGCAGGCATTTCCCTAAGGCCAATTAGGCATATTTTACCAATAATTCCATACTTGGACAATTTTTTATCTTCTCCTAGGCTTGGTCTAATTCCCTAAACCGTAGTTTTGGCAGGTCCATAAATTCTTCTTCGGGGTTTCTTCTTGATGTTATTAATTTATCAAATGCACTTTTCTTCACCAATTTGAAAGAGCTGATTCATGGATGAGTAGGCTCAGAAATGTGTAATTATGCCATTCCAGATTTCATACATGGGATGTCAGGTTTGGTCATTAGGATTAATTAATGAAGAACATATGAAGTTGGTTAAAGAGTCTAATCATATTTGAAGACACCCCATTGATATTCCAAACAAACTATATGACAGTTTAAGCAAACCGATTGAGTGCATAATATGGATCAGTAGACCAAAAAACCAGTATTGAACTCTTATTGGATGAATTCTGAATGTGAAAGTAATCAACCTATAATTTTCCACTAGAGTTTTAGTAATACAAGTGATGCAATTTATGGAATGAAAGCCAAGGAATATAACTGAACGAGTGCATGAAAGGACACATTCCCTTGCAGCTGATGAATTAGCTTGAGTTCATAAGTAAGTAGAGGATTATCGTTCTTACTCAGTTTGATATTACTTGCTATTACTGTTTAGTTATACCCATTTTGTTGGTTGAAAAGTCTGCATTATTTATTTAGGGTGATGGATATTTTCCATTCCGAAGATATATATAATTTTCAAGTTTAAATTATAATTAATATATTTATTATTAAGTTAATAAGTTTTCAACAAGTAACACACATTTGACATTGGTATTGTTGCTTGGACATTAATTCAAATTACATATATGATATTGATATTGATATGAATCATTAGCATAATAGCATGATATATGTCCATGATATTGATATGAATCATTTAGGATGCAATCATAAACTACCAAAGAAGAATGCAATTATCATTTCACTGTTGCAGCTCCCAGTAACACATCTAATGCAATTCCACACCACACAACAGGAAAGAAATTAAACTACCTACTTAAATCGGTGATATATGTGAAAAGGCAGGCCCTAGACTTCTAATAGACATGCCGTGTCCTAACACAAATTAAAACACCAAGATATAAGAAACTCTATTCCTTGTGTTAGAAATAATGAATGACAGTCACAGCTCTCTGTTTCATCTTATACAATTATAAATTCTCCAACCCCAGGCTCTAAACGCCTCTTTACATTTATACCCTGATGACATGAATTCGTTTCACAAAATATTGGGTAGCCATGAAGATCTATGATCTTCAAGATGCCGATTTACAATGGAACTTTTACAGCCATAAGTAGTCTTGAATGAAATCGTTGCATTTAGGCCTCAGCTGTTGCATGCTGTCGCAACCCAGAATAGATTCGAGCTGATTGGACTGGCTGGTACTAGGATGCTCTGTTGTGACTTAGTCGTAGCTGGCCATGTGGAGGAATGCTTGAAATGTTGCAGCGAATTGTGGAACCGAACTCAGGCAGGGGCAGTTGGTGCCACATATGCATCTTCTCCAAGGGTTAGCAAGTTTCTACACTTGCGGTCTTCTAAAGGCTTCTGGTCTATCTTTAATGGATTAATCAATATTAGCACAACCTTAAAAGATAGAGTGCAAAACCATAAAAAATCAAGCATTAATGAAAAAAACAATAATAGAACATAACTGTTGCAATCCATGCTCTGCTTAGGAAGATATCTACTTAGATCAGGGAATAGTGAGGAAAAATGGGGAAAAAAGGTGTAGATAGGTGTAGGCAAAAAGGGGCTATTTTGGGGCCCAACATCTCCCCCCAACTATCCAATTGCATGTCCTCATGCAACAACCAACTAATATGAGTCTAAATCTAGTCCCCGTTCATGTTTAAAGGAAAAGTTGAAGGAAATGCCAAGTTCCTTGCCTGCTTCCAAAAACCCATTGCAAGCAGCCCAATATTCCCAGCACTGCTTCTCTTCTGCCTTAGTCAGTGTATAATTGTCCTTGTACTGCCCTCCTGGCCACCATATCAATGGAAATTTGAACTTGAGTCCCAGCCAGTGTAACCCACATGTTCTCTTGCAATTGACATACCTGCTACCTTGGGAAGAGCTTGTTTAAAATTCTTAAGGCAATAAGGATCCCTTTTCTTCAAATCTAGAGAAGAAGTCTACCACCTGTGCTTGCTACCCTCTAAGGAAATATGTTGTTGTTTGCAGATCAGGTCAACACAGGTAGAGATAAATTTCTCTTGCATCTTCTTCAAATTTTTATTCTTTGGAGGAGATAAGAAACATCTTCCATGGTTTATGATGAGAGCACGAGGACATTGGGGTTCACTCCTCATCCATAAATTGGCACTGGCCTCATTCCTAGAGATGGTCTGAAAGGCATCTTCCCACTGCACATGATTATTAACAAAAGAGGCAAAGGCTCTCAACTGAACATCCCCTGCATAGGGAATAGGATTAGAGCTAGAATCACCAAAACATGCCATATTGTGCAAATACAATTCACACAACAGGTGCTGCTCAAGAAAACTGCTTGACAAAAAGCTCTCTAAAAATTGGGAAGGGATCAACAATTGATAAGGTATACCCTCTTGTAAAGCTTTCAATTTGAACAGGGCCATTTTCTCATACAAGAATACTGGGTAGGAGGGAGATGGGGCTCTTGAACTCAGCAGCTCCCGATAGAGGGCATACATTTGGTCTTTTTCTTTTTGCATGGAATTAAATTCCTTCAACTCCACCAATTCATTTTGCACCTCTTCCAATTGATATTTCTGAAGAGTTGATTCCTTTGCCCACTTCTCCCTTAATTCTTTGATGGTCTTCCTATGTTCAAAGAGAGGGACCATCCCTACTTGACACTAATCAATTTATTTTTCCCATTTAGCTAACTCCAGTTGTAACAAATAAAGTTGTTTCTCCAATCGTTGAATCTTTCTATCCTCCACATCTTTCTCATCATCAAACTCTAAAGCAACAATTTCTTGAGAAAATTGCATTCCTACCCTACCACCAGATGTTCCAGCTTCCTCATTTTCGGTTGGCAGTGTAGCAGCTTCCTCTTCCATCGACGTTGCAATGGCCTCTGCTTGTGTTGCAATCTCAGCAGTTAATTTTTAGGATGCTGGTTCTTGTCTAACAACATCCTCTTCCTATACCTTAATAGCCTCATTTTGTGTTGCTGAATCAATCATTAATTTCAAGAACACTAGTTCTTGTGTGACAGCATTCTCTTCCTGAATACCAAACTCAGCAGCTTCTACCTGAGTTGCAGTCTCATCAAATACTTTTAGGAATGATGGTTCTTATGTGGCAGCGTCCTTCCTTTCCAATTTAATCTCAGTAACTTTAGTCTGAGTTGCAGTCTCAACAACTACTTTTAGAAATGTTGGTTCTTGTGTGGCAGCATCCTTTCTCTTTGTAATGTACGCAGCTGCTGACCCAATGGAAGGAAGGAAACATGGCACTAAAATCTGGTCATTTCATATAACTCAGACCACTAATTAGAATCACAAGAATTTAAACATGGGTGTGCAGATACAAATTAGGAAATATGCACAGCAAAATTTAAATCTAATAAACACACAATTCATGCCCATCCAGCATATCAAAACAGTCATCAAATTGATGCCTTGCAGAAGTAAATACATAGACAGAAAACACTTCTTCATTGTGCAAATTGTCCCAAGCAACTAGCTATGTCACTGCAACGTTCCATCTAGCCATAGGATCTTCGACAACTTATACTGAGTCCGTCCAAAGGCCACCCCCGAGCTGGGCATGATTCTCACAAGGAAAAGGGGAACAAGCTCATTCACAGCCAATTAATCATTCCATCTGAGCCAAGCCAGTCCATAGCTGGGTTTATCAGGCTACACTTGAACCCTGGAATCTTACACTCAAGCTCAAGCCAAAGCCATGGATACTCATAACCCATACCCAACATACTCTTCTCTCACACAACAAGCACAGACATGGGGCAGGGATACACATTTTAAACAATGGGATTTACAATAATATGGCCATGGGTTTTCCCCAAATCACGGTTCACCCAAAACGAGCTGTGGGAAGGGAAATGCATCCACAGGGAGAAAAAACGTTTTCTCCCCAACTCTCTCAACATTTATCAACAAAAATGGTCTCTATGGAACCCCCATTCCATTCCTCGTCTTTCCCACTGGTATACAACACAAAAACGCCCTTCTCTAGTGGAAGAATGAAGGAAAAAAACAACCAACATGCCTGGAAAACGCCTAGGTAGCTCTAAACTCGTGAGGGAGAGGGAATGATCATGGATCCTTGCTTGGGGAAAAAAATTCCTGGCTCTTTTCTTGCCCAAGGAGACAAACACGTTTTTCCATAAAGGGTGGCTTTCCCATACCCGAATTTGGACATCCATACCTCTCCATTCCCAAGGCATTAACTACCTCAACCAACTCTTGGGAGAAATCAATGGTTGGGTACAAAAGACAACATGGGTAGTTGAGGGTTTGATGGGTTCTCTCATTGACACTTGGCTTGACCTGATTGGCTCAATGGTTTGAATTTTTTTCCTCCCAATTCCTTGTGAGATCATGCCCCCATCTATTTGTTGCATTGCATAGCTAGTTGTGGGTATTTTTATTAAAATGCATCTTACATGATATTTGAATTTCCAATGTGCACTGCTAGCACGCAAACCATATGCATCACTAAATCGATGGCGGGGCCTTGGCCTTGAGCTCCTCACCATGATTTCATAACAATATTACATAAGTTATAATGTTAATGCCATGGGGTCAAACTAGGGACATTACACTCTTCAATTCAATCTCAGCAACCTCAGTTTGAGTTGCAATTTCAGAAAACATTTTTAAAGACACTCATTCTTTTGTAACAACATCTTCCTCTTGTACCTCAATATCTTCAATTACTGTCTGGGTTGCAACTTCACTAAATATTGTCAAGAATGCTGGTTCTTGTGTAACAACATCCTATTTTCAAGTTTCTTCAGATTGTTGAGGTTGTTATTGAATTACCTCGATATCTTCTGGATAATGAGACTGGTCCTAGAATAGTTCAGTATTTCCTGCCGAATTAAATATGTCTCCACATTCTGGGCATACCATTTCTCTTTGTTATTCATTTCCCAAAACAGGAGATGAAGTTTCTAATAGATCTGCAACCTCCACTAATATATTAAAATTCTTCTCTGCATGTTTTCTAGTCACTTCCTTCCATTTCTCCAATTCATTCCGAAGCATTTGCACCTCCTCCTTTAGCAGCTCATTTTCAAAAAGGAGGTTTTCAATTTGGGGTTTTTCCACAGCAGGTTCTTGTGTAATGGCCGGTGATTTGGGGTTTAATATAGGAATTTCTATACCTACCCCAGTTGCACATGCTGCTTCTGCTATGGGAATTTCACTATTTTCCCCAGTTGCACATGTTGTTTTGGTTGCTGCAATAGACCAAGTCCTTATTTTATTCACAACTCCCGATGGTTGGCCTTCATTACAGACTGCTGCTACTACTGTAACAGCTTTGGTTCTTCTCTTCTTTGTTGAGGTAGATATCTGACCTTTACTACCTGACCTTTTTCTTCTTTTCTGTGACATAGGGGTTTCTAAATTTTCAAAAAGAGGGATGAATTCCTCTTCTTCAGTGATGGTTCCCCTTCTTTTAGGGGAGGATTTGACATCCAACACCTCTATAGGATTTGTTGTTGTTGCAACTTCCAATATCACTACCTCATTCGCCACTGACTCCATCATATCCCCTTCTGCACCAGGGTTCGTTGTTGTAGCAACTTCCCCCATATTTACCTCTTCCACCTGGTCTTCCAATGCTCCATCCCTCCCCCCAACTGAATTGGAGGAAATCCGGTCCTCATTTACCATTTCAACACCTCCTATTGCCACGGAAGGTGCTCGGGGTACCCTTGGCCGAGCAACAAATTCTTCCCATGTCAAATTCTGGTGCACAAGGGCCCTTAAGATCAAGAGTTTAATCAACCCGTGGTTTGAGAGGGAAGATAAGGGATGTTGAGCACCCTTGACATACCCATCCATAGTTTGCAAAGATTGTAAAAGATAAAACAACATATTTAACAATCTGCGGTGGCATAAATGCGAAAGGAGGAAGAATTGATATATGTAAACCACTTTGTACCTACCTTCACAGGAAATGTATTTCTTTATGAAGGTCACCACCTGGTTCCATGGATTTGGAAAGGATTCCAATGCTATGCCTCGGCCATGTGGCCAAACAGCTTCTCTAACTGCCAAAAATTCTTCTGCTGCAGTTGGATTATGGTACTTCTGACCAAACCATTGCATCCTGGTTCTGGGCAATCCTGTTACCTCCGCCATTATTGCTTTTGAAACATCTATTCTGAATGAGTGTTGGTTAGATTTTGAGCAAACTCAAGTGTGGTTTCTACATGAAAACCATTCAAACGATGGAAATAGTCAATCCAACCAACTTCCTGGAAGATAGTAAAAACCTCTATGTTTGCATGTAGAGGTGCTATGCCGACAAGATCGTGTCGTGCTGGGATACCCATATTGAAAATTTGTCTGTAAATTCTGCTACCAGCGAGATGAGTTATAGCCCTAGACGTTGAGCTATTGCATGCAGAACGAGAGTTGGTTTGGGTATTTTTGGGAATTGGCACGACCATTTTTTGTCAAAAGTAGTGACAGGTTGTCGTACGGGGCAGTTTGAATGGTGGACAAAAACCAAAAGTGAAGGACAAATCAGACGAGGTTGACATCTCAGCAGATTGGCTAAGGATAAATGGTAGAGAGCGCTGATACTGATGGAGAGCATTGATGGAAAGCACTGATACCAATGAGCAAAGAAATAATGAGTATTCAATGAGAAATTAGCGGAGTCGCAATTGCCAAAAGTAGGAAAAATGGACAAATTTAGATGTTGCAGCTACTTGAAATAGGAAAATAGGCACTTTTGGAGGTGTCGCAGCTACTCGAAATAGGAAAAATAGGAAAAATGGTAGTGTTACAGCTGCGGTAAAATAGGAAGGATAGAAAACTTTAATGGAGTCGCAGCTTCTAAAGATAGGAAAAATGGACAATTTTAGCGGTGTTGCAGCTACTGAAAATAGGAAAAACAAGCACTTTTGGAGGTGTCGCAACTGCTTGAAATAGGAAAAATGGACAAATTTAGGTGTTGCAAATGCTCGAAATATGAAAAATAGGCAACTTGGCGGTGTTGCAGCTGCGGTAAAATAGGAAGGATAGGAAACTTTAGCGGAGTCGTAGCTGCGGTAAAATAGGAAGCATAGGAAGCTTTAGCAAAGTCGCATCTGCTAAAGATAGGAAAAATGGGAAATTTTAGCGGTGTTGGAGCTGCTCAAAATAGGGAAAATAGGCACTTTTGGAGGTGTCGCAATTGCTCGAAATAGGAAAAATGGACAAATTTGGGTGTTGCAGCTGCTTGAAATAGGAAAAATAGGCACTTTTGGAGATGTCGCAGCTGCTCGAAATAGGAAAAATAGGCAACTTGGCAGTGTTGCAGTTGCGGTAAAATAGGAAGGATAGGCAACTTTAGCGGAGTCACAGCTGCTAAAGATAGGAAAAATGGGCAATTTTAGCAGTGTTGCAGCTGCTCGAAATAGGAAAAATAGGCACTTTTGGAGGCGTTGTTGCTACTCAAAATAGGAAAAATGGACAAATTTAGGTGTTGCAGCTACTCGAAATAGGAAACATAGGCAGTTTTGGAAGTGTCGCAGCTACTCGAAATAGAAAAAATGGACAAATTTTGGTGTTGCAGCTACTCGAAATAGGAAAAATAGGCACTTTTGGAGGTGTCGCAGCTGCTCGAAATAGAAAAATAGGAAACTTGGCAGCGTTGCAGCTGCGGTAAAATACGAAGGATAGGCAACTTTAGAGGATTCGAAGCTGGTAAAGATAGGAAAAATGGGAAATTTTAGCGGTGTTGCAGTTGCTAGAAATACGAAAAATTGTTACAACGTAATCTTCCACCTTCTGAGAATCAACACTCTTTGGCATAGAGGATCCATTCCATTGACTCAACCACTTTATATCCTTCAGACACTATTTTTCCCTACTTTTTCCCTTGTATGCTTGCTGCATCATTACAGTGGGTGTACCCTCGAGTTGCATCACTATGGCCCGCGGGTAGCATGTAAAATGGTAAAAATCACTAGTTTATTACTTTTTACTCCCAAAAAGCGGTCATTTGGTGACCTTTGACTCTCCATCTGCCCAAGAAACGCCTCGATGTGTCCTTTCACTTACCTTTGAGAGGACTATATATTGAACACATATGGCTTATGGATGGGAGGAGAAGGAAGAGCAAGAGAACTCTAGTGGATTTTTTCCCTATCTTGAGTCTACACTCATTGATCCTTGTAGTTGTGAACCCTTTATGTTCACCTTCCAAACTCCTATCATAGTTTGGGTTTTCCATTCATGGAGGATTGAAGTGGTGGAGGTGCAAGTGGATTGACCTAGATCTTGGTTCAGATTGGTTTCCGGCAAGAGGTCATATCGCATTGTACTTCTTCTTGTTTATTAATAGAAATACTCATATTCTCGTCCATTAATGTTGTAAATGTTGTTTATACTACATTGGGTTGCATTTACTTGTTATATCATGGACCATTGCTATTGATTATGTTAATTTCGTTTATATATTATATGTACTTGTTGTATATTGGTTGTCAAGACTAATTTGCAGATTCAAGTGCACGGGTTGAAAAGCTCCAACGGGTATCTACATCAAACGTTTGGATCGAGGTTGGTTATATTCTTCATTATCTTAACATTATCATTTATATAGCATAGCATTGGGAATTGAGTTGATTTCTAGTAGTCGGCTGTCTGTTGTGGTCTACCCCAAGCCATAGTGAGTTTTCTCCAATACAGAAATGGCAACCATACTGGGGAAATCATCTATTTTTGGGGATTTTTGAGCATTAGTACTTAATTAGAGTTGATGTTTGTCGAAGCTCTGTGTCACTTATTTGTCGTTGAGATACACTATAGAAAACTTGCTTTTTATGACCCATTGGACTCTTTGTTTGCCCATTTTCCTTTCCTTACCTGCGGTCTAGCTTAGCTTTGCCCACGTACACTCACCTCTGTTTACTCTACTGCTCGCGGGTACCCGCAGTTTTTCCTTCGACAGTAGCATACAACTTCGAGTTTGGTTGATTTATGACTTTTGGTTATTGTTGGGTTGGCTTTGGATGATCGCGAGTCTTTGTTGGCCTATTTTTTTACTGTTCCATGCCTTGGTTGTGACCAGAACTCTTATTTTCTCTTGGTTGAGCCTTGTTGGTTTTTTACCCATCTTTGGATTTAGCCTTGTTGATTTTTTCCTTTTGAGCTCATTCTGTTGGCTGAGTCTTACTATTTGGTATCTGTTGGGTTGTCTTAGTGATCTTCTCAGCATATCAGTGGCTAGATAGTAGGATCTTGCTTGCATTTTTCATTTCTTTATATTGAAAAATACAAAAATATACATATAGTTTTGCATTTTCCTTTTGTTTATAAGAGAAAATACAAAAAAAAAATTGCTTTTATGTATTGCATCTTGCATTGAGTGCTTTCTGCCTTCATTTAGATTCTGGTTGTGCATCGAAAAATATAAACGGATTGCATATTTATTTCAAAACCATTGGATTGATTTTGCATGTTAGTGGCATTGTTTTCATTGGATAGATGAGTCTAGGATTTGACAATTTTGCATACTATTGAGTCATACACATCACTAGTTTCACGATCATATCCCTTGACTAACCACAACCATTAAAATTAATGCTTAGTATTAAAATTGATTAGACCGATTTTATTTATAGGGTACACCAACTAGCATAGGTTTAGAGTCTTGGAATAGATCATTGTGAGTTAATAATCCAAGACTACTAGATGAAACATTAGGTGTCTGACCAGGGATTGAAGGAATCCATGGTATATATCGGTGTTCTTAGGAAGCTCTACTCAAGCCAGAGTTAAGAACGAGGTCACAGGAGGTTGGTTGAAGAGATACCCCTCTGATACCGGCTGAACGTGGGAGATATTTCCATGGTTTGTTCATATTTGGGGGTATGGGAGGTTTGTCCTCTTGTGCTTCAGGCTTAGCTACCCTTCCCATACGATGGATCCCACCTACGACTGTCCCCATGAGCATTGGTTATATTGCGGTGACCATAGTTTCCTTACCTAGGTATCGCATAGGGTACTTGCAGTGGTTATGTTGTTTGTGTCCTGAGTCAGATAGTGGTTGAACAACACAGTTTTCGTTGTATAGAGACTTGACCCTATGCCCGTAGTGAAGGACAACTCTGCAAGACTTCTAGAGTAGACATGGCACAAGGGGTTTGGGCTAAATCTTCAACCACATTGTAGTTAGAAGCAGCCCGTGTGTTGGGATTGTGCGATGCCCTCTTCAAGACACCTTTCGGAATCTTGGGCATTGGGTCCACAGGTATATGGAGTGGAGTGGAGGATTCAGGAATCTCCTTATCCTTTTTGTGCGCTTCCGGGGTATAGTTCCTAGCTCTAGTTTGCAAAATTGCATCTGAATTAACCATGTTTATAAATGTTTGATCAACCAAAGCATGCGAAATGCTCCCAGTTTTGGAGGTGCCAGAAGTTGAGCCTTGCCCTTTAGGAAATGGATCTTTCAGGATGGCAGGCTTCTTTTCTCTTAAGAGCTTCTGGTCTTCTTCAAGCAGAGGGCATTGATGAGTAAGGTGGTTCTACTTGCAAAGTTTACAAGGGAACTTAACCTTCTTTTCCTCTTTGTTACCCTCTTCGGCATTGTCTTTTTTGGGATTTTGTTGGTGCCCCTCTCCTTTCTTGCCCTTCTTTTTGTTGTTGGGCTGCCGAGGGCCCTTTTGATTGTTCTGGACCTGATTGACATGCTCAGAAGTAGAAGGAGAGGTTGTGACGGAAGAAATATCTACAGTCGATTGTTTGACAGCTAAGGCATGGACCTGTTTGGTTAGTGCTTCGAAGGCTGCAGAGTCAACTGAACCTACTATGCTGTCATCATGTGGTCTAGGTTTGGGTCTACTCAGATCAGTGTTTGATCTCGGTGCGTCAGGTATAATCTCCTACAATAGAACAGATTGTGCATAAACAAGGTCTAACTGTTGAGTCCTTAAAATGGCTTCTTCATCATTGGATACTCCAGATGTCGCTACTTCCTTAGAAATATAAGGAAGGAGTGATTTTAAGTCTCAAGCAGGAACTCCAGAGGTAGGTTGGCCTTAATGAGCCTCTTCCGTCTTCGCCACTCCTGAATGTGGTCAGATAAGTGAGTGGCTTTATTTTGTCTAAAAGTAGACAAAAGTTCTGTTCCAACATCATACCGAACAGGAAGCTGGAAGTGATTCAAAAAGATGGTTGCTAGATCCCCAAAACTAGAGAAAGTAGCCACAGGTAACTCAATGTACCATTTGGCTGCAGGACCAGTTAAGGTCCTTTGGAACAATCTCAATCTGATGGAATGTTCATCTAAAGAATTGGAAGAACACCAAAGGTGGAAGGTAGTGACATGGTCACCAGGATCTTCACCTATTTTGCCTTCGAATTTTGGAATATCCGAAGGTAATTTGGTGGGAACTGATGGCCATGTGGCATTATGACACACAGGATCATTTGCCAGTTTCGAAAGGTCTGGAAAATTTAAAGTTGCCAGAAAAGGTAGACGAGGCCAGTAAGATGGTACTTGATAAGGGGAACCACCCATCATTGATCCCATGAATTGTTGGTAAGGGTTTCCTCCAGCCATCTGGTGATAAGGGTTTCCCCCGACCATGTGCTGATAGGAGTTGACACCTACCAACTGTTGATAGGGGTTTCCCCCAGTTAACTGTTGGTAGGGGTTTCCCCCAGCTATTTGTTGGTAGGGGTTGTCCCCTGCCAGCTGTTGTTGTTGTACGAAAGAGTTATTAAAATTTCCCCACCCATACGAGAGTGGATTAGTGCTTTGCGGGTTCATCCACTGTGGCTGGGTGTTAGCCCCGCCATATTGCTGGTTAAATATATTACCCCCTCCCCCTGAGAATAAGGAAAAATGGGCATTACTTGCAGGCATACTACATTGGTTCATATTAGGGCCTACAAAGGTATTGAAACCAGTAGAAGCTGATGTGGACGGTGCAATCATGGTGCCCATGACTGGTATGTTTGCAGAAGCACTTGGTCCTACCACAGGTATGGAAACCCAAGTATTAGGAATGTGATATAAAGGTTGAGAAGCAGAAGGTGTTGCACAGTTGGCCATACTTCTAGGTCCAACAGTAGGTGTAGGAATAGATACCATCGTTGTAAAACTAGGCATACCTAATGTACTAGTGTTGAAACTGAAAGATGGAGTAGGCACAGATGTGGTTTGTGCCTTACTTGGTGTAGCAGTAAAAGAAGGGTTAACTGTGTTGGTGTTCATACCTAAAGTGGGAGTTTGGGGAACCCCCTGTTAACCTCCTGAGTTAGACATCAGATGTCCAGGAAAGGAATGATCTGCATTGAAAGGGGTTGCTGGAAACCAACAGGTGACAGAAGCGAAATTCTAGTATTAGTTAAAGGAGGATTGAAAGGAGTGTTATACTCCGCGGAAGTAAGGTCTTCCACCTCAACCGTACTAAAGTGTTGCTGATCTGTGGTACCTAGTAGTGGTTCCTCAGGAACCTCAATTTCAAGGTTTTCTGTTACAAGTATTTCTTCAGGTAATTTAGTTTCAGGAGTAACTTCTGAAAAAATATCAGGGTTTACCCGCTCTCGTCTAGCTGGCTGTATAGGTTCTGTTCTAACTGATGGAAGGTTTTGAATCCTTCTCGATCTATGGAGTTTTTGGTTCTCCGTGATTTTAAATATAAAATAATAGACTAGAACCTAGTGGCCACTACAACTAGGGAGCAAACAGCACGCCAACTAAAAAAGTCCTAAGTAGACAAACCAGGCAAACAAAGGTGCCTTTCAGAGAAGAGTCTGGGACGATTAGGGCCCAGAACAGATCAACAAAGGAAGAAAGACAGTTACCCGGGGTCCACAATACAATTACTAAGGGTGCATGCACTGGAATCACCCAACCGCCCTCCCAAAGACCTGCAAGGGATTTCCTCCCACGTCTGTCTTAGGTACAGCAGATATACCCTCTGCTGTCACATGTGTATGAACCTAGAGTGAGATACTATGGATACCACAACACCGAAAATTCTTGGGGGAACAGTCACCGGTCGAATCAGAAAGCGTGGGCAGGGTAGCTAATCCCGAAACTCGAAAGAGTCCCCAATACGCAATCCGATCTTGGCGTATGCTAGAACAGAAAGTAGGAGGAGTATTCCCACAAACTGATCTCGCAATGACCTACTGCATAGATCCCAGGCAAATTTTGAGTGAGGTGGGTTTACCTATGATAGTCTCACTACGATTTTTGCGCAATGTGTGATCTTGGGTGGTTTAAGGTGATTTAAACCCAAGACCCTAACCAAAACTAGTTGGTGTAGTGTACCCTAAAAAGAAAAATGTGTCTATTTCATTTTACTAACAAATTTTAGGGATTTTATTACTCAAAAAGGGTAGTGCTTTTGTGTGGCGTGGTTATGACAAGAAAACAAAAGCGCAATAATATCAAAACTTTCTACAACAAAGCTCTTTTATTTTTTCAATTTACTTCTTTCCAAAACTGAAAATCTAAGCAAACCTACTTAAAATTTTTGTTTTCTTTTTTGAAATTATACAAAATATACTAAGTTATCTTGTAATAACAAAAACAAGTTCTATTTAAGCTTAAAATACCAATTTTTTTTTGCTTTTTCAATAAACGAAAAAGAACTATATAAAAATGGGAAGCAAAATAAAACTTTATATGTAATGTGTGTAAGTATGGATAAAAGTTCTTAGGCCTATAGCTATCGAAACCCTAGCTCGAAAAAGACTTGATCTACAGGTTTTTTACAAAGAAAAAGCCTCTAAACTTGAAAACAAAGTGGAAGAAAACAAAAGAGAAAGACACAAAAGGACTGGCCTAAAGTATCTAGCCCTAGAAAGACCACTATGCCAAGCACAAGTAGACAAGCAAGCTGCCTTACTAACACGAAGAAACTGAGAAAATGAACTAGCCTACAGTTGTTTAAAAGCACTTGCAGCCAGCAAAAAAGACAAGAAGTCCAGGAAGAATGAAACTTGACCAAAAAGAAGACACCCTAGAAGCTTTAAAACGGACCAAACCCTAAAACAAAGGGTAGGAGGAGTCCAAAGTAGACAAACGTCGCCACAACCAGCGGATACAGGAGTATGCAGGTTTGTAAACTAGCAACAGGAAGTCAGGGTCTAAAAAAAGTGGAAGTGCTCAACACCAAACACTCCCTAGTCTTCAAAAAGTCAATAAATGGTTCGAAAATTCCAACGGTCGACAAGCGGTTCAAAAAATGGAAAAAACTTTAAGAAAAGGTTCTATGACTTGACCACAAGTTAAAAACCTCATGCAACCATCAAAGGGATCCTACAGCAGAGTCAGCAAATCACCAAAAGGGTTAAAACACAAGCAAACCAAAATAGAATGCTACAAAAAATGTACTCTACTGTGTAGTAGAGCAACTCGCGCCCCTATTGAAATGGGCACTGCTGTATATATAGCACAGTAGCATATGGGTGCTACTGTATATAAAGCAGAGTAGCGCTCATATCTCAAAGGCTTGAAAACTAACTTTGGAAGGTATCAAAAACTGATGAAAGCATGCAATAAATAGGCAAGGGATACCTATAAAGTTTCTTTACACATCAAAGAAGTCAAAATAATCTAAGAAGACAAACAAAAACAAGGTTTCCTAGAGCCAAAAAAAACTCTATTTCCCCAGCGGAGTCGCCAGTCTGTTGGCGGGAAAATCTACCCTATAGCAAGGAAACTAATGCTATCAACTTGGTTGGGGTGACAGGTAAGTGTATTGATGCTATTACAGAGACATTTACAAAAAGGAAAGAAGTTGTAGATCTTGGGAACATACCTTTCAATCAAAGTCTGATCCTAGCCTTGACTTGATCTCGTGTTCAACTTCCAAATCTACCTTTCCTTCAGCAAACCTGCAATAACAATACCTTTCTCAAAACATTTTGGGCAATATATAAATCTTGAAAGAAACAAAAACAATGTTTAACATTCAACATTGACCAAAACAGATCCAAATTAAGATGCCATTTCATAACACATTCAAATTGGAACAAGAAAGACACTTCAACCTTTATTAGTCAAAAGTAGAATGATGTACAAGTATACCTGATCATGAAACAGGCTCCTGCAACTAGATTCTGGGCTCTGGCTCTTCTCTGGCTTGGATGTATTCAGCATCAACTCCTCCAATGCAAGCTTCTTCAAAGTTTTTCCATTAATCACTCTTACTATCTCCAATTTCTAACCCTTCTCCTTTAACCTTCTTGGTATTTATAGGATTAAAGAAGCAGTTCAGGTCGATATGTAATTAAGGATGAATTTGGGGGAGTTAGGAAACTACCATCAACTAATCCTCCTCGATGAATTAATTTATTTTTAATCATCTTTTAAGATGTATGCGACTCTTGTTCAGTGGAGTAGCGTATAAGGCGCTACCCTAGTGCTTAACAACTAGCGCTCATTTGATTTTACATTGTGAGCGCTACTATGCTGAGAAGGAGTAGCGTATACTTGGATATGGGCACTACTATTATACAGTGGAGTAGCGTATGGACGCTAGTCTCTTTGAGTAGAGTAGCGCTCATATCTCAAAATGATATTTTTTGGGGTTTTCCAGTAATGTTAGGAAATAGAGTGAGTTGACATATCATCCAAGGTCAACATGCTCCTCCATCCAAGTTGTCCTTTTGTGTGATCAGTAGCTCAGGGTGATCATGGACGGAGAGGTGCAAGTTTGACCTATAACAATATATTTCCCAAAGTGCTTTGAGAAAGGTATTGTTATTGCAGGTTTACAGAAAGGAAGGTGGATTTGGAGGTTGAACACGAGAGCAAGTCAAGGCTAGGATCAAACTTCGATTGAAAGGTGTGTTCCCAAGATCCATAACTTATTTCTTTTCATAAATATCTTTGCAATATCATCAATACACTTACCTATCACCCCAACCAAGTTGATAGCATTATTTTCCTTGCTATAGGGTAGATTTTCCCGCCAACAGACTGGCGACCATACTGGGGATAGTTGAGTTTTGGCTCTAGGAAACCTTGTTCTTATTTGTCTTCCCAGATTGTTTTTGACTTCTTTGATGTGTTGAGAAACCCTGTAGGTATCCCTTTCCTGTTTCTTTTCTGCTTCCATCAGTTTTTGGTATCTTTCAAAGTCAGTTTTTAAGCTTTTGAGATATGAGCGCTACCGTGTTGTACATACAGTAGCGCTAATATGCTACTATGCTATACATATAATAGTGCCCATCTCTATAAGGGCGCGAGTTTACCTACTGCACAGTAGGGTACACTTTCTAAAGCATTTTGTTTTTGGTTTGCTTGATTTTTTAGCCTTTTGGTGGTTTGCTGACTTTGCTTTTAGGTCTCCCCGACTGGTGTATGAGGTTGTTAACTTTTTTTTAAGTCATATAACCTTTTCTTGAAGTCTTTTTCCATATTTTGAATCGCTTGTTGACCTTTGGAACATTTGGACTGTTTGTGACTTTTTTGGAAGACTAGGTTGTGTTTTGTGGTGAACACTTCCACTTTTTAGGCCCTGACTACCTGTTGCTAGTTTACAAACCTGCATACTTTTGTATCCGCTGTTTGTGGCGACATTTGTCTACTCTTTACTCATCCTATCCTTTGTTTAGGGTTTGGTCCGTTTTAGAGCCTCTAGGGTGTCGTTTGATTTGGTTGATTTCCATTCTTCCTGGACTTATTGTTTTTTTTTTTTTTTTCTGGTTGCAAGTGCATTTAAACTGTTGTAGGCTGAGTCATTTCTCAGTTCTTTGTGTTAGTAAGTGGCACCTTGCTTGTCTACTTTTGCTTGGCATAGTGGTCTTGCTAGGGTTAGATACTTTAGGTCAGTCCTTTTGTGTCTTTCTCCTTTGTTTTCTCCCACTTTGTTTCCAAGTTTAGAGGCTTTTTCTTTGCAAAAAACCTGTAGATCAAGTCTTTTTCGAGTTAGTGTCTTGATAGCTATAAGCTTAAGAACTTTTTAGCCATACTTACACAAATTGCACATAAGTTTTATTTTACTTTCCATTTTTCATAGTTCTTTTTCGTTTATAGAAAAAAGAAAAAAAAAATTGGTAGTTTAAGTTTAATAAGACTTATTTTTCTTATTACAAGATAGCATAAGATATTTTGTATCATTTCAAAAAGAAAACAAAAAAATTTTCTTTAGTAGATTTACTTAGATTTTCAGTTTTGGAAAGAAGTAAATGAAAAAATGAAAAGAGCTTTGTTGTAGAAAGTTTTGATTTCATCGCACTTTTGTTTCCTTGTTGCAACCACGCCACACAAAAGCACTACCCTTTTTGAGTAATAACAACCCTAAAAAATATTTTAATAAAATAAACTAGAAACAATTTTCCTTTTTTAGGGATACACTACACCAACTAGTTTTGGTTAGGATCTTGAGTTTAAATCACCTTAAACCACTCAAGATCACACATTGCACAAAAATCGTAGTGAGACTATCACAGGTAAACCCACCTCACTCAAAACTTGCCTGAGATCTATGCAGTAGGTCATTGCAAGATTAGATTGTTGGGAATACTCCTCCTACTTTCTGTTCGAGCATACGCCAGGATCAGATTGCGTATTGGGGACTCTTTCGAGTTTCGGGCTTAGCTACCCTGCCCATGCTTTCTGATTCGACTGGTGACTGTTCCCCCAGGAGTTTTCGGTGTTGTGGTATCCTTAGTATCTGACTCTAGGTTCATACATAGGTGACAACAGAGGGTATATCTGTTGTACCTAAGACAGACGTGGGAGGAAATCCCTTCCAAGTCTTTGGGAGGGCAGTTGGTTGATTCCAGTGCTTGCACCCTTAGTCATTGTATTGTGGACCCAGGGTAATTGTCGTCCTTCCTTCGTTGATCTATTATGGGCCCTCATCATCCCAGACTCTTCTCCGGAAAGAATCTTTGTTTTCCTGATTTGTATACTTAGGACTTTTTAGTTGGCGTGCTGTTTGCCCCCTAGTTGTAGTGGCCACTAGGTTCTAGTATGTTATTTTATATATATAATCACGGAGAATCAAGAGCTTCGTAGATCGAGGAGGTTTCAAAACCTTCCACCCCTTAGAACAGAACCTTTACTGCCAGCTAGACGACAGTGGGTAAACCTCGGTATTTCTTCAGAAACTACTCCTGAAACAGAATTACCTGAAGAAATTCTTGTAACAGAAAACCTTGAAATAGAGGTTCCTGAGGAACCAGTACCAGGTACCACAGATCAACAACACTTTAGTTCTGTTGAGGTGGAAGATCTTACTTCTGCGGAGTATAGCACTCCTTTCAATCCTCCTTTAACCAATACTAGAATTCTGCTTCTGTCACCTGTTGGTTTCCAGCAGCCCCATTTCAGTGCAGATCATTCCTTTCCCGGACATCTGATGTCTAATCTAGGAGGTGAACAGGGAGTTCCCCAAACTCCCACTTTAGGTATGAATACTAACACAGTAAAGCCTTCTTTTACTGCTACACCAAGTCAGGAACAAACCACATCTGTCTCTACTCCATCTTTCAGTTTCAACACTGGTACATTAGGTATGCCTAGTTCGACAACGATGGCATCTATTCCTACACCTACTGTTGGACCCAGCAGTACAACCAACTGTGCAACATCTCCTACTTTTCAACCGTTATATCAGATACCTAGTACTTGGATTTCTACACCTGTTATAGTACCAAGTTCTTCTGCAAACATGCCAGTCATGGGCACCATGACTGCACCTTCCACATCATCTTCTACTGGTTTCAATACCTTTGCAGGACCAAACATGATCAATGTAGCATGCATGTAGGTAATGTCCCTTTTTCCTTATTCTCAGGGGGAGGGGGTAATATTTTTAACCAACAATATGGCGGGGCTAATACCCAGCCACTGTGGATGAACCCGCAAAGCACCAATCCACTTTCGTATGGGTGGGGAAATTTTAATAACTCTTTCATACAACAACAGATGGCAGGGGGCAACCCCTACCAACAAATAACTGGGGGAAACCCCTACCAACAAGTAACTGGGGGCAACCCCTATCAACAGATGGTAGGTGGCAACTCCTATCAGCATATGGATGAGGGAAACCCTTATCACCAAATGGATGGGGGAAACCCCTACCAACAGTTCATGGGTCAAATGATGGGTGGTTCCCCTTATCAAGTACCGTCTTACCGGCCTCGTCTACCATTTCTGGCAACTTTAAATTTGCCAGATCTTTCCAAACTGATGAACGATCCTATGTGTCATAATGCTACATGGCCATCAGTTCCCACCAAGTTACCTTCGGACATTCCAAAGTTTGAAGGAAAAACAGGTGAAGACCCTGGTGACCATGTCACTACTTTCCAGTTATGGTGTTCCTCCAAATCATTAAACGAAGATTCCATCAGATTGAGATTGTTCCAAAGGACCTTAACCTGTGCTGCAGCCAAATGGTACATTGAGTTACCTGTAGCAACATTCTCTAGTTTTGGGGATCTCGCAACCGTCTTTTAAATTCACTTCCAGCTTCCTGTTCGGTATGATGCCGGAACAGAACTTTTGTCTACTTTTAGACAAAATAAAGCCACTCACTTATCTGACCACATTCAGGAGTGGTGAAGATGGAAGAGGCTCATTAAGGCCAACATACCTCCAGAATTCCTTCTTGAGTGGTACTTGAAATCACTCCTTCCTTATATTTCTAAGGAAGTAGCTACATCTGGAGTATCTAATGAGGAAGAAGCCATCCTATGGACTCAGCAGTTAGACCTTGTTTATGCACAATCTGGGTTATTGTATGAGATCATACCTGATGCACCGCGATCGAATACTGATCCGAGTAGACTGAAACCTAGACCACATGCTGACGGCATAGTGGGTTCAGTTGAATCTACAGCTTTCGAAGCGCTAACTAAATGGGTTCATGCCTTATCAGTCAAACAATCGATTGTAGATATTTCTTCTGTCACAACCTCTCCTTCTACTTTTGAGCCTGTCAACCAGGTCCAGAACAATCAAAAGGGCCCTCGGCAGCCCAATAACAAAAAGAAGGGCAAGAAAGGAGATGGGAACCAACAAAATCCCAAAAAAGACAATGCCGAAGAGGGTAACAAAGAGGAAAAGAAGGTTAAGTTCCCTTGTAAACATTGCAAGCAGAACCACCTTACTCACCAATGCCCTCTGCTTGAAGAAGCCCAGAAGCTCTTAAGAGAAAAGAAGCATGCCGTCCTGAAAGATCCATTCCCTAAAGGGAAGGGCTCAACTTCTGGCACCTCAAAAACTGGGGTCACTACACATGCTACGGTTGATCAAACGTTCATTAACATGGTTAATTCAGATGCACTCTTGCAAACTAGAGCCAGGAACTATATCCCGGAAGCACAGAAAAATGATAAGGAGATTCCAGAATCCTCCACTCCACTCCACATACCCGTGGACCCAATGCCCAACATTTCGAAAGGTGTCTTGAAGAGGGCATCACACAATCCCAACACACGGGCTGCTTCTAACTACAATGTGGTTGAAGATTTAGCCCAGACCCCTTGTACCATGTCTACTCTAGAAGTCTTGCAAAGTTGTCCTTTACAACGGAATGCACTTTTGGCAGCTATTGGGAGTATGGAATCTTCTAACATGTCTGCGTGATTTGATATGACTGATGTCAAATACCGGTTGCCCTATCACGTTGCCCTTCAGATTGAAGTCGTTCATGGTCCAATGACCATCAGACGAGCTGTAGTAGATGAGGGAGCGTCGACTTGCATAATGTCAATTTCCTGTCGGAAAGCTCTAGGTTCTCCTGAGTTAGCCCCTTCTAACACACTGCTTACTGCATTTGATGGCAGAAATTTCCGTCCACATGGAGTTTTGCCATCATTTGATGTCACTTTGGCCGGTAAGATAGTTGTTGTTGAAGTAGAAGTTCTGGACGCTCCGCTTGATTACAATATGTTATTGGGCAGGAGTTGGACATATGCCATGCAAGCTATTGCATCAGCAGTTTTTCGAGTGGTTATGTTCCCATTTGAAGGTAAGATCATTATAGTCGATCAACTTTCTTTCACTCAGAGAAACAAACAGACTTCTTCGGAAACCACAGTTCCTTTAGTTGATCAAACCACCCCAGTTAATGAGAGTTTAGGAGCAGGGCTGTATGGTTCGTTAATAGGCATTTTCGACATCCCCTCCCCTATTCTTTTTATGCGTTCTGATGTGGGTACTGCTACCAAAACATTCACGGTTGGTTTAAGAACTGACCCTAGGATCCTTCCTACTACGTCAGAACCTTTTGTGCCTCCGTCCATTGCAAAAGTGGCCTATATGGAAACACAACACACTACAATGGAACATATCATGACTCCACCAGTCTCTATTGAGTCAGATATGGACTATGCTCCGGCATGGTCACTGAATTCCACTCACCCATTTGATCGTTTAGATACGATTTTTCCATCTGATGAAGCCATCTTAGAAGTCATGGTGGGCCTGGATCAACCTTGGGAACATATGCATCATAGGTCCTACATTCTTCCAGACCTAGACATGATTGAGAGAGGAGAATTCCCTGTGAGACCCGGTGGATTGGTTGATTTGTCATATTTTCCTTCTACTTCAAGAGTTGTTTATGCTGAAGGAAATATGGCTAATATTTCAAGAACAATTCCAATCAACATTTCCACCAAACCCGGGGTCGTCGAAAAATTTTTTATTGGTGCAGACTGCTCTCCAGAAGAGATTGCTCTGTATACAAAACTTTTTAAAGAATTCCGCGACGTTTTTGCCTGGTCATATGAGGAGATGCCAGGTATAGACCCAGCCATCGTGGAACATGTCATTACGACATATCCTAACACAAAACCTGTGAGACAAAAGCTCTGTCCCGTGAACCCTAGAAAAGCGGCCGCCATCAAGGTGGAGGTTGAAAAGTTGCTCAAAGCCGGTTTCATTTATCCGATTGATATGATGGAATGGGTTTCAAACCCCGTTCCGGTTGATAAAAAGCAAGGTACTATTAGAGTCTGTACTGACTTCTGGGATTTAAACAAAGCCTGTCCGAAAGACAACTATCCCACACCATTTATCGATCAAATTATAGATGCTTGTGCGGGACACGAGATGTTCTCTTTCATGGATGGTTTTTCAGGTTACAATCAAATAGAAATCAAACCCGAAGACCAGCATAAAATAGCTTTCATTTTCCCATGGGGGACCTTCGCTTATCGAAAAATGCCATTCAGCTTGAAGAATGTTGGAGCTACCTTCCAGCGCGCGATGAATTTTGCTTTTCATGATATCAAACACATTGTAGAACCTTACTTGGATGATCTCTCGGTGCGATCTCGAAAGAGACGGGATCATCCAGATCATCTTAGAAAAGTGTTTGAAAGATGCAGAAAATATAAGATTCGTTTGAATCCGAATAAGTGTGTGTTCTGTGTCGAATCGGGATGTTTACTGGGCTTCATTGTCTCCAATCGTGGCATAATGGTCGACCCACTTAAAGTAGAGGCGATTGTAAATCTGCCTCCTCCTCGCACCTTGCGACAACTTCAAATTCTGGAAGGCATGTCTAATTTCTTACGGCAATTTATCATAAACTACGCTAAAATTACCAAAGGTTTTATGAGGCTACTCAAACAAGACTCCTACTTTGTGTGGGACGAAGCTGCTCAAGCATCCTTTGAAGCTTTAAAAAAGGCACTCCTTTCAGCACCCTTGTTGAGCCCGCCAGATTACTCAAAAGATTTTTTTTTATACCTGGCAATGTCTCTTACTACAATTGGTATAGTTTTGGTTCAGGAAGACGATATGCTCCAAGAGCATGTTGTCTACTATCTTTCTCGCGCATTGATAGCCCCCGAGGTTAAATATTCGCACTTTGAGAAGTTAGCACTTGCTGCGGTCTATGCGGTACAGAGGCTTCGTCACTATATACTTTTACGAACTACTATGGTGATAGCAGAAATCAATCCTTTCCAGTACGTTCTCACCCGACAAATCATCGGTGGGAAATATAATAAATGGATTTTAATCCTACAGGAATTCGATTTGGTATTCCAATCAGCCAAATCGAAAAAATCACTAGTGTTTGCTGAGTTAATCTCAGAATTTCCAAGCGACCTAGAACGTGTTGAGGAAGAAACATCATTCCCTGATGAACATATCTTCCTCATTGCCTCTTCTGACCCTTGGTACGGAGATATTTTAGTATATCTCCAGACTTTGAGGTGTCCTACCACTTTTTCTCGAGAAGAGCGACGCAAGCTCAAAAGCCATGCGAAGAACTACCTTATCATCTCAGATACTTTATATCGACGTGGGGTAGATTCCATTTTACGATGCTGCTTAACTCAGGAAGAAGCTGAAGCAGTATTAAATTATGCCCACAGTGGAGCTTGTGGGGGACATCTTTCCAGGTTGGCAACAGCTCAGAAGATACTATGTGCCGGATATTTTTGGCCCACGATCTTTAAAGATTGTGTGGAAGCAGTGAAACACTGTCGACCGTGTCAGTTTTTCACTAAGAAAATGAGGGCACACCCAACTCCTCTTCATCCTGTAATTACAGCAGGTCCCTTCACAAAATGGGGGGTTGATTTCATGACATGCAACCCAGTTTCAGCTAGAGGTCATCATTACATCATCGTTGCCATTGACTACTTTACTAAGTGGGCAGAGGCAATGCCTACTGTTAAGGCGGATGGAGAAACTGTCGCTTATTTCATGTTTAATCAGATCATAGCACGGTTTGGCATACCTAAAGAGATAGTGACTGATCATGGCAGTCATTTCCAAAATAGCATGATGACTGAGTTATATACAATGCTTGGTTTTCGACAAGAACATTCGTCTTCATACTATCCTCAGGCGAATGGACAAGTTGAAGCAGTGAACAAAACTTTAAAGGTTATACTACAAAGAACTGTTAATGGCAGTCGGACTAACTGGCACATCATGCTGTACCCGGCTCTTTGGGCTTACTGAGCCAATGTTAAGACTGCTACCGGTTTCTCTCCCTCCCAACGTGTGCATGGGATAGAAGTAGTCGTGCCAATTGAATGCGAGATTCCTTCGCTAAAACTAGCAGTTCAGTTACTACCCGATACTTCAATAATCGAAGAACGTTTGTTACACTTAGAACATCTAGACGAACAGCGCTGGGATGCGCTTACAACAAACGAAGTTCACAAAAAATGAGTCAAAGGATAGTACGACAAATCCATCAAACCTAGGGTTTTCATTGAAGGAGACTTGGTCTTACTTTGGGATCAAGAAAAAGAACCTTTAGGACCTGGAAAATTTAAATCCAGGTGGCTCAGACCTTTTATAATTTCCAAAGTATTGAAGAAAGGTGCCTACGAACTGGTGGATCACGAAGGTAATAAGTTGGTCGGGCCTAGACTTGGGCTCTACCTGAAGAAGTACTATGCCTAGGATAAAATACTTTTTCTTGTAACATAGCTGTATATTTTTGTAAAGCTAGTTTTGTTATGCTCATTAGGTAATCTTATGTGTGTCTCTTGTTTCGTGTACCAGATGTCAACTGCACATTTCTTAGGATTTGTTGATGGCGCCAATCGCCACACCTGTCAGTTGGTTGCAGCAGCTTGGGTCATTTATTCACCCGCTGACCAACTTGTCTCTTCGGGGGGGGTTTGTTTGGGACCTACCACAAATAATGTGGCTGAATATAGTGCAGTCATAGAACTTCTCCGAGATGCTCTCAGTCATGGCATTTCGTACCTGGAGGTAAGGCTTGACTCACAATTGATTGTATTTTAGTTAACAGGTGTTTATCACATTAGAGATCCAGGATTGATACGTCAGTTTCTACGAGTTAGACTATTGGAAAGACAATTTCATTCTATCAGATATGAACACATTCCAAGAATTTTAAACACTTTAGCTGATTCATTAGCAAACTATGTGTTGGACTGGCATTTGTATCACACATTATCATAAACAACATTGCACACATTAAATTAAAACGCATACACATGTAAATAACCGATACTGTATATAGTTGGTACCGTATCAAAAAATATGAGTTTTGAGTTACAGGTCTATCAAGTCAAGTCATAAAAGTACAAAAGATGGGCATAGTAGCCTCAAAAATATATACATAGAATGTTTTCTTCTCCTATGGAGAAGGAGGGACCTCCTCATCATCTACTGCATTTCGATAGCATATGACTAGTCTAGCAACCCTCCGCAGCACCCTAAGCCATGCTGGGGGCACCCCAACAACATCTTCCTGCATATCAATAGGTATCTGGTCCATACGGCATGCAGGAATCTCATGAGTCAACCAACTCATTTTTCTCTCCAGGGTTCCCAACATAGCATCCGCTGCGGTAATATCAGCTAGCCTCACATAGATGGTAGGATGTCCCTCAGGACCAATAGGCCCAACATCTGCATATGACACTCGATTAGAACTTCAAAACTCATTCGTAAAAATCAAATACTTGAAAAAGTTTGAAAAAATTAAATAATTTCTCAAAATTTAAACATACCAATATCTCCCCAGGATCCACCTGGCAGAAGCACCAGCTCTGGATCATGACGGAAATCCAATCCAGCATAGGGAAACTGCTCAAAAGCGGGTACTTGCCTCTCCCACCACCCCCAGAAGTCATCAATATGGTAACAATAGTGACTTTCCCCACCACCCTGACAGAGGAAAATGTCACCCCAACGGCCTAGTCTGGGCTCACGGGGGTTAACCTGTGGTAGAGGCATCGCCAAACTAATAGCAGGCATCCTCTCAAAGAAGAAAGTACACAAAATACTTCCATACCCAAAATTCTTTATTGTGCCGGATTTGCAACCTGTCAATTGAGATTTCATGTTTGCCAGCAAACTAGTACTCCAATCATAAACATTACCGTGCAAACATTGTACACCAATGTGCATCGAATGCCTGGAAGCTAAGTGTTGTGATGCACTACCGGCTACTCGGTTGATCATGCTCACTATCACTTTCAGAGGGAGACCATCAATAGTTGAAATCAAGACTTGGCTTCCCGATTTTTCTGCTCCAGCAACACAGTATGTATTCACATATTATTGCACTGATCGTGCACCCAAACGAGAAGACCCTTTTAGGTTGATTACATCTCCTCTCCTTGAGAGACCAATAATAAAGTATATGTCATCAACAGTAAGCTCCAATGTTTTTCCACAGATGACAAAGGTGTTGGTATCCACATCCCAATACTGAATCAGTCTTCGAAACAGTTTGTTTAATGCCCTCATGTTTACGGTTCGATAAAACTTCAACAAACCGCATCTTCGGAGCGCATGGAGGGTAGCCGGATCTTGCATGGCTAACCTATCCATGTCCTCATGCTCCCTCTCCCTCCATTGAAGGACCATCCTGCACAAAAAACCAAAAATTTTTGAGTCTCGGCACTTGTATGTAAGCTTTCAAGTATGTACGCTACTGTGTATACTACACAGTAGCGTGTAGGCGCTACTGTGTATACTACACAGTAGCGTGTAGGCGCTACTCTGTTTGAGCAAAGTAGCGCCCATCGAGTTTATATGCTACTCTTTTGTTTACACAGTAGCGCCCGCGCATAAAAACTCATGAGCATTACGTTGCAAGCTATTTTTGCTCAAAAATTTATAAACAAACCATGAAATTGCAAGTCAGGGAGATTTCAACTTACTTGGTGGAGGAAGTTTGGTGGTTGGATTCTCGGTTCGATCGCAATGGAGAGTTGAAATTCGCAAAATGTTGCCCTAATTTTTTCCCTACAACACAAATTGAAAATTGATTTTTAAACAATGAAATTTTATATAAATTGGATTTTGATTTTTACCCATATTTGTTAAATTTCTATAGTTTCAAAACTTTCAAAAAACCCTAATTAATCAATTGAAACACACAATACGGTATAACACTGATCCAAGCTCAATTTTCACTTAATTGTTGTCGGATTCGTCTCCTAAGCTCAAATTTCTTGATGATAGATCTTGTCAGTTAACTAAATATTCCACATTCATTTATCATTCGAGATTTTTGCCGCATCGACTAATATTTTGTTGCACACCAAGTTTTGGCAGGGTATGAAGCTATGATCCTAGAAGTTGACCTTTAAGTCATTTTAAGCTCTTGTTTGGACTATTTAAACCTAAACAAGATTGCCGAGCAAGCTTCTCCTCTTTGAGCTCGTTAAATTAATCGAAGGCTCAACCACTCAGGTATAGAATTACCCCTTTTCCGGGCCTAAGTGGATTAACTACGGAAAAGGTATACTCTAGGTATACTCCTGTATGCGCTAGAAGAGTTCTCCTTTCATTGTTTTATACTTTTTCGGGGGAGGAGACTAAATGTACGAAAAAGGACCTTTTGGAGTCTCTCTTTAGGGTTTCCAGACTCTCTAAACATGAAAATACCAAGCGATCATTCACCTACTCGGGCTCGATGTGAAATCCACGAGAGGGTAAGTAGAGGACTGTTTAAGTTTTTCAACTCTATAAACAAGAAAACACCGCTGAGAATAGACCAATCCGGGCTCGATATAAAATCCACGGATAGGTGAAAAGAGGATTGTTTAAGTTTTTCAGACTCTATAAACAGGAAAACACCGGAGAGCATTAATCTGCTTGGGCTCGATACTAAAATCCACGAGCAGATATATGGAGTTATTGTTTAAGTTTTTCAGACTCCTTAAAATTGAAAACACCGGCGAGCAAGAACAGATCTCGGCTCGATATTAAAATCCAGAGATCAGTAAATATAGAGTAATCTTCTATCTCTTCTTCGAACTCTATAAATTATGAAGAAGGTACTGAGTTTTCCACCCATGGGCTTGTTAAAATTTTTACATGGTTGGATCTATTGAGTTTTCATTCTTTCTTGGACTCATTAAAACAACAAGAAGGGTATTCTTTTATCTAAAAACAATAAGGAACGGGAAAGACATATCATATCTTCATTGTCAAAGGCAGTTTCAGTCAAGTTCTATCCTTGAACAAAACACCTACTTGAGTCTATCTTGTCGGTTGGGTTTTGTTTTTGGCCTCAGAGTGAACCTTTCCTCCGAGTTATTTACTCCCCCGGTTGGTTATTCTTCCAACCATATGGAGGGTCTGTTAATGTCTCTTACATTTCAGACTTATTTACCCCATTAAGTTAGAAACTGCCTGAGTCACTTTGTGTCATGCTCAATGTTCAAGGATATACCCTGTGTCGGCCATTCTGCAGTTTACCTTGACCTCATGTGTCGGCCTCCCTAATGTCAGTCTTGTTACATATTATTCCATATCAGCTCTTACCAGTTGAGTGTTCCTCGAGTTGGATGATGGAGGATGCCTTAAGGCCTCCCTTCCGATGGACTTCTTCCCATCGACACCAAAGCATTATTCTGGGTTTGAAGTTTAGAGTTTCGGTTAGTACCTTGGAGATTGCAGTCACCAGTGGCAATTTTCCTCGCTGTTGATTGATGAGAATACATCAATGTCTCTTCTTCGATAGGATTCCCAAGTGTTCGACTCCAAGTCCATCTATTCACATTTGGCGAATCGTACTTGGTACCTTGGACCCCATCATCATTATTGGTGGAAGTCCTCGCGTTTGTTAACGGTATACATCAATGGCCGGTAATCAAACAATACCCCCCATGTTCGACTATCAGCTCATCTATTCACATGGTTAGGGTTTGTACCTAGGGTTGTTGTGGGATGAAGACCTTGGGATTTTGATGACATTACCTCATTCTGTTATCACCCAAGTTGCGCAAGACTGAGCCTCACTTATGTTCGGCTCTCCATGAGACATAGATCCAGTTTGTTGCTATGGCTATGATCTCTCAGTTTGACATGGATCCACGCTCGTATTTCAAGTGGGCATGCTTTATATACATCTCCTTGTTATGTATCGGAGATCATGTTGTATCACACTACACATCTATATGATGTCAACAATGTAATTGCTCATTGACCTTGATCTTTGTTGCAGGTTTCTTGTGACTTGTTTTCTACGGTTCTGTGCTCCTCCTCTGGCTTTGGATTATAATGTATTTCAGCCATCATTTCCCTCTGACCTCACACATTAGGGGGCATCTGTTATAGGTAAAACTTGCACCTCTCCGTCCGTGATCACCCTAAGCTACTGATCACACAAAAGGACAACTTGGATGGAGAAGCATGTTGACCTTGGATGATATGTCAACTCACTCTATTTCCTGACATTACTGGAAAACCCCAAAAAATATCATTTTGAGATATGAGCGCTACTCTACTCAAAGAGACTAGCGCCCATACGCTACTCCACTGTATAATAGTAGCGCCCATATCCAAGTATACGCTACTCCTTCTCAGCATAGTAGCACTCACAATGTAAAATCAAATGAGCGCTAGTTGTTAAGCACTAGGGTAGCGCCTTATATGCTACTCCACTGAACAAGAGTCGTGTACATCTTAAAAGATGATTAAAAAATAAATTAATTCATCTAGGAGGATTAGTTGATGGTAGTTTCGTAACTCCCCCAACTTCCTCCTTAACTACATATCGACCTGAACTGCTTCTTTAATCCTATAAATACCAAGAAGGTTAAAGGAGAAGGGTTAGAAATTGGAGATAGTAAGAGTGATTAATGGAAAAACTTTGAAGAAGCTTGCATTGGAGGAGTTGATGCTGAAGACATCCAAGCCAGAGAAGAGCCAGAGCCCAGAATCTAGTTGCAGGAGCCTGTTTCATGATCAGGTATACTTGTACATCATTCTACTTTTGACTAATAAAGGTTGAAGTGTCTTTCTTGTTCCAATTTGAATGTGTTATGAAATGGAATCTTAATTTGGATCTGTTTTGGTCAATGCTGAATGTTAAACATTGTTTTTGTTTCTTTCAAGCTTTATATATTGCCCAAAATGTTTTGAGAAAGGTATTGTTATTGCAGGTTTGCTGAAGGAAAGGTAGATTTGGAAGTTGAACACGAGATCAAGTCAAGGCTAGGATCAGACTTCGATTGAAAGGTATGTTCCCAAGATCTACAACTTATTTCTTTTTGGTAAATGTCTCTGTAATAGCATCAATACACTTACCTGTCACCCCAACCAAGTTGATAGCATTAGTTTCCTTGCTATAGGGTAGATTTGCCCGCCAATATATATAAAGCTTGAAAGAAACAAAAACAATGTTTAACATTCAATATTGACCAAAACAGATCCAAATTAAGATGTCATTTCAGAACACATTTAAATTGGAACAAGAAAGACACTTCAACCTTTATTGTCAAAAGTAAAATGAAGTACAAGTATACCTGACTTTGAGGCAGGTTCCTGCAACTTGATTCTGGGCTCTTTCTCTTCTTTGGCTTGAATATCTTCATCATCAACTCCTCCAATGCAAGCTTCTCTCTATGTCTCAAAGTTTCTCCATTAATCCATCTCACTATCTCTCCATATCTAACCCTTCTCCTTTAATCTTCTTTGTATTTATAAGATTAGAGAAGTAGTTCAGGTCGATGTATAGTTATGGAGGAAGTTAGGGGAGTTGGCAAAACTACCAGGAACTAATCCTCCTCAAGAAATTAATTTATTTTTAATCATCTTTTAAGATGTACGCGACTCTTGTTCAATGAAGTAGCGTATAGGGCACTACTTTAGTGCTTATCAACTAGCGCTCATCGAGTTTAAAATGTTGAGCACTACTATGCTGAGAAGGAGTAGCCTATATTAGGATATGGGCGCTACTATTATACACTGGAGTAGCGTATGGGTGCTAGTCTCTTTGAGTAGAGTAGCGCTCATATCTCAGAATGATATTTTTTGGGTTTTTCCAGTAATGTCAGGAAATGGAGTGAGTTCAAAGTATCATCCAAGGTCAACATGCTCCTCCATCCAAGTTGTCCTTTTTTGTGATCAACAGCTCAAGGTGATCACGGATGGAGAGGTGCAAGTTTGACCTATAACAAGCATCTCATTTGCAAACCAATGCTCCATCCTATCCTGGAGAGCATAACCCATAAGATTTTTCATTACCCAATAGAGCACAATGGTGCGCTCATACAAGCTTAAATGACCCCTGGTGTTTCCTGGATCCATGACCCAATTTGCAGTCTGACGACGTTCCACATCCAAAGTTTCCTTATCAAACTAGTTCCAAAGTTGTCGTTCCATAGTGCAAATCTCTTTCTAGAGATCCGAGGGAACATCCCGAACAAAGGCACTGGATTCCCAACAGGCCTTTTCCTGGGCATGAGAGAAAGTCCCACCAGATTCACCCTCAGAAGTCTCCCCCACTCGAGAATGATGAAGGAATGCAATGGCACTGCATCTATCCCAATTACCATGATCACCCATACTATCTAAGCTCTTATAGACCTCAATCTCTTTCACATCCAAAAAACAACGGCAGTGCATGCAACTAAATCTCTCAACTCTATGTTCATGTCTACAACCTTCCTTGGGTTTAAAAAGAGTTCCTCCACCCACTGTCCATGAATGGAAAATATTACTGCAACTGAAGGTGGTGATCTTTCGCATGGTCCATTAATGGAAAATCATGCTTCACCTAAATCCTTCCCTCCTGTACTCATGGTAGAAGTACCTTTCCGAGTTAGTGAGAAGACATCAAACTCCATGGGAAAGGGATGAAAATACTGCTCACCGATCATCCTTTAAAAGAAGGGCAAAAGAACAAGGGAGGAATGGATCATGTGGCAGTATGATCCTCCGCCTGACGTCGCCCTTCGTCATCAGCATGGTAACTCATCATATCGCGGGAAAGAATATCCTTACATATGTCTTTCATATCCGAATTCGACAGGTTTTCCCACGTTTGGGCGCTTAGGTCCAAGTGATTCACTGCCCCAAGGTTAGCGAGCAGGTCCGCCAACTTGTTCCCATTGTTCTTAACATGGGAGAAAGAAATATCCATCCCCAGAGATAGCAGAGATGCTAAATTATCCATCTTTCCCTCCAACCACCACGACGTCTCCACCTTTGAGCTGCATTTTCCCTTGTGAACCTCAAAGGACATGTGGAGAATAATCTGGGCATCACCCTCCACAACAAGGGGAGTACAATTATGGGTACAAGCCAACTGGATTCCCTGAAGAAGACCTTCCAGCTCAGCTGCATTATTAGTCTCATGCCCCAGATGGCCAATTTTGAAGCTGACCATTAACCCGTATGTATCCCTGAGAACACACCCGTAGCTGGCTGGGTCGGGATTAAGAGGTATAGATCCTTATTATCAATACAATTTCAACATTATTTGGGAGTATCACCTATAGGTTTCCTTTTACGCATTGGGAGTATCACCTATAGGTCTCCTAAAGCTTCCTTGACCACTATTAAAGAATTTTACATAATGTAGTTAGCAATCCCATTTACTACTTTGTGTAAATGTCAATACTCAGGACATTTCTTCAGTCAACGTGGTCACAAGATATGATTCAAATGGGAAATTGCTTCCAAACTCAATTAAGCCAAAAATATAGGCATACGATCTTATTTTACAATGGTCCTTTATCTGAAACTAAATACAATATTGGATCGATCATTACAAACAGAGACCTCTCTCTAGAGCTGTGTAAGCTCCAAGATTAAAAATTATAAGCTTGTTCCTCTTGATTGAACCTTCCTCGAGCTAACTAAGCTACCTAAAAGTTTCTGGGAGCTAACAAGATCTGTAAGCTAAAGCTAAGCTATCCATATAAATGACTAAACTGGATTAAATAAAACTCTTACTTTGTTTTCCAGATCCTTCAAAGAAGGAACAAAGTCCTTATTTGACTCTACTATCCTCTATGACTTATGATTCTTGATATTTGTTATTTTCCAGTATGGTAAACAAGCAGCTCATTTTATTTTTGCTTATTGTGGTTTTTTTACTTTTGGAAAATTATTGATGAAAACTATCAAGGATTAGAGTGAAGGAGGAATATCTTGCATGTGGATCATTTCTGCATTCAGAGTGACTTATGAGAATCCTATACATTGGGTATTTTTACCTACATTAAGATTTGGTAAGCATTAACATTTTGTTGAAATCATGGTGGTGTAATAGTTAATTTATTGACCACCTTACAAATTGGGGTGATATCATATGATATTTGTATAAGATGTACTTTATAATTGTATAAATGGTAACTGAAAGGGTATTTCTACTATTTATTTGTGCTACATCTTTTAGAATGGGAAACATATTAACTTTGATTTTGAATTTGGTTGCAGAGAAAAATTAGTGGATTATGTTCTTGCCTCTGGAAAAATATATGAGGGAGAAGGGTTTAAATACATTAAGGAGTCCTTTGAAAATGGCACACTTCATCTCATTAGCCTTTTGAGTGATGGTGGTGTTCATTCGCGATTAGATCAGTTGTAGGTATTCTATATCTATAAATGCATTATTATGAGTTGTTTATCTTAGAAAAGCTTATAGATTTATCCGTGCTATGCAATTTTTAATCTTTGTATTTCTCCATCCTGTAGTTGAATGCTATTTATATCACTAGGCCGGATTGAGTTGGGTCTAAATATGTTATAATTGTAGAACCCATTGATCTACTGACATAAATTTAAGAGAAGGATACTCTTACATGGATCCATCAAGCAACCATTAGAAAAGATGCTCATTCTTATCCATCAATACTTGAAATTTTAGTTAGATGTAGACTTCATGAGTATGTGTATGAACTTGAATGCCAACTTTGTCCTGCAAAACGTTTCTCTATTACTATTTTCTTTATTGAATCAATGTTGCATATGAAACCTTTCAAGTTCAGCCAACTTATAAGGTCAGAGCCATTCACACTACTTTATTAGGTCTCTCAAGTCAAAAACAATGTTGGGATTATTAGTCTTTTCGTAGAATTACAAATGATGCAATATTGGTGTTAATATTGCCCCTTTCCCCAATTCTTAAAGGGTTCTATCTCAATGGTAGAGCGCCTGCTTTACAAGCAGTAGGTTGAAGGTTTGATTCCTTCGTGCCCTAATGATATTGCAATATTGATGTTTTAAATAAAATATATTTTATTGTGGCTACGAGGGGGGTTCTAAACTGACTTCATATGTCACTACGAGGGGGGTTCTAAACCGCCCCCAAAGGTTTGTAAATCGTTTTAGGGGGGTTTTCAAACCGCCTCTGTAGGTACCTACGAGGGGGGTTTATAACCTCCCCCAAAGGTTTGCAACAAGTTTAGGGGGGGTTTTGAACCACCTTCGTAGGTACCTACGAGGGGGGTTTAAAACTGCCCCCACATGTTTGTAAAGAGTTGTAGGGGGGGTTTTGAACCGCCTCCATAGGTACCTACAAGGGGGGTTTAAAACTACCCCAAAGGTTTGTAAAGAATTTTAGGGGGGTTTGAACCGCCTCCGTAGGTACCTACGAGGGGGGTTTAAAACCACCACCAAAGTTTTGTAAATATTTTTAGGGGGGGGTTGAACCACCTCCGTAGGTACCTACGAGGGGGTTTTAATACCACCCCCTAAGGTTTGTAAAGAGTTTTAGGGGGGGTTTTGAACCACCTCTGTAGGTACCTACAAGGGTGGTTTAACACCGCCCCCAAAGGTTTGTAAAGAGTTTTAGGGGGGGTTTTGAACCGCCTATGTAGGTACCTATGAGGGGGGTTTAAAACTGCCCCCAAAGTTTTGTAATAAATACTTTCAAGAGTGGTTCGGAACCACTCCCGTAGGTACCTACGAGGGGGGTTTATATCCACCCTTAAAAGTGACTTTTGGGGGCGGGATCATAACCGCCGCCAAATGTCACTTTAGGGGCGGTTTTAATCTCTTCTAGAACCGCCCCTAAAAGTCAAAACTTTTATTGTCGGTGTTATTAGGGGTGATTTTTTAAAGACTGCCCCCAAAAGTAACTTTTGGAGGCGGAAGACAACTACCCCTTAAAGTGAAAAAATGACTTTGGGGGGGGAGTTTCGAACCGCCCCTACAAGTCCAAAAGTAACTTTTTGGGGGGGGTTTAGAATGGCCTCCAAAAGTGGCTTTTTGGGGGGGTTTAGAACCGCCACCAAAAGTGACTTTTGGGGGGGGGGGGGTTTAGAACCACCACCAAAAGTCGCTTTTGGAGGCGGTTCTAAACCCCCCCCAAAAGTCACTTTTAGGGGTGGTTTTGATCTCTTCCAGAACCGCCCCTAAAATTCAAAACTTTTGGTGTCGGTGCTATTAGGGGCGGTTTTGGAAAGACCGCCTCCAAAGCCAAAAATGCCTCCAAAATTTACTTTTGGAGGCAGAAGACAACTGCCCCTAAATGTCAAATTTGTTGTAGTGTGCCTGGAGAAAATATTGAAGTGTCTGAGTGTTTTTATCATCGTTGGGAGAATTTTGAAGTGGCTGAGGCAACTATTGAAGTGCATGGGGAATTTCTATCATCATTGGGTCAATTTAGAAGTGCATGGGGTAAGTATTGAAGTGCCTCGAGGGAATTTTGAATTGCTTGGGGAAAATATTGAAGTGCATGGAGAGTTTTTATCATCCTTGGGAGAATTTAGAAGTTCCTAAGAAAATATTGAAGTGCTTAGGGAATTTTTATCATCTTTGGGAGAATTTAGAAGTGTTTGGGGCGCTTTTCTCATCACTAGGTGAATTTAGAAGTGCATGGGGCATTATTCTCATCCCTGGGTGAATTTATAAGTGCATGGGGTTGCTATTTATCAATTTATGGATTCTTTTATGGTGTTGGGACATTTTAAAAGAGTGATGGACGAAGTTATCACTTTTCAGGGAAGCTTTGTATGGATTGAGCCATTTTGAGTATTCACTGACAAATATGAAACTCTCCTACCATTCGACACCAAGGAGAATAAATTTTGGTGAGAAGATTGGAATTGGTCCAATAACTATCTCTCTATATAAAGGAAGTCTCCCTCTACTAGGATATTCACTTAATTCTATCAATGTTTTGGCATGTCAGGATTCATGACCCCACATGTCCATTGGACCATTAAGGGACGAGATAACAAGTAGAGCCCCTACTTTCCTTGAATCTAGTTAGTGTAGTTGTGTTTCATCGACACCCTCTATTTGTGAGTGATCAAATACTGCTTGTGAAATGTATAAATAAATCCATCCTCTCCTCATTCATACACTTGTTCATTTGAGAGTCTAGGAGTCGAGAGAGTCAAGAGTTGAGCTTCGGTGTATGTTCTTTTGTTTCACTACCTTAGTAATCCACGTAATCAAAATCTTGAGTCTTATTGGCAAAAGATTCGCCAATTTTTTACTATATTTTATAAATCAATGAAATATTCACCAAGTTTTTACATTTTTTATAATTAAGTGAAATATTCACCAAGATTTTACAATATCTTATAATTTATTGAAATATTCACCAATCTTTTACAGCATTATATAATGAAATGAAAGTTTCGCCAAAAAAATTATATATACATATTATATTATTGATAAAATCCCCTTCAAATTTTCCTATATATCGGGGATATTCGCCCATTTTTTATACATATAAATTTTGGGGGAATTCTTAAAATCATCCCTACTCTCTACCTCTCTATCTATCTAAAACTCTAACCCCCAATCTCTCTCTCTCTCTCTCTCTCTCTCTCTCTCTCTCTCTCTCTCTCTCTATCTATCTAAACCCCTAATCGCTAATCTCACTCTCTCTAAATCCCTAACCCCCAATATCTCTCTCTCTCTGAACCATAACCTCCAATCTCTCTCTATCTTTGTCTCTCTCTAATCCATTGACCCCCAGTATCTCTCTCTCTCATCCCCTAACCCACAACCTCTCTTTCTAAAACCCTAACCAACAATCTCTCCCTATCACTCAAAACCCCTAACCCTCAATATCTATCTCTATTTCTAAATCACTAACCATGAATGTCACTCTTTCTATCTATTTATATTTCTCTCTCTAAACGTAACCCTAAAAATCCCCATCTCTCTCTCAACACCTAACCCCCAGTGTCTCTCTTTCTCTCTCTCTCTCTAAGCCCATAACCTCCAACATATCACTCTCTCTAAACTCGTCTATCTATCTATCAATCTAAAAATCTATTATCCATTCTCTCTCTCTCTCTCTCCAAACACCTAATACCCAATCTTTCTTTTACTAAACCCCTAACCCCAACATCTCTCTCTCTAAACCCATTACCCCTAGTCTCTCTCTTTCTCTAAACCTATAACCACCAATCTCTCTCTCATGATCTAAACACGTAACCCCCGATCTCTTTATCTCTCTCTAAGTACATAACCCCCAATCTCTCTCTCTCTCTCTCAAACCCATATCCCCCAATCTCTCACTTTTTATCTATATCTTTCTCTCTAATTCCCTGACCCTCAATCTCTCTCTCTCTCTCTCTCTCTCTCTCTCTCTCTCTCTCTCTCTACGTAAACCCCTACCATACAATCTCTATTTCTCTCCCTCTCTATATAAACCCATACCCCCCACTCTCTCTCTCTCTCTCTCAAAACCCTTCAACCTCTCTCTCTCTCTCTCTCTCTCTCTCTCTCTCTCTCTAAAACCTTAACCTCCAATCTCTATATTTCTCTCTGAACCCTTAACCATCAATCCCTCTCTCTCTCTCGCTCTCTTCTCTCTCTCTCTCTCTCTCCAAAAACCCCCACTCTTCACCCACCTACCCCTCCTCCCTCTCTATGTTTCTCTCCACCCCACCACTAACCACCCATACTACCCTATGATCTCTCTCTATCTCTAAACATTTATTAACCCACAACCTCTCTCCCTCTATGTGTGTGTAAACCCCTAAAACCTGATATCTCTCTATCTCTCTAAATACCTAACCTCCAACCTCCCTCTCTCAATCACCAAACCTCTCACCTTGAATTTCTTACTCTCTCACTCACTCACTCTCTCTCTCCCTCTCTCTCTCACTCTCTATCTCTCTCTCTAAACCCCTAACCCATAATCCCCCTGTTTATCGCTCTCCCTCTCTCTAAACCCTTAACAACCAATCGATCTCTCTCTTTAACTCCCAACCCCCAACCTCCTCATATCTCTTTAAACCAGCAACCCCACTATCTCTCTCTCTCTAAACCCCTAACACCCCAATATCTTTATCTCTCTCTCTAAACCCCTAACCCATAACCCATAACTATTGCCAATTTCTTTATTTCCTGAAACTCCAAATCTCTCTTTATCTAAACCCATAAACCCTAATATCTCTCTTTTTCTCTCTCTATAAGCCCCTAACCCTTAATCTCTCTTTCTCTCTAACTCTATCTTTCTAAACACCTAACCCCCAATCTATCTCTTTCTATCTAAACCCCTAACCACCAATCTCTCTCTCTCTAAACCCCTGATACCCATTCTCTCTCTATATCTATCTATCTATATAAACCCCTAACCCTCAATCTCATGTTATCTCTCTCTAATCCCCTAACCCCCAATCTCTATTTCTCTCTCTCTCTCTTTAAATGCCTAACTCAGAATATCTCTTTCATTCTCTCTCTCTCTCTCTCTCTCTCTCTCTCTCTCTCTCTCTCTCTCTCTCTGCCTAAAACCCCCACTGCTCACCCACCTACCCCTCCCCCCTCTGTATGTTTCTCTCCCCCCCACCACTAACCATCCATACTCCCCTATGATATCTCTCTATCTCTAAACCCCTATTAGCCCATAATCTCTTTCGCTCTGTATGTGTAAACCCCTAAGCCTCGATATCTCCTCTCTCTCTAAAAACATAACCTCCAATCTCCCTCTCTCTATCTCTAAACCCCTAAACTTGAATTTATCTCTCTCTATCACACTCACCTCACTCTCTCTCTCCCTCTCTCTCTAAACCCTTAACCCTCAATCCACCTAGTTATCTCCTTCTCTCTCTAAATCCTTAACACCTAATCGATCTCTCTCTCTCTCTCTCTCTCTCTCTCTCTCTCTCTCTCTCTCTCTCTCTAAACCACTAACCCCTAATCTATGTCCCTCTCTCAACCCCTAACCCATTACCTCTAAACCCTAACCTCCAATATCTCTCTCTCTCTCTAAAACCCCTTACCCCCCAATATTTGTCTATATTTCTCTCTCTAAACCACTAACCCAAAATATTCTCTCTCTCTCTCTCTCTCTCTCTCTCTCTCTCTCTATTTATCTATCTTTTTCTAAATGACTAAACCCTAGATCCCAATCTCTCTCTCTCTAAACCCCTAATGCCCAATCTCTTTCTTGCTCTCTAAACCCCTAACCTCAAATATATCTCCCTCTCTCTAAAACCCCCCCCTCTCTATCTATCTATCTATCTAAACCTTTAACCCACAATTCTCCTCTCTTTCTCTCTCTATCTATCTAAACCCCTAATCCCAAATCTCTATTTCTCTCTAAACCCCTAACCGCCAATAACTATCTTGAAACCACTTAACCCCAATCTCTCTCTCTCTCTAAACCCCTAACCACCAATCTCTCTCTCTCACTCTAAACACCTAACCCCTAATCTCTCTCTCTCTCTCTCAATCCCTAAACCCCAATTTATCTCTCTCTATCAATCCCTAACCCCCAAGCTCTCCCTCTCTCTCACTCTAATTCATTAATCCCTAATCTCTCTCTCTCTCTTTATCCCTAAACTCTTAACCCCAAATATATCTTTCTCTCTAGCTCTATCTAACTAAACCTATAACCCCCCCCCTTCTCTCTCTCTCTATTTAAACTCTTGACCCCCAATCTCTTTTTCTCTCAACCCTAACACCCAATATCTCTCTCTCTAAACGACTAAACTCAAATATCTCTCTCTAAAAATCTAACCAACAATCTCCCTCTCTCTAAACATGTAACCACCAATATATCCCTCTAAAACCCTAACTTCCAATCTTTCTCTCTCTCTGAACCCCTAACCACCAATATCTATCTCTATCTCTAAATCCCTAACCCCCAATCTCTCTTTCTCTCTCTAAACCCCCAATCTCTCTCTCCAAACACCTAACCACCAATCTCTCTGAATCTCTAAAGCACTAACCCGCAATCTCTCTTTCTAAATTACTAACCACCAATCTCTCTCTTAATCTCTCTCTCTCTAAACTCTTAACCCTTAGTCTCTCTATCTCTCTCTAAACACCTAACTCTCAATCTCTCCCTCTCTCTATCTAAATCCCTAACTTCCAATCTCTTTCTGTCTCTTGCTCGACCCCTAATCCCCAATCTCTCTCTCTCTCTCTCTCTCTCTCTCTCTCTCTACCAACCATCAATATCTTTCTTTTTATCTCTCTCTATCTATCTAAACCCCTAAAGTTCCAATCTCTATATATCTCTCTAAACAACTAAACCACAATCTTTCTCTCTCTCCCCAAAACCCCCCTTCTCACACACCTACCCCTCCCCCCTCTTTATTTCTCACTCCCCCTCACCACTAACCATCCATACTCCCCCTTGTGATCTCTTTCTATCTCTAAATCCCTATTAACCCCAGATCTCTCTCTCTCTGTAAATCCCTAACCCCCGATATTTGTCTCTCTAACTCTCAACCTCAAATATCTCTCTCTCACTCTATGTATCTAAACCCCCAACATCAAACCCCTAATATATCTCTCTCTAAACCCTTAACCACCATATCTCTCTCTCTAAACCCCTAACCTCCAGTATATCTGCCTCTATCTAAAATACCCTCTCTCTCTATCTATCTAAACATCTAAACCACAATCTAGCTCTCTCTCTCAATCTATCTAAATCCCTAATCCCCAATCCTTCTCTCTACACCCCTAACCCCCAATAACACTCTCGAAACCGCTTAACCCCAATTTCTCTCTCTCTCTCTAAACCCCTAACCACCAATGTCTCTCTCTCTCTCTCTCTCTCTCTCTCAAGTCCTAACCTCCAATCTCTCTCTCTCACTCTAATCCCTTAATCCCTAATCTCTATCTCTATCTCTATCTCTAAACTTGTAACCCCAAATCTCTTTCTCTCTCCCTCTCTCTCTAGATCTATCTATCTAAACCCATAATCCCTTTCTATCTCTCTCTCTATCTAAACTACTAAGCCCCAATCTCTTTCTCTCTCACCCCTTACACCCAATATCTCTCTCTCTCTAAACCACTAAAATCAAATCTCTCTCTCTAAACACCTAACAACAATCTCTCTCTATCTCTCTCTAAACACCTAACCACCAATCTATCCCTCTAAAACCTTGACTTCCAATATATCTCTCTAAACCCCTAACCACCAATCTCTCTGAATCTCTAAACCACTAACCCCCAATCTCTCTCTAAATGACTAACCACCAATCTCTCTCTTCGTATATATCTCTCTCTCAAATCCTAACCCTTAGTCTCTCTATTATTATCTCTATAAACAGCTAACTCCCAATCTCTCCCTCTCTTTGTCTAAACCCCTAACCCCCAATATCTCTCTCTCTCTCTCTCTCTCTCTCCTCCTCGTGACCCCTAAACCCCAATATCTATCTCTCTCTCTAAATCATTAACATATAACCTTGATCTATTTATCTCTCTCTCCAAATCATTAACATATAACCCTTCTATGTTTATATCTCTCTCTAAATCATTAACATCTAACCTTTCTATGTTTATCTCTCTCTTTGTCTAAACCCCTAAATGCCAATCTCTATATCTCTCTCTAAAAACATAAGCCACAATCTCTCTCTCTCTCTCTCTCTCTCTCCCAAAAACCCCCTCCTCCACACACCTACCTCTCCCCCCTCTCTATGTCCAATTCCCCCTCACCACCTAACCATCCATACTCCCCCCTATGATCTCTCTCTATCTCTAAAATCCTATTAACCCTGAATCTCTCTCTCTCTCTGTGTAACCCCTAAACCCCGATCTCTCTCTCTCTCTCTCTCTCTCTCTCTCTCTCTCGCGCCTGCGCGCGCAGCGCGCGCTTTGTAAACCCCTAAAACCCCGATCTCTCTCTCTCTAAACCCCTAACCTCTAATCTGTCCTCTCTTTCACTCTATCAATCTAAACTCCCAAACCCTAACCCTCAATCTCTCTCTCTCTAAACCCCTAAATACCAATCTCCATCTCTCTATATCCATAATCCCTAATCTATCTCCCTCTCTTTATCTATTTATATAAAACCCTAACTTTCCAATCTCTATATCTCTAAACCTCTAACCCCCAATGTCTCTCTCCCTAAACCGATAATCCCCAATCTCTCCTTCTCCCTCTCTCTAAACCCCTAACCCCTTAAACCCAACCCTCTCTCTTCATATCTCTCACTCTCTAAGCCGTTTAAACTCCAATATATATATCTCTCTCAATAAACCCCCTAAACTCCCAATCTGCCTCTCTCTATTTATCTATTTGTCTATCTATATAAATGCTTAACCCCCAATCTATCTTTTTCTTTACTCTCTCTAAACCCATAACCCCAAGTCTCTCTCTCACTAAATCCATAACTGCCAATCTCTCTATTAGCACTCAAAAATTTCCTTTGATTGTGAAAGAAAACTCCCAAGGTAACCTCAAACCAACCTTTAGGATTAGAAGCTAGCCCTTCCAATCCAAAGAGGGCTCTCTCATACAATTCAATCACCAATATCACCTCAGTGATCGATTGTTTACTAAAAAACAGTGGCTAGATCATAAATAAGAACAAGATTTTAAAAATAGGTTTTAGATCAAACAAGGAAAACAGTTCATTGGGCATGGAGTCGAAACTAGAAAATTCATGGACCAGTAGATAGACAATAGTAATGATCTTTACAGAGGCAAGGTAGTTGTCACATTATAGTCAAAATCTTTTGCAGGTGATAGAGAAAGAAAAATAGATAGTCCACCAATAATAGGCACCAATTTTCAGATGAATTCACTATCGATTTTGGATAAATAATGAATACTCAGACCCGATAAATCAAGGCATAAACATATGAATCTTGAATTATTTAACTTTCATCCAGCATAGAAGATATAACATAATGGAAAAAGACAACACAAGAAGAAATACATGAACATAAGAGAAGGTAAAGTACAGACTGTAACTTTGATCAGCACATGAATCTTTGTTCTGCAAAATGTGTTATTCTCTGCAATCTTTTTATTAATTCTTTGAAAACAACTTCAATACCCCCAAAATGGGTCTCCTCCTCACAGGAATTCGAGCCCCCTACAAGTCTTTTCATTTACATATATAGGAAACTTTTCCTTCCTAACCCTAAAGACTCGAAATTCCTAGACTTTGCTTACAAAAATGTAATGACATTTGTAACTAAATTGCTAACTTCTAGGAACAAAATTTTAATGGAAAATCAGTGGTAACTAAATTTGGAAAATGCTGCTTAGATGCTTCAAATTTTTGGAAGGTTGCTGGAGTTTATTTCCTTCGGAATATGGAACTGCCTGCTGATTTCGTGCTCAAAATATGGTAAGTTTTATTTTGGATTTTTTAATCCAAAACCCTTCATCTTTAGTAATGCATCCTTTGAAGTAATTTCTCTTAGCATCTTTTATGCTTGTCCTTGTGCCAATACCACCCACCGACAAATCTTTTCCACTTACTTTTTTTTTCGCTTATTTTTGCTTCAATTAAAAAATCCATTTCCCTTTGATGCTTTTATGTAGTCCCAATTTCAAATTATGGTGTTGGTAAACCTCACTAAGTTCCCTTACAGGTTGAAGGCATAGAGTTTCAGGGGTGACTATTGGATCCAAAATGTTAAGCATCAATTTCCAAACACAGTCTAAATCAAAGCCTGTATCTACCAACAAAGCTCTAGCAAATGACTCCACTATATCCCCAAGAACCTTAAGACATTTTGTTCAGGATGGTCATACGAATAGCGCTCAGTGATAAATGAAGCCTTTATGAAATCCACATACTTTGTAACTGCAGAAGAAAAACTATCTGACTTCTGTATAAGATACATATAGAGGGCATGTCATACAACCACACAAGCAAAAGACTCATTGTTGACAATCATTGATCTCACGCTCGTCATGTAGTCGGGCTTCATATCTAGATAGAATGAATACAAGTAAGAAGTTATAATGTAATACAATACAACATCTCAAAGGAATTCAAGTCACTGATAGCACCCTCCATTACATTCATTAAATGAAGGATGTGCAAATGCCTCCAAACGCATACCTTTATAAATAAAAATTGTATCCTAGCAACCTTTGCAACTCATCAATGTCAATACACTTGGACAAAGATAAATTATTTGTACTTCGAATGCAAGCTTTTCCTATGAGAAAAGGATCAAAATCAATTTCTATTCCAATCCACTTTAGAAAAATCTAAAGCTACTCCAAATCCATTGTCCACTAAGTATGCTCCAATCAAAGCCTCAACTACATATGCAATTGTTTTCATATGTAACCAGTGATGTCGTTTTGTGCACTTTACACTCGTAGAATCTACATCTACCATTGTATTATTTCCTTCAAAATAGTGAATTGTATTCACCACCTCCGGAGTACAAACATTTTTGTATGGATGACCAAGAGGAAAAGACTATTTTGGATCAAAATACTCATGTCATATGTATGCCAGGAAACCCTTTCTTTTGGCCATTTTGTACAAATTTGAGTTCTTTATAGCATTAGACCTCTTTTTGGTTAGTTGTCCCTCATCCAATTTGTCATACACAAGAAAAAGGCGATGACTGACTGCATATTTGAGGAAATCATCTCCAAGCACTTCAAGTCTTTCAAGAGAAAATAATTCCATGCATTTTTCTGTAGTTATCGCTTCCAGAACCCTGCTTGCAGTGACCCGAGAACCCTCTGGAAAGGAAGCTGTCAATAATTCTTTAAGTTTAATTGCAACCAGCAAGTTTTCTAACCAATGCATCATTGAAGGTAACAAAGAAACTGCACTTGTAAGTGGACTTGAAAATCCCACTAGCTTGATACAACAAAGCTTTGGGGTAGCTCTACAAATTTCCTCCTCCTTTGCCCCATCTCTTTTGGAGGTAGTGTCTTCGCAATGGTGGAAGGTGAAGGCTCATCACCACTATCAATTTCCCCTAGTTGATAGTCATATTCTTTGAACCAACTCCTCAAGAAAAGCAACGGCGGCCTCGTTCTATTTGTAGAATTAGTCTAATTATTAATCAGTACTAGACACGAACTTTTGCTCCAAGGTCGCCTGCCCAAAAACCAAAGTAGTTTCCGCTATTATAAAAATGGTTTCTCTTGCTACTTCTCGATTTGAAAAGTAACACCATGTTAACATGTGGCGAATGGTTTCAAATTTTGCACCACTTTCTTGATTTTTAATCTCCAAGCACTTTCTTCAGCGAAATCCTAGATTTTGTAAGGCAGAGAGGGAACTTCTTTCTTTTCAAGAAAACAGATGGTCATTTAGTAGTTGATGGTGCTCTTGAAATTGAATGCATAGACACTTGATGCTCTCACTTTACATTTTCATTGAACTATATGTATCCCATGACCTCCATGAGCTCCAAGACATGCAATTTGTAACACCTTTGAAACCTCTGCTTAGTGCTATCTTGGACAAATAAGTGATATCCTTCTTTAAACTTGGCGTTAGAGCTTATCATGCAAAACGTTGTGCTTTAATTTTATTTAGTGCATGGTGTTTTAGCACCACATCAACTGGGGGAGTTGATATGCTATTATGTATATACACCACTTGTCACCAACATTACCAATGGGACCCTTCTTCGGTGGCTAAGCGCTAGATGTATGTTGAGCTTCGATGCTTGGCTAGAAAGATTATAGATTCACGCCCAATATTTGTTATAAAAATAATCTTTAAACCCTGCTAAACGAACCGAGAGGCAAAATTAGTCTTAAAGAAAACCTTTTTTTTATGTTTTATTTTCATAAATTCATATATTTTTGCTCAAAATTACAGAGTGCTAACACTCTATTTCTCTCTCTCTAAACCCCTTACCCCCCCAATCTCCCTCTCTCACTAAACCCCTAACTTATAATCTCTCTCTCTCTCTCTCCTCTCTCTCTCTCTCTCTCTCTCTCTAAACCCCTAACCTCTAATTTCTCTCTCTCTCTCTCTCTCCTCTCTCTCTCTCTAAAACCCTAACCTCCAATATCTCTTTCTCTATGTCACCCTTTCTCTCTCTCTTTCTCACTCTCTAAACCCCTAACACCCAATATCACTCTAAATTGCTAACCCAAAGTATCTGTCTCTCTTACTCTCTCTAAACCCATAACCCCCAATATTTATCTCTATTTAAACATGTAATCTCTAGTCTCTCACCCTCTCTCTATATTTGTCCAAACCCCTAACACCTAATCTCTCTCTCCTCGCTCTCTCTCTCCCCAAACTCCCACTCCTAGCCCACCCTCCTCTCCCCCCCTCTCTTTGTCTCCCCCCCCCACCACTAACCATCCATACTCCTCTCGTGATCTCTCTCTCTATATCTAAAACCCTATTAACACCCAATATATGTATCTCTCTCTCTCTATACCACTAACCCACAATATCTCTCTCTAAACGCTTAACCTCGTATCTCTCTCTCTCTCTAAACCACTAACATCCAATATCTCTCTCTAAGCCCATAACCCCCCAATCTACATATTTCTCTCTCTCTAAACCCCTAACACCCATTTGATCTCTTTCTAACCTCCAATACCTATCTCTCTCTAAACCCCATACCTTTGATCTTTCAATTTCTCTCTCCTCTCTCTCAACCCCTAATAGCCAATATCTCTCTTTCTCTCTCTACCTCTCTCTCTTTAAACCCCAAACCCATAACCTGCTGTTATAGCTGCAACACCTGCAATCTCTATGTGTTTCTAAAACCCTAACCTCTAATCTCTCTCTCTCTCTCTCTCTCTCTCTCTAAACCCCTAACCACCAATATCTCTCTTTATCTAAATACCCTCTCTCTTTTCATTTCTCTCTCTCTCTCTATCTAAAATCCTAACCCTTGATCTCTCTCTCTCTCTAAACCTTTAATCCCTAGTATTTCTCTCTCTCTAAATTCCTAACCACTTAATCTATCTCTAAACCCATAACCCCAAATGTCTTTCACTCTCTCCCTCTCTCTCTACCCATAGCCCCCAATCTCTCTCTATTTCTAATCCCTTAATCCCTAATCTCTCTCTCTAAACCCCTAACTCCAAATCTAACTCTCTCTCTCTACCTATCTATCTATATAAACCCCTAATCACCAACCTTTCTATCTATCTATATTTCTAACCACCAATCTCTCTCTATCTAAGCCCCTAACCCCCAATCGCTCTCTCTCTCTCCAAACCTCTAAACTTAAATCTCTCTCTCTCTCTCTCTCTAAACACCTAACCACGAACTTGTTTCTCTAAATCCCTAACTTCCAATCTCTCTCTCTCTCTCTCTCTCTCTCTCTCTCTCTCTCTCTCTCTCTTTGAATCCCTAACTCCCAATATCTCTCTCTTCTTGTAAACAACTAACCAAAAATATACCTTTCTCTCTCTCTCTAAACCTCTAACTCCCAATATCTCTATATCTCTATAGACATGTAACCACTATTCTATATCTTTCCATTTCTCTCTCTCTCCAAACTGCCTCTCTTTCTCTCCCTGAACTCCCACTCCTTACCCACCTACCCCTCCCCCCTCTCTATGTCTATCTCCCTCCAACCAATAACCATCCATACTCCCCCATGATCTCTCCCTATCTCTAAACCCCTATTAACCTTTGATGCATCTCTCTCTCTCTCTCTCTCTCTCTCTCTCTCTCTATATATATATATATATAAACCCCTAACCTCCAATCTCTCTTTCTCTATAAACCCCTACCCTCCAATATCTCATCGTCTCTCATTCACTCTCTCTCCCCCCCCTATCTCTATAAACCCCTAACCCGCAATCTCTGTCTCTCTCTCTAAACCCTAACACCCAATCGATCTCTCTCTTTAACCTCCAATCTCCCTCTTACTCTCTAAACCATAACACCCAATCTATCTCTCTCTTTAACCTCCAATATCCCTCCCTCTCTCTCTAGACCTCGTACCCCCAATATTTTTTTGTGTCTTTCTCTCTCTCTCTAAACAACTAACCCATAATCTCTCTCTCTCTCTCTAAATCCCTAAAACCTAACCCCTAACCCCTAATATCTCTCTCTCACTAAACCGCTTACCCTCAATATTTGTCTCTCTTTGTCTCTGCAAACAACTAACCCCGAGCATTTTTTTCTCTCTATCTCTCTCTTTAAACCCCTAACCCATGTCCCCCAATCTCCTTCTCTCTACCTCTCTCTCTCTAAACCCAAAACCCCTAACCCGCAATCTCTCTCTCTCTCTCTGTAAACCTTTAACCCCTTGCCTCTCTCTCTCTTTAAACTCTTAACCCTCAATATCTTTATAAACCCATAACCCCCAATATCTTTCTCTCTCTCTCTCTACCCCTAACCCCCAATTTCTCTCTATTACTAATCCCTCAATCCCTAATCTCTCTCTCTAAACCTCTAACTCCAAATCTCTCTCTCTCTCTCTCGATATATATCTCTATATATATAATTCCCTAACCCCCAACCTCTCTCTTTAACTAACTTCCTAGATTCCTAGCCACCAATCTTTCTCTATCTAAGACCCTAACCCCCAATATCTATGTCTCCAAACCTCTAACCTCAAATCAATCTCTCTCTCTCTCTCTCTCTCTCTCTCTCTCTCTCTCTCTCTCTCTCTAAACACCTAATGACAAACTATTTCTCTAAAACCCTAACTTCTAATACCTCTCTCTAAATTACTAACCTCCAATCTCTCACTTTATTTCCAAACCCCTAACCCCATATCTCTCTTTCTCTCTTTAATCCCATAACCCCCAACCTCTCTCTCTAAACTCCTAACCACATATCTCTATATTTCTTTAAATCACTAACCCCCAATATCTCTCTCTCTCTAAATCCCTAACACACAATCTCTTTGTCTCTCTCTAAACACCAAACCCCCAATCTCTCTCTCTCTCTCTCTCTCTCTCTCTCTCTCTCTCTCTCTCTCTTCGTCTAAACAACTAACAACAAGTCTCTCTTTCTCTCTCTCTCTCTCTCTTTCCATCCCTCTCTCTCTCCCCACTCCCCCCCTCTCTCTCCCTGCAAACTCCCACTCCTTACCCACCTACCCCTCCCCCCTCTCTATGTCTCTCTCCCCCCATTCATTAACCATCAGTCTCCCCTGTGATTTCTCTATATCTCTAAACCCATATTAGCCCCCAATCTCTCTCTCTCTCTCTCAACCCCTACCCCCAATATCTCTCTCTCTATAATCCCCTAACCTCCAATCTCTCTTTCTCTATAAACTCCTAACATCCAATCTCTCACTGTCTCGCATTCACTCTCTCTCTCTCCCCTCTCTCTCTAGAGCCCTAACCCACAATCTCTATCATTCTCTCTCTCGCTCTCTCTCTCTCTCTCTCTCTCTCTCTCTCTCTCTCTCTCTCTTAATCCTAACACCCAATCGATCTCTCTCTTTAACCTCCAATCGCCTTCCCTCTCTCTATAAACCCCTTACCCAAATCTTTCTCTCTCTTTCTTTCTAAACAACGAATCCCTAATATATATCTCTCTAAACCCCTAAAACCTAAACCGTAACCCCCAATATCTCTCTCTCACTAAAACCCTTACCCTCAATCTTTGCCTCTCTATAGACCATTAACACCCAGTATTTTTCTCTCTCTATCTCTCTCTCTATCTCTCTCTCACTCTCTCTCCAAACCACTAACCACCAATATCTCTCCCTCTCTCTAATCCCCCCTCCCTCTATCTATCTAAACCTATGACCCCAATATTTCTCTCTATTTCTCTCTCTCTCTATAGATACCTATCTATCTATCTATGTATCTAAACCCCTAATCCATATTCTCCCTCTCTCTCTCTCTAAACCCCTACAATATCTCTCCCCTGAAAGCCATTACCCATAGTCTCTCTCTCTCTCTCTAAAACCCTAACCACCAATATCTCTTTTTCTATCTCTTTCTCTTTATCTAATCCCCTAACCCCTACTCTCTCTCTCTTTGTCTCAACCCCTAACCCCCAATATCTCTCTCTCTCTCTCTCTCTCTCTCTCTCTCTCTCTCTCTCTCTCTCTCTCTCTCTCTCTCTCCAATCCCTTAATCCTTAATCTCTCTCTCTCAACCCATAACCCCAAATCTATCACTCACACTCTCTATTTATCTAAACCTCTAACTCCAATCTCTCTCTCTCTCTCTCTCTCTCTCTCTCTCTCTCTCTCTCTCTATCGATCCCTCTCTCTAACCTCCAATATCTCTCCCTCTCTCTATAACCCTCAATTTCTCTCTCTCTCTCTCTAAATATATATCTATGTAAACCCCTGACCACTAATCTCTCTCTCCCTACCCCCAACCCTTAATCTCTCTCTCTCTTTGTCTATCTATTTATCTCTCTCTCTCTCTCTCTCTCTCTCTCTCTCTCTCTCTCTCTCTCTCTATGATCTATCTACCTATCTATCTACCTATCTATCTATTTATATGAACCACAAACCCCTAATATCTCTCTCTAAATCTATAATCCACAATCATTCTCTCTCTAACCCCCTAATCCCCAATCTCTCTCTCTCTCTCTCTCTCTCCAAAACCCTAACCCCAAATCTCTCTCTCTCTAAATATGTAATCTGCAATCATTCTCTCCCTCTAAACCCTAATCCCCAATCTCTCTGTCACTCTCTATCTAAACGCCTAACCCATAGTCTCTCTCTCTCTCTCCAAAACCCTAACCCCCAATCTCTCTCTCTCACATCAAACCACTAACCTCCAATCTCTCTCTCTATCTCTAAAAACTTAACTATGAGCCTCCCTCTCTCTCTCTCTCTCTCTCTCTAAAACCCTGAATTCTAATATATCTCTCTCTAAACCCCTATTCTCCAATCTCTCTCTCTCTCTCTCTCTCTCTCTCTCTCTATTATCCCCTAACCCAAAATCTCTATTTCTATATCCCTAACCACCAATCTCTCCCTCTCTCTCTAAACCCTAATCCCCAATCTCACAGTCTCTCTCTAAACCACTAACCACCAATATCTCTCTTTCTACTTGTCTCTCTCTCTAAACCACTAACCCCCAATCTCTCTATCTCTTTATAAACATATAATCCCAAATCTCTCTATCTCTCACAAAAAATATAACACAACATATCTCTCACTCTCTCTAAGTCCCTAAGCCTCTCTCTCTCCCCAAACCCCCAATGCTCACCCACCTACCCCTAAACCACTATGTATACCCAATTACAACCAATATCTCTGTTTCTATCTCTTTCTCTATCTCACTAAACCGATAACCCCCAATCTCTCTATCTCTCTTTAAACACCTAACCCCGAATCTCTCTCTCTCCAAACCCCCACCCCTCACCCACCTACCCCTAAACAACTCTCTATACTCCCCCAAAAATATATTTATCTCTAAACCCTTATTAATCCCAATCTCTCTCTATCTAATCCCATAACTCCCGATCTCTCCCTCTCTCAAAACAACTAACCTCCAATCTTTGTTTGTCTCTCTAAACCACTAAGCTCCAATTTATCTTTCTCTCACACACTCACTGCCTCTCTCTCTCTTTGAACCCCTTCTCCCAATCTCTCTCTCTCTCTCTCTCTCTCTCTCTCTCTCTCTCTCTCCCTAAACCCCTAACACAAAATCGATCTCTCTCTGTCTCTATCCCTCTTTAAAACCTTACCCTGAATCTCTGCTTGTCTCTCTCTCTCTCTCTCTCTCTCTCTCTCTCTCTCTCACTAAACCACTAACCCCAATTTCTCTCTCTCTAAACCCATAACCCTTATATTGTCACCCCCAATCTCTCTCTCTCTCTCTCTCTCTCTCTCTCTAATCCACTAGACCATAACCCCTTACCCCAATCAATCTCTCTCTTTCTCTAAAATCCTAACCTCCAATATCTCCCCCTCTCTCTAAACCCAATCTCTATTTATCTGTCTATCTAAACCTCTAACCGCCAATCTCTCTCTCTCTCTCTCTCTTTCTAAATCATTAATCCCCAATATCTCTCTCTCTCCATAAATCCATAACACCCACTATATCCCTCTCCCAAAACCCCTAACCCCTAATATCTCTCTCTGTCTCTCTCTAAACCCCTAAACCCAATATCTCCCTCTCATCCCCTAACCCAAAATATCTCTTTCTCAACTACTAACCACCAATATTTCCCTCTATCTCTAAACCTCTAACCCCCAATCTCTCTCTCACTCTCTCTCTCTAAACCACTAACCACCAATCTCTTTATTTCTATCTATTTCTCTCTCTCTCTCTCTCTCTCTCTAAACCCCTAACCCCAAATCTCTCTATCTCTCTATAAAAACCTAACCCCAAATCTCTCTCTCTCTCTTGAAATCCTTAACCCCCAATATTTCTCTCTCTCTCTCTCTCAAAACCCCTAACCACAAATCTATGTCTCTCTAGAATCCTAACCTCCAATCTCTCTCTCTCTCTAAACTGCTAACATCCAATCTACCTCTCTCTCTCTAAATCACTAACCCCAATCTCTCTCTCTCTCTCTCTCTCTCTCTCTCTCTCTCTTATCCCCCTAACCAACAATATCTCTTTCTAAACACCTAACCACCAATCTCTACCTCTCTCTCTAAACCCCTAACCCCAATCTCTCTCTGTCTCTAAACAACTAACCACTAATATCTCTATTTCTCTCTCTCTCTGAAACCATAAACCCCAATCTCCATATCTCTCTCTAAACACCTAACCCCAAATCTCTCTCTCTCTCTCTCTCTAAGCCTCTAACCCCCAATCTATCTTTTTCTCTCTCTAAACCACTAATCCCCCCTCCTCTCTCTCTCACTTTCTCTCTCTCTCTCTCTCTCTCTCTCTCTAAACCCCTAGCTCATCACCCCGACTTTCTCTCTCTCTCTCTCTCTCTCTCTCTCTCTCTCTCTCTCTCTGTGTGTGTGTGTGTGTAAACCCCTAACCTCCAATATCTCTTCCTCTCTCTAAACCTATCTATCTATGTATCTATACTTCTAACCCCCATTCTCTCCAACTCTCTCTCTCTATCTATCTATCTAAACCCCTAATACTGAATCTCTATTTAACTAAACCCCTAACCCCAACATTTGTCTCTCTAAACCCCTTATCCCTAGTCTCTCTCTCTCTCTCTAAACCCCTAACTACCAATATCTCTCTCCCTCTTGAAATTCCTAAACCCTAATCTCTCTATCTCTCTCTATGTCCCAAACCCAAATCTCTCTCTCTCTAAACCCTTATCCCCTAATATCTCACTTTCTATCTCTATCTCTCTCTCTCTCTAATCCCCTAACCTACAATCTCTCTCTCTCTTTAAAACCCTTGTTCGAATATTCTCACCATCATTTTTCAGATTTGCATGTCTGCATGCATCCAGTCATCTGCATGCATTTACATGCAAATGCATGCATCCAGTCATCATCTTGGTAGGATTCCCAGCACCTAGATCCTGTCTTCATACCCTAGTAGCTATCCTACCTACCTAATGCACCCTATTTGACTCTTATGCATGGCATGTACGCCTTTGCTCACCTACCACCAGTTATCATTCAGTTAGAGCACCTCATCTCACCTACGAGTTGTCTGACAGTCAGTTAGAGCACCTCATCTCACCTACCAGTTGTCTGACAGTCAGTTAGAGCATTGATTGAGCAGTTGTTCCATTGATTTCTCATGCTACCTACCTGTAGCTCTTAGTTATCTAGTTCTGGAGTGCCACTTGATCTTCTAACAGCCTCATATGCCCTCCTTGGAGTCTCCATCCCCTGATTTGTGCCTAGATGGTTCTGTTAGACTCAGTTAGACTCACTTGACTGACTATTACCATTTATGACTGATACTACTGACTGGATGATGTCTCCAATGTTATCCAAGCTACACTTTGAGCATGATTCGAATGAAATCCTTGGTTAATTCAAATTCTCTACACAATTATTGTATTATTGTATTCATTATTCACAATTCTAGCTCACAGTTGATTTATGATACTGGTATTGTCCATTTTCTGTGTTCATGAGTGATTATTGAGTGCATTGTTCTCTTCTAATTTGCAACTTCTTGAGAGTTTGTGTGAGGCTTGTTAAAACTGTCAGACCCTACTCCAGATTATCACATGGTATCAGAGCTTTCGCCATTGCAGCAGCAGCAATTGCAGCATTTCTTTGAGCATCTATCTTTCACCGAGCACCAGAAGCCTCTGGTTTTCCACAACAAATCTTGGTGCTATTACCTTGAATTCACTGGAGCAATCTAGTGAGGTATAGCCAGGTGTGAAGGACTTAGTCATATGTGCTCGATGTCCTAAGCTAGTGTTCATTCGAAGTATAGAAAATCTCCATCAACAAAACTCTTCTTGTTTTGCAGGTTTATTCACCCATTCGAATTCTTCTTCAATTCGGCCTTCACTATTCAGATGGATCTAAAAATAACCTCTTTGAACTATGTCAAATGGAAAGGTAAGATGGCTCTCTTCATGAGTTCCAATAGCTTTACTAGGATACGAAATGGAACTATGGTCGAACCACTCAGTGCAGTAGAGAAATCCAAGTACTTGGATAGGCTTGATGAAGCAGCAGGCTTACTTCTTCTCTCAATTTCTGAAGATCTTCACTTACATGTCATCGATCTAACATCTCCAAAAGAGGTTTGGGACAAGCTCGAATCCCTCTTTGGACAGAAAGATGATCTGAAAGGTCATAAATTGGAGAATGAACTCATCCCTTTGAGTCTTGAAAGATTCGAATCCATCAATGCATTCTTAACCAAGTTCAAAATATTGATTTCTCAGTTGAAGAAATATGAGATAGTGAAAGAAGACAAACAACTCATTCTTGCCATTCTCTCCAAATTCGGGCCAAACTTCTCAGTTTTTGTCTCCACATGTTAGTCAGCCAAGATGTTCATTCCAAAATGGAAGTTTCCCTCACTTCATGACCTCCTCCAATCTCTCACACAAGAGGAGGAGAATTTAATCTCCATGGGAATGATCAAACTAAATTTGGATTCGGCCCTTACAGTTGTTGAGGCCAAAAGAGCGAATGCAAAGGGAAAGAAAAAGTATTCTGAAAAGAGAGCGAATGATACAAACCCAAAAGATGTCCCATATCAGTCAGATGGTGCTTTGAACTCAAATAATAACAAGCAATCTCAGAAAGAGAGATCCAAGTGCACATATTGTCATTGAGGATTTCATCCTGAGAGTTCTTGTATGAAGAAGACTATAGACTTGATGGCTCAGTTACTTGAGAAGAACAATCTCCCTGTACCTGCATGTGCAAGGAAGAAAGATGCTGATACTAAACCTTCTAGATCTGATGACAAAGAGAGATGCCATGCCCTCATGGCAAGTGTATCAACATATTCTTCATTCATCATAGATTCAGGAGCAACAAGACATATGTCTTCCTACAAAGATCTCTTCTCCAACTTTGAATGCTCAGTTGGCCCTTCCATCAGGATGGGAAATGATTCAAAAGTATCCTCTCAGGGGATTGGAAGAATCAATCTTGACCATGACTACTTTTCTGATGTGCTTTATGTTCCTTCTCTCACAACAAATATACTTTCAGTGTATCAAGTGACTCATATTAGAGAGCCCAAAAGAGTGATATTTTATCCAAATGAAGTCAAGATACAAAACATGGTTTCAGGTGAAATCATTGCAAACGGAGTTGCAAATCACAACTCTAAACTGTATGATTTCTCACACTTCTTACCTCTCTCAAAGCAATCAGCTCTCCATACTCGTGCCAATGAAGAAAGTATATTATGGCATGAAATATTTGGGCATCTTAACTATCAATACTTGCATGACATGCATGCAAAGGAGATGGTTGATGGGTTTCCCAAGATCAAGTTTTCCAAGGTCAACTGTCATGGTTGTTTGATGGGGAAGCATCCTAAGAAGAAATTTGAGAAGGAGAAGGCTAGGAGAGCCTCTCATCCTCTAGATCTCATCCATAGTGATGTGGCTAGTCCATTTCCAGATCTGTCTCTAAACAAATAAAGGTATGTGCTCACTTTTATTGATTATTATTCTAGATTCACTTGGGTATATTTCCTTAGATTGAAATTAGAAGTATTTGGATTCTTCAAGTTTTTCAAGTCTTCTGTAGAGAAATTTTCAGACATGAAGATAAAATCCATCACACTGACAATGGTGGTGAGTACATAAAGGGTGAGTTTCAAAATTTGTGTGGTGAAGAGGGAATTGAGATGCAACACATTGTTCCCTATACACCACAACATAATGGTGTAGCTGAAAGGAAGAATAGAACATTGAAAGAAATCGGCACCTGCATGCTAAATTCGAAAGGGTTGCACCCTAGTTTTTGGGCATAATCCATTAACTGTGCCTCTTATCTTCAGAACAGAGTTCCTCACAAAGGACTCAATGACATTACTCTATTCGAAGCATGGATGGGATACAAACCTGATGTATCTCACCTTAGAATGTTTGGATCCAGAGCATGGGCAAGGATTCCAACTGACAAAAGGAGAGCACTAGATCTACAAAGAAGAGAGTGCATTATGGTGGGCTATGCATTGGATGTATAGGCCTACAAGCTACTTGATCCTACTAACATGACTACATTCCTGGAAAGGAGTGTACAGTTTGAGGAGTGGCCTCTCCATGATACTCCATCTGTTGAGCTAGATAGCTTTCCTACCACTCCTCCTTTGATTGATGATCAAGAGAGCAAAAATTCTTCACATGATATTTCATATTCAAAATCGGAAGATGGATATGATGATGAGGGAATGCTAGATCCAGATCCACAAGAACCTGAAGATCTAGAAACTAATGATGAAGAGGAGAGAATGGGAGATCCAGATCCACAAGAACCTGATGATCCTCCTCCTCCTCGATGGGAAGCCATTACACTCCGATCTGCCGGTGATTTGGTTGGTGATTCACATGATCAGAGAAGAACCAGATCATATTTTCAGAATGGAATGTTTCATCCTTCTCACATTACTGATCCATTTTAGATCGATCGATCCTTCTTCGGAAAAGAAGGGCACTTGCCTCCTTCTGGGGTAAGTGATGATATGCCACATTATCATCCTTCAGTCTATTTTGAGGGAGGGATTTCATCCCACTGGGTTTTCCCTCTTTCCTCACTTAGTTTATTTAGATTGATTGTATGGGGTGACCTTTTGTCTCAATCACCAGGGCCCTATTTTTCAGTTTTCAGTTGTCACCTCATAGTATAGCTTGAGGGGGGGTGTTATAATATTCTCATCATCATTTTTCAAATTCGCATGTTTGCATGCATTTTTCATGCATCCAGTCATCTGCATGCATTTGCATGCAAATGCATGCATCTAGTCATCATGTTGGTGGTCATTCCAACACCTAGAGCCTATTTTCAGCTCCCTAGAGCCTTCCTTCAGCCCCCAGTAGCCCTCCTACCTACCTGATGCACCCTATTTGACTCTTTTGCATGGCATGTGCACCTTTTCTCACCTACCATCAATTATCATTCAGTTAGAGCGCCTCATCTCACCTACCAGTTGTCTGTTAGTCAGTTAGAGCATTGATTGAGCACTTCTTCCACTGATTGGTCATGCTAACTGCCTATAGCTCCTAGTCATCTAGTTGTGGAGTGCCACTCAATCTTCTAACAGCCTCATGCACCCTCCTTGGAGTCTCCATCCCCTTATTTGTGCCTAGATGGTTCTATTCGACTCACTTGACTGACTATTACCATTTACGACTGATACTAGAGACTGGATGATGTCTCCAATATTATCCAAGCTAGACTTTGAGCATGATTCGAATGACCTCCTTGTTCAATTCGAATTCTCTACACAGTTATTGTATCATTGTATTCATTATTCATAGTGCTACCTCACAGCTAATGTATGATATTGCTATTCTCCATTTGTTGTGTTCATGAGTGATTATTGAGTGCATTCTTCTCTTCTTATTTGCAACTTCTTGAGAGTTTTTGTGAGGCTTCTTATAGCTGTCAGATCCTACTGCAAATTATCACATGGTTTCAAAGCTTTCAGCAACTATTCAAATTGTAGCCATTGCAGCAGTTATAGCAGCAACAATTGCAACATTTCTTTGAGCAGCTATCTTTCACTGAGCACCAGAAGCCTCTGAGTTTCCAAAGCAAATATTGGTGCTATTACCTTGAATTCACTAGAGCAATCCAATGAGGTCTAGCCAGGTGTGAAGGACTTAGTCATATGTGCTCAATGTCTTAAGGTAATGTTCATTTGAAGTGTAGAAAATCTCCATCAACAAAACTCTTCTTGTTTTGCAGGTTTATTCACCCATTTGAATTCTTCTTCACTTTGACCTTCACTCCTCATATGGATGTACAACTCACCTCTTCGAACTATGTCGAATGGAAAGCTAAGATGGCTCTCTTCATGAGTTCCAAGAGCTTCACCAAGATACTAAATGGAACTATGGTCGAACCACTCAGTGCAGTAGAGAAATACAAGTACTTGGATAGGCTTGATGAAGCAGTAGGCTTACTTCTTCTCTCAATTTCTAAAGATCTTCACTTCCATGTCATCGATCTAACATCTCCAAAAGAGGTTTGGGACAAGCTTGAATCCCTCTTTGGACAGAAAGATGATCTGAAAGGTCCTAAATTGGAGAATGAACTCATCTCTTTGAGTCTGAAAGCTTCAAATCCATTAATGCATTATTGACCAAGTTCAAAAGCTTGATTTCTCAGTTGAAGAGATATGAGATAGTGAAAGAAGACAAAAAAACTCATTCTTTCCATGCTCTCCAAATTGGGGCCAAAAATCTCAGTTTTTGTCTCCACATTTCAGTCAGCTAAGATGTCCATTCCAAAATGGAAGTTTCCCTCACTTGATGACTTCATCCAATCTCTCACACAAGAGGAGGAGAAGTTAAACTACATGGGAATGATCAAACCAAAGTTGGATTTGGCCGTTACAGCTGCTGATGCCAAAAGAGCGAATGTAAAGGGAAAGCAAAAGTTTTCTGAAAAGAGAGAAAATGATACAAAGCCAAAATATGTTCCATATCAGTCAGATGGGGCTTCGAACTCAAAGAAGAAGAAGCAATCTCAGAAAGAGAGCTCCAAGTGCACATATTGTCATCGAGGATTTCATTCTGAGATTTCTTGTATGAAGAAGATGTTGGGCTTGGCCCAAGTGGGGCATTTTGAGCAAAAATGATTTTTGGAACTGCAGAGATGAGCTCAATTCAGATGGAATATTTTTGTATAACTTTTTGGGATGCTGCGAAGTTGCGCGCAGCGCGTGTCTGAAGAGCTGCGAAGATCAGTGCTGTGAGGAGACAGTGCTGCGATGTGTCCAATCTACGTGGATCCAAAAAAGAAGAGTGTTGGACAGAAGAGGACATAGATTCTGGTTAGACCAGTGGTGGTCTATTTTTGGTAAAGATTCTCCAAGAGTACCAAGCGGAGGGTAGGAGCAAAGAGGAAATAAAGCGACTGGTCGCACATGTGAAAGAACCACTACCTGAACTAGTTGCATGAGACCGTTACAGGAAGAACGCCTCGATGAAAGTGACTTGTTGGCATGCGTGCGACAGGAAGGCCGATAGCGATGTGAGGCATGCGTTGAAGACGGAAACAAAGGAATATTTGCTACCAGAAGCCAACACGTCAGGTTAAGGGAAAACCGTGACAATTTTGTAAACCTAAGGGTTTTGGCCTTCGAATTGTAAAGACATGACCTATGAGCATGATCTATAAATAAGGCATTTTTGTATGGGAAAAGGTTGGCTCTTCATTTTGTCTTGTTCTCATGGAACATTTAGTAAACAGATTTGCAAGTTGTGTGCGTAGAGGCCTATTGAGAGAGAAGAGAGTCTGCAGCTAAGTGTGCAGACAAAGAACTGTTGTACCCTTCCCAAAGACTAATATAACAATAGTTCTTGTGGACATAGCCTCCCTGTTAGGGGTGAACCACGTTAAATACTATGTAGTGTGATTGTTTGTGTGTTTTTCATTTGCTTATTTGTTTACATTGGATACTTGGATTCTCATTTATCAATTGGTGTGTTAATGCTTTTATATGTATTCACCAAGGAATAAAGATGGAAATAATATGTTAAGTATTATGGGAATGAATGAATGTTGAATGCCCAGTATTCCAAGTCTGTGAAAGCATTAGTCGATGAATAATCACATGTGTATGTAGAGTTCGGATTGTATAACTCTTCAATGCGCAGCACCAGGCGCATGCAGCATCATATGTTTCGTCTATGCGCATTTGTTATAAAGATAAATAATCTAAGGCAGTAGATGAATGATCAAGTGTTAAAGTAAAGTCTTCATAGTGGGAAATATTAGGAGAGGAAGCATATAAGTTAGTGGCGTTGTCTTATTCTTTGTATTCACAACGAACCACGTAGTTCGTGGATGTGCTCGTTGCACAAGCGGTTCAGTTTGTAGAAGTGCAGACCGCGATGGAGTCTATCGTCATGCAGTCCTCAGCTCGCAGCGCAAGTCTAATAGTGCGTTGCACAGTAGTCCTGTCCAAACAAATCATCACTTCACTATGGAAAGATGATTCCACAGTGCCCCCATAGCTACACCTCGGGTGAGAACTCAGCCTGTTCATAGGCTATTGCCGAAAGGGCCAGTGAGAAGGGGTTTTGTTGGTTCCTTGAAACCTCAAAGAACCTGGGTCTACATTGGAAACCTCTAGATCAGTATCTTAAGCCAACAAATGGTTCCATTGTAGCGCTAAGAATCCATGATGAGTTGAAGTCGTGATGTGCGAAGTAGGAGAAGTTGAGCTGGGCGTCGAATTTTGGTATCCAGACAATAAAGAAATCTGGGCTTGGTGTGACAAGACAGAGAGAGACTTCGCAAGGAAAGAAAACAGACACCCACATCTCTCTGACATTCAGTGGTTGAATAAATACTTGTGGAAAGACGTTCACGAATTTTTCTGGGCATCTTTTGGGAACGAGCTACATGAGTGGTTGTCAAGGCTCGTAGAACACAGAAACTGTATCCAGTGAAGCGCATGGACCGAGTGGACACCGGAGCTTATCGAAAGGCTCAAAGCACTAGATAGTCCATTCGTACAAGCAGTTGAATTTTGGGTCGATAGTACATTACAAAGTTTTGTGACGGAGTTCTCTATGGACATGCTAAAGTCCTACAGCACAGCCGAAAGAGAATTTTTCAAAGGATTCTGGGGTAAGTATCTGAACAACCTCAGTTTATACATTAAAATGCTTTTAGCTGAGAAAGGTGTTTTTAGAATGCCGTAAAAATTTTGCATCTATCATGGTCAATAGCATTTATAGTCAGTCTGACGAAGAGACACATAATCTAAGAAGTGGGAAAAGGTATAAATATACCCCTAAGAAGACTGCTAGTGGACCTGGACTCCGCATAGACATTGATTCAGAAGACAAAGCTGATAACCAAGCCACACCTCTATCTTCCACCTATCAGCCTATTACTCCGCAAAATCAACCGAAAGGGAACACCGCGCCTTCCATTGCACAAACTCAGCCAGTCCAGAACCCCCCTATTGTGAATATCCCTAGCACTCAGACAATTCCATTTATCTTTTCTGCTCAGTAACCTGCACATAATCCTCCACCACCTAAAAGAAGCATGACCAAGGATATTAAGATGTCGATATTCAAAGGCACGAGTCTAGAAGACCCTGATCAGCACTGGTTTCTATTTGAAACCGTTTGGATTGTTAAACAAGTACATGATGATGATGTTAAGCAAGCATAGCTCGTCACCACATTTAGAGACTGAGCCTTGCATTGGTTGATGAAATACTCGTAGGGACAGAATAGAACCCTGCTGGAAATCAAGGTTGCGCTCTTAGAAGAATTTAAGAAGCCAAAGTTAGAGTCACAATGTATAACAACATTTAAAGAGATCAAATAGAAACCTAATGAAATGGTCTGGGAGTTTGACCAGCAGTTTAAGACTCTGTTGGACCAAGTTAGTTTTGTCATAGCACGGTAGCAGCACAAGGATTGCTTTATAGTCGCGTTTTTGCCCCACATCAGACAGACGTTGATGCAGCAGAAAGTGGATTCATAGGCAGAAGCCTTGGAGATCGCGATGAAGCTGGAAGCTTCACCCATGGGAGAAACTAGCACCGGCATGTCGTAGATTCAGAACCAATTAGCTACCCTGACACTACAGCTACAAAATATCAAGCAGGGAAAGCAAGAAAGACGGGAAGTCTGGTGTATAGGCTGTAAGGGAGAAGGACACACTAAGGATAATTTTCCTTTATTCCAATACTTCCTTGGCATGGGTGGACCAAACCCATTAAATCTGCACCCAGGGCCATGGTGTGAAGTTTGTAGAACTAGAAGACATCGGCCAGAAGACTGCCACCTGATACAGAAATACGTAAGAACACCCAAGAACCTATATTGTAATTTCTGTAAGTCAGTTGGGCACGATGAGTCCAATTGTCGCACATATGAGCTCATGCTAGAAAGAAAGAAAGATATTGAGCATATGTATGGAGGAATGTACAGATCCAAAGGAGAGACTCCGTAGAAATAAGAAAATGCACCGTAAGATCAGGGAGCATATAGAGGCCGCAGAGGATACCGCGGGAGAGGAAGGAATAACATCCCACCATAGGGATGAGGCCGAGGTCAAGTAATCTGTTACAACTATGGCCCAGTAGGCCATATATCTAGAGATTGTACCAACCCATGCACTACATGAAGTTATTGTCAATCATTTGACCATGTTATTGAAGACTGCCCAGTGTTAGAGGTAGAAATGCAGAAAAGAAAACGACCAGAGGCACCGAAACCAAACATCCAGTTGATCGCAGCAGAGAGGAGACATTTGGATCCAAGTATCAATGTAGTGATGCGAAGTGGCGCTATGACGGGGAGAGATAGAGGAGTAGAAGCTTCGACTTCTATAGATTTCCACACTAAGAAGACACCTATTGAAACAATATAGCTAAGGAAAGCCACTGGGAAAGCACCTGCTTTTGACTTGAACAAAAACAGAAAAGTCTTTGAAGAAGCAGGGGATATCTTCAAAAAATTAGCACCTAGATCTCCAAGAATCCCGTTGCGCAGTGAAATACCACATATGGAAGATATACAGGTTGCTTATGATAGAACGAGCACCGTAGTAGAGACATGCACCTATGTTGTGGAGTTCCTCAGGAGCTGCATGAAGTTGTTAAAAAGTCCAAATGCTATAGCAGAGGTGCAGAAGTTGATAGAACAATATGAACCGCGCAGCAAAAATGAAACTACTGATAGCGCAGTTCATCACATTGGGAAACATAAAAGAACTGGCATAGAAATGAGACTCAGTGCACAGATAGGAGATTATGAAATGGACGAGATCATTCTAGATCTGCGGACAAAATTAAATGTCTTAACCAAGCAGACATAGCAGCAGAGTGGAGACCAAATCTGTTATGGTCACCTATCCAGTTGAGAATGGCCAATCATGAGAAAGTAATACCCTTTGGACGGTTAGCCAATGTAGTTGTTGACATTGATAAAGTGCAGAGCCACGCAGATTTTGAGGTTATCGAGATTGTAGATGATAGTCATCCTTTTCCTTCACTGCTGGGAATTGACTAGGCTATCGATATCCTCGCCATCATAAAATTGAAGACAAGGAAGATGATATTTGAAGGAAAGCATCTCAGGGTCATCGCACCACTGGACCCTACGAACGGAGATAGGTACAGCAAGCCGATTCAGGAGGAATCCAGAGCTCAAGATTTGGACCGACTCTATAAGGTGACTGACAACCAGGACGACTATATTAATCCAACTGCGGATGGAAAACTTAGCTGGATATGCAACATCTATTGCATCTCAAACTCTGATGCGGGAATGGAGAACTGGCAAAGTCGCATGCATGAAGTATCAACAAGGAGATGCATGCAGGTTACAAATTCATTGCACTGGATTGGAAAGGAGGTAAGCCCAATCCCCACATATGACAGTTCATCTAATGTTTATTCATTTATCAAAGATTATACTACAGCAATTGCAGATGAGCGTCGTTTACCAGCATTAGACATGGCACTGCATGAGACACCTGCCAGATGGTGAGCTGCGCATAAGCAGACATTGACCACATGGGATCAATGCAGAATCAAGATGCAGATCAAGTTTGCTGACAAGGTTACACTATCCTTTGAGAAATACAATGGACAAACAGATCCAAGACATCATATTGAGGTCTATTCACAAGCATGGCAGGAGAGACCAAAGACAGAATGGTTGCATCTGTTTGTGCACATGTTGGAGGAAGAAATCCCAAAGAAATGGTACTTAGACATGGAGTTGCGCAGGGAGACTACAGATTGGCCTACCCTCACTGCGAACTTCCAGGAAAGCTTTAGTTTTGAAGATGAGAACCCTGGCATAAATCATGCGTTGCAGATTATTAAGGAAAGATTATTCAGGCCAGAATATACACATAAGAACATGACATTGGAGGAATTATTAGTAACTGATGGTGTACCTGCAAGCTTATAGCAGGAATGGACCAAACAAGAAGAACATGCTATGAAATGTTATAATTTAGCTGAGGAAGCTGAAGAAAAAGAAGACAGTGATGAGGAGGACCTGCGCAACATTAAGATACCAAAGTCAGAAGGTGTGCATGATGTAGAGGGACCTCCGTTAGAAATCCCAGATATGAGTGGACCTGTCAAAACGAGGAAAGTGAACATTGGCACTAGCAAAGAGCCAAAGTTCGCCGCTATTGGAGACTAATGAGATGATCAGACTATTGCGAAGATCGTAGACCTGTTACATGAGTATCAGGAGTTGTTCCCAACAAAGTTTATAGAGATGAAGGGCATTTTGGGAGACTTAGGAGTTATGAAGATACCTCTTAAGCTAGGTGCAAATCTTGTTAAACAGAGACCCTATAGACTGAACCCGCGATACAATGAATGAGTTAGGGAAGAACTTGATAAAATGTTCGATGCGGGGATCATTGAGCCAGTCAAAGAGTCTGAGTGGATAAGCCCTATGGTTGTCCAGGATATGAATACAAAAGGTGAGATCCAGATCTGTGTGGATCTCAGGAAGTTGAACGATGCTTCAATGCATGACCCATTTCCTACTCCTTTCACTGATGAGGTACTTGATAATGTTGGAGGAAATGAGGCCTATTCCTTTATTGATGGCTTTTTGGGATACCATCAGATAAGAATTGATCCCATGGATAGACACAAGACCACTTTTTCCACCGAATGGGGGTCATTCCAGTACACAATGATGCCATTTGGCTTGAAGAACGCACCAGTCATCTTTTCCAGAGTCGTGGTCACAACATTCAAATATTTCATGCATAAGTTCTTAGAAGCTTATTTCGATGATTGGACAGTATTCGGGTTGTTGAAGGACCATTGAAAAAATCTGAGACTGATGCTAGAAAAGTGCAGGCAGCATCAAATGTTGCTCAACCTGAAGAAGTGAATTTTTTGTGTACCTTACGGAATTTTTTTAGGACATATTCTGTGCAAAAAGGGCTTGATGGTTGATCCTGCGAAGATCGCAGTCATTGTAAACTTGCTGATGCCAAATTCTGTCAAGCTGTTGCGCACTACATTGGGGTATACCAGTTATTACAGGAAGTTCATAAAGGGGTATGCGCAGATAACCGCAGCTATGGAGAAGCTGCTGAAGAAAGATGCATCGTTCATTTGGAATGCAGAGTGTGAACAAGGTTTTGACACCTTGAAAGAGAAAATGGTCACTGCGTCGATCCTAGTTTTTCTAGACTGGGAGAAGTCGTTTCATGTCCACGTCGATGCTTCGTGTATAGCATTAGGGGTTGTCTTAGCACAACCAGGAGACAGAGGTATTGACCACCCCATCGCATTTTTGAGCAGGAAGCTCTAATCTACAGAGAAGAATTATACCACCACTGAGAGAGAAGGCCTTGCTATGGTATACGCATTGCAGAAGTTCAGACACTATTTGCTTGGTGTGCACCTCCTTATGTTCATTAACCATTCTGCTTTGAAATACCTGGTCAACAAGCTAGTGTTAGGGGGGCGAATCTGCAGATGGTTATTACTCTTTCAAGAGTACGACTTTGAGATCGTGGTTAAGCCAGGCAGATTGAACTTGGGACCTGATCATCTGTCAAGGATTGAGTTAGGAGAAGAGCCTACGAATCTTGAATACAATCTACTTGACACGCAGTTGTTTTCCATCCAGATAGATGATGATTATTATAAAGACATTATTGACTTTTTGACTACTGGATTAGCACCCATAGAGTTCACTACGCAGCAAAAGAAGAAGTTGGTAGTGCAAGCAACAAACTTCACCATTATCACATGTCAGTTATATAAGTTGGGGCTGGATGAAGTACTGCGTAGGTGTGTGTTAAAGCACGAGAAACCATTTATATTAGCAGATGCACACTCGGGAGCAATAGGAGGTCACTATGCAGGAACGACCACTGCACAGAAGATATTGCAAGCAGGGCTATGGTGGCCCTCAATTTACAAAGATGCAAAGGATAATTTCCAAAGCTGCGATGTGTGTCAGAGGATGGGAAAGCCATCGCGAAGAGACGAGATTCCATTAAATCCACAGTTGACATTACAAGCATTTGAGAAATGGGCAATTGATTTTGTCGGACCTATAAACCCACCAGGAAAGAGAACTGGTGCGAGGTACATTATTACTACAACTGATCACCTCACCAAATGGGAAGAAGTGAAGCCAGTAAAGGACTGTAGCACAAGTACTACCGCGCAGTTCATATTTATAGACATCCTTACGAGGTTTGGATGCCCAAATATTTTGAGGAGTGATCAAGGCACTCACTTTTTGAACATAACCATTGAGGCATTAACCGAAGAATTCCGTATTCATCATCAGCAAAGCACACCATATCATCTGTAGGTGAATGGAACTATTGAAGCATTCAATAAAATACTGGAGAATGTGCTAACCAAGGTATGCAATGTGAATCAGGATGATTGGGACCTACGCATTCCCACGGTGTTATGGGCATACAGAACCACATGCAAGAAGTTGACTAGCCATACACCGTTTAGGCTGGCCTATGGACAGGAAGCCATTATGCCTATGAAGTACATTGTTCTCAGCTTGAGAATAGTTGTGCTTACAGGAATGGAAGATCGCGACGTGCTAGAAGAAAGGCTTCTACTTGGTTGGTCTGGAGGAGGATCGCTTCATTGTAGGATTCCACCAACAAGTGCAGAAGGAAAGAGAAAAAGCATGGCATGATCGCCACATCAAGAACAAGTCTTTCCAGGTAGGTGATCTAGTCCTCTTGTATGATAGCAAGTTTATGAAATTTCCTGGCAAAATTAAAATGCATTGGCTTGGTCCATATACTGTTGTGCATGTTACTAATGGTGGCGCAGTTCAGTTAGCCACATTGGAAGGAGATAACTTTCCCAATCTAATTAATGGAAGCAAAAACCCTATCGGGATAGTTCTGCTTCGCAGAACCTATGATTATCAGAAAGAGGGAAATTTCTAAGTGCCAGGTACAGTTGAAAGTGGGCAATGGAAATGGGGACAAGTCTGTATGCAATGTATGATGAGGAACATGTATATACCGCGCAGCACTGTTCATATGTGCCACTGCATTAAAAAAGAAAAGAGAGAGAAAAGAAAGAAAAAGAAAAAGAAAAGAGGAACCGTGCAGTTGCTAAGTCCAAAAGGCAATTGCAAAGATCAAGAGAACGAGCAAAAATGTTAAGTTCAGAGGTAAGAAACCAGGCACTGCGAAGTAACTCCACAGGAGAAATGATGACCTGTCGTGTAGTTCGACACAACACTCCAGAAAAATAGTCGTTACACTATCGGTCGAGAATATAGCCGTTATATAGTACTTTGCCAGCGACCACTTCAGCAGTTAACCCACAGATAGACGTTCTGAACAAGTTTATGAAGGAAAGGACCGAAGAATCCACCGGATTTGGCCAATGGATACCGCACCTAATGCTTATCTAGCCATTAAGGGCCACAGAGGGGCTCAACGACGCCTATAAGTAATGTTGCATTCAGACTCGCAGGCGTTACCGAACACTTAGAATTTTCATGTGCCCATTACTTTGAAAGTTGTTTTCAGTAAGCTGTTTGAAACTCTGTTGAAGTTGTCAAGTGGATGTCTGAGTGGTCCACCATTGAAGAAGAAATCATGGTCCAGGAGACTGGGAAGGTATTTCAATACAGATGGATTGAAGGGTTAATGAGAACCCCATCCAAGAAGGGCATCTTAGAACTAGGTCAAGCATCTAGACGATCACCCAGACACAGTCCAAAAATGCAAGACAAAGAGTGGGGCCAAGAATGAAGATACCAAAGATGGCTTCGACAGTGTAGAAGCCACCGATAGCTGATAAGGAGATACCTTTAACAATGACCCCAAACTATATCTCACCGCGTGCACGGGATGCACCGGTCTTCAGGTTAGAAAATAATGAAAAATACGACATCTCGCTATCACCCATATCAAAGCACATCGATGTTGATAAAAATATGTTGGGTAAAATTCCAGAATGTAAGTGGGAAGATTATCATCTCCTCCAAATGTAGAAGGAGGATCCCAAGGAACCTAGGTTCCCACATTTCCAACCTGACCAGTACATGTGCTGGAAGAAAGATGCAAAGGGCGACCTTAACTTGGTCGTGGAAAGTTGATTATCTGGAGTAGTCCAGTCAGTACTGCTCAATTTGCTCAGACTCTCGCATTTTGATAGATCACCATAGATGAATGTGATGGTGCAAACACTGATGGTGCGCATTCACCAGGGATATTTATGGCTTGACTGCAATCTCAACCTGACTATTGACATTATCTACTGCATCACTGGGTTGAGTAAAAGGAGAAAATATCCCAAGCAGTTTTTCCAAGGGAAAAGCAAGGATAAAGAAGCTCTGGAAAAGATGAAGAAAACTCTAACTGTAGTCAAAGGAAAGAGGGGCTTTTAGATGGACGACATAGACGATAAAGCAACGAAGTTTATCAAGCAATTGTTAGCCGACAATATGTTAAGAAAATGCAGACCTCTGGAGGTTCCTGCAGGCGCAGTACTGCTTGGCTCCACAGTCGCGGAGGGAGATCAGTTCAACTGGTGTCAATACTTATTGAATGAATTCCTGGAGGAACTAAATGACACACAGCTCAATGGTAGAAATTTCCATTTTACATGGCTAATAGTGTTGATCGCCTTCATAGGATGGAAGGAGCTGAAGGACTATGTTGGTGTACTCACCGATACTAATGACTGCAGAGGAGCCCGCTATGCAAACCTTTGGGCAAATATGAACTCACAAAGACAGCACACAACAGATGAGGTTCTCTACCAATATTATAGCTAGCTGCGCAACGCAATCATACTCACCCCCCAAATAACAAAACAGATAACAAGTAGGTATATTCACATTATTGATTTTTATGTTGACATGCGTAGTATTCACATTTCATCCAAAGCATAGAAGAGGAATGTGGAATGGTTCGCAAGTAACTACCATATGTATGAAGATGATATTGATAACATCATGAAGGAATGGCCTGCCGAGTTTCGAGTGGAAATTGTAGAGGTGGAAAGTGAATCCGGTGAGGACGAACCTATTCCATGTCCTATCATTGAGGAAAAGGAGACGGGAAAAAGGAAGGAACCTGAGAGCCCCGCACAGAAAAAGGGAGCGCGGAATAAGCATAAGGCTGATAAAATTCAGTCAGACGCAGTACTCCATGATGAGGATTATGAAACAATTGCAGCAAAGGTCACAAAGTCAATGGAAGAGCTGCTGACTAAGAAGGAGAAAAAGGATAAGGCGATTCAGGAAAGTCTACAGAAGAATTTGACCACACTACAAGGGATTACAGTGAAAATTGAAGAAGTCCACAAAATATTTCCCCTGCCGCGGAACTCCGAGTCCTAAGGGAAGTCGGGAGGAACTTTGCAGCAGAAGACACTGCATCTAGCCATGATTGTTCCTGTGAAGTCCCGTATTGTCCATCTCGACCCATTAACTGTAATCCTGGAACTGCCATAATAATTACTATTGGACACGAAGGATGTCGAGCATGTGGAGCTCGACCTTGCAAAGATACTATTTCCCGGTCTACACTACTTGCATCTGCAGGTTGTTGAAGAAATGCATGACAAAATTACTGACGTGCTGAAAGGACAAGCTGAGCTGCAAGCAACTAATAGGCAGTTGGAGGAACTTAGCTCATGGAAAGCTATGGAACTGCAGGATGAGCATGATCATCAAAAAATACTAGAGTCCACGATCACTGCAGTTGTAGATGATATAGAAGAGTTTTAAGTATAGGTAGACCCCGCAGACACTGTCGTTAAGATTGGCGAGCTAGTTAACAATCTTAAGACAGAGATGCAAGACATGGAGATCAGACATGAAGCTAAGGTTACTTCCTTGGAGGCACAGATCAACCCGCAGACCCCACCAGATCAACAGTAGCTGAGAGAAAAATAGGTGAAGGCCACAACAGAGAGTATTGCTGCCGAAGTGGCCAAGTGCTAGAGTTTGTTAGATGTAGCGTCGAAGGCATTAACCACCCTCGAAGAGGACCCAGGATTGCTGCAAGTAAAGAATGCTATGAAAGATAAGAAAGGAGCACTAGAACACTTGGATGCAAAAGTGAAAGCCCTGCTAACAAGAGAATGTTAGTTTTTCAGAATTTAATTCAATATGATCTAGGATCTTAACTGAAAGAGCAACATGTACAACATATTGGCATAAGAAACAAGAGACAAGAGACACAAAACATTTCACCGGGGAAAACCAAGAAGGTGAAAAACCCCGCAGCTTCCTTAGAGATAGAATAAGCATCAATACAAGGATTACCATGATCAAACCCAAGAGACAGACATCTTCAGCAGCATGCTCCTCATCCACTTGTGCGCACTCCTCCTCTCTCTCACTAATGCGAAGTGAGTGAACAATAGAATGTATAGAATGAGAGAGACACACTCTCTATTTATACACTAACTTGACTTGACCTTTACTCAACTAGGTCGGCCTCAAATTAACCACTTAACATAATGTTGACTAGGCCGACCCCCACTAGGGTGGTCTAATAACCCTTTGATCCACATGATTCATACAGGGACGACCCCATCAAGGTGTTCTAATAAACCATCAAGTATAAGTTACGACACTTACAATATAACTGATGACACTTCCAATTGGAGGAATAATACATCTCCGTTGGGGATACAATAAAGTACAAATACAATATACAAGTGAATATCTTCTGAAGTTACAAATACATCAAAACTCCCTCTTAAATAGGAAGGTATTCTCTTTACAAAAGTCATCAACACATATAGGAACAAGTCTTTAATTCTGGAGCTAGATCATCGTCACTGGATCGCGGAGCATCATCATCATCACTGCTGGTGTACTCGTCATCTCGATCACTGGGCTATCTCTGAATTCTTCTCATCATAGGAATTTCTACAGAGCCATCCCTTTTTCATGTTGGATGTAGGCCCACCACCTGTAGGTCTTCATCATCACTGGCCATACTGTGGAATCCTCAGGACTTATTACCTGTCTCACAAAACCTCGAAAGACCATCCCAGGACTAATTACAAGCTTACTTCTCAACTTATCAGATATCCCAAGGAAATATTATATGTGACCACCACAAAACCTTGAAAGAGCATCCCAGACTCATTACGAGCACACAGCTCAACCTATCGGATCTCCCAGGATATTTTACATGCAACTGCACAACCTGTCCACGGCCATAAGTATCATCCTGATACTCATGATCATACTGATCATGTCATCTCATCGTCCATGAAGCACAACCCAGGTGCACGTCACACAACACTTACATTCACCAGCATTGGAAGACACACTTCAACCATCCGTGAAAGGCTTAGCACTTATATCTATGCCATGGGAAGACACACTTCAACCATGCGAGAATGGCATCGCACTTATATCCATAGCCATGGGAAGACACACTTCAACCATGATAGGAATGGCACAGCACTTATATCGCAGCCATGGGAAGACACACTTCAACCATGCTCGAATGGCATAGCACTTATATCGCAGCCATGGGAAGACATACTTCAACCATGATCGAATGGCATAGCACTTATATCACAGCCATGGGAAGACACACATCAACCATGCTCGAATGGCACAGCTCCTACATCAATGACCATGGGAAGACACACTTCAACCATGTCGGAATGGCCCTAGCCCTTATATCTGCACCATGGGAGGACACACCTACCACCATGTGAGATTGGCTCATGTGCATCTGTGTCTTCAGAACTCATCACAAATGATCCAACTGATCATGCAATGCATTCACCTGATACATATCATCACATATGATTGTCCTGATCATCATCATAGCATCGTCCTGATGCATATAATCCATAGCATTGTCCTGATACTCATCACACATGATCATCCTAATCATCATCACTACATCATCCTGATGCATGTCATCATACATGATCCAACTGATCATACAAAGCATCCAACTGATGTAAATCCAAAGTAGTAACTAGAGCATCGTTGTGATGATCATCACACAGCGCTTACATCCACAGCCATGGGAAGGATCCTCCTCTCACCATTCCTGGAATGGTTCCTACAAATGTGTCCATCACTTTTTCCTCAAAGTATCTTCAATCCAAAGAACACCAAGCCTCTCTCTGAAGTACTCAAACTTCACTCTGGCTAGTGATTTTGTCAACACATCTGCAACCTGCTCATTCATCGCAATATACAGGAGCTTCACTGCTCCTCTCTGCACCATATCCCTGATATAGTGATATTTGATCTCAATGTGCTTCGACCTATCGTGGAACACCGGGTTCTCAAACAGCTTCACACAAATCTGGTTGTCTCAAAGGATACCAGTAGCCTCCAATGGGAGATCCAATAACTCAGACAATAGCTTCTGGAGCCATACTACCTCACAACTAGCCGAACAACCTACAACATACTCTGCTTTAGCTATACTCAGTGCTATGTAGGACTGCTTCATGCTAAACCAAGAGATCACACCTGATACCATACTGAAGCAGCATCCAGAAGTGCTCTTCCTATCTGCAGCACTGCTTGCCTAATCTGAATCAACATAACCCTGCATGTTAAACTTTTGATTTGCATCATACTTGAGACCATATTAAATTGTACCCTTCAGTTACCTCAGAATGTGCTTTACAGCAAATAGGTGAACACCTCTGGGATCCATCAGGAACTGGCTCAATGTGTTCACCGCAAAGCAAATATCTGGTCTCGTGTTCGTCAGGTACATCAAGGACCCAATCATCTGACGAGACATAGTGACATCAACTGGATCAGATGAAGCATCACATAGAAGCTTCAGGTTCGATGCTATAGGTGTGGCCATGGCCTTGCAGTCCATCATCCAAAACCTATTCAGGATCTCTACTGCATAGTTCCCTTGTCCAAGGAAGATTCCATCTGCACTCTGCCACACCTCCATGCCTAGAAAGTAGTGCATCATCCCAAGTCCTTCATCTCGAACTCGGTAGCAAGCTTGATCTTGTAGATCCACTTGGAAGTCACAACAGACTTCCCTTCTTGTCTCGGGACCACATCCCATACATCATTCTTCATGATCGACCAGTACTCCTCAATCATGGCATTCTTCCATTACTGCATCCTGGATCCTGGGAACTTCAGATTCTTCAATATCTTAATAGATACTTTTTATTTGATCTTCATTGCTGGAACAAATGTTGTAGTCCTTTCTGTAGGTGATGGGACATGGTCTTTCCTACAAGACAAGTCCATTTGCATGATTAGAAACTTCTCATAGTTTTTCAAAAATAGATTCTTATGCATAAAGACATATGTCATACAGTCATGCAATTATCTTGGCTAATGTTTCAATACAACATTTATCCATATTTCGTAACTTTCTAGATGCCTTTCTAGTTACTTTTCCGAATGAGTAAAATAGAGATCTTCGATCTCTATTTATACTAACCTTTTTTCCAAGTGACCTTATGGGGCCGACTTGTCTATCTAGGTACATCCACACTATAATATATATAATTCAGGGCCGACCCCACATAGTGGTCTAATAACCCATCGGCAAGTACACACACTTGCGACACTTGTCAATCCACATGACGACACTTCCTTATAGAGGAATGACACATCTCTTATAAGGGTACAATAAATATATATAAAATACACAAATGAAATACATTCCGAAGTTACATATACATCAACACTCCCTCTTAACTAGGAAGGTATTTCTCGACACAGATCTGCTAGACAAGTCTTCTTCTCGGGATCATCGTCATCGATGCATTGTCATCATCATCGTCACTGCTGCTGCTATCTCAACCAATCTCTGACTCTACTCATCATAGGAAGTTCTACAGAGCCAATCCTTTTTCATACTGGATGTAGGCCCACCACCTGCAGGTCTTCATCATCACTGGCCATACTGTGGAATTCTTAGGACTTATTACGTGCATCACAAAACCTGGCTGCAGCATCCCAGGCTATTACGAGCACACAGCTCTACCTGTAGGATCTCCCAGGAGCACATTACATGTGACCCATCACAAAACCTGGCTGAAGCATCCCAGGTTGTTACGAGCACACGACTCTACCTGCCGGATCTCCCAGGAGCACATTACATGTGATCTCACAACAAAACCTGGCTGAAGCATCTGAGGCCTTTTTCATCTTGTCCAGATCTCCTAGGAGCATATTACATGTGGTCATGGAAAAACCTGGCTGAAGCATCTGAGGCCTTTTTCATCTTGTCCAGATCTCCCAGGAGCAAATTACATGCAATAGGACAAAACCTTGAAAGAGCATCTGCCAGATATCCCAGGGAAACGAATTAAATGCCATAGGCAAAACCTCGAAAGACTATCTGCAGATCTCCCAGGGCCAAATTATATGTCCTCCTAGAGAAAAACCTTGAAAGAGCATTTTCCAGATATCCCAGGGCACCGAATTACATGCCATAGGCAAAACCTCGAAAGACTATCTGCAAATCTCCCAGGGCAATGAATTATATGCTTATCTGCACAACCTGATCCACAGCCACAAAGTATCATCTGATACTCACCATACATCATCCTGATGTACACATGATCATCCTAATCATCATCACTGCAACATCCTACTGCATGTCATCTGGAGAAGCTCGTCATCCACGATCACCCTGATCATACAATGCATCCATCTGATGCACACCAAGTATCTACTTGATACATATTCATACATAGTGTATCCACCTGATACATAGATACATGATCCACACAATGTATCCATCAACATACATGATATACCTGATCATACCTGATATATATCAATATACATTATCTACCTAATCATACAATGTATCCACCTGATACATATACAGATACATGGTCCAAGCATCCAACATGATGCATATACAAAATATATACACATGATCCAACCAATCATATCCAGCATCCAACATGATGCGTACATATATATAAATGATCCAACTGATCATATCCAGCATCCAACATGATGCGTACATACATATAAATGATCCAACTAATCATATCCAGCATCCAACATGATGCATACATACATACATAAAAATGATCCAACTGATCATATCCAACAGAAACCAGAACATCATCTTGATGCTCATCATCCAGTGCTTACATCCACAACCATGTGAAGGATCCTCCTTCCAACATGCTTGGAATGGCTTCAGCAAATGTGTCCATCACTTCTTCCTCGAAGTGTCCTCGATCTGAAGAATTCCAAGCCTCTCTCTGAAGTACTCGAACTTCACTCTGGCTAGTGGCTTCGTCAGCACATCTGCAATCTGCTCGTCCGTCGCAACATATAGGAGCTTCACAACTCCTCCCTGCACCATATCCCTGATATAGTGATATTTGATCTCTATGTGTTTCGACTTGTCATGAAACACTGGATTCTCGGATAGCTTCACACAACTTTGGTTATCACAGAAGATACCGGTAGCATCCAACAGGAGATCAAATAACTCAGATAGTAGCTTCCGTAGCCATACTGCCTCACAACTAGCTGAACAGGCTGCAACATACTCTACCTCAGCTGTACTCAATCCTATGCAGGACTGCTTCCTGCTAAACCAAGAGATCACACCTGTTCCCATACTGAAGCAGCACCCAGATGTGCTCTTCCTATCTGCAGCACTGCCAGCCCAATTTGAATCAACATAACCCTGCAGGTTAAACTTTTGATTCACTTCATAATTGAGCCCATAATCCACTGTACCCTTCAGGTACCTCAGAACATGCTTTACAGCAACCAGGTGAACACTCCTCGGATTCGTCAGAAACTGGATCAATGTGTTCACAGCAAAGAAAATATCTAGTCTCGTGTTCGTCAGGTACATTAAGGACCCAATCATCTAACGATACATAGAGACATCAACCGGCTCAGATGAAGCATCATATAGAAGCTTCAAATTCGATGCCATAGGTGTGGCCATGGCCTTGCAATCCATCATCCCGAATCTCTTCAGGATATCTATTGTGTACTTCCCTTGACCAAGGAAGATCCCACCTGTACTCTGCCACACCTCCATACCTAGGAAATAGTACATCATTCCTAAATCTTTCATATCGAATTCAGCAGCAAGCTTCCTCTTAGTATCTGCAATCAGTCTATCATCTCCTGTTACAAATAAGTCATCCACATACAGGAGTAGAATCATGGGATTCCCTTCCTCAACCTTATAGTAAAGGTTGGAATCCGCTTTACTCTTGGTAAAGCCTAAACTACATAGGAAACTGTCCATCCTACCATACCAAGTTCTGGGATCTTGTTTCAATCCATACAAGGATTTCTTCAATCTGCATACAAGTGACTCCCTGTCATGTATTTCAAAACCGAGTGGCTACTCCACATATACTTCCTCTTCAACTACACCATTCAAGAAAGCAGTCTTGACATCCATCTGGTGTATTTTCCATTTCATTTTTGCAGCTAGGGAAAGTACTGTTCTGATGGAAGTATACCTGGCTACAGGTGCAAAATTTTCTTCATAATCTATTCCCTCTTTCTGAGAGAAGCCACGAGCTACGAATCTTGCCTTGTATTTCTCTACACTGCCATCTGCAGCATGCTTGATTTTGAAGATCCATTTAGCAGTCACAACAGACTTCTCTTTAGGTCTTGGGACAACATCCCAAACAACATTCTTCATTATTGATTGGTATTCCTCAACCATGGCATCCTTCCATTCTTTCTTTTCCGTTGCTTCTTCATAACTGGAAGGCTCTTTGTTCATAATGTCACAGAGTAAAGCAACATAGATGGTATGTGATCTGGTTCTCTTCTTTGCTCTACGTTCTTCTTCTGGAATGCCAAATCTTTCTGCATCTTGAATGAGCTCTCTAGCCCATGCAGGTTTCCTCTTGTGAGAGTTATCCTCATGGGGTGGATCTACAGGTTCTTGCGGATCTTCAGACTCACGAACAACTTCTGGAACTGCTTCGGTCATGGTAGTGTCTTGAAATCTAGTTTCCGTAGGTTCTTCATAAACTTCGATAGGTGCCTTCCTTGATTTAATGAATTCTAAGTTTTCATCAAATGTTACATCCATGCTGACATCAATCTTCTTGAACCCTGGAAAGTATATACTGTAGGACTTCGAGCTTTCACTGTAACCCACAAAGATACCCTTCTTTCCAAAAGGATCTAGTTTAGTCCTCTTTTCCTTTGGGACATGAGTGTATACTGGACAACCAAATATTTTGAGATGGCTGACTTCAGGTTTCTTACCAGAAAAGACCTCTTCTGGTGTCTTGTTGTCCAATATCTTGTGGGGTGTTTTGTTCTGCACATATACAGCTGTTCTAGTTGCTTCTTCCCATAGATGCATAGGTAGATCCTGGTCATGGAGCATTGCTCTTGCTGCTTCCATGATTGTTTCATTCTTCCTTTCTGCAACTCCATTCTGTTTGTGGATTGTAAGGAGTAGTCAATTCCCTCTTAATCCCTGAATCGCTGCAAAGCTTCTTGAAGTCACCTGAGGTGAATTCTCCACCATTGTCGGATCTGAATGTTTTGATCTTCTTGTCAGTTTGATTCTCCATCAAGGTTTTGAATTTTTTAAACTGATCAAACACCTCATCTTTGTTCTTCAAGAAGTATACCCAAGTCTTCCTGGAGAAGTCATCAATAAATGAGACATAGTCAACATACCCGCTTAAAGAACTGGATGACATAGGACCACATACATCTGAGTGGATGATTTCTAGGATGTCTTTTTCCTTGCTTTCACTGCTTGGGAAAGCCTTCTTAATGTTCTTACCTTTTGCACATCCTTTGCAAACACCTTCATGTTTGGTCTTGATTTTAGGAAGACCCTCTACAGCCTTGCTTGCAATTGGAAGTGCCCTATAGTGCATATGAGCAAGTCTTCTATGCCAAAGTTCACTTGGCTCCATCGATTCATGCATCATGGCATGTTCAGGTTGTCCCTTCAATTTATACAAACCTCCCTCTTGCTCTCCAATCACTACTGCATCATCTATGGTCTTTCTTTTTGGCCACATTAGGACTTGGCCATCCACAAATGCAACCCTCATACCTTTTGCATCCAATGCAGAGATTGAGAGTAAGTTCTTCTTGAGCCCAGGTACATAAAGAACTTCTTTCATCTTCAAAGATTTTCCAGAATCTAGGTTGTAGGAGGCTTCACCACTTCCTTTGATTGGGTATTGATAGTCATCCCCAAGTTTCACCTTATGGGGTGATTCATGTTCAGATAGATTCACAAAAGATTCCTTAAACCCAGTCATGTGTTTGGAAGCCCCACTATCAATCAACCAATCATTACAACCATGGGAGATGGTACCTATGAGAGCAGAGATTAGAACATACTCTTCTTCACTTGTTGAGTTATCATCACTTTCTTCCCTAGCCTTCTTCTTGGGTGGTTCATCATCCTCGACAGCATGAGCATGAAACATTCTTTTGTTGCCCTTCTTCTTCTTCTTCTTCTTCTTGTTGTCCTTCTTGTTCTTGGGACAATTTATGGCAATATGTCCTTTCTCATTACAGGTGAAGCATATTCTTCCTTCTTTGAAGTGATGTGAAGATTACTTGGAGTGAGATGGCTCTCTCTTGGACTTCCCTTTCTTGGTGTGAGATGTGAGAGCATGATCTTCATTCCCCATCTTTTCTTCTCGTGCCACAAGCCTTGCTTCTTCTTGTGAGCATTCTTCCCATAGTCTACTGAAGGAGATCAACTTCTTCCTTGCACAAATTCCTTGGATAAAGGAATCCCATGACCTGGGTAGGCCATTTAGAGTGGTCATCACCACTTCACCATTCAACACCATTTCATCCACTGCTTCTAGTTGTTCCTTGATCTGGGAGACCCTTGAAAAATAAGATTGAATGGTTTCTCCATTTTGAAACTTTACTCCTTTCAATTGGTTCTGCAGGGTCGTCTTCCGATTTATGTTCTTTCCTTCAAATAGATTGGTCAAAGAGTCAAACATCTCCTTGGGTGTCTTTAGAGAGGACACATGGGGTATGAGATGATCTTTAATGGAATCAGCAATGATTCTCTTTTCCTTGACCAAGTTCTTCTTATGCAATACCTTGGCTTCTTCATCCTCTGGTATAGGGATGTCTTCTTTCACATATGAGTCCAACTCATTTTCTTCCAGGATTAACCCAATCCTATACTTCCAAGCTCGGAATTTATCAGATCCTTCAAGCTTATCCTCAAGCTTGGTGTGGTGAGACATCTTAAAGATTATTTCAAATGGAAATAGAAAAGATTTAGATCTTACCACTTGAAATGCTGAAAACTGGATCTGGTCCCGGATTAGGGTTTGTCAGAAAAACCCTAAAAATTCAAAATGTGAATTTCAAATTTCTAAAAGGATAGAAAGATGCACCTTGATGAGCTGATCAGCCTGGTGCATTTAGAATTTGAGATCAGCAAATTTTTGCCCTTCGATATTTCCTTTTTGTCCTCCCGGGTTCACTAGGGAGAGCCCTGAATTAGGGTTGAGTTTCCCAGAGATCTACCCAGCCAAAAATCTCGATCCAAAGCTCTAAACTTCGAGTTTTGCAAGGCGCTTCCCTCTATGTCTTTAGATTTCAAAAATTCCTATTTTTGTGGAAACCCTAATTTTTAGGGCCAAATCTGAAAATGCTCGAAATTGAATTCCGACTGGACAGATAGATGCGCCTTGATGAGTAGAGTCAATCTACTATACTGATTTTCAAAAATATGTGGATAGAAACCCAATAAACAAGGAACTCAAGCTTCTGTCACTACAAAATGTCTTCTTCTCAGGTTAGCTCTGATACCATGTTAAACTTTGAGCATTAATTCACAATACTCTAGGATCTTTGTTGAGAGAATAACATATACAGTATATCAATGCATGACAATCACAATATGACAAACATCACAAGAATCAAAAGCATAAGAGACAAGAGACACAGAGTTTTCATGGGGAAAAACCTAAGGTGAAAAACCCCACAACTTCCTCAGAGATAGAGAGAGCAATGGCTCAACCAAAGTACAACCAAAATACACTGAGATAATCTCCTAGTAGCAGATGATCCTCCTCCTCACTAGTGTGCCACTTTCTGAGTGAGAGTGAGTTACTTTTCTGAATGAGTAAAATAGAGATCTCTGATCTCTATTTATACTAACCTTTTTTCCTAGTGACTTTATGGGGCTGACTTGTCTAGCAAGGTACATCCACATTATAATATATATAATTCAGGGCCGACCCCACATGGTGGTCTAATAACCCATCGGCAAGTACACACACTTGCGACACTTGTCAATCCACATGACAACACTTCCTTATAGAGGAATGACACATCTCTTATAAGGGTACAATAAATATATATAAAATACACAGATGAAATACATTCCGAAGTTACATATACATCAACAATAAGTAGAGGAGGATGTTCCTCACTTATCTCTCACTTCCATCACTCGGAAAGTAGCGCACTTGTGAGAGAGAGGTCTGCATAGGAGGTAGAGAAGGATCCCTAGTCTTGGATCACATCTTGTATTTTGGTTGATCATCTTATTGAGGAAAGCTTTGTTGGTTTTTCTACCCCATGAGGGTTTCCCAGGGTAAAATCTCTATCTATCTTGTGATTGTGTTTCTTTCAGTGATCTTGCTAGTCAAATTAGTATAAACTTAACAAACAATTTATAAACCCCAAGATTGGATAGGAATCCCACTATTCTACCAAGCATGAAACTTTGTCAATGCATAATTGTGCTTGTGCCAAAAGGAAGCCAATGATCACTAACTTTCCTTCTAGCACAAGCATAGGTTTAGAGCCAACAATAACATCAGATTTAAATTTATTTTTTATTGCATCAATGTGGATCTTCATAGTGTGTTTGGGAGCCAATAAAAAGGAACACATGAAGGTAGAACACTAACCATGGTGATATTTAGGACAAAGGCGCCCAGTGGTCATCATTGCACTTGTGCTAAAAGGAAAGCTAGCAACCACTAGCCTTCCTTCTAGCACAAGCACACGCACGATGCCAACAACAATATGAGAACACTAATCTTGGTTAGGGTGAAATCGCCTCTTTGTCTAGTGACCAACAAACAATGGCTCATCATGTTGGGAAATCAAAACCCAATCCAACCTTTTAACTTCATGATAGGGTATATAATCATGTCATGTTATGCAGGGAAATTCTAAATACAAGGTGGTGATAATCATGTTTTCCAAGTAGGCATTTAAGATATTATTACAAGGATGTTACAAAAATGGTCTTCAACAAATCATTGTTATGATCCATACAATTTGCAAGAATTGGGTATGGTATGCATGCAAGGACATATATATGGAATTCACATATTACCGAAGTGTTTGCAAATACTCTGTCATCTTAAATACCAATCTCACCTTTTATATTTTGCATAAATAAATTTGTCAAAATCTAGAAGTGGAATATTGAGAATGGGATTTGCAAGGCATGGGGCACTACACCAACTGCACCATTTTATATTTTGCATGATGAAATTTGTTAGATTCTAGAATTGTCATACTGAGAGTGGGATTTGTAAAACAAGCAACACCATGACAACCTCACCATTAGTCACATGCATATCATTGTGAACATTAGAAAAAAACTAGCTCATATAATAACAACATTTCCCTTAATCATGTTGTTGTAATCAACTCCAAATAAAGTAACTATGATATGCCATAATTAGACATGTGATTACATCCTTAAGTATGTGCTAGAAGGAAAGCTAGCAACCACTAGCTTTCCTTCTAGCACAACCACTAACGCATTGGTCACAACAACATTAGGATTCAAAACACTAACCATGGTTAGTGTGATATCACGTCATTGCTTTGTATAGCAACCTACAAGCATGTGTCATCATGTGGGGGAATCACAAGTAGTGCTAGGGCATATTGTGTACATATTTCTACATGGGCTAGTGCTAAAAGAGAATGTGAGGGCAAAGGAAACCCATATAAATGGTTGCATCCTTGTGCTTGTGCCAAAAGGAAAGCTAGTGATTGCTAGATGTCCTTCTATCATAAGCATAAGTGCATTGGCCATAGCAACATTATAACAATCACCATGGTCAAGGTGAAATCACCGCATTGCTTTGTTTGGCGACCAATAAGCATGGCTCATCATGTAGGGAATCAAAAGTAAGGCTACTATAGCCTTTTTTCATTGCTACATGGGCTTGTGCTACTATGGCATGTGAGGAAAAAGCCACCCCATAGCATTGATTTCATCCTTATGATTGTGCCTTTGAGTGATAGACCCTTTCATGAGAGACTAATTTGACCAAAATTTGGACAGTATAGAATCAAGAGCAAGACCTACCCTTAGCTAGCTATAGCTATTTTAACACTAGGCTATATGGCCATTCATAATAAACAACCTTAACGATTCAATCATGAATAGTAGATTGATATTTCCAACAACTATCCTCTAACCACAATTTGGCTAAGGCCTCCTAGCTTCAATACTATGTTGAAGATTGGACAAGTTAGCAATTCCCCAAGTTGGAAGGATACTCTCACATAAACCATCAGGACATTGACCTCGATTAGTGTGAAATCACCTCCTTGCATTGTCTAGCAACCAACAAGCATGGCTCATCATGCAAGGGAATTAGAAATAGTGTCAGGGTGAAGCAGGCTCATCTACATGGGGTTGTTTTAGCTTTCATAAGGTAGTTTTCCATCCAACACAACCACATTGTCATCAAATACATTGCACCATGATGGAAATCTAACTGGAGTTAGCTTTCTTTCTTACAACATTGCACGGTGGATGAAATCTAATGTGTGTTAGCTTTCATAAACTAGTTTACCATCTAACACAACCACATTGTCATCAAATGCATTACACCATAACGGAAATCTAACTGGGGTTAGCTTTCTTTTTAACAACATTGTATCATGGATGAAAGCTAATATGTGTTAGGGTTCATAAAGTATTTTTTCATCTAACACAACCACATTGCCATCGAATACATTGCACCATGATGGAAATCTAACTGGGGTTAGGTTTCCTTCAAACAACATTGCACAATGAGTGAAAGCTCATGTGTGTTAGATTTCATAAGGTAATTTTCCTTCCAACACAACCACATTGTCATCAAATGCATTACACCATGATGGAAATCTAACTAGAGTTAGCTTTCTTTCAAACAACATTGCACGGTCGATGAAAAATAATGTGTGTTAACTTTCATAAAGTTGTTTTCCATCCAACACAACCACATTGTCATCAAATGCATTGCACCATGATGGAAATTTAATTGGAGTTAGCTTTCATTCTAACAACATTGCACGATGGATGAAGGATCATCTTTGTTAGCTATCATAAGGTAGTTTTCCATCCAACACAACCACATTGTCATCAAATGCATTGCACCATAATGGAAATCTAACTGGAGTTAGCTTTCGTTCTAACATTGCAAGGTTGATGAAAGCTAATTTGTTCGGTTGATAAAAGCTAATGTGTGTTAGTTTTCATAAGGTAGTGTTCCATCCAACATAACTACATTGTTATCAAATGCATTGCACCATGATGGAAATCTAATTCGAGTTACCCGTTTTTCTAACAACATTGCACTATGGATGAAAACTAATGTGTGTTAACTTTCATAAGATAGTTTTCCATCTAACACAACCGCATTGTCATCAAATGCATTGCACCATGATGAAAATCTAACTAGAGTTAACTTTCTTTCTAACAACAATGCACGGTGGATGAAAGCTAATGTGTGTTAGATTGCATAAGGTAGTTTTCCATCTAACACAACCACATTGTCATCAAATACATTGCACCATGATGGAACTCTAACTCGAGTTATCTTTCATTCTAAACATGTTGCTCTGTGAATGAAAGCTAATGTGTGTTAGCTTTCATAAGGTAGTTTTCCATCCAGCACAACCACATTGTCATCAAATGCATTGCACCATGATGGAAATATAATTGGAGTTAGCTTTCATTCTAACAACATTGCACGATGGATGAAAGCTAATGTGTGTTAGCTTTCATAAGGTAGTTTTCCATCTAATGCAACCACATTGTCATCAAATGCATTGCACCATGATGGAAATCTAACTGAAGTTAGCTTTCCTTCAAACAACATTGCACGGTGAATGAAAGCTAATGTCTATTAAATGCATTGCACCACATTTTCATAATGTAGCTTTACATATAACACAACCACATTTTCATTAAATGCATTGCACCATGATGGAAATCTAACCGGAGTTAGTTTTCCTTCTATCAACATTGCACAATTGATGAAAGTTAATGTGTGTTAGCTTGCATAAGGCAGTTTTCCATCCAACACAACCACATTTTCATTAAATGCATTGAACCATGATAACAACATTACATGGTGGATGAAAGCTAATGTGTGTTAGATTGCATAAGGTAGTTTTCCATATAACATAACCACATTCTCATCAAATACATTGAAACAATATGGAAATATAACTGGAGTTAGCTTTCCTACTAATAAAATTGTATGGTCAACGAAAGCTAATGCGTGTTACCTTTTGTAAAGTAGTTTCTCATTGAACACAACCACATTGTCATCAAATACATTGTACCATGATGGAAATCTAACCGGAGTTAGGTTTCCTCCTAACAACATTGCACAATGAATGAAAGCTAATGTTTGTTATCTTTCATAAGGTAGTTTTCCATCTAACACAACCATGTTGTCATCAAATATATTGCACCATGGTGAAATTCTAGCTAGAGTTATCTTTCCTTCTAACAACATTGCATGGTGAGTGAAAGCTAATGTGTGTTAGCTTATATAAGGTATTTTTCCATCCAACACAACCACATTGTCATCAAATACATTGCACCATGATGGAAAGCAAACCGGAGTTAGCTTTCGTTCTAACAACATTGCACGATGGATGAAGGCTAATGCAGTTAGCTTTCAAAAGGTAGTTTTCCATGCAACACAACCACATTGTCATCAAATGCATTTCACCATGATGGAAATCTAACTGGAGCTAGCTTTCATTTTAACAACATTGCACGATGGATGAAAGATAATGTATGTTATATTTCATAAGTTAGTTTTCCATCCAACACAACCACATTGTCATCAAACGCGTTTCACCATGATGGAAATCCAACTGGAGCTAGCTTTCATTCTAACAATATTGCACGATGGATGAAAGATAATGTATGTTATATTTCATAAGTTAGTTTTCCATCCAACACAACCACATTGTCATCAAATAAACTACACCATGATGTAAATATAACTGGAGTTAGCTTTCGTTCTAACAACATTGCACGGTACCTAGATGTTGGTGACAACACGACAGTTGCATGTGGCTTTCATGCACGGTTTGAGTTGGTGAGCCACCACCTAGGAACACGAATAGAAAGCGAAGTTAATAGGGATGATGGGGCAATTGCTGCGGTAGGTAATGCCATTCAAGGTGATGTCTCTTTTGGCTGCGATGGCAGTGGGTTGTAGTACTACTTTAATGGAGTTTGATACGTTGGGGTAGGAGTACCCGCATGTGGCTTCAAGTCTGATTGAGCGATTTGGGGATGTCATGGCTTCGTGGTTTTTTATGGTAATCATTTTGCATGTGGTTCAGGATCGAGCTGGATACTATGAGGAGAAGAGCGCCATGCCTCTATGACAGAGGGGCACTCTGCGGCGTAGTGGTGAGGGACGGGGAGCTTCTAGTAGATGAAGAATGAGCTAGTCTGGGGGAGAGGGCTATGAGGCAGAAATATCATGTCAGTGTGCTTCCTCATTCACGACTAGAAGGTGAGCATTGTCTCACAATAGTTAGCGTCAGCCCGCTCTGATGGGAAGGTTAACCATTACTGGATTGTGAAGAACATGGAGGATTTACTGGCCAAATGGGGCAGTTCTAGAGAGGCGATCTTGGACATTCACTTGGGTTTACTGTAGGTGGATGAGAGGTTAAGCAACATGGAAAATAACTTTGATTGGGGGAATTCTCTATTTGCGCGTAGCTTTGGTGCTAGGAGGGTTGCAAGGATGGACATTCCTGGAAGTAGTGGAGTAGGAGAAGATTCTTTGGGAGCTTTGGGACCTCAAGGGTAGGAGGATAAGCTGTACGCTTGGCAAGAAACCCCAGTATCCCCAATTGTTGGTTTGTTGGAGGGGAAGAAAACAAGGAGGATGGATTCAGAGGGCTTAGCTCAACGACGCAAGATGGAGCCACTTTCTACGAAGCAACCAAAGAAGAAGCATGAGGATGTTGAGATGGAAGGCTACCTGATAGTCGAGGAATGCCCAGATTTCCCCAATGCAAGTCCTCAAAGCTAAGCGGATCTTAGTGGTTTCAAATTCCACTTGTGAATTTCATTTTTTTTTGTTTGTTGTTTTAAATAGTTTGTTATATATTTTTCCTTCTAGTCTTTCAAATTATGAATAGAGCTGGATGAGATCGAATTTTTACTATGCTTGGTTTCCCTATATAGGGCAAGCCCTATTTTTTTATCAAGACTGTTATCTTAGTAGTTTTGAGCACCTAGGATGGTGGTTTCATCATCTCAGCCTCAGGCTACCCTAGGATTCTGGGATTGTTGGTTATGTAAATATTGTTTATTCTGATAAATATAATAAAATCTCCGCAAACTTACAAAATACAAAAACAACATTACACGATGGATGAAAGCTAATGTGTGTTAGATTTCATAAGGTACTTTTCCATCTAACACAACCACACTATCATCTAATGCATTGTACCATGATGGAAATCTAACTAGACTTAGATTTCATTCTAACAACATTGCACAGAGGATGAAAGCTAATGTGAGTTAGCTTTCATAAGGATGTTTTCCATCCAACCCAAGCACGTCGTCATCAAATCCATTGCACCATGATGGAAATCTAACTCGAGTTACCTTTCGTTCTAACAACATTGCACGGTGGATGAAAGCTAATGTGTGCTAGCTTTCATAAGTATTTTTCCCATGTAACACAACCACGTTATCATCAAATCCATTCCACCATGATGGAAATCTAACTATAGTTAGCTTTCATTCTAACAAAATTGCACGATGGATGAAAGATAATGTTTGTCTACTTTCGTAAGGTAATTTTCCATCCAACACAACCACATTGTCATCAAATATATTGCACCATGATGGAAATCTAACTAGAGTTAGCTTTCATAAAAACAAAATTGCTCGGTGGATGAAAGCTAATGTGTGTTTGATTTCATAAGGTTGTTTTCCATGTAACACAAACACAACATTTCATGGTGGATGGAAGTTCAAATGTGTGTTACCTTTTATAAGCTAGTTTTCCATCCACCCTAACCGTGTTGTCATCAAATCCATTGCACCATCATGGAAATCTGACCGAAGTTAGCTTTCCTTCTAACAACATTGCACAATGGATGAAAGATAATGAACGTTAGCTACAATAAGGTAGCTTTCCATCGAACACAACCACATTGTCATCAAATATATTGCACCTTGATGGAAACCTAAGCGGAGTTAGCTTTCCTTCTAACAACATTGCTCGGTGGATGAAAGCTAACGAACATTATATTTCAAAAGGTAGTTATCCATATAACACAACCAAATTGTCATCGAATACATTGCACCATGAAAGAAAACTAACTGTAGTTAGCTTTCCTTCTAACAACATTGCACGATGGATGGAAGCTAATGAACGTTATCTTTCATAAGGTAGTTTTCCATCCATTGCAACCACATTGTCATCAAATATATTGCGCTCGGATGGAAATCTAACCGAAGTTAGCTTTCCTTCTAACATCTTTGCTCGGTGGATAAAATCTAATGAAGGTTAGCTTTCATAAGGTAGCTCTCCATATAACACAACCACACTGTCATTTAATACATTGCGCCATGATGGAAATCTAACTGGAGTTAGCTTTCATTCAAAAAAAATTCATGGTGGATTAAAGATAATGTGTGTTACCTTTTATAAAGCTAGTTATCCATCCAACCCAACCACATTGTCATCAAATACATTGCACCATGACGGAAATCTAATTGGAGTTACCTTTCCATCTTACAACATTGCACGGTGATGGAAGCTAACGTGTGTTAGTTTTTCTAACCTAGTTTTCCATCCAACCCAACCACGTTGTCATCAAATCCGATGCACCATGATGGAAATCTAACTGGAGTTAGCTTTCCTTCTAACAACATTGCACTATGGATGAAAGCTAATGCATGTTAGCTTTCATAAGGTAGTTTTCCATCGAACACAACCACATTGTCATCAAATATATTGCACCGTGATGGAAACCTAACCAGAGTTAGCTTTCCTTCTAACAACATTGCTCGTTGAATGAAAGTTAATGAACGTTAGCTTTCATAAGGTAGGTCTCCATATAACACAACCACATTGTCATCGAATGCATTGCACCATGATCAAAATCTAACTGGATTTAGCTTTCCTTCTAACAACATTGCATGATGGATGATAGCTAATGAACAATAGCTTTCATAAGGTAGTTTTCAATCCAACACAACCACATTGTCATCAAATATATTGCACCATGAGGGAAACCTAACCGGAGTTAACTTTCCTTCTAACAACATTTCTTGGTGGATAAATGATCCATTCTAGTAGTTGGCATTGTTGTCGAATGCTAACTTCAACTGTGACAAGTCATTGACTTCGACACAACTTCAAGAAGTTCTAATTTAGACACAACTTCGACAAGTTCTGATTTCAACACAACTTCGACAAACTCAACAACTTCGAAAAGTTTAGCAACCTTGACAGTTTCACGACATCGACTAGCAACTGACGAACTACGACAGATTGTCTCTCTGTCTTCCAGTCGACTGTAACGGTTGAACTTCTGAACCGCTGTAACTTCTCTTGTAACTAAACATAACGGGAAGGTACCCAAGCATCTCAACATTCTCTATATAAGCATGTATAATATTGTAACATACATCTATCGATTGAGTTATCAATCGTTTTTCTAGTAATAGAGGTCAGTTCGCATTCCTACATATTGTCTGTGTGTATTTGTGTTTCGCTTCGTAGTGTTTGTCTGTGTGTATTTTTGCTTCCACCATAACAAATCTGACTCATTCAGTTGAACGGTTGTCCCCCTCATGCACCTGGGCGAGTGCAGATCAATAAAAGCTAATGAAGGTTAACTTTCATAAGATGGTTCTCCATATAACACAACCACATTTTCATTGAATACATTGCGCGATGATGAAAATCTAATTGGAGTTAGCTTTCATTCTAACAACATTTCATGGTGGATGAAAGTTAATGTGTGTTACATCTTAGAAGCTAGTTTTTCATCCAACCGAACCACATTGTCATCAAAGACATTGCACCATGATGAAAATCTAACTAGAGTTAGCTTTCATTCTAACAACATTGCATGGTGGATGAAAGTTAATGTGTTAGCTTTTATAAGGTACTTTTCCATCCAACCCAACCACATTGTCATCGAATACATTGCTCCATGATCAAAATCTAATTGGAGTTAGCTTTCCTTCTAACAACATTGCACGATGGATGAAAGCTATTGAATGTTAGCTTTCATAATGCAGTTTTCCATCAAACACAACCTTATTGTCATCAAATATATTGCACCGTGACAGAAACCTTACCGGAATTAGCTTTCCTTCTAACAACATTTCTCGGTGAATGAAAGCTAATGAATTTAGCATTCATAAGGTAGTTATCCATATAACACAACCACATTTTCATCGAATACATTGCACCATGATGGAAATCTAACTGGAGTTAGCTTTCCGTCTAACAACATTACATGGTGAGTGAAAGGTAATGTGTGTTAGCTTTTCTAAGATAGTTTTCCATCCAACCCAACCACATTATCATCAAATCCATTGCACCATGATGTAAATATGACTGGAGTTAGCTTTCCTTCTAACAACATTATCCTATGGATGAAAGATAATGAATGTTGGGTTTCATAAGGTAGTTTTCCATCGAACACAACTACATTGTCATCAAATATATTGCACCATGACGGAAACCTAACCAAAGTTAGCTTTCCTTCTAACAACATTGCTCGGTGGATGAAAGCTAATGAATGTTAGCTTTCATAAGGTAGTTCTCCATATAACATAACCAAATTGTCATCAAATACATTGCACCATGATCGAAATCTAACTGGAGTTAGCTTTCCTTCTAAGAACATTGTTTGATGAATGAAATCTATTGAACGTTAGTCTTCATAAGGTAGTTTTCAATCCAACACAACATCAATCTCATCAAATATATTTCACAATGACGGAAATCTAACCGAAGTCATATTTCCTTCTAACAGCATTGCTTGGTGGATAAAATCTAATGAAGGTTAACTTTCATAAGGTGGTTCTCCATATAACAGAACCACATTGTCATCAAATACATTGCGCCATGATGGAAATCTAACTGGAGTTAGCTTTCATTCTAACAACATTTCATGGTGGATGAAAGTTAAAATGTGTGTTACCTTTTATAAGCTAGTTTTCCATCCATCCCAACTGTGTTGTCATCAAATCCATTGCACCATGATGGAAATCTGACCGGAGTTAGCTTTCCTTCTAACAACATTGCACGATGGATGAAAGCTAATAAATGTTAGCTTTCACTTGCATCCTTTCATTTGGAACAGGAAGACCTTCAATGGTACCGTTGGTACATCAAAGCTCATCCCGAGCCAAACTGGACAGATTTTTGCCAATTCATTTTGCCACGATTTGGTCCTAGTGCTTTTGTCGAACACTTGGTGTGCATCCTTGATTCAAGAATTTTTTTAAACATGGCATGCATCCTTGGTGATACCAAGTGTAATTAAGGGTGGACTAAAACTAATTCTCACGAGATAATTTATCCCTACTAATAACAAACGACAGAGCAGAGGAGATGAGCACCACTAGCAGGTCTTAGCCAGGATACCAAACCTTAACCGTTTTGGATTCTTTGCTTGTAACACTTGGATTCTCTACTTGTAACACGAATCGGCGAGTCCTCTGGATTAATACCATAGATCCTGTAAATTCGAAGCCCTCCAATGGGAAGAGTAAACTCCTTATATGCAATTGCTTTAGCAACAGAAGTTTTCTCTACTTGACTCGCCACCACCCTCATACCTCGAAAGATACAACAAGTGAATGACGGACAAAATGCCAACAAAAACAGCAAGGGGGGAAACCATATGTGAGTTTGAACGTAGTGACTCTATCAATTTGAGAATGACATGTCTGAGCTTGCACACAGCAATCTAGTTGCAAAAGGACATGGGCAAACTCAAATCACTGGTAACGACATAACTGAAATCCAATAGTTGTTCTTGATTATCGTGATATGAGAGGGTGAACGAAAAGAATACGTGCAAATAAGATAGTTGGTTTAAATAAGGGCTTAGGTATGTAGGTATAAAAATAAGGGCTTGGGTACATAAATAATGTGTAGGTATAGAAATAAGGTTTTAGGTACACAAATAATATGTAGGTATAGAAATAAGTGCTTAGGTACATAAATAATATGTAAGTATTGAAATAAGGGCTTAGGTACATAAAAGGTATAGAAGCAAGTGTTGCATGGCAGCTTAGGCCCTGTCAATCAAGTTTGTTTAATTAAAGCACCCGATATAAGAATTATTGTTAATGTCTAATCACATAATGTGACTATTTAATTTGCGACAGTTATAGGCTTTCGATATTTGATACTGAATATCTAATCAAGGCACTAACTGGCTCGATATCGTCAACACTCGAGACTTTAATCAAACTTGTATTATAAAAAGTGTGACATAAAACGTCACCACTAAGCATCCATTAAAAATATGCTTGAGACATAAAGGGGATTGAACAGAGTCTAAGGGAATTGGATGCTTTGATAGAGGGATGGAATGCTTGAAGAATGACGAAATTTTAGGTTGCTTTGTGTGTTCTTTCAACCAACCCATTGAGCCACTGGGTATATGGATTTGACTTCATATTGTGGATAATATGACTAGCAAATTTGCCTCTGACTGTGACTTTGCCACTGAAGCTACCATTTATGGCGGCTCTATATATGGATCTGTTGTGACCTATGTCCCTCAGCCAAAGCTTCTCTTATGTTCCCATATCCAAGTTTTACTGCCAGTTTCCCTTTGCATTACCAGTAATCCCCTCAAGAACACCATTTTATATTGAGATGATGAAAGCGGTTAGCATACCTCGTGACAATTTCCCTTGCAACAATCTTGGAGATGAACTAAATGGCAGAGTGATAGTCAGCACACACTTGAAGGTTCTTGATAATTCGGATAGGTATGCCAGGAGATGTGTTGAGAAGACCAAATGCAATGGCCAGTTGACCTTGAAGAACCTTTAAGTTGACCATGTTACTTTATAAATAAAACCTTTATACTTTTTCATATCCACTTTTTCAAATTTATTTTCCTCATAATTCCTCATTCACAATCTGTCAAGCTTTCACAAGGAGCTATATACTGTCGTGTTTCTAGGATTCACTATTTAACTTAGTTAATTTATCCATTGTAAACTTAAGCACCCTCTTGATATGTACATTGGGTTTCTATATTAAAAGTGGGAATCTTAATATGGTACAAACTATTTGAATCACTGCCTAAACGATAAAAGTTCCATGCTTGTTTCCACTAAACTTGATTAAAAATAAATGATGAGAATGCACACAGAAGGGATGCCTAACATTATTAAGGATTGGTATTGTCCATACTCTCGGGATTGGGGTTGTCCTTACTCTCTGAGATTTCATTTAAGGTATGTCTTTGTAATTTCATTTCCTTAGGCACTGCAAAAAGCATGGCACTTCTGTGCAAGAGTGTATTGGGTCCTTTGAAAGTAGATGGGAGGGATGGATTAGGGATTGGGAGAATAAACACTTAAGGGACATTCATTTATACCAACAAAAATGGATCTCTACATTACCTTATATTGAGAATTTAAAGCAACAAATTATCCTCGTGGTTATTGATGAAATAGGTTGGAAGAACATGTTGACAAAACTAAGGTGTTCTAGGACAAAATTTTGAAATTGGAGCTAGCTCAAAGAAGAGGGATCTTGGTCATTTAACAAATTCACCTGATATTTAGAGCTATTAGTAAGCCCATAACCAAAAAGGGACTACATTCTAGGAAGGGATTCTATCCAACTTCTTTAGCTATGGACCTAATAGATTTGGAGAATAAATTGTCATCCCCTCCCTCGAGACTTGAGATGGAATCAATACAACGGAGAGACCTAAACCCTTAGATATATTTTCTACTTCCAATGCTCTCCATGGTCCTTGAACATCTTTACCAATACCCACGACTACCCTTGAATATCCCATCTTTTAGGCCATGTTAAAACCTTTCCCAAAAGTGGCCTCTTTCTCACCCTTGGAGGAAACAAATGGGTTTGGTAGGCTCGTCTTCTTTGTCGATCGAGTCACAAATTTAGTTTTTGTTCCCTCTTTGGAAAGAGGTCGAGCACTTCCAACATTAACTACATCCATCATATAAGGAATGATATTACTATCTTCTTTAATCCCATGAAATTTATCATAAAATTCCACCATCTTTTCATATTCAAGTTGCTTTCATACGTTTCTTCCTATTTCCCCCGGTACATGCTCATATCCCACCAAGACTCAGGATTAAGATAAGATAAATGCATAGCCTCTCCATTATATTGTCTTTTTTTTCATTTGGAAGAATAGGCAGCTTCTAAGTATGGTCTAGAGGGGGATCTCCTTGATTTCCATAAAAAGTGCAATATAATTGAATCTCATCAAGATCACTTGAGTGTTTTAACTCTTATATTTTCCTACCCTTTTCCTGGGCCTCTCCAACTAAAATGTTCAACATGTGAATCTATGAATCAAGATTGTCCAACTTTTGAGTCTCAAGCCTCTCTTCATGGTGATACTCTACTTTCCCATGCACAACATTTTCCCTAGCCTTTTGAATGATATGATAGGATTCATATCTCTAGGTCTTATACTTAGTGAAGCTATAAAACTCTATAATTATGTTTTCCTGGGAGTACCCGCCTATGGTTACAAACGAATAATTAGCAAAGAAAAGGGTAGTGTAAAATGTGTTTACTTCTTTACAACAAAGTGTGGCTCATCCATAGTAGACATTTGTTAAACAAATTCAATAAACAATAGATGAGGAGTCGTTAACATATGCAATTTGAAATGGTTGTCCTCAAAAGCATATATCTACAATATCTTCTTCTCTTCATGAATATATCACTCCCCATACTCGACCGGATAAATTGTAGCTTCTCTTTGCATTCGTTTGAGATCCTTGAAAGATACTGACCTTGAAGAACCTTTAAGTTGACCACATTACTTTATAAATAAAACCTTTATACTTTTTCATATACACTTTTTCAAGTTTCTTTTCTTCATAATTCCTCAATCACAATCTGTCAATATTTCACAAGGAGCTATATATTGTCATGGTGCTAGGATTCACTATTTAACTTAGTTAATTTATCCATTATAAACTTAAGCACCCTCTTGATATGTACATTGGGTTTCTATATTAAAAATGGGAATCTTAATATGGTACAAACAATTTGAATCAATGCCTAAACAATAAAAGTCCCATGCTTGTTTCCACTAAACTTGATTAAAAATAAATGATGAGAATTCAAACAGAAGGTATGCCCAACATTATTAAGGATTGGGATTCCACCTGCACTCTGACCCCAAGAAAAATTTAAACAAGTAAATCTCACATAGTAGGTTTTGCTTGTTAGGTGTTGAAATAGAATAGACATCAACAAAGTCTCGGTACTGAAATAGATGTTTGAAAAAAGACCAAAGGGAATCCACTCTACCTTGGGGGCCCCAAGGTTCCTCCACAGAGACTGTAAATTTGAGGTCTCCTGCAAAAATTAGATTAGGGGTATCAAAAATCCAAGAATTCAAAATTTCCCCCCATAACAACTCCTTCTCGTTACAAGGGCCGTAGCAATTGACTATGGACAAAGAGTTGAGGGAACCCAATAGTTTCCCTTCCATAATTACACTACCAAAGAAACTCAATGGGTTGAAACGAGCAACTTTAGGGTCCCATCCACATAGCAAACCTCTTGATAAGCCAAAGGCGGAGGTACCACATAATTCCTAGGTAGGCAATAAACTGGCAAAGACTTTGATAACTTGATTGATTTATGTCATTGTTTCTTGAATCAAAATCATAGAGAGGCTAGTAGATTTGAATAGCCAAGAAAGAGCCTTAGCCTTAGAAGATCCCCCGACTCCTCTCAAGTTCAATGATAGAATTATCATTCTGTGACCCCTTCCTCAGGCTAACAACAAGCTTTAAAGGCACGGATAGATTTAGGATCTCTATTTTCAGAATTTGAGTCTAATGGAAGAAAAGTATTTCCAACCATCTCTGGAGAATTTTCCGTACCCCTTTTGTTTTTTTTATGGATGGTGACATTTTGAAATTTGAGGGGAGTTATAGGGGAAACTTTCCTGGTAGGACTGGGTTGGGAAGAAAATATTTCTAAGGGAAATTTAAGCAACGCTTCTTTGTATAGGGGAGCAGGATTGGGATTAGGAAAAGAATCCAAGTGTAAGATTTGTGAGTCAAGAGAATATGAAGGGATTCCTACTGTTAAAGAAGTAGTTTGGGGATCCTTAGACGCCATAGCATCATTAGAAGTATCAAAGCTAGGGTTTTTCTCTCCTTCACTGGCAAACTGAGAGAGAGGTAATTTGGTGTTAGTTTCAACATTCTCCCACAAGGGGGAGTCCCTTAACAAAGGAGAAGGGTTAATGTTAGGAACTTGTGTCAACCCTTCTCTTTACTTTGTTAGTATATTGTTGTTGGACGCATATGCTTTGTAAGTCGTCCCGTAGTATTTGTTGATCCATAGTTTATGTTAGCCCATGGTATTGACCCATAGTATTGGACGCATATGCTTTGTAAGTCGTCCTGTAGTATTATATGTCCCATGGTTTTGACTCATAGTATTGGGCATAGACTTAGTATAAAAGTGTGTGTTGAGGTCATTGAAGGCACCGTGAAGTTATTTGTATTGAGCTTGCTCAAAGGAGGTTTCCCCCTCAAAGTGGCCCGTGATCAATATAAAAGTGATTATGAGTTCTGTCATTTCTATTATTTCTCATATTCTTATTAATTAATTGTTGCAGGTGCTTTACATTTGGTATCAGATCACTTTCTTGGGCTCGTTAAGGTGAAATTTCTGCCAAAAAACTTTTTTTGCATCTGTTGCAAGTTCGGATCTGAGAATAATCCCTATCCGCTTAACTATGGGAAGTACTTGGGCATAAGCCCTAAAACTCATTGTGATGAGTACCACAGGAACCCCAAAGTAGCTGGCCCATTGAGAGGAGCTGCTAGCGAAAAGGGAAACGACCCCTACCCGATTGACCAGTTCCCACCCATGAGATAAACAAAGAGCTGTCGTTTGTGGCAAAGCGGTTATCGGTTTTACCTGAGCCGTGGAGTGACGGGTACTGCCCCAATACGCAAGCCATCAAACAGCATTGGTGGCCGAGTGAATCCCCTGAACTGATAGGAAGTCGCACATACATGGGGTCCATATCTATTTTCAGTTGAATTGTTGTCAATCACTTCCACCCCAGATCCAGCCATTTCAGATCTATTATGAAAGTCATTCTAGATCCAGTCGCCATTTCAGATCCAGCCGTTTTTCGATCCCTTCTGCGCCATTACAGATCCATATGTTGCGGATCCCTTTCACGCCGCCGTTGCTATTCCATTTCTGAAAAAAATTAAAAAAATAAAACAAAAAATTAAAAATTAAAAATTAAAAAATTAAAAATTAATTAATTAATTAAATTAAAAATTAAAAAAAAATAAATAAATTAAAAATTAAAAATTTCGTTTTTCAGCCATATCTCCCTTGTTTCAACTTTGTTTTCCCTGAAACTTCAATGACATCTCTGCAATTCCATTCTGCATATTTCATTCCTAAAGACCCTATCCCAAATTCCACTTCCCAAGACTAGAAATCCCACATTTGTCTATTTTTAGGGTTTGCCATAACTCCTTCAATTTTCACCCAAACGCCTTCAAATTTTGCCACCGTGTTCCTTTCCTAATTCTGCTTCTTTGTCTCTCTCTACCAAATTTTCTCATTCTTTCACCCTGCTTCTGAAATCCCCATTTTTTGCCTTTCTGTCCATCAGAAAGTGTCCAAATCCTAGTCAAACCCTAATTACCAATCCGAGTTTTTCCCAAATCCAAATTTTCCTTTACTAAATAAGCTTTTGTTTGTGTTTTTCTATCCATTTCCAAAAAAAAAACTCATGGGTGTGGTTGTCACCTGCGCAGAAGCAAAAACCATGGAGGAAGCACTTGCAGCCATCCAAACCAAACTCCAAGATCTGGATGAAAAATTTCTCAGCCTCCATCTTCAGCATTCAGCCATGAACAATAACCGACAGCCAGAATCTTTTGCAGCCACCTGGTTCTCTTCTTCCAACCATTTTCGTGGGCCGAAGATTGATTTTCCTCACTTCAATGGTACTGATCCAACTGGATGGATATACCGAGCAGAACAATATTTCAATCTACGTAATACTTTTGATGTCCAGAAAGTTCCACTTGCATCCTTTCATTTGGAACAGGAAGCCCTTCAATGGTACCGTTGGTACATCAAAGCTCATCCCGAGCCAAACTGGACAGATTTTTGCCAATTCATTTTGCCACGATTTGGTCCTAGTGCACTATGGATGAAAGCTAATGCATGTTAGCTTTCATAAGGTAGTTTTCCATCGAACACAACCACATTGTCATCAAATATATTGCACCGTGATGGAAACCTAACCAGAGTTAGCTTTCCTTCTAACTGTAAAGTTAGTCACAGCAGATCTAATGAACAAATAAATCAGTCACAACAGATGAATAAGAAGATATGGTGCAAAACTGTGCAAAAACATGCAGCAGTGCTCTCTATCCCAGAAAGGGTGAATGAATTACAATAGATTACAATACAATCCAACTACTGTCAATGGCAATTCGAATTGACTAAGTAGGCCATTCGAATCACTGAATGGAGTAGCTTGACTCAATCTAGGAGTCCTCATCAATCATCGGTGTTGCTCATCAATCACAACAAACAGTCATCCAGGTGTCAAGCTGAGTCTAACTGATCATAATAAATGTAACTGAAGTGTGTAGCACTGATATAGGATCTGGAGGCTCAGTGGGGGCGCATGGGAGGCTAACTGGAGTCAGAGCAAGTCACCTAATCGAACTGGAGGTCAATCGGAGGTGAAACAGTCAGTCAGGAGTGAAATCGGAGTGAAATCAATCAGAATCGGAGCTAACTGAATGTAACTGGAGTGAATCTGCAGTGGTAGGTGAGCAAGTGCGCCCTTCTCAGTCAGTAGGTGAGAAGAGGGCGCCTTTCAGCTTAGGAGGGCTAAAACTCTGTGGAAAGTGGCTCCCGGGTGCTAGAAGAAGGTGGATAAGGTGCTGGAGGCATCAAACTGGTGACTGGACTGCATATCCTGAAATAGATCATGCAAGATCCTGAAGTAGATATGTATCCCGAAATAGATGATCCTGAAATAGATGATGTATCCCGAAATAGATGATGGATATCCGAACACCCCCCCTCAAGCTAGACTATGATGTGCCAACTAAAATAATGTGGGGCCCTGGTAACTAAGACCAAAGGTCACCCCAATACAATAATCCAAAAACTAATAACAGTCAATAAACCGAGGAAATGGGGAAAACCTCATGGGAAAAATACCCCCCCTCAAAATAGACTGTAGTACACCAAAAGATTTAACTGCTCCAAAATCAAGTAGATATGTCTGGAGGTATCTTACTCTTGGGAGTAAATGGATCATGCTCCAAAAACATGTGCTTGAATTCTCCATCAGTGGATGCAAGCGAATGTGGAGGCTTTATGAACTTGCTCTTCATACCGAAAATGGTGAGAACAAATCTGAAAATATGAGGATGATCCTGGAACCTGTGATTCGAACCAAGTGAGGTAGAAATAGCTCCAATCGGATCAAATAGATCTTGAAACTTGAACTTCTTATCAATAGAAGTTAAATCAGCTCCAAAAATAGATGAATGGTTTCTTGAGATCTCCTTTGAACCAACAAGGGTGAGATCAAAACCAAAATCAGCAAAAAGTGCATGAGAATTGAACTCAAGCGAATGGTAGTGCTCTTTATCTTCATTAAAACTCTGAGAAACTTTGCAAATGATAGAACATAAGTTTATAGAAGGCATGCAATCAAGGAGGGCGAATGCTTCACCTCCAAAATCAGATTTTACCTCCAAAACATCAAGTAGATCATTATTCTGCATGCCGACAAACTCATGTGAAAGAGAGGATTCAAGAACCTCTTCGGAATCTAGAGTATGAGCTTGTTTATCTTGCTCAGAATTCGAAATAGAAGACTTTGAGAGAATGAGTGTTGAATCTACAGTTTCTTCTTCATCTTGAACAATTGTTGAGGCCAACACATGATCGGAAAGAACACATAAGGAGATCTCACTGGGCTTGTTCTCCAAAAGGCTAGCATGATCCTCTTCTTCCTGCTTTCCAAATTCTCTGTCAAGTTGGACCCATAGATCACTTGGATTTTCAGCAGTCTTAATGAGGTAGCGCATACAAGGAGACATAGCAAGACATATTGCTCCAAAAGCTCTATCACAATCATTGAGCCAATCATTCTCCTCTTCATCGGAATCAAAATCTCTTGTATTACCAATGCACATATCAAAAAGACATTGTCTCTTCAAGAATGCAATCATCTTTGGTTTCCATTCATCATAGTTGAATGGAGTAAGAATATTTTGTGAAGAAGAAGTCTCCATCTTTGCATTAGCGAATGCACATGGAGGAAGTAAGAAACCTGCAAATCACATCAAAACAACCACAATAAGGTCGAACAATCCACCCTTTGAGAGTTGCATCACACCTGGGATTGGATTTCAAGCAATGTTGAATAGGTCCAATGTATCAGATCCAGGAATTATGTGGTAACTCAAGCTTCTGGAGTGGTATTGGAATATTTTTCAAGCTTTGCATGCACAGGAGCGAATGCCCTTGAGATATCTCATGCCAAACTTCTTGCAATTTTTAGCAATTCAGTCAAATCTTCTTGTATAAACACCTGTAGAAAAGAAATCTTGTCCCTGTCATGGCTCTGATACCATGTAAAGTTAGTCACAGCAGATCTAATGAACAAATAAATCAGTCACAACAGATGAATAAGAAGATATGGTGCAAAACTGTGCAAAAACATGCAGCAGTGCTCTCTATCCCAGAAAGGGTGAATGAATTACAATAGATTACAATACAATCCAACTACTGTCAATGGCAATTCGAATTGACTAAGTAGGCCATTCGAATCACTGAATGGAGTAGCTTGACTCAATCTAGGAGTCCTCATCAATCATCGGTGTTGCTCATCAATCACAACAAACAGTCATCCAGGTGTCAAGCTGAGTCTAACTGATCATAATAAATGTAACTGAAGTGTGTAGCACTGATATAGGATCTGGAGGCTCAGTGGGGGCGCATGGGAGGCTAACTGGAGTCAGAGCAAGTCACCTAATCGAACTGGAGGTCAATCGGAGGTGAAACAGTCAGTCAGGAGTGAAATCGGAGTGAAATCAATCAGAATCGGAGCTAACTGAATGTAACTGGAGTGAATCTGCAGTGGTAGGTGAGCAAGTGCGCCCTTCTCAGTCAGTAGGTGAGAAGAGGGCGCCTTTCAGCTTAGGAGGGCTAAAACTCTGTGGAAAGTGGCTCCCGGGTGCTAGAAGAAGGTGGATAAGGTGCTGGAGGCATCAAACTGGTGACTGGACTGCATATCCTGAAATAGATCATGCAAGATCCTGAAGTAGATATGTATCCCGAAATAGATGATCCTGAAATAGATGATGTATCCCGAAATAGATGATGGATATCCGAACACTAACAACATTGCTCGTTGAATGAAAGCTAATGAACGTTAGCTTTCATAAGGTAGGTCTCCATATAACACAACCACATTGTCATCGAATGCATTGCACCATGATCAAAATCTAACTGGATTTATCTTTCCTTCTAACAACATTGCATGATGGATGATAGCTAATGAACAGTAGCTTTCATAAGGTAGTTTTCAATCCAACACAACCACATTGTCATCAAATATATTGCACCATGAGGGAAACCTAACCGGAGTTAACTTTTCTTCTAACAACATTTCTTGGTGGATAAATGATCCATTCTAGTAGTTGGCATTGTTGTCGAATGCTAACTTCAACTGTGACAAGTCATTGACTTCGACACAACTTCAAGAAGTTCTAATTTAGACACAACTTCGACAAGTTCTGATTTCAACACAACTTCGACAAACTCAACAACTTCGAAAAGTTTAGCAACCTTGACAGTTTCACGACATCGACTAGCGACTGACGAACTACGACAGATTGTCTCTCTGTCTTCCAGTTGACTGTAACGGTTCAACTTCTGAACCGCTGTAACTTCTCTTGTAACTAAACATAACGGGAAGGCACCCAAGCATCTCAACATTCTCTATATAAGCATGTATAATATTGTAACATACATCTATCGATTGAGCTATCAATCTTTTTTCTAGTAATAGAGGTCAGTTCGCATTCCTACATATTGTCTGTGTGTATTTGTGTTTCTCTTCGTAGTGTTTGTATGTGTGTATTTTTGCTTCCACCATAACAAATCTGACTCATTCAGTCGAACGGTTGTCCCCCTCATGCACCTGGGCAAGTGCAGATCAATAAAAGCTAATGAAGGTTAACTTTCATAAGGTGGTTCTCCATATAACACAACCACATTTTCATTGAATACATTGCGCGATGATGAAAATCTAATTGGAGTTAGCTTTCATTCTAACAACATTTCATGGTGGATGAAAGTTAATGTGTGTTACATCTTAGAAGCTAGTTTTTCATCCAACCGAACCACATTGTCATCAAAGACATTGCACCATGATGAAAATCTAACTAGAGTTGGCTTTCATTCTAACAACATTGCATGGTGGATGAAAGTTAATGTGTTAGCTTTTATAAGGTACTTTTCCATCCAACCCAACCACATTGTCATCGAATACATTGCTCCATGATCAAAATCTAATTGGAGTTAGCTTTCCTTCTAACAACATTGCATGATGGATGAAAGCTATTGAATGTTAGCTTTCATAATGCAGTTTTCCATCAAACACAACCTTATTGTCATCAAATATATTGCACCGTGACAGAAACCTTACCGGAATTAGCTTTCCTTCTAACAACATTTCTCGGTGAATGAAAGCTAATGAATTTAGCATTCATAAGGTAGTTATCCATATAACACAACCACATTTTCATCGAATACATTGCACCATGATGGAAATCTAACTGGAGTTAGCTTTCCGTCTAACAACATTACATGGTGAGTGAAAGGTAATGTGTGTTAGCTTTTCTAAGATAGTTTTCCATCCAACCCAACCACATTATCATCAAATCCATTGCACCATGAAGTAAATATGATTGGAGTTAGCTTTCCTTCTAACAACATTATCCTATGGATGAAAGATAATGAATGTTGGGTTTCATAAGGTAGTTTTCCATCGAACACAACCACATTGTCATCAAATATATTGCACCATGACGGAAACCTAACCAAAGTTAGCTTTCCTTCTAACAACATTGCTCGGTGGATGAAAGCTAATGAATGTTAGCTTTCATAAGGTAGTTCTCCATATAACATAACCAAATTGTCATCAAATACATTGCACCATGATCGAAATCTAACTGGAGTTAGCTTTCCTTCTAAGAACATTGTTTGATGAATGAAATCTATTGAACGTTAGTCTTCATAAGGTAGTTTTCCATCCAACACAACATCAATCTCATCAAATATATTTCACAATGACGGAAATCTAACCGAAGTCATATTTCCTTCTAACAGCATTGCTTGGTGGATAAAATCTAATGAAGGTTAACTTTCATAAGGTGGTTCTCCATATAATAGAACCACATTGTCATCAAATACATTGCGCCATGATGGAAATCTAACTGGAGTTAGCTTTCATTCTAACAACATTTCATGGTGGATGAAAGTTAAAATGTGTGTTACCTTTTATAAGCTAGTTTTCCATCCATCCCAACTGTGTTGTCATCAAATCCATTGCACCATGATGGAAATCTGACCGGAGTTAGCTTTCCTTCTAACAACATTGCACGATGGATGAAAGCTAATAAATGTTAGCTTTCATAAGGTAGCTTTCCATCGAACACAACCACGGTGTCATCAAATATATTGCACCTTGACAGAAACCTAACCAGAGTTAGCTTTCCTTCTAACAACATTGCACGATGGATGAAAGCTAACGAACGTTAGATTTCATAAGGTAGTTCTCAATATAAGATGACCAAATTGTCATTGAATACATTGCACCATGAATGAAATCTAACTGGATTTAGATTTCCTTCTAACAACATTGCACGATGGATGGAAGCTAATGAACGTTAGCTTTCATAAGGTGGTTTTCCATCCAACACAACCACATTGTCATCAAATATATTGTGCCATGATGGAAATATAACTAGAGTTAGCTTTCCTTCTAACAGCTTTGATCGGTGGATAAAAGCTAATGAAAGTTAGCTTTCATAAGGTAGCCTTCCATATAACACAACCACATTGTCATCGAATACATTGTGCCATGATGGAAATATAACTGGAGTTAGCTTTCATTCAAACAACATTTCATGGTGGATGAAAGATAATCTGTGTTACCTTTATAAAGCTAGTTATCCATCCAACCCAACCAAATTGTCATCAAAGACATTGCACCATGATGGAAATCTAACTGGAGTTAGCTTTTTATCTAACAACATTGCACAATGATGAAAGCTAACATGTGTTAGTTTTTCTAACCTAATTTTCCATCCAACCCAACCACGTTGTCATCAAATCCAATGCACAATGATGTAAATCTTACTAGAGTCATATTTCCTTCTAACAACATTGCATTATGGATGAAAGATAATGAATGTTAGCTTTCATAAGGTAGTTTTCCATCGAACACAACCACATTGTCATCAAATATATTGCACCGTGACGGAAACCTAACCAGAGGTAGCTTTCCTTCTAACAACAATGTTCGATGGAGAACTACCTTATGAAAGCTAATGAATGTTAGCTTTCATAAGGTAGTTCTCCATATAACACAACCATATTGTCATCGAATGCATTGCACCATGATCAAAATCTAATTGGAGTTAGATTTCATTCTAACAACATTGCACGATGGATGATAGTTAATGAACGTTAACTTTCATAAGGTAGTTTTCGATCCAACACAATCACATTGTCATCAAATATATTGCACCATGAGGGAAACCTAACCGAAGTTAGATTTCCTTCTAACAACATTGCTTGGTGGATAAAATCTAATGAAGGTTAACTTTCATAAGGTGGTTCTCCATATAACACAACCATACTGTCATCGAATACATTGCATCATGATGGAAATCTAACTAGAGTTAGTTTTCATTATAACAACATTTCATGGTGGATGAAAGTTAATGTGTGTTATATCTTATAAGCTATTTTTTCATCCATCCCAACCATGTTGTCATCAAAGACATTGCACCATGATGAAAATCTAACTAGAGTTAGCTTTCAATCTAACAACATTGCATGGTGGATGAAAGTTAATGTGTTAGCTTTTATAAGGTAGTTTTCCGTCAAATCCAACCACATTGTCATCGAATACATTGCACCATGATTGAAATCTAACTGGAGTTAGCGTTCCTTCTAAAAACATTGCACGATGGATGAAAGGTAATGAATGTTATCTTTCATAAGGCAATTTTCCATCAAACACGACCTTATTGTCATCAAATATATTGCATTGTGATGGAAACCTTACCGGAATTGGCTTTTCTTCTAACAACATTGCTCAGTGAATGAAATCTAATGAATGTTAGCTTTCATAAGGTAGTTCTCCATATAAAAAACCACATTGTCATCGAATACATTGCACCATGATGGAAATATAACTGGAGTTAGCTTTCCGTCTAACAACATTGCATGGTGAGTGAAAGCTAATGTGTGTTAGCTTTTCGTCTAACAACATTGCATGGTGAGTGAAAGCTAATGTGTGTTATATTTTCTAAGCTAGTTTTCCATCCAATCCAACCACGTTATCATCAAATCCATTGCACCATGATGGAAATCTAACTGGAGTTAGATTTCCTTTTAACAACATTACCCTATGGATGAAAACTAATGAATGTTAGGTTTCATAAGGTAGTTTTCCATCAAACACAACCACATTGTCATCAAATACATTACACCATGATGAAAACCTAACCAAAGTTAGCTTTCCTTCTAACAATATTGCTCAGTGGATGAAAGCTAACGAACGTTAGCTTTCATAAGGTAATTCTCCATACAACACAACCACATTGTCATTAAATACAGTGCACCATGATCAAAATCTAACTGGAGTTAGCTTTCCTTCTAACAACATTGCACAATGGATGAAATATAATGAGTGTTATCCTTCATAAGGTACTTTTCCATCCAACACAACCACAGTGTCATCAAACATATTGCGCCATGATGGAAATCTAACTGAAGTTATCTTTCCTTCTAACAGCATTGCTCGGTGGATAAAAGCTAATGAAGGTTAACTTTCATAAGGTGTTTCTCCATATAACACAACCACATTGTCATCAAATACATTGCACCATGATAGAATTCTAACTAGAGTTAGCTTTCATTCTAACAACATTTCATGGTGGATGAAAGTTAATGTGTGTTACCTTTTATAAGCTAGTTTTCCATCCATCCCAACCGTGCTGTCAAATCCATTGCATCATGATGGAAATCTGACTGGAGTTAGCTTTCCTTTTAACAACATTGCACGATGGATGAAAGATAATGAACATTAGCTTTCATAAGGTAGCTTTCCATCGAACACAACCACATTGTCATCAAATATATTGCACCTTGACGGAAACCTAACCAGAGTTAGCTTTCCTTCTAACAACATTGTTGGGTGGATGAAAGCTAACGAACGGTAGATTTCATAAGGTAGTTCGCCATATAACACAACCAAGTTGTCATCAAATACATTGCACTATGAACAAAATCTAATTGGAGTTAGCTTTCCTTCTAACATTGCACGATGGATGGAAGCTAATGAATGTTAGCTTTCATAAGGTAGTTATCCATCCAATACAACCACATTGTCATCAAATATATTGCAGCATGACGGAAACCTAACCGGAGTTAGCTTTCCTTCTAACAATATTGCTCGTTTGATGAAAGCTAATGAACATTAGATTTCATAAGGTAGTTCTCCATATAGCACAACCACATTGTCATCGAATACATTGCACCATGATGGAAATCTAACTGAAGTTAGCTTTCCGTCTAACGACATTGCAAGATGAGTGAAAGCTAATGTGTGGTAGCTTTTCTAAGCTAGTTTTCCATCCAATCCAATGACGTTGTCATCAAATCCATTGCACCATGATGGAAATATTACTGGAGTTATATTTCCTTCTAGCAACATTTCCCTATGGATGAAAGCTAATGAATGATAGATTTCATAAGGTAGTTTTCCATCGAACACAACCACATTGTCATCAAATATATTGCACCGTGATGGAAACCTAACCAGAGTTAGCTTTCCTTTTAACAACATTGCGAATTAATGCATATTATGGAAAAATACAGAAAAATATTAATGCATATTGGCATATGGGTTCTCCACATAACATAATAATTGTTTAGAATTCCTCAATAATAGAGATAAAAGGGAGCCTACATTTTTCAATATCCATGTAGGGAATATGTCATAGATATCATCTAGTTTGGAAGGTTGATAATTTCACATCGATAAATGGATGCCTTTTGTGAATGTGGGAAAAAAAAAGAGGGATCAAACTTGTCTCCAAAAAAGGGAACACCAAATGGATGAAAGGATTGGTGCAACTACCCCATGCATAATAAGATATATCCATGTAGGGAATATGTCACAGATATCATCTTGGTTGGAAGGTTGTGAATTTCACATCGATAAATGGATTCATTTTGTGAATGTGGAAAAAAATAAGAGGGAACAAACTTGTCTCCAAAAAAGGGAACATATGGATGAAAGGATTTGGTGCAAGTGTCACATGCATAGTAAGATATTTCCATGTAAGGAATATGTCATAGATATCATTTAGGTTGGAAGGTTGGGAATTTCAAATCAATAAATGGATGAATTTACTAAATGTGGAAGAAAAGGAAGAAAGAATAAACTTGTCTCCAGAAAAGGATACATCAAAGAATGAAAGGATCTGGTACAACTACCCCATGCATAATAAAAGAAGCAAAAGATGACATGACATGTGCAAGGACATAATGTTGGGATACCCATACACTATAACCAAAGTGAAGATACATGTGAGAAGGATCAAGGCTAGGATAGAAGAAGACATAGGTAGGGGGTACACCCTAATTTATGGGCTTCTATGCCTCTCATATCTAGGGAGGACACCCTAAATTATGGGCTTCGATGCCTCTTCCAAAAAATTTATGGAAGGTCATCTTATGGGTTCCTTGGGATTGAGTTTGTCTATGCATGGAAATAGAAAGCATTTTTTAAATTTTTTTATATTGCAAATCTTGATATTCCACCCCATAATCAAGAGTTGCACTATAGGCATCTCTAGCCCCAGTCACCACCCAATACCGTTATACCACACTCACGTGAGTGATGAAAAAAGAAAGCATTTAAAATGGACAACCGACTATGATTTTGCTAATATTAATAATTAATAATATAAAATATAAAATATAAAATTGAGAAACCTCTACGGAAGCTATGATACCAAGCTATATTTATTACGATAGAGATATTTGATCAAGATAAAGATCATTATTTGGCCTTCAAGATCAAGATCAAGATATTATCGTTTATCTGGGAACCAAGTGCAACACCCAAATGGTTATCCGTCACTTGACTGAGATCTATGGAGCATCCCCCTGAAAAGTAGGCACCCATGTGCACACTTCACTCATTTCCACATAATATTCACCACTGTCTCACATGGACAAGATCCAAATTTGAAGGTCTCTTAGACAAAACTCTAGCTGAAGCAAATGGTTTTCTTTACCAGCCCCAAGAATACATAGCAACACTCAAGTCTGCAAGGGATGCTAAGGCCCGACAACTTCTGGAATTGGTTGTGGATTGTTTGGTTTCACAGAGATGTCTAACATTCGAAGATTGCATCTCTTGGGATAGATTATAGTAATTAAGCCTTTCCCTTTCCTTTTTATAATTATAGTTCTTTCAACCTATCATTATCATTTGCATCTTGCACTGCATCAAATCTTAAATGAGTTTTCACAATTATTTCTTCTAATTTACTATTAAAAAGATATTGAATTTCACTAAACTAAATTTGCTTTTCACTGATTGATTTGATTCAGGTTTGAGGATTACTTTTCAAATTGTGTGAAGCAACTTACTTTCAACTTCCCTGAGAATGAAACCACAAGCGGAGGTGCACCATTCCGGTCTGCTCCCAACCGTTTTCCAAAGCCCCTGGACTTTACTTCAAATGATACCAGTCATATGTCCCTAATTCTTGCAACCTCAATTTTAAGAGCTAATACATATGGCATTCCCATTCCTGAATGGGCTTCAAATTCAAATTCAAAGAGATTAGCAGACATCGTTGAAAAAGTACATATTCCATTTTTCAAGCCAAACGAAGTGGTGAAGATTGTCACAAATGAAAAAACTACAAATGTGAACCCTTCTACATTGTATGATGATGATATTGAACTGATTGACAAACTGATAGCCACACTAGAAAGTGGTGTTAAAAATATGCCATCAGGATTTCGCATGAATCCTATTCAGTTGAAAATTTATCCTCGATTTTGGTTTCAACTTTGCCCACTAATCTTTATTATGGTGTACTAACAGGTCCTTCATAAAATTAAAAAGTTTTGTTTGTTTGGATGAGGGTTTGAATCCTAGGACTATCTATGGGAATAAAACAGACTAAGCTTTATTGCAATGCAGGATGATGATACAAATTATCATATGGATCTTATAACTAGACTAGCTAATATGTGAGCAAGGAACTATATCATACCTTAAGTGGATAAGCTCAAGGGTAAATTCATAGCTGGCAGAATCATTCCTGCAATTGCAACTACCACTGCCATGGCCACTGGTTTAGTGTGTTTCAAAATTTACAAGGTTATATTAAGCCACAAGGTTGAAAAGTATCACAACAGTTTTGCAAGCTTAGCACTCCCTCTATTTCTTATGGTTGAACCTGTTCCCCAAAAGTTAACTAGACATGGGAATCTGACCTGGTCTGTGTGGGATTGATGGATCATCCGTGGGAACCCAGTCATGCAAGGCTTATTGAACTGGTTCCAAGCTAAAGGTTTAGATGCATACCGTATGTCATGTGGGAACACATTGATTTATAATAGCATATTTCCCAAACACAAAGAAAGATTGGAGAAGAAAGTGCTAAACCTGGTAAAATATATCGCAAAGATGGAGTTACCTGCAAATAGTTTCCCTTTCAACATCGATGCCTATTGTGAAGATGAATATGGAAATGACATCACTGTACCATCAATATCCATATTTTTAGGTAGGTCAAATGATATGTATATATGGTGGTCCTTATCAATCATTCAACCACTACACTTGATATCCTTTTATTCATTAGTCACCAGTAAATTGTCTATAAACTATCTGTATTCTTAATACTTTATTTCACAATTATTTAATCTTACTTTATTTCTTAAGGTGTCCTGACAGAAAGGGGGTGGCTGATTTCTTGCAAGAAGTAAGTATGATTTTTATCTGCTTCAGTTTGATCTACTTGGTTTTGGTAATCATTATACACCAACATACTTAAAACCTGTGCATTCACTTAAATAGAAATCAAATTGAATGAGATAATATAAAATATGGATGTACCCAAGAATGGGAAGCTGGGCCTATTAACCATCCTATAAGGGAATGATACATCTAATTTGTTGCAGTTCCTTCCATATCCATTTCTATGTATGGGGTTTACTTGCTATTTGGAGAATTTTTAGTTCCAGATGAAGTTAAATGAGGTTTGTAATGTTGCCACTTTATTTCATGTTGGAAAGAGCTTTGTAGAATATTTACCGCATCCATATGAAAGGACGAAGAGCCATCCCGCTTCTCTTACCATGGAAAAGTATGGTGACAACAGATGGAACATGCTGAAAGCTTGTTTCTCTAGAGAAGTGCTACTTATGAAGAGAAATTATTTTGTCTATATTTTCAAGACAGGACAGGTCAGCCACTTAGAGATCATCAAATTAAGGAAAATGGTGGACTATATTTGTTCAACTTATAAATCTCAGAGAACATGCAGCCTGACAAATGAATGATGTTGGTTGCTATTGTTGGTATCATCACAATGACAATGTTTTTGTGCACAAGAATGCATCATAATAGCATGGATGATGAAAATATCTATATGGGAGCTCTTTTCTTTGGATTAATCCACTTGATGTTCAATGGTTTTCCTGAAATGTCAATGATGATTGCTCGTCTTCCAGTATTCTACAAGCAAAGAGACTTGCTATTCTATCCATCATGGGCATATGCTTTGCCAACATGGATTGTGAAGATCCCTTTCTCTTTAGTTGAGGCAGTGATTTGGATATGCATTACATACTATGTGATTAGGTTTGCACCAGGAATTGAGAGGTAATTTTAATTGAATTTTTTACAGAGCTTCTACTTGTTTCATAGTATAGCTATATGATTGGAAGAGAGGAGAAATGATGTTGACTAATTTATTAATGGATGAATCCATTCGCTTGCACCAAATCAGGTAATGGTATACAGTATGTGAAATATCTGATAGAATTACCTATACATATGGAATGAAAATATAGAATATATGAATCAGAGTATCTTAAGAATCAAAGGAAATGTTTTAGGTCACTACGGTAAACACAGTTATTGTTTTTTCACCTTTTGCAGGTTCTTTAAGCAGCTTTGTCTTTTCTTTCTGTTGCATCATATGTCATTGGATTTATTCAAATTCATGGTCTCATTAAGCCGTAGCATGAATATCTCACAAACATTTGGATCATTTTCCTTGATCCTTTTCATTTTCCTCAGAGGATTTGTGGTTTCTAGAGGTATCCTGTACTATGTTGTCGTTAGATTAATAAAAAGATCAATGAGAAAGTTTTGAGACTTTTAACTTTAACAAACTTACCATGCTGAGGGTACTTTATTCTAATTCATATTTATGGAACAGAGAATGTAATGTCCCCACCCATCATACCAGTGCAATGGAGAGGATCGTGATGCTAAAACTGGGCAATTGGCCCCGATACATACTAAATAAAAACAACCACATATATAGAAAGACAGGCATGCAGATGTACACATCTAAGCAATACAGCAGAAGTAAATACATAGGTAGAAATACTCATCTTTATTTCAATCATCCCCAAGCAACTAGCTATGTCGCTGCAACGTTCCACCCAACCGTAGGCTCTTCGACAGCTTATACTAAGTCCGTCCAAAGGCCACCCCCGAGCTGGGCATGATTCTCACAAGGAAAAAGGGGACATTCACGCTCACACACAGTCCATTAACCGATTCATTTTAGCCAAGCCAGTCCAACTGGGTTTATCAAGCTACAATTGAACCCTGGAGGCTTACACTCAGGCTCAAGCCATGGATACCCATACCCAGCACACTCTTCATTCACACAGTGAGCACAAACAGGGGCAGGGATGCTCATTTTAGACAATGGGAATTACAAATAAAATGGCCATGGGTCTTCCCAAAAACGTTCCCAACAAAAACGGATTGTGGGATGGGGCAAACAATCCCCAGGAGGAAAAACGATTTCCTTCTCCAATATCTCCGCCTTCAGCAACCCAAAACGGTCTCTATTGAACCCCCATTCATTTTCCCCCCTTCCCCACTGGTATACAACACAGAAAAACGCCCTTCTCTGCTGGGGAAATGAAGAAAACGTTTTTCCACATGCCTGGAAAACGCCCAGGTAGTTCTGAACTCGTGAGGGAGGAAGAATGGTCATGGATTATGGCTTAGAGAGAAATTTCGTGGCTCTCTCCTTGCCCAAGGAGACCAACACGTTTTTCCATGGAGGGTAGCTTGCCCATACCCGATTTTGGAAAGCCATACCTCCCCATTCCCAAGGCATTAATTTCCCCAACCAACTCTTGGGAGAAATCAATGGTTGGGTACAAAAGTCAACATGGGTAGCTGAGGGTTTGATGGGTTTTCTCACTGACACTTGGCTTGACTCTATTGGCTCAAGGGTTTGAATGTTTTCCCTCCCAATTCCTTGTGAAACCATGCCCCCATCTCTTTGTTGCATTGCATAGCTAGTTGTGGGTATTTTTTTTTATTAAAATGCATATTACATGCTATTTGAATTTCCACTATGCATTGCTAGCACGCAAACCATATGCATCACGAAATCGATGGCGGGGCCTTGGCCTTGAGCTCTTCACCATGATTTCCTAACAATATTACATCATTTATAAAGTTAATGCCATGGTGCCAAACTGGGGACATTACATTCCCCTCCCCTTGGAATAACACCGTCCTCGGTGTTTCAACACTTCGGACTATATATCCACTTTATACATGATTCATAGTTCACAGATGGTGGTAGGTCTGTCCTGCAATTCGTCCCCTCTCCTTGACCTTTCACAATCAAGTCCTTTGGCTTCCACCAGCTGCTCCTGCTAGCTTTGGTCTTCCAGCTCCACAAGTGGGCATTGCTCCAGAGCAATCCCTTCCAATTGTTTATCTTCCAGCTAATCTACAAGTCTGGAATTTCATGGATGCCATCTTTCTTGTTGTCCCAGCAACTATCTATGAGACTTATCATGGCAATTCCTGTTAGGACAAGCATAACACAATAATAAAATTAGTCAATTATTTTCCTAATTGACTTAGAACGTCCATGCTTTACTCATGAGACTTCCACACATTTCATGCTTTCCCACACACACATGAACTCACTCACGTTCATCCTTTCACAAGAAAATAACTATTTCAACATTCTCAATTCATTTCAAGCAACGAAACACAATTTGGTTTCATTTATGGCATCCACTCAACAATCCTTTGTTTCTAAGATGCATCAGTCAAAGAAAGAGAAGAGTAAGAGTTTTCCCCCTCTTAGTCTTGTTCCAATCCAAAGTCACACCATCATTGGTGGTTCTATGCTCCTTGGCCTCTTTCACTTCAATGTGAATGCTTGACTTGCCCTTTCTCGGATATGACACTTTAGTGTCTAAGGTCTGTCGAGTAGATTTCAACTAGGGAACCCTTCCCCATGGTTGCTTACAGAACCTTTGGCTGCTAGGACCCACACAGTTCCACTAGCACCATCTTTCATTACTGCTCATATTGAGCTCTTTTAGGACAGTCATATGTCCACATGCATCCTCCGGGTGCTTTCATAGTCTTTGCTTCCAGCAATACCTTTATTGGATGTCTTCACTTTATCCCATTGGATCCTTTTTCGCTTTCCAAGCATTGGATTTCCTGTGGATACCACAATGAATGTTGGGCCAGCACGCAGGCTACTCCACAACCATTCGAACAGGCAATGCCAGGCCAGTATGCTGACTGGTTTTATCAATTGTTTAAGGGAATGTTTGGCCAGCACGCCGACTGCTCCACAACATCGATTGGTTAATGTTCCCACCAACTATTCTCTGAATTTGCCCAGAATTTCATAGCGTCCAACCAGTTACTCTCTGGCTCTACCAAGAATTTATGGCTCCAACCAGTTACTCTCGAGCTTTACCAAGCATTTATAGCTCTTTCAGGGTCCTTGTTTCCTGTAATGGCCAAGGTTTCCAACAAAGAAACAACAATGTATTAGTTTGGTTGCAATAAGATTCGTTCCTGAAATCTTCATTATTCCAACAAGAATTAAATGAAAATGAATACTTATCTGTATTTTGCATTTCCTCGCTACTCCACAGGTTTTCTTCTCTGCTTTACAAGCCTTGGATCACCTGTGGGGTGGATGCTTGGCTAGCACACATGCTGCTCCACAACATCATCCGAATAGGCAATGCCAAGCCAGTGCACCGACTGGGTTTATCAGGCATCCCAAAAATCAGTATGCTAAGCCAGTACGCCGACTGGGTTTGTCAAGCATTTCAAAACCAGTATGCTAAGCCAGTACGTCGACTGGGTTTATCAAGCATTTCAAAACCAGTATGCTAAGCCAGTACGCCGACTGGGTTTATCAAGCATTTCAAAACCAGTATGCTAAGCCAGTACACCGACTAGGTTTATCAAGCATTTCAAAACCAGTATGCTAAGCCAGTACGCCGACTGGGTTTATCAAGCATTTCAAAACCAGTATGCTAAGCCAGTACGCCGACTGGGTTTATCAAGCATTTCAAAACCAGTATGCTAAGCCAGTACGCCGATTAGGTTTATCAAGCATTTCAAAACCAGTATGCTAAGCCAGTACGCCGACTGGGTTTATCAAGCATTTCAAAACCAGTATGCTAAGCCAGTACGCCGACTGGGTTTATCAAGCATTTCAAAACCAGTATGCTAAGCCAGTACGCCGACTGGGTTTATCAAGCATTTCAAAACCAGTATGCTAAGCCAGTACGCCGACTGGGTTTATCAGGCATCCAGCAACCTTTCGCCACAACTCCCAAATAATCAATGCCAAGCCAGTACGCCGACTGGGTTTATCAGGCATTCAACCACCATTTCCAAGCCAGTACATCGACTGGGTTTATCAGGCAATATGAACAGCATAATATGATTACGTGGCTCCTTCTCTTGTGCAACCAGTGGTTCCCTCCAGGAACTCCATAGGTGACTCACTTGACTGCAGGCTAGCATGGCCCCACAATACCCACTCACACTACACAATGATGATACCCCTTTTCTGCAACACAGCTCCCCGGGCCTATCCATCCCTTCTAGTGTCCTTTAGTGTGAGCGTAGAAAGGTTACCACTGCCCATACAGTCCTCTTGAGCACCCTTTCTTCACTTTGCCTCTTACGTGTAACACCACGTTGTATCTGTGTAGGCTGATAGCACAAGAAGGATAAGCAGACTCATCAGTATTACTGCCCAAAAATTGTAATCATATTTCATATCATTCACTATCAAGTATTGAAACACCAAGAATGCATCCATTCCCTTAGGGTGTAGTCAATATTGAAAACCCTACCATGACCCAGCACCAGAAAAGGTGTGCACCCCCTTTCTGATGTGCGCCATGTAGGCCCTAATCATACTCAAGCAGTCTGGAACAATAATGAAATAATAAAACATGCTCTGCATATTAAATCTAATAATTTAGACATGCATGTTCTTGTCTAGGGTCACATAATACTCATTCATTTTGCATATGTGTCTCTCATGCCTTCTGGGCATAGCTTTACCATCTCGCTTTCATGGTTTACTATCATGCGGTTTGGCTAAGACATTATCATCATTTACAATGGCGTTTCACCCGAAACCCATTTCCAAAGCATGGAATCCTTCCTATCTAGTTTGGCTTCTGCAGGCCATCACACATGATCTTCCTGCAATGTGTCATCCTGGCACACTTTATCAAATAGCCAAACAGTCAGCAACATTTAGCAATAAGCTTCAAATATGATTGTTCCATAACCAATCAATAGCATTAATAATTAAATTCAATATGAATTTACAATTCTGTCTACTACAGAAATTGGTTTTCTTATCCATGAGGCTATCCTCATATTGTTTGGCTCCTGTAAGTGACACCACTCTGCCCGTTATGGCCTTATTCCCGCTGCCATACGGAAGCATCCCCTTATAGCATGTCCTCCTGACACATTTTCATATAAGCCAAACAGTCAGCAACATTTATTAGCAAAATTTCAAATCCAAAACAATTACAAATCTGATATTTACAACTGTTCTTGCTAACAGAACTTAGAGCTCTCAACCATGAGATTCCTTCTCATAAGCTCTAGATCAAATTTCACAGTCATATCATTCATACAACTCTGTCCTTCCACAGAGCATTCTAGCAGCCCATCGATCATGATTGGGATCTTCATGCACTTACTATTCTGCATTCATAACAGCCCATAAAATGGCCCTAGAATTATCATCAATTCATCATTTCATTCATTATTTATTTTGCAATGACATATGTATCATCCCTATGCATTCATACAATGCATCATAAGATTTATAAAATCTCTTAATGCACATCTACTCAATGCTACCTTGCATTGTTTCATGAGTACTATGCATTCAAGCATATTATGCTCGAAACATGACTATCTCATATAACCTCCATTAACATAATTAGGACCACCAGTCCTCACTTGCTTGGGTTATTAAGCACATAACCAATCATACGCATGGCATGATATAATTTCACATGAATGCATTGAGATTTCTAAACAGTCATAGGGTGTAAGGGTCATCCTCTTCACTTACCCACACCTCACCAAGCTTGGTAGGTTAACAGCCCCAGTCGATATTCAATATTACATGCAAATTAGCTCAACATAGCTCAAACATAGTTGAAGAGATCTTACCAAATCCCCTTTCAACATTCATGCAATTTATGTACCAATAACCATTACCTGTATGGCTGTCGTTTACACCACTTGATGTTACCTGACCAATTGGCCTCTTACCAATGCTACGCAGTCCTTTTTCCAACCTCGTGATCATAGGTTTGTTGCGCCATCATTTCCGCATAAGGTTGTTGGCTTCATGCAACAACATCCTCAGAATGTTTAGCCATGCTCTTTGTTATCTTTGGTCCTACAACCAATACCAACATCAATAGTGATTATCAACCACAATATTCTCCATTAGTGGTTTATTGCATATGCCGACTTCATTATTCTACCAATGTGCAATATCCCATTTATGCACAAGTATTTCTATATGCACTATGCAATTTGTTAAGATGCCATCTAGTGCATATACATCTATGTAATCCTTTACATTTTTAACATTTTTATGCCATATGACAATTTCATAATTATAAGTATGATAACAAACAGAGGTTTAAGAAATTCTTCCCTTTTCGGTCCCTCATCGTGACATGGATTTCCTCTTCCATATCCTGCAATTGTAGAAATTGCCCATATTGACAACAAAATTTGTTTGTCAAAATAGCCGCTGGCACTCTTCTACACTAAATATCTATGATATATATAGACCTCCTTCAAAATCTAGTCATGCATCATTGTTCCCTGCTGGACAATCTTTCCAATGCCTGTCTTCATGCTCCATTCTGACATCAGGTGCAGGAACTGCATCCTTTCAAAAAATGACAACTTTCACTCCCATTCTGCACATTTTACACAGCTGCATTCTATTCTCCGAAGTTCACAAATTACTTCATGCACGTGGGAAGAATGCCATACTGACAATTCGTCAAATCACAAACAAAGACACATGAGGGGGAAAAAGAAAGGGGGTCAAGTGGGCTTGCCCCCTTGTGGCTTCCCTGCGCCACTACAGGGCGGGTCGAGGGCAGCGCCCTCGTTTTTTTTTTTTTTTTTTTTTTTTTTTAATAGGAATCATGCCTCATCGGGCGGTTCGCGAAATCCTGCCGCAACGGGCAGTTCGCTGAATCCTGTCGCGATGGGCGGTTCATGGATTGCTCCCACAACTGCGGGGCGGTTCACGGTAAGCTTCCGCCATAAGCGGGCCGGTTGACCGAAGCCCTCCGCAATTACGGGGCGTTTGGCTGAACCCTTCCGCAATTACGGGGCGGTTCGGCAATGGCTTCCGCGCGACGCGGTTCGGCAACGGCTTCCGCAATTGCGGAAGCGTTCGGCGAACTGCTCCGCAATTGCGGAAGCCGTTTCCGAACCGCGTCGCGCAGAAACCGTTGCCAAACCGCCCCGCAATTGCGGAAGGGTTCAGCCAAACGCCCCGCAATTGCAGAGGGCTTCGGTCAACCGGCCCGCAAATGTAATGTCCCCACCCATCATACCAGTGCAATGGAGAGGATCGTGATGCTAAAACTGGGCAATTGGCCCCGATACATACTAAATAAAAACAACCACATATATAGAAAGACAGGCATGCAGATGTACACATCTAAGCAATACAGCAGAAGTAAATACATAGGTAGAAATACTCATCTTTATTTCAATCGTCCCCAAGCAACTAGCTATGTCGCTGCAACGTTCCACCCAACCGTAGGCTCTTCGATAGCTTATACTAATTCCGTCCAAAGGCCACCCCCGAGCTGGGCATGATTCTCACAAGGAAAAAGGGGACATTCACGCTCACACACAGTCCATTAACCGATTCATTTTAGCCAAGCCAGTCCAACTGGGTTTATCAAGCTACAATTGAACCCTGGAGGCTTACACTTAGGCTCAAGCCATGGATACCCATACCCAACACACTCTTCATTCACACAGTGAGCACAAACAGGGGCAGGGATGCTCATTTTAGACAATGGGAATTACAAATAAAATGGCCATGGGTCTTCCCAAAAACGTTCCCAACAAAAACGGATTGTGGGATGGGGCAAACAATCCCCAGGAGGAAAAATGATTTCCTTCTCCAATATCTCCGCCTTCAGCAACCCAAAACGGTCTCTATTGAACCCCCATTCGTTTGCCCCCCTTCCCCACTGGTATACAACACAGAAAAACGCCCTTCTCTGCTGGGGAAATGAAGAAAAAGTTTTTCCACATGCCTGGAAAACGCCCAGGTAGTTCTGAACTCGTGAGGGAGGAAGAATGGTCATGGATTATGGCTTAGAGAGCAATTTCGTGGCTCTCTCCTTGCCCAAGGAGACCAACACGTTTTTCCATGGAGGGTGGCTTGCCCATACCCGATTTTGGACAGCCATACCTCCCCATTCCCAAGGCATTAATTTCCCCAACCAACTCTTGGGAGAAATCAATGGTTGGGTACAAAAGTCAACATGGGTAGCTGAGGGTTTGATGGGTTTTCTCACTGACACTTGGCTTGACTCTATTGGCTCAAGGGTTTGAATGTTTTCCCTCCCAATTCCTTGTGAAATCATGCCCCCATCTCTTTGTTGCATTGCATAGCTAGTTGTGGGTATTTTTTTTTATTAAAATGCATATTACATGCTATTTGAATTTCCACTGTGCATTGCTAGCACGCAAACCATATGCATCACGAAATCGATGGCGGGGCCTTGGCCTTGAGCTCCTCACCATGATTTCCTAACAATATTACATCATTTATAAAGTTAATGCCATGGGGCCAAACTGGGGACATTACAGAGAATATACCCAAATGGTGGATATGGGCATATTGGTGCTCACCAACATCTTATGGTCAAAATGCTATATCTGTGAATGAATTTTTGGCACCTAGATGGAACAAGGCAATTTAAAGTTTGTGCTGATTGAGAGTCTTTTCCTAATCTAAAAACAAATTACAATGCAATTGCTCAAGTTTTATGGGAGTAATCCAGGATCATCCTGTGCAATGTTATCATTCATCTAAATGATTTCTTATACATGTATCCAAGCAGTATTAATTCCAAAAGAACGCTTGGAGAAGCTATACTAGAAGCACGTGGATTGTTTGATGAGGAGAAAAGGTATTTGATTGGAGTTGGAGCATTGATTGGGTTCTGCGTACATCTAAATATATTGTTTCCTGTGGCTTTAGCATACCTTAATCGTAAGTATTGTGTTTCTCTCTGATGTTGAATTTTATTCGAAGTTTTACTCGATCAAAACTTTAATATCTCAAACAAACTCCTTCATTTGCAACCCCTGAAAAAGCACAAGTTGCAATACCGGAAACTGTTCTTGAAGATGTGCAAGCAGACAAGAAAAGAGAAAGTGAACAATCAATGTCAGGAGGAAGAACATTGCCATTATCCTTGTCTCATGGTAGGGAAAGATATTTCCATAATTTGATTGTTGTAAATGTTTCAATTCTTTACTCATGTGAATTACACTTATTCCACTGGAAACATGCATGTGAAGAAACTGTTATTTTAGTATTGCTATTGCTCAGCAATTCCAAATAAATTGATAGGGAAGCTTGAAATGAGATCCCTTTAAGACTTGATGTGTACTAGTGGACTATAGAGCCAATAGAATGAGACGATTGGTTCTCTGATTTAATGGATTTTTAATATAAGAAACAAGCATTGCAGTTTTTCATCCTAAGAAACACTATTGTCAAACTAGCAGAAAAATATTTGACTCTACACTAACAAATTCTGACACGGACAGATTATTTTCATTCATCAAAGAAAAGACAAAGTCAATTGTCTGAAATAAATTTATTGCATCAACCACATGATGAAGTCAACGGAATTCCAATCCTGGGTGCTTGTGAGAAGGGCATGGTTCTTCCTTTCCATCCATTATGAGTTTCATTTGAGAACATCAACTACTTTGTAGACATGCCTCTAGTGCATGTTGGTTCCAATACATTTCATGAAATTAGAGTTTGATTTTACAGTAATTTGATATACCTAGCTTCTCACCTACAAATATTTCAGAACTGATGATTGCTTTTTTGACAGGAGATGAAGAGTCAAGGAATTCCAGAAGGAAGGTTACAACTTCTTTGCAATGTGAGTGGGTCATTTAGGCCAGGGGTTCTTACAACCTTGGTTAGAGTAAATGGTGCTGGAAAAACTACATTAATGGATGTCTTGGCTAGAATAAAAACAGGAGCCTATGTGGTAGGAAATATAAGCATCTCTGGTTTCCCTAAGAAACAAAACAAATTTGCGTGCATCTCAGGATACTATGAACAAAACGATATCCATTCTCCAAATGCCACCGTGTTTGAATCACTTGTGTACTCTACTTGGCTTCATCTTCTTGATGTTGTGGACGAGAAAACCAGAATGGTTGGTATCAATTTCTTTTCTTTGAATGTAGTGTTTTGGACTGAATACCTTACTTTATTAATGAAACTATGAAAACAGGTTTTTCTCACAAGTTTTTTTGTTGTAATCGGGTACAGTTGTTTTTGCTCGAAGTGATAGTTCCAACAAAAAATACATGCACCTTATTTTTAACAATGTCATCAAATACATTTATCCAACAACAAATACATGCACCTTATTTTTAACAATGTCATCAAATACATTTATCCAACAACAAATACATGCACCTTATTTTTAATCCAATCCAACTAAGCCCTTTGTCATTTTTTACCCCACTATCTATCATCAGTTTCCACACATTTTCCACATCATCCCACCTGCCAGCTGCAGCATAGATATTTGACAAGAACACGTTATTTCCAGCACTGTGTGGTACCATCTCAAAGAGTCGTTTTGTTTTGCATTGAGATAACCCCATATAGCCATGAATTCTATAGGCACCTAAGAAATATCTCCAAATGGAAACATTAGGTTCATATGGAATTCCATTGATTAAATCTTATGCTTTATACAAATTCCTAACGCGACCATGCATGCATGGAGTCAAAGTAATTTTGGCCTTCATTCAGAAGGCCTAAATGGGTACAGGAAGAAAAAATGCAAATGAATGTGATATCATTTGGCTTAGCCCATTCCTATTGCATCTATTCAAAAATTTCCAGGGTCTCATCCCCCCAGCCATGTTGAGAAAATCCAATGATCATAGCATTCCACGGCACCACATTTCGCTTGGGCATTTTTTCAAACAAATTGGAATCCTTTCCATCTCTGAACTAATTGCTTTTCACTCCCTGAACTAACAGTTGAACGAATTGCTTTTCGCTCTGTTTCACTTCTCGAGAGTGGAGAAAGAAGAGATCAAATCCAAAATTTCCTATGATCAAAAGTTAGAGAACAAGCATGATTGAATCCTTTGTTGTTACAAATTTACAAACATGGGCTTGTTGCATCTGAACTTCTTTTGTTTTAATTCCTGTGTATTATTGAGGTTGTTGCATTGATTTTTTTAGACAATGATTCTGTTCCATTAGTATAAATTTTTAGACAATGTTTCTATTCCAAGAGTTAGAGAACAAGCAGGATTGAATCCTTTATTGTTGCGAATATATAGACATGTTGCATCTGAACATCTTTACAAATGCGGGCATGGTGCATCTGAACTTCTTTACAGACGTGGGCATGCTACATCTGAAATTCCTGTGTATTATTGAGGTTGTTGCATTGATTTTTTTAGACAATAATTATGATCCAGTAGTAGAAATTTTGGCAAGGGATTCATAGTTATAGCAGTCTTTGTTCACACAGATGAAGGATCCAACATATCCATTAAACTAGATATCTCAATGTTTCTACCTTGTTGTAGACATTCTTTTAGTGTAGGTTTAGGAAACTAATTTATGTTACAACCATTGTATTGAGAAGGCATGGGTGTGTTACTGTCGTGCTCTATTCGGGTTCATATATGTTACCCCTGACATGTATGCTAACACTAATTTTGGCATTTTAATGTGGACAGTTTTCAACTTGCATAAGGCATCGGTTTGCAGTATTGAAGGGATGAATCGAAGGTGCATGATTTGAGCATAAACAATCTTTCCTCCAGTGGTAATTTTATGCCAAACTACATATTTAAAAGTGGGGCAATTCCTTTCCTGGTAAGTAACTTCATTCTACTTTCTTCATGTCAAATTGTGATAAGAGTGCTTCCTTGATGAACACACTATCTTATTTTTAGATCCCATAACCTTCTAAATCAATACTTTAATAAGGTTCCTGCCCTTTCTAGAGATCTCTTGTGCTGGTCATACGCCTTTTCATGCCTACCATGAGCACTTTTGACATGTGCTGATTTTTGGGATTTTTTCATGCCATATTGGGAGGTGGTTTGACTTGGACATAGTAAATGTGGAACCACAACTATCTGAGGAGTGGGTTGGGCTAATGAGTCATTAATTATGTGTAAAAATAGTTGAGGCCGGTAGGAGTGGACCAAAGCATCTGCATAGATTCCACTAAAGAGTGTGTAGTTTTAAGAGGTCAAAATGGAACCTAAGAATTATATTTTAAGAAAAGGTGCTTGAAACCTGTGAACAGAATATGCAGAGTTTTGACTTGCATCACATGAACCTGCTAAAGGATTAGACAACTCATAACTGCACCAAATATTTTCTGCCAAAATTATCAAGAGCATGCATTGATTACCTGTGGGAATTTGATTCAATGTTATTTGAACTGACATACTATCACTGTTATCCAATACCCATATTGAAGTGCATCATTAATTGGATTTAATTAAAATCCTAGATATTTGAATTACTCTCCAAAATCATGTATCTCAAAACGAAAGAATTTGACTATATCCTCTCTTCTTAATTCAGGAATGAATTTGTATTCAAATTACATGACACATCATTGATCAATCTAAACTGTAGCAGCAGTACTAAACCACAATAAATTTGAATACAAAGTGATTTCTAACCTGGTATGTGACAACAATAAATAGTAGGACCTTTATGGTTGTAGCAACGTTCTTCCAAAGCCTGGAAATGATGTAGAATGTCGTCGAAAGTGGACAGATCTTGGAAATGCACCCAACAATGTTGTAGTAGCCATGTCCTTCCTTGAAATGATAATAGAGATTCGATGTAAACCCTCAGGTTGCTTCACAAGATCGCCACAAAGATTTCACCCTTCCAAGGTGGTGCGCCCTTCTTCAAATGGCCCCACAATGCAGCTCACAGCCTTCACAATGAATACTCGGCCCTAGATAACACATGGCCCTCTTCCAAGTTGAACATTGCCTATGCAAGGATAATACGCCCAATTTACTCACACGGGCTGCACAAAAAATACCACGGCCTACAATCTACGCCCTTCTCAAGAAGAAACACATCCTCTAAGGGAAGAATCGCTGCCCTCTCAAGTGGATCAGACCCTCAGAATAATGATCACAGTACTTGATAGAATAATGATCGCAGTACATGCCAAATGATAGAATCTTGTAGGCGTGGGTTCAGGAATTTTGTCGAACACTTGGTGTGCATCCTTGATTCAAGAATTTTTTTAAACATGGCATGCATCCTTGGTGATACCAAGTGTAATTAAGGGTGGACTAAAACTAATTCTCACGAGATAATTTATCCCTACTAATAACAAACGACAGAGCAGAGGAGATGAGCACCACTAGCAGGTCTTAGCCAGGATACCAAACCTTAACCGTTTTGGATTCTTTGCTTGTAACACTTGGATTCTCTACTTGTAACACGAATCGGCGAGTCCTCTGGATTAATACCATAGATCCTGTAAATTCGAAGCCCTCCAATGGGAAGAGTAAACTCCTTATATGCAATTGCTTTAGCAACATAAGTTTTCTCTACTTGACTCGCCACCACCCTCATACCTCGAAAGATACAACAAGTGAATGACGGACAAAATGCCAACAAAAACAGCAAGGGGGGAAACCAGATGTGAGTTTGAACGTAGTGACTCTATCAATTTGAGAATGACATGTCTGAGCTTGCACATAGCAATCTAGTTGCAAAAGGACATGGGCAAACTCAAATCACTGGTAACGACATAACTGAAATCCAATAGTTGTTCTTGATTATCGTGATATGAGAGGGTGAACGAAAAGAATACGTGCAAATAAGATAGTTGGTTTAAATAAGGGCTTAGGTATGTAGGTATAAAAATAAGGGCTTGGGTACATAAATAATGTGTAGGTATAGAAATAAGGTTTTAGGTACACAAATAATATGTAGGTATAGAAATAAGTGCTTAGGTACATAAATAATATGTAAGTATTGAAATAAGGGCTTAGGTACATAAAAGGTATAGAAGCAAGTGTTGCATGGCAGCTTAGGCCCTGTCAATCAAGTTTGTTTAATTAAAGCACCCGATATAAGAATTATTGTTAATGTCTAATCACATAATGTGACTATTTAATTTGCGACAGTTATAGGCTTTCGATATTTGATACTGAATATCTAAGCAAGGCACTAACTGGCTCGATATCGTCAACACTCGAGACTTTAATCAAACTTGTATTATAAAAAGTGTGACATAAAACGTCACCACTAAGCATCCATTAAAAATATGCATGAGACATAAAGGGGATTGAACAGAGTCTAAGGGAATTGGATGCTTTGATAGAGGGATGGAATGCTTGAAGAATGACGAAATTTTAGGTTGCTTTGTGTGTTCTTTCAACCAACCCATTGAGCCACTGGGTATATGGATTTGACTTCATATTGTGGATAATATGACTAGCAAATTTGCCTCTGACTGTGACTTTGCCACTGAAGCTACCATTTATGGCGGCTCTATATATGGATCTGTTGTGACCTATGTCCCTCAGCCAAAGCTTCTCTTATGTTCCCATATCCAAGTTTTACTGCCAGTTTCCCTTTGCATTACCAGTAATCCCCTCAAGAACACCATTTTATATTGAGATGATGAAAGCGGTTAGCATACCTCGTGACAATTTCCTTTGCAACAATCTTGGAGATGAACTAAATGGCAGAGTGATAGTCAGCACACACTTGAAGGTTCTTGATAATTCGGATAGGTATGCCAGGAGATGTGTTGAGAAGACCAAATGCAATAGCCAGTTGACCTTGAAGAACCTTTAAGTTGACCATGTTACTTTATAAATAAAACCTTTATACTTTTTCATATCCACTTTTTCAAATTTATTTTCCTCATAATTCCTCATTCACAATCTGTCAAGCTTTCACAAGGAGCTATATACTGTCGTGTTTCTATGATTCACTATTTAACTTAGTTAATTTATCCATTGTAAACTTAAGCACCCTCTTGATATGTACATTGGGTTTCTATATTAAAAGTGGGAATCTTAATATGGTACAAACTATTTGAATCACTGCCTAAACGATAAAAGTTCCATGCTTGTTTCCACTAAACTTGATTAAAAATAAATGATGAGAATGCACACAGAAGGGATGCCTAACATTATTAAGGATTGGTATTGTCCATACTCTCGGGATTGGGGTTGTCCTTACTCTCTGAGATTTCATTTAAGGTATGTCTTTGTAATTTCATTTCCTTAGGCACTGCAAAAAGCATGGCACTTCTGTGCAAGAGTGTATTGGGTCCTTTGAAAGTAGATGGGAGGGATGGATTAGGGATTGGGAGAATAAACACTTAAGGGACATTCATTTATACCAACAAAAATGGCTCTCTACATTACCTTATATTGAGAAGTTAAAGCAACAAATTATCTTGGTGGTTATTGATGAAATAGGTTGGAAGAACATGTTGACAAAACTAAGGTGTTCTAGGACAAAATTTTGAAATTGGAGCTAGCTCAAAGAAGAGGGATCTTGGTCATTTAACAAATTCACCTGATATTTAGAGCTATTAGTAAGCCCATAACCAAAAAGGGACTACATTCTAGGAAGGGATTCTATCCAACTTCTTTAGCTATGGACCTAATAGATTTGGAGAAGAAATTGTCATCCCCTCCCTCGAGACTTGAGATGGAATCAATACAACGGAGAGACCTAAACCCTTAGATATATTTTCTACTTCCAATGCTCTCCATGGTCCTTGAACATCTTTACCAATACCCACGACTACCCTTGAATATCCCATCTTTTAGGCCATGTTAAAACCTTTCCCAAAAGTGGCCTCTTTCTCACCCTTGGAGGCAACAAATGGGTTTGGTAGGCTCGTCTTCTTTGTCGATCGAGTCACAAATTTAGTTTTTGTTCCCTCTTTGGAAAGAGGTCGAGCACTTCCAACATTAACTGCATCCATCATATAAGGAATGATATTACTATCTTCTTTAATCCCATGAAATTTATCATAAAATTCCACCATCTTTTCATATTCAAGTTGCTTTCATACGTTTCTTCCTATTTCCCCCGGTACATGCTCATATCCCACCAAGACTCAGGATTAAGATAAGATAAATGCATAGCCTCTCCATTATATTGTCTTTTTTTTCATTTGGAAGAATAGGCAGCTTCTAAGTATGGTCTAGAGGGGGATCTCCTTGATTTCCATAAAAAGTGCAATATAATTGAATCTCATCAAGATCACTTGAGTGTTTTAACTCTTATATTTTCCTACCCTTTTCCTGGGCCTCTCCAACTAAAATGTTCAACATGTGAATCTATGAATCAAGATTTTCCAACTTTTGAGTCTCAAGCCTCTCTTCATGGTGATACTCTACTTTCCCATGCACAACATTTTCCCTAGCCTTTTGAATGATATGATAGGATTCATATCTCTAGGTCTTATACTTAGTGAAGCTATAAAACTCTATAATTATGTTTTCCTGGGAGTACCCGCCTATGGTTACAAACGAATAATTAGCAAAGAAAAGGGTAGTGTAAAATGTGTTTACTTCTTTACAACAAAGTGTGGCTCATCCATAGTAGACATTTGTTAAACAAATTCAATAAACAATAGATGAGGAGTCGTTAACATATGCAATTTGAAATGGTTGTCCTCAAAAGCATATATCTACAATATCTTCTTCTCTTCATGAATATATCACTCCCCATACTCGACCGGATAAATTGTAGCTTCTCTTTGCATTCGTTTGAGATCCTTGAAAGATACTGACCTTGAAGAACCTTTAAGTTGACCACATTACTTTATAAATAAAACCTTTATACTTTTTCATATACACTTTTTCAAGTTTCTTTTCTTCATAATTCCTCAGTCACAATCTGTCAATATTTCACAAGGAGCTATATATTGTCATGGTGCTAGGATTCACTATTTAACTTAGTTAATTTATCCATTATAAACTTAAGCACCCTCTTGATATGTACATTGGGTTTCTATATTAAAAATGGGAATCTTAATATGGTACAAACAATTTGAATCAATGCCTAAACAATAAAAGTCCCATGCTTGTTTCCACTAAACTTGATTAAAAATAAATGATGAGAATTCAAACAGAAGGTATGCCCAACATTATTAAGGATTGGGATTCCACCTGCACTCTGACCCCAAGAAAAATTTAAACAAGTAAATCTCACATAGTAGGTTTTGCTTGTTAGGTGTTGAAATAGAATAGACATCAACAAAGTCTCGGTACTGAAATAGATGTTTGAAAAAAGACCAAAGGGAATCCACTCTACCTTGGGGGCCCCAAGGTTCCTCCACAGAGACTGTAAATTTGAGGTCTCCTGCAAAAATTAGATTAGGGGTATCAAAAATCCAAGAATTCAAAATTTCCCCCCATAACAACTCCTTCTCGTTACAAGGGCCGTAGCAATTGACTATGGACAAAGAGTTGAGGGAACCCAATAGTTTCCCTTCCATAATTACACTACCAAAGAAACTCAATGGGTTGAAACGAGCAACTTTAGGGTCCCATCCACATAGCAAACCTCTTGATAAGCCAAAGGCGGAGGTACCACATAATTCCTAGGTAGGCAATAAACTGGCAAAGACTTTGATAACTTGATTGATTTATGTCATTGTTTCTTGAATCAAAATCATAGAGAGGCTAGTAGATTTGAATAGCCAAGAAAGAGCCTTAGCCTTAGAAGATCCCCCGACTCCTCTCAAGTTCAATGATAGAATTATCATTCTGTGACCCCTTCCTCAGGCTAACAACAAGCTTTAAAGGCACGGATAGATTTAGGATCTCTATTTTCAGAATTTGAGTCTAATGGAAGAAAAGTATTTCCAACCATCTCTGGAGAATTTTCCGTACCCCTTTTGTTTTTTTTATGGATGGTGACATTTTGAAATTTGAGGGGAGTTACAGGAGAAACTTTCCTGGTAGGACTGGGTTGGGAAGAAAATATTTCTAAGGGAAATTTAAGCAACGCTTCTTTGTATAGGGGAGCAGGATTGGGATTAGGAAAAGAATCCAAGTGTAAGATTTTTGAGTCAAGAGAATATGAAGGGATTCCTACTGTTAAAGAAGTAGTCTGGGGATCCTTAGACGCCATAGCATCATTAGAAGTATCAAAGCTAGGGTTTTTCTCTCCTTCACTGGCAAACTGAGAGAGAGGTAATTTGGTGTTAGTTTCAACATTCTCCCACAAGGGGGAGTCCCTTAACAAAGGAGAAGGGTTAATGTTAGGAACCTATGTCAACCCTTCTCTTTACTTTGTTAGTATATTGTTGTTGGACGCATATGCTTTGTAAGTCGTCCCGTAGTATTTGTTGATCCATAGTTTATGTTAGCCCATGGTATTGACCCATAGTATTGGACGCATATGCTTTGTAAGTCATCCTGTAGTATTATATGTCCCATGGTTTTGACTCATAGTATTGGGCATAGACTTAGTATAAAAGTGTGTGTTGAGGTCATTGAAGGCACCGTGAAGTTATTTGTATTGAGCTTGCTCAAAGGAGGTTTCCCCCTCAAAGTAGCCCGTGATCAATATAAAAGTGATTATGAGTTCTATCATTTCTATTATTTCTCATATTCTTATTAATTAATTGTTGCAGGTGCTTTACATTTGGTATCAGATCACTTTCTTGGGCTCGTTAAGGTGAAATTTCTGCCAAAAAACTTTTTTTGCATCTGTTGCAAGTTCGGATCTGAGAATAATCCCTATCCGCTTAACTATGGGAAGTACTTGGGCATAAGCCCTAAAACTCATTGTGATGAGTACCACAGGAACCCCAAAGTAGCTGGCCCATTGAGAGGAGCTGCTAGCGAAAAGGGAAATGACCCCTACCCGATTGACCAGTTCCCACCCATGAGATAAACAAAGAGCTGTCGTTTGTGGCAAAGCGGTTATCGGTTTTACCTGAGCCGTGGAGTGAAGGGTACTGCCCCAATACGCAAGCCATCAAACAGCATTGGTGGCCGAGTGAATCCCCTGAACTGATAGGAAGCCGCACATACATGGGGTCCATATCTATTTTCAGTTGAATTGTTGTCAATCACTTCCACCCCAGATCCAGCCATTTCAGATCTATTATGAAAGTCATTCTAGATCCAGTCGCCATTTCAGATCCAGCCGTTTTTCGATCCCTTCTGCGCCATTACAGATCCATATGTTGCGGATCCCTTTCACGCTGCCGTTGCTATTCCATTTCTGAAAAAAATTAAAAAAATAAAACAAAAAATTAAAAATTAAAAATTAAAAAATTAAAAATAAATTAATTAATTAAATTAAAAATTAAAAAAAAAAAAAATAAATTAAAAATTAAAAATTTCGTTTTTCAGCCATATCTCGCTTGTTTCAACTTTGTTTTCCCTGAAACTTCAATGACATCCCTGCAATTCCATTCTGCATATTTCATTCCTAAAGACCCTATCCCAAATTCCACTTCCCAAGACTAGAAATCCCACATTTGTCTATTTTTAGGGTTTGCCATAACTCCTTCAATTTTCACCCAAACGCCTTCAAATTTTGCCACCGTGTTCCTTTCCTAATTCTGCTTCTTTGTCTCTCTCTACCAAATTTTCTCATTCTTTCACCCTGCTTCTGAAATCCCCATTTTTTGCCTTTCTGTCCATCAGAAAGTGTCCAAATCCTAGTCAAACCCTAATTACCAATCCGAGTTTTTCCCAAATCCAAATTTTCCTTTACTAAATAAGCTTTTGTTTGTGTTTTTCTATCCATTTCCAAAAAAAAAACTCATGGGTGTGGTTGTCACCTGCGCAGAAGCAAAAACCATGGAGGAAGCACTTGCAGCCATCCAAACCAAACTCCAAGATCTGGATGAAAAATTTCTCAGCCTCCATCTTCAGCATTCAGCCATGAACAATAACCGACAGCCAGAATCTTTTGCAGCCACCTGGTTCTCTTCTTCCAACCATTTTCGTGGGCCGAAGCTTGATTTTCCTCACTTCAATGGTAAATATCCAACTGGATGGATATACCGAGCAGAACAATATTTCAATCTACGTAATACTTTTGATGTCCAGAAAGTTCCACTTGCATCCTTTCATTTGGAACAGGAAGCCCTTCAATGGTACCGTTGGTACATCAAAGCTCATCCCGAGCCAAACTGGACAGATTTTTGCCAATTCATTTTGCCACGATTTGGTCCTAGTGCTTTTGACGACTTCACAGGAGCACTCACTAAAGTGCACCAAACTGGCATAGTGAGAGAGTATCAGACGGAATTTGAGAAACTAGCCAATCACAATCACACAGAAGGATTATCTGATGAATTCTACAGGTGTTTTTTTATCAGTGGTCTCAAGGATGAAATCCACTCAGAGGTCAAAACGTTTTTTCCCAACACAATGATGGAATTCTTAGGGTTGGCTAAGCTAGCCGAGGACAAGATCGTAGCTCAACAATGCTCCAAACCCACCTTTGTTCCCTTCATAAATATGGGTTTCCAACGTCCTCCCACCACGCTTGCTCCTCAACCAACTCCTATCAAGCATTTGTTTGAAACGGAGATGCAGGAACGCCGAGAAAAAGGGCTTTGTTATAATTGTGATGAGAAATTTACTAGGGGACATAGATGTGTTCAACAAAATCTCTATCTCTTGGATGTGGATTCTCCGCCTGCCTTTGGACTTGGTGAAGAATCTCTAGATACAGTCGATGATCAAGTTGACATTCAGCACCCACCTGTTGACACTCCATCTCAGGACGACCCACCCGAGATCTCTCTCCATGCTGTAACCGGCGACACCACCCCACAAACAATCCGGGTCAGGGGATACTTCAAGAAGCTCCTTCTTACCATACTCATTGATTCTGGTAGCACTCATAACTTCATTGACCCTCGGATTGCCAAACAGGATGATTGTTTTGTCCATCCTTACTCCCACTTTTAAGTCATGGTTTCCAATGGGGGCACCTTACCTTGCAAGGCGAAGGGTCACAATGTGCGTATCTCTATGGAAGATTATAACCTGCGCTCTGACATGTTTGCCTTGTCCTTAGGCGGATGTGATGTGGTTTTGGGTGTTCAATTGTTACGCACACTTGGCCCCATCTTATGGGATTTTGATGAACTTTGGACGCAGTTTTCAGTCAATGGGGCACAACACAAATTTATGGGATTACAACCAGAGTCTCTCTGCATCATCAGTTCACATCGCCTGGAAAAAATCCTTAAGAAGAATTCACATGGTGTCATCGCTCAGCTCCATTCCATTCAAATGCACCCATCAACAGTCTCCACTACTTCCTTGGATAGATATGCAGGTGTCTTTGTTGAACCAATGAGCTTGCTACCTTCAAGAGACCTTTCCAGTAAGAATTTAGCCGCAACTACCTCTCAGCAAGAAATTATCACTATTTTGCATGCAGTACAGAAGTGGCAGCCATACCTATTAGGGAATTATTTATGCATCAAGATTGATCTCCAGGGTCTGGAAAATTTCCTGGAACAATGGGTCTCCTCCCCAACACACCTGAAATGGGTTATCCAGCTCATGGGTTATCCCTATGCGATCACTTACAATAAGGGTAAGGACAATATGGTGGCAGATGCTCCTTCTTGCACAATTGATGACCCAGTTTCTCTTACAGCTATTTCTCTGCTTGTTCCAAATTGGTTGCAATATGTTCAACAGGGCTATCTCTTCTATGAACTCCATGCTTCTTCATCAGCAGGGCACTCTACGTTCTTCAAAATGTATGACTGGGAACAATGTAACTTCTTTTGGCAGGGACTGAAAATGACAATTCAACAGATGGTGACTGATTGTGATACTTTCTAGGTCAACAAGGGTGAAACGACACTTTTTTCGGGACTGCTCAAACCTTGCCCATCCCTACATAGATTTGGCCAAATATTTCTATGGATTTCTTAGAAGCACTCTGGTGGTACAATACCACATCTACAAGGACATCATATGAAGCAGTCTATGGACAGACACTTCCAGTTCTTCTTCCATACACCCTTAGCAGCTCCCCAGTTCAGGCCATTGACTTGGTTCTTCGAAACCACGATCAGATTCTTCTCATTTTGCAGGACAATCTTCACATGGCCAAAATTCGACTACAACAACAACCTGATCAACACCATTATGAGTGCACTTTTCACGCAACTGATATGGTTCTTCTTCGTCTACAGCCTTCCACGCAATCCTCCTTGAAACTCCAAAGGCGTCAGTGGCCCAAAATGCAACCTGAGGATGCTACCGAGGAACCACTCCTTCAGATTCTGCATCAATTTCCCCAACCAAAGATTTGAGGACAAAGCTTTTTCTAAGGGAGAGGGGATGTTAGGAACCTGTGTCAACCCTTCTCTTTACTTTGTTAGTATATTGTTGTTGGATGCATATGCTTTGTAAGTCGTCCTGTAGTATTTGTTGGTCCATAGTTTATATTAGCCCATGGTATTGACCCATAGTATTGGACGCATATGCTTTGTAAGTCATCCCGTAGTATTATATGTCCCATGGTTTTGATGTTAAATTTTCAGAATTTACTTCAATCTGATCTAGGATCTTAACTGAGAGAACAACATGTACAACAAATCTACAGCATATCAATCATGGACACAATAATGCAAGCACACAAGAGACACAGAGTTTACTTGGGGAAAACCATAAAGGTGAAAAACCCCAATAACTTCCTCAGAGATAGATAGAGCAATGATACAACCAGAATACAAGAGATAGTCTTCTCCTAGCAGCAGAGCCTCCTCCTCCACAAGTGTGCCACTCTCCCAAGTGTGAGTGAGAGAATAGAATGTTTAAAATGAGAGAGACACACTCTCTATTTATACACTAACTTGACTTGACCTGTACTCAACTAGGTCGGCCTCAACTTAACCACTTAACATAATGTTGACTGGGCTGACCCCCACTAGGGTGGTCTAATAACCCTTTGACCCACATGGCCGACTCCCAATAGGGTGGTCTAATAACCCTTTGACCCACATGACTTATACAGGGCCGACCCCAACAAGGTGGTCTAATAACCCATCAAGTATAAGTTACGACACTTACAATATAAATGACGACACTTCCGTATAGAGGAATAATAACATCTCTATAGGAATACAATATGCATATATGTGAAATATTTCCGAAGTTACATATACATCAACATTTGACTCATAGTATTGGGCATAGACTTAGTATATAAGTGTGTGTTGAGGTCATCGAAGGCACCGTGAAGTTATTTGTATTGAGCTTTCTCAAAGGAGGTTGCCCCCTCGAAGTGGCCTGGGATCAATATAAAAGTGATTCTGAGTTCTGTCATTTCTACTATTTCTCATATTCTTATTAATTAATTGTTGCAGGTGCTTTACAGTTAATGACTGCATTGCAAATTAGGTTCCCACAAGCAGACAAAAAGAGGTTTCTAGTTTTCTTAACATAATCTTCTTCAACTTTTAGATAAAAATCTAATTCCACTTTCAAAACTCCTTCATACAAAGAGGGAGAAGAGGGAGAAGTGTTACCTAGAGGGGAAGAGTGAACAGGGTGGAGAAGCTGCCTATTCGGGAGCTGTAACTCTTGGACCAAGTCATCTTCTATGTCACTCAATCTGGGAACTTTCCTGAGTCTTGATCGAGGGAAATTGGTCCGAGTATGACCCAATTCACGGAAACAGAATTAGCGGAATGACACGTTTGCATAGTCTAATTTATGAAGATAGGTCCTTGTACCCCATTTTATTTCAAAATATGCCAGTAATCCTTGAGACATGTCGATCTCAACTAGAATTGTGGCTACACATTTGTTTACTCCATGAACCATGTTGAAGATTATAACCGCAGAAGAACTATTCTCTGATGTATCATGAGGAGTTATGATTGTATGTGCCATTCGATGTACTGGTCATTAGCCATTTGACATGTGGGTCAATTGGTCATTATGTATATTATTGTGGTCATTGGGTCAATTGATGTAATATGTTATGTGTCATGTTTTCAGGACATTGTACTCCCTTCAGGGATGATTCATATTGTAATTGGTCATGTTACCAGGATATTGCTCAGTCTTGAACTGAGAGGCACTTGGTCAGTTACCAAGAATTATCGGTCTAGAACCAGAGGAACCTAGTCAGTTACCAAGAAGTCATATGGATCGATGGACTGATCATATGCACTGTGATCACTGTACTTCTTGATAGACTGAGTTTCATTCCTCAATGGACTAAGGATGGTCACACTACACCTTGATGGACTGAGATTGATCACTGTACTTCTCGATGGACTAAGTTGTAGTCATCAATGGACTAAGGATGGTCACAGAATTAGAAGAACGACACGTTGGCGTAGTCTGGTTTCTGAAGATAGGTCCTTGTACCCCATTTTATTTCAAAATATGCCAATAATCCTTGAGACGTGTCGATCTCAACTAGAACTGTGGCTACGTGTTTGTCTACTCCGTGAACCATTTTCTTTTCTAGCTTTATGAATCTCTCCAAGGAGTTTTCCAAGTCCGTAAAGATCTTCTCTATCCATAGTTCAAGAGGGAATTTCAGTAATAAAACCCACAAATGTCTAATGTCCAGATTTTCCTTCTCAGGGTTGAAGTCCGGGTGCCAATGCTTAAGGACAAGGGTACCCTCATTAATGAGCCAAAACCTTCCCAATACCTTTAGAATGTCTTCAGGCTCAGGAAAAATGAAGCACATCCATCCTTTAGAGAGCATATTCAGCCTCAGAGTGTAGCCAAATTCTGGTTTCCAAACCTTCGACATCCAAGCAACTATATCCATTATAGTGACTTTGGCGTTTTCAATTTTTCCAACAATTTCCCTCTTGCACAACACCCCGATTCTTTCCAGTTTTTCATTATCTTCAATCACAAATTGTTTCCGATGTTCTGCAGCTTATACAATTTCTTATATCTTCTATGTCAGGCTCTAAAACCTGAGGGACTTTGGTTATCAACCCCTAAGCCAACAGTTGGGTTGTGGCCTTTTTCCTGGAGAGGGTGGATAGGGCTCTCCAAAGCCTTTTTGCATAGAGCATAATGATCGGGAGATGTGACATGGGTTTTGATGACAGGTTTGGTCGAAGGCGGAGGACATGCCACCTTGCATATACGGGGTTTATGTTTGGTGCCTCCATTAAGAATAAGAATAGTTCTTTTATCCCCTTGGGGCATGGGCCTAAAAAGACTATTAATAGAACCTCTGAGAAAATTGGAGAGGGGTTGGATCTGAAAAAGCGAGGATAACAAAAAAACCTATCTAGAGAGAGGGCACCATGAAAACCAATCGTGGAAAATTCCATAAAGAAAAACTCATGATTCCATGTTATCCCAACTAATTGGTGAATTACACTTTATTCACAAATTAATTATTATTATTATACCTGAATCTCTTTATTTATTATTATATTATTATTCACAAATTGGATTTTTTGGATTTTTGAGTCTTGCCATGGTAAAAGCAACATTTCACCATCGAAGAAGAAGATCAAAGCATATCGGTAAATCGTTGGGATTTATGGAGTTTGTGGAGGTTTTGAGAAGGCATACTCATTTTTGTTTCAGAAGGGCGCAGGAAGCATCAAGTACTGCGATCATTATTCTGAGGGCCCAATCCACATGTGAGGGCAGCGATTCTTCCCTTAGAGGATGTGTTTCTTCTGGAGAAGGGCATATATTGCAGGCCGTGGTCTTTTTTGTGCAGCACATGTGAGTAAATTGGGCATATTATCCGTGCAGAGGCAGAGTTCAGCTTGGAAGAGGGTCGTGTGTTATCTAGGGCCGAGTATTCATTTTGAAGGCTGTGAGATGCATTGTGGGGCCATTTGAAGAAGGGTGCACCACCTTGGAAGGGTGAAATCTCTGTGGCGAGCTTGTGAAGCAACCTGGGGGTGTACATTGAATCTTTGTTATCATTTCAAGGAAGGACATGGCTACTACAATATCATTGGGTCACGGGTGCATTTTCAAGATTTGTCCACTTTCAGCGACCTTCTACATCATTTCCAGTATTTGGAAGAACGTTGCTATAGCCATAAAGATCCTGCTATTTATTGTTGTCACATACCAGGTTATAAATCACTTTGTATTCAAATTTATTGTGGTTTAGTACTGTTGCTATAGTTTAGATTGATCAATGCCATGTCATGTAATTTGGATCTACTTTTTGGTTTTAAAATGAAAATCGGAGGCCAAAATCCGCCATCCATTATTTGAGTTTCAATATATAGTGTTAGAACACCCATCACTACAAGACAATTGAAATTTATAGCAAGAGATTGTGGTACTGGAATGCTAACTGCTTCAACTTCTGAACCAATGTGATCCAAACAAAATTATCTTTAGTGTTTGTATTTTTCAGACCTAACTGAAAGCTGGAGGTCATCCTCGCAACTAACCTGGCCTATAGAATTATAATCTTGAAGATTTCATTGGTATCAAATTCCAACTGAATGTTGATGTGGACAGTTTCCCACTTAATCATGTTCCATGCAGTCTCTTTTATGCCATGCAACCGTTGAATTTGAAATCTTGTTCCCCATTCAATGCATAAGCCATTTGTGTCCAATCCCCATGTAGTGCAGTGAGAATATTTCTAGGCCCCCCTCCACATCAAGTTTATGGAAACTGCTTCTATTTGCCAATGTTATTGTTGCTTTGAACTTAATTGGGTACCCAGGGCTAAGGCACGATTTCTTGTTCCACTATGCCTTGAGAGGAATTACCTTGATGGAGATCAAGGGTGTCTAACAACAATCCTTAGTACAAAGGGAGTGTGGAAACGAAGATAAGCCTTAAACCTTAGTGTCAAGTTGTGGCTAGGAGTTTCCCATCTGCCTAACAGATCCCTAATTGTTCTGATGTTGAAAATGAATAGGACACTGCTACATGTCCTCCGCTAATGTCATCAATAAGAGTAATATTTACCAGGGAGACCTGCATTGACCTACTAACAAAAACTTGACAAGAGAAAAATAAAATATATTTTTTGGTTGGACGCTGGATTGTTCAGAATGCAGGCATGCCCCTCATTAAAGTTTCGTGAGCTCCCTGATCACAAGGTGGTTGATATATAAATAACTGTTGGTGTCCTTGTTCTTTATCTTCTTTCTTTTCTTTTTTCCAATTCAAAACTCTAAGCCACTCTCCATTCGTCTTCCTCCATTTGATATTTATTTTCATCCTTCTCGTTTCTCCAATCATTTGATATGGGAAAACACTACATGCCTACCTTCAAATCTGACTTCTCCTTTATAATCTTCAGTATTCCTATAGATTGCTGCAACTCTACCCCAATGGTGATCACTGCCTCCCATTTTTCTCTCTCATGCACCATCACTGTCATTGTCATCTCCAGTTTGAGACTTGTTCTACATTTATTTGGTTGTTGTAATTTCTCATCTCGTTTGCTCTTCATCACCATCAATTATATTTGCAACTGCTTCATCTGCATGAACACACCAACTTCTTGTGTTCCTTCATCTTCTGGTTTACTCTCTCCTCTTCTATGATCTTGTTGCTAACACTCTTTGTGGTCATTAGCTGGACATTAATAAAACTAGCTTATCTTATCTTAATCACCACACCTTCATCAATCACCTTCTCTGTGAATCATGAAATCCCATAAGCAATGAAATCGCTCATATGTTTCCCTTTTCCAGCAAATGACTCCATCCACCTCCAGTGAAGGGAGCGCAGACCCACCGCTAGCGAGGGAAGGGCCATTGATCCCCATGAGGATGCCTGCCCAGATTGTCTCTGAGCAGCTGTTGACTATCATGAACATTGTTCTAGTAACTCATCTCCACATGCAGGAAGTGCTCTATGTGTTTTGTTCTTGACATCCTAGAAGAGCAGTTGGAAAAACATAACTTATAAGTAAGATACCAACCCATAGAAAATTGAATGGGCATCCGATGAGTAGTCTACCTTGTAGAGTTCTCAAATAACACTGACTTACCTCAAAAAGCCAAGTGAATTGTCTTACTGGATCTGCAATGCCCTGAAACCACTTCTTTCCATCTTCACCTGGTGTCTGAGTGGGTGCAAGAGGCTGTTTTGTAAAAGACACTTACCATGCATATAGATAGGTCAACAATCTCAAACATTCATAATCCATGTAGTTAAAATTGAATATTCAAAAGGTTTGAAATGTGTCATAATCCAAAGGAGAAAATGTCCATATTCTAGAACGCATATACACATGCCAATAGTCTAAACCATCTCTAACCCATAACAGAACATATTCGAGATTCGCCTCATCAAAAGCTTCAAAACTATCGATTTGGGTTGATGGATGGTACAGAAAACAGTCCAGCCTGTATCCACTATGTTGCAAATAGTAGGCATAACTATAGCTGCGACATGGGTATATAGTCCTGAATTGGGCTCGTCCATGAATATTATAGAAGGATTAGCAACAAGTTCCATTGCTATGGTAAGTCGTTTCCTCTGCTCTGTAGAAAGACCTGTCACCCCAGGAAGGCCTACAAGAGCATCCCTTAATGGAATCAACTCCACAACCTCCATCACTTCTAGCAGAAACAACTCCCTTTTCTAGGTGACCACATCTAGGTGTTTAAAATTTGTATGATCATCAGAAAATATGGTCATTTTTGCATAATTCTCAATGAAATATCCACAACAAGAATTTTTGTTTGTTTTTCCCTTGAAATGATCTAATGTTTCCAACTTTCCTTCAATGTCCTTCGCAGTTAGGAAAAAATACAGAGGATGAGGTAAGAAACACTCTTTTGAAGATTCTACTACTTAAATATGGACCCATAATCGGTCCCAAAAATGTTTATCTAAAGGTGCCATACAAGGTATTGAGAGATAATGGGGGCATGGATCTCAATTTCATGCATTTGGAGTTAATGAAGTCTATAAATGAAGATAAATAATCATGCATCACGGTAGGTCAGTGGTAGCCCACATGAATGACCTTTTGAGAGATGGCGTGACCATAGAAATGACTATAGTAGATGCCCTAGTAACATTATAAAAGACTAGTCTTGGCTTCTTTTGAGTCTAGGCATTGGAGGAGTGTAATACCCCAATTTTGAACCTTATGAAATATTGGCTTTTAATGTAAATATTGTATACATGCGTTGTATGTTTCCCTAGCATGGAGCTCAAGGCCAAGGCCCTGCTAGTGTATGTTTGAATTATATTTAAAACAAGCAAGTATTTGATATTTTGATACCCATGTGCTATTAAGCCATGGAATATTGTAAATTGATGTAAATGTTAATATTTCAATAAAATACCAAAACTGGCTATGGAAGCAACCAATGAGAAGGGTCCATGTGTATCCACTAGGGAGTGGTGAGGGGGTTGTGGGGATGAACCATATGCTTCCAAATGTCATTGTGAGAACCCATTTGACTTTCCTTGATGACATTTATTTCTGTTGTAAGGAAGTAGTTGAAGATTTCAGTCCATGGCTTCAATGGAGCATGGGCAGCCCAGAAATTCATATGGCAGAGTATGGGCTCTGTTTTCTTGTACCACAAGTCAGTCTACCTCATTGGGATTGCTTCTTCCTCATTCCCATTCCATTGTGGAAGATCCCAGCATCATTTTTTCACCCCGGATGAATTAGCAACAGTGAGAAAACCCAGAAATCGCAACTTTGCAAGAACTGACGTTTTGAAGTGTCAAAAATGCCCAGAATTGGTATTTGACAGTGAAATCCAATGGGGGATCCATAGATATGAACCTTAGGGTGAAATTGAGAGTATTAGATACCCCGAAATCCATTGGAAAACCCAGTTTTTATAGCCCAAAAGCTCAGTGACGGGATTGAGTTATTTGATGACAGAATTGTGAGAAATCCAAGTGTGAATGTTTGAGCAGAGGTTGGGATTTCCTGATGAACCCAGTGAAGGTTGGAATCTCAAGGAATTAGAAGCTGTACCTTTCTATGCCCACCCTGAATAGCACTGGAGGGAAGGAATTCCTGAGGGACTGTGCAACAGAGAAGGGGACGTCCCTTGTGTTGGGTGAGGTAGGTATTGTGGGTGCCATAGCTATTGAGTTCATTCTGAGATGCATGTAGCTATGGGGTTGAGCTCACTGGCTTAGCATTGCCCTCCTTTGTCTTTGTATGCTTGATAAACCCAACTATGTGTTGGCTTAGCATATTTGTTGAGTGAAACCATGGCTATGAGTGAGCCCATCTAGTTCCTCCTTAGTGGATACACAGCCCAGCTCGGGGGTGATCTCTCAGGTGAAAGAATATAAGTTGGATAGAGATCTATGGTTGGGTGGAACGTTGCTCTCACATAGCCAGTTGTTGGACAGTTTCATCTCATAGATAAGTGTTCTCTATGCTTTAAATTATATGCATTATGTGTTTTACAATGTGTTAATTCTGAATGATAAATATTCATGTAAATGGAATTGATATGAAATCTGTAAATGACATGAGAATGGGATTGGTTCCATGTGTGAGTGACTCATCATCTGCCTGGGTTAATTATGTTGATGCATTCTATTCTATCTGTGCGTTAATATGTTTAATTCCGCTGTATAATTTAAGTCTGCAATTTATTTAAATGGAAAAATTTTAGTCTTATGGCTTTGGGGAAGAATCAAACACCCCCATGTTACAGTCATGTTCCCTCCCTTGCATTGGATTGATGGAAGGGGACGTGACAATGAGGATGTCGTCAAAATAACATTTGTAAAAGGTTCCTATGATTATGACATAACTTATCAGGTAATAGTTAGGCATGAAAATACTCTCATAACACCCATATTTACCTCCAAATCAGGTGCTAGATGATAAAGGCAAATTAACTCAAGAGCCAGTACAACAAAAATAGTTACAACCTAATGTATTTCCACTCCATCATTAGCAACACAAGTGAATTGTGAGTCAGTGACGTATACAATTAAAGCATCTAGTCGTACAATATCAACAACAATGGTGAAATAACATGCAAGAGATTAAGGTCCTGAAAAAATTTACAAATAAGGAATAAAACTAACCCAAAAAACAATTTCCTTGAGAGCCTTCTGGAACCCCACAGGCCTGTTCTCTCGCTATCAAAAGTTGTTCGCCAATTTTTCAGCATCAATATATTTCTTCCCTGCACCATAATATTAAGGGAAAATGCATACTTAGAAATGCATTCCCTTGCATCTGTCAATTAAGTCAATCCCTAGAATAACTGAGAGTATATAGAATAGAGAGTTTGTGAGATAAGAGGGAAATTAAATCTCGAACTTTAAGGGAGAAAAGGCCTAGTACACTATAGCAGGTAGTAGAATAAGTAATACATAGTAGTCTCCAAAAGAAGGAAATCAAAAGCTAACTTTTATAGACAATGGTATGAACTATACATGCCACAAAAGCAATGGAACCAACAGCCACCCACCTGTGTTACTGGGGTTGAGGCTGAGTTGTATATGAGACTCAACAACAAATAACATAAAGAGATATTTATCGAGGGAGATTCCCATAGTCTAGGCACTTCTTACAGAAACAACCTAGCTAGAAGATGGAATTCACTACATATAAATGAAATAGATTGGATAGTAAATGGCTAACTTGAATGTCCCTATCCTGAAAGCGAGCACATTAAAAGCAATGATAGTGCAAGGAAATCACAACACTAGTTCAAGGCTTCGAGCAAATACAAATTAGTCATACAAAGGCAAGGTGAGAAATTTGAAATATCTTGATTCTTAAAGCCATATATGTCAAAATAGTAAATATATCCTCAGCTTTATGCATTTTAGTGCTTCCATTGAGGTGACTCAGAGGCCCAAATGCAGTCATGCTGTCAGACATTAAAAATTATGCAAATAGAGACCATTGATGCTTATTAGGAAAAAGAACTAAAAAGAAAAACATATCAGGAAGACTCTATGTCACTCAAAACAAGATTGGGATCAATCTCTTGTGCATATTTACTTTGTGTTTGTTTAGTTTCTTAAGTTGTGCTAAATTTTTCAAATGGTGTTAAAGCAAGGTTGACCTAGACTCTATGCTCAACCATGCAATGTGTGTTGGTATGACTGCTAAACAAATATGATTCTTCCCACTATCCTCTGCGATGCCCTACCCAGTGTCCTCTATCCACTTTTCTCAAATTGTGTATGAGACACTTCACCTCTGCCTTAGACACTTTTACACCAGATGTTCGGGCTAGGGAACCAAGAATGTGTTTTTACAAGTGCCCTTCTTTCATTAGGACAGATTGTTACTGTAGTCTAGGTGCTCTTTGTGACTAGAACACCATTTTTATTCACTGGTGCTCCGTTATCATATATGAACTTCACTTGTGATGTAATCCCACCAAAAAATTTAAAAATAATGCATTCAATAATTCTAACATGAAAGTTTCAACAGGTCCTTTCTCTGACATATCTTGATGCATTATTTATAGTCCACAATGACCAAAATATCACCCCAAGGATATAGATACCTTGGGGTGATCTTAACAGACAACATATTCTTTCATTGCCTGAAATGACCGAAATATCACCCCAAGGATATAGATACCTTGGGTAGTGTATTATTCACCTAGCCAATGGACAGAGTTGACATTACCTTCTAGTAGATGACACCAAGTTTGTTTCATACAGTTGTTGAATCTTGTGTGGCAGGGTGTACACAATTACACCTTCAAATAAGATTTCCTAGTGCTTGCAATGTAACTTGAGCTATTCAATTTCTTCCAGACTTCCATTACCAAAATAAGACCTTTATTGTCAAATTTCGATAGCTGGGATCCTTTCAACAATAAATTAGTCAATAACTTTTGAGTTTCCATCTCTATCCATCACTTTCTTAGTCTAGGAAACCCATCTGAAAGCTGGCAATTTTGGCAGACCTTCTCTCTGTGGAATGTTTTGCTAGTGGTCCTAAGGTCTATACCTTTCAAAGGGTGGATAAACTGGCTCCTCCCTATAAAGGCATAGACATCAATCATTATCAACCCTTAGGTTCTTTGTCGCTTTGTGCACAACAAAACTCTCACATACATCTGTGAGAAATCCTTCACTTAGATATCATGGAATCAAAAAAGGATTCTAAGACCCTGCTATGATCTCCTCCTTTCCCATACATAGAGAAGATATAGAATGGTTGGGCTGGAATTTCTCTTTGTATTCAGTTTCCAGGTTCTATGAAATTAAATGATGTTTTTCATGCCAACAACCACTTAATTAGCTATAAAATGTCATCTCAACCAATTCATTTTAGCAACATATATCTCACCCGCATCCAAGAAATGTGTGAGGATGGGCACATGGGATGCATGTTTCATTTAACATGTCCCATATGGATTACATATAATGCACTTACCCTTTAGGGCTATATATCCAAAACCACAGACTAGGAAGCTTTGAGCATTTGTTTGAATGTGTATATAAATATAACTTTCAGATATTTTTTAAAATCTCAGTTTGCCCTATGAACTTCAATTGTGAAACTGTTCTCTTGTTTCTTTACACCTGGTTTATATCAACACATACAATAACAATAATTTATTCATATCCTCTTTTCTAAAGTTGTTTGGAGCACCTTACTAGATTTGATCTCTATTAATGGGAATCTGACCACATAAATTTGTCCAAAATGGGTGAACTTTGGCACGCTTCTTAAAAGTCATATTTCAATAGTTGTAAATTTATGATAACAATCTGGTCCATGCAACATAATTTAATGGAAGCCTTGGTTCTCTTCATTTGGCAAGGATAGCAGTTCAGTAATCAAGGTATCCTGTGGACACAGACAGCCATTTTTGAGTTCATGATCAAGCTTGCAAGTTTTCTCAGTGGTCGGAATCAGGAGTAAGGTACTTCCTTCAGGCACCCTGTTACCTATACTTTTGAAGATTCTGGAATTAGTCTATGAAGAAGGTGAGGGAAAGAACCCACAAAAAAGGCCCTACTACTGGATCCTAACATAAAGACATGGCCGAATTTAAGAGAGATTACAAATAAGATGATCATAATTTGGTGAATATCCATCATCTCTTATTGTTTCCATTTCGAAACCAATTTTTAAGGCTGCATTTACTGCAATATTTGTCTCTGAAATAGAAAATTTTGTTTTAATACTGCCATGTACTCAAGATATAAGGATTGTTCTTTCCGTAATTCCCGGTGGGCAGGTCTGCAATTGTTGTCATGGATCTAGTCCAGATTTTAGTGCTGAAAATGAATATTAGGAGCGAAACCTAGACAGTGTATCTGAATCCAAAGCTTAGGAGATGGTTAGTACTTGGTATTTGTTTTGTGACCACTGTTGAGCTCTATTCCAACTCATCCGCCTAGAGAGAATACCATCAGCAGTTTCCACCTAGACAGTGTATCTAAATCCAAATCTTAGGATATAGTAGTTGTTTTGTGACCACTATTGAGCTCTGTGCTAACTCATCCACCTACAGAGAATACCATCAGCAGTTGCCACATCGGTAGATGAAACCTGGTATGTTGACCTTGCAGAGCGATTTAAGAAGGAATGCAATGAACTGGGTTGGTTATAAGGATGGGATCATCATCTTACTTTAGATGGCATACAATGTGTGTGGTATGACAGTTCGGACCTACAGTTCACATGCTTCAATGCAGCAATAATATTACCATCTATAACAACAAGAAAACAAGGTGAAAAAGGCATGCATGCATGAGTTTGCATGGCCAATATCCTAGTTTGCATGAAAGATAAGTGGGAAGACTGAATTTGCATGAGCAATGTCTAGTTTGCATGAATGATAGGAATATTTCAAGTTGCACACTTCACTGGAAATGCGCATGATTAATTTCACATCATTCAGGAGGTGTATTTAACCACACTTGCCACAACTCTAGTTGCCAGTTTTGAAACATCACCTCCCAAATTCATTCTTACTTGCATAGCCTTCAAAATTTCAGAACCGGTTCTTACTGGTTTAGCTGATTTCTAATTTTCATCTCTTGATGAATGTGTTGAATTTGATTTAAATGGTTCAACGTATCTTGAAGACTGTCTCCTTCATCCATTTTGGAAATGGGATCTCTCCTCTCCCCATGGTCTAAAGCATCTAAGTTGTTATTTTGTTTTCACTAGTGAGATGTTTTCCATTCCAAGTAATGTTTCTTCACTCTCAACAAACTGGTAGTCAAAAGGCTCTCCCTTTCCTCATTTTCCAGGAAATGAACTTGGCTTTGACACCAATCTTATCCGAGTTTTGCAATTTTACAACTTAGACTAAATTCCAGCAACCACAAACAATGTAACACATAATTGAGGTAGTTGAGGGGTGTGGGCAATAATCTTAAAACCTATTGCATTTCACTGAGAAATCTACACTAACATCTCTGCAATCACCCAGTAACCAGTTAAAAACTTAAGATTGTTTCCTTCTTTTCCATAGTCCCCCATGTCAAATCCATACACATACATGGATGGGAAAGAAACTTTCTTGACATGAAAAGGAAATCCAAAGTTCAGGTGAGGAAACCTAACATCTGCAAGAAAGAATCCCAGCAACTAAGAAAAGGAAATTGAATAGCTATTATAGGGACTCGAGACAGATAGCAAATGAATTTGAAAAACAGTTGATAACTAGGCAGACAGCCAGAAAACTATATACATGCTTTAATTATAGCTCAGCAATTGATTAATTTGTTGATTAGGCATCTGATCATCAAACCCTGACTGTAGAGAAGCAAACTTTCTTCCCTTGTCAATTCATATAAAGACATCATTACACAAAGATGCATCAGATGTGTTCATGACATTGGTAGCCCATTTGTAGTGTTTTATTTCCTTATGAGCATAATCTATGTAGAGTCTAGACAATAGCAGTTAAGAATAAAATAAACAAATGTTTAGGTTGCAAGGAAGGAAACTGAAAGTTAGGAGAGAGGTTGCAAGTTCAATGGCTGGTGCAGTCAGTTAGGGAGTTTTCCATATTTGTTTGTCATCATAATGGATGCGCCTATTTTGCATGTCTACATAGTGCTCTCAACTGTATTACTAGGGTTATGTTGGCTACATTGACACTTAAATTTCAGTGGACTTGTAGGGGGCATGAATGTTGTAGATTAAAAGTTAAAACAAATATACTTAAATGAGTTTTAAGATGGATATTCTGTATGAAGTACGCTAGGTTGTTTTTAAGCATAATAAATCTTGTTTCTAGATATTCTGAAGTGCCAATGATGTTTCTATGCAAAGTGTCTATAACCAAGAAAAATGACCATTCAAATATTTTTATGTCTTGACCCGAAGTCCATTAAATACACCAAAACCAGAAAATGTATAATGGAAATATCATCAAAAGAAAAATCACAAAGAATCAACATCTATCTATAAAGTTTAAATATAGCTAAAATGAGAGTCTTAGTGATGTATCTCTAGGATGTTAGTTATGACCAACCTCCCAAGTACTTGTCTTAATATAAGAGTGATACTTCTAGATACCATGACACCTCTTAACCCACCAGGTTAGTAGATTTTGAAGTCATTTTTAGAGAACATTGTGGCCTTCAGCATTCAAAATTAACTAAAACAATTATTCATCAAGGATCATCTTGCAAATTACAGTAAAAGTATGTAGGTCAACCACCTGAAGTTGTTGAGGCTGATTAAGAGTTGTCTAGGATAACCACATAGTTGTGTCCTTGTCCCACAATTCTCATGAGTATGCAATTCTTACTTCCCCCAAAAAAAATTTCAATCAACCCAAATTTCCCTTTTTCGTTGAGAAAGTCCAAAGTGATTCTGTGAACAAGTACCATCCATGTCTGGTGGGTGTAATGTCAATTTACTAATAGTTGTGTCCTTGTCCCAAAATTCTCACTAGGTATGAAACTTACTTCCCCAATAACTTTCAATCCATGGAAATCATTGGAGGTCATGGAAACGCATGGAAATCATTGGCTCTTAATGCTGCTAGACTTGCTTGTCTCACTTTTGACAGTTCATCCATGAATTCACCTATTGTTGGTTCTTTGAGTCTTGAGTTAAACTCGTGGTAAATTTAATACATTTCAAGATTACCTGATGAGAAGCAGTAATTTGCAAATTTGAAAGATTCTTTGATTGACCAATATTATATTTGGTAATAGGTTTTTAGATACTACATTATTTACTTACTGTGCATGTATGAGATGGTGTTATGGTATGAGCTCTTCTACAATAAGCCTATAACTTTAAAGTATTGTTTACTATTTAATTTTTTAACGAGTAAATGGCTGAGATGCTAAACAAGATTCATTGTCTGTACCGATCTTAGGTCTTTACAAAGGTGGAGTTTGGAAGATTCATGTGGAACTATGAGTTGGTTATCCATACTCATCACCATCAATTGGTTTTGTGAATAAGATCTACCATCCCAATGTTGATGAGGCACAAGCACCCACTCCAAATGAGTGAAATACTTTTTAATTTTGTTACTTCACATATCTAAATCATTTTAATTTAGTCATCAATTTCAATTGTGTTGGTTTAGGTTTGATCTTTGGATTTTGTTTGGGGTCACATATTGAAGAAGGGATTCTACCGGGATTTTGCAAAGGAGCTTTTGCAAATTCTGCCAGGATTTTAGTTGGGCATGAGTTTCCACCAATCTCTCTTCTTGTTGCACTCCTGCTTCTTGTTTCTCCAATTTGGCTTCCCTTGTTTCACCATTAGAAGAACTTCAAGATAGTTCATTTAGCCTCAGACTGACCCCTGCCATAACTAATGGACATTCCCGTGGAATTCTCAGTCAATAGCCAAATGCAAAGGATATCACCACCCCATTCCTGTGTCCTCGGTATGCAGGGGATGCATCCTCATGAAATCTAGCGATTTTGTAGAAAGAAAAATCCATTGGTACGTACATGCATCATTTCTAGTTTCATCTTATCGCATATTTGATTACTTAGGATTTTAGGGTTTATGCAACCCCATGCACTTTGCATGCACTATCATGCAATCATAATATGACACATGCATTCATATTTTATTTAAGTATTGGGTAACAATACCTCAATAAAACAACAACTACATAAAAAAATCTATAAAAAGACAACAAATATCAGTTGGGATATTACATAGTAGCATTATGGTTAAAGGACATGCCAAAAGCATGAGCGATGGTGGTGTGAGGCAACCCTAGATGGAACACTAGTACAATCAAAGCACTCCATGGCACATCTGATATATGATTGACCAAGGAGAAGCACTAGTCATAATAGAGGTTCAATGGAATCCAAAAGCTAACCAGCCAAAGACTACTCCTGGAGGCCTTGAGCCTTATTGGATTATCAAAATCTTGCTTGGGAAACTTCTTCAAAAGATGGAGCATACTCAAAAAGGCATTCAGTTCTTGATTGACTCCCTGTGTGACAATATAACTTGGTGGCATACATTTTAATCTCGACCTGTTGGAAGATGTGACAACTTCTCCTGTGTAAATTTTGTGTTAAGCTCCCGCTAATACCAAGAATCAGTCCTAGGTTCCTCATGCTTAGACTTCCTTTTCCTTTTGTATGTTTAGCATGTTTGTCTATTGTTTGTTTTGCTATAGTTTTGGCATGAATCCCTGTTTTGTTGTGGACTCAAATTTTGGTAAGCAACCCTAGTTTCCCTTTGTTGGGCAAGGTATAAACACTATCTCTCAAATATGCTCTATGATGTCGACTAGACTTAGAATTGGGGTTGTCCTTTGGCTGGCCCAATTTCCAGTTTGGAGGGTGAGCCATGGACGCTCTTATTTTTGTATATTAATTTGTATTAGTGTTTTCTTTGTTAATACAATTATCTAGCTTATACAAGTACTTATGCTTTTAAAGGTACCATCTTTATAATTTGTATTAGTGTTTTATTTGTTAATTTGAGTGCTCGAACACAATTGAGAGAGCTTACATACAACAAGGCTATGGGCATATGAATACCCAACAGAGATGCACCTGTACGAGTGCAGCTGAGAAGGAAGATCCAATACAAGATAGGATTGGGTTTATAAATGGCCATCTCCTCACAAAGAGTGGCAATGGCCATAATATAGAATAGAGTGTGTTTATGAATACCCAACTCAAATACAAACAGTAGTGATAGTGGTTGAACTATCAGTAGGCCTAACATCCTTATGAAATTAATAAGTGTTTTTTCAACTCTAGTATTACATTCTTTTACCGTCATTCCTTTTCTTCTGAAGGCCTATCAATTCATCGAATAAAATGTTATCATCCTTTTTCTTACCCCAATAATCTTGAAAGACCTTTTGTGGTCATTTGTTGGACATTAATAAAATTATCTTATCTTAAGATTCTACAAGAGTCTTGTAACTCGCTGCACGTAAGGTCTTAAACCAATTACATGCATCCTCCTCCAATCACCAAGCAACAATGTCATTAGCACATCCTAATGTACAATGTCATTGTCACATTCATGTCCAATTGTTGTTTGCTTAAAATTTTAAACTGAAAGATGCTAAGATTGGTGATATATGTTTTGTTACACTAGCAGTCTGCATTTATGCCACAATTATCACCGTTCTCTCATTGGCAGCAACTTGTGCATGTCCATATGTCATCTGTGTCATCTTCTCCAAATCATTTTTATCTCCAGTTGACATTTTTCCCAACAAAACATGTTCAACAGCCCTGGCTCCAAGTGGCATTCATGGCATGTCAAATAGCTACTCTTTTGTCATTAGCAAATTCTCATTTGGTAAATATTCAACAAATCCCAATGCTATAGTGCCCCAGGGAACATTAGTTACTTTCAAAAGTGGCTCTCCATGCTCCAAGAACCATCCACAACTTGATTCATGATATGCTACAGTCTTCCCATTTGAAGAGGAGATGGTAGTACCAAACTCTAATAAGATCAATTGTGAAAGAAATAAGAGTAGGAAGACCGACCTCCAAATAACTGAAAGAGCTCAAACACAACTAGGATTGCTAAAGACAACAGTTTAGTGGATGTATTCATACCCAACATAGATACACCTAAAATAGCACAATTGAGAAGAGAGCTTGAATATAATTTGAGAGCTCGAACATAATTGAGAGAGCTTACATACAACAAGGCTGTGGTCATATGAATACCCAACAGAGATGCACCTGTGTGAGTGCAGCTCAGAAGGAAGCTCCAATACAAGATGGGATTGGGTTTATAAATGGCCATCTCCTCACAAAGAGTGGCAGTGGCCATAATATAGAATAAAGTGTGTTTATGAATACCCAACTCAAATACAAACAATAGTGATAGTGTCTGAACTATCAGTAGGTCTAACATCCTTATGCAATTAATAAGTGTTTTTTTAACTCTAGTATTACATTCTTTTACCGACATTCATTTTCTTACAAAGGCCTATCAATTCATCGAATAAAAGGTTATCCTCCTTTTTATTACCCCAATAATATTGAAAGACCTTTTGTGGTCATTTGTTGGACATTAATAAAATTATATTATCTTAAGATTCTGCAAGAGTCTTGTAACTCGCTGCACGTAAGGTCTTAAACCAATTACATGCATCCTCCTCCAATAACCAAGCAACAATGTCATTAGCACATCTTCATGTACAATGTCATTAGCACATTCATGTCCAATTGTTGTTTGCTTAAAAATTTAAACTGAAAGATGCTAAGATTGGTGATCTATGCTGGTTACACTGGCAGTCTGCATTTATGCCACAATTATCATTATTATCTCATTGGTAGCAACTTGTGCATGTCCATATGTCATCTTTGTCACCTTCTCCAAATCATTTTTAGCTCCAGTTGACATTTTTCCCAACAAAACCTGTTCAGTAGCCCTGGCTCCAAGTGACATTCATGGCATGTCAAATAGCTACTTTTTTGTCATTAGCAAATTCTCATTTGGTAAATATTCAACAAATCCCAATGTTGTAGTGCCCCGAGGAACATTAGTTACTTTCAAAAGTGGCTCTACATGCTCCAAGAACCATCCACGACCTGATTCATGATATGCTACAGTCTGCCCATTTGAAGAAGAGATGGTAGTACCAAACTCTAATAAGATCAATTGTGAGAGAAATAAGAGTAGGAAAACCAAACTCCAAATAACTGAAAGAGATCAAACACAACTAGGATTGATAAAGACAAAAGGTTAGTGGATGTATCCATACCCAACATAGATACACAATTGGAGGAAATAATCACAATTGGGTTTGAAATTGATGCTTCAGAGTGAAAAAACTTCTTATCAGAAACCTTAGGTGATGACTTAATTCAAACTTTTTGAAGAAGCTCTTTGGAATTGTGAAAGACTGGATGAAGCTCCCTACCAAGATCAGAATGTGATGATCTCATGGGTGTGTCCCTATCATGCAAAGCTGCCAGATGAACACTGAAATCTTCAAAATTTGTACTACTTACCAATGTGTCATGTAGCCCCTAAGTTACTGATCAGGAAGTGTACCCCTAAACTACTGAACACCAAAAATATGCCATGAATAGTATTCAACAAAGTGCCTTATCTTCATACAAGATGGACATTCAAATCTGGGAAAAAATTGTTGTAACTTGTGACTTTAATAGACCAGCTCCCCAAAGCAGTAAGTATAAATATATATGAGCCTCTAAAAGGCAATTGTTCCATCTTCCAAGAAATTATTTTTTACGTGCCAAAGATAAGCCAAAGTCCTCAAAGATAAAACATGAGAATGTCATCCAAATTAGTATGGATTCTCTCTAATTTAAATGTAACACATAGGAAAATTGGTTATGAAAGATAAGTTCCAAACTCCCAACTTAACAAACTGATCCTCAACAAAAAGCGATGTCATATCCATCCAGAAACATGGCGAAATGTTCTCCAGCAACAGCCACAAGTTCTCCATAAAAAATAGCACTTAAAGCAGGTGAAAAAGTATGCATGAAAGATTCAAATTGGATCTTTAGCCAAATTATTTAATTAGCCTTCCAAATCATTCTCAAGACATGCAGTCATGTGAAAGTGTTACTTGTGGCTTGAGCATCAGAGAGACCAACTCCAGGCAATTTTGTGTAGGGTGCCTCCCACTCGTTGGATTCCTCCACAGGCCCAGTGGAGAAGTCAGATATCTATCTAGAGTTTCTTTCATGAGCATGCTGAAATGATTAATTACATCTAAGTAACTAGCACCCACTCTCAAGTGCCTACATCCTATTTTTAAGCAACCAATTCCTATAATATTTCAATCAAGGAGAGCTCAATTAGGATTCTTGATTCCTATCATTAAGGAAGTGGAAGAGTTGGATTAGGACTCTTACTTTCTCTCTCATTCATTTGGAAAGAAGAACTTGAATTAGGAAGGAGCGAAATAAAAGTGAGTTCTTGAGGAAACAATAGGGTTCTTGATGAAAAAGAGCACCTTGGATATCATAGGATCCATGGAGAAATCAAAGAAACATTGTAATGTGGAATTAGACACCAAGATTGAGTAGGGAAGTACTATCTTCAACTTTTGCACTTTGTTGGTTTTTCATGTTGTCCAAGATCCCATACTCTATTGTCCAAGAAGGCATATACCATTGGAAATGAAATATGAAGATGGGCATCAACTTGGGATAATCCTACTTCTACTGAAGAGCACAAAGAGGGATGCAATCCTTAGGGATTAACGAGCAGAGAACGGAGTGGTTTCTTGTGTTGTATGCAGTAGTGGAATGAAATCTAGGAGTTGATTTGATTGGAAGACTAAATAAAGAACCAAAGAATGGTTTGTGTGGATTTTTGGAAGCTCTTGGGAATAAGAGAAATGATTTGGAAGCCTTGAACAATCTTCTTTACCCAAACAGTCTCATAACCTAACACGGGGGTGGCATCCACAAAGTATTTTCTCATGGTTGGGATGAAAATGGTTCACCCACAAAGAGTTGCTATGGGATTCAGATTGTGATAAAGGTAAGTATATAATTTTTTCTATTCAATTTTTTAATGAGATGAATATATTATGTTGTCGTAGTTATGATTTATTGTGTATAAGTTTTTGTATCTTTGTATTTTAGTGGTTACAAACTACGTGGTGGAACTGCTATGTATACCATGTTTACAAATATATATGTTTGGTTTAAAAAACATCCATATCATTTGACATGCTTAGTTGAAGAAATCTCTAGACATGTAAATTATGTATTTTCTACACATAGCATGTCATAACTCTAACATTTCATCGACCCCCTTTTGGATATATTGATAACAATAATAAGGCCACTTGCAAGTGCAATTCACCATAAAAATTGCAAATTACAATTACAGACTTAACTTTGTAATTGCTTGGTAAAATCTCCTTTGAAGTTGGTTCATTCTGATACTAATCAATTTACTCATAGTTGGAGTATCAACTACTCATAGTTTTTTATTAAAGGGAGTTATATTCCTTTGCCTAACCCATGACTTTTGTTGTATTTTCTATGACATTGAGGATGATAAGTCTTGTTGCGTGATGGTCTTGTATGGGTTGCTGAATAATGATATTGTAGGTGTTCTGCCTCTAAATGGAGCCTATAACTACCTATGCAATTATCATGCCAACATTTATTTAGCTAGACACTAATTGATTTTGAGGACATTAAAATATTGGCTTGGGGTTGGAGGTATCACCCCTTGAACTACCTCGCTTTAATCTAGTGGTAGAGTCGTAAGAGTTCTTTAGCACACAATTGGTGCATGGCTTAGCCTTGGACCTTAACCAACTTGTTTTGAGGTAGGCCTATCTCTATGCATGAATCTGAACCTGCAATTTTTATCCATTGTGCTATTATTCCAATCATTTTTAATGGAATTATTCTTTAGCAAATCAATTTTATGGATGATGAAATTCCAGATCTTGTAGGCGTTATTTATATTTTATTCTTTTTAATATAAGTGGGGTTTTCTTGGTAGTTGTTGATGGGGATAGTTAAATAGAAGGAGAGTGTTCCACATGTAGCCTATATTTGGTAGAATACCTATCAATCATTTTCCCTTTTAGTGTTGTGTCAATGATATAATGATGGTTTACAAAGTACCCATTTTTTCTGGAACTGATTTAGGTTGCCTATACGGTCACAAAAGTTTTACTCTACTAAGCATAATATATATATAGGGATCTTTACTCATCAAGTTGCAGTTGGTTTTGAATATCCTATTGCTAGTACTTATGGCAACTAAATGAGTAACTAAATGGAAATCATCTAATGTTGACATTACATTTCAGGTGGTCCATGACAATGACACTTAAGCAGTGGAAGCACTATCCATCTTCTCATTGAGAGATAACATAGGCATGGATCTCTGTGGAAACTGTAGAATTAGTATTAAGGTGGGTACTTACTCTTTTGTTAGAATTTGATCCAATATCACCTTACATCTCAATGAAATAGAATTCAAACCCAATGCTAGAGATTGTCGTTTAGATACTCTCCACTGTTTGATTTGATTGAATTGTATTAGCTGTTTTCAGAGCCTAGTGTATGGCTCATTTGTTCACGCCCATAATGAAGTTATGCTCTTTGAGTATCTTCTATGGATTTGGGGAGGCTTCCAAGTATTGTTTTGAAATGATTGTAGAGGTAAGTTGTACTCTTGCTTCCTCCTTTTAGTTCGAACGATAATAAGCTTTTGACTATTTGCATAAATCTATAGATACCTCTATGAATTGTTTTTGAGACTCTGTTTGTTCCTGTGTTTAGAGTTGTGTTTTCTTCAACGAGTAGAAATTTATGGTGTGAGCCTCTAAGTTCCCCTTTGTCTCTTTGAATTAGAAATAGAAAACCTTCTCCTTACCTGGGAACATATGCCTTGCAATAACTCATTTACTTGATTTGGTTGGATAATCTCGTATACTCTAACCTTTGATTGATTTTAAATTTAATGATATATGTATTCAATACAATTCTCAAATTCATCTTATCCAAGTTACACATTAAATGGAAAAGTCAAAATAGTAGCTTGAGCCCATACCTTCACAGTTTGTCTGGTTGTTAACTACCAAATTCTAATCTATTGGTTATATGGATGCATGCTTTAAAGGGTTGTGTGTAGTTATCTTCTCCCTTTAAAACTTGACGTACATGCCATGAAACTCAAGAGTGTTTGGTTTTGGGTGCTCTATTGTTGAACTGGTTAGTTATCAACTTTTTGCTTCCCTAAGTTTATTGCCAATCCTTGAAACAAAACATTTGACCTCAGAAGAAATTCTATCATAAATGCTCAAGGAGTGTACCAAATGGTAAACCTCTTTTGCCACTAGATTTACTTCAAAGGTAGTATTGCATGATTAGTTTTAACTTTTAGCTTGTAAATATAATTATTGGGAACTGATATGAGGAATATTATAAATGCTTGTGTTGATATTTACTCTTCCACACTAGAGGTGTTCTTTATGTTCATGGAGTTGGTCGTTTTACATGAATATGTTGGCTTATTGTGATGATACATCTCACCTTTGGTTCATAGTGATATTTGGGGGCTATAACCACTTGTTCGTGCGGGGAGGGTACATGCATACTCACATTCTTAGATGGAGCTTCTACATCTGCAAGATACTTTACCTTACTTCTTATAGATTCTATCATAGATGAGTTTCAATCTATTACAGTGGATACCTACTTTCTACACTATGATGGTGGTCTCTATTGGATGTATTCTATTTGTTTGCTTCAACATTAGGGACAGCTCGAGCCACTCTTTGTACCTCCAGCCGATCAACATGTTATAGTGGATATTTCTCATTATGAAGTTGGATTAATCTGTATGCTCTACACTTGGTCCATTTTCAATAGTCCAACTCACCAACATCAAGATAACTATACCTTTGCTAGAGGACATATTCACTAACACATGGAACTGTATTGGTGTGATGGATATGTCATTGACAGAGGTTACATCCTGTCTATATGACCTTTGTTTTAGACTAAGGGTAGGTGTCAAAGATATTGGTGTAATCTGTACAATGTGGTTATGTTAGATAGCAAGTTAACAAATGAAGGCTAACACACGTTGCCTTTCCTTCACCATGCAATGCTATTGGAAGGAAAGCTAACTTGAGTCATATTTCATTATGGTGCAATAGATTTGATGAAAATGTTGTTGTGTTAGATGGAAGGATGATATATGAAGGTTAACACATGTTTCCTTTCCTTCACCGTGCAATGTTATTGGAAGGAAAGCTAACTCGAGTTAGATTTCGTTATGGTGCAATAGATTTGATGACAATGTGGTTGTGTTAGATGGAAGGATGATATATGAAGGTTAACACACGTTGCTTTTCCTTCACCATCCATTACTGTTGGAAGGAAAACTAACAAGAGTCATATTTCATTATGGTGCAATAGATTTGATGACAATGTGGTTGTGTTAGATGGAAGTTTGATATATGAAGGTTAACACATGTTTCCTTCTTTTCACCGTGCAATGTTGTTGGAAGGAAAGCTAACTCGAGTAAGATTTCATTATGGTGCAATAGATTTGATGACAATGTGGTTGTGTTAGATGGAAGGCTGATATATTAAGGTTAACACACGTTGCCTTTCCTTCACCATGCAATGTTGTTGGAAGCAAAACTAACTCGAGTCAGATTTCATTATGGTGCAATAGATTTGATGACAATGTGGTTGTGTTAGATGGAAGGCTGAAATATGAAGGTTAGCACACGTTGCCTTTCCTTCACCATGCAATGTTGTTGGAAGGAAAGCTAGCTCGAGTCATATTCCATTATGGTGCAATAGATTTGATAAAAATGTGGTTGTATTAGATGGAAGGCTGATATACGAAGGTTAACACACGTTGTCTTTCCTTCACCGTGCAATGTTGTTGGAAGGAAAACTAACTTGAGTCAGATTTCATTATGGTGAAATAGATTTGATGATAATGTGGTTGTGTTAGATGGAAGGCTGATATATGAAGGTTAACACACGTTGCCTTTCCTTCACCGTGCAAAGCTGTTGGAAGGAAAGCTAACTCGAGTCAGATTTAAATATGGTGCAATAGATTTCATGACAATGTGGTTGTGTTAGATGGAAGGCTGATATATGAAGGTTAACACACGTTACCATTCCTTCACCATGCATTTTTTTTGGAAGGAAATCTAACTCGAGTCAGATTTCACTATGGTGCAATAGATTTGATGACAATGTGGTTGTCTTAAATGGAAGGCCGATATATGAAAGTTAACACACGTTTCCTTTCCTTAACCATGCAATGTTGTTGGAAGGAAAGATAACTCGAGTCAGAAATCACTATGGTGCAATAGATTTGATGACAATGTGGTTGTGTTAGATGGAAGGCTGATATATGAAGGTTAACACACGTTTCCTTTCCTTCACCGTGCAATGTTGTTGGAAGGAAAACTAACTCGAGTCATATTTCATTATGGTGCCATAGATTTGATGACAATGTGGTTGTGTTAGATGGAAGGCTGATATATAAAGGTTAACACACATTACCATTCCTTCACCATGCATTTTTGTTGGAAGGAAAGCTAACTCGAGTCAGATTTTACTATGGTGGCAATAGATTTGATGACAATATGGTTGTGTTAGATGGAAGGCTGATATATGAAGGTTAACACATGTTGCCTTTCCTTCACCATGCAATGTTGTTGGAAGGAAAGCTAACTCAAGTTAGATTTCATCATTGTGCAATACATTTGATGACAATGTGGTTTTGTTAGATGGAAGGCTAATATATGAAGGTTAACACATTGCATTTCCTTCATCGTGCAATGTTGTTGGAAGGAAAGCTAACTCGATTCATATTTCATTATGGTGCAATAGATTTGATGACAATGTGGTTGTGTTATATGGAAGGCTGATATATGAAGGTTAACACACGTTGCCTTTCCTTCACTGTGCAATGTTGTTGGAAGGAAGTCTAACTTGAGTGAGATTCCATTATGGTACAATAGATTTGATGACAATGTGGTTGTGTTAGATGGAAGGATGATATATGAACGTTAACAGACGTTCCCTTTCCTTCATAGTGCAATGTTGTTGGAAGGAAAGCTAACTCGAGTCAGATGTCATTATGGTGCAATAGATTTGATGACAATGTGGTTGTGTTAGATGGAAGGATGATATATGAAGGTTAACACACGTCTCCTTTCCTTCACCATGCATTGATGTTAGAACGAAAGCTAACTCGAGTCAGATTTCATTACGATGCAATAGATTTGATGACAATGTGGTTGTGTTAGATGGAAGGCTGATATATGAAGGTTAACACATGTTACCTCTCCTTCACCGTGCATTGTTGTTGGAAGGAAAGCTAACTCGAGTAATATTTCATTATGGTGCAATAGATTTGATGACAATGTGGTTGTGTTAGATGGAAGGCTGATATATGAATTTTAACACACGTTGCCTTCCCTTCATCGTGCAATGATGTTGGAAGGAAATCTAGCTTGAGTCAGATTTCATTACGCTGCAATAGATTTGATGACAATGTGGTTATGTTAGATGGAAGGCCGATATATGAAGGTTAACACACGATGCCTTTCCTTCATTGTGCAATGTTGTTGGAAGGAAAGCTATCTCAACTCAAATTTCATTACGGTGCAATAGATTTGATGGAAATGTGGTTTTGTTAGATGGAAGGCTAATATAGGAAGGTTAACACATGTTCCCTTTCCTTCACCGTGCAATGCTATTGGAAGGAAATCTAACTCAAGTAGATTTCATTATGGTGCAATAGATTTGATGACAATGTGGTTGTGTTAGATGGAAGGCTAATATATGAAGGTTAACACACATTGCCTTTCCTTCACCGTGCAATGTTGTTGGAAGGAAAGCTAACTCGAGTCAGATTTCATTATGGTGCAATAGATTTGATGACAATGTGGTTGTGTTAGATGGAAGGCTTATATATGAAGGTTAACACATGGTTCCTTTCTTTCACCGTCCATTGCTGTTGGAAGGAAAGCTAACTCGAGTCAGATTTCATTATGGTGCGATAGATTTGATGACAATGTGGTTGTGTTAGATGGAAGGCTGATATATGAAGTTTAACACACGTTCCCTTTCATTGACCATGCAATGCTGCTGGAAGAAAAGCTAACTCGACTCAGATTTCATTATGGTGCAATAGATTTGATGACAATGTGGTTTTGTTAGATGGAAGGATAATATATGAAGGTTAACACATGTTGCCTTTCCTTCACCGTGCATTGTTGTTGGAAGGAAAGATAACTTGAGTCAGATTTCATTATGGTGCAATAGATTTCATGACAATGTGGTTGTGTTAGATGGAAGGCTGATATATGAAGGTTAACACTCGTTCCCTTTCCTTCACCGTGCAATGCTGTTGGAAGGAAAGCTAACTCGAGTCATATTTCATTACGATGCAATAGATTTGATGACAATGTTCTTGTGTTAGATGGAATGCTGATATATGAAGGTTAGCACACGTTTTTTTTCCCTCACCGTGAAATGTTGTTGGAAGGAAAGCTAACTCCAGTCAGATTTCATTATGGTGCAATAGATTTGATGACAATGTGGTTGTCTTAGTTGGAAGGCTGATATGTGAAAGTTAACACACATTACCTTTCCTTCACCATGCATTGTTGTTGGAAGGAAATCTATTTGAGTCATATTTCATTATGGTCAAATAGATTTGATGACAATGTGGTTGTGTTAGATGGAAGGCTGATATATGAAGGTTAACACACGTTGCCTTTCCTTCACTCTGCAATGTTGTTGGAAGGAAAGCTAACTCGAGTCAGATTTCATTATGGTGCAATAGATTTGATGACAATGTGGTTGTGTTAGATGGAAGGTTGATATATGAAGGTTAACACACTTGCCTTTCCTTCACTGTGCAATGTTGTTGGAAGGAAATCTAACTCGAGTCTGATTTCATTATGGTGTTTTAGATTTGATAACAATGTGGTTGTGTTAGATGGAAGGCTGATATATGAAGGTTAACACACGTTGTCTTTCCTTCACTGTGCAATGATGTTGGAAGGAAAGCTAACTCAAGCCAGATTTCATTATAGTGCGATAGATTTGATGACAATGTGGTTGTGTTAGATGGAAAGCTTATATATGAAGGTTAACACACGTTACCTTTCCTTCACCATGCAATGTTGTTGGAAGGAAAGCTAACTCGAGTCAGATTTCATTATGGTGCAATAAAGTTGACGATAATGTGGTATTGTTAGATGGAAGGATGATATAGGAAGGTTAACACACATTACCTTTCCTTCATTTTTCATTGTTGTTGGAAGGAAATTTAACTCGAGTCAGATTTCATTATGGTGCAATAGATTTGATGATAATGTGGTTGTGTTAGATGGAAGGCTGATATATGAAGGTTAACACACGTTGCCTTTCCTTCACTGTGCAATGTTGTTGGAAGGAAATCTAACTCGAGTCAGATTTCATTATGGTGCAATAGATTTGATGACTATGTGGTTGTGTTAGATGGAAGGCTGATATGTGAAGGTTAACACACAATTCCTTTCCTTCACCGTGCAATGTTGTTGGAAGGAAAGCTAACTCGGGTCAGATTTCATTATGGTGCAATAGATTTGATGACAATGTGGTTGTGTTAGATGGAAGGTGGATATATGAAGGTTAACACACGTTCCCTTTCCTTCACCGTGTAATGTTGTTGGAAGGAAATCTAACTCGAGTCAGATTTCATTATGGTGCAATAGATTTGATGACAATGTTGTTGTGTTAGATGGAAGGCTGATATATGAAGGTTAACACACGTTTCCTTTCCTTCATCGTGCAATGTTGTTGGAAGTAAATCTAACTCGAGTCATATTTCATTATGGTGCAATAGATTTGATGGAAAGGTGGTTGTGTTAGATGGAAGGCTGATATATGAAGGTTAACACACGTTCCCTTTCCTTCACTGTGCAATGCTATTCGAAGGAAAGCTAACGGGAGTCAGATTTCATTATGGTGCAATAGATTTGATGACAATGTGGTTGTGTTAGATGGAAGGCTGACATATGAAGGTTAACACACATTGTCTTTCCTTCATTGTGCATTGTTGTTGGAAGGAAAGCTAACTCGAGTCAGATTTCATTATGGTGCAATAGATTTGATGGCAATGTGGTTGTGTTAGATGGAAGGCTGATATATGAAGGCTAAAATGTGTTATCCTTCATTCACCGTGCAATGTTGTTAGAAGGAAAGCTAACCCTAGTTATATTTTCTTCATGGTGCATTGAATTTTCCTACAGTGTTGTGGTGTTAGATGGAAAGCTAAAAAATGAAGACTAACATGCATTACCTTTCCTTCATTGTGTAATGATGTTAGAAGCAAAGCTAATGTGAGTTAGATTTCCCTTATAGTTCTATGCATTTGATGACAATGTGGTTTTGTTAGATGAAAAACTATCATATGAAGGGTAACACTTGTTAGCTTTAGCTTTCATTCACTGTGCAAGGTTTTTAGAAGGAAATATAACCCAATATGAAGGATTTCCTTCATGGTGCAATGTATTTGAGGATAATATGGTTGCGTTAGATGAAAATCTATAATATGAAGGATACCACATGATGCAATGTTGTTTTTGGCAATGTGCTTTTGTTTTGCTTTTAGCTTTCCTACCGTCAAAGTTAGAAGAATATAATAAAAGATCTAGATGTGCCTCCTTATAATGATCACCATGATTTTCTATTATTGTAATAGAATGATACAAGCAAAGATAATATTTTTAAATTCATGTTTACTTGAATAATTTGAAATTATGGTAATAGTTTTTTTCATTTATTTTCATAAACGATGGAGTCTGAAGTGAGTGAAATTTCAAAGGAAGCATCCAAGAACAAAGAAACTTTGTATGGTTAGAGCTTCCTTGATATTGTTCATATGTATGATATGACAAGTTATAATATGTATTCTTCATAATACTTTTTAATTGATGTTTTTTAATTCTGAGGAAAATATTGTAATATTTTCTGCAAATATTTTCAGATGTTAAGAACCATGATGGAAGTGAAATTTCCAAAAAAAACATCAAGGAAAAAAATGAATACAAATATGGCACAACACAAGTCTCTTGGAGTTGGTATGGCATTTTCATATCTTGTTCATATTCATTTACAAAATAATTATACCAAATTTTAGAATGCTATTTGAGATTGGATGAAGTTTGATATATCATTATTTGGGTAATAAGTTTACATTACACATAAACTTCCTTGTTCTTGTGCATGGGAATAAAAATAATGTATTCTATGGTAGTTTAATAATGTTAGATTCCATAACACAAGAACTAAATTTTTCTTGAGTATGTGAATGAAAATGATGTATTATATGGTTGTTTAATAATGTTTGATATTTCATGTTTTTTCCAACCATTATGAATTATAGACAACATTTTCTACTATTGTTTCCAGAAACTATTGAATCTAGTGCATCTGAAATTCCAACTAAAGCATCCAAGAAAAAAAGAAAAGCAAGTGATACACAATCAATGCCTCCTCAAAATGGTATGGTAGTTTTATATTACTTATTCTCCTTTTTAAATTGTTAAACTAGAAGGTCTGTTCAAATTTAATAGAAAATTATATTATTAATATTCAAAATTATAATTTCACTTCGATTTATGCTAATAATTTATTTTTCTTGTTTTCGGGATCACTTAGTTCCAAAACAAGTGAAATGCTACATCCATCATCCATGAAACAAAAAAGACTTTATTCATCTCAAATTACAATGGCAACACCAATTTCTACTTCTACTTTTCAAATGATTAAAAAGTACAATACATCCAATGAATATGAGTTTGAGGGAGATTGGTATGTTCAGATAGAAACTCCTCCAAATATGTTCCCTGATATGTATCTATTTCGATACATAGGTAAAAAAGATCCAAATATATTAGGGATAATTGTTAATTACTATGCTCATGGTGAAAGAGACATTGTCTTTCAAATGGAGGTTATTAGAGAAAATTCAGTAAAATTAGTTTCTTGTCGAGTGGGGTATACAAAATTTAAACTAGATTTGATTGAAGCTTCAAGTAAGGATTTGCCAAACACAATAAAAGATTCAATGTTTAAGTTGGATAGTTATGAGAGCTTCAATAAATATGTGTTAAAGAGTTGCATAGATCTTTTAGAACGTATTACTATAGTTCTAAAATATCGCAATGTAACAAGTATGGAAACATCATCTGTGATTCTTTATTTGCGTCAAAGAGGTAAATTACCCGATAAAATACCAAATGACAATCTTGATGCTCAATTACATGCTTCAAGGAGAATATATTTAAAAGAACTGGAAAAAATCATTACAGCAAGTGATTTTGCACCTACTACAAAATTTCAAAAAAGTATTAAATTTGAATATGAGATAGTGAAGCTTGCAGACAAGTGTGATGAAATTCATGAAGACTTCTAACAGTGGTTTTTATTTTCAAGCTACTTCAGTAGAAACGTAGATGTTGAAAGATGCATAGAAGTACCGAAAGTGTTTAAATTGAGATCACGAGATGATTTAAATGTTCAAGTGTTGGTGATTTTAGAAAAACAGGATCGCAGAGCAATAACAATAAACAAAAATGAAAATATAATCACACACACCTTACAAGAGAGACACAAATATATCGTGGTTCACCCAACTTGGGCTACGTCCACATTGAAGTTGTCAATCCTTATTATTATTCCGTCCAGCAAAGTGAAGGGATACAACCTGCAGCACAACCGCTGCACTTCCTCTTCGCCGTCTCACAGTCTCTCTTCTTTGATCTCAGATATCTTTACAATGCATAAAACCTAATACATCAACCCTATCCGTATTACAATGTCTTTCTTTTTATAAGGGAAATACAATGGGAAAATACCATGGGATACCCAAAACCATGGGCCCGAAAACTGTTGGCGATGCCCCGAACCCCAAGGTGGGGGAATGAGTGTACAGTACTCTGGGTGCACGGCTAAGACAATATCATCTATGAGACTGGAAGATCTGACTCCACAACCAACAATCTCCCACTCGGAGACTGATCACAACAACTCCACCATTGATGTACTTGCTGGACCTTGGACTTGGCAACTTTCTCCTCTTCACCTTCATGCTAGAAGGCCAACTGAAACCGAGCAAGAACTCAATTTCTCTCTGGTCACTGCCTTAGTGAACATGTTTGTAGGATTCTGGCTAGTATGTTTCTTTTCTAGCTTCAACAGTTCATCGTCCATAACAGAGCGTATGAAATGGTACTTGAGCTGTATATGTTTAGTCCTGGAATGGAATGCTGAGTTCTTTGCAAGATGAATGGCACTCTAGTTGTCACTATACAACCTGCTATCCTCCTGCTTCTTACCCAATTCCTCCATAAACCTATGCAACCAAATAATCTCTTTACTAGCCTCTGTAACAGCAACATACTCTGCTTCTGTTGTTGAAAGTGCAACAACCTTCTGCAGTTTCAAAATCCAACTAACTGTTGTTCCACCTACATTAAACACATACCCTGTGGTTCTCCTCCTACTATCCTTATCACCTGCCATATCTACATCAACATATCCCTGTAGAACAATGTCTGAACCTCCAAAACATAATGATTGAGTGGTAGTACCTCTCAAATATCGGAGAATCCATTGTACTGCCTTCCAATGTTCTTTACCTGGATTGTTCATATATCTTCTCACAACTCCCACTGCTTGTGCAATATCTAGACTTGTGCACACCATGGCAGACATCAAGCTTCCAACTGCTGATTGATAGGGAATCTTGGACATGTAATCTATCTCTTCCTGTGTCTTGGGACACATTTCCTTACTTAGATCGAAATGGTTGGCCAAAGGTGTACTTACTAGTTTTGCATTCTGCATTCTGAACCTCTCCAACACCTTTTGTATGTACTCACTCTGAGACAATGTCAATTTGTGATTTTTCCTATCTCTCGTTATTCTCATACCAAGGATTTGCTTTGCAGCACCCAAATCCTTCATCGCAAATGAATTAGCTAGCTTCCTTTTGAGTACATTTATATCCTACATGTTAGACCCTGCAACAAGCATGTCATCCACATTCAATAACAAGATAATATATCTTTCATTGTCAAGCTTCTTGAAATAAACATAGTGGTCAGAATGACATCTACTATAACCTTGTTATGTCATAAACCTGTCAAATTTTAAATACCACTTCCTTGGAGCTTGCTTCAAGCCATACAAACTCTTTTTCAACCTGCATACCAAGTTCTCCTTACCTTTGACCTCATACCCTTGTGGCTGCTGCATATGTATCTCTTCCTCCAAATCCCCATGGAGAAAGGATGTTTTTACATCTAATTGTTCAAGATACAAATCTTCTACCGCCACTAGACTTAAGATAGTCCTAATTGAAGTCATCTTAACAACAGGAGAAAGTATTTCATCAAAATCTATACCTTTATTCTGTGCAAACCCCTTTACAACAAGTCTAGACTTGTACCGCTTCTTTCCTCCTTCTTCTTCCTTCAACCTATAAATCTATTTGTTCTACAATGCTCTTTTACCAGCAGGCAACTGAACCAAGTCCCAAATCTGGTTTCCTACCAATGAGTCCATCTCCTCATTCATGCCTTTCTCCCACTTCTTTCTAGTTTCCACCTGCATTGCTTCTTCGTAACATTATGGTTCACCAGCATCAGTCATCAACAAATAATACATTGAAGGAGAGTATCATTCAGGGAATCTACTTAACCTGGTAGATCTTCTTGCAGTTGCAGGAGTTTCAGGCACTTGCTTTTGTTCTTGATTTTCTCGCACCTTCGAAACTTCATTTTCTATAATTTCATCAAGTACTATGTACTCTGTGTTTTCCTTTTCCTGTTTCTTTCCTTGCAACTGATCTTTATACATGACCTTTTCATTGAATATGACATCTCTACTTCTAATGATTTTGTGATTTTCATAATCCCATAAACGATAACCAAAATCATCAACCCCATATCCAATAAAGGTACATTTCTTGGATTTAACTTCAAGCTTTGTTCTATTTTCTTTATCAATATGGACAAATGATTCACAACCAAACGTTCTTAGAAATTAGTAGTTTACCTTTTTATCTATCCATGCCTCCTCTGGAATACCACCATCCAAAGAACTTGAAGGTCCTCTGTTTTATTAAATAAACAACAGTATTTACAGCATCCGCCCAAAACTGTAAGGGAAACCCTGCATGCAGTCGCATACACCTTGCACGCTCCATGATCGTTATGTTCATCCTTTCTGACACACCATTTTCTTGTGGTGTTCCTGGGACTGTCTTCTCTCTATGAATTCCATGGTATGAACAGTAACTATCAAACTCCTTGCCGTAGTACTCACCTCCATTATCAGATCTAAGACACTTCAAGCTTTTTCCTGCCTCATTCTCAACCAAATCTTTCCACTTCTTAAAAGTAGCAAACACATTAGATTTCTGTCTAATGCAATAATCACAAGTTTTCCTAGTTGCATCATCAATAAATGTAACATAATAATGAGAGCCACCAAGAGATTGTACATGAGTCGGTCCCCATACATCTGTATGCACTAGCTCTAACTTTTCATTCTTCTTATGTTTCCCAACCCTGAGAAATCTGACTCTCTTTTGTTTTCCATAAACACAGTTCTCACATAATTCCAAACTTACCTGCTTCAAATCTGGCAGCAACTTCCTTGAGTGGATAATCTGCATCCCCTTCTCACTCATGTGGCCAAGCCTATGATGCCACAATGCTATATTTGTTCCTGTGGAAGCTAAAGAGATAAAATGGTCAATATTATGAGGACATAAATACAACGTACCTACCCGGTCTCATTTTTTTATCACCATTGATCCTTTAGTGATCTTCCACCACTTTTCTCCAAATGTAGATAAACAGCCGCCATCTCCCAACTGCCCTGTTGAGATCAAATTTCTTTTCATAGCAGGAATATGCCTAACATCTTTTAACATCCAATCAATTCCATTCTTAACTTTTATCCATACCTTACCCATTCCAACAATTTTACATGGCTCATCATCACCCAATAAAACATGTCCAAAATCGCCTGGAACATAATCATGAAAGTATTTACTATGGGGTGTAGCATGACATGAAGCCCCTAAACCTACTACCCAATAATCACTAGTATTATCTAATGCAAGAATCAAAGCATCTTGTAACACATCACCTGCTACATCTGCTTCCTGGGTAGTTTCCTTCTGTGCATCTCCTTTCTTCTTTAGAGATCTGCAGTCTTTCTCCAGATGTCCTTTCTTTCCACAGTTCCAACACTTTATCTTTCCCAGTTTGGACTTGGGTCTTCCCATTTTAGACTTCCCGCAATTACCTTGGCTCTTTCCTCTCTCCTTTTATCTTCCCCTAGTCTCCATGTAACGAACATAAATAAAGAATAATAATTAAATAGTTAAAATTTAATAGTTAATAGTTAGGAAAAGACGTGTCTTCTCGTCTTAATGGTCTGGCCATATTTAAGGCGACCAAACCTATGTAATCTTATCTTATCAAATATATTTTACCAATTACCTATTTATGGAGCCACTATCATATTTACGTTGGAAGTTTATTTAGAAGTCGGATTCCTCCGCTTCATTGGTATCAGATCAGCTCTTTCCTCAAGCCTCCTTGATCCCAGGCTGGTAGCCATCTTCTCAGAATTTCTCAGCAACTAGGTCTTTGACCAGATATCGGGCTTTTGTCCCTCTTCTTCACATACCCCTCCATTTGAAACTCCTCCCTCACCCCTCTCCCCATTCATCTCTCCCACGCCAACTCTACGCTCAGTCTCCTTATGCGCACTTCCATCCAACTCCAACACCTGCTCTATCCCTGTTCGCCAGCCCCCATTTTCTTCTCTGCCATCTCCCCCTCCTCGGATCCCCACACTACAAGCTTAACGCTCCATATCAGCAACTGAATCGATGCTCTCCCTATGCACCACTCCTTACTACATAGGCTCACGCACCATCAGCGCCCTTCCGTGCTCACTTCCACACACCTGTGCCTCCCTCAATCCCATCCACGCATTCTTCCAACCCTAGGATCTTCCAGTTGCTCCACTCTCCAGCTCCTCCGCTATTCCTCTCCACTACCGCCGCTCCTCTCCCTGCACAACGGTGCCCTCCACCCACAACCATTCCCATCGGCCCCTTCCCTCACACTCCTTCTTGTGAATCACCATCCTCCCCAACCTGCATATCCCACAACTTCCTCCTCTTGTCATGCCCACGACTTCCCTGCCATCTATCCATCCTCTCGTGTGTCAGCTCCTTCACGCCTGCTCCACCTTCCCGCATTGGCTCGTTCCCTGCACCCACACCTCCATCTTCTCGCTCTTCCCTCCACGCTGTCACCATCGCTGCCACCATCGCCTCCTCCACCTTGCACAAACCAAAACAAAAGAATATTATATTATATTATTTTTAATATAATATAATATTATTATATTATAAAAAATATATATAAATAATATCATTATTGTCTTAATAATAATAATTATTTAAAATTTTCAAAAAAAAAACTATATAATGTTATTATTATTTTAATAATAAGTATTATTGTAGTATTATTATTATCATAACTATTATTTTTTAATAGTTAAAGAGACTTATCTCTCTCTTAAAAAAAAAGAGGAGAAAAGAAGACAAGAAGTCAAAAATATATATTATTGAGAGAAAGACAACAACTATTTACCATTGAAAAATCCAAAATCAAGGAAGATCAGTTATCATCGAAGAGCAATATCAAGTGAGTCGAAGACTATTTATTCATCAAGAAGAAAGCAAGTCAAGAAGACCAAGTTATCGTCCAAGCCAGGAATTATGGCGAATTTTAAAGCATAATTGCATTCTGGACTAAAAGAAGCATTGGACAAAGCATTTGACATGGCAAAGTGAGATATGTCTAATAGATTAATAGAACAAGAGAATCTTTTAAAAAATGAAAACGATTTCAATAAAAGATTGAAAAATCAAGATATAAATAAAGAAATAAATGATTACAAAGCAAAAATAATACGCTTGAACAAAATCATTTGAAACAATGATGAAGAACTGACACGGATACAAAAGAAATTAGAGGATCAAGAATCAGTGGTCGACCAGTATCGACAACAGATAAAAGTTCTTCAACAACAAAATAATGAGTCTAAAAATACTCATAAGTCAGAGATCACGAAAAGTAATAAAACAATATCCAACAATTTCAAAGAAATTTTCAGATTAAGAAATCATAACAAGACACTAATCACAAAAATCAAGAAGTTGAAAAATAGTCGAAAGGTAGATCAATCTACAGAAGACATTGAAGGAAAAATTCTAGACACACAGAAAGAAAATAGCTGCATCAGAAGTCATAACGAAGATCTTAAGGAACAACTAAAGAAGTCTGAAGATGAAAAAAAATCGCAAGTAGAAGTGATTAAGAAGTTTCAAAGTGATAACATGCAGTTGGAAAGCAAGTTGGAAAAGATACAAAACGAAACCTTAAATCCTCAAGAGACAAAAATACAACTTCCAGCTCAAAGCAACGAAGCAAAAGAATACACAACGAGATCTCCTTATTGTCACCCAAATTATAAAATTCATTTTGACCAACGACAGGGTCAAAATGAGCATACACAGAGGAATTATGATGCCAAACAAGCAATAACATCGAATCAATACACTAAGCATCAAACAAAAAGTTATGTCCCACAAAGCGATCAAATAGCTCTGATAAAATTATATCTCGGATGGACCACATCAGAGATGATGAGAAAGTTCTCCCTTGGAATTCGTAATTCGTATCAACTCGTTTCATCAAAAGTCACAAAGACTAAAGATCAAGAAATAACATTACAAGCAAAAAAATCAGACGTAATCATTGTCATCAAATAAGCTTTGAGTACAAAGCTTCCCTTAAGGGGAAGGCAATGTAACAAACATAAATAAAGAATAATTAATAGTTAATAGTTAATAGTTAGGAAAATACGTGTCTTCTCATCTTAATGGTCTGGCCATATTTAAAGGTGACCAAACCTATGTAATCTTATCTTATCAAATATATTTTACCAATTACCTATTTATGGAGCCACTATCGTATTTACATTGAAAGTTTATCTTTTCTCCAAATGTAGATAAATAGTCTCCATCTCCCAACTTCCCTGTTGAGATCAGATTGCTTTTCATAGTAGGAATATGCCTAACATCTTTTAACAGCCAGTCAGTTCCATTCTTAACTTTTATCCATACCTTACCCATTCCAACAATTTTACATGGCTCATCATCACCCAATAAAACATGTCCAAAATCGCCCGGAACATAATCATGAAAGTATTTCCTATGGGGTGTAGCATGACATGAAGCCCCTGAATCTACTACCCAATAATCACTAGTATTATCTAATGCAAGAATCAAAGCATCTTGTAACACATCACCTGCTACATTTGCTTCCTGGGTAGTTTCCTTCTGTGCATCTCCTTTCTTCTATAGAGATCTGCAATCTTTCTTCATATGTCCTTTCTTTCCACAGTTCCAACACTCTATCTTTCCCAGTCTCGACTTAGATCTTCCCGTTTTAGACTTCCCACTGTTAAGTTTAAACCAAATAGACTAGCAAGATCATTGAAAGAAGCATAATCACAAGATAGACACAGAATTTACCCTGGGAAACCCTCATGGGGTAGAAAACCCAGCAAAGCTTTCCTCAATAAGATGATCAACCAAAATACAAGATGTGCTCCCTCCTTCTTCACCTCCTTAGCAGATCTCCCAGACAAGTGCGCTACTTTTCTCAAGTGAGAAAGTATATCTAATGAGGAGTTCACCTCCTCTATTTATACTAACTCCCGACCACCAAAAATACCTAATGGGGCCGACCTCTCCTAGAGAAGTCTAATAACCCCTAAAACATAACCTCAGGGTCGACCCCCACATGGTGGATCTAATAACCCTAGTTACCACAACTCCTCAGAGGTATAAACATCTCCGGATACATAATAGAATCACCTCGGAGGGATGGAACATCTCGGGAATAAATAATGTACAAATATAATATTCTTAGAAGTTACAATATTCAACACTCCCCCTTAACGAGAAGGATATTTTAACAACATCTACAGGAGCAAGGAGTCATTGATTACATCATACATGATACATCTATAAATCATCGAAATATTTCTTCAATTCATCATCATCAGTAACTCAACTGGTTACTGGAACATCAACATCATCAGAGATTATATCACTCGATCATCAGCATCGTCATCACACGATCATCAGCATCGTCATCACACGATCATCAGCATATGATCATCAGCATAATCATCACACGATCATCAGCATTGTCATCACACGATCATCAGCATCGTCATCACACGATCATCAGCATACGATCATCAGCATCGTCATCAGCATTGTCATCACATGATCATCAGCATATACGATCATCAACATCGTCATCACACGATCATTAGCATCGTCATCAGCATCGTCATCACACGATCATCAGCATATACGATCATCAGCATCGTCATCACACGATCATTAGCATCGTCATCAGCATCATCATCACACGATCATCAGCATCGTCATCACATGATCATATTACAGGATGATCAATACTGCTCACTTTAAGACAAGTCTCATGTCTAGGGACGATGCAGTCTGTGATTCATTTAAGACGAATCCATGTCTAGGGATGATGCAATCCCGACCACAGTGCCAGTCCTTTTTCATACTGGATGTGACCTAGATTATGTTTGTGTCAGAAATTGTTACTAAGGCTAGGGTAACAAGCCAACACAATCTCAAAAATAAAATCAATCCAAACTAGGTTTTTAGGGTTTTGTTTTGTATGTTTTGGTTAGAAACTTCAAAAGCATAAGGGAATACATTCAACAGATAAGTAAAAACTAATTCATATACATATATCCATGAAGATGCATATATATCTCAGGAATCCAACAAAAGATTGCAATGAAGTTCATACAATAAAAGACAAGCACCACTGGAAATTATACCTAAAACCAGAAATGAATTTGTCAATCAAGAAACTGTATAAGTTTAAAATGAAGCCAACACATATCAGAAGTGGAATAAGGAGTCATATATTCATAGTTTCATCAAAAATGCAATATGAGAGTTTGCAATACTTAGCAGTGAACAAGTCTGGATGAAAGCACAGTTTGCAGACCTCCTCTAGCTCCAAAAATTCGAACCCTTAGAATCTATTTTCTCCCTCTCTAAATAGTTTTTTATCTCCCAAAAACAGTTAGGGTATTTCCTACTAATCCTCCATCGAATGACTAGACTAGGTAAAATAGCATTTACATTTTTACAAATTACAATTTTGCTAAAAATAGCAAATCTTTAACAAAAAGTCTTAAATGAACCTAACTGCCTTAGATCTCTTTCGATGCCTCCACAAGCAAAGAGATGCCATCTGGACTTGAGGATCTTTTCTTCACTCTTTTGTGCTTTTGCTCCAGCTCAGCTATCCTTTTGTGTAGGTGTTCATTTTCATGCTGCAAGGTTTGAACTGTCTTTTCTAATTCTGAGCAATTCCTGTCAGCAACCCTTTTTCTTCTGAGTGCCTCCTTTGCATCAATCACTAACTCCTGAAAATTGTCATGAGTATCTTGAAGATCTTCTCTCAATCTTCTATTTGCCATCATTAGACCATCATTAACTTCCTGCATGTAGCTCATTTGATGCTTGTACTGTTTGACAGTCTTCTTCAAATTCTCCTTGTCAGAATTAACCAGTTTTTCTATTGCAGCATCCTGATCTTCACTTGGTTTCCAAAACATGTCAAACTTCTTAAACATTAATTCCTCTGTCAATGGATTTACAGCAGTATCTTCAATGATAGGGTTTGAAACACCTATTACCTGTGCTGATTTAATATCTTCTGTTAACAATTTTCCAGAATTGTTTTCAACAATGGATTTAGAGCTTTCTTCACCTGTTACATTTACAGACCCAAAATCCTCTCTTTTAACTGAATGCAATTCATTTTTCTTTGATTGCTCCTCCATGGATTCTTCATCAGAGATGGTCACCTTATCAGTCTTCAATTTTGGATTTAACAGCTTTTTCATGCTTAATCTTAATTTGTTTTTAGACCTAGTTTTAGGTCTCCATAAAGAAGCTGCCTCTGCCATCATTTTAAGTTTCTTCCCTTGATATTGGATAGATGCTAACTCTACCACTTCCAGCTTTTTGATCTTGCTCTTAAGCTTTGTGGTCTTATCCTTTCTAGCATGATTTTCTTTAATCTCAGTTTTAACCTCTATCTCAGGCCTAAACTGTTCTTCTTCTAACATATAGCCCTCATCATCTGAGAGGACTGTGATGGGGCTTCTTGGCTGGTTATGAACTTCTACTTTTGCTACAGGAATCACTTTGATATCAATTTTCTTCTCTTCCTGAAAATCTGCTATCGGAGATGACTTCTTTTCAAGAAATTCCTCTTCCTTTTTGTCATCAAACAATGAGAACTCGACCTTATTGTGCTCTGAAAATTTCTGAGGCTGACTGTCATTCTGTCCTTCATCTGCTACCTGCTTTGTTCCCTTCTTAACTTTAATTTCATGTTTCTTTGCAGCTTTAACTGAATGCCCTAATTTCTGTATCATTACTTTTCCCTTATCAGTTTGTCTTTTGGATTGTTGGTCTTCTCCTTTAGAATGAATCCCTGACCAAAACAAAAAGAAGTCCCAAGTTTTTTCCTCATGCTGCAACATTGTAGAAATGATTAACTTTATGAGACCATGATGAAACAATGATTGAGAAGTATGATCATCCTGCTGTTTTATTTTGCTTGACATTTTCTGCAGGCTTTTGAAGAAAAAGAATGGTAAATTCATTTTAGACACCCCTGCCATGTGCTGTAGGAACCTAAGATGGTATTTGAACACTAATGAATACCTCCCTTCACAAGTTACAAAACTCTGAAGAATTCTTATAGGTTCAATCCATTCCCTCCTGAAATTATGTATGAGAATACCTTTGTTCCAGTCAGGAATAACATTGGGCAATAAGTATCTTTGAGGATCAAACTCAAAAGGAGACTTCTTAAACCAGAGCTCGCCCTCATTACTAATTTCAGTGGCTTCTGAAATTAATTCCACAGTCAATTTAAATCTCAAAGGATCCATTATGATCATCTCATTCTTAAGTCCTTTGGCAAAATTGCAGGTCACTTGAGCATTAAAACCATCTATCTTCTTGAAGAATTTCAACCAGCCTTCCTGTTGGAACAGCTCTGCACAATCTGGAAGTTTTTGAATCCATGTCAAGTCTGTGGGTTCAGCCCTATTAACCTTACCACTTTTACTGCTTTTTCCCATATCTTTCTTTTCAGGGAATAGAAACAGTCTAGTTTTAGGTTTCAGAAATGTCTTATAAGCTGTTTTCTGAGCAAATAATTCTCCAGGTTATAACAATTTCAAGGATATTTAAATCACCTGCACCAATTAACAGACCTTCCTGTGTAGGACCTTTACCAACTAGCAGACTCCCTACTGTGTAAAAACTGAGTTCTACCAATAATTCTGTAATTCTTTTCGATGCCCTATTCTGTATATTCTAATGTTTTAAAACATTAGGTCATGAGAGAAACCATCATGCAAAATCCTCCTAACGGGCTTCAGGTAACTATTTCAGTGGTGAATTCCTCATCTTTACGCTCTATTACATCTTCCTCAACAACCAATTTTTTCAGAAAAACACGTAGCAGCAGAAACCCAAATTCTCCAGCTATAAGGGTTATACGTAATACCTGTCAATTACTCCTCTGTCGTGACTTAATGTCTTCAATTTGGAGTGTCAATGATGTTCTTCTTCGAGCACAGGTGTCCTCCTAACGATTCTTTGGCTGCAAGTGAACGAATTCAAAAGCCCTAATTTCTGCTGGCGCCAGAACACAGATGTCTCCTTCCACGGTAACGTAATCCAACGTTCAACAGTGAAGTCTCCTCCTCAAACAATAACTCCTCAGTGATGATGCGTGTGACAAGAGAAAATTGACAGCTAAACCCGGAATTGACTGGGCTGGTCTCTGTGCAACTGAACCCGCATAACCTGTAATGATGCCCTTGTTTTCTCTTCGTGATTAACAACCAACTAACATCATGCTCAAAATGCTGCATACACGTGTTAAACACTTCACACAATGCGATTAGATACTTTCACTCTGCATAATGATTGAAATCAGATCAAGAATTTACAAAAAACTCATGCCACGATATTCCTGTAGCGCACTCTGTGTTAAACTTTGGTGTAGCGCTACAAGAATATCTTTTAACCAAAATTTAGCAATTTTCTAACTTTTTGCCAACTTGTCGGAGATTTTGGCAGCTATTTGGTTTAGGACATTAGTTTAGCTACTCTCTAAAGTCATTAATGATTCTCCTTTTGAATATATAACTCTCATTGACCCACTTTTTAATATAAAAAATGACCAAAATCAAATGAAATCTGAAAGGACTGGGTTCAAACTTTATTCAATCATTCATAAGGTTCTTAAGAAGGCAAAAACCAAAACTGAAAACCAAAAATTAAATAATGGTAGACTCAAAAAACAAACCAAAAATTGGAGAGAATAACTAAAAATGCAGAAAAATTTACTGACTTAACATCTGGCTCCAGCTGCGGGATGAAGTCCTCCCTGTGAGGCTTCAAGAACCTGTAGACTAGTGCCTTCAGTCTTCCATTGGGCTATGGAGTCTTTATTCAGTCTCACTCACACCGGTATATACAATGAAAAGTGACCATGATCTTCATTTAACTGTAGAAATGCTTGAGGAATCGCCCATTAACAGGGCTGAGCAATTCCTCTCCTTCCAAAGACTGCAATATGAAAGTATTATTTTCCAAAACCTTAGCTATCAGAAAAGGGCCAAACCATAAATTATCAAATTTTCCATGTTTCCCCTTCTGTTCCTTTCTTGCATCCCATCTTAAAACCATCTCACCTTCTGAAAAAATGTGATCTTTGATATTTCTGTCAAACCTGGTTTTCATTTTAGCTCTATACAGCTGGGCTTCTTTGTCTACCTTTTCCCTGTTCTGCTGTAACTCAATCATTTCAAAAATTCTCCTTTGCAAATCATCTGGTTCCTCTTGAGAATTTTGGAGGAACTTCATTACTGGGATTCCCAATTGTACTGGAAATACTGCTTCTGTTCCATAAACCAGCTGAAAGGGTGAAGTACCAATGGCTTGTTTTACAGTAATCCTATCTGCCCATAATGCATATTTCAACATTGAATCCCAGGATTTTTTATTTTGTTTGAGCAATTTCTTGATGCACTGAATGATATTTTTGTTAGATGATTCAGCCTGACCATTTCCCTGAGGATAATAGGGAGTTGAGTGTTTTAGCATAATACCATTTTTCTCACAAAAGGCCACCATTGCCTTGGATTTGAATGCTTTGGCATTATCAGTAATCAATCTTTGTGGACAACCAAACCTGCTCAGAATATTATTTTCTATGAAATCCATAATTACCTTATCTGTGGCATTCCTTGTGGGGATAGCCTCCACCCACTTTGTAAAGAAATCTGTGGCAGTCAAAATCCAATGATGCTGGCCTGAAGATGCTGGGTTTATTTCTCCAATAAAATCCAGACCCCACTGCTGAAAAGGGGCATTGACTACAATAGGCTTCAAAGGTAAAGACAGCAACTTCTGTTTACCTGCAAACTTTTGACAAGGTATGCAAGCTCTTACAGTTTGATAAACATCTGTAAAAAGTGAAGGCCAATAGTAACCAGCTCTTAAAATTTTATAAGCTGTTGTTTTCCAGTATTTATGTCCTCCACAAGCTCCTTCATGAGATTCTGAAATCACTTCCTTTATTTCAGCTTGATCTAAACACCTTAATAAGATTCCTGCTGAATCTTTCCAAAACAATTGACCTTCTATCAGACAGTATTTGGTAGTTTTCAATTTCAAGGACCTGGCAGCTTTTCTGTCTAAGTGTTCTGGACATTGTAAAAATAACAGAAAATGGACAATGTCAGCATACCAATCTGAAGATGAATAAGAATCCATGATTCTTTCTTTTTCCAGAATTATTTGATTTTCTTCAGGTGCTGATTCTTCTGTCATAGCATGTAATCCTAATGCCTGACAATTTGAGTCAGCCAGCAGTTTGGCCAATCCTTGTCCTTTGACCAGCTTAGTAGGTCTGATTTCCACTTCATATTCCATAATTTTGGCAATCCACCTTCCCCTCTTTCCTTCACTATCAGGCTGTGTCAAAACATCCTTCACTGCAGCATTTGGAACAAAGGAAACAACCTTGGAATGTAAAATATAGATTCTGAAAAATTTTAAAGCCTTTACCAGAGCATAGGCTTGTTTCTCCAAGATACTGTATTTCAGCTCTGAATCTCTAAGTGTTTTGCTGAAAAAGGCAATTGGTTGTTCCAATCCCTCCTCATTCTTCTGAAGTAGGACAACAACAATGGTGTCTTCTGAAGCAAAAGAAAATGTAAGAAATTCTTTGTCAAAATTTGGACTCACCAGGACAGGTGCTTCAGTCAGTGCCACTTTAATCTTTTCAAAAGCTACCTTTGCTTCAACAGTCCACCTGACTTCTTGGTCCTTTTTTAACATGGCTGTAATTTGCTTAATGGTTTCAGCAAAATTAGGAATAAACCATCGCAGAAAATTGATTTTGCCAATAAATGATTGCACATCCTTTTTACTCCTGGGCAAGCTAATCTTCAATATTGCTTTGACTCTCTCAGGGTCAATTCTGATACCATCAGTTGATACCAAGTGGCCAAGCAACTTACCTTCTTGCACAGCAAAATGTGATTTTTTAGGGTTTAAAGATAAGCCAAATTTCCTGCATTTTATGAAGGTTTGTTCTAAATGCTTCAAATGTTCATCATCAGACTTTGAGAAGACAGTGATATCATCCAGATAAATAACCACAAACTTATCTTTTTCACCCACGAATGCAATATCCATGGCTCTCTGAAAGGTTGCTCCAGCATTCATCAAGCCAAAAGGCATCTTGTCATACATAAATGTCCCCCAGGGGGTTGTAAAAGCTGTTTTTTCTTTATCATCAGGGTGCATAGCAATCTGATTATACCCTGAGAAACCATCTAGCATTGAAATCCTTTGAGCTCCAACCACCTGCTGCAAAACCTGTTCAATCTTGGGGAGAGGATAATTGTCTTTTAATGATGATCGATTCAAATTTCTGAAGTCAACACATAATCGAATCTCTCCATTCTTCTTTCTAACAGGAACCAAATTTGCCACCCAAGAAGAATACCTAAGAGGCACTATTATTTTTGCATCCAACAACTTCTTTAATTCTTTTTCAATTACAGGGAATAGTGCTGGATTGATTCTTCTTAATTTCTGCATGAAAGGTTTAACATTAGGTTTCAAAGGAACTTTGTGCTGAATAACTGCTGTGTCATAGGTTTTCAGTTCCTTGTAAGACCAAGCAAATGCATCTATATATTTTCTCAATAGCCTAATATATCTACTCCTTTGCTCAGCTGTTAGGTTTTTAGACAATTTTACCATTCTGGGCTGTTCTGCTGAGCCAATATTGTAGTCCTCTACATTGTCTTCTGAAGACTGAATTACTGGTCTGGAAGGTGTATCATCCTTAGTGAATATTCTTTCCAGAGGTACTAGACCTTTCGGAATGAAATTAGTCTTCAATTCAATAATCTTATGCCCAGCAATCTCTTCTGCAGTAAACTCATCTAACTGTTCATCCCTTTCATCTATCTCCTGATCAATTTGATTGTTTGAGAATTCATCTACAAGCTCAAGAAAATTTTTTATTTCAATGTCATCTTCAAAAACCCTCCAATGTTTCACATTATCTGGAACACATGGTCTATATCTCACTTCTATTGGATATCTTAATTGAGTGATTTTTGGAATTCTGAAATGTGTGGCAGCTAGGGCTAAAGAATCTGCAGTTTCATTATGATTTCTGGGAATATGAGTGATATTAAATGCTATAAAATAGTTTTCAAGCATATCCCATACCTCATTTCGATATACTTTCAACAAATCCTGCTTTACTTGATATTTGTTCTTCACTTGTTGAACAATTAGTTCGGAGTCGCCAAATGCAGAAATCTGTTGAATTCCCAAATCTTTTGCAGCCTTCAATCCCAGTAGCAAGGCCTCATACTCAGCAGTATTGTTGGTGGTAGCAAATTCTAATTTATACATAAGTTTCACCATTTCACCTCCGGGAGAAATCAATAAAACTCCATCTCCAGCACCTTCTTTGCATGAAGACCCAATACATCCTGCTCTTCTTGACTGTATTTTACAGGGTGATCTTTTTGTACTTGTAACACACCAGCAGAATTCTCTTCTTCACTAAACTGTAGTATGCATGAACCAAGGTCTTTATCCACAGAATACATTGGGTGATTTGTAGGGTTTTTCTCATCTGTGACTATGTAAGCCAACTGTAGCTCTCTATAAAGTCTCCTGTTTTCTCCACCAAAAACAGGAATAGTTGCATAAGAGAGGTCCATCTGTAGTGTCCCTCCAACTTTCTTGGCCCATGACCTAGACAGAAGTAAGCCAAATTTTGGTGTGATGTCAGCTACCACAACATCCATTATTACACTTTTCATGGGTAACTGAGTAAGATTGACAACCATGTCTTTTATCACTCCTAGACATTTCACAGCTCGGGAGTCAAAAGCATATAGATCATGGTAAGGTTTAGTGACATTAAGGCCCAGGGCTTCCATCACAGATTTTGGCATCAAATTATGGGATGCTCCTGAATCTAACAGACAGTTATGAATCATCTGCTCATGCACAGTCAGAGTTATATAGAAAGGAGGAGAAGCACCAGCTTCATTTTCAGTCTTCTCAGCCAAAGCTGATCCAATAAAGATTCTAGGGTTTTCCTCCTGCAGATTTACTGTATCTGAAACTGGCTGATTATTGGGCATATTCATTACTTTCAAAACTGTATTCTTGTATGATGGATTTTTTATAAGCTCAGAAAATGGCACAGGAATTTTAAGTTTTCCTAACTCATTTTCCAAACTAAAATTTTGACCTGACCTATTTACCTCTTCAATTTCTGTATTCTTCTTAGGTTTTTCTGCAGGTTGCTTCTTTTCTGCTACAGGATCAGCAGTTGGTTTATCAGGAATAACTGGAGCAGGAACAGCAGCTTTCTTCTTAGGAGCTTGAACTACTTGTTTCGGTCCAGTTCTGAGATTAATAATTTTTTTAACTCCATTCTTATTGGTAACAGCATTTACAGCAGTTTTTTCACATTCCAAATCATCTTCAACCTCATATAAATCAGCATCATAATATTCAGAATTTAGAAAATCTTCTTCAGTAACAAAGCCTGTAAACATTTTATCTCCAATGTGGTTCATGTCCTGATCAGTCTCAGTTTCTTCAAAAAGCAGCTGCTGATCAATTTCTTCTTCATCAACCAAATTATTTTGGAAAGGTGGGGGCACTTTCTGATCTTCATTTTCTCTCCTTTCTTGCTGGATGTCATTATTTCTTCGTTCCCTTGGCATGAATCTAGGTGCAAATTGTCTTCTAAACTGATTTTGATTGTTTGGATTCCTCTGAGCTTCTGGAGCAGGTTTAGCAGAATTCTTTTCAAGCTCTAGTTTATTCAACTTTGCAGTAAGGATCTTAACCATTTTGGCCATCTCATCTATCTTGGCCTCAGCAGATTGAGAAGCAGAGCCTGCTGTGACAGCTTCTTTCTTTCCCTTTCTTTCATACAGCTGCTGAGATGTTTCATTCTTAAGTCTATTTGAAGCTAACAAATTAGACTCTACCTCTAGGGCTGCATCTTGCATGTTCAGCAGAGTGATAGGTCTCCTCTCTCTGAGTAATAGAGAAAATTCATGATCAAAAGCATTGGCATAGGTCAACTTGGCTAATGTTTCAGTGGGTTTAATTTCTGCTGGAATTCTACTATACATCTTATTAAACCTCTTGGAAAAATCTGCAACAGTCTCATCTTTCTTTCTTCTGAGAGCTCCAAATTCGGTTATGTAATATGTGTGATCTTTCGTATCTCCCCATTGTCTCATGAAAAGCTCATGGAGTTCTTCAATAATAGTAATGGAGTTAGCAGGAAAATCTCTAAACCATTTTCTTACATCACCATCTAGACTCTGAACAAAAACCCTCATCCACACATCTTTAATTTCAATATTCTGATTGTCAGCATAACTCATAAAAGCCTCCCAATGTTCCTCAGCAGTATTTTCCCCTTGGCCATTAAATCTAGGCATATATTTCTGATAATCCCCTCCGGGCAAAGCATGTAGAGGCTGAGGTAAAACTAATGGTGCATACCTAGCTGCTACCATTCTGTCCATCATATCCATAGGTGGATTTTGGGCTGCCATTGTGGACTGAAGTTTAGATTGAGGTTTCAAATTAGGTTTTGAAAAGGAAGAAATTTGACTGGACCCTTTTTGAAAAGTATTCTTTCCTAGCTTCAACTGAAAGATTGGTATTTTATCAGGGGAAGAAGTTTTAGCTTTCAAGAAACTTTGAGGATTAGTGAAAACCTGGAAAGTGTTCTCAGAGAAGATAGGTTTTGAACACGGTGAAATTTCAGCTGGGTCTAGTAATTCACCCAACTGATGAGAATCACAGAAAGTTGGAAAAGATTGAGATTTTCTGAGTTTGTTTGCTGTTTTCAAAATCTGCTCAGGGTCTGTCACACCCAGATTTAATGGAGAAACAGGCTTATTCCTGGTCCCAATCCCTTTAGAAGCCAGTGTGACTTTTATGGTGAAAATAGCCTTCAAAAATGCTGGTTCAAGTCCACCTCTTAAACCAGGAAAAATGATGAGTATCCCAGGGAAGATATGCTTCAGCTTCGTCCCCGGCAACGGCGCCAAAGATGTTTGTGTCAGAAATTGTTACTAAGGCTAGGGTAACAAGCCAACACAATCTCAAAAATAAAATCAATCCAAACTAGGTTTTTAGGGTTTTGTTTTGTATGTTTTGGTTAGAAACTTCAAGAGCATAAAGGAATACATTCAACAGATAAGTAAAAACTAATTCATATACATATATCCATGAAGATGCATATATATCTCAGGAATCCAACAAAAGATTGCAATGAAGTTCATACAATAAAAGACAAGCACCACTGGAAATTATACCTAAAACCAGAAATGAATTTGTCAATCAAGAAACTGTATAAGTTTAAAATGAAGCCAACACATATCAGAAGTGGAATAAGGAGTCATATATTCATAGTTTCATCAAAAATGCAATATGAGAGTTTGCAATACTTAGCAGTGAACAAGTCTGGATGAAAGCACAGTTTGCAAACCTCCTCTAGCTCCAAAAATTCGAACCCTTACAATCTATTTTCTCCCTCTCTAAATAGTTTTTTATCTCCCAAAAACAGTTAGGGTATTTCCTACTAATCCTCCATCGAATGACTAGACTAGGTAAAATAGCATTTACATTTTTACAAATTACAATTTTGCTAAAAATAGCAAATCTTTAACAAAAAGTCTTAAATGAACCTAACTGCCTTAGATCTCTTTCGATGCCTCCATAAGCAAAGAGATGCCATCTGGACTTGAGGATCTTTTCTTCACTCTTTTGTGCTTTTGCTCCAGCTCAGCTATCCTTTTGTGTAGGTGTTCATTTTCATGCTGCAAGGTTTGAACTGTCTTTTCTAATTCTGAGCAATTCCTGTCAGCAACCCTTTTTCTTCTGAGTGCCTCCTTTGCATCAATCACTAACTCCTGAAAATTGTCATGAGTATCTTGAAGATCTTCTCTCAATCTTCTATTTGCCATCATTAGACCATCATTAACTTCCTGCATGTAGCTCATTTGATGCTTGTACTGTTTGACAGTCTTCTTCAAATTCTCCTTGTCAGAATTAACCAGTTTTTCTATTGCAGCATCCTGATCTTCACTTGGTTTCCAAAACATGTCAAACTTCTTAAACATTAATTCCTCTGTCAATGGCTTTACAGCAGTATCTTCAATGATAGGGTTTGAAACACCTATTACCTGTGCTGATTTAATATCTTCTGTTAACAATTTTCCAGAATTGTTTTCAACAATGGATTTAGAGCTTTCTTCACCTGTTACATTTACAGACCCAAAATCCTCTCTTTTAACTTAATGCAATTCATTTTTCTTTGATTGCTCCTCCATGGATTCTTCATCAGAGATGGTCACCTTATCAGTCTTCAATTTTGGATTTAACAGCTTTTTCATGCTTAATCTTAATTTGTTTTTAGACCTAGTTTTAGGTCTCCATAAAGAAGCTGCCTCTGCCATCATTTTAAATTTCTTCCCTTGATATTGGATAGATGCTAACTCTACCACTTCCAGCTTTTTGATCTTGCTCTTAAGATTTGTGGTCTTATCCTTTCTAGCATGATTTTCTTTAATCTCAGTTTTAACCTCTATCTCAGGCCTAAACTGTTCTTCTTCTAACATATAGCCCTCATCATCTGAGAGGACTGTGATGGGGCTTCTTGGCTGGTTATGAACTTCTACTTTTGCTACAGGAATCACTTTGATATCAATTTTCTTCTCTTCCTGAAAATCTGCTATCGGAGATGACTTCTTTTCAAGAAATTCCTCTTCCTTTTTGTCATCAAACAATGAGAACTCGACCTTATTGTGCTCTGAAAATTTCTGAGGCTGACTGTCATTCTGTCCTTCATCTGCTACCTGCTTTGTTCCCTTCTTAACTTTAATTTCATGTTTCTTTGCAGCTTTAACTGAATGCCCTAATTTCTGTATCATTACTTTTCCCTTATCAGTTTGTCTTTTGGATTGTTGGTCTTCTCCTTTAGAATGAATCCCTGACCAAAACAAAAAGAAGTCCCAAGTTTTTTCCTCATGCTGCAACACTGTAGAAATGATTAACTTTATGAGACCATGATGAAACAATGATTGAGAAGTATGATCATCCTGCTGTTTTATTTTGCTTGACATTTTCTGCAGGCTTTTGAAGAAAAAGAATGGTAAATTCATTTTAGACACCCCTGCCATGTGCTGTAGGAACCTAAGATGGTATTTGAACACTAATGAATACCTCCCTTCACAAGTTACATAACTCTGAAGAATTCTTATAGGTTCAATCCATTCCCTCCTGAAATTATGTATGAGAATACCTTTGTTCCAGTCAGGAATAACATTGGGCAATAAGTATCTTTGAGGATCAAACTCAAAAGGAGACTTCTTAAACCAGAGCTCGCCCTCATTACTAATTTCAGTGGCTTCTGAAATTAATTCCACAGTCAATTTAAATCTCAAAGGATCCATTATGATCATCTCATTCTTAAGTCCTTTGGCAAAATTGCAGGTCACTTGAGCATTAAAACCATCTATCTTCTTGAAGAATTTCAACCAGCCTGCCTGTTGGAACAGCTCTGCACAATCTGGAAGTTTTTGAATCCATGTCAAGTCTGTGGGTTCAGACCTATTAACCTTACCACTTTTACTGCTTTTTCCCATATCTTTCTTTTCAGGGAATAGAAACAGTCTAGTTTTAGGTTTCAGAAATGTCTTATAAGCTGTTTTCTGAGCAAATAATTCTCCAGGTTATAACAATTTCAAGGATATTTAAATCACCTGCACCAATTAACAGACCTTCCTGTGTAGGACCTTTACCAACTAGTAGACTCCCTGCTGTGTAAAAACTGAGTTCTACCAATAATTCTGTAATTCTTTTCGATGCCCTATTCTGTATATTCTAATGTTTTAAAACATTAGGTCATGAGAGAAACCATCATGCAAAATCCTCCTAACGGGCTTCAGGTAACTATTTCAGTGGTGAATTCCTCATCTTTACGCTCTATTACATCTTCCTCAACAACCAATTTTTTAAGAAAAACACGCAGCAGCAGAAACCCAAATTCTCCAGCTATAAGGGTTATACGTAATACCTGTCAATTACTCCTCTGTCGTTACTTAATGTCTTCAATTTGGAGTGTCAATGATGTTCTTCTTCGAGCACAGGTGTCCTCCTAACGATTCTTTGGCTGCAAGTGAACGAATTCAAAAGCCCTAATTTCTGCTGGCGCCAGAACACAGCTGTCTCCTTCCACGGTAACGTAATCCAAAGTTCAACAGTGAAGTCTCCTCCTCAAACAATAACTCCTCAGTGATGATGCGTGTGACAAGAGAAAATTGACAGCTAAACCCGGAATTGACTGGGCTGGTCTCTATGCAACTGAACCTGCATAACCTGTAATGATGCCCTTGTTTTCTCTTCGTGATTAACAACCAACTAACATCATGCTCAAAATGCTGCATACACGTGTTAAACACTTCACACAATGCGATTAGATACTTTCACTCTGCATAATGATTGAAATCAGATCAAGAATTTACAAAAAACTCATGCCACGATATTCCTGTAGCACACTCTGTGTTAAACTTTGGTGTAGCGCTACAAGAATATCTTTTAACCAAAATTTAGCAATTTTCTAACTTTTTGCCAACTTGTCAGAGATTTTGGCAGCTATTTGGTTTAGGACATTAGTTTAGCTACTCTCTAAAGTCATTAATGATTCTCCTTTTGAATATATAACTCTCATTGACCCACTTTTTAATATAAAAAATGACCAAAATCAAATGAAATCTGAAAGGACTGGGTTCAAACTTTATTCAATCATTCATAAGGTTCTTAAGAAGGAAAAAACCAAAACTGAAAACCAAAAATTAAATAATGGTAGACTCAAAAAACAAACCAAAAATTGGAGAGAATAACTAAAAATGCAGAAAAATTTACTGACTTAACATATTAGATCTAGGATTTACTTCCACAGAGCCAGTCCTTTTTCATACTGGATGTATCACATCAACAGAGCCAACCCTTTTTCATGCTGGATGTATCACATCTACAGAGCCATCCCTTTTTCAAGCTGGATGTATCACATCTACAGAGCCAACCCTTTTTCATGCTGGATGTATCGCATCTACAGAGCCAACCCTTTTTCATGCTGGATGTTTCACATCTATAGAGCCAGCCCTTTTTCATGTTGTATGTATCACATCTACAAAGCCAGCCCTTTTTCATGTTGGATGTATCACATCTACAGAGCCAGCCCTTTTTCATGCTGGATGTAACCTAGAACAATTCTAGGATTTGTCACGTATATTTTGAACTGAGGCCCAAGGACGATCCAGTCCTATCATGTACCTTTTGAACCGAGGTCCAGGGATGATCCAGTCCTATCGTGTACCTTTTGAACCGAAGTCGAGGGACGATCCAGTCCTATCGTGTACCTTTTTGAACGGAAGTCCAGGGACAATCCAGTCCTATTGTGTACCTTTTGAACCGAGGTCCAGGGATGATCCAGTCCTATCATGTACCTTTTGAACCGAGGTCCAGGGACGATCTAGTCCTATCATGTACCTTCTGAACTGAAGTCTAGGGACGATCCAGTCCTATCGTGTACCTTTTGAACCGAGTTCCAGGGACGATCCAGTCCTATCATTCAATTATCGGAGACCTCATGTCTACGGCTCAATTCAGAGGACCACAGTCCGAGGATGATCCAATCCCCTTACCTGTTCATTCAGGATTTTTTTCTCAGAGATATCTTGTCTGCAGATCACTTTAGGACTAAAGTCCATGGATGATGCAATCCTATCATCACTATCGGTACAAGTATCTTCATCCATACAAGTACAAACATGTATCAATACATCAAGGCATCATGTAACCTCATCATCAAGACATGTAAATCAAAACATGTATCCTCATCAATAGCATCGATACATATATCATCAAAACATGTATTCTCACTAATACATCTATCATCAAAAGCATATATTCTCACTAATACATCTATCATCAAAAGCATGTATTATCACTAATACATCTATCATCAAAAGCATGTATTCTCACTAATACATCTATCATCAAAAGCATATATTCTCACTAATACATCTATCATAAAAAAATAAACAATATAAGAGTCCTAAATCTAAATATTTCTAAGTAACTAGGTAACCTCATCTTTGATGAGACAGACTTGTCATCAGATACTATAATACTCCCCCTTTCAAGGAGGGTCCTTTTGAACTACACCAAGCTTGTCTTGGAAGTATTCAAACTTTACTCGAGACAGAGGTTTGGTCAAGATATCAGCAATTTGATCCTCAGTACTTATACATTCAAGTTTGATATCTCCTTTCTGCACCATATCACGTATATAAAAGTATCGGATCTCAATGTGTTTTGACTTATCGTGGAACACAGGATTTTCAGTCATCTTGATGCAGCTTTGATTATCACACATAATCACAGTGGGATCCATTTCTAAGTCAAACACTCCAGACATAAGTTTTCGAACCCATACTGCTTCACAGCTGGTAGAGCAGGCAGCTATATATTCTGCTTCAGCAGTACTGAGGGCCACACTAGATTGCTTCTTACTGAACCATGAGATCATGGCAGATCCAAGACCGTAGCATCCACTTGAAGTACTTTTTCTGTCTGAGACACTCCCTGCCCAGTCAGAATCTAAGTAGCCATGTAGTTTGAGTTCATGACCTCCGAGATAATATAGTCCAAAATCTAAAGTACCCTTTAGGTACCTCATTACATGCTTTGCAGCTATTAAGTGAACCTTTCTAGGTTCTACTAGATACTGACTTAGGGTATTTACAGCAAAGCATATATCAGGCCTAGTATTTGGTAAATACATCAATGACTCGATGATTTGTCTATATAGAGTTATGTCCACTAAATCTGATGAGTCATTAACTAATAACTTCAAGTTGGAGTCCATGGGAGTAGCCATGGCTTTACACTCCAACATATCAAATCTTTTGAGAATCTCCACAGTATACCTACCTTGATTAAGAAAGATACCTTTTGGTTCTTGCCATACTTCTAAACCTAGGAAGTAGTGCATTAATCCGAGATCTTTCATCTCGAATTCTGAAGAAAGCTTCTTCTTGCTTTCAATAATTTGTTTCTCATTTCCGGTTAGAAATGGATCATCTACATATAACAACAATATAACTGGTTCATCATCCATCACTTTGAGATAAAGATTGGGGTCAGCTTTACTTTTGGTAAATCCCATGCTTGTTAAGAAATTGTCAATCCTTCAGTACCAAGCCCTGGGAGCTTGCTTCAATCCATATAATGCCTTTTTCAGTTTGCATACATGGGTCCTTCTGTCTTTGACCTCAAACCCTTGTGGTTGTTCTATGTATACTTATTCTTCAATTACACCATTCAGAAAAGCTGTCTTAACATCCATTTGGTGTAATTTCCAATTCATCATGGATGCAAGTGCCATGATAGTTCTAATTGAAGTATACCTAGCAACTAGTGCAAATGTTTCTTCATAGTCAATTCCCTCCTTCTGAGAAAATCCTCTGGCTACAAATCTAGCCTTGTATTTTTCAATGCTACCATCTGCAGCATGTTTTATCTTGAAAATCCATTTGGAAGAAACCACACTTTTATCTTTTGGTTTGGGAACTATATCCCAAACATCATTTTTCATTATTGACTGATATTCTTCTGTCATCGCTTCTACCCATTCTTTCTTCTGAGATGCCTCTTCATATCTGGTAGGTAGTTGATCCACAAGATCACACATCAAGGCCATATAGTTGGACACTAGCTTTGGTTTCTTTCTTTCTCTAGTGGAGCCTTCAGGAGCTCCATATCTTTCAGCCCCTTGAATAATATCTCTAGCCCATGCTGGCCTTCTTTTCTTGAAAACACTTCTTCTGGATTTTTGAAATCAAGAGCACTATGAGATAATCTATTTTGCACATATACTATTGTCTTGGCTGCTTCAGCCCATAGATACATGGGAATATCTTGGTCATGTATCATAGTATTCACAGCTTCCATGATTGTTCTATTTTTCCTTTCAGCCACCCCATTTTGTTGGGGATTATAGGGAGTAGTTAGTTCCCTTTTAATTCCAGCTTCTTTACAAAAGTCTTCAAAGTCCTTTGAGGTAAATTCTCCGCCATTATCTATTCTGAGAATTTTGATTCTCTTTTTTGAGAGATTTTCTATTAGAGCCTTGAACTCTTTGAATTTTCCAAAGACTTCATTCTTACCTTTTAGGAAGTATATCCAATTTTTCCTTGAATAGTCATCAATGAATGAAAGATAGTATTCAAACCCACTTAAAGAAGTAGTGGGCATTGGACCATATACATCTGAGTGTATTAACTCCAAAATGTTCTTAGTCGTTGTTCCACTCTTTGGAAAGGGGTTCTTGACATTCTTCCCTTTCTTACATCCTTTACATGAGCCATCATGATCAGCTTTCAAATCTGGTAATCCTATGACTACCTTGCTTACATAATGTAAGGCTTTATAGTTAATGTGAGATAATCTTCTATGCCATAGCTCACTGGGGCTAGAGATCTCATGAGCAAGGGCAGCTTCTGGATGAACCTTGAGCTTATAGAGACCTCCTTCTTCTTCACCAATGACAACTGCATCTTTAATTGACTTTCCTTTGGACCACATGAGTACTTGTCCATCTATGAAAGCCACTCTAAAACCTTTCTTATCTAGTGCTGAGATAGAGAGTAGGTTCTTCTTTAAACCTGGTACATATAAGATGTCTTTCATCTTCAAAGGTGTTCCAGAATCTAGCTTGTAGCTAGCTTCACCAATTCCTTTGATGGGATATTGGTAATCATCTCCTAGAGATACCTTTTGTGAAGAGGACTTTTCTTCAAGATTTGAGAAAGTCTTTCTTTGACCTGTCATGTGCTTAGAAGCACCACTGTCAATGAGCCATGTATCTTCTCCAGGAGATACAGATCCAGAGAGTTCATAGAATAGGACATATTCTTCTGTATCTTCTTTCTTCACCTTATATCTTTTCTTTCTAGGCCTTACCTCTACCTCTTCTTCTTCTTCTTCTTCTTCACTATCATTTTCTGCCATATGTGCATGGTGTCTTTTGTGGACAAACATCTTCTTTTGTGAAGGACAAAATCTGGAGATGTGTCCTAGTTTATGACAACTGTAGCATTTGACTGTGGAAAGATCTCTTACTGGATTGGGTCCTTTTCTCTTTTTAGGTCTAGAGAAGTGTTGAGATCCTTTGTGGTCAACTTTCTTGAGATGACCCATTCTTCTTCTTTTGGTATGGGTGGCCAAAGCTTGGTCATCTTCTTTAAGAAGACCTTCTCTGTTGGCTACCCTAGCTTCTTCTTGAACACAATCCTCCCATACTATATCAAACTTCATGCTTTCTTTTCTTGCACACATGGTTTGTATGAAAGATTCCCAAGGTCTAGTGAGACCATTGAGAGCAGTCATCACAAGTTCATCTTCATCAAGAGTATCACCAATTGCATCTAATTGCTCCTTGATTTGTGAGACCCTTGAGAAGTAGTCTTGAATGGATTCTCCTTTGTGCATCTTGGTACTCTTCAATTGAGTCCTTAGGTTCATCTTCCTATTGATGTTCTTTCCTTCATACATTCTTCCTAGGGCATCATACATTTCCTTTGGAGTCTTCTTGGTGGCCACTTGGGGAATCAAGTGGTCTTTAATAGAATCAGATATTATTCTCTTTTCCCTAATCAAATCCTTCCTATGCTTTTCTTTGGCTTCATCTCCTTCTGGTTCTGCAACTTCATCCTTGATATAATGAGCAAGATCATTCTCTTCAAGAATGAGACCAATTCTACATTTCCATGCCCGAAAATTCTCTATACCTTCTAGCTTCTCCTCAAGCTTAGTGTTTGGAGCCATCTTCTCTTGGGGGAGTCCAAGAGACAGAGAGTACTTGCCTGAAAAGTTACCTTTTACTTTTATGGATCCCGAGACAGAAATTTATCTCACTTTTGGTAGAATTAGGGTTTGAATTTTCCGGAGTTCTACCCAACCAAAAATTTTGATCTAGGGCTCAAAAGATTTGTCTTGAGAAGGGCTATCTAGCCATGTGATCAGATTTCAACAATACCAACTTTTTGCTAAAACCAATTTCTGGTTTATCGCACTTTTGGTAGAATTAGGATTTGACTTTCCCGTAGTTCTACCCAACCAAAAAGTTCGATCTAGGGATCAAAAGATTTGTCTTGAGAAGGGCTATCCAGACATGTAATCAGATTTCAATAATACCAAATTTTTGCTGAAACCCTAAACTTCACCGGAGAGAGAGAGAGAGAGATTCTTACCTTGTGAAAGATGTCCTATTCAATCTAGCTCTGATACCATGTTAAGTTTAAACCAAATAGACTAGCAAGATCACTGAAAGAAGCATAATCACAAGATAGACACAGAATTTACCCTGGGAAACCCTCATGGGGTAGAAAACCCAGCAAAGCTTTCCTCAATAAGATGATCAACCAAAATACAAGATATGCTCCCTCCTTCTTCACCTCTTTAGCAGATCTCCCAGACAAGTGCGCTACTTTTCTCAAGTGAGCAAGTATATCTAATGAGGAGTTCACCTCCTCTATTTATAATAACTCCTGACCACCAAAAATACCTAATGGGGTCGACCTCTCCTGGAGAAGTCTAATAACCCCTAAAACATAACCTCAGGGCCGACCCCCACATGGTGGGTCTAATAACCCTAGTTACCACAACTCCTCGGAGGTATAAACACCTCCGGATACATAATAGAATCAACTCGGAGGGATGGAACATCTCCGGAATAAATAATGTACAAATATAATATTCTTAGAAGTTACAATATTCAACACCCACGATTACCTTAGCTCTTTCCTCTCTCCTTTTGTCTTCCCCTAGTCTCCATGGTCAATGCATTACCTGATGTCTCACCTGTGTTTTTTCTTTGCATTTCCTCGCTAAGAATAACACCAATAACATCATCAAATTTCAAGGTGTTTGAACCAGAGACAAAGTTACTTACAGCCATGATCAAGCTATTCCAGCTTTCTAGAAATGAACACAAGATTAGAAGAGCCCTAACCTCATCATCAGAGTTCACACTTATAGAACTTAGTTGATTTGTAACCATATTAAACTCATTTAAATGATCAGTAATAGATCCACCTTCAGACATCTTCATATTAAATAAATGCTTCATAGATCCCTAACCTCCCATTCTTCATCCTTCATAGCCGCCGTTTGCTTTGCTCTTCCTCCCAACGGTAGGAATAGATCCTTCTAGTATAGATAGTCCTCCATTTGCATCTTCCATAACTGGAAGTTTTTCCCATTAAACTTCTTGACCTTAAACATTTCTTCTTCTGCCATTGCTCCCACTTGAACAAGAAACCCTAGCTTCCTATGGGTTTATCTGCCAAATAGACCTTTGGCACTGATACCAATTGTTATAAAAACAAGATCGCAGAGCAATAACAATAAACAAAAATGCAAATATAATCACACACAAATTACAAGAGAGACACAGATATATCGTGGTTCACCCAACTTGGGCTACGTCCACACTAAATTTGCCAGTCCTTATTATTATTCCGTCCAGCAAAGTGGAGGGATACAACCTGCAGCACAACTGCTGCACTTCCTCTTCACAGTCTCTCTTCTTTGATCTCAGAGATCTTTACAATGCATAAAACCTAATACATCAACCCTAGCTGTATTACAATGTATTTCTTTTATAAGGGAAATACAATGGGAAAATACCACAGGATACCCAAAACCATGGGCCCAAAAATTGTTGGCGATGCCCCGAACCCCAAGGTCGGGGAATGAGTGTGCAGTCCTCTGGGTGCATGGCTAAGACAATATCATCTATGAGACTGGAATATCTGGCTCCACAACCAACAGGTGAAATCATTCTTGGAAATATTTCAAACATCACTGCCTGATGCTCTCTTGATCCCATTCGATATCAATGAGTTTGAGCCACTAGTGAACCCAGTTAAAATAGTAAGTAAGACCAATATAAATGCTAATAATGTCAACTTTTGGATGGTTGATGGTCAACATACTATTCAAGTAGCCAAAGAAATTTTAACAAATTTGAAGTATAGTGTACCTGTGGAGGCAAAGAACAAGTATAAAGCACGTAATGCTCGATTCTTGAATCCAGCAGTTGAACCTAGTATTATGATTCACATATGTTGTCAATTAAATTATGCAAATAAGGTCTTCTTCAAAACTCCATTCATTGATTGTGTGCGCTCATCAGATATTATATCACTCGATCATCAGCATCGTCATCACACGATCATCAGCATCGTCATCACACGATCATCAGCATATGATCATCAGCATCATCATCACACGATCATCAGCATTGTCATCACACGATCATCAACATCGTCATCACACGATCATCAGCATACGATCATCAGCATCGTCATCAGCATTGTCATCACATGATCATCAGCATATCCGATCATCAACATCATCATCACACGATCATTAGCATCGTCATCACACAATCATCAGCATATACGATCATCAGCATCATCATCACACGATCATTAGCATCGTCATCAGCATCGTCATCACACGATCATCAGCATCGTCATCACATGATCATATTACAGGATGATCAATCCTGCTCACTTTAAGACAAGTCCCATGTCTAGGGACGATGCAGTCTGTGATTCATTTAAGACGAATCCATGTCTAGGGATGATGCAATCCCGACCACAGTGCCAGTCCTTTTTCATACTGGATGTGACCTAGATTAGATCTAGGATTTACATCCACAGAGCCAGTCCTTTTTCATACTGGATGTATCACATCTACAGAGCCAACCCTTTTTCATGCTGGATGTATCACATCTACAGAGCCAGCCCTTTTTCATGCTGGATGTATCACATCTACAGAGCTAGCCCTTTTTCATGCTGGATGTATCACATCTACAGAGCCAACCCTTTTTCATGCTGGATGTTTCACATCTATAGAGCCAACCCTTTTTCATGCTGGATGTATCACATCTACAAAGCCATCCCTTTTTCATGTTGGATGTATCACATCTACAGAGCCAGCCCTTTTTCATGCTGGATGTAACCTAGAACAATTCTAGGATTTGTCACGTATATTTTGAACTGAGGTCCAAGGACGATCCAGTCCTATCATGTACCTTTTGAACCGAGGTCCAGGGACAATCAAGTCCTATCGTGTACCTTTTGAACCAAAGTCCAGGGACGATCCAGTCCTATCGTGTACCTTTTTTGAACGGAAGTCCAGGGAAAATCCAGTCCTATCGTGTACCTTTTGAACCGAGGTCCAGGGATGATCCAGTCCTATCATGTACCTTTTGAACCGAGGTCCAGGGACGATCTAGTCCTATCGTGTACCTTCTGAACTGAAGTCTAGGGACGATCCAGTCCTATCGTGTACCTTTTGAACCGAGTTCTAGGGACGATCCAGTCCTATCATTCAATTATCGGAGACCTGATGTCTACGGCTCAATTCAAAGGACCACAGTCCGAGGATGATCCAATCCCCTTACCTGTTCATTCAGGATTTTTTTCTCGGAGATATCTTGTCTGCAGATCACTTTAGGACTAAAGTCCATGGATGATGCAATCCTCTCATCACTATCGATACAAGTATCTTCATCCATACAAGTACAAACATGTATCAATACATCAAGGCATCATGTAACCTCATCATCAAGACATGTAAATCAAAACATGTATCCTCATCAATAGCATCGATACATATATCATCAAAACATGTATTCTCACTAATACATCTATCATCAAAAGCATATATTCTCACTAATACATCTATCATCAAAAGCATGTATTATCACTAATACATCTATCATCAAAATCATGTATTCTCACTAATACATCTATCATCAAAAGCATGTATTCTCACTAATACATCTATCATCAAAAACATATATTCTCACTAATACATCTATCATAAAAAAATAAACAATATAAGAGTCCTAAATCTAAATATTTCTAAGTAACTAGGTAACCTCATCTTTGATGAGACAGACTTGTCATCAGATACTATAATACTCCCCCTTTCGAGGAGGGTCCTTTTGAACTACACCAAGCTTGTCTTGGAAGTATTCAAACTTTACTCGAGACAGAGGTTTGGTCAAGATATCAGCAATTTGATCCTCAGTACTTATACATTCAAGTTTGATATCTCCTTTCTGCACCATATCACGTATATAAAAGTATCGGATCTCAATGTGTTTTGACTTATCGTGGAACACAGGATTTTCAGTCATCTTGATGCAACTTTGATTATCACACATAATCACAGTGGGATCCATTTCTAAGTCAAACACTCCAGACATAAGTTTTCGAACCCATACTGCTTCACAGCTGGTAGAGCAGGCAGCTATATATTCTGCTTCAGCAGTACTGAGGGCCACACTAGATTGCTTCTTACTGAACCATGAGATCATGGCAGATCCAAGACCGTAGCATCCACTTGAAGTACTTTTTCTATCCTGAGACACTCCCTGCCCAGTCAGAATCTAAGTAGCCATGTAGTTTGAGTTCATGACCTCCGAGATAATATAGTCCAAAATCTAAAGTACCCTTTAGGTACCTCATTACATGCTTTGCAGCTATTAAGTGAACCTTTCTAGGTTCTACTAGATACTGAATTAGGGTATTTACAGCAAAGCATATATCAGGCCTAGTATTTGTTAAATACATCAATGACCCGATGATTTGTCTATATAGAGTTATGTCCACTAATTCTGATGAGTCGTTAACTAATAACTTCAAGTTGGAGTCCATGGGAGTAGCCATGGCTTTACACTCCAACATATCAAATCTTTTGAGAATCTCCACAGTATACCTACCTTGATTAAGAAAGATACCTTTTGGTTGTTGCCATACTTCTAAACCTAGGAAGTAGTGCATTAATCCGAGATCTTTCATCTCGAATTCTGAAGAAAGCTTCTTCTTGCTTTCAATAATTTGTTTCTCATTTTCGGTTAGAAATAGATCATCTACATATAACAACAATATAACTGGTTCATCATCCATCACTTTGAGATAAAGATTGGGGTCAGCTTTACTTTTGGTAAATCCCATGCTTGTTAAGAAATTGTCAATCCTTCAGTACCAAGCCCTGGGAGCTTGCTTCAATCCATATAATGCCTTTTTCAGTTTGCATACATGGGTCCTTCCGTCTTTGACCTCAAACCCTTGTGGTTGTTCTATGTATACTTCTTCTTCAATTACACCATTCAGAAAAGCTGTCTTAACATCCATTTGGTGTAATTTCCAATTCATCATGGATGCAAGTGCCATGATAGTTCTAATTGAAGTATACCTAGCAACTAGTGCAAATGTTTCTTCATAGTCAATTCCCTCCTTCTGAGAAAATCCTCTGGCTACAAATCTAGCCTTGTATTTTTCAATGCTACCATCTACAACATGTTTTATCTTGAAAATCCATTTGGAAGAAACCACACTTTTATCTTTTGGTTTGGGAACTATATCCCAAACATCATTTTTCATTATTGACTGATATTCTTCTGTCATCGCTTCTACCCATTCTTTCTTCTGAGATGCCTCTTCATAGCTGGTAGGTAGTTGATCCACAAGATCACACATCAAGGCCATATAGTTGGACACTAGCTTTGGTTTCTTTCTTTCTCTAGTGGAGCCTTCAAGAGCTCCATATCTTTCAGCCCCTTGAATAATATCTCTAGCCCACGATGGCCTTCTTTTCTTGTAAACACTTCTTCTAGAGTTTTGAAATCAAGAGCACTATGAGATAATCTATTTTGCACATATATTGCTGTCTTGGCTGCTTCAACCCATAGATACATGGGAAGATCTTGGTCATGTATCATAGTCTTCACAGCTTCCATGATTGTTCTATTTTTCCTTTCAGCCACCCCATTTTGGTGGGGATTATAGGGAGTAGTTAGTTCCCTTTTAATTCCAGCTTCTTTACAAAAGTCTTCAAAGTCCTTTGAGGTAAATTCTCCGCCATTATCTGTTCTGAGAATTTTGATTCTCTTTTCTGAGAGATTTTCTATTAGAGCCTTGAACTCTTTGAATTTTCCAAAGACTTCATTCTTACCTTTTAGGAAGTATATCCAATTTTTCCTTGAATAGTCATCAATGAATGAAAGATAGTATTCAAACCCACTTAAAGAAGTAGTGGGCATTGGACCACATACATCTGAGTGTATTAGCTCCAAAATGTTCTTAGTCTTTGTTCCACTCTTTGGAAAGGGGTTCTTGACATTCTTCCCTTTCTTACATCCTTTACATGAGCCATCATGATCAGCTTTCAAATCTGGTAATCCTATGACTACCTTGCTTACATAATGTAAGGCTTTATAGTTAATGTGAGATAATCTTCTATGCCATAGCTCACTGGGGCTAGAGATCTCATGAGCAAGGGCAGCTTCTGGATGACCCTTGAGCTTATAGAGACCTCCTTCTTCTTCACCAATGACAACTGCATCTTTAATTGACTTTCCTTTGGACCACATGAGTACTTGTCCATCTATGAAAGCCACTCTAAAACCTTTCTTATCTAGTGCTGAGATAGAGAGTAGGTTCTTCTTTAAACCTGGTACATATAAGATGTCTTTCATCTTCAAAGGTGTTCCATAATCTAGCTTGTAGCTAGCTTCACCAATTCCTTTGATGGGATATTGGTAATCATCTCCTAGAGATACCTTTTGTGAAGAGGACTTTTCTTCAAGATTTGAGAAAGTCTTTCTTTGACCTGTCATGTGCTTAGAAGCACCACTGTCAATGAGCCATGTATATTCTCCAGGATATACAGATCCAGAGAGTGCAAAGAATAGGACATATTCTTCTGTATCTTCTTTCTTCACCTTATATCTTTTCTTTCTAGGCCTTACCTCTACCTCTTCTTCTTCTTCTTCTTCTTCACTATCATTTTCTGCCATATGTGCATGGTGTCTTTTGTGGACAAACATCTTCTTTTGTGAAGGACAAAATCTGGAGATGTGTCCTAGTTTATGACAACTGTAGCATTTGACTGTGGAAAGATCTCTTACTGGATTGGGTCCTTTTCTCTTTTTAGGTCTAGAGAAGTGTTGAGATCCTTTGTGGTCAACTTTCTTGAGATGACCCATTCTTCTTCTTTTGGTATGGGTGGCCAAAGCTTGGTCATCTTCTTTAAGAAGACCTTCTCTGTTGGCTACCCTAGCTTCTTCTTGAACACAATCCTCCCATACTATATCAAACTTCATGCTTTCTTTTCTTGCACACATGGTTTGTATGAAAGATTCCCAAGGTCTAGTGAGACCATTGAGAGCAGTCATCACAAGTTCATCTTCATCAAGAGTATCACCAATTGCATCTAATTGCTCCTTGATTTGTGAGACCCTTGAGAAGTAGTCTTGAATGGATTCTCCTTTGTGCATCTTGGTACTCTTCAATTGAGTCCTTAGGTTCATCTTCCTATTGATGTTCTTTCCTTCATACATTCTTCCTAGGGCATCATACATTTCCTTTGGAGTCTTCTTGGTGGCCACTTGGGGAATCAAGTGGTCTTTAATAGAATCAGCTATGATTCTCTTTTCCCTAATCAAATCCTTCCTATGCTTTTCTTTGGCTTCATCTCCTTCTGGTTCTGCAACTTCATCCTTGATATAATGAGCAAGATCATTCTCTTCAAGAATGAGACCAATTCTACATTTCCATGCCCGAAAATTCTCTATACCTTCTAGCTTCTCCTCAAGCTTAGTGTTTGGAGCCATCTTCTCTTGGGGGAGTCCAAGAGACAGAGAGTACTTGCCTGAAAAGTTACCTTTTACTTTTCTGGATCCTGAGACAGAAATTTATCGCACTTTTGGTAGAATTAGGGTTTGACTTTCCCGGAGTTCTACCCAACCAAAAATTTTGATCTAGGGCTCAAAAGATTTGTCTTGAGAAGGGCTATCCAGCCATGTGATCAGATTTCAACAATACCAACTTTTTGCTGAAACCAATTTCTGGTTTATCGCACTTTTGGTAGAATTAGGATTTGACTTTCCTAGAGTTCTACCCAACCAAAAAGTTCGATCTAGGGCTCAAAAGATTTGTCTTGAGAAGGGCTATCCAGACATGTAATCAGATTTCAATAATACCAACTTTTTGATGAAACCCTAAACTTCACCGGAGAGAGAGAGAGAGAGATTCTTACCTTGTGAAAGATGTCCTATTCAATCTAGCTCTGATACCATGTTAAGTTTAAACCAAATAGACTAGCAAGATCACTGAAAGAAGCATAATCACAAGATAGACACAGAATTTACCCTGGGAAACCCTCATGGGGTAGAAAACCCAGCAAAGCTTTCCTCAATAAGATGATCAACCAAAATACAAGATGTGCTCCCTCCTTCTTCACCGCTTTAGCAGATCTCCCAGACAAGTGCGCTACTTTTCTCAAGTGAGCAAGTATATCTAATGAGGAGTTCACCTCCTCTATTTATACTAACTCCTGACCACCAAAAATACCTAATGGGGTCGACCTCTCCTGGAGAAGTCTAATAACCCCTAAAACATAACCTCAGGGCCGACCCCCACATGGTGGGTCTAATAACCCTAGTTACCACAACTCCTCGGAGGTATAAACACCTCCGTATACATAATAGAATCACCTCGGAGGGATGGAACATCTCCAGAATAAATAATGTACAAATATAATATTCTTAGAAGTTACAATATTCAACACCCACGATTACCTTAGCTCTTTCCTCTCTCCTTTTGTCTTCCCCTAGTCTCCATGGTCAATGCATTACCTGATGTCTCACCTGTGCTTTTTCTTCGCATTTCCTCGCTAAGAATAACACCAATAACATCATCAAATTTCAAGGTGTTTGAACCAGAGAAAAAGTTACTTACAGCCATGATCAAGCTATTCCAGCTTTCTAGAAATGAACACAAGATTAGAAGAGCCCTAACCTCATCATCAAAGTTCACACTTATAGAACTTAGTTGATTTGTAACCGTATTAAACTCATTTAAATGATCAGTAATAGATCCACCTTCAGACATCTTCATATTAAATAAATGCTTCATAGAGCCCTAACCTCCCATTATTCATCCTTCATAGCCGCCGGTTGCTTTTCTCTTCCTCCCAACGGTAGGAATAGATCCTTCTAGTATAGATAGTCCTCCATTTGCATCTTCCATAACTGGAAGTTTTTTCCGTTAAACTTCTTGACCTTAAACATTTCTTCTTCTGCCATTCCTCCCACTTGAACCAGAAACCCTAGCTTCCTGTGGGTTTATCTGCCAAATAGACCTTTGGCACTGATACCAATGGTTATAAAAACAAGATCGCAGAGCAATAACAATAAACAAAAATGCAAATATAATCACACACAAATTACAAGAGAGACACAGATATATCGTGGTTCACCCAACTTGGGCTACGTCCACACTAAATTTGCCAGTCCTTATTATTATTCCGTCCAGCAAAGTGGAGGGATACAACCTGCAGCACAACCGCTGCACTTCCTCTTCACAGTCTCTCTTCTTTGATCTCAGAGATCTTTACAATGCATAAAACCTAATACATCAACCCTAGCTGTATTACAATGTATTTCTTTCATAAGAGAAATACAATGGGAAAATACCACAGGATACCCAAAACCATGGGCCCAAAAATTGTTGGCGATGCCCCGAACCCCAAGGTCGGGGAATGAGTGTACAGTCCTCTGGGTGCATGGCTAAGACAATATCATCTATGAGACTGGAATATCTGGCTCCACAACCAACAGGTGAAATCATTCTTGGAAATATTTCAAACATCACTGCCTGATGCTCTCTTGATTCCATTCGATATCAATGAGTTTGAGCCACTAGTGAACCCAGTTAAAATAGTAAGTAAGACCAATATAAATGCTAAGAATGTCAACTTTTGGATGGTTGATGGTCAACATATTATTCAAGTAGCCAAAGAAATTTTAACAAATTTGAAGTATAGTGTACCTGTGGAGGCAAAGAACAGGTATAAAGCACGTAATGCTCGATTCTTGAATCCAGCAGTTGAACCTAGTATTATGATTCACATATGTTGTCAATTAAATTATGCAAATAAGGTCTTCTTCAAAACTCCATTCATTGATTGTGTGCGCTCAGCAAGACAATTCTTAATTGCCAATGACAAATTAAAGAAAAGGAAGATTGGAAATTCTAAGACAGCTGAATACAAGGTATGTAATTTAAACTAATTTTGCATTTGAACTATTATAATAATGAATGTTTATTATTTTATATTGACTTATTTAATTTCAGAATATAATTCATATTTTCATGTATACAATGAATTCTTACTAGTTTATCTTTACTATTTTTAACAGGTTGATGATGAAATGTTGTGTTCCTTCTTCGACTGTGCACTTTCAAATTTTGTTGATAAAAAAAATCTATTTTATCTTGATCAAGCTATTTGGGATAAATGGGACACTATTTTCAATTCTTACCAACTAGGCACATTGAAGTGTTCTCCGAGTCAACCTGATTTTGATAAGTACAAGATAAATAGTCTACATAATTTGACAACTACTTCTCTTCGCCCCATTCAGGGTCTAACCGTTGAATAAATTGCTTCTATAGCAGACAAGATATTGTATGGAACTGTTTTGTTTTCTATTCCATCGAACCATCCAACCAATGCCATAAAATTAAAAGATTATTGTTTTAAATTGAAAATCAATAAAACAACTTTGGACGCAATGATTGAATATTGTCAAAGTCATGATCATAAATTGAATGATAAGACTCTTACCAGATCCAATATTCTTGAGCATTATGAAATTAATGATATCATATTCTCCAATTTCTGTAAAACAATGGAAGGGTCTACTTATGTAAAAGGATCACGAATTACAAAAATAGAGTCATTTTCTCAGCAAGCATGTGAATTCATTGACAGAATAATAAATGGATCAGAAAATGTTCAAGAAATTGACAACAATTTTGAATTTGTTTGTCATTTTGGGGGACCTAGTCTTTTGTAAACACTTTTGCACTCTTTCCCGTCACAAATGGAGCCAATACTATGTACCGACCTTTTTGTTTCGGATACATTTGCTTTAAAAGAAGAACCATTCCACAAGGGTTATACAATGTCCTTGTGCTTGTGCTATAAGGGAAACTAACATATGTTAGAGTTCCTTCGTTGTGCAATGTATGTACTTGATGACAATGTTATTGTGCTAGTAAGACAACTAACACATGTTAGCTTTCATTCACTATGCAATGTTGTTGTTTGAAATGGCCTTGTGCTTATGCTAGAAGCAAAGCTAACATGAATTAAATTGTTTGTATGATGTAATGTATTTGATTATATTGTGGTTTTACTAGAAGGAAAACTATCAAGTTATTTAATGAATTTTATTCATTGACACAATTCACAACATTTCTTATGTTTATTATAGTGACTAGCGATGGCAACATTGACATTGATCAAGTGAATGTGGAACAAAGCTACAATCAAGAACAAAATACCATATTAGGTACGTAAACACGTTTTCTTGCTTGTTTAGATATTTTGTGAATTTTATTCATTGTCACAATTCATAAGTTATTAATTCTATATTATAGAGACAAATAGGAAGATCCAATAAAAAGATCAAAAATAACATTTAACAAAATGTTAAAGATGTATACATGCATTTCTCTTTAAAAGTGGCATTGAAAATGTTTTCTTTCATTATTAAATAAACAATAAATGTGATATATTACAGAAATTGATCAAAACAAGTATTTGAATTGGTATTTCATTGAAGGTTTAACATTTTCTGCTCTAGGTACTATGAAGATAATGCAACAAAATAATGACCTATCTGTAAAAAGTATACAAAGTACTCAAGGTGAGTGTATTTTTTCAACAATTTTTTATTAATGATTTTTCCAGCATGAATACAATAGTTTGACTATATTATTTGTTATTATGTTGCAGCCAAAATAACTGGAAAAAAATTAGTTATTTTTGAATTAAAGGACATTTTTTATCAGATCATTGATGATGATGCTGCAAAAGAACATGTTGAGATAATGGGAAGGACTGCAAATTACACAATAGATAAAAAACAAATCTTGTTTCATCCACATGCAAAAAAAATTCTTGAAATGTGTTTCGAGAATGAATCTCTTGACATTGCAATTGGGACGACAGTTTCAAAGCTAAACACGTCAAGAGTTCTAAAAAAAATGGTTTCAAAAATGTCACAAGATAAACTTGTGTTTATGTGGACTGCTTCTGATTGCAAACCACAAAAAGGAAATAAGGCCATTGACAATCCAACAAAAAATATACACACTAAATCATTGCAAAAGGTGTGGGAAATGTATACTCAATATGATGCAACTAACACCGTTATAGTGCATTGTTCATTTGAAAGAGTTAAAGAAAATCGCAAACAAAATGTGATTCTTGCCACTCCATTCATTGGAAATAAACAAGGGGATAAATGGTTGATTGAAGAGCTATGGAGAATGTTGAATAAATTCAACAAAGAAACAGATGTGAGAGTTACTTTGAAGGATTTTCAGTGATAAATTGTTTGTCATTATATGTGTGACAAAAAAATAGATGTGTGAGTTACTTTGAAGGATTTTCAGTGATAAATTGTTCGTCATTATATGTATGACAAAAAAACAGATGTGCGAGTTACGTTGAGGAATTTTTCAGTGATAAATTGTTCGTCATTACTATATTTGTAGCATTTTTCAATTTACGATGACTTGAATTTCATAATGCTAATATAAATATTGGTGATTTGTTGTGTCATTAGTAGAAATTAAAATATTTTTATTTTGTTTCTTTTTATAGAGATATTGTGTTAGTAAAGGTTATTAATTTGAATGGCTATTTAATGTATTAGGGATGTAGAGATTATTAGATAAATGTTATGTTTAGTTGAATTTTTATTTTGTTTCTTTTTATATAGATATTGTGTTAATAAAGGTTATTAATTTGAATGGCTATATAATGTATTAGGGTGGATGTAGAGATTATTAGATAAATGTTACGTTTGGTTGAATTGGACCATTGCAACTAATTTTGCATTTTTGGTTTAATTGATAATTATATCTCTTAAAAATTAGTGGTTTGAAGGATGGTTAAATGTGTTCTTATAAAATTTTCTTATTTCACCATATCATTAGGTTGTCTATGGAAAGTAACTTATTACTTTTATTATTACTTTTAAATATCATGTTTTGATGTCCTTTAGTAACGAAGTGGAGCTATGTTAATTTGATATATGTGGTTGCAGTGCAGATGGGAATCAATACCAGTCGAAAGATGTTGTTTATTTTTGAAATGGAAGGAGTGTTCTTCTCGTGATACACTAGAGATGAACTAAATTGTCAGATTCAAAGAAAACCAGATTAGGAATTTGGTGACAGGTCCTATTTTTTAGGCCTTTTCAGTCAAAATTATTAAAATATTGCTTACAAAATTATGATGTTGCAATATGAACATTAAATGTCACTGACAAGTATATCCGACATGTACTTGAAAAATTAGATATTGATATAAGGGACTTTGAATTCCCATGAGATAGGTCCCAATGTCATTTGCAAACAAAATTCAAAGATGGGAGTACAATACAATATTATGAGAAAAAGTTGAGTGATGTGTGGTACCAGTCTGGAGATAAATATGGAGAATCAAATGTATTACTAATAGATAAATCAAATCCTACTTCTCAAGTTGTCGGATATCGATCAAACCATATCTTGATAAAGGCCTATACAGGACAAGAGCAAGATACTTTGCTTATGGAAGTTTTATTCTCGTTTCTTAAGACACTGTTAAATTTTTAGTATTAAATCACAATACTATAGGATCTTTGCTGAGAGAATAACATCTACAGTATATCAATGCATGAAAATCATAATATGACAAGCATCACAAGAATCAAAAGCATAGAGACAAGAGACACAGAGTTTCCGTGGGGAAAACCCTAAGGTGAAAAACCCCACAACTTCCTCAGAGATAGAGAGAGCAATGGCTCAACCAAAATACAACCAAATAATACAGAGATAGTCTCCTAGCAGATGATCCTCCTCCTCCTCACTAGTGCGCCACTTTTCAGAGAGAGAGATAGATACTTTTCCGAGTGAGTAAAATAGAGATCTCCTATCTCTATTTATACTCACCTTTTTGCCCAGTGACCTACTGGGGCCGACTTGTCTACTTGAGTACATCCACATTATATTATATATTAATTAGGGCCGACCCCATAAGGTGGTCTAATAACCCATCGGCAAGTACACCCACTTGCGACACTTGTCAATCCACATGACGACACTTCCTTATAGAGGAATAACACATCTCTTATAAGGGTACAATAATATATATATAATACACAGATGAAATACATTCCGAAGTTACATATACATCAACACTCCCTCTTAACTAGGAAGGTATTTCTCGACACAGATCTGCTAGACAAGTCTTCTTCTCTGGATCATCGTCATCGATGCATCGTCATCATCATCATCACTGCTGCTGCTATCTCATCCAATCTCTGTCTCTACTCGTCATAGGAAGTTCTACAGAGCCAGTCCTTTTTCATACTGGATGTAGGCCCACCACTTGCAGGTCTTCGTCATCACTGGCCATACTGTGGAATCCTCAGGACTTTTACGTGCGTCACAAAACCTCGCAAGAGCATCCCAGGCTGTTACGAGCACACAGCTCTACCTATAGGATCTCCCAGGGCAACGAATTACATGTGACCTCGCAAGAGCATCCCAGGCTGTTACGAGCATACAGCTCTACCTATAGGATCTCCCAGGGCAATGAATTACATGTGGTCATGGAAAAACCTCGCAAGAGCATCCCAGGACTGATTACGGGCACACAGCCCAACCTATCGGATCTCCCAGGGAAACGAATTACATGCCATAGGACAAAACCTCGCAAGAGCATCTGCCAGATATCCCAGGGCAACGAATTACATGCCATAGGCAAAACCTCGCAAGACTATCTGCAGATCTCCCAGGGCAACGAATTACATGTCCTCCCAGAGCAAAACCTTGAAAGAGCATTTGCCAGATGTCCCAGGGCAACGAATTACATGCCATAGGCAAAACCTCGCAAGACTATCTGCAAATATCCCAGGGCAACGAATTACATGCTCATCTGCACAACTTGATCCACGGCCACAGAGTATCAACCTGATACTCACCATACATCATCCTGATGTATCCATGATCATCCTGATCATCATCACTGCAACGTCCTGCTGCATGTCATCTGGAGCAACATCCTGAAGCTCATCATCTATGATCATCCTGATCATCATCACTGCAACGTCCTGCTGCATGTCATCTGGAGCAACATCCTGAAGCTCGTCATCTACGATCATCCTGATCATCAATGCAACATCCTGCTGCATACCAAGTATCTACCTGATACATATCATCATACATGATCCTCCTGATCATCAATGTATCCACCTGATACAAATACAAAACATATGATATATATCACCATACATGATCCACCTGATCATACAATGTATCCACCTGATACATATACAGATACATGGTCCAAGCATCCAACATGATGCATATAAAATACATACACATGATCCAACTGATCATATCCAGCATCCAACATGATGCGTACATACATACATAAAATGATCCAACTGATCATATCCAGCATCCAACATGATGCGTACATACATACATAAAATGATCCAACTGATCATATCCAGCATCCAACATGATGCGTACATACATACATAAAATGATCCAACTGATCATATCAAGCAGAAACTAGAACATCATCCTGATGTTCATCATCCAGCGCTTACATCCACAGCCATGTGAAGGATCCTCCTTCCAACATGCTTGGAATGGCTTCAGCAGATGTGTCCATCACTTCTTCCTTGAAGTGTCTTCGATCTGAATAACGCCAAGCCTCTCTCTGAAGTACTCGAACTTCACCCTGGCTAGTGGCTTCGTCAGCACATCTGCAATCTGCTCGTCCGTCGCAACATACAGGAGCTTCACAGCTCCTCTCTGCACCATATCCCTGATATAGTGGTATTTGATCTCTATGTGTTTCGACCTGTCATGAAACACTGGGTTCTCGGACAGCTTCACACAACTCTGGTTATCACAGAAGATACCAGTAGCTTCCAACGGGAGATCAAATAACTCAGACAGTAGCTTCCGTAGCCATACTGCCTCACAACTAGCTGAACAGGCTACAACATACTCTGCCTCAGTTGTACTCAGTGCTACGCAGGACTGCTTCCTGCTAAACCAAGAGACCACACCTGATCCCATACTGAAGCAACACCTAGATGTGCTCTTCCTATCTGCAGCACTGCCAGCCCAATCTGAATCAACATAACCCTGCAGGTTAAACTTTTGATTCGCCTCATATCTGAGCCCATAATCCACTGTACCCTTCAGGTACCTCAGAACATGCTTTACAGCAACCAGGTGAACACTCCTCGGATCCGTCAGAAACTGGCTCAATGTGTTCACAGCAAAGCAAATATCTGGTCTCGTGTTCGTCAGGTACATCAAGGACCCAATAATCTGACGATACATAGAAACATCAACTGGCTCAGATGAAGCATCACAAAGAAGCTTCAGATTCGATGCCATAGGTGTGGCCATGGCTTTGCAATCCATCATCCCAAATCTCTTCAGGATATCTACTGTGTACTTCCCTTGACCAAGGAAGATCCCACCTGCATTCTGCCACACCTCCATACCTAGGAAGTAGTGCATCATTCCCAAATCTTTCATATCGAATTCAGCTGCAAGCTTCCTCTTGGTATCTGCAATCATTCTGTCATCTCCTGTCACAAATAGGTCATCCACATATAGTAGTAGAATCACAGGATTCCCTTCCTCAACCTTGTAGTAAAGGTTGGAATCCGCCTTACTCTTGGTAAAGCCCAAACTAGATAGGAAACTGTCCATCCTACCATACCAGGTTCTGGGAGCTTGCTTCAAGCCATACAAGGATTTCTTTAATCTGCATACATAAGATTCCCTGTCATGTATTTCAAAGCCGAGTGGCTGTTCCACATATACTTCCTCTTCTACTACACCGTTCAGGAAAGCAGTCTTGACATCCATCTGGTGTATCTTCCATTTCATTGCTGCAGCCAGGGCAAGTACTGTTCTGATGGAAGTATATCTGGCTACAGGTGCAAAGGTTTCTTCATAGTCTATTCCTTCCTTCTGAGAGAAACCACGAGCTACGAATCTTGCTTTATATTTTTCCACACTGCCATCTGCAGCATGCTTGATTTTGTAGATCCACTTGGAAGTCACAACAGACTTCCCTTTAGGTCTTGGGACAACATCCCAAACATCATTCTTCATAATTGATTGGTATTCCTCAACCATAGCATCCTTCCATTCTTTCTTTTCTGCTGCCTCTTTGTAACTGGAAGGCTCTTTGTTCATGATGTCACAGAGTAAAGCAACATAACTAGTGTGTGATCTGGTTCTCTTCTTTGCTCTGTGTTCTTCTTCTGGAATGCCAAATCTTTCTGCATCATGAATGAGCTCTCTAGCCCATACAGGTTTCCTCTTGTGAGAGTTATCCTCATGGGGTGGATCTACAGTTTCTTGTGGATCTTCAAACTCACGAGCAGTTTCTGGAACTGCTTCAGTCATGGTAGTGTCCTGAAATCTTGTTTCCTTAGGTTCTTCATAAACTTCGGTAGGTGCCTTTCTTGATTTGATGAATGTTGAATTCTCATCAAATGTTACATCCCTGCTGACATCAATCTTCTTGAACCCTGGAAAATATATTTTGTAAGCCTTCGAGCTTTCACTATAACCCACAAAGATGCCCTTCTTTCCTGAAGGATCTAGTTTAGTCCTCTTCTCCTTTGGGACATGAGTGTATACTGGACAACCAAATATTCTGAGGTGGCTGACTTCAGGTTTCTTACCAGAAAAGACTTCTTCTGGTGTCTTGTTGTCCAAAATCTTGTGGGGTGTTCTATTCTGCACATATACAGTTGTTCTAGCTGCTTCTGCCCATAGATGCATAGGAAGATCCTGGTCATGCAACATTGCCCTTGCTGCTTCCATGATAGTTCTGTTCTTCCTTTCTGCAACTCCATTTTGTTGAGGATTATAAGGAGCAGTCAACTCCCTCTTAATCCCGGAATCACTGCAAAGCTTCTTGAAGTCATTTGAGGTGAATTCTCCACCATTGTCAGATCTAAATGTATTGATTTTCTTGTCAGTTTGATTCTCCATCAAGGTTTTGAATTCCTTGAATTTATCAAACACCTCATCTTTGCCCTTCAAGAAGTATACCCAAGTCTTCCTGGAGAAGTCATCAATAAATGATACATAGTAAACATACCCACTTAGGGAACTGGATGACATGGGGCCACATACATCTGAGTGGATGATTTCCAGGATGTCTTTTGCCTTGCTTTCACTGCTTGGGAAAGCCTTCTTAATGTTCTTACCTTTTGCACATCCTTTGCAAACACCTTCATGTTTGGTCTTGATTTCAGGAAGACCTTCTACAGCCTTGCTTGCAATTGGAAGTGCTCTATAGTGCATGTGAGCAAGTCTCCTATGCCAAAGTTCACTGGGCTCCATGGATTCATGTACCATGGCATGTTCAGGTTGACCCTTTAATTTATACAAGCCTCCCTCTTGCTCTCCAATCACTACTGCATCATCAATAGTCTTTCCCTTTGGCCACATTAGAACTTGGCCATCAACAAATGCAACCCTCATACCTTTTGCATCTAAAGCACAGATGGAGAGTAAGTTTTTCTTGAGCCCAGGTACATAGAGGACTTCCTTCATCTTCAGAGATTTTCCAGAATCTAGGTTGTAAGAGGCTTCACCACTTCCTTTGATTGGGTATTGATAATCATCCCCAAGTTTCACCTTATGGGGTGATTCATGTTCAGAAAGGTTCACAAAAGATTCTGAACCCAGTCATGTGTTTGGAAGCCCCACTATCAATCAACCAATCATTACAACCATGGGAGATGGTACCAGTGAGTGCAGAGATCAGAACATACTCTTCTTCACTTGATGAATCATCATCACTACTACTTTTTGCCTTAGCTTTCTTCTTTGGGGGTTCATCATCTTCAGCAGCATGAGCATGAAACCTTCTTTTGCTGCCCTTCTTCTTCTTACTAGGATTTTTGTTATTATCCCTTTTGTTCTTAGGACAATCTGAAGCAAAGTGACCCTTCTCATTGCATGTGAAACATCTTAGGTCTTTCCTGTTCTTCTTTTGATGGGACCTATTGAGGCGAGAGGGATCCTTCTTGATTTTGCTTCTTTTGGTGTAAGCTGCAAGAGCTTGATCTTCTCCTCCCATCTTTTCCTCACGAGCTATAAGTCTAGCTTCTTCTTGAGAGCATTCTTCCCGAAGTCTACTGAAGGAGATCAACTTCTTCCTTGCACAAATTCCTTGAATAAAGGAATCCCATGACCTGGGTAGGCCATTTAGAGTAGTCATCACCACCTCACCATTCTCCACCATTTCATCTACTGCTTCTAATTGTTCCTTGATCTGAGAGACCCTTGAAAAGTAAGATTGAATGGTTTCTCCATTCTGAAACTTCACTGCTTTCAATTGGTTCCGCAGGGTCATCTTCCGATTTATGTTCTTTCCTTCAAATAGCTTGGTCAAAGATTCAAACATCTCTTTGGGTGTCTTGAGAGAAGACACATGGGGTATAAGATGGTCTTTGATAGAATCAGCAATGATTCTCTTTGCCTTGACCAAGTTCTTCTTGTGCAATACCTTGGCCTCTTCATCCTCTGGGATAGGGATGTCTTCTTTCACATATGAGTCCAACTCATTCTCTTCCAGGATTAGCCCAATCCTATACTTCCAGGCTCGGAAGTTATCAGCCCCTTCAAGCTTATCCTCAAGCTTGGTGTGAAGAGACATCTTTAAGAGTACTTCAAATGGAAATAGAAGAGATTTAGAACTTACCACTTGAAGTGCTGAAAACTGGATCTGGTCCCGGATTAGGGTTTGTCAGAGAAACCCTAAAAATTCAAAATGTGAATTTCAAAATTCTGAAAGGATAGAAAGATGCGCCTTGGAGAGCTGATCAGCCTAGTACATTCAGAATTTGAGATCAGCAAAGTCTTGCCCTTCAGAATTTCCTTTTTGTCCTCCCAGGTTCACTGGGGAGAGCCCTGAATTAGGGTTTGAGTTTCCCGGAGATCTACCCAGCCAAAAATCTCGATCCAAAGCTCAAACCTTCGATTTTTGCAAGGAGCTTCCAGCTGTACCTTCAGTTTCCAGAAATTCCTATTTTTGTGGAAACCCTAATTTTTAGGGCCAAAACTGAAAATGCTCGGAACTGAAATCTGATTGGACAGAAAGATGCGCCTTGATGAGTAGATCCAATCTACTATACTGAATTTCAAAAATCTGTGGAGAGAAACCCAATAAACAAGGAATACAAGCTTCCGTCACTGCAAAATGTCTTCTTCTCAGTTAAGCTCTGATCCCATGTTAAATTTTTAGTATTAAATCACAATACTATAGGATCTTTGCTGAGAGAATAACATCTACAGTATATCAATGCATGACAATCATAATATGACAAGCATCACAAGCATCACAAGAATCAAAAGCATAGAGACAAGAGACACAGAGTTTCCGTGGGGAAAACCCTAAGGTGAAAAACCCCACAACTTCCTCAGAGATAGAGAGAGCAATGGCTCAACCAAAATACAACCAAATAATACAGAGATAGTCTCCTAGCAGATGATCCTCCTCCTCCTCACTAGTGTGCCACTTTTCAGAGAGAGAGATAGATACTTTTCCGAGTGAGTAAAATAGAGATCTCCTATCTCTATTTATACTCACCTTTTTGCCCAGTGACCTACTGGGGCCGACTTGTCTACTTGAGTACATCCACATTATATTATATATTAATTAGGGCCGACCCCATAAGGTGGTCTAATAACCCATCGTCAAGTACACCCACTTGCGACACTTGTCAATCCACATGACGACACTTCCTTATAGAGGAATAACACATCTCTTATAAGGGTACAATAAATATATATATAATACACAGATGAAATACATTCCGAAGTTACATATACATCAACAGACACTTCATCGTATCAAAGATAAATGTGAGTACATTAGAATGTTCAATAGAACAACAACTTCATTATAGTAGATGAAGTTTTTTTTCTTCAGAAATTTGATCACAAGAACATTCCAATTTTTCAGTACAACTTGGACATACTTTTTGGTGAATCAATTTGTACGAATTTATATATTTTTGAAATATATGAGAATTGATAGTTATATTAATATACTCTTTTATTATTGTTTAAAATTGCTTTTGCATTGACTCTGTTGCACTGCACAATTTTTTTTCTATTGTATATTTAAAAAAATGTTTTGCTAAGTGAATTGTGTAATTAAAATAATCTCATTTAAGCCATACACAGTTATTTGTTGATTTTTATTTACTTATATGCATTAATACTTTTGGATAAAAATGAAATTTAAATTTTGAAATAGTGATGCAATTCTTATAAAAAAATTAGAATCATTTGAACTTTTTGAACTATTTAAGATATTTGATTTCTCAATACAAAACTTTTCATAAATTTGTTTACTTAAATCAATCAATATTTGTAATCACAATCATATCATATTTGAAACTAATAAGGCACACTCAATTAAAGACTTTTAATTGCCTATTATATGCATTAATATGAATTTATAAATGTGCGATGCATATTTAAATAAATTGAAATCATCCCTTATATGCCAACAATGCACAAAGTTATTTTATTTTATTGACTTTTAATTAATTATATGCATGAATATGAGTGTATAAATATGATAAATAATTTTTGAAATAAAACTACATATAAACTAGTATGATGCATTTTTTTCTAAAAAAATCATAGAATTGTTTGATAATGAGTGTTAAGTTGATTATTCATGCTAAATTTGGGATATTTGTCATAGATGAATGACTCCAAACTATTTGGTTGCATCGAATATATTTGATAGAGGACCTATTGCAACACGGCTTGAAATTAATATGATTCCACTTTCATTGGATTATTTCTATATAATATATCTCAATGTCTAACCATTAACATTTAACAAATTAAGGATATTCATACATGTATCATTTTTAATGGGATAACCATCTAGTTCTAATTGAGACAATATTTTCTTTTGAGTGCTTGAATACTAAAGTTTTACAAGAAGATTGAAACAAATTTTAATTGAGGAATTAGTTCCCTAGATTAATCATGACACATGGGAGGAAATAACTAGTTCCCTGTCCCGGATCCGGGTGCCATCGCCACTACCAATAGGATTGCAAGGGGAGACACGTCTACTCCTCCCTGCACTAGCTCCTAGACTCCGCATTAAAGGAGGACAAGACCATCACACAGCTGGCCTCCCTGCATGCAACTGATCGCATCGGCCACATGGCCTGGGGAGCGGCATTTATGCTCGTTCATTCTCCTATGTCCTCTCACTCGAGCTAGTTTCAACTCACATTAACTCTCTCTCGTCTGACCTCCTACCCGCTCCACGGATCCTTCTGGGTTATGAAGAACTAGTCTCACACACCAGCGGTCATTACGCATCTTCGTTACTCATTGTTTGCATCCTCAGCAAAGATTTCGGCCCCTGCTGAGAGTTCAGCTCCTTTGTTGTCCAAATCGATCACGAAGCGCACCAGAGGTACCTCCCGGCGTGGCTCCATTCAAGGCACAGGTAAAACTACATCTGCGGAGAAGGAAATACCTACTGACATCGGTTACAAAGACAATGTGTCAATGTCGGTTCGTCATCTGGTGGAAGATTGGGAGTCCAGGAGTGTTGCTAAAACCCTCGCCTTTGGTAGCCCTGGTACTCAGGTGAATCATTACTGGTTGCTCAAAAATTTCCTTGGCACTTTGGTAGAAGAAATGCTCACCAATTGGAATGTTTCCAAGATGACCATAATGGACACCAGGTCCAATATGGCTCACCTGGATGGCATCCTTGTTAATTTAGAATCTTGTCTCATGGGACGCAGGTACTCTTTATTCCCACATCCGTCTCCGCCCATGGGAGTTGGTCCTGAAGGTCATGTGGCTGGTACAGACGACGAAACAACTAGTTTCAACAAAGGCATGGTGCCTCATATGGTTGAGCAGGCAGCCGGCAGTTCTCTTCATAATTCTTTGGGCCTCGCTGTCTCCGAGGGCGTCGCTGCTGCTCCTGCTCCTGGATGCAACTCCGGTCCTGATTCTCCTGCTGCCATAGTTGTGCAAGGTGCTTCCCCTCCTGGGACTTCTTTCCTGGTTCCTTCTACAATCGACATCATCCAGAACAAGCGCCTCCAGAAAGACGAAGCAGAAGAAATTCTCTCACGCAAAGTAGAGCCTCTTCCCATCAAGCTCCCAGAGCAGCAGTGGACGGATGATTTTTTTGACCCCTGCCCCATCTATGAGGACATTCATGACTCCAAAGGGACGCAAGCCAGATCCTGATTTATGCACACCTGGTTTTACTACTCTGTTTTTTTCTCTACTCTGGCTTGTAGAGAGTTATAGTTTCATACTGTCTTTCTTGCTCGGTAGATATCTAGTTTATCTCTATAAGTTTGGTTTCACTGCACTTTTTTGTAAAATTGACACCTTGAACATGGACAAAACGCTATATTTGGCTTCTCCTGATGACTATAATTTTTTTGTACTATAATATAATATTTCCTTGCAGCTTACAAAAAAAAAAAAACTAGTTCCCTAGAGGAAATAGTTTCCCATCATAATGGATTGGCTTGAATTTTCATTTAAGCACTCTTAGTTGATGAACTTGGCTTTGAGTGGAGATAGATTAATGGTACCCAACATTGTTTTAAAATAACCAAATTAATGATGCCTGGCATTAATATACATAATATATTTAAGATATAGGTTCATATATTTCTTTCTCAAATCACCTCGACCACCACCGAACACTAGTTTATTGCATGATTACTTCCTCCCCAATGTTTCCTATTCAAGGCACTAAGAGGTTACAGAAAATTTAGCACATAAACATATTATTAAGCTTCTAGTAGACTATTTTCAACTTAGACAATGCAAATGAGGCACCCTCCCTCCACTTATGAGATCCTCGCAATAGTGTAGTTTGATCATCAACACCACACCCTAAGGTTGTGGGAAAGGGGGAGCTTGGAGTCGTTAGGTATTGAATTCAAACATTGAGACTTTGGTCTATTATCTACATCTATAATATCTTGGTTGGTTATCAAACACTATTACTAATTAATGAATTTATCTCTGATTGATTTCTTATAATTATAGTTGCTTTCACACTCCTATTGTGTATTGATACTTAGTTGTACTTAGCAATCCCATGTTTGACATGCTCATGGTCACTAGTTGGTTTCAAGACTTTACTAAAAGTATTTTTATGTTATCTTATCTTAACTTAATATGGTGATTTATAACTAACTCAATGTTGATGAAGTCCTTGACATGTTAAATTACCTTCCATATAAATATTTCTACTAATTCGGTAACCTCAAATATAGATAAAGAACGTCTTGCAGTGTTATATTATGCAATTATGTGTGCAACTTCATTGGATTATTCGCATATAATATATCTCAATGTCAAAGATATTAACATTTATAAAATTATTGATATTCATATATTCATCATGATTTATGGCCTACCCATCTAGTTCTAATTGAGATGCAATATTTATTTTTGAATGCTTGAATACTAAAGTTTTACTTGAACTAAATAAAAAATATTAATTGAGGAAATAGTTCATTGTATAAATTCTTCCAAATTTAATGGAATAATTCTTTAGGTTAATTTTTCTAGATTTAATAGAATATATATTTAAAGATTTACAAAAAAACCCAATGTGGATGAAGTCCTTGTAATAGAATACTTCCAAATTTAATGAAATATGTGTTATACCGCCGCTTATAAGGTAAAGTAATTATGTGTAGGTCCCTACACATGGACCATGACAACATAAGGTCCTAGTTTTTTCCTTATACAATGGAATGGTCCTCAAGATCCATCCCTAGTGTGCCCCTCCTCAATGTGGTGGCCATATCTCACATGTAGGATAAGGATTCCCTACAGAGTCCCTATGCAATGATGTGGGTTATACTATGAAATAACCATGATCCCTATAGGAAAATGTTCTATTCTAACAACATGGGTTTTGGAATCAAACCATAGATTAGTGACCAAGAAGCATCTATGATGTGACAAACCTAAAAATGGCCACCATATCCATGTCATAAGGAAAATATGGGTGAGGACCTCATGGATGGCCTATGTAGAATGCGAAAGATACATGTTACCAAAACTCTGGATCTTCACCCTAGACCATGACTTGGGTCATGAGAACCACCCTTGGTGTACTAAAACTTCAAATATGACACCAAATCTTTCTCACATTCCAAAGATTGCCTATGCATGGCCTATGTTGTGGCGTAAGGCCCCACACATGGATTATGATGGTATTTTGACCTTGGACTGTGTCTAATGTCATGATAACAATCCTCAGTGTTCCAAACTCAAAATATCCATCATATCCTGATCACATGACAAAGATTCCCTTTGTAGGACCTATGTGGTATCCAAGGGATATAAGGATGTCTCATGATCCCCATAGACAAATATTAGGGTATAATACACTACAATTTGGCATTGAACCATGTCACTAGCACCAAGAACCGTGTCTATTGTTCTCAACTTCAAAACGAGCACCATATACCACTTCCATGCCAAATATTACCTATGGAGGTCCAATATGGTTGTTTCAGACCACACACATGGACCATGATCTCCATAGCAAAATGATACAATGTAAGGTCCTATCTTTTTCATACCATGGAATGGTCCTCAATATCTATCCCTAGTGTGCCCCTCCTAAACGTGGTGGTCATATCTCACATTTAGGATAAGGATTCCCTACACAGGCCCTATGCAATGATGTGGGTTCTATGCAAAGAACATAAGCCCCATAGGCAAATGTTCTATCCCAACAAAATGGGTTTTGGTATCAAACCATGGATTAGTTACCAAGAAGCATCCATGATGTGAAAAACATCAAAATGGCCACCATATCCCTGTCACAAGGAAAATATGGACTAGGTCCTCATGGATTGCCTATGTAGAACCCGAAAGCCACATGTTATGGACTAGAACTCTGTATATTCACCTTGGAAAATGACTTGGGTCATGAAAATCAAACTTGGTGTACTAAACCTTCAAATGTGACAACACATCTTACTCACATGCCAAATATTTCCTATGTTGTGGTTTAATGCCCCACAAATGGCATGTAAGGCTTACAGATATATTCCATGGACTTAAAACCTAGGTTTTTGCACCAAACCATGCCCTTATTCCCAAGAAACATATCAAGTTTTTTAGACCTTGAAATCAACACCATATAAAACTTGGAGGCCAAATATTATGTATTATGGGCATGTGTGATGGCTCGAGCAATGAAACATGGCATGTGATCTCCATAGAAATATATGTTGTGTCCCTATAAGTTAATCCCAAAACATAGCTTGGTTGTAAAAAAATATTCATGGTGTTATACATCCCAAAATGGCCACCATATCCCATTCACAAGACAAAAACTCCTTCTGTAAGACCTATGTGATGGACTTTGGCCCCACCCAGAGTTAGGGTTCATTTATGGGTAATTATGGGTAAATGAAGGGTAATTAGGGGTTAATTAGTATTAATTTAGGGGTAATTTGTGGCCAATTATGGGTAAGGTCATTTAGGGGTAATTATTGGGTAATAAGTTGTATTAATTAGGGGTTAATAAGGGGGAAATTATGGGGTGATTACGGTTTAATTAGTGGTAATTAGGGGTCAATTATGGGTAACTAGGTGTAATTAATGGTAATTATGGATAAGTAGGGGCCATTTAAGCCCAAGGGCTTAGCTAAACCAGTCATTTCCCATGATGTTGGGCATTTAGTTAGGTTCATGGAGGCATGTACCCATTTCGAATACCTGTGTTTGAGGCACACTAGTCTACATTGATGGGTTTACTAGGGAATATGCCATCTATGAATGTTTGGAATCATCCCTTAGATTTCTCCACGAGGTTTTCCTTGGAAAAAAGTAGGGGTCATTTAGAGGTTATTAAGGGTTAATTATTGGTAAGCATGGATAATTTAGAGGTGATTAGTGGTCAAGTAGGGGTCATTTAGGTGCAATTAGTGGTTCATTGGGGATAATTAGGGGTCAATTATGAGGTTAATTAGGGGTCAATTATAGGGTAATTAGTTATAAATTTTAGTAGTCTTTGAGAGGATGGATATTGAGAACATGCTTGAAAAATATATTCAGGGCCCTAAAAGTCATGAGAATTGAACTTTTGGAAGTGGTCTTTAAAACACCGCCTCCAAAAGTAAAATTCTCTTGACTTTGAGGGGGGGTTTTCGGAAAGCCACCTTGAAATATATATTTAGGGGCGGGTCTTTCTAAAAACCCCTCTAAACATCATGAAAGTTTAAGAATTGGAGGCAGGTTTTTACAAACCGCCAATGAAACTTCAATTCTCGAGACTTTTGGAGGGTTTTTTATTTTAATTTCCTTGAAAAGGATCGTTAGGGGGGTCTTTTAAAACCTCCCCCGAAAATTCATGAGAATTAAACTTTTGGGGGAGGTTTTAAAACAAGCGCCCCCAAAAGTCTAATTCTCATGAATTTTTTTTTTTTTGTGGGGGGGGTTCTAAAAATACCTTTAAAAACACCTTTAGGGGGGTCTTTCTAACCCCCCCCCCAAAAAAAAAAAAAAAAAATTCTTTAGATTTGGACTTTTCGAGGCGATTTAAAAAAAAATGCCCCCAAAAGTCCAATTCTCACGACTTTTGAGGGGGGTTTTTAGAAACTTCCCCCAAAGGAGTAAAAACACTTTTTGAGGTGGTTTTAGCAATATCACTGCAAGCCAAAACCCCCCTGAAAGGGTGATTTGTTGCAGTGTACCCACTTTGACTTATGCATCCAATCATTTAATTCTTCCAAGAGGTGGTTGAGGTAGTTATTATTTGTGGGAATGGAGAGGTATGGCTATCCAATTTTTGTGTATGGGAAAGCCATCATTTTGGAAAACCATGTTTTTCTTCCTGGGAAAGGAAAAGACCCATGAATTTTCTCCCTAACCCATCATTCATTATTCAATCTTCCTCTCTCATGCAATTCTAGATTGAGGGGTGTTTTCCTCCACATTTTTCCTGGGTTTTCCTCCATTTTTCTAGCGGGGAGGTCGTTTTTAATGTTACAGAATGAATGGGAGGAAGAGGAATTTAATTTGGTGGTTCAAATGGGTCGTTTGTTCCATTTGAATGTTGGCATGCCTGTGTAGAAAATCAATTTGTTCCCTATGGTCATTTTCCCCTCTCCCAAATTCGTTTTTAGTGTGCCCACGATTTTGAGAACACTCTTGGAAATCATGTTGTGTAAATCCCATAGCTAAAATGTTTTCCATGCACAACATTTATTCCTTTATTTTATATGGATTCCTTGTTTTGGATTGTACTTGTGTGTGTAAGCAACTAGGAGTAGAAGAGGATTTAGAATTGGCTTGATAAACCTAGTGAAGAGTGTAACCTCCCAAAGATGATAGGGCTTTTGCTGCCTTTCTATGCACACCTTGAAGAACACTAGAAGGGAAGGTATGTCTTGAGGGACTGTGGATCAGTGAAGGGGGTAATTCCTTTTGTTGGGTGTGTAGGTATTGTGGGGGCCCAACTAGTTAAATCTTGGATAGTTTCCAATGGCTCTGTGGTTGAGCTCCCTAGCTTAACAATTATTTCCTTTCTACTTCCTTTACATCCTGATAAACCTAGTTGTGGATTGGCTTGGATGAGATGTGATGTATACTTGGCTATGTAGGTTCCCTTATCCTTGTGGAAATCATGCCCATCTCAGGGGTGGCAGTTGTGTTGAGATATTGATGAACACAATTGGCATATGGTTGGGTGGAACGTTGCAGTTGCATAGCCAGTTGCTCGGAACTACTTCATTTCAAGATAAGTATTCTTTTGTATTTCAATTATACAATGTTTTTAATTAAATACTGTTATGATTATGCAAATAAATGTATGATAGATGTGTGTAGTATATTTTGTTTCCATTGTATATGTTTATCTATGCATATGCACATATGTATTTTGTTTGCATGAATTTGTAAATGATGATGGGGCTAGAGTTGTGTAAGAATTATCCTGGATTAAGTGTCATGTTCCCTTCCTCGAGTTGGATTGATGGAAGGGGATGTGACAATAACTATCACACTTAACCCCCAAAAATAAGTGATATTGCACCTACTACCATTGACACACTAACTTATTAAGAAATTGATTGACTCTAACCACTATGACCTTGGACAAATAATGACAAAGACTCCATAGCAGTGGTCTTAAACCACTACCTTTTGTCAAAAACTATAGAGATGGTCACATAGCATCATCAAAAACTCATTAGAATGATCATTGGTGACAAACATTTTTCCATAGTCACCAAAAGTAACCAAAAATAATATTGGTGAGGGTCAATAAAAGATCGTCACTAGAAGTATCACCAAAGAGAGAATTAGCAACGAGCCTTTAACAACCCTCGCCAAAAGTGTCACTGAAAAGGGATTTGGTGATGAACCTTAAAGGACCAAGGCAGTTATAATGATGATTTTTTAAGGAATAAAATCGTATGCGACATTGGTGATGACCCTTAAAGGTCTATCATAGGCATGACCCTCATCAATGACTTTTTTATTGTAATGGCATTCCTTCAACTTCAAATAGAATATTTCCCCTTCTTAGATTGATGATGGTATCATTTTCTATGCCCATTAAATTCCTTTTATAAAGGGATGGAGATCCTTACCATCTAATATTTTGATTACTTCAAAATCAAACACCATCTTGAACCTTGCAAGGTCAACTTCAACATTTTCCCATGGATATAATTTGCATTTATTAATGAGGATCAATTAGATAAGGTATAAGACTATCTAGGAGTTCCCATAAATTCTTGATATTACATAGGTACAATGTTCACATTTGATCCCAGATCCAACATGTCATGTTTGAATTCATATCCTGATATCAACATTTAGTTGCAATTCCCTATTAGTCCTTGTACTTATCTTCTTTGCCACACTACGTGAATGTATTTTAGGAATGGGAGCACCAATATTTTGTCCGCGTTATTCTCATGTAATTAAATTTTTAACAACAATTGGAAACTTCTAACATAAGTGTTCACTATCTAAAACCTAATTGATGGATGTTTTTACAAAATCGTTGAGTGTTTGATTCGATCCATGCTCTTTAGTTGAAGTAGATTATACTATGTGACCTTCATTATTAGTCGTAGAATCAGCGTCATATACCTAGGTCATCATATTGTTGTTTCTTCCTGTAGTTGTCATTGCTTCCCTCATAATATCCTTTGCATCTTTAGAATTATACCTTTGTTGAGTTGTATCGAAGTTCATTGCAAGGGATGTTTCCCTAAGAATATGTAATGGAAATTTATAAAAAGTTTCTCTATTCATGCAAGCCCTTACCTTAATTACAACATTCAATTTTTGGATTCCATTGACTTTAGAATTTCTCAATTTGAAGATATCCATATTAGAATTCCTATACTTGTTTCAAGACTTGATTTTTTACTACATGTTAGGGATATCATCCATGAAATGTCTAATGCTTCTACAATACCCACAACTTGGCCTTGTTAGGAGTGGATGATTTCTTGAGATATGTCATATCTCGTCACAACTGTAGCATTATACTATTCCCACTCAACCTTCACCTCAACCACCTCAAAATCCTCCCCATCCTTGTCCACACCTACCACCATGATATCATTATTTCTCTCCTCAACTCCAAATAAGGTTTTCTCAAACATTTATACTAGGGATTGCAATTCCTCACAATTTTCAATGTTCTAGGTATTTTATCAAAATAAATCACAAAATGATATCACCAATTTTTATGAATATTCATATAACATGGGGAATAATTGTGTGTGATGGACAGAAATTCATATATCTTTCAAAACACTAATGATGGCCCTCTTGAAAATGGACCTAGTGTAAGATTGTGTTCAATACTCTACCTTAAGTAATGGCATTCATTTGATAAGTGACCTTTTATAAATTGTGCACCATACTTGCTCGTTCATTTCCTCAACTCTTGCGGACTCGTATATATGTTATATATGTTTCTTTAAAGCATTGTTTTGGAAATAAGTTATATCCAGAGTTGTTCCAGAAGTGAGAGAAAATGTTGCATGGATTTAAAAGGTCACAAGGTATCCTATCATCAATTCAATTATCATGACCTACTCAAGAGATTCCCTTTTTGAATCCCACCTTTGTTAAATGAAAATAATATCAATCAAGTGAAAGAGTCCTAGACTAAACCATTACTTATATTGCATGTTAAGTATTTTTTACATTGCTTTTCTCATTTGGTCTCAATGCCTTTTATCACACTCCCATATACTTTATCCTATGATTTTCTTGATATGTATTCACTCGATGTAAATATACTAATCAACCTTTGCGTTTTGGATCAACCCTATAATAAAGGCTTGATTCCCTTGAGAACATGCTTGAAAAATATATTTAGTCCCCAAAAGTCATGAGAATTGAACTTTTGGAAGTGGTCTTTAAAACACCGCCTCCAAAAGTAAGATTCTCTTGACTTTTAGGGGGGGGTTTCAGAAAACCACCTTGAAACATATATTGAGGGGTGGTCTTTATAAAAACCCCTCTAAACGTCATGATAATTTAAGAATTGGAGGCAGGTTTTTACAAACCGCTGCTGAAACTTCAATTATCAAGACTTTTGGAGGGGTTTTTTTTTCAAACTACCTTGAAAAATATCTTTAGGGGTGTCTTTTAAAACCTCCCCCAAAAATTCATGAGAATTGAACTTTTGGGGGACATTTTAAAACAATCGCCCCCAAAATTCTAATTCTCATGACTTTTTTTGGGGGGGGAGTTATAAAAAATACCTTCAAAAACACCTTTAGGGGGGGTCTTTATAAACCCCCCTGAATCTCCAGTTTTGTCAGGTTCCACAACATGTCCTCTTATTTCTTCTTCAGGGTCCCGACAATGGAATCATTTGTTGACACAATTTTGTCGATAGGGGTTCACTTCACACTATCGTCAACAAACACCAACCAAACACCCTTAAGAACTGGCCCAGAAAGGTTTTACCCTTTCCGGCAACACCTGCGAAGCGAGTGAAGTCTCACCCGAGATGGTTAAGGGGGATGTAGGAACCAAGTTTCCACAGTGGGGAAATGACATGCATATATTCTTACTCTATCGCAAAAGAAACCAGTGAGTTACCTTCGCATCATGCTTTGAAACTCAAACATACATTCATCATTCGCATATTCACTACGTAATCAACATTCGCATTAACAGTGTAAAACTCGCAATCGCATCAATCAAAAATTACATAATAATAGCATTTAAGCACAACACGGTATTCATTATTTGACATAGAAAGAGATAAAAGGGACATATCCGAACATCTTCATGCATTAACTCATCAAAAACCTGCCATATAACCTTCCCAGGGACAATTCAAAATACCCTATTGAGGATCCATACAAACTTGTCAAAAACAGAGCAAAACATCACACAAGTCAGTCACTTGGTTATTGATCAACTTGTGATCTCCTTCTCGGATAGCCAACTATGGCGGTTACAAAATGGTCCAAATGACCCTTTCTAACTAACTAAACTAATCTTGTGCTTCTATCGGCTCCTTGTTCTTTGCGAATGGTCCTTTCTTCCGCGGAGAGTCCTTCTTCACTGTTGTCAGCTTTCACACTTCATGCGGTCTAACCCCATTCCAACAAGCCCCCAACACACACCTATGTCTCGCCCTCAATCCACCTCGGCTTGCTCTCTTGGAACTGTTCTCATCCTTCGTTGTTCTCTACTTCTAAGGTTGTTCTTTCCATCTGGGGATTGTTGCCATGTACTTCTCAAACTCATCCTCCAGTCTCTTGGTCGTTGTCATGTACTTCTCGAACTCATTCTCTAGTCTCTTGGTCATTTTCATGTACTTCTCAAACTCATCCTCTAGTCTCTTGGAACCTTCATCATCTATTCCTTCGCGATCGGCTACTACCTTTGACCTGGGCTTGCAACTGGACATAATTTTATCAATAGCATCAACTTGTGGAAAGGGCGTAGTGTTCCGGCTTATCTGTTTCACACATTTGATCATCCTTTACTAATTCTAGCATGCCTTTGCTCTTGTTACGTCTGTGGTCGGAGGGACCACAGCTCTTCTAACACTCGAAACTTGCTTAGACATATTGGGTAAGACTTCATCTATGTTTTTCCTGAGACCTGGTTCCTCTGCATCTGTTGGTTTCTCATGAACACTTGTTGTTCATGCCCTTAGCGCACCTTGGGTGCTTCCACTGGAAATGAAATGCACCATTGCAACTCTCTCACTTCCTTTTTCCACAACTTCCTTGGAATTTCTTAGTCGACTAACTGACGCTCTTCATTCAACTTATTGAATCTCTTCATTTGAATTACAGACTCCCTTCATTCGACTTAATAACTTTCTTCATCCTCTTCACCTGTATTTATGCTTGCTCCTTGTGACCTTGATGCCTGATCAAGTCATTCGTGAAATATTTCCTATGTCCATCAGATTTTGTCCTCAAGTGTGTCATCATAAACCTCCATCGTCTTCTAGTGATGCTTAGCTGCAATAATCATTCTCTGATTTGAATCCCGCATGTTAAACATGCTAAACATCGACGAGCGACCCGTCTGGCCATGTCTCCCACTTTTTGTCATAATTTCTTTTTTTTCTTTTTTTTTTCACCTTGTGGTAATTGATTCCCCAACATCAGTCCTTCGCTGGGGTCACTCCCGTTCATGTCTTTTGTGCTCCTAGGACCTCAGGTTCAACTGATACGGTTGTTGCGCATCAGGTTTTAGTGGGATTTTCATCTCGCCTAGGTCCCTAGAAATCTCTTTCATCTCTGAAAAGTTTGTCGGGAACAAGTCCTGAAACTCATGCAATAGGTCGGTCATCTTGGAAATGGTGGATTCGTCCCAGTAATCTCTGATGCTTGCAAACTTGGGATTTTCTTCAGACCCAATGTTCACTTTCTTGATTCACAAAGGCTGTTGAAACTTGTCAGAAGGCATATCTGGTGCCTCGACACTACGACTTCCTTCTGACTCTGGTATATATGTATCCCTTGGATCATCCTCATCATCTGGCTCTCTTGTTATCTTGTAGCATTCAATCAGCATTTATGTTGTTGCATTATACTGAATTCCCATAGGTCTCTATGTCGAAACTGCTTCGAGTACTTTCTCACGTACCTCCTGTAACGCGCTGTGGATGAAGGGGCTTTCGTTGGAGAAACTGGACGTTTGGCTAAAGCCAATAGTTAGTTGTTCCCATGAGGTTGTTCCGCGTCACAGTTTTGTTGCGATGCGGGACTTCATCCAAGGTGTGAATAAATGCATGGACCCATTCCTGTTTCGCTCGTGGTCCCCATTGGCTTTCACATTCATTCAAATGCTCCTTCGGATCGCCTCTGCCATCGTACTTACTTTTGCAATATATTTTAGTGTTGCCAAACCTAACTTCCATTAGGTGTCGACATAATGGCCAGTTGGTTATTGTTCACTTGTGCGTTTCCCACCATCGCGCTGGTGTAGCCTTCGGGGCTTCCTCCAAGGCCAGTAGTCATTTTGGTTCTACCACTTTTTCCTCAAAATCGGTGATAAATGCAGCCAAGTTGGGAAACCTGTCATATGTTGGCAATTTGCACTCTTTTGTAGCTACCCATCTCAAAGACTGGGTGATCCATGCGCACCTCCTAAATGATACTTCATGCAACCGATTCTGCTAGTTTTCAAGTGCCTCATCTGAATCTGACAATGCCGAGCTGCTACTGCGCCATACTAACTCTCCATATGCAATCAGATTGATGTAGTCTTCGGATATGTTGTAGAGATTGTCCCATCCCTCGTTGGCTCAACATATCTCTGCCCTTTTGTGAGATCAAGAGGTGCGACTACCCTCATCTCGTGGTTTTCAAACGATATGGTTCGTTTCTTGAAATTGATGATTTCCTAATTCTCCATTGCCCATTCTATCCCTAGCAGCACTAGATAGGGGCTTTTGTTGTCGAAAATATCTATTACATTGAAATCTTCTTATGATTTGATTCCTTCTATCTCAACTGGGACCTGGCACAATCGACCAATCGAGGTGACCTTACTTTGATTCGCCAGTTGCAGTTGTACTAGGGACCAAGCCAACTATGGTTTCTCCATCATTTCCTAGGTCTATTTTGTCAGAATGTTTACATCGGACCCTAGGTCTAAGATAATGCAGTCAACATCAAATGCTCCAATTTTTGCAGATATTCTCATCTTTCTTCCTATCTTCCTCTTATGTATTTGATTGACTGTTTGCTCCTGTCGTGGATCCTCCCATCGATGCAACAAGCTGGATATCTCCGTCAATGCGTCCTGATCTTTTTTCAAATCTAGGCAGCTTTCTAGGAAGTCTCTCAAAGTGCTATCCTTTTTCTACGAAATCGTCATGTCGAATGTTGGCGGCATATCATACATGACTTCTTGTTGGTGAAGAGGTGGTTTCCTCATCTGCCTCATGCCTCTTGTGCTTTCAAGAAGATATCCCTTTCTGCTTCTACATCGAATGTGACTTTTTTTCTTGTTGTTAGTCGGATGCTATCCTGTGACCTGTCGGCCCCTGTCACAACTCCTCCTCAGGTTACTACTCCAACAGTCGCATTTTGACTTTTGACCTCTACTGATATCTTCTGTACCACTGGTGGTGGATTCTGATTCTGATTCTGATTTGGTGGAGGTGGGGGTAGGTTCTTAGTTTACCACTTCGTGATGAGATGAGGACAGTCTTCGACACCATGATCCGCAGCGCTATAGTAAGTGCATGGTGGTGTTGGATTCAGGAAATCCATCTGGTAATTCCCCTGTTGACTGCAATTGTAACATATGATTGGTCCTCGACCTCGTCCAATAGCTGCTCCTCGGTCGGCACTAGCACCTCAGCCTCCGTGGAACCCCCCTCTGAAACCTCCTTGCAGTGGCCCGTATGGCGGGTACTGCGGTTGTGAGTATTGTGGTTGACCATATTGCGGTGGTTGAAATTTCGGTTGTGGATACTACGGTTGACCAAATTGTGATTGACCATACTGCAATTGATCATACTGCGGTTGTGGATGGTAGTGAGGCTACTGGCTGTATTGTTGTTGCTGCTATACCAGCGGTTGATCTTCTCCCTTCATAAAAAATGTATCCGCAGTCCTTTATTAGAGTAGGTCATAAGCCCTGCACTGTTTCTCGTCATGGCCAACTGATCAAAATAATTTGCAATACAAATTCACCGGCTTCGACACCATCTTCTGTAGGTATATGCATTCTTCTGGTCGATGTCCTCTCGTCTGATAAACGCGACACCAAGGAATCCCTCCCTGACTGAGGCGATTTGGTGCACCCGATTGTAAATAATCTCAAAATTCTTGGCATTGATCCTTATGATGTCCTTGTTTTTTGCATCTAGTGCACCATACGTCTTCATGGACCTCTTTTCCCTTCTTCATATCTTGTAACTGGATTTTCAGGTTTTCCAGCTGCACTTGTATTCGATCCATGCCTAACCCTGTTTCTCTGATCAGTGAAGCCTCCAGCTTCATTACGATTTCCAGCGCTTCTACTTGAGTCACTAGTTTTTGTTGCATCAGCAGCCCACGAATGTGTGGCACCATTCTTGCGATAAACCACTCTTTATGCTGCATGTCGCTCATCCCGAAACTCACTTTTTCCATTAGCATTTTATACCACTTGTCAAATTCCCATACTGATTCGTTTGGAAACTGCTTGATTTTTTTGAGCTCTGTAATGTACTGTGACTCAAAACTTGGTTTTCTAAATTCATCAATCATCCCCACCTTGATCTATGGTAATGTTTTATCTGGAGTTCCTATCGGTACCTTGGTGAATTTCATATACCAGTCTAGCGCACGGTGTGAAAATCCTCACAGCAGATCTAAGAGCTGATGTATACCTCACAAGAAAGATTATGATTAAGCAGGAAGATAGAAGAAGAGTGGTCAATGCAATGTAAATGAGAAACAGAATAATAATACAGTAGAACTCGGATAGAAGCAAAATAACTTCACACACACTAATTCATTAATCACAAATATGAACAATAAATAGTACAATGGTGGAGAGGATTCGAATGCCAAGGTGGAAATTCGAATTAGCCTCTCATAGAGTGATCATCATATCAATAAAGTGTCATCAGAGCACAACTAGGATTCCTCATCATCATCAGTGGAGTCATCAATGCACAAGTAACTGTCAACCAGATGTCAAACTGAGTCTAACTAATTGTGGTAGGTGTAATTGGAACATGGAGGCACTAACTGAATGAAGGAGGCTCAGTGGAGGGTGCATGAGGAGCTAACTAGAGTCAGAATGGGCAGTCTAGTCTCATTGGACGTCTATAGGAGTGATACAGTCAATTGAGAGTCAGTCTAGCCTTAAATCAAGGAAAGAACTGAAAATAGATGAAGTACAACTGAATGGTAGGTGAGAGAGGGAGCATGAGATGCATGCAACTACATGCAGGGTGCACTAAGCACTAGGAGGGCTAAAAATGATCAATGAGAAGCTTCCGGGGATAGCTAACTGAGGGCTAGGTGCTGGGATTGATGATTGGAATGCATGCAGAAATGCATGCAAGACTGAAAATGAAAATAATGAAAATACCGGTAGGACTAGGATGGAGTATAGGAATATCCTAACACACGACCGTTGAGGGTCGTCGCTAACTGTCCCTTTTTTATATTTTCGTCTTGGACCTATTTCACAGTCCATACTGCCTCACACAAAAACCAATATTGTTTGGGATCCTCGGTCCCATTACCCTGGAAAGTTGAAATTTTTGCATCATCACCTTCCATTCTTACGTTTCTACTGTTATTATTTATTGATCCACTAATCTTACTACTGTTCTGGCATGTAGGATAGCTCTGTGAATAACTTGTATTTCTCCCTATCAAGTTTTTAGTAGTGCACGGAGTTGAAGGTATGTTGTATCTTAGGGACTTCCCATCTTTGGCTTCTGGGGTAACCTGTTCACCTTCTTCTTCATCGTAATAAGGTCACTTTGTCCCTTGTGGTCTTGTTTCGTAGTCTTTCATTCTCGTCCCCTTAGGAGACTCTCTCTCAGTCCTCCTCTTCTTCTCTGGTCGCCGAAATATCGCCCCACTTCTCAAGGTACCACAATCTTCCTCAGCCTCCCTTAAAAATTCATCGTCGCTCATGTCCATCTACCCCATATCTTTCTATTGGGCCCACATTCATGCGGTACCTACAACCTCCGTACATTGATCTTCTACTCGTCGAAATTCATCCTTAGTATACCCTTTTCACAGACGAGCATATTAATCCACAACGTCAGCAATAATAGGAATCTCCCTCTTAGTCCTTTGAAAATTTTCCTTTCTGTGTCACTATATGATTTGATTCTATCAACGACAAACTCAGTAATGTATCCCTCTACGATACTGTCTACCTAGAAGTCGATGACCCTTGAGACCCTATTGTCGACCTGTTTTAATTGTTGGATCAGTTCTGGAGTCCAGTGGTCAGGTTCACCTCCATAACAATGGTTCTTCCGAAATGTCAGCTGCGCCAACCATTTGTGAAGAAATACTGGGAATTCGTCGAAAAACACCTCATGGATTTCTGAATAAATATGCTTTTGCAGCCAGTTGTTTTTCATTTCCCCATGGTTGCGATTTTCTCCTTCCGCGAATTCTTTTGTCTTCTTATCGAACCAATCCTGAATCTTCGGTTTCGTCGGGTGCCACAACATGTCCTCTTCTTTCTTCTTCAGGTTCCCATCAACGGAACTATTTGTTGACACAGTTCTGTCGACAGGGGTTCACTTCGCACTGTCGTCAACAAACACCAACCAAACACCCTTAAGCACTGGCCTAGAAAAGTTTTACCCTTTCCGGCAACACCCGCAAGGCGAGTGAAGTCTCACCCGAGATGGTTAAGGGGGCTGCAGGAACCAGGTTTCCGCAGTGGGGAAAGGACATGCATGTATTCTTACTCAACGCAATAGAAACCAGAGAGTTACCTTCGCATCATGCTTTGAAACTCAAACATACATTCATCATTCACATATTCACTATATAATGAACATTCACATTAACAGGGTAAAACTGGTGATCGCATCAATTGGAAATTACATAATAACAGCATTTAAGCACAACACAGTATTCATTATTTGACATAGACAAAGATAAAAGGGACATATCCGAACATCTTCATGCATTAACTCATCAAAAACCTACGGTATAACCTTCGTCAGGACAGTTCAAAACACCTTATTGCGGATCCATACAAACTTGCCGAAAACAAAGCAAAACATCACACAAGTCATTTGCTTGGTTATTGATCAACTTGTGATCTCCTTCTCATATGCCCTTAGGCTTACATTCATAGTCCTATTTATAGCCAACTATGGCGGTTACAAAATGACCCAAATGACCCTTTCTAACTAACTAAACTAATCTTGTGCTTCTGTCGGCTCCTTGTTCTCCGTGAATGGTCCTTTCTTCCATGGATGGTCCTTCTTCGCTGTTGTTGGATTTTGCATTTCATGCGGTCTAACCCCATGCCAACACCTTGCGTGCTTAGAAGCTTCCTTTAGGGGGTAAGGTTTGGGTTTCCTCCATTGATAATGTTGTGGGCCTTAAACTTATATCTAATGCTAAGATCATTCTAAAGGTGATGACATCCTCTCCATGAGGCCAAGGATAACCTAGGCTAGTGATGTTTGTTTCTTTAAAATATTATTCATGGCCTTGGATACCTCGAAGCTTCCTTTAGGGAATAAGGAACCCGATTCCTTCCTTAATCATGTTTAGAGCCACAAGACCCATAAATACTACTCAAAACCATTTAATGGCATAGACATCGCTAGTCAAACACTAAAGATACTCTCAAGAATCCATTTGTATTTGTTCAAGTTGTCCTTTCTAGCTATGGATTCTTAAAAGAACTCTTTAGATATTAAGGCCCAAGTTTCCTCCCTCGAGCATGTATAGGGAATCCAATACCCATACCAAGTTCTCAAAAAATTATAATGGCACTAATATCCCCACTTAGATGAAAAATATTCTTTTAGGAGGTCATGTGTGGTGTTTGTAGGCATTGTTCTTAGCCAAAGATTCCTAAAAGTTTCCTTTAGGACCTAAGGCTCACTCTTTTTCCCCAACCATGTGCAAGGAGTTGACACCTATAATTAGTCCTAAAATTGTCTCCATGTCACAAAAAATCCACTCATAGGCCAAGATACCGTGGAATGATCCATTGTAGTTGTTTAACATGACATTCTTGGCTATAGATACCTAGAATCTCCCTTTAGGTCCTAAGTGCCAATTTCCATTCCTTTAACAAGTCTAGGCCCTCAAGACCCATACCAAATACTCAAAAACTTCTAATGGTTCCCATATTCCCAGTATAAGGAAAAACATCCCCTTGAGAGGTTAGAATTGGTAATTGGAGACATCATTCATAGACGTTTAGGACTAAAAATTTCCTAGATATATCCCAATTCTTGAGCTTCCTACATCAACCATGATTAATACCTCAACACATAAGCATATTGCTCAAGAAATCGTAATGGTGCCCATATCTCCACTTGATGGACAGGGATACCCTCAAGAGATCATGTGTGATGTTTAAACAAGATGTTTTTGGCCCTACTTACCCATATCCCAACTCAGAAGAAAATGATATTCTTAGGAGATCGATTGTAGTGGTTCAAGGTGTTGTTGTTGAATTAGGATACCGAAAATATTGTTTTAGATCCTAACTCTTAGGTTCCTCACTTGTCCATGTCTATGGTCCAATGACTCATCCTTGGTGCTAAAAACCTTCTAATGGTGCCATATCATCCCTTAGAGGCCAGATATCCTACGGCCATGTGTGGTAGGTTAAGGGTTTATTCATGTCCCTTGAGTTTCAAAGGCTACATTTTAGGACTAAGGATATTATTTCATCACTCTATATTGGTTTAGGCATCAATACTTACACATAGTTTTCAAAATACCATAATGGTTCCAACATGATTTACTAAAGGTGAAGAATCCCCTTGAGAGTTCATGTGTGTTTGTTCAAGTTATTGTTATTACCATTGGAAGCACAAAATAACCCTTTAGGGCTAAGGCATAGGTTCATCCATTCACCATGATGAAGGCCTTGTGAACAATACCTTGTGCTAAAAAATTTATAATGGTTTCCACATCACCATTTTGAGGCCAAATATCCCCTTAAGAGGTCACATGTTTTAGTTCAAGGCATCATTCTTCATACTATATTCCATTAATATGCATTTAGTGCATTAGTATTAGGCATTGTATACTAACCATGTCCAAGTCCCCAAGACACATACTTGGGACAAGGATATGCTCAATACGTTGATGTGTGGTTGAAAGGAATTTTTCTTTAACCTAAGTGAATAGAACTTTACTTTACAGAATAAGGCCTATATTTCCTTCCTCAACCATGTTCAAGGAATAGAGACTCATACCTAGTATCCAAATTTTTCTAATGGCACTTGTATGCCCACTTGAAGGAGAGGATAACCTTGACACGTATTGGGTGGTGTTTTGAGGTATTTTTCATGGTCATGGGTACCTACAATACTTATTTGGAGGCTTATCCCCACATTCCCTCCCCAAACCATGTCAAATTCCTTAAAATCCATACCTAGTACTCAAAATATTCCAATGGATCCCTTAACCCCACTCAAAAGAAAAGGATACCCTTGAGAGGTGATATGTTGTAGCCTGAGTTGTTGCTATGAGCCCTAGATACTTAGAAGCTTCCTTTATGACCTAAATTTTGGGTTTTCTCCCCAACATTGTTCCCATATCCAAGAGCCATACATAGTGTTGAACAACTTTTTAATGTCATCAACATCCCACTAATAGGTGAAGGGTGTCTTTTCAAGGTCATCTGTGGTGGTTTGAGGTGTTATTCTTGACCCTCTATGCATAAAAGTTTATTTTAGGGTGTAAATCCAATATTTTCTTTGTATACCATGTTCATAATCTCGAGACCCGTACCTACTATTCAAAACCTTCTAATGTAATTAATATCCCCACTAAGATGTGAAGGATTGACTCAATAGGTCATGTGTGGTGATTCAAGCCATTGATATGGTCCTTGGGTGTCTAGAATGTGCCTTAAGATCCTAAGGCCTAATTTTCCTCCATTAACCATATCAAAGGCATCGACCCATGTCCATTGCTCAATTCCTCCTAATGGAATTGGTGCCTCAACTCATATGTCAAGGATACCCTTAAGCAGTCTTATATGGTCATTTGAATTGTCTTTCTTGACTACAGATTCCTAGATACATCTTTTAGGATGTAAATTTCAATTTCATTCCTCATCCATTTCTACCATACCTAGCCCTTAAAACCTTGCAAATTCCACCCATATCCCTATTCTAAGGAAAAAGATCCCCTCAAGAAGTCATGTCTTGTGGTTTGAGGTGTCTACATCTATGTTATCCTTGGATCTCTTAAAGCATCCTTTAGTGCCTAAGGCTTGGTTTCCTCCCTTAACCATGTAAATGGCTCCTAGTCCCATTTGTGATGATCAAAATCTCATAATAGTAATGATATTCGCACGCATAGGCCAAAAATACCCTCACAAGTCCATGTGTAGTGGTTTGAGGTGCTTTTATTGGCCGTATATGTTTAGAAGATACATATAAGACTTAACGTAGAAGTTTCATCCCTCAACCATGTCTACAACCTTGAGACCCTACCTAGTGCTCAAATATTCTTAATGAAACTAATATCCATGAGACAATTTCATAAATAATTATCAAGTTTAATAAAAAAATTCATAATTCAAGGAATTAAATTTCAATTCAAAGCACTTTTATCACCCTATTTATAATTTTAATAAATTAAAATTGATTTTCTCTCAATAATAATTTTGTAAAGTGCATTTATTGCACCAAATCTTGTTGCTCTACATCCCACTATGGGGGAGATGTTGTAACGTTTGTAATTGTAACATTTGTAGATGTTGTAACGTTTGTTCATAACAAAATAATTAAAAAAATTCATGCCGGCTCATAAAATAAAAATTATGGAAAATATTTTAAAAAAATCCATGTTGGCTCATAAAAGAAAATATTATGAAAATTAACTAAAAATCATGTTCGTTTATAAAATAAAAACTTAAAACTTAAACCCAGATCTATCAATCAAGAGAGATCAAATTTCTTGAGTTTAAATTTAAAAAACGAAATACACCTCAAGAAATTGGATCCCTCTCGGTGCTTGATAGATATGGGTTTAAGATGGATCTATGTTGGTTTATTTATTTCAAGTGACAATAATATAAAAAGTAAAGAGATGAATCAATTATTTACAATTTTTTTTAATTTGTTATATATATGTTGCTAAACCTCATATTAAAAAAATATATTTGCTTGAATAAAATAAAAGATAAATAATTGAAGTAGGTTATAGAAAATAATTACTTATGAGTTTGTTTTATGGTTGTTGCAAACCTTCATAATTAAATTTTATTTGTAAATGTTTATGTGGCAAAGGACTTATCACCACTTTATTGTACTTGTCATAGTATCATACATCATTTCTCTAATTAACATATACGATGTGCCATGCTATTTCCAATAAGATTAACAAATACTATCACCACTTTAACACCAAATAATATAAGTGGTGCTAATATCAACATATTAACACCACATAATATAAGTGGGGCTAACTTGTGATGCTAAACATGGATTTTGGCTAGTGATTAAAAGCTTATAATATTATTAAGAAGACCTATGGTGCCCGTGTCTTTCCTTATCCTAGATTCGTGAAAGCTTCTTTTATGACCCAAGGTAGAGGTTTTCTCCCTTGACTATGGATTACAAAACCATGGATTGAAGTGGATATAAAAGATAATCAAACAGCCTATTATAAATTGAAATAATCTTAATAGTTTTTTAACCCCAATAGATCCATCTTAAAGGGGATCTACCAAGCACCAAGAGGGATCAAATCTTTTAAAGTGCAAATCCTTTTTAGAGTGCAAATGTTGAGGAAGCCTTTTAATTTATCTAATTTGTGTAGTTTTAATATATATGCCCTTGTAAATGTTTTAAATAACCCACATGTTATTTTTATAATATTTTTTATTTTATTTTTAAAAACATGTGTCAAGTACCAAACTAGCACAGAAGGAATTACACGTCTCCCTTTAATGAGCTGTAAAATACCTTCAAAGCAATAACCTTTACACACGGTTCCATTTAAACATGTTAGTAAATTAAGTAAATCCCAATGCTCTATTCATAAACACAACTAAGAATATCAAGCATCCTCGAAACCTCAACAATCCTTTATAAAAAAAATTGAAAAATATGTAACCCAACCGTAGGTTCAAATATATACTGCGTAAGCGTAAAAATTAATAAATTGCAGAAATTCTAGATGCGGAACCTTTTAAAATACATCTTGGATTTCTGGAATAAGATCACAAAGTATGTATATAATTAACATTACCTCAAAATGTTTTGCTATGACAGAGAGAATAGTCTTTGAAATTTATGTTTTACAATGCCGGAGAGAATAGTCTTTGAAAGTTAGTTTGAGATTGTCTTACACATTGACACTTGCACCTCCCTAAACTTGGTTTACATAATTTCACGAATTGATGCAAAACCAACCATTCAAAATGTTTACATAATAGTCGTTGAAAATTACATTAGAGACTGAGACTTGCATCTCCATAAACTTGATTTACATAATTTCGTGAATTGATGCAAAATCAACTCCATTTTACACGACTTTTTGATACTTGACAAATGAAAGTTGGCGGTGGATTTCCCAACGGTCGAATCCACCAACTGTTTGCATCCCCCTGGCGTCCTCTTAAAAGCTAAATGGCGGCCCGAGGAAGACCTTCGAGCTTAGTCATCAACAAACTACAAGAAGAAAAACCATTCCTATTCCTACATATTAACATTCCACAAATTTCAAGAAGAGAAAAATCCAAACTATGCAGCTGTTTTCACACACAGACATAATGAAGAGATAACCATTGGCATGGAGATTCATCACACAGAAAAAAGGCATTTTCTTCACTGTTTTTCTTGTTCCCAACACTGACGTATACAATGTTATTCTGTAGAAGATTCCTAAGTACAGAGTCATCTGTAGCTTGCATTAGTTGCCAGGATGGCGAGGAATGAAATGAAAAAAATTCTGAAAATGCCCCCCACCGGACCTTGAATCATTAGATCTGGAAACATTTCTCGACTCCTGTACTGATTGCGGATTCGCACGAGCCATACCAGAGGGATGCAATGGAAATAACTCCAGTGTCGGTAGTTCAGATAAATTGCCAGCATTTGCAGTCTGATTATCATCTGTAGTACCATTTATCTGAGAACCCACAGGGATCCTTGAATAGGTCATCTGTAACAACACTGATCTATATTCAATGCATTGATAAATAACGAAATCCAAAGAAAATAACACAATTTGGAAAAATAAATGCTCTTATATATTAACCCTTTACCTTTGGCATGACGGCAGCCGATTTCTGCTCTGTAGAGAGAACTTCTGATAACAAAGCTTTGAAAATTTAAAGGGAGTAGACACAAATGCATTGCAATGATAAAGTAATAAATATGAGGAAATAGCAAACCACTAGCTTTACTTCGAAAATTGAAGGAGTTATCGCAGAGCTTCTTACTATTTCTGTGCGAAGTGCCTGCCAAGGAGGGTGGTTGAAGAAACTGATTGATGGATGGCACTCTCTCTTGTTTCTGTCTTTGCCCTCTCGCGAGCTTTTCGATTTTGAAACCAGTAAAATACACTCTTGCCTTCAATGTTGCCATACATTCTCAGTCGACTGGCAATCTGCTCTATTTGATCGGGGTTGGGAGTGCGCAACCCTTCACTGTAAGTGGCTTCCAACAAAGCTATTTGTTCACTCGTCGGGTTCCATCTATTGCTTGTGGTGGATTGGCCTTCTGCCATTTCTCTGGTTTCTTGAGCTTTTTCTTCCCTTCGGCTCCTTCTCAAAATTTTCTTGAGAAAAAAGCGATGTGTTGATGTCGATTGAGAGCGTTGCATGCCCTCGTGGTAATAAACAGGAGAGAACGGAAGGGATAGGATTGCAGCAAATTACTTCTTCAAGTTCCAAGATTGGGAGAAACAACTAAGAAGTTGCGTGCAGCAGATTTTAGCTGTAAATGGAAATCACCATGTGAGTTGTCGTTGACTAATTAGAATGGGGCAAAGAAAACCAGGCCGAAAAGACGGAATGAATGAACTAATCCATATCAGTTATTTAATTGCATTTAAGATTATACAGGTTTCAAAGGAATTACCAGATCCATCTGAGTCATTTCATTGCATTTGATGCTTCCTCTCACGTGCATACAATTACCAACCTGTTTTGTAGTAATCTTCCACTGAATTCCTTCCTCGTATACCACAAATATAGGTTTTTTTACGTTCTAACTTTTCCATCTGGCCTTCCGGATCACCATACAAAAAACTCCATCTGGCCTTCCGGATCACCATAACAGGCAAGGTAATTAATAAACTTTGAGTTACGAACCCTATGCTTTGACTGTTTAAAGTCATCTAGTGGAAATTAATTTCAAATATTAATTCCATTATTCTCTCCAACCCTAATCTTTGACACGTTTTCGTCAAAATGAAATTAATTTCATTATTTACAGCGGGAAAAACCGGAAGGATTCATAAAATTCTAGGATTTTCTCATCTTCGAAAGATGCGTGTTTCTGAAATTATTAGATGTGCCTTTATAAAAATTAAGGATTCTAAATTATTAGACACGTCCCTTTTGAAACTTTGTAGGTTTATGAAATTATGGATATCGTTAAAATACATTGACATATGTTTATTATTTTATTCATTATTATTATTCATAAGTTATTATTTTATTCATTATTATTATTCATAAGTTATTATTTTTTAAAACTAATATATTGATATTAAAATGTTTAATAAAATACTATTTTAAATGATAAACAAAATTAAAATAATTTAATTGAATATTTGTTATTTCCATCCTCCAACTAGCAGTGAGATAGACTTATATTTTTGTTCTTTCATTGAAAGCTCTATTAAAAGTGGTAGCATATAAAGTGTCAAACCAAAGTGAGATAGAATCATGTTTTTGTTCTTCATTGAATGCTCTATTAAAAGTGGTAACATAGAAAGTATCACACCACCTTCCTTTTAATGTTTGTTAACTTAAATATGGGGAGAGGAATGTAATATCTTTTTGTTGAATTTGATGTTTATTTATATAAGAGTTTTTTTAATTTTATGTTTATCTTCTAATTGCTTTAAATGTTTTAATATTGAATTTTATGTTTTTTTTAATTTTTTATGATGAGTATTTATGTAATTCTGTATTTATTTTTATTTGATATCTAACTTAAAATTTTAAAACTAGCGAATATGAAATATCGTCAAATTATTTAAGTAATTATTATATCTTTATAGATTTAATTAATATCATTTTTTTTAAACAAACTAGATATTATTATTATTTATTTTTGAGAGAGATTAATTTATATTTTAATATATAAATAGTTGAAATTAACATTTTATTACTTATTTTGAGAAAGATTAATTTATATATTAATTTGTAAATAGTTAAAATTAACATTTCATATTTCTTTGTTTCTCATAAATGAAAAACTTTTAATAAAATTATATTAATAAAAAATTATCATAAAAAATATTATCCCGATGCTAAATCACTTTGACTTTTCTAAGTCCTTCCATAAAGGAAAGAAATCCTCAAAACTGCAAAATCACTTCGACTTCCTTTAAGGAAAGAGATCTTCAAAATTGCAAAATCACTTAGACTTTCCGAAGGTCTTCCATAAAGGAAGAGATGCCTAAAAAATGCAATCGAGTGCTTTAGATGAGACACAAAATAAGGACTTAAGAAACACAATTTTTGTGAGACTAGAGGAGCTTGCTTTATATTTCAAAGATAGAATTTAACTTTAATTTTTAGTAATATGATAAAGGATTTGTTCTTTTACTTTTAACTTCATAGTATTATTACATATCAAAAGATATTTGAAGAATTGTACTTTTAATACTTTTATTATTAAAGAAATGTTTGATCCACAATTCAAAGGATGTAGAATTAATATTTTAAATTTTGTTGCAATCTATTTTCTATTATCTATTCTAAAAGCATATATTAGTTTTTGCTAGGAAAATATTTCTCTTTCTAAATATTCACTTAGTAAAAAAATATTTTTAATCATTTTGATTCATCTTTTAAAACAAATTATGACCAAAAATCAAAGATTACACCCTATGTAGAAGTATTTTACAATTTCAAATAAAAAGAAGGGTTGCACACTATACAAAAGTGTGCAAAAGTCTATGATAAAAAAACAATCTTAGGAAACTAGCACATACTCATTGAACTTTGAGAAAACTCTAAATGGTATTCTTCTCATCAAAGGAAACATTTAACAACCTCTCAAAGCTTCTACAAGATTTGTGCTACAAAGAAATATATAATATTTACTAGAATTGGATTATTCCATAGTTTTGAATGTTAAGATGACACAATTGTATTTTACAATAGAGACCCCTCCCTCAAATGAATAGTATATCTCAAGATAATTTTCTAAGCTTGACTCCTCCCTCAAATGAATGGTATATCTCAAGATAACTTTCTAAGCTTGAGATCCCTCAAGGGATCTCATTATATATTGGGGAAAATAATAATTTGGATTTCAAGGTTTATATCTAAATAATAACCAAAGACTAAAAGTAATCTCAAGGTCATGACAAAAGGAATTGAGTTGCTTTAATTATCATTAAATGCATAAAAAAATTGTGCTTAACTAAATAAGAATAAACTCTCAATTTACAGTTGCATTAACCATAATTATATAATCAACATGTGTGAAACAATTCTTTTGTTGAAGCATTGAAAGACCTAATGTAATGTTACAAAAACTATCTCCATTAGTCATTGAGGCACTCCAATAAAGTTCTTCTACATTTACCAATCAAATATACTAGATGAAAGTTCATTTGGTTTATAATAACATCTAGAATTTTGAAAATGCACAATAAATGTGGAATTCCATTGCATATGCCAAAATTTGAACAAATGACCATTTAAAATTCACCATCATATGCAATAATACAGGTTTCAGTTTCTGCATCCATTGCTTTAATATAGTTTGAATGCAAGCTAATTATGGTCTCTCGTGATGTCTAATTGGCAATAAAAACATGGAAAAACTACAATGGCTATACACATATTTGTATCAATTTGTACCTATGTGACAAATATTGGAACCCTTTATAGTCCCACATCAAGATGGGGAATCACTCTGTCCCTCTCATGTGACTACATGATTGAAATATTGATAGACTTCTATGTTGTGATGAAAATAAATGTAAATAATAAAATTAATAAATACATATATAATATTCATCATTTCAAAAATTGATGTATAAGTTGGATTTGATCCTCAATTCACAAATTGCACTTAATTGATTAAGGGATGAGTTGGATTTCCTATATTTATCGGGGTCTCTATATTTGGAGAGTCAATCTTACCCTTGGGTTCATGATCTTTGACAACACCCTTGGCTTTACCATGTACATTCTAATGGGGGACATATGAAGAAAATTAGGATGAAATAACCAATTGTAGATATGTAACCACATACATATTTTATATTGAAACTTCTAGATTTCAACCATATGCTAACCAAGTCTCCTCCATTTGTTCTATGACATTGAGAAACTATTGAAAAACAATCCAATAATGTTATAAAATAAAAATAATATTATTTTATGTTTTGATTCTACATGTATTCTTGTGGCCAATTAACAATTAGTAAAGATAATTTAATCATACATAATTGTACAAAAATATACCTCACATCTAGGATGTAGCCCACAACTCTTATGAAACCAAAAATATGAATCCTAGAGTCTCACATTGTACTCTAATAAATCCTCAATGGGGTAGCTACCTAAGTATTAATACATCCACACATAGCACATTAGGATTTTCCAAATCATGTCGTTATCTAGATCTCTCTTTAGCTAAAGCAATGGTGGCATTGCCCAACAAAGTGCACATGGTTTCTATCATCATATCCCTCACCTCAAATCTAATATGTGGTAGGTATAGTGAGTATTATTGTAAAATGATACTACTACTCAACAATGGTATTGATATCACAAGAGGTGGTATATAAACATGATATCTACGAGCCCTGGGATACTCATAACTATGTCTCTTACTAGGAACATAAAAAATGATGATGTGAGCTACTATAATAAAGCTTATACAAGCACATCATGAACTCAACACACACACACGTGTGTGTGTGTGTGTGTGTGTATAAGTATATGTACACACACACACACCTCATCATTGTGGGGTAACATGACCCATACTCTAATAAATTTATCATAAACATGAGATGTTGCAACTTCAACATTAAAATCCTGTAGTTTAAATGGTTTCTCCGTTGGATGATAAAAAGGGATATAAAATAGAATAGCCCTCACATGATGTCCCCTCATCATGGCTTTCACCACATCAAAATTATGTCTCCCCTTAACCACACGCCTCTCCCCTATAATAAAAATATACCAAGGGGATCCCTATAGTCCTACCCTTTGATATAGTGTCATGAACTAATTGGCAAGAGAAAACATCATCAATATCAGTTTCCAAGTGGTACTTTTGACCCAAATGGCTTGGATCTCCCTATGAAACCAATTTCATTGTCTATATATTTCTTCTAGGGTAATTTGTGTAACCTCATTCTCCCATAGTGAGGGAGATGTGAGATGGCCTTATCCACTAGGCACCTCTACAAGTTATACAAAAAAACATGTATTAAAATATTCCTTTGCTCATGAAATCAAACATTAAAAATCAAATATAGTCATAACTAAACAACAATTTCCACAAAATACCTATGACTCAAACCTCCTCACTTTCAAATGATGCATGAATACTCTACTATGGACGTAGTGCAATACCTCTCCAGCTATCAATTGGTGTCCCCATGTGATTGGATGATGAGGTCATATGTGAAAGTAAAAATAAATATTACTCATGATGGTAACATTTCACTTATACAATTCAATAAAAACAAAATTATTTGCAAAACATACGAGTCCTATCACAGGTTAGAGGAGGAAAACCCCCAAGCTACCTAGGAGAAAGACCTTAGGATGATATAGATATTTGTCTATCACATAGAAAATACTCGTTCTATAGAACCTTGAAAGGGATGTACATTAAATAAAAATTATGGTTTAGATGGAGTTGAATTTCGAAGAAATAATTAAGTTTTCATATTAGAATTCAAAACTAACATATGATTTGCAAGCATCACAATAATCAAGCTTTGGAAGAAAAAAAAATCTATCAAGTGTAGTCAAATTAATCACTCGGGATACATAAAATGTTTGATCAAGGGATTTGATTATGTCAATATTACAGGGGTTCTTATTAAAAATCATGAGAGGGATCTTATCGCTAGTCTAGGTTTAAACTTTTGAATGGTAAGTTGTCAGAGCATAGATTTAGTTCTATATTATAATATGGGATATAGTATGGGGAAGGATGGTAGCTCATTTTCTACATTCCTCTCATGTCAATGAAGTGGGAAACCCCAAATTAATTTTCTCTCCTCACTCATTCCTTATGCATATGAAATCCTAAGAATCTAGGTTTCATCCTCTATCTGTCAATCACTTTAGTCTCCACATTTCCATTATGCTTTCTCTACCCATTCATGTGAAGGGTGGTAATAAATGGGTTGTTCTTCAAGTCCATTTGAACAATGGTTGTGGACCATTTGTAGGGTGATCAGCTTCTAGTTTGTAACCCTATCCACTTAGTAACACATGAGTGGTAATCAGGTAATTCTCATAATGGGAGGCACTTATATAAACAAATGTTTATTTTTCATTTTTATTAGAGACATAGTGTTTATTTGTGGCCCCATAAGATGAATTTGATTTTCAAGGTATTGTCTACCTTATCACCACCAATGTTGTGCTAGTATCGTTTTAAGTGGCATGGCTAAAATGCCAAAACATTATTTTTCAACATTTATATTCGAATTGAAGAGGCATTTTGTGCATACAAATGTGGAAATTGATACAAGCTAGCTTGAGAATTGGCCTTGAGTCATTTGTAAGGTGGTTGGATTTTAGTTTTCTAACATTTACACTAATAAAATATGAGAGGTACTTGTTGTCTATGCTTGTTTTGGGAGGTTCCTATAAATGAATATTTCCCATTCTACTTGGGAGGTCTAGGGCTCATTGTGGCTCTTGAACAAGCCTTTCCTTTTCAAAATTTCATCATATTTGCATCATATATGGGTTATGAGGCTATTAGGTTGCTTGAATGGATATGATGTATCATAGTTGTTATTTCTTTGTTTTTAGAACTATCATTCATGTAAATACTTGTGATCAATGATTTTTTTTATAGGTCCACATGAATGATGGATACATGTCATTTGTAGGGTAGTTATCTTTTAGTTTTCTACCCTTTTCATTTAGTATTACATAAGTGGTAATTTTGGCCATGATCAACATGGGAAGCACTTATAGAAAACAACTTTTTCATTCTTCTTGGAGACTAAGTGCTTATTATGGATCCCTAAGTGGTTCATCATGAGAATTGGTCTTAGCCGATTTGTAAGGTTGTTGGCTCTCAAATTGTCACTATTTACACTCAGTAACATATGAGAAGTGGTTGTTCAACATGACTATTTTCATATGCACCTATAAATGAACCTCTTTACAGTATATTTGGGAGGTTTTGGTCTCATTTTGGATCCCTAAGTGGAATTTCCTTTCATAATACATAAGCATATGTGCATCACAAGTGGGATATGAGGCTAGTGTGTTGCTTGAAAGGATTCAGTGTATTGTATATATCTCATTTTTTTTAAATGGAAGTTTGTTTTCATGCCAACAATGGTGGTGAGATAGTTATTTGATAGGTTTGTTTGAACAGTGGTCTTGGGTCATTCATAGGGTGGCCAACTTCCAATTTGAAACCATATCCACTCAGTAACTAATATGAATTATGTAGAGAATGAAATGAAGGTATAAATATAAATTCAAACACATAGAGATATTTCGAAGAGCACAGTAATACATTGAAACCCAAATTCGATTAATGAATCAAATCGTAAAAGACAACAAAATGCAAAGCAATACAAACTAGTTAGAATGGTGGTAGCTTATCTATAAAGAGAGATGTAGAGTTGGATATGCTCATTTGCAAGAAGCTATTAAAAGAAACCAAAACTATTTTTTAACATAAATTATGATTCCTTAATATGAAAAAACCCTATATATACAAAACCTTAACCCTGGGAAATGATGTGGCAAAAGGAGTGTGATCCTTAAGAAAGCTAGTAGATACATCAACTTCCTAGGGGCACAATGTTTGCATACAAACTCCATTAAGAAATTTATTGTAATGTTACAAATATTAATCCATGCTCTCTATTTTTATCATGCAAATCAATGTTTGATTGAATGGACTATGTCCAGTGCCAAAAATGTACGGAAGATGCCCAAACAAATCATCAAATGTTTGGGACCTAAAAAGTTGTAGTAGAACTGCCAATATGTGGAGCCATTTTGAGTCACTAGAATAGGTGGTGAACACTAGAATCCACCTATATTATTCATCCCCCCTTATGAATAAATGGTCCCTATTGTGTCTAGTTACTCAATCAAATTGGGAAAATTCTATTGAATCATTCATGGTGAACCACTCGTGAAGGAGTTGCTTTGCTTTGATGACTTGACATAGTTGCATGTTCTATTTTAAAGTACCATGCATCATGGTGTCTAGGATCAAATCAAATATATCCTAATAAATATGTTTAATATTGAGTTCTATAGGGACCAAGTTCTTGATACACTTTTAGGTGTCCAAGAGAGGTGGAAAATATGGTTAAAGCAACTCCACATTAAATAATGGGTGAAAGAAAAGAAATCGGGGGTGTAAATAATTCTAAAAGAATTCTCACCCATATTCTTGGTATGTTGTAAGCCCCACATGATAGTCTGTATAGCTTCCATTCGGGTCTTGTGAGGCACTCTTTCTACAAATTCAACCATACCTTATATTCCACCTAAAATGTGTATGGGGCTTGATGCTTATCATGGTGCTTCTCATATTTTCTTTATGATTTCTACAAAATAACATCAAGTTGTTGCTAAATGTGTTGGATCCATTAAAAAAAATGGCTCATCTATCAGACTCAATCTAAGTATGGGAGGGTTCTTCTTATGTAGATGCAATGGGCGGAGCTATGTCATAAGGCCAAGGTTTGGAACCTCAAGCACACCTAATGAGTTGTTTTTGATAGAGATGTGAAGTGGGGATCTGTTGTAAATATGTTGAAAATAAGTAAATATCTCATCCCATGTGCATGAATATTTGGATTTGTACACTCTCAAGATATGCAAAATCATCATATTGACCAGTTATGTATTTAGAGGTGGAAAGTAGTTGATTTAGCTAGCGTGGTGTCCATAGTTGACCACAAGATGGAACAAAAATTAATTAGAAACATGCTATACTATCTTATATAAAGGTTTATATGCTACCAAAATGAATACAAACATACATGAAGAACATATTAGTAGCAGCCTATGTTGTGATACTCTTCTTATAGGGTGTCAAAATGACCATCTTAGAAAACCAATAAAAAACCGTAAAAACATAGTTGTCTCTATGCTTGGTTGAAGGAAAGATAGACATGTATTTCATGGAGATGTACTCCAAAGGTTTATCTAATGTGGATAGAGGAGTGGAAAACCCCTTCTTCTTGATTGTAGGTTTGGGAATGACATGATAAATGCATGAAATGATACACCTTCTAATATCTTATTGAATCTTTGGCTAGTAGAAGTACCTTTACAACATTGTCACTATATTCTCCATGCCAAAGATCCTTTCCATGCAAGTTTAATATGAATCTCAAACCATATTCTCATGCTCGCTTGAAGGAACCCAAATATTTCCTTGATGGCACAAAAGTTTATCATATAGATGAAAGTTTGAGATTTGTTTACTTTCACTTAGTGTCTAATAGGTAACAGCAGTGTGAGATTCATTGTGATACAAATCATGGATCACCAAGAAGTCTTGTATCCATAAGAGTTGAGCATTGTTTTCATATTCACAACTAGAGGTCAATTCATATATTCCATGACATGATTTGTTCTTCCCTTATTGTACTTGATGGCATTTATGTGGAATTATTATAGGTACATAGAACACTTTTGATGCCAATCATTATGTAACTTTTCCTACACATTTAGGGGATTTTGATTAGACTGGACGATCATCCCCTTCCCTAGAATGCAATGCTTCCAATGGCAATGAGCCTACATAATGAAGTAAATATCCTTATCATTGATGGGATATCTACAAAGTGCAATAGAGAGTGTTAAGCGTGTTGACAATGTTCTTTCAGATCCATTTATCAAAACCATTTAATCATAAATTCCATGATAAATCCACAAAGCAATTCCATGATCTTAAACATATTTTATTTTTTTACTTTTATAAATTTCTTGTTTACCAATTTTAATTTTTACAAAAATATTTTTTATTATAATAATAAATTCATTCAAAAACATTCTTGCTACTAAAATTTTAAGCAAATTCATTTTCTAAAAATCATACTATTTAGAAGTTATAAATAAAATTTATAATTTTTAAAAATATATATATTTTCTAGAAGTTGTGATATTCTTATGTGTATATGAAAAAGTTGTCTTCAGTTTTTGTTTTAACAAGCAATCTTATTAGTAGTTACTTTGTCATTACAGTTTTAGTCTTACACAAATTAGTCTTACATCTTGGTCATGGTTATGTACAATTGATTATTGATATATTAATAAAATTACAAAATTTTACAAAAATAAAAAAAATTAATTTCTATTTAAAAAATAAAACAATATAAATAAGAACATAACTCCAAGGAAATAGAACTAAATTAAAATAAAACAATATAAATAATAACATGGGTATAAAAGAAGAGAAGGTAATTAACCAACAATCAAATATGTTCCAAAATCTAAAAAGTTATAAATAATAAAACAATTTATCCAAACCCTAAATAATTTTGGTTTTCTTTATTCTTAATCTAATTAATTTTTTTTTTTTTTTATTCTTAATTTATAATTCATTTTTCATTCTACTATTTATCAAATTTAAGATCTTCATTTTTTCTAAATTTGTATTCTCTGAAGATAGATTAAATGTCCAATAGAATCTACTGAATATTTGCATCCGCGTGGCGTTCTCTTAGAGGGCATGCAAATCACTAACCTGTGTTGGAATAATCTTCAACCGAATTGCTTCTTTGAATATGCTAAGCTTTGACACTTTTTAAAGTAAAAGTCCAAATTAATTTCAAATATAAATTTCATCATTCACTAAAACACTAAGCAGTCAAAATCGAAATTAATCTCGATTATTAATTTCATTATTCACTTGTATACTAAATAGGAGGCAAAACCTAAAGGACTAGCCTTAAAATCCTAGGTTTGTCTCATCTTGGAAAATTGCGTGTTTCTAAAATTACTAGACGTGTCTTTCTAAAAATTATGGGATTCTAAATTATTAATCATGTTTCTTTTGAAAGAATCTAAGTTTATGAAATTATGGATATTTTAAAATTAATTACATTTATGAAGTTATAAATACATGGCTAAATAAATATTTTTGAATTTATATAAATAAATAAAAATTAATTTTATATATATATATATATATATATATATATATATATATATATATATTATATTATATTAGTTATTTATATATATATATATATATATATATATATATATATATATATATAATATTATATTAGTTATTTTTTCAATTAAATAATAAAAAATAACAACCGTAACTTAGTGATGTATGATTGTTGTTCAAATCTAAAATCTTTAGTAAAATGTTTTTTAAATGATAATGTTTTTGGTTGAAAGCAATATTTTAAAATGGTAAATAAAAGTATATTTATTATTTAAGGTATTTTTTGGTAAGGAAAAGTTTGTATCTTAGAGGTATTCCTTTTAGTTTATAATATTTTTAAAGTTTAAATATAAATTTTATTTTTCTATATTATTTTTTAAAATAGTAACTAAGTAAAAGAGTATATTAACTTTTGAATTGACATCTTATTTCAAAAATTTTATTAAACTAATCTCATTAACATTTATGCTTTGTTTTTTTAGAAATTTGATATGACTAACATTATGTGATGGTATGAACCCGAGATCTTTTCCTCACAATTTACAGTACTCAACCACTTGAGCTAGCCCACCAAGTTATATATATATTGTTTGTTTGTTTTCTATGCATTGCAATTTTTTTTAAATAATATTAATAAAATTTGATTAAAAACTATATCCCAATATTAAGTCACAACAATTTCAAAAATATAATTAATAAAAATGAATTAAAAACCTTATCCAATGCTAACTCACAACAACTTCCTTGTAATATCATAAAATGTTTTTCTAATTCCTTAGGCCTTAAATGTTTCCTTAATCCCTTAGGCCTTCCATAAAGGGAGGAGATGCTTGAGAAATGCGATCTAATGCTTTAAATGGGAAAGGAGGAAACCTAAGTTACACCATCATACACAAGCGACTATGCAAAACATAATTTTTTGTTGGACTAGAGGACCTTGTTTTATATTGTTTTTATACTAAAAACTAAGTCAAAAGCATAGAAATGAGACTTCAAGATTTAGTAATACGATGTTAATGGGTTTGCATTCGAATCACCATATGATAGTTTTATTACATATCAATGAAAGAGCTTTCATTCAATGATAGTTTTATTACATATCAATGAAAGAGCTTTGAATATTTTTACTTCTAATGCTTCTTCCACCATTAAGTGAGTGAAGGTTAATCCACACGTCAAAGGATGTAGAGTTAATATTTTCAGTTTTATTCTAGATTCATTTTCTATTCTAAAATGTGTATTAGTTTTTTCTAAACACTTTTACCTCTTTACTTATTAGAAAAACATTCTTAGCTACTTTGATTCTTTTTTTAAAGACTTAAAACCTAAAACTAAGGGTTGTGCCTTCCACTTAAGTTTACCATAAAAATCAATCATAGGAAACCACCAAAGCATGTAATGGTAGATGTAGTGGTAGTAATTGTCCCTCCACTTATGGTATGTTGTTGTTACATAGCTGGGGTGCAACTATGTGGGAAAATATTCAACAGGATTTTTCATATGCCATGGTTCAATATTTGGGGGAAGAGCCTATAGGTTATATAGGGATGCTAAAATGACTTACACTCTGAGCCATCCTACCAATCCCACAAATTATCCTTTGTATATAGTTGATGAAATGGGTTAATATGTAATGAGTCTAAATTTTGAGTCTATGGAAATTTATAATAATTTTATTAATTAAATTATAAGCTCAACCCAATTGGTTTTTGGAATATGAGTTTTTCTCAAGCTTGCTCTAAGGACAGTTCTAGGGCATGGGTATTTTTCATTTTTCCTACTGGTACCCACCACTCTTTCTCTTTAAAGTTAGAATTTGAATGTTTCAATAATGTGGTTTAGTATGAGGCCTTTGTTGGGCCTTTAATCTGCTAGGAATATGGGATTTAAGATGTCGAATATGATGAGAGATTTTGGCCTGTTAATAAGGTGAAAAATCAATGCCAAGCCAAGCATCGAAAGTTGAGGCAGTACACAAACAAAATATAGGATATGTTTTATTATTATTATATGTTTATGCTCTAAATTTGGTCTATATTCCCCAGCTGGAAATCATATTGCAAATGTTATAGCTATATTTGCATCACTTCTAAAAATGCCTACCATTGACCATTTGAAGTACTTTGTGCACATCATGCATAGACCCTCAATTCTTGATAATATTAAGCATTTGCAAGTTTTGAAAGACAACAAGAAGAGAAATAAGTTAATGCTTATTATAGATGAATTTATGGGATGGAAATACATGTTTCTCCAAACAATGGTGACATGCCCAAATAAGTATTTTATCCTTGAATAACTGGTGTTCAGCTTCTCATTCAACTGAAACAATAACAGATTTCATGTTTATAGTGCATAAAACACCTTCTCAAAACTTAATTAGGAGTTAGCATAGATGCACCAAGTATCTTCTACCTTCGAGTAGGTCATCGAGAAATGACATGTTGGACTTATGGACTTAATTATTAGAAACGGAGTAAATAATAACAGATTTCATGCTTATAGTGCATAGAACACTTTCTCAAAACTTTGTTAGTAGTTAGCATATATGCACCAAGTATCTTCTACCTTCGAGAAGGTCATCGAGAAATGACATTTTGGACTTATGGACTTAATTATTAGAAAGGGAGTAAACAATAATATATTTCATGCTTGTAGTGCATAGAACACCTTCTCAAAACTTCATTAGTAGTTAGCATAGATGCACCAAGTATCTTCTACCTTCGAAGGGAGTAAACAATAACATATTTTATGCATATATTGCATAGAACACCTTCTCAAAACTTCATTAGTAGTTAGCATAGATGCACCAAGTATCTACTACCTTCGAAGGGAGTAAACAATAACAAATTTCATGTTTATAGTGCATAGAACACCTTCTCAAAACTTCATTAGTAAAGTTGTTTTTGCATAAGTAAAGTTGTTTCATAAGTACAAATCATAACAACACTTACTCACAATCTTTATCTTGTCTTATATAACATAGTTCATCTTTCTTTGGGAGATTAGGTTAAATGTTTGGAATGTTTAAATATCAAAACATGTAAAATTTAAATATGTTATGAGTTGATAGTTGTGTAAATGTAGACACCTTATCAAATGGAAAGAGAGGGGTCTTTGAGGCAAAAGCATAGGAGTTCATCACGGTCATCAGGAATTGGTGTATCGACTGATAATCAAAGGTTGTCAGCTTCACCTCAGGATTCAAGCTTGTTGTATATTTCACATTCATCTGATCACCAGTTAGGCCAAAGGGGTATAGATGATTCCCCTGTATCTTCTATGGGAGAACATCGATCTCGACCTTCTATTGGTATGAACATTTATGTTTTAATACATGTATCAATTGTAATTTTGTGCGTGTTGAAAAATTTTGTACATTTTTACACACAACTATGTTTGTATTTGAAGCAGAGAAAGGTTCAGAAGAGGATCATAATTCTACACAGAGGGACGAAGGTTGAGCAAGGAGGGCATATGTTGAGCCAGATGTGGGTGTAGAACAAGGTTCAGAAGAGGCTCGTAATTCTACACATAGGGACGAAGGTCAAGCAAGGAGGGAATATATTGAACTAGATGCGGGTTATGCACCCATAACAACTTATCCATCTGATTTACCTGAAGAGCTTCCATGGGAAAGTGGTGTTCAACAAATGACTCTTGAAAGCTGTAAATCTCACTATGAAAAGTTGCAACATGATCTTTCTAGTTTGGATCTCCCTCCAGAGAGAAAACAAAGTCTAGAGATTCTTTTGCGGTCATTGCAAAAATTCATTGAGGTATATGAGGATCTCAGACCAACTACAGACGGTTTTGTTGACTTGATGCGGAGGAGAAAGGAACAAGTGATGGGTCCGGACAAGTGGGTTGTTGTGAAGGAGAGAGTGACCAAAGAACAAGCCAATTCAATGTTTAACTTCAAAGAAGGCCTAAAGCGAAAAATGTTGAAAGTGCAATATTTCAAGCACCCTGAACTTGCACATCTATTATATATTCGGTTCCTTGCAGCCTATGGTCGGTTTCCATGGAATGATGAGGTTCCTAATTATTTCGCCAGATTTTTTTATGCATTTTTTTTTTAAAATATGAAGCCAGACTATACCGATATTCATTCTATATTTTATGGAGTTGGAAAGGGGATAATATATAATCAAAAAGGTTCTCTTAGAGATCCCACAACTCTTCGACCTCCACCCTAGATATCTCGCCCAGCCAAGCTTGTGACTTTAAAATCAGAGATGGCTCCCACATCCCAACTTGGGACAACTGCAAGGGATTCTGTTGCTGAAGGTTTAATGTCGGCATTTGTAGCAGTTGATGTGGGATTGGTTCGAGAGAGGGCTCAAGCTACTATTCGTCAAAATTTTGTTTACAAAACGAATGATGAGGTATATGCAATGAGCATTGAAGATCTTAGGTCTTATGATAAGGTTTGTCGCAATACAGCTTCAGATGTCCTATCCCATGACACATCAAGTATAGGAGAGGTTTGTTGTTTATGTACATACAATCTATTTAATTGTTGTATTCATTTTGAATTGAAATTTTTGTTACATTAAATCTATGGCATTATGTCTTTTTTGATATATAGTAATAAATACATTACGTAAATGTTTATTGATTGCAGTTTTCTAGAATGTTGAATGAACATGATTTTCGACTCTCCACTAGTGAAAATGTAGAAGAGCATCTTAGGGAGGTATATTTATTATTTACATATTTATATTTATGTTTTAAAGATATTGTATTCTTTTTTTAAATTTTAATTTATCTATGTATCTTATTGTTAATGTGACTTATCCATGCAGGTTCATTTAGATTCCAACTTTTTTTATGATTTTCCATCTCTTGTGAGCTCATGTTTTCAATTTTTTTGTTTTGGTTTTAAGTGAATTGCTTAATTTTAGTTTATTTTGCTTGCACAATGTTTTATTTATTAACAAAATTTAAATTTTAGGGAACACGAGAAAATATGGACATTGGTGGTGAGGATATTGGTTCTTTGATGGACATGGACATTGGCACTAAGGTAATTTTGTTTATAATTGAACTATTCTTTTCGATTTTATTTTTATAAGTTTAATATTTTAACTTTTGAATTTAGTTTAAAATTGTTTAAATAATTTATGAGATTCATAATTTGTTTTTATACATGTTTCGGGTTGTCACTCTTCAAAACAAAGGGAAGACCATAGCAGAGGATAGTGGTGGACTTTGATTTACATAATGATTTTATTGGTCTTTTTTTGTTTTCCCATACTACCATATTGCATATATCTGCATGTTGATACATATATTGTAGTTGTTTTGGACATCCAAGAACTTTATTTTTGGATTATATAGGTACATTGAACTCACATATTCAGGAACTTTATTTTTGGATTATATACATGTACATTGAACTTACATATTTTTTATTTACTTTGAATGATCTAACTTTTTTGGGGGGGTAATTACATAGCATACTTTGTGTGGTAAATGATTAGACTATGATTTTGCATGATGTTCATGAATGTATTTATTATTAAATTTGTATGTACAAGTTACAATTTTCTTTCATAATGATAGTCAATCTTATATCTAATTTAATGTTCAATCTTGAAATGTTTTTAAAGGATATTAGTACACATGTTTTAATGTTTAAAGTACTGTATTTTATGAATAATATAACATCCATGTGATTTTTGTTGGAGCCTATCCTCGCGAATTGGAATATTTTAGATCACTATGTGATGTAGAAAAACACTATTTAGCTAATGTACCTTGTTTTCGTAATTTCCAGATTGCAAATTTTTTGTAAAGTATACATTAACTATTTGTTGTTTTAAATTAGTTCATAGAATATAGTGTGTGCAGTTTGCACTCCTGAATCTTTCTTTATAGAATTTCAGTATATGCTAGCCTTAAGTTTTGATAGGTGCAATCTAAAGTTACAAGTTTTAAGACCTGCAGGATTTAATCCTTGAGTGCAGATTTGAAGTATTGACAATTTTTGAGTGCATATTTGAATTTTTGAGTGCAGATGTAAAAATTTATATGAGTGCAGATGTAAAAAAAAATTAGTGTAGATGTAAAAAAAATTGACTGTGGGTTTCAACCCTCTTGGTTTTCTTTTAATATATGATCTTTGATTTTACTTCCTAGTTTCCCTAATGCAATTTATGAACATGTGTATGTTACATATACACATGTTTCGTAAAATATGATCTCATCATAACTATGCTTAAATCGAAAAGATCAATTTTGTAAATTGACGCAAGTCACCTTATCACAACAAGGTTCTTGCTTAACAATACACACCACACACACCTTCACATAGACAAGATGCAAACAATATGCCAGAAGTTGGCTTATATTACTTTTCCAATTGGTTACAATGCAAAATGTAAGGAAATGAAATAACTAACTAACTGTCGGCCTTATCCGTTACAACATAGAAGTAACTGTGTGCTCTCTCAGTGTGTCGACCTCACCCTCTCCTGGTTCGCTACGGAACTCTAAGCTATGGCTCGATCTTCTCAGCTCTGTAGATGTGTGACTTTCCTATCCAATCTACCAGACTTCTCTTGAGCTCTGCTCTCTCTGTTTGACTATCCAAAATGACAAGTCCCCCTCAATTGTTCCAACTCTCTGGTCTTCTACCCCGTTGCTGTTGTTCCCGAGACCACTGGGATCCCCGAGACACGCATTCTCTGTCAGCCGATCCTTCCATGATCTTTCAGACCTGCACTTATCAGCGTCCCTACCATGTTGCACAACCTATTCCTATGACAACATCTGTCATGTCTTAACCCACATGCAATAACTGCCATTAACTTCCTTAGCAACCCCGAATTGTTTCCAAGTACTCTCCTTCACTTCTACGCATCCTTCTGACAAGCTACAGTAAAATATCATGTCGGCCATACTGTCCTCTGTCAGCTTCAACTCGCCTGTCGGCTTCCTTTGCAACCTAAGGCTTCGTCATTCCGCCCCTTCCTCCTCGCTTAGCTCATTCCCACCCTGTCGATGTCGCGGTCCGACAACATCTCGACCTTCCTACAACTCTACAGCAACTTGTCTCCTATCGACATTCACATGTGGACTATCGACGGTCATTTATCGACAAATGACATGTTGACTCTCGAATTCCTTTGCACTCCTGTCAACTGCTTCGACAGTTCTCTGCTCGAATTATTGACTTCGACAAGTCAATCTACTTCACGAACCAGTGCTCATCGACATTCCCTCTAGTTGGATTTCTTATGTCGACTAACTTTGACTGATCTACCTAGACCCCGATGCTCCTGCATCAGAATCCCCAGGTGGAAAAGAAATCGACTGCTCCGTCAATCTCCTGAATTCTTCTTCGAAAATCCATGTCGCCTCCTGCACCTCATCATCCCTCCATCGCACCAAGTATTCTTTCCTTCGCGAACTGTGCATACGCCCGACTTCACATTCCTCTATTACTTCTGCGATCTCCTCCCTGTGTCAATCTGGAATCTGCGTTGTCCAAACGATGTTCGACACTTTCGCGCTTCCGCTGCTTGAACCTTCTTCGAACTTGTACAGATCTGAGACATTTGAAATGCTCAAGTCCTTCGGCAGCTCCAACACATAAGTATTGTCTGAAATCTTCCACAAGATCTTACATGGTCCAATCTTCTTCAGCTTCAGCTTGTTATAGGTTCCTATCAGAAATCTCTCCTTCCACAAATGTGCATAGACCAAGTCTCCTTCATTGAATGACTGTAGTCTCTTCTTCCTGTCGTCTCTTAACTTGTATGTCGCGTTTCTCTTCTCTATGCACTTTCTCACATCTTCATGAACTTCCCTCATGTGCCTACGAATGATTCTGCATCCATGCTTTTCCTAGTTTCTATCGGCAACTCGACCAAATCCACCACTCCATGTGGGATTCTTCCTTGAACAATCTGGAATGGGCTCAATCCTGTCAACCAATTCACAGAATTGTTGTACACAAACTCTGCTTGCGCCAACACGTTCTCCCACCGCTTGGGTCTGTCGGCCGTCAAACATCTTAGAAGGTTTCCCAAACTTCTAGTCACCACCTTGGTCTATCTGTCTGTCTGCAGATGATATGTCAATCTAAACTGCAACCTCATGTCCAGTTTCTTCCATAGGGTCATCCAAAAATGCCCCATAAACTTGGTATCTCTGTGCGATTTGATACTCTTCGGAAACCCATGCAATCTGACTACTTCCTTGAAGAATAGTACAGAAATTCTTGTGGCGTCACTTGTCTTCCAACACGAAATAAAGTGTGCCATTTTTTAAAATCTGTTGACTACAACAAATATTGAGTCACTCCCTTGCTGCGTCTTCAGCAATCCTAGCACAAAATCCATGCTCAAGTGCTCCCATGGGGTATTCGGTACCGGCAACAGTGTATACAACCCCGTGTCCTGACTTCTTCCTTTCTCCAAATGGAAAAATCTACAATGTCGAACCCAACTTCCGACATCTGTCCCCATTCCTGGCCAATAATACTTTTCCTCGACTAATGCCTTAGTCTTGTCGATGCCAAAATGACCTGCTAATCCACTGCTATGCAACTCTCGGATTATATTCTCTCACACGGATCCTATGGGAATACACAATTGTCGTCCCTTGAATAGGTATCCATCTTGGATAAAATAATCCAAGTATGGAGTTCTGTTGACACTCCATGGTTCGCGACAAGCTTCCCATGCTTTCGTAAAATCCTTATCGGTAATGTACTCTGTCTTCACCGACTCTATTCATGTTGCCTGAACTGTCATCATGTTCAACAAGGCAACTCTTCTACTCAGCACGTCGGTAACCTTGTTCGACTTGCCCAAGATATGTCGCAACATGAATGTATATCCCTGTAGGAATTCAACCCATTTCATGTGCCATTGATTTAACTTCGACTAAGTATTCAGATACCTTAGCTCTTGGTGATCTTTGTACAACACAAATTCCTTGGGCAATAAATAATGCCTCCACTTCTTCAATGCTTGGACAATAACATAGAATTCCTAGTCATAGACCGAATACTTCCACTTCGCATCATCCAACTTTTCACTGAAGAATGCAATTGGTCAACCCTCCTAGCTCAACACTGCTCCAATTTATATTCCACTTGCGTCGCAATTGACCTGGAAAACTTTATCGAAATATGGGAGTGCCAACACTGGGCTCTCAATGACCTTTTCCTTCAACCTGTCGAAAGCTCACTGGGCAGCTTCCATACACTTGAACTCCCCTTTGCGCATGTACTCTGTCAACGGTGCGCAAATCTGACTGAATCCCCTAATGAACTTCCTATAGAAAGTGGCAAGTCCATGGAAACTCCTCACTCCAGTCACACTTGTCGGTTCAGGAAAATCCAATATCACCTTCACCTTCTCTGGGTCCATCACTAACCCTTTACCCTAGATTATGAATCCCAAGTATACCAGTTCTTCCTTCATGAAGAAACACTTTTGCAGGTTCACCATCAGCTTCTCATCCTTCAACTTCTGCAATACCTGTCGAATTTGCTCCAAGTGTTATGTCTTGGTTCGACTGAAAATCAGAATGTCGTCTAGATAGACTATGACAAACTTTCCCAAGAATGGTTTCAATACTTCATTCATTGATCACATGAATTTTCTGGGTGCATTAGTCAATCCAAATGGCATGACTAACCACTCATACAACCCTTCCTTTGTCTTGAATGTTGTCTTCCATTCGTCCCCTTCTCTAACCCGAATCTGGTGATAACCGCTCTTTAGGTCTATCTTTGTGAAGTACTTCACTCCACTCAAACAATCCATCAAGTCCTCCATTCTCGGCAATGGAAACCGATACTTGATCGTGATTTTGTTGATAGCTCTGGAGTCTATGCACATCCTCCATTCTCCACCTTTCTTCAGCGCTAATACGGTTGGTACTACACATGGACTCAGACTCTCTCTGATCAACCCTCTCTCCAACAACTCCTGGACCTGTCGATTGAGTTCCTGACCTTCTGTCGGACTCATCCTATGCGGTGTTTTTTTTGGAAAAATCGACCCTGGAATCAAGTCGATCTGATGGGATATGCTCATTTTCAGCAGCAATCCCGTCGGTCTCTCATCGACAACTATGCTTCGAAACTCTTCGAGCATATTTTTGACTTCGACCAGAATTCTCTTCTCCATTGTTTCCTTCTTGACACATGGTCCTTTCGGAATGATAGCATAACACCCCGACTTCTTTTCCCCCTCCACAAGGAATTATTTCGTTGAACACATCAACACGCGCTTCTCCCAAAAGTTTCTCTCGCCCTGTTTACCATCAGCTTGCTCCTCCGGTTTCGACTTAAGAGTCCTCTTCACGCCATTTTTCCACACTGTGACTATGTTGGCTCGACCATCATAGATCATTTTCCAATCATATTTCCATGGTCTTCATAACAATAGATGGCACGCATCCATTGGGATTACATCGCACAATACGTTGTTCTCTAACTTCCCAACCTTGAAGTTAATCAGGCACTGTCTGGTCACCTTCACATGGTGTCCTTTCTACAACCATGAGATCTTGTAAGGGTGTGGATGTTCTTAACATCTCAACTTTGCTTTCTCGATCACCTCTGTCAACACAAGATTCTCAGTGCTTCCACCATCAACTATGGTCTTGCAACACGCCCATTCGCCGATTCACACCTTTGGTCATGTTAAGATTTAATATGCTAAGACAGAAAATAGCAGCATTACATTCCATTTCACAATAACAGCATATACAGGATCACTGAAGAAACAACAAGCATAGCATAAACACAAGAGACACAGATTTATCCTAGGAAACCCTCATGGGGTAGAAAACCTAGTAAAGCTTCCTCAATATAGATGACCAGCATTATACAAAGATGCAAACCAAAGATATGATCTCCTCCACCACCATAGCAGACCTCTCCTCCACAAGTGCGCCTCTCTCTCAAGTGAGTGTGTGTATCAAATGAGGAACACACCTCCTCTATTTATACACTACTCTGACATATCTTTTACACAAGTACACGTAGGCTCGTATTTAACCAATGGGTTAAATACCCCACTACAACTGACTGGGTCGACCCCTCTAGGGTGGTTTAATAACCCTTTGAACCACATAACACATATAGGGCCTACCCCCACTAGGGAAGTCTAATAACCCGAGTTACCTCATTCCGACGGAGGAATAACCATCTCCGGATATACAATAAGATCTTCACGGAGGAATGAAACATCTCCGGAATAATAAAGTACAAATATAATATTCTTTGAAGTTACAATATCTCAACACTCCCCCTTAACGAGAAGGATATTATAACAGCATCTGCACGAGCAAGGAGTCATCAACATCATACATGATACATCTATAAATCATTGGAAGCTTTCTCAACATCATCAGTAACTCAAGTAGTTACTGGAATATCTTCAATACTGGAGCATCAACATCTTCAGTACTGAGTCTTTATCTTCTGTAGCACTCGAACAGCTACAACACCATCAACATCTGGATCCTCACGAGCATTAGCATCGTCATCATATGATTATCAGCATCAGAATCATCTCGATCTACAGCATCTGGATCATCTCGATCTACAGCATCTGGATCATCATGATCTACAGCATCTGGATCATCTCGATCTACATCATCTGGATCATCTGTATTAGTATCCACACCAATACATCTATCATCAAAACATGTATTCTTACTAATACATATATCATCAAAAACATGTATTCTCACTAATACATCTATTATCAAAAGCATGTATTCTCACTAATACATCTATCATCAAAAGCATGTATTCTCACTAATACATCCATCATCAAAAGCATGTATTCTCACTAATACATCCATCATCAAAAGCATGTATTCTCACTAATACATCTATCATCAAAAGCATGTATTCTCACTAATACATAGAAGCATATCCTGCAACACACACCATCATATTACAGGATGATCAATCCCGCTCTCTTTAGGACATAGGTCCATGGATGATACAATCCAGTCATGTACCTTTTGAACCAAAGTCCAGGGATGATCCAGTCCTATCATGTACCTTTTGAACCGAAGTCCAGGGACGATCTAGTCCTAACATGTACCTTTTGAACCGAAGTCCAGGGACGATCCAGTCCTAACATGTACCTTTTGAACCGAAGTCCAGGGATGATCCAGTCCTATCAATTCTCGAAGACCTCATGTCTACGGCTCAGTTCACAGGACCAAAGTCCAAGGATGATCCAATCCTTACCGTACATTTAGGACCGCGTCCAAGGATGACTTAATCCTCAACCGTACATTTAGGACCATGTCCAAGGATGACTTAATTCTCAACCGTACATTTAGGACCACGTCCAAAAATGACTCAATCCTCCACCGTACGTTTAGGACCACGTCCAAGGATGACTTAATCCTCCACCGTACGTTTAGGACCACGTCCAAGGATGACTTAATCCTCCACCATACGTTTAGGACCACGTCCAAGGATGACTTAATCCTCCACCGTACGTTTAGGACCACGTCCAAGGATGACTTAATCCTCCACTGTACGTTTAGGACCACGTCTAAGGATGGCTTAATCCTCCACCGTACGTTTAGGACCACGTCCAAGGATGACTTAATCCTCCACTGTACATTTAGGACCACGTCCAAGGATGGCTTAATCCTCCACCGTACATTTAGGACCACGTCCAAGGATGACTTAATCCTCAACCGTACATTTAGGACTACGTCCAAGGATGACTTAATCCTCCACCGTACATTTAGGACCACGTCCAAGGATGACTTAATCCTCCACCCTACATTTAGGACCACGTCCAAGGATGACTTAATCCTCCACCGTACATTTAGGACCACGTCCAAGGATGACTTAATCCTCCACCATACATTTAGGACCATGTCCAAGGATGACTTAATCCTCAACCGTACATTTAGGACCACGTCCAAGGATGACTTAATCCTCCACCGTACATTTAGGACCACGTCCAAGGATGACTTAATCCTCCACCGTACATTTAGGACCTACGTCCAAGGATGACTTAATCCTCAACCATCCACCAAGGACTTCATTCTCGAAGACATACGTCTACGGCTCTTCTTTAGGACTGAAGTTCAGGGATGATCCAATCCCCTCACATGTTCACCAAAAACTTCATTCTCGAAGACATAGGTCTACGGCTCTTCTTTAGGACTGAAGTCCAGGGACAATCCAATCCCCTCACATGTTCACCAAGAACTTCATTCTCGAAGACATACATCTACGGCTCTTCTTTAGGACTGAAGTCCAGGGATGATCCAATTCCCTCACATGTTCACCAAAAACTTCATTCTCGAAGACATACGTCTACGACTCTTCTTTAGGACTGAAGTCCAGGGATGATCCAATCCCCTCACATGTTCACCAAGAACTTCGTTCTCGAAGACATACGTCTACAGCTCTCTTTAGAACATATGTTCAAGGATGATGCAATCCTATCATGTCCACCAAGGACTTCATTCTCGAAGACATACGTCTACGGCTCTCTTTAGAACATATGTTCAAGGATGATGCAATCCCCTTGTCACCTTTGACCATGTCTAAGGACCATCCACCAACCTCTCTGTTGGCATCACCAATATAGGTATCCTCATCATCGACCTCACTGTCGATGCAGGCAATCTCATCATGAGTTATCACATCACTCCCCCTTTTGAGGAGGGTCCTTCTGAACTATATTAAGTTTGTCTCAGAAAACTTTATTTGAGGTAGAGGTTTGGTTAGTACATCGGATCGGTAGAAGTTTGGTTAGTACATTGGTAACTTGTTATAAATTCAAACTTTTGGTTCCTTTCTGCACCATATCTTGGAACACTAGATTCTCTGCCATCTTGATACAACTTTGTTTGTCACATAGGATCATAGTTGGGTCTATCTCTAAGTCAAACAATCCTGAAGCCATACTGTTTCATAACTTAGCAGAGCAAGAAGCCATATATTTTGCTTGTGCTACAAGCCACACTATATTGCTTCCTTCTAAACCATGAGATCATGGCTGATCCCAGACAGTAACATCCTCTCGATGTGCTCTTCCTGTCTGATACAATTTCTGCCCAATCAACATCTGTGTAGCCATCTGAAGTCATGATCTCTAAGATAACATAGATCAAAATCTATCGTATCCTTTAGGTATTTCAACACATGCTTTGCAACTAACAGGTGAACACATCTGGTTTTCCACTAGATACTGACACAAGGTGTTCACAGCAAAGCATATATCTGACCTAGTATTTGTTAGACACATCAATGACTCAATATTTTGTCTGTACGGAGTTCTATCCACTAACTTTGATGAGTCATCTGATAACAACTTCAAGAGTGGCCATTCCAACACATCAAGTCCTTTTAATATTTTTCAGCATGCTTTCCCTGGTTGAGAAAGATTCCTTCTGAGCCTTGCCATACTTCCAGACCTAGGAAGTAATACATTAATCTGAGATCTTTCATTTTCTTTTATGCAGCCATCTATCTGTGCCATCTCCCGTTAGATGGGTCTACTGATATGAACCTCAACATCATTCAAACTCTGAGGTGAGTTCCTTCTTGTATCCATGTCATCTGTGCATAGAAGCCATATTCAATCTTGTAGCAAAGGTTGAGATCCACATCACCCATGATGATCATTAAGCTCATCAATTGATTATCGATCTTGGGTACCCATACAGAACCTGATTCACACTTCTTCTTTAATTACACCATTAAGAGAATGGTCTTATCTATCCACTTGGAGCAAACATCTTGTTATGATTCTCTTCCTCTTTCTAAGAGAATCTTCTAGCCATGAGCCTTCTATATTTTGTTTGATTTGTAAATCTTCTTGTTGAACATCCATCACTTTTTCGGTGTTCATTATTCTTCATGATCTTTCGTACAAAACAAAATTAAGTACATGATTAGTAATACTTCATAATCATGAAATCATGTTGACATGATAACCTATTATGCATACAGATATCATTTACATAGTTATGCAACTATCTTGACCAATACTTTGGCACAACACTTTCCCATATCCTGTATGCATACAGTGGCTATCTAGATGCCTTCCATCTCTACCAGAACATTCTATCGAGAGTGTGCACAGCTCTCAGCATGTCAGCAAAGAGGTTTCATTCTAGACAAGCAACAATGGAATGTTTGTCCAACTTACCAATCATATGCATATTAGTAGTATATTGTTCAATGCTCTATGAATGTTTGCACTCAGCATGATATGTTCTAGGAATACAAATATGCATACAAGAAATATCATTTACTATTTCAAATAACAACTCAAATACTTATCTTTTATGTTTGTGTGGTTGCCTCCCGCTTGATCTTCTATATGTATTTTGAACTTCTATCCATTCTGTACCACTGTGCATGCTCAAGTGTGCACTAGTGTCATCCTCATGATCTCATACACAAACATTCATTCATTAGTATATTCTCAAAACATTTTAATTCTAAATAATCTTGAATATGTATAGTCATGATCATTAGTATTCAGGGTTTCAAGTAAGTATTCTTTTACTCATGCATATTCTTGTTTGATCATAGTACTCTTCTGGTTAATTAAATCATGCATAAACCCTTGATTACTAACTTTATGAATAAGCATAACCAATCATATCAAGTATACTTATATAAGGGATCCTAACACAAGGTAATATTCTAACTTGACATAAGAAAACATACCTGGATTAGTATACCTGCTTAGTTATGTACAACATACCTAAACAATCTCTTCAATGATTTAGAGATCCTGAGCTAGAACCTGCATGTCTCATAGGTTAAGCATAATATAACAAGGTCATACATACCTCGTAAGTAGAACAAAGATTATGGATGATTCTTTGTCTTCATGATGTCATGGTCATGGAGCTTGATTTGTCTTTTGTGATGTACCTGTATCTTGTTAGCAGACAACATCAACCTCACACAACACCATAATGCATAAGTACAACCATATAGACCTAATCAATGAATGTCTTCGATCATTCACATGCACTCATACTGTTACTAGGGTGATAAGACAATTCTAACGTTAATCAAGATTGTACTAATAGATAACATGAAGAAAAACACATTATGAACTTAATCAAGAATCAGATTTCAAGGCATACCTGAACCTTCTTAAGTCATACCTGTTGAGACTTCTTGTAGTCTTCTTATGTAAGGCCTTAGCCTCAACTCCCCCTGAAAATTTGATCTGGAGCTTGATTAGGGTTTGCTAGAGAAACCCTAAAAATTCAATCTTTGACTTTCACACTTCCGAATGAATGGAAGGATGCGTCTTGCTGAGCTGATCAAACTAGCATACTTCAATTTTGAAATCTCCAAAATTTGACCCCTCAAAATTGCCTTTGAAAATTCTGGATCTTCTAGACAGCATCCCGAACTAGGGTTTGATGAAGCCCACCCTTCTGCTCAATCAAAAGCTTTGATCCAAGGCTCTAAACTCTTATTTTTCTGAGGAGCTTCCAGCCGTGGTTACAGACTTCAAAAATTCCAACTTTTGCTGAAGCCCTAATTTTCCATCTTTCCGATCAAAATCCCGAGCTAGGGTTTAATCAAGCCCAGTCTTCTACCCAACCCAAAAATTCAATCTTGGTCTCTAAATTTCAATTTTCCTGAGTAGCATTCAGCCGTGGATTCCGATTCCAAAAATTCTAACTTTCTCTGAAACCCTAAATTCCGGAAGCTATGAATAAAGGTGCTCCAAAAATAATTTTGTTTTCACAGAAATATGTACCTGATTGTTTCTGCTATAACTCCGAAATTTTCGCTCCACAGGGTCTGAAAATTTTTTCTACAGTAGCCTTACCTGTCATATTTCCATCCTGACAGGTCTGACCTCAATTGGATTTTCTGAGAGAGAGTTATGCCAAATGTCGCAACGTGACTTGTTTTGGGATAATACAGGAGAGCGAACTTGTACGGCATGCCACGTGTCACTGTTTGAACTTTGGCCTCTGAAAACGTTTCCTGAGATAGCTCACCCTGTTATCTTTCCATCTTAACAGGTCTGACCTCAATTGGACTCTCTGAGAGAGAGTTATGCTAAGTGTCACAACGTGACCTGTTTATGGGATAAAACAGGAGAGTGAACTTGTACGGCATGCCACGTGTCACTGGTTCAGCTTCGGCCTCTGAAAAAGTTTCCTGTGATATTACATTCTGTGTACTACCTTTCACTTTTTACTAAATTTCATTTGGAGCTTCCTATCCCAAGTTATGACCTTTTTTCCTAGGTCACCTGATGTTTACTGAGATCTGGAAGAGGCAGAAACCCTAACTTGTACTGATCATAACTTACAAAGTACAACGAATCTGAGGGTTCCCTTTGGACACAAGATACCTGGATATGTTATCTACAACCTGTAAAGGTTTCCGATCCTGAACCTTCTCCAAAATGTATTTATAGCAAAAGTTCCACGATGCCTGGTTTTTGCTATGTAAAACCCTAACCTTCAAATTGTCGAAGGTGAAGCAAGTGTCGTAAGTGCCATACCTTGCCTTCCTTTAGGTTAGCTCTGATACCATGTTAATATTTAATATGCTAAGACATAAAATAGTAGCATTAAATTCCATTTCACGATAACAGCATATATAGGATCACTGAAGAAACAACAAGCATAGCATAAACACAAGAGACGCAGATTTATCCTGGGAAACCCTCATGGGGTAGAAAACCCAGTAAAGCTTCCTCAATATAGATGACCAGCAATATAAAAAGATGCAAACCAAAGATATGATCTCCTCCACCACCATAGCAGACCTCTCCTCCACAAGTGCGTCTCTCTCTCAAGTGAGTGTGTGTATCAAATGAGGAACACACCTCCTCTATTTATACACTACTCTGACATATCTTTTACACAAGTACACGTAGGCTCGTATTTAACCAATGGGTTAAATACCCCACTACAACTGACTGGGTCGACCCCTCTAGGGTGGTCTAATAACCCTTTGACCCACATAACACATACAGGGCCGACCCCCACTAGGGAAGTCTAATAACCTGAGTTACCTCATTCCGACGGAGGAATAACCATCTCCGGATATACAATAAGATCTTCACGGAGGAATGAAACATTTTCGGAATAATAAAGTACAAATATAATATTCTTTGAAGTTACAATATCTCAACAGTGCGAAAGATCGCCTTCCGTTGTGTCAGCTCTTGCTCGTCTCATCTATCATCCAGAACCAGTGTCTTGCTGGTTTTCATGGCCCAACTTTTGTTTTTACCATCCTCACTACTGTCGGATACCGATTCTTCCCTCTCGTCGACTTGCTCAACCTTTCGACGTCTGGGTTTTGACTCCTTTGCAGCATGTAGGTTCTCTGGGCATTCATATGCCTTGTGTCCCACTCCACGACACTTGTAATAAATTATGGCTGGTCTGTTAGCTCATTTTCTATCAGATGGACCACCTCGACCATATGCACCTCGACCGCAGTTCTCACGACCATCGCGTCGATTTTCTTGCGCTTTCTCCCTTGTCGACGTCCCTTCCTCATGTCAACTATCTTCGATAGTTTCCCTCTTGTAACTGCTACATTGGCCTTTTGCGGAAACAGTCCTCACACCCTGACCAGTCGTCCTACCTCTGGTCGCTGCAAATTTTCTTGACATTTTCTCTTCTACCTTCAGAGCTAACTAGTAGGCTTCACCCACTGCTCTGAATCTTGACATGCTCAATTCATCCCGAATGGCATATTTCAAGACGTTCACATACCTAGCGATAGAATCTTCTCCTTTGTCGGTCTGGTCCGACCTTATCAACAATCTATAGAACTCTTTTGTGTACTTCTTCATGGTCATATCCTTTTGTCAAAAGTTCTTCAACTTCCTGAACAAGGAAATCACATAGTCATTTGGCAAGAACTTTCCTTTCAACTTGGCGACCATCCTGTCCTAATACTTGATTTTCTCCTTTCCCTTCTTGACTCTATCAGCCTATACATTGTCCCACCACAATGAGGCATGACCCTTCAACCTGAGACATGCAGTCTTAACCCTCTTAGGATCCTCGATCTGCTCTATGTCAAATTATTTCTCCATCTCTCTAAACCAATTGATCAATTCTTCTGTATCCAGACTTCCCAAGTAGGTACGAACGTCTATCTTTGCCTGACCTCTCATATCTGTCAAAATATTGATCATTTTTTCTTCTAGTTCATCTTTCGCTGCTTCCCGTGGTTCGACTTCTTCGAATTCCTCATCGTTTTGGTCTAACGCATCAGGAATATAACCACGCCTTTGGCTCTCTTTGATCACTGGGACTTCATTTGTCAAATTTCGCATTGTTCGAACGCACTCGTCGAACATCTCACGATCAACTATGACTGTTGTTCCATGCGCTCTTCGTCCTCAGACATTAATGCCTCCGTGAGCCATTTTCAACCTCTGCTGAAACTCCCACTCATCCAATCGCAACTGAACTTCAACAAGTCGTGTACAACTCTACCCAACCTCAGCTAGAGCTGTTCAACACACTTGCTGGCTTAATAACACTCAATGTTCTCCTGCTTAATTCAACCGGACTCACTTCTGGGCTCTGATACCAACTAACTCAAGTAACCTTATCGCAACAAGGTTCTTTCTTAACAATACACACCACACGCCATTCACATAGACAAGATGCAAACAATATGCCAAAAGCTGGCTTATATTACTTTTCTAATTGGTTACAATGCAAACTGCAAGGAAATGAAATAACTAACTAACTGTCGGCCTTAGCCATTACAACATAGAAGTAACTGTGTGCTCTCTCAATGTGTCGACCTCACCCTTTCCTGGTTTGCTGCGAAACTCTGAGCTATGGCTTGATCTTCTCAGCTCTGTAGATGTGTGACTTTCCTATCCAATCTACCAGACTTCTCTTGAGCTCTGCTCTCTCTGCTTGACTCTCCAAAATGACAAGTCCCCCTCAACTAATCCAACTCTCTGGTCTTCTACCCCGCTTTTGTTGTTCCTGAGACCACTGCGATCCCCGAGAAACGCATTCTCTGTCAGTCAATCCTTCCATGATCCTGCGGACCTGCAACTGCTAGCGTCCTGACCATGCTACACAGCCTCTAACTGTGACGACATCTGCCATGTCTTAACCCACCTACAATAACTTCCATTAAATTCCTTAGCAACCCTGAACTGTTTCCAAGTACTCACCTTGACTTCTATGCATCCTTCTGACAAGCTACAATAAACCATCACGTCGGCCATACTGTCCTCTGTCAGCTTCCTTCGCAAACCAAGGCTTCTCCATTCCGCCCCTTCCTCCTCGCTTGGCTCATTCCCAACCTATTGATGTCGCGTTCCAACAACATCTCAACCTTCCTACAACTCTGCAGCAACTTGTCGCCTATCGACATTCGCATGTCAACTATCGATGATCGTCTGTCGACAAATGACATGTCGACTTTCGAATTCCTTCGTACTCATGTCGATTGCTTCGACATTTCTCTGATCGACTTATTGACTTCGACATTTCAATCTTCTTCATGAACCGGCACTCATCGGCATTCCCTCTGGTCGGCTTTCTTATGTCGACTAACTTCGATTGATCTGTCCAGGCCCCGATGCTCCAACATCATAAATTCAATTCAAGTTTATTTGGAAGTGTGTTGTAGATTGTATGTACAATAAACTTGAATCTTATATAAATGATTCATAGTTTCAATTTTCAACTAATGATTCATATGTTCAATGTTCAGGTACAACACTTTTGTAGTTCGTGAACTATAGATGCTGTTGAAATCATGGCAAATGAGGATTTAACCATTTTTTGTTTTTTAATCATAAGCAAGGATTCCAGGATTGTGAAACTTATGCTAAATTAGAGCAATGATTTTAGACAACAATTTGATGAATTTTCATCGGTTTGTTGTAAATAACCATTGCTCTAATTTAGCATAAGCTTCGCAATCCTGCAGTCCTTGTTTATGATTAAAAATCAAATGATCGTTATATCCATTTTCCATGATTTCAGTTATGTGAACTTAAATAATTTTGTCTATTAATTGTATGTGCTTGAATCACAACTACTAATTGTACACTTTGATTCAAGTAAATATAATTAAATACTTGTAAAATTGGACATTATGTAATTTAACACAATTTAACTTAGCTAGGAGAACACCATGTACCAACACTTAACAAGGAGTAAGCAATGAAAATACTATGTGTTAAACATTTTTGCAATCAATTTTAATTGAGACATTGTAAAGTATATGGAAAGGTACCTAGCTATTATATGATATATTCCTGAGTAAAGTCTATTTTTAAGTTCTTGCTTTGGTGTCTACATATTGTTCTAATTATTGTTCCAAAAATAGAAAAATCATTTCATGCAATTCTTGGCAAAACATGTATGTTATTCTCTAGCACCGCAAGCATATATATTATGATTAGATAGATAAGATCAACCAAATTATTATTCATTGTATAAATTAAGTAAAAATATTCAATGATGGAATATTAATGATGGAATATGTTATCTAGATAAAATATGCACATATAATTAATACTCTAATTAAGTTAACAAGAATTCAAAATCAGATGTTCAAGTAAGTTAATTATTCAAGCAACAAATGAATACGATCTCATCTCCACATTGGGCACTACCCCCACAAGAATAGAAATAATAGTAGGATTTAAACAAGAGAGGCAATAAAGTTTTCGTACTACATACATGATCAAGAATAAATCCTTCAAATTCAATCAAGGTCAAATGGTTTCAACTATACAACCACATATCAAAATTAATAAGGATTCCAACTTAGGATTTCCTTCACATACTTAAATACCATCTCCCCCAATATAACGAACTCAATTAGCTTAATCTAATAGAGGTAATAATAGACAATCAACTTGTTATAGAGAATTATCCATCATTTTCAAAAATTTCTTAAGCAATTTAATTCTACATCGATAAGTCATACGCCACATGTCCATATTTCAACATGACATAACATAATTACTCAATCATATCCGAGAATCTTTAAGCAATCATTCTTAACAATTAACAATGTTTTTACGATCATGTTTAAACTCTGATTCTAGTTCCCATATATTACTTGTAAAATTACATTTTCAATCAACATTCCATAGTTGAAAGATAGCATTTTTCAACTTTTCCCAACTTTTATTAAAGTTTTCATTACCAAATAATTATCGAATCAATTTCAACATGCTAAAATACAATCAATTTTTTAATGGCATCTCAACCTCGATGCCATCTTCTTACACATTACCAAATAACACACCAAGTCATCATGCCATCATCCATATTCAAGCATACACAATCATAAACACAAGCTTATAAAACATAAATAAAAATCTGACACCTCAAGATCATAGTCATAGTTTTCAATATAAAAATATATTGTACACAACATTTGGCATGCACAAAACACGTAAAATGTGTACTTTATAATTTGAATTCGAAGTTGTTTTTTACACTCCTATTCATCATCATTAAATATTACACAATCATCTTCCACAGAGAGGCACTCTCATGTCCTATCATATTCTTCATTCACTTGCACACTAACTATGGGTGCATCGTCAAAATCCTTTACAACAGTGGATGGTTGAGCCGCTTCTAATTGTGGCTGACTAGTCTTAAGGCTAAAATGACGCCATGGGTCTCCCATAGTTCTCTTAACCGTGATTGAAATTCATTTTCTATATAGTTAAAAAGATCGCAATGGAATGCCCTCCTCAATTATTCGTTCATGGTCATATTTGGACATTTTCCATTTTCTAGTTTTTAATTTTTTTTTCGATGGAACTTGTACTAATTTTATTTGAGATGCACATACTAAATGACTATATTGACAACATATAAAATCAGGTTCATAATCTTTAAAGTAGACATAATTTTGAGTCATATTGGTTTGTTGAAAAAAATAACCTTTAAAATGATGGATCCTCTCTCATATGTAAATCCTTTGTCATCGTAGTCCTCCAATAACTTCATCTTTCCTTCAGTGCATAACATCAAATAATATTTCACCTTTTCTTTGTTGTCTAAAGGTGCAATCACATCGAAAAAATCTCCTGTGCAAATTACAATTGACGCCAGGGTTTTTAAATCAATTAAATTGACTATACACATAAGGTGATGGACAACAATGAACAGTCAACAAAGAATTTGTAAGTTCTATATATATACATAATTTATATGAAATGAACAATAATTGTTTTTAGTTTATTTCATTACCTTCTCTAACAAGATTTGAAATTCCATCGCCATCAGATGATATTGCTATTTCTTCTTATTTTAATTCTTCTAAGCTTTCTAGTGGCATTTTTACCTTTGGATTAATCTCTGTGTGTTTCCAATGTTTTATGTAGTTGTTCGTTATGTTTTCACAAACTTCTGTAGATTCAATATTTTTAGTGCAAATATGACAAAACCATGATTGCTTTCTACTGTCAAATGCAAACATGTTTTGGAAGGATTTTGTTTGAATAGAGTGTAAATCTCTAGTCCTATGTATGGTGCCAGCCTCGTATGGGATTGATATATCTATATCTTGGATTCCAATAAGCCAAAAGAACCTACACAATATATGACAAATCAGAAAGGACAACTTTTAATGTTAGTGTACATATACTTAAATGATAGACTTGCAAATAACATTTATTTAAATTGGAAATTAATATAAATTAAAAAAACCGTGTACATACCTGTACATATCTTTTGATTGTTGATTATAATAATGGCTTAGATGTAATTGAAACCATTGGAAAACTTCTGCAGCTGAATGAAATTGCGCGGAAGAATGGTTCATTTTCCATCTTTGAAGTGCTCTTTTTACACATGCTTTTGCACCATCATGTTCACCTTTTCCATGTCCAGTTTTAAAGAAATTCCAACGATGTTTAATGTTCAATGTTTTATGAAGTCAACATAACCAAAAAAATTATCGTGAAGATTTAAATTGTCCCACACATCCATCCGACCATATCCAATGTTCATTCAATTTAATTTCACGTCTTTTTAATGATTCATAGAAAATATTTTCAATACAATGCTGAACAAAATGTGTATTGTGTGTACGATCATCACTAATATAAAAATGATATTCTTTAATCACATCTCGATTGTCACGTGTGCTTTCAATGCCATCAACATCATGTTGAGAATTTCTATATAGAACATGGACAAATATTGAAACTTGGTCGGAATGATAGTATTCACTTTGTATCTCCTTTTGTGCATCAAATGTGTAGTTTTCTGCAAAATCAACCACAGACAAAATTGTTCCGGGTGGAAAAATTTCACAAGACTATTTGAATTGAAGGTCTTGCCATCATGCTCTATGTGAATGCTTGGTGCATTTATAAATTTCGCTTTCAAATTTCTTCAGAAAAACTGTCACACATATTTTATCTTCTCGCAAATCAATTTGTTTGGAATGTGCATCACTAGAACTTGTAGCATAATTGATGTATTCATATGTTCTCCAATCAACAGTTACATTTGATAGCAACTGATCATTATCAATAGGATATTTATTGTTGATGTATATGTAACTTCGGAATGTATTTCACTTGTATATTTTATATTGTATTCATATGACATTGTACTTCCAATGGAGAGGTTTCATTCCTCCGATCGGGAAGGTCATCATTGTATTTTATAGGGTTATTAGACTCCTCTAGTGGGGTCATCCCTAAGTCATGTTGTGATGGGTTATTAGACCCTCCTAGGATAGGTCGGCCCAGTTAGGGTAAAAGGCAAGTGAATTCAAGTATAAATAGAGAGTGTGACTCTCTCATTTGTTACTTCACTCACTCGCTCATTCTTACAAGTGAGAATTGTGCACAAGTGGCGGAGGAGGAGCTGCGGAGGACTATCTCTTTGTTTTGTGGTTTTTTGCTATTGCTCATTCTATCTCTGAGGAAGTTGCGGGGTTTTATCATTTTTTGTTTCCCCGGTGAAATTCTTTGTGTCTATTGTCTCTTGTGATTGATTATGTTGTGCTTGTTATTCTCTTAGATAAGATCCTAGATCATATTGAATCAAATGTTGAAAAACTAACATGGTATCAGAGCTAATCTGAGAAGAAGACATTGTGCAATTGCGGAAGCTAGGGATTCTTAATTTTTGGGTTTCTCTCCACAGTTCATCAAAGGAAGGAGGCTAGGATGACTCTCCTATGGAAGGCGCATCTTTCTGTTGAAACAGAATTTGATTCTGAGCATTTTTCAGTTTTTGGATTGTCACTGCTGAGGGAAATTAGGGCTTTTGATAGAAGTGGAATTTTGGAGTGCTCTCAGCATAGGATTTCTCTCCTCAGCAAAATCAAAATTTAGAGACCAAGATCAAAATTTTTTGTTGTGCATAACCCTAAGAGCTATCAAACCCCAGTTCGGGTTTTGGACCAAAAAACCAGAATTTGACAGAAGTTACAAATCCGAAATTCGCAAGTCACTTTTGAGGGGTCAATTTTTGGAGTTTTCAAAATATGAGCACACCAGCTTGCTCTCCTCAGTCAATTGCATATCCCTATCTAGAAATAAGTTTGTATTTTTAGTGTTTCTCTGTCAAACCCTAGCCAGCTCCAGATCCAGTTTCAGCAAGTCAAGTGGAAAGATCTAAATATTTTATTTGATTTTCTCATTAATATGTCTCACCACACCAAGCTTGAGGATAAGATTGAAGGGGTTGATAACTTCCGAGCATGGAAGTATAGTACTGGGTTAATTCTAGAAGAGAATTAATTGGAAAACTACATAAGTGAAGAGGTTCCAGTCCCAGAGGGAGATGAGGATAAGGCCTTACATAAGAAGAACTTGGTCAAATCCAAGAGGATTATTGCAAATTCTATCAAAGACCATCTCATACCTCATGTGTCTTATCTAAAGACACCCAAGGATTCCCTGACCAAGCTATTTGAAGGAAAGAACATAAATCAGAAGATGACTTTGCGGAACCAATTGAAGAATGTCAAGATACAAAATGCCGAGACCATGCAGTCCAACTTCTCAAGGGTCTCCCAGATAAAAGAACAACTTGAAGTTGTGGGAGAAGATATAGAGAATGGAGAAGTGGTGATGAACACCTTGAATGGCCTACCTAGGTCATGGGATTCCTTCATTCAAGGAATTTGTGCAAAGGAAGAAGCTCATCTCATTCAGTAGGATGTGGGAGGAATGCTCACAAGAAGAAGCTCATATTGTAGCTCGAGAAGAGAAGATGGGTAGTGAAGATCAAGCTCTCACAACACACATCAAGAATAATTACAACAATAGGGAGCATACTGATCACAAGAAGGGTGAACACCACCACTAGAACCAAAGGAAGAACTTTGGAGAATCTATGAAAGATCTCTCCCACATTCAATGCTATACTTGTGATGAGAGGGGACACTATTCCAATGATTGTCCCAGGAACAAAAGCAGCTCCCACAAGAAGAAGAACACTAAGAAAAGACATCATGCTCACACTGTAGAGGATGATGAACCTCCCAGGAAGAGGGCCAAAGAAGAAAGTGAAGATTCTTCAAGTGATGAAGAGTATGTTTTGAATTCGTCCCTCACAGGTATTATTACTCATGGAAGCAATGATTGGATTATAGATAGTGGGGATTCCAAACATATGACAAAAGTCAAGAAGTCTTTTATGAATCTATCTGAACATGAGTCACCCCACAAAGTGAAACTTGGGGATGACTACCAATATCCTATAAAAGGAAGTGGTGAAGCCTCGTATAAGCTAGACTCTGGAAAGTCTATGAAGATGAAAGATGTTCTATTTGTACCAGGACTAAAGAAGAACCTTCTCTCCATCTCTGCATTGGATGCAAAAGGTATGAGGGTTGCATTTGTAGATGGCCAAGTTCTTATGTGGCCTAAAGGAAAGAAAGACTATAGATGATGCAATAGTGATTAGAGAGCAAGAGGGAGGATTATACAAATTGAAGGGCCAACCAGAACAAGCCTTGGTCCATGAATCCATGGAGCCAAGTGAACTATGGCATAGAAGGATTGCACATGTGCACTAAGAGAACTATCTCTTGCAAGCAAAGAAGTTGAAGGTATTCCAGAAATCCAGTCAAAGCAAATAAAGTGAAGATGGCATTTCCAAGTAGCGAGAGCAAATAAAAGATCGAGAGGGAGCACACTCCAGTAGTTCCTGCAAGGAAGCTGTTGATGTATATGTAACTTCGGAATGTATTTCACATATATGTATATTGTATTCCTATAGAGATGGTATTATTCCTCTATAAGGAAGTGTCGTCATTTATATTGTAAGTGTCGTAACTTATACTTGATGGGTTATTAGACCACCTTGTTTGGGGTCGGCCCTGTATAAGTCATGTGGGTCAAAGGGTTATTAGACCACCCTATTGGGGGTCGGCCATGTGGGTAAAAGGGTTATTAGACCACCCTATTGGGGGTCGGCCCACTCAGCATTATGTTATGTGGTTAAGTTAGAGCCGACATGAGTTAGGTAAAAAGGCAAGTCAAGTCAAGTATAAATAGAGTGCGGGAGGCACTCTATTTGCTCACTCACTTCTCACACATGCTCTCAAGGAGGAGAGGCGCACTTATGGAGGAGGAGGATTGCTGCTAGGTTATGGCTATCTCTATTGGTTGGTTGTATCATTGCTCTATCTATCTCTGAGGAAGTTATTGGGGTTTTTCACCTTTATGGTTTTCCCCAAGTAAATCTTTGTGTCTCTTGTGTGCTTGCATTATTGTCTCCATGATTGATATGCTGTAGATATGCTGTACATGTTATTCTCTCAGTTAAGATCCTAGATCATATTGAAGTAAATTCAGAAAATTTAACATGGTATCAGAGCTAGCCTGAAAGAAGGCATGATATGGCATGTATGACACTTGTTGCACTTACGATGCTAGGGCTTGATATAGCAAAAACCAGTCATCGTAGCACTTTCGCTATAAATCCGTTTTGGCGAAGTTTTTGGATCTGAAATTGTTACAGGCCGAAGCTAAGATATCCAGGTATCTTTTGTCCAAAGGACAACCTCTAATTCGTTGTACTTTGTGATTTATGATCTGTACAATATAGGGTTTCTGCCTCTTCCAGATCTGAGTCAAAATCAGGTGACCTTGGGAAAAAGGTCATAACTTGGGCTAGGAAGCTCCAAATGAAATTTCGTGAAAAGTTACAGGTAGTACACAGGCCGAGCTATCTCAGAAAACTTTTTCAGAGGCCGAAGGTCAAACAGTGACACGTGGAACGCCGTACAAGATCGCTCTCCTGTATTATCCCATAAACAGGTCACGTTGCGACACTTGGCATATCTCTCTCTCAGAGAATCCAATTGAGGTAAGACCTGTCAGGATGGAAAGATAACAGGCCGAGCTATCTCAGAAAACTTTTTTAGAGGCCGAAGGTCAAACAGTGACACGTGGCACGCCGTACAAGTTCGCTCTCCTGTATTTTCCCAAAACAGGTCACGTTGCGACATTTGGCATAACTCTCTCTCAGAACATCCAATTGAGGTCAGACCTGTCAGGATGGAAAGCTAACAGGTCAGGCTATCTCATAAAAAATTTTCAGACCCTGTGGATCAAAAATTTCAGAGTTACACCAGAAACAATCAGGTACATAGTTCTGTCAAAACAGAATTATTTTTTGGTACCTTCATTCATGGCTTCCGGAATTTAGGGCTTTGAAGAAAGTTGAAATTTTTGTAATCGGAGACCACGGCTGGATGCTACTCATCAAAATAGAAATTTAGAGACCAAGATCAGAATTTTTGGTTGGGTAGAAGGCCGGGCTTGATTAGACCCTAGTTCGGGACTTTGATCAGAAAAGTGGAAAATTAGGGCTTCTGTAAAAATGGGAATTTTTGAAATCTGTGACCACGGCTGGAAGCTCCTCAGAAAAATAGAAGCTTAGAGATTTGGATCAAACTTTTTGATTGGGTAGAAGAGTGGGATTCATCAAACCCCAGTTCAGGGTCACGTCCAGTGAATCCAGAAGTTTCAAAGGAAAAATTGAGGAGTGAAACTTTGCGGTTTTCAAATTCTGAATATACCAGTTTGATCAGCTCATCAAGGCGCATATTTCTATCCTTTCGGAAGTTTGAAATTCAAAGTTTGAATTTTTGGGGTTTCTCTGACAAACCCATATCCAGCTCCAGGTCCAGTTCTTGCAAATCAAGTGGATAGGGTTAATCCTAGAAGAAGATGGATTGGTCGCCTGCATAAGTGAAGGAGTTCCTGTTTCAGAGGGAGATAAGGCTAAGGCTTTACATAAGGAGATTACAAGCGATCTCGACAGGTATGACTCATCGAGGTATGTTTCGATATTTGTCCATGATTAAGTTTATGGTATGTTTGTCTTCATGTTATTACGGTTAGTACAATTTTGATTTTAGATTTGTTGTATCACCTTAACAAAATTATGAATGCATGATAGAAGATATTCATTGGTTAGGGTGTTGACACTTATGATTGTACTAATGCATTATGGTGTTGTATGAGGTTTATGTTGTCTACTAACATGAAAGGTACACCAAGAAAGACAGATCATGTTCTGGTCCAAGAACATATGATCATGACAACATGAGGACAAAGATTCATCCATTGTCATGGATCTCATAGAAGATCCATTTACGAGGTATGTATAACTTGGTTTTGTAATAGTTAACCTATGAGATATACAGGTTACTAGCACAAGTCATTGAAGAAGAACAAGAAGACATCATGTGAGTATGTTAGACATAAATAGCTAGCATGCTAATCCAGGTATGTTTTTCCTATATCAAGATAGAATCCTACCTTGTGTTAGGATATTATACTGTTGTGTTGTTTGATAATGATTATTCATGAAGTCGTAGGTTTGAATAAGTCATGGCTGTATGCATATTATATTTCTTACCATAATTGATGATATGACTAACCAGAAGAATCATGAAGGTATAGGTTTGAATAATCACAGGTTTTATGCATTTTATATCTCTTATCTTGATTGATGATTCAACTAACCTGAAGAGTCATAGGTTTGAGTAATTACAAGTTTAGACATGTTATGTTTCTTATGATTTTACTAACCATAAGAATCCTACATAAACTTTGAATGCTAATGCTTATTATTTTCTGTTTGAAATGATCATGACTATACATGCTTGAGATTATTGTGTTTTAATAGTATACTAATGAATGTATGATGAATCATGATACTAATGAGCATGCATAGGGACCAAGGATGAATATGAGTTCAAGAACAGGTAATTCAGGAAGCAAAGATCAAGAGGGAGCACACTCCAGTTGCTCCTGCCAGAAAGCAAAGGAGCACACTCCAGTTGTTCCTGCAATAAAGAAAAGGAGCACACTTCAGTAGTTTCTGCAAGGATGCAGATATTCAAAGGGAGTTGACCATGTTTCTACATTCCACAACATAAAGGTGTAGAAGAAGCTACTTCAGATTAGGACTCCAGCAGCTCCTGCAAGGAAGCGAAGACTCAGAGGGAGTCCACCCAACGAACAAACAAAGATAAGTATTTGAATTGTCATTTCTTAAATAATACTGTTCGATAATGAATATACTGATGTTCCTAGAATTAGGTTGTGTATTATGCATATTAGAATAATTGCATTGATGAACAGTATACTCCTAATATGCATGGGTAAGTGGCCTATGGCACTGTACAACATTCCATTGCTACTTATCTAGAATGAAACCTCTTTGCTGACATGTTGGGAGTTGTGCACACTCTTAACAATGTTCTGGTAGAGATTGGAAGGCATCTAGAAAGTTACGGAATATGGATAAATGTTGTATTGAAGCATTGGCTAAGATAATTGCATGACTGTATGGCATATTTCTTTATGTGTAAGAATTTGTTCTGAAAACTATGAGATGTTTTCTAATCATGCAATTTAACTTGTTGTGTAGGAAAGATCGTATGCCATCTCCTACAAAAGAAGAACTACAACATTTGTTCCAGCAACAAAGATATCTATTGAAGATATTGAAGATATTGAAGTTCCCAGGATCTGGGATGAAGAAATGAAATGCCATGATCCATCGATCATGAAGAATGATGTTTGGGATGTAATCCCAAGACATGAAGGGAAGCTTGCTATGACTTCCAAATGGAACTATCAGATCAAGCATGTTGCAGATGTCAGCATAGAGACATATAAAAGTGATGAAATAGAAGATACACCAAATGGATTCAAGACAGCTTCCTTGAATGGTGTAGTTGAAGAAGAAGTGTATGTGGAGCAGCCACTTGGTTCTAAGACACATGATAGGAAATCAGATATGTGCAGAACTTGTTATGGTGAAGATATATTGATTGCCGACACGCAGCGGAAGCTTACTACCGAGTTCGAGATGAAGAACTTGGGGATGATGCACTATTTGTGTTTGGCATGGAGGTGTGGCAGAGTGATGGAATCTTCCTTGGACAAGGGAAGTATGCAGTAGAGATCCTGAAGAGATTTGGGATGATGGATTGCAAAGCCATGGCCACACCTATGGCATCAAATCTGAAGCTTCTTTGTGATGCTTCATCTGAGCCAGTTGATGTTTCTAAGTATCGTCAGATTATTGGGTCCTTGATGTACCTGACGAACACGAGACCAGACATTTGCTTTGCTGTGAACACATTGAGCCAGTTCCTGACGGATCCGAGGAGTGTTCACCTGGTTGCTGTAAAGCATGTTCTGAGGTACCTGAAGGGTACAGTGGATTATGGGCTCAGGTATGAGGCGAATCAAAAGTTTAACCTGCAGGGTTATGTTGATTCAGATTGGGCTGGCAGTGCTGCAGATAGGAAGAGCACATCTGGGTGTTGCTTCAGTATGGGATCAGGTGTGATCTCTTGGTTTAGCAGGAAGCAGTCCTGCGTAGCACTAAGTACAGCTGAGGCAGAGTATGTTGCAGCCTATTCAGCTAGTTGTGAGGCAGTATGGCTACGGAAGCTACTGTCTGAGTTATTTGATCTCCCGTTGGAAGCTACTGGTATCTTCTGTGATAACTAGAGTTGTGTGAAGCTGTCCGAGAACCCAGTGTTTCATGACAGGTCGAAACACATAGAGATCAAATATCACTATATCAGGGATATGGTGTAGAGAGGAGCTGTGAAGCTGCTATATGTTGCGACGGACGAGCAGATTGCAGATGTGCTGACGAAGACACTAGCCAGGGTGAAGTTCGAGTACTTCAGAGAGAGGCTTGGCATTCTTCAGATCGAGGACACTTCGAGGAAGAAGTGATGGACACATTTGCTGAAGCCATTCCAAGCATGTTGGAAGGAGGATCCTTCACATGGCTGTGAATGTAAGCGCTGGATGATGAACATCAGGATGATGTTCTGGTTTCTGCTTGGATATGATCAGTTGGATCATTTTTGTATGTACGCATCATGTTGATGCTGGATATGATCAGTTGGATCATGTATATGTATTTTGTATATGCATCATGTTGGATGCTTGGACCATGTATCTGTATATGTATCAGGTGGATACATTGTATGATCAGGTGGATCATGTATGGTGGTATATATATATCATGTGTTTTGTATTTGTATCAGGTAGATACTTGGTATGCAGCAGGATGTTGCATTGATGATCAGGAGGATCATGTATGATGATATGTATCAGGTAGATACTTGGTATGCAGCAGGATGTTGCATTGATGATCAGGAGGATCATGTATGATGATATGTATCAGGTAGATACTTGGCATGCAGCAGGATGTTGCAGTGATGATCAGGATGATCATAGATGACGAGCTTCAGGATGTTGCTCCAGATGACATGCAGCAGGATGTTGCAGTGATGATCAGGATGATCATAGATGACGAGCTTCAGGATGTTGCTCCAGATGACATGCAGCAGGACGTTGCAGTGATGATGATCAGGATGATCATGGATACATCAGGATGATGTATGGTGAGTATCAGGTTGATACTCTGTGGCCGTGGATCAGGTTGTGCAGATGAGCATGTAATTCGTTGCCCTGGGAGATTTGCAGATGGTCTTGCGAGGTTTTGCCTATGGCATGTAATTCGTTGCCCTGGGACATCTGTCAAATGCTCTTTCGAGGTTTTGCTCTGGGAGGACATGTAATTCGTTGCCCTGGGAGATCTGCAGATAGTCTTGCGAGGTTTTGCCTATGGCATGTAATTCGTTGCCCTGGGATATCTGGCAGATGCTCTTGCGAGGTTTTGTCCTATGGCATGTAATCTGTTTCCCTGGGAGATCCTATAGGTAGAGCAGTATGCTCGTAACAGCCTGGGATGCTTTTGCGAGGTTTTGCCATGACCACATGTAATTCGTTGCCCTGGGAGATCCTATAGGTAGAGCAGTATGCTCGTAACAGCCTGGGATGCTCTTGCGAGGTTTTGTGGTGAGGTCACATGTAATTCGTTGCCCTGGGAGATCCTATAGGTAGAGCAGTATGCTCGTAACAGCCTGGGATGCTCTTGCGAGGTTTTGTGACGCACGTAAAAGTCCTGAGGATTCCATAGTATGGCCAGTGATGATGAAGACCTGCAGGTGGTGGGCCTACATCCAGTATGAAAAAGGACTGGCTCTGTAGAACTTCCTATGACGAGTAGATTCAGAGATTGATTGAGATAGCAGCAGCAGTGACGATGATGATGACTCGATGATGATTATCTAGTGACGATGATCCAGAGAAGATGACTTGTGCTAGAAGAACTGTGCTGAGAAATACCTTCCTAGTTAAGAGGGAGTGTTGATGTATATGTAACTTCGGAATGTATTTCACATATATGTATATTGTATTCCTATAGAGATGGTATTATTCCTCTATAAGGAAGTGTCGTCATTTATATTGTAAGTGTCGTAACTTATACTTGATGGGTTATTAGACCACCTTGTTTGGGGTCGGCCCTGTATAAGTCATGTGGGTCAAAGGGTTATTAGACCACCCTATTGGGGGTCGGCCATGTGGGTCAAAGGGTTATTAGACCACCCTATTGGGGGTCGGCCCACTCAGCATTATGTTATGTGGTTAAGTTAGAGCCGACATGAGTTAGGTAAAAAGGCAAGTCAAGTCAAGTATAAATAGAGTGCGGGAGGCACTCTATTTGCTCACTCACTTCTCACACATGCTCTCAAGGAGGAGAGGCGCACTTATGGAGGAGGAGGATTGCTGCTAGGTTATGGCTATCTCTATTGGTTGGTTGTATCATTGCTCTATCTATCTCTGAGGAAGTTATTGGGGTTTTTCACCTTTATGGTTTTCCCCAAGTAAATCTTTGTGTCTCTTGTGTGCTTGCATTATTGTCTCCATGATTGATATGCTGTAGATATGTTGTACATGTTATTCTCTCAGTTAAGATCCTAGATCATATTGAAGTAAATTCAGAAAATTTAACAGAAGCAAAGATTAAGAGGGAGTCCACCCAACAAACAAACAAAGATAAGTATTTGAATTGTCATTTATTGTATATCTGATTATTTAAATAATATCGTTCATACTTATGTTCCTAGATTTAGGCTGTGTATTATGCATATTAGGATATTTGCATTAATGAACAATATACTACTAATATGCATGTGATGGGTAAGTAGCCTATGGCACTGTAAAACATTCCATTGCTACTTATCTAGTATGAAACCTTTTTTCTAACATGTTGGGAGTAGTGCACACTCTTAAAAATGTTTTGGTAGAGATGGAAGGTATCTAGAAAGTTACAGGATATGGATAAATGTTGTATTGAAGCATTGGCTAAGATAATTGCATGACTGTATGACCTCTGAATTTGTTCTGGAAACTAGATGTTTCTAATCATGCAATTGAACTTGACTTGTAGGAAAAATTGTATACCATCACCTACAAGAGAGACTTGTTTCGAAGAATAAGCGACGGAGAATCAACATACATCCAGAAAGCTACATGTTGAAGACATTGAAGAACTAGAAGTACCCAAGATCCGAGATACAACAATGAATGAAGTAAATCCAGAAGACGATCATGAGATAGAAGATCCATGGGAACATGTAGATCCACCCCGTGAGAAGAATTCTCACAAGAGGAAACAAGCATGGCTACGAGAGGTAATTCAAGATGCAGAAAGATATGGAGCTACAAAAAGAATGCATAGAGAAAGAAAGAGACCGAGTCCATACAACAGTTATGTAGCCCTGCTATGTGACATCATTGACAAGGAACCTTCCAACTATGAAGAAGCGACAGAAAAGATAGAATGGAAGGATGCCATGATCGAGGAGTACCAGTCAATCATGAAGAATGATGTCTGGGATGTGGTCCTGAGACCAGTAGGGAAGTCCATGGTGACTTACAAGTGGATCTACAAGATCAAACATGCTGCAGATGGTAGCATAGAGAAATACAAGGCAATATTTGTGGCTCGCAGCTTCTCCCAGAAAGAAGGAATAGACTATGAGGAAACATTTGCACTTGTAGCTAGATATACTTCCATTAGATCAGTACTTGCTCTAGTTGCAGTAATGAAGTGGAAGATACACCAGATGGATTTCAAGACACCGTTCTTGAATGGTGTAGTAGAAGAGGAATTATATGTGGAGAAGCCACTCGAGTTTGAGACACATGGCAGGGAGACTCATGTGTGAAAACTGAAGAAATCCTTGTACGGTTTGAAACAAGCACCCAGGACATGGTATGACAGGATTGATAGCTTCCTGACTAGTTTGGGCTTTACCAAGAGTAAAGCGGATTCCAAACTTTATGACAAGGCTGAGAAGGGAAATCCAGTGATACTACTACTGTATGTGGATGGCCTGTTTGTAACAGGTGAGGATGGCTTGATTGTTGATATGAAGAGGAAGCTTGCTATCGAGTTCAAGATGAACGACTTGGGTATGATGCACTACTTTCTAGGCATGGAGGTGTGGCAGAATGCAGATGGGATCTTCCTTGGACAAGGGAAGTATGCAGTAGATATCCTGAAGTGGTTCAGGATGATGGACTGCAAGGCCATGGCCACACCTATGGCATCAAACCTGAAGCTATTGAGTGATGCTTCATCAAAGTCGGTTGATGCCATGATATATCGTCAAATGATTGGGTCCTTGATGTACCTGACGAATACAAGACCAGATATTTGTTTTGCTGTGAAAACATTGAGCCAGTTCCTGACGGATCTGAGACATGTTCACCTGATTGTTGCAAAGCATATTCTAAGGTACTTGAGGGGTACGGTTGATTATGGGCTCAAGTATGATGCAAATCAAAAGATTAACCTGGAGGGTTATGTTGATTCGGATTGGGCAAGCAGTGCCATTGATAGGAAGAGCACTTTGGGGTGATGCTTCATTTTGGGATCAGGTGTGATCTCTTGGTTTAGCAGGAAGCAATCCTGCGTGTCACTGAGTACAGTCGAAGCAGAGTATGTCGCAGCTTGTTTGGCTAGTTGTCAGGCAGTATAGCTAAGGAATCTACTGTCTAATTTGTTTGATCTCCAATTCGATGCTACTTGTATATATTGCGAGAAGTGCTAGAGTTGTGTGAAGTTGTCAGAGAACCCAGTGTTCCATGACAAGTCGAAGCATATTGAGATCAAGTTCCACTATATCATGGATATGGTGTAGAGAGGAGCAGTGAAGCTCCAGTATGTTGTGACAGATGAATAGATAGCCGATGTATTGACCAAGCCGCTGGCCAGAGTGAAGTTTGAATACTTCAAAGAGAAGCTTGGTGTACTTCAGATCAAGGTTCCTTCCAAGGGGAAGTGATGAGTCTGGAAGACGCAGATGCACATGGGATTTTCCGACAGGGTTGTAGATGTGTTCTCCCATGGTCATGATGTAATTGCCAAGATTTTTCAACATGGTCGTAGATGTGTTCTCCCATGGTCATGATGTAATTGCTGAGCCATTCTCACATGGTGGTATATGTGTTCTCCCATGGAACATATGTAAGGGATGGAGACATTCTCACATGGTGGTAAATGTGTTGTCCCATGGTATAGATGTAAGGGCTAAAGCCATTTTTAACATGGTGGTAGATGTGTTCTCACATGGTGAAAAAGTAAGGGTTGGAGCCTTCCCTGAATGTTGGTAGATGTGTTCTCCCATGTCAGTGGTGTAAGTGTTGTATGATGTGCATTTGGGCTGTGCTCCATGGACGATGAGATGATCTGAATATTATGAGGTGATTGTATGGTACACAAGTTTTGCAGAGGCATGTAATCAATCCTGGGATGCTCCTTCAGGTTTTGCAGTGGCATATAATTAGTCCTGGGAGATCTTGCAGGTTTTTTAGAGGCAGTGTAATCAGTCCTGAGATGTACCTAATTGATGGCTTGCTCGCAGAGATGATGAAGACCTACATGGAGGCTAGGCCTACATCCAGCATGAAAAAGGTCTGGCCTTGTAGAACTTCCTATGACGAATAGATTGGAGATTGATGATTGAGATAGTAGCAGCAGTGACGATGATGATCCTCCAGTGATGAATACTTGTGTCGATGAACTGCGTCAAGAGAATACCTTCCTAGTTAAGAGGGAGCGTTGATGTATATGTAATTTTGGAATGTATTTCACTTGTATATTTTATATTGTATTCATATGACATTGTACTTCTGACAGAGAGGTTTCATTCCTCCGATAGGGAAGGTCATCATTGTATTTGATAGGGTTATTAGACTCCCTTAGTGGGGTCGGCCCTAAGTCATGTTGTGCTGGGTTATTAGACCCTCCTAGGAGAGGTCAGCCCAGTTAGGGTAAAAGGCAAGTGAATTCAAGTATAAATAGAGAGGGTGACTCTCTCATTTTCTCATTCACTCACTCACTCATTCTTACAAGTGAGAAGTGCACACAAGTGGAGGAGGAGGAGCTGCGAAGGACTATCTCTTTGTTTTGGGGTTTTGTACTATTGCTCATTCTATCTCTGAGGAAGTTGCGGGGTTTTCTCCTTTATGGTTTCCCCGGTGAAATGCTTTGTGTCTATTGTCTCTTGTGATTGATTATGCTATGCTTGTTATTCTCTCAAATAAGATCCTAGATCATATTGAATCAAATGTTGAAAAACTAACATTTATTACAGAATAAAACTAGATTTCCACAATGATGACAATGTTTTCCATTGACACATTTCTTATTGTAAAATAGTTCACTGTGATCTCTCTCACATAGAATTTGAGATATGAATTCACGTATTGTGGGCGGAGGTGGTGAATTTGTCCAAAACATTTTACCAAATTCAAGAAAAGTGTCGTAATATAATTCAAATTGCACATGATAATGACAAAAACATGTGTCACATATAGTAACAGGTATAACATACCATGGTTTTTGTTGCACAAATGTAGCAATTGACATATTAATTCCACGATGATCCTCCTTGAATTTATTGAGCAATTGTACTTGTTTCATTTCCATATATGTTTTGCATGGATTTCGTATTCATTTCGTGATACTCTTTGTCGTATCACATCCCTTGAATTTGGTGAAACTCGAGCATGTGACAACCAATATTTATGTACAATATCTTTAACACCTTCTCTCATTCTATCTTTGTAAGGTTATCTACAAATAATTTCCCAACAAGCAAGTTCATCATTTTCATATATTTGCATTTTGAATTTGTCATGTTTGTATAATGTCTTTCTTGAGGTTCCTATTGTTTTTTTTATCCAGATTTATGTGGGAACAAAATAAGATAGCATATACATAATCATATACAGAGATATATTGCAAAGAACACAGTGATAGAGTAAACACATATTCTATTAAATAGCGGAAATAGAATAGACTGTAAAATACAATAGCTAGAATGGTGGTAGCTATCTTTGAGAAGAGATGTGGCCGCTCTGCTCATTCATTCCAAGATGAATACAAAAAGAGGCCGAAAGGTCCTATTTATCATAAGCACGAAGGAAAGAATCCCAAGCATCCAAAAACCTAACCCTAGAAGATGAACCGGCATAAAGTTTGCGGCCCCAAGGTGGTTAGTTGAACAATCAACTTCCCGGGGTCATAAATTTTGCATACGATCTCCGTTTCGAGCACTCGATAGCTCGTTGGAAAGGTATATCTGAGAAATACAAGATGAGATATTTAGATAAATTTTAGCACGAAGATAACATTTAGAAAATGGATCGCAAAAAAACATCATTTAGGGCCTCAAAATGGCCCCGAAATTTTAGGACCCAAAAAACCATAGAAAAATTACTAGAAAATTGTCGAAATGGGAAACTGCTTTGAGCCAGTGGAATAGGTGTGTTGTCAAACTATTTTTTCTAGTACTAGCCGAAATAATTGATGTCTGAATTGCTCTACGTGCAGCTTTGGTATCTTTCTTCCTAGATTTTCCAAAAAAAATTATTGCATCAATTATATTTTCTATCACATTATGTTTCAATTTTGACTCTTTTGTCACCTTGTGAATACCCAATAATGACGTAGCACCTTTTAACTTCTTGTACACTAATAAACATCTCAAAATTTGCGCTTGTCCAACTATTGAATATTCTTTGAGAATATCATCATAAATTTGCATAGCACGATATCGTGCAACATGTGTGGCAATTTTGCTCCATATTTGTCGCAATCAATGTCTTCTAACATTTCATTATTAATGGTGAAAAAACCTATACATAAGTTAAATTTAATTTAACATATATCCAAAAATACAACTCATTATAAAAAATGAATTTGAAAAATACATGATATAGTTTCATTAGTGATGGATTTGTGTATATCGTTCCACAATAACATGAAACATGGAGACATTGTGAGACATTTGGAAAATTCAAGTTTTTGTTTTTTTTGAAGTTCAAACTACTAGGGTTGTCATACCAAACCTAAAACCATAGAAGCTTAGTCAACAAACATGTGGGTGAGTAGAAATGCATCTACCAAAAAGAAAAAGAAAAAATAAAATAGCATGTATGCATTATAGAACATTCACACACTTTATAAATGTGTGCATGCCTTAGAAATGCAGACATGAATTATTTTTAACATAAAAATTATTTTAGTAATTTTCCATAACTTCCTAGGACATTTAATTTTGGAGTTCTTTAACTCATCAGAAAGGTCTTGAAGAGATCTACATGTTTAAGTTAGTGTATTTTAATGATTATGTATGTCTAATTTCTTATTTTAAAAGAATGGAAAATGAATGTATGGGCCATGATTAATACCTCAAACCACTACATTTTATTTAATGGAGTGTTGCAGCCAACCCATTATTTTCTTTGAAAACATTGGGGCCCCTCCTTGATTTTTTCCTATACTTGCTTGAAGCATATTGACTCCCTTAAACTAAGTCGAGTACTATGTAAGATTGGCTTATTCACAAAAAGAGAAAATACTTAGCCATTTTTTTGGTTTTCCTAAATCGACCTTATCCCATGAGTTTTAATGTTTCGGCAACTTTTCATGAGTTCTCCTGGTCTCTGATCTCTCGCCGATGTGTCACTGGAGTTTTCCAATAATCGCCAAAACGGTCAACATTTTTTCCGATTTGTTGTCAATGCAACTTATTTTTATGCTGAAACACAATTTTGGCGATTTTCTAAGTTTTAACATTTCGTCGACTTTTCATGAGTTCATTGAAACATCGACACAACATATTTGTCTCTAGAAGGAGGGCCATCAGTGTATGGTTGGTAGAGGAATTCCTTTCCCTCAAGGATTTCTCTTTGAATCTCCACCTGATACATCGCAACCTGAAGGTTCAGTTCAAGTGACACCTAAAACTGGACACGAAACTGATTACTACGAAGACAGTAACCCTGAACTAGAATAACTTGAAACTCTTTATGTAGTACCACACCAAGAAGTTAATTATTTCTGAAGATATACTAGATCTTACGTCATAAAACTTGAAGGGTTTCCTATAATTCCATTGTTACCTAGGAGATTTTCTCCTCGCAGAAAAGATAAAGAGAACAAGGAGTTTGTTTTGGTTGAATCCTTGGAAGAGTTGGTGAATTTATCTTTGCAAGAAATACTAGAACCTATCAATCATATACGGCCATCTTCACCCGATTCTACCTCTTCACATCAAACCCATTCCCGTCCACATGCACCTCCACATATTTGCAATATGGCTCATAATGTAAATCAGGCACCAGCTTGGAGGGATCGAGGTCCTTTAAACTTACCTTCTCCTCTTCGTTATCTACCCAAACACCTTGAGCGTGTTTTTCCCAAATTTGATCCAGGCAAGGGGATAACTGCAAATGATCATTTGAAAATTTTTTACTTGGATTTAAACCTTCTAAATGTAGATCATGAGGATGTGGTATGTCTTTTGTTTCCTTATACTTTTGAGCCTAAGGCTTCATCATGGTATCTCAGCTTGCACACTGGATATATTACTGATTGGAACAGTTTTGAAAAATCTTTTCTAAGTAAATTTAGTGAGAAAAGAACATTAGCCTCCCTAATGAAATAATTGTTGTCTCTCAAGATAAATAAGAGAGAAAAAGTGTAGTATTTTAATCGGATATTTAAAGTTGTTTTGAATTCAATTCCACCTCTAAACATGATGAGGAACCATTGGTAGAATATTATACTACAACCCTTCATCCATCCTTGGCCATGTTTGTTAAACGTTCTTGTAAGAATACTTTAACAAAAAAAATTGAAGAGGCAAAGAAGATTGAAACAAAAATGAATAGCATAGTCAAGAACTCTGTTGAAACGGAATCTAAACCTATCTCATCCAAGAAACCACTATTGTTGTCAAGGCCCACTAAAGAATAGTCCACTGATTTGGAAGGCATTGTTAAGCTGGTTCAAAAACTATCCAATAAGATTGTAGATCTGGAAAAGGATAAAGGAGCAATTTCTTTTACAAAGAAAAAATTTATGTAATACCCCAATTTTGACCTTTATGAAATATTGGCTTTTAATGTAAATATTGTATACATGCAATGTATGTTTCCCTAGCGTGGATCTCAAAGCCAAGGCCCCTCTAGTGTATGCTCGGATTTTATTTAGAAAGGCAAGTATTTGATATTTTCCCATCCATGTGTTATTAAGCCATGGAATATTGTAAATGATGTAAATATTTAATATTGCAATAAAATACCAAAACTGGCTATGGAAGCAACGAATGAGAAGTGTCCATTTGTATTCCAATAGGGAGTGGTGAGGAGGTTGTGGGGATGAACCATATGCTGCCAAATGTTATCTTGAGAACCCATTTGACTTACCTTGCTGACATTTAATTCTGTTGTAAGGAAGTTGTTGAAGAATTTAGTCTATGGCTTCAATTGAGCATGGGCAGCCCAGAAATTCGTATGGCAGAGTATGGGCTCTGTTTTCTTGTACCACAAGTCACCCTACCTCATGGGAATTGGTCTTTCCTCATTCCCATTCCATTGTTGAGCATCCCAGCATCAGTTTGCATCCATTACGAATTCCTAGCAGTGAGAAAAACCAAAAATCGCAACTTTGCAAGAACCCGCGTTTTGAAGAGCCATAAACGCCCATAATTGAGTATTGACAGTAAAATCCAATGAGGAATCCATAGATATGAACCTTGGGGCGAAATTGAGAGTATTAGATACCCCAAAATCCATTGGAAAACCCAATTTTACATCCCAGAAATCAAGTGACGGGATTGAGTTATTGGATGATAGAATTGTGAGAAATCCAAGTGTGAATGACTGAGCAGAGGTTGGGTTTGCTTGATAAACCCAGTGAAGGATAGAATCTCAAGGAATTAGCAGCTGGACCTTTCTATGCCCACCTTGAAGAGCACTGGAGGGAAGGGACTCCTGAGGGATTGTGCAGTAGAGAAGGGGACCTTTCTTGTGTTGGGTGTGGTAGGTATTATGGGTGCCATGACTGTTGAGTTCATTTGAGATGCCTGTAGCTTGGTGGTTGAGCTCACTGGCTTAGAATCCTCCTCCTTTTTCTTTGTATGCTTGATAAACCCAACTGTGTGTTGGCTTAACATAGTTGTTGAGTGAAACCATGGTTGTGAGTGAGCCCATCTAGTTCCTCCTTAGTGGATACACAACCCATCTCGAGGGTGATCTCTCAGCTGAAGGAATATAGGCTAGATAGATATCTATGGTTGGGTGGAATGTTTATCTTGCATAGTCAGTTGTTGGACAACTTCATCTCAAAGATAAGTGTTCTATGTGGTTCAAATTATGATCATTATGTGCTCTGTTCTAAATGTTAATTGTCCATGTTAATGAAATGAAATGGTTATCTTAATGAAATTGATATGAAGTCTGTGCATAGCATGAGAACGAGATTGAATTCTCTACATGTTGATCCATCATATGCATGTGATAGATATGTTTATGCATTATTGTTTGTGTGTTTGCAAATATGATTTAATTCTGCCGTGTTTATATTGAGTATGAATTTGCACACAAAAGTTTTTATTTATTATGACTTTGTGAGTAATGTATGGGGCCCAATTTACCAAATAAGCCTTGGAAGTTCAGTCATGTTCCCTCTGTGGTTTGGAATGATGGGAGGGGACGTGACAATTTAAACCATTTTATAGAATAAAATAAGAAACTCCAAAACCCCCAACAAATGAAGCCTTTGTACTGAGCCTAAATGAGGTAGGCATGGATCATTTTTGCACATTTCACCAAGAACACCACTTAGAGAAAACATGTCATCAATGGATTAAATCCGTGACTTTGGTGATGAATCAACTATTAGATAAAAAAATTGGATGAAGAGGAAGAGGCTAAAAAGGTACAATTAAATGAGATAGAAGAAAGGACGAAGGAAACCACGGTGGTATTATGGGATTGGGCACCAAATTTATATTTGCAAGATGATGAAGAGGTGGTGGAGATACACAACATACAAAATTCTCCTGTCAATTACTCATTAAAAGGTAAATTCCCCGTGGATACTCAAAATAAGTCAGTTCCAAGTAGTACGATAGATAATACTATGAATAAAACCCAAAGTAAGGTGACTTCTATAACACAACCCCAAAGGACAGCAGAGAAGGGACCTCTCAACCCTAGAGATACTTTAAAAAAATTACCCAATGTTAACCTTAAAGGATTATCCCCTTCATCAAACAACACTGTAATAGTCAGAAATATTGGAGGAAACCATAACATGGGGTATGATGTGGTAGAAGACATAAAAAAATACCAAATCCAACATATCTCTGTTTGAAATTTGCAATCTTTGGACCTCAACTCACAAGCAAATGACTCTTCTATTAAGGAAAAGGAGAAATAACAAGTTAATGTGGAACAAGACACAGAAATCAATGAAGCCAGTATCGGTGGAAAATCTAAATCTTGGACTCCACCTTTTCTTCTCACTTTTGAAATTTTAAATTATAACATACATAATTTTTTGGTGGATTTTGGAGCATCTTCTAATGTTATGCCACTTTCTGTTTGCAGTAATATTAATGGACATCCTATCCCTTCTCCTTAGAGGATTATTCAACTTGATAGATATGATGTTAAAGTAGTTGGAGAAATGAAAAATGTCCTTATGAGGCTGGCTTCAAATGAAAGAGTTTGTTAGTTTATTGATATTGTTTTAGTAGATATACCAGAAGCATATAGAATATTACTGAGTAGAGATTGGTCAAGCAAGTTGAATGGGTATTTTTCTATGGATTGGTCTCACTTGTGGATTCCATATCAAAATAAGAAAAATCAAATAAGGGTAAACAGATAACCACACATGAAACTTAATGTTACTGAGTTGGAAGGAAGAAATGATCCCATCAACTTTGCACACTCGGTATTGGGAAATTACATTTTGGAAATTGAATCAGTTTGTTATCAAACAAAAACCACTAGTCATGAATCAAACACATAGCCCGATCTCCTTCAATTTTCATGGGATGATGATATTGAATGTAATATAGTAGAGTTAGTTACAAATTTAGATTTAGATGATAACTCTAATTCTAGGAGTAGTGTAGGATCTAATTTTTGGACTTTATATTTTGATGGATCCAAAACATGAGAGGTAGAAGGGGTAGGTTGTGTCCTTGTGGATCCTTAGAATAATATAATTTTTCTCCCCCCTATATTATAATTTGAATGCACCAATAACACAACCAAGTATGAAGCTCTGATTCAAGGGCTCAGGAAAGCTATTGAATTAAATGTTAAGAATTTAAAGGTTTTTGGTGATTCAAAGATAATTGTCAGACAAATTGGAAATATTATTCATTGTTTGTATCCACACTTAAAAGGGTACCAGGAAAAGGTATGGAATCTAATTTCAAATTTTGACGCTTTTAATATTAATTCCATTCCTATATCAAAGAATGATGCAGCTGATTTATTAGCTAATACTGCTTCTTGTTTAATTCCATTTAGTGATAAATTTTCCATTGAATTGCTTTATGGACCCTCTATCCCTGATAACATAAAAAATTGTAGAGTGTTTGAAGATGATCAGTATATCATAGACTTTTTAATGGATGAAGATACATTCAAAGATTCAATCATTGATGATTCAGAACACCAATCCAATTTGCAAAAGTCGGATGAAAATCAGTTTGGAGTAAATTTCATGCCCAAAGGGGTACGCACGCTTGAGAATTTATTTGATTTGCAGCATAAGTTTAGAAATCTAGTGAATGTTAAAACAAATAACTCTTCTATGCAATATGTGTTGGTAAATCTAGGCATAGAGAAAGTGCCAAAATATGTAAATCTTGAAACCTGATGTTCACTAGGTGAAAGATGCAAGTTTATTCAATTTTTTCAGCAATATAAAGATGTATTTTCCCAGAATTATGATTATTTGAAAACATATGATACAAGTATTATACAACATGTCATCCCTATCAAGCAAGGGGTTAAACTGTTTCAGTAGAAAATTTGGAAAATACATCCTACACTAGAACCACTAATCCAAAAGGAATTGAAGAATCTGCTTGATGCTAGGATAATTTTTAAGGCCAGAAATTATGAGTGGGTGGCTAATTTAGTACATGTATGAAATAATTCAAGAGAAATAAGACTATGTGTAGATTTTTTAAACTTGAATTGGGCATGTATGTAATATCCCCTCCCGCGGACCCAATTCCTGGAAGGGAACATGATGCCAATCTGGGGCTTTTACATAAACTCGGCCCATTAAATTCACAACAATTAAAATCAAATGTGTGCAGATGCAATTTAAAGCAAACATGCACAGCGGAATAACATCATCCACACACATTACATGATGCCATTCAATTTAACACAGGGAACAAATTAATAAATTTGCAGAAGTGATTGCATATAAGAAAATACTCATCTTGTTGTAATGTTGTCCCAAACAAATAGCTATGTCGCTGCAACGTTCTACCCAACCATAGGCCAGCTGTGTTCATCAATTCTCTCAACACAACTGCCACCCCCAAGCTGGGCATGATTCTTACAAGGAAAAGGGAACATTCCATCTCATGCACAGCCAAAGCAATAGAAACCCATCTCAAGTTCAACCTTCTTTTACACACAGCAACTCCAACTGGGCATGGATACCCATTTTCAGCAATGGGATTTGCAAATACGATGGCCATAGGTTTTCCAAAAAACATGGGCACACCAAAAATGGATTGGGGGTGAGAAAATCGTCCACAGGGACCCAACCCGATTTTCCATGGGTATTTTGGGCATCTAAATGGCCAAAACGGCCCCAATGAAACCCCAAATCAAGCTCCCATACTCCCAACCACTTTACAACACAAAAACGCCCTCTTTTCCCACTGAAAACTAGGAAGACACAGGAAAAACATGGAGGAAAAATGCCCATCAGTCCCCAAAAACGTGAGAGAGGCAAAACTGGTTCATGGGTAATGGCTTGGGGAGCAATTCATGGTTGTTTTCTTGCCCAAGATGCAAAAAACGTTTTTCCATGAAGGGTGGCTTGCCCATACTCGAATTTGGACGGCCATACCTCCCATTCCCAAGGCATTAACTACCTCAACCAATTCTTGGGAAAAATGAATGATTGGGTACAAAGTCAACATGGGTAGTTGAGTGTTTGATGGGTTATCTCATTGACACTTGGCTTGACTTGATTGGCTCAAGGTTTTGAATGTTTTCCCTCCCAATTCCTTGTAAAATCATGCCCCCATATCTTGTTGCATTAGATAGCTAGTTGTGGGTATTTTATTAAAATGCATATTTACATGATATTCACAATTCCATTGTGCATGGCTAGCACATAAACCATATGCACCAATAAAATCGATAGCGGGGCCTTGGCCTTGAGCTCCTCACCACGATTTTATAACAATATTACATCATTTACATTTTAATATAATGGGGTCAAACTCGGGATATTACAATGTAATAAAGATAATTATCGTGTTCCTCCCATGGAGAAGATATTACATCTTGTCTTTGGTTCGAAAAATTTTCCTCGATTGAACGGGTTCTCAAGATACAACCAAGTACTTGTGGCTGAAGAATATTGCCTCAAAACTACTTTTCACACCAAATGGGGGACTTTTTCTTTTCATAGAATGCCCTTTGGTCTGATGAATGCTAGAGCCACATTTCAAAGGGCCATGGACATGAAATTTCATGGTCTGATTGGTCACAGTGTGGTTTTGTACTTAGATGATGTTACAGTGTTCTCCAAGAAACGGTAAGATCATGTCTATCATTTGAAACAAGTATTTGATCGATGTAGAAAATATAGTATTTCTCTTAACACCCAAGAAAAGTGTATTTTCTATTTTAGAAGGGAGATTACTGGGACATATCATTTCGAAAAAGGGAGTCTCGGTTGATCCTGATAGAATACAAGTTATTCTGCAGAATCCCATGCCCCATAACAAAAGAGATATGCAATCATTTCTGGGAAAGATCATTTTTGTTCCCAGGTTCATGTCTGATTTCACTCAAATCATAAAATCCCGACAACAAAAGATTAAACATGATGTACAATTCAAATGGAATGACCTAGAGAAGAATGTTTTTCGCAACATCAAGACTACAATTTCTCATGCACCATCTATGAGTAGTTCTGATTTCGAAAAGGACTTTATCATTTATACATTTGTGTCTGATAATTCCCTTGCAGTAGTGCTCACTCTTAAAGGAGAGAAAGGGGATGAGTATCCAATAGAATTTATTAGCACTGTGTTACAAGGGGCTGAACTGAACTACCTAGATGTTTACAAACAAGATTATGGAGTATTTAAAGTTGTGAATCGGTTCAGACCCTACATTTTGAAAATAGGATTAAAGTCATAGTACCTCACCCGACAATTAGATCATTGTTTTTATAAGAGTTGGGAGAAAGGCATGGAAACTGAGAAATTGCGCTGCAATAATATGTTTAGAGTTAAATCCCACTACCATTTTTAAAGTCCAGGGGTTTCGCAAACTGCTTACTAAAATTTCATCCAAAGAATCTAATGGATGGGATAATGAAGCAAAAATTAAATCACTAGAAATTCATTGCATTAATATTGCCCCTGATTCTTAGTACCAAGATTTGTTACAATATCTACAACATTGATATGCCCCTGAACATTGGAGTTAAAATAAAAGGAGATCTCTTCGATTGAAATCAACATCATACCAAATAATTGGTGGAGTGATGTTCTGAAGAAATTATGATGGTGTATTTATCAGGTACTTAGAAAAAGAAGATGCATAAAAGGTATTAAAATAATTGCATGATGGGACGGTTGGAGAACATTATTCTAGAGATACTATTGCTCATAATATCTTTAAATCGGGTTATTATTGGCCCACTATTTTTAAATACGCTCATGCTTATTTCCAAAAGTGAGTTGCATGTCATAAAAGTGCCAGTCGAAAAGCAAAACCCGTAGTGCCATTGCAACCTGTAATAATTTCATAACCATTTGAGAAGTGGGGATTGGATGTTATTGGAAAAGTCAATCTGAATTCTTCATTACAACATAGTTATATTCTTAATCTATTGATTACTTCACACATTGGACTGGGGCTATCCCTCTTCACAAATTTAATGAATATGTTATCAAATTTCTTCTAGAAAACATCATAACTAGGTTTGGGGTTCCAATTTCCCTAGTGTTTGATAATTATTCCTACTTCTCTTATTTGAAATCAAGTGAACTTTATCTAGAAAAGGGAATTAAGTTTCATTATTCTTCAAATAATTATCGCCAAGGAAACAGGATAGAGGAATCTACAAACAGAAACCTCATATGAATACTTAAGAAAATTGTTATTGAAAATCAAATAAATTGGCATACATCTCTCCCAAACGTTGTGTGGGATGATAGGGTCTCACCAAAGAATGATTTAGGGGTTTTACCTTACACCTTAGTTTATCGAAAAGAATTTACTCTCCCGCTAACCTTCTATTTCATTCGCTTCAATTAGCCCAAGCCTCTAGAGGATCCAATAACCGTGCCATACAAGAAATAATTAACACCCTGCTCAAACTCAAACAGGAAAGAGAAAAGGACAAAATTAAATTTACTGCCCATCAATTAACTGTTAAAATATGGTTTGACAATAGTCAAGTAGGGAAGAAAGAGGTTGAGATTGGTGACTTAGTCCTGACATGGGATCAAACTCATGAAGAAAAAGGTAAGCATACAAAATTTCAACATTTAATATGGCTTGGTCCCTACATTATTGCTGAGAAACTTGGCCCTAGAGCTTACAAATTACAAATTTGGAAGGGGAAGTGAAACTATCCCTATGAATAGACAAGATTTAAAGCATTACTACACCTAGTTTAGGAATATCAGTTTTGTACATAAATAAAACCTTTCCTTCATTTTTTGTTTTTTTTATCTTTCGATTACTTCGTTTTGGCCTAGTTGTTATTGCAATAAACCTGGTTATTTGATTCCATGTTTGAGATTTTAATAAAATTAAGTTCAGCAATTATAGTGTTGGGTGGGAAATCTATGATCTCATTAATTATGTATTATCTCTTTAAGTTGGTCGACTTCTTTAAAACCCCTAGTGTGTGAGAAACATTTCGAAGTTTAAGTTTCTTTTTGTTGCTAGGATTCGGTGATGCATTTTCAAGCACTATCATTTGAAAGGATTTCAACATGTTTGTCATGTGTCCTATTTATTCAATCGGTCAGAAAATTATCACATGATTAGGTTATAATGAAAATGTATTAAGTCATATACATTATGCTAGGATAAATATTTCTAGGTTACTATCTTGAGGCTCCATCCACTAAAACACATAATAGGCAATGTCCTAAAATTGTTTACCTATGGCTAACCCATGGGGAAGAAGCAATATCTTGCAATTGTATAGCAAATCAAATTGATCCTATACCTGGTATAATGCCCTAAAGGCCCAATAAAACCATCTCTTCCCATTTTAAGATATCCACGACAAATGAAGATAAATATATGGAGAATCAAATGAAGACACAAGCCTATAAAATGAAAATTTTCAAAGAAGATCAAGAGGCTATTCCAAATAGTATTCAAAAATATCTTCTCTGTATGTGGGCACGTTATATACAATAAAATATTATTCATCACCCACACAAAAGGACACTATTTAATGGAAGATCCTATATTTTTTCCTCTTATGAAATAGGGGAATATTTTATTAACGTTGGTAAGCATAAGGAAAATGCTCATGCATCAAATAAATGCATCTGGTATAAGAATGAGGAACACACATTTACATATGTCTGGTTTTGTCACCTACTCCATGGCATCTTACCTATTCTACAGTGGAAGGGCTGGTTGGTAAATGAATCTCACAAATTGGCCTTAACAGAGTGGCTATGAAATCCCAACTAAGCATTCCCCTCCCTTGAAAACATATGTTAAATAATCCTTGATCACTGTGATATTTTTCTTGATACAAAATTGAAATTGTACTTAACATAAGACGGATAAGTTATATTGTGACTCTGTCAACAAGAAGTTACTTGAAGACAAAGTGGGGCCCTTGCCTAACAATCAATGTCATCAGGTAGAGGATATTTTATTTTATTTGGAGATCTAAGTTCTCCCAGTATGCTTCCACTCGTTGCATCTACAACCACCCTCCCCATTATTTTCTTTGAAAATATTGGGTCCCCTACATGATTTTGGACTATACTTGTTTGAATCATATTGACTCCCTTAAACTAATTCAACTACTTTGAAGGTTGGCTCAGTCACAAAAAGAGAAAAAACATAGCTATTTTTTTGGTTTTCCTTAATCAACCTTATCCTATGATTTTAAACGTTTCGGTGAATTTTTGTGAGTTTATCGAAACGTCGTTGTAGTCTTCGATCTCTTGCCGATGTGTCACTGGAGTTTCCCAATAACCGCTGAAACAATCTACATATTTTTCGATTTGTTTCCGATGCAACTTATTTTTTTATGTTGAAACACAGTTTCGGCTATTTTCTCAAAATTCTTGGGTGAAATGTGTCCACAAAATTTTCATATTTTACCCACACGAGTCACAACACCTTATCTTTTCATGCCGAAATAGAAGATCACCAAAATGTGAATATTTTTCGCTAAAACCATCAGATCAACTCGTCTTTATCTTCCGAAATGTGTTGATAGAATTTTATAAAAAGGTGGCGTTTTCACTATTTTGGCTCCCATTTGTAGACTTGGGATTTTAGGGGCCTGTTTAAATCGAGAAAGAATGTTGTTTTGGCCCATCATTTTCACCACACCAAACCATTCAAGCTCACGCCTTTTGTAAAAATATTCTCTAACCCGAGTATGCTCTTCACTAACCACTACTCATCCTTGTCCACTTGTCGCTTGTTCACCAGGTATGTACCTCTTATCCTGGTTTGGTGGTTTCAAAATTTTTGGGCTCCACTTGGCATTTTATGGTTGTGGGAATGGCCCATGATTTGGTATATTACCCTTATGGTCCCATGCCTTAGCTATTTCAATACCTGTCATTGATTTTATTAGTTGAATTTTGTCTCTTCTTGAGCCCTAGGGATTGTACCACCAGACCTGTACCAAATATCATGTATGTTAAAGATTTATTTTTACAGTGCCTATTTTTCCCAAATGATCATTCTCATGGTTTTTTTCTTCTCACTCTTGTTGGAGAGAAGTTGAAACCCTAGCTCTAGAAATCTATTGTCCCTCTCCAAGCTCACCCTGACTACATCTGTTAACACATTGTGCCCTTGTGCACTATCAAGCACACCGATTCAAACCCTAGCGAACGAATGGGGGGGTTCTATATTTAGCTTGATGAACAATCTTGTTTATTTCTATGAAAAGAATTTATTTATTTCTTACAAATACTTGTATATGTTTGATTTCTTTTAGTGAAATTATATATCATTTCATGGTTTCAATGTATTCTTCACAAGATAATGATGTTTCCACTAACATGCAGGAGTCTGAAAAAATGTCAAAAAGGGGATCTAAATGCTCATCTAAGATTAAACTTGAGGTAGCATCAGACGATGAACCAATTCATGAAGTATTATTGGAATCTCAGTTCGATGATACACAACAAATCACGGGTATTTCTCCTTAATTCAAATGGGGTGAGATATATCATTTAATCAAAGACCAAAATGTTCCAGGAGATACCATTGAAGAAGAACTGATCTATCAGAATATCATAAAGTCGGGCATTCATAAGGCTGTAGTAAGGCCTGAACTATATCCTTGTGTCGAAGTAATAGGGTAGATCCTCCCCTATATTGATACTCAGTCTTGTATCAGTATGAGTGCTACAGGAAAAGGTTTTGCTTCATTCTAGCTTGAGCACATCAAAAAAGCATATAGACTTCTAGATCGGTGGTTATTTATGACAGAAGGATGGCTCACAAGCCTAAAACTCAATTATGATGAATGTGCTAAGAAGATGTTGCTACCAGGTAAGTAATTGCACCAAAGGGATATCTTATATGAACCGTTACACCAAAACCCTAAGATGTTAGTGAAGGCCTCCCACTAGGATCTTAACATCCCACCATGCTCCGCAGTCGAAACTCTGGGCTGGATGTGCGCCCGTGTGGTGGTGTCCCCTTTGATTCGTACGATCCCCAGACAAACACTGCAATGCCAGTGTTGCCACCCGCTCTATGACTTGAACCTGGGTGGAGGCTCTGATACCAAATGATACAAACGATTTCACCAAAACCCCGAGATGTTAGTGAAGGCCGCCCACTAGGATCTTAACAATATCGGGGAGTATGAAACAAAAGTTTTAAAGACCCCTTTTAGGATTGGTGTTTCTCTTATGTGCATAATATATGTGATTCCCAACTCAACCCATTATAAGCTCAGTTGGATTCCCTTGCTCTATCACATTACCATGCATGGTACTATTTTCAATTGGGCGGACATTATCTCCGAAAATATGGTGTAAGCGATCAATGATTGTCAACAAGGTCTTAAAGTGAAGAAATCATAATTCCATATGTCTTCATATTTATTGGATTCCATCATGAATTTACATCCTTTTCCTGGCCTAGGATGCAAATAGAATTATAATGAATCCCCCATTTGTGAAGAGTTCTTGGTTCCATTATACAAGTTGATTTTTTAAAAACACCCCAACTGTATGTCCGATGAGGCCCTGATAGTGGCCACACAGTTAGGAGATTATTTTTTTACTCCTGAAGGTACTTATTTACATGCTTACAGAGGTTCAAAAGGTCCACTATTGATGTCAAATTATGTCACTAGATACATCATCTTAAAGGAGATTGTGAGATAGACATTTATAAATGGTATTGGACATTTCTCACATGACAATAAGAAATCGTCTTGCCCCCCACTCTCACTCATAGTTGGAGCATACAAATTTAATAAGGTCAAGGAAGTTGAAGAATTTGTGAAAGAGTTGGACTCATTATCATTTTGGTGAGAAAATTTTTGTCATAAATGATAGCCACCAAAAAGTGGCTTTACATTGCCAATCAGTTAGAATTAATTATGAATATGTAGATCAGTTCTTACAAGAGGAAGAAGTGTAAAGACAGGTAAAGAATATTGCAGAATTAAACAAAAGGCTCGGCAAAAGGAAAGGGAAAATTTCCAGTAAGACATCTAATACATCATCACAAGAATATCTAGAGGAATCTACAAGAAAAAAGGCAGTAGAAGAAGCTTTTTTAGTTGAAAATGCTAAGAGACTACAAGAAGAAGAAATGGATAAGAAGCAAGTAGAAGAGAGAAATGAGAAAGAAAGAGTTGAAGAAATACAAAAAAAGTATGAACAAGATAAAATTGACAAGTTAGAAGCTAACAAGAAGAGAAGAGACTACAAGAAAAAGAACTACATAAGAAGAAAAAATAAGAAGAAGAATTGCCGCAAGAAAGTTGTGGAATCCTAGAATCTGCAAGAAGGTAATGGTAGCCAAGATATGGAAATTGACAATACAACAGATAGCAACACAAAAGTTCCTCTTACTGGAGGACATATTCCTCTAGTTGAACTGGGACTTAGGCCATTTACACCATCCAAGCAACATGCAGTTGCTAAATTGGAAACAATAGTCTATGACCCGAAAAGAAAGACTATTATGAAGAGGAAAGAAAAGAGACTCAAAGTTGCTTCGCAGCCCGATATTGTCACTATACAAGTAGTCCTAGTAGTTGAGGTCACAAATAAATATCTAAAGTTCATGACATTTGTAAATGTTGTTGCATCATTAGCTAACGGAGATAGCATACACAAGCTAATGGAAAACATAGAAAGCAACAAATCCAAACTGGTCAAATTGAAAGATAATCCAGTGGAGGATAGGAGTGAAGGGATTGAAATAAGACGCCAGCAAGATTCCCTGGAGATGCAAAAATAAGAATCCATGAAACCATACAAATCTCAGAATGTGAGAAGGACTCGCTTAATGTACAGATAGTAATATTAGAAGGTGAAAAAGTGGATCTCCAGTATCAACTAAGAGGACTGCAAGAGAAAGAAAACTAGTGGGAGGAATATCTGACCATAGATAAAGGAGCTTTGCAAGTAAAAATAGAGGAGCTTAACAGAGAAAAGGAATCACTGGTGATTCAATTAAATACTACACAAGAAAAGAAGCAGGACTTGACACAATTTTATGATTGTGCTTCTTCCCTTCAGGAACAACTGTTCCATTCTCAAGAATTGCTCACTCAATAGACTTATGAAGTGCAAAGAATGGTAATGCGGCTCAGGAAAATATCTAAGGAATCCACTTATATTAGGAAAAATCTTACAAATATTTATGACAGGATGAAGAAGCTGACTTCTTGAAAGAAAAAATCCAAAGAAATCCCTCCACATTTTCCCAAGAGATCCACAGCTGAACTCAAGTTGAATTTTTCAACCTTGGACAGTTTCTAGAAAGCTAAAAAGAAATTGCAGAATCAAGTAAAAGATCCCATTTCCAACTGTGAGGATATTCACCAAAGTATTGCCATAGTTTTTTAAAAGTGTCATTTTCCTTATCCTGTTACATTTGAGGATCCAATACCAAAATAATGGTGGGTGGAGGAATTGAGAATCATCAAATATGAGGACATTGTGGCTATTAAAAGCATAAACTCCATCACTCCCGAATATCTATAGGAGCACATTGGGAAATCCACTATGAAGACACGGTACATGGCCAATGGTCATAATGCAACAACCAAAGGATTAAATGTTGTGGTCAAGGATTTATCATTTCATGAAGTAGGCCTTAGGATATTAGCACCCCAACAATTAAATTTTATATCTTATGAAAGTATCCTTTGGGATGAATATATCCAAACTCAAGAGAGTGCTCCACCCTCTTAATGTAATATTTTATTATATTTTAATATTTGTTCTCTTATTTTGTAATTAAGATAAGTCAAAAATGTTGGAAGACAAAGAGTCTAAATAAGGTGAAATGATAAGTCACCCAAAGGTTGGGATTGTAAAGATAAATAGGAGAAATTAAAGGAGGAAAGGGATTTTGCTTTTGAAAGATTGTACTGAGACTCATATGTGAGAAATTATTTTATGCTAATGACAAAGACATTTTTCTAGGTGGAAGCATACATGGGATATTGTGTTGAAGCATGTGGAAAAATATGCAGAACTAATTTCTTCATTTTTTTTATGGATATGCAATAAGGTCTTTCCTATTATGTTGGACTCTTCTAGTAGTTTTTGAATTATCTTGTTGTAAGTGAATGAAAAATACAATTTTTGATATTATCTGTGAGAAATGAATGTAATAAATGTTAATGCTCAAGCTATCTATGCATTGGCTTTACTCTGTAGCTATTGAATGCATTATTTTTAGTAGTTAGCTTCTAAAATTGTATGATGCAGTTTATTGTTATTGATCTTTCTTAAATTTGCTCCTTGCAAGGATAGCTTAGACTAGGCAGAACGTTGCATTTAATTTGGACATATCCTTTGTTGGTTTATAGTAAAGAGGTGATAAGACGATAGGTAAGAACCTATGAATCACTAAGTGAGGCCTCTTTCTACTAGTCAAAAAAGCGTGGGTAGAAGCATGTGCATGTAGAATTATTTACCGACATTGCATATAAAATATAAAACTCTAAATGGTGGATCAGGTCGTATCTGATAAACCAATCACAAGATCATCTTATACAATAGTTGGACTGTAAACCAAACAAGTTCATTAATGCAAAGAGTGGAGAGTCTAATTGGTACTTTTCATTGGGGAGAACCCCTATTGTCGACACAAGGAATTTTCCAGATGTCAATAGATTTGGTGCTAGAGGGATGGAAGCCAGTTTATGGATGGTAGAGGAATTCCATTCCCTCTAGTATTTTTCTTTGGGTCTCCACTTGAAGCATACCAACCTGGAGCTTTGTTTCAAACAATACCTGAAATCGAACACAAGACTGATTATCACAAAAGCAGTAACCCTAAAATTGAACACAGTGAAACTTTATACATTGTACCACACCAAGAATTTAATAACTTTAGGAGATGCACGATATCATGCGTTAGAAAAATTGGAGGATTACTTGTAGTTTCATTAGTACCTAGAAGGCGTGCTCCTCGTAGAAGAGCTAAGCAAAATAAAGAACCTATTCTAGTTGAATCATTGGAAGAGTTGGTTGATTTGTCTCTGCAAGACATCCTAGAACCTACTGATCAGTTAAGACCTTATTCTACTTAAATCAACTTCTTCTCATCACACACAGTCACCTCCACAATCTCCTCCACATATTGTTCATATGGCTCATAACTGAATCATCCACCAGCTTGGATATATAGGGGTCCTTTAAATTTACCTGCTCCTCTTCATGATTTACCTAAACATCTGGAGCAGGTTTTACCTAAATTTTATCCTGGAAAAGGAATTACTACATATCATCATTTAAAAAGCTTTTATCTGGATTTAAATATTCTAAATATAGAACATGAAGATGCATTATGACGCTTGTTCCCTTATACTTTTGAGCCTGAAGCTTCATCATGGTTTTTTAGATTATGGGATGGGTCAATAACTGATTGGGACAGTTTTGAGAATGTTTTTATTAGTAAATTTGGTGAACAAAGAACACTAGAATCTCTTATGAAATAATTGTTGTCTCTTAAAATGGATAAAAGAGAGAAAGTGTGGGATTTTAATCAAATATTCACAACCATCTTGAACAAGTTCAATGCTACTTCTAAACCCTGCTGAAGAATTTGTATTTGAATATTATACTAGAGCATTACATCTGTCTTTAGCTATGTTTGTTAAGCGTTCTTGCAAAAATACTTTAACAGAAAACTAAGAAGAAGCTAAAAAATTGAGACAAAAATGAATAGTATTGTTAAGCATGTAGTAGAAACTGAACCTAAACCTATTACTTCCAATAAACCTTTATTGTTAACAATACATGTTGAAGAACAATCAACTAATTTAGAAAGTGTAGTTAAACTGGTTCATAAATTATCAAATAAGATTGTGGACTTGGAAAAGGATAAAGGATCAATTTCCTCCACAAAGAAACCATTTAAACCTTTCTACAACAGAAAATAAGAAATCCCAAGACCTCCAACAAATGAAGCATTTGTTCTCAACCTAAATGAAGTAGTCATGGATCATTTATGTACTTTCCATTAGGAACATCATTTGGAAAAGAATTGTCCGCAGTGGATCGATCTATGAATTTGGTGATGAATCAACTTTTGGACAAACAAATCCTATATGAAGAGGATGAAAATGAAAAAATACAATCAAATTAAACCGGGGAAGCAAATGAAGAGACCACACTTGTATTATGGGATTGGGAACTAAACCTAGATTCAGAAGATAGAGAAGAAATAGCATAAATACATAATGTGCAAGTATCCCCTATTGATTATGATTTGATAAGTGAATGACCATTGGAATATCAAAATAAATTAGTCCCAAAAGGTAAAACAAGTAATATTGCTCACAAGGCTCAGAGTAAAACGATTGTTGTAACAAATCCACCCCAAACGATGGCAGAAAAAATATTTATTAACCCTTTTCCAATTAGAGGAAATTTGGATGAAAAATGGGCCTTTTAACCCTAAATTACAATTTCTTTTCATCACATATTAGCCAATCAAAATGCTTTAAATTCAAACAAGGTGCATGTAAAAATATTGGAGGGAAAAAATAAAAACTACTTTTTTGGATCGTATTTTCAACTTATCTCCTTGTAGGTTTTCTCAAATTTCAAGCGGGAGGACTAGTTGGATGCATAATTAAACTATGCATCCAATGAGTACCCATGTTGCATACTTTTAACAACATCCACACCATGAAAAATTGAAAATACATTAAAAACCCGTGTTTTCTCTCACAAGGAAACACGTTTTTTTTAATGTATTTTCAATTTTTCATTGTATGGATGTTGTTAAAAGTATTCAACATGGGTACTCATTGAATGAATAATTTAATTATGCATCCAACGAGTCCTCCCGCTTGAAATTTGAGAAAACCTACAAGGAGATAAGTTGAAAATACGATCCAAAAAAAATAGTTTTTTTACTCTCTCTCTACTATTATTTTATTATTTTCCTTAGGAGGCCCATTTTTTACCCAAATTTCCTCTAATAGTAAGTTTTAAAAGGATTATCTTGTGATAATCATAAAGAGTCAACCCTTTCATCTAGTAACATTGTTGTGGTTGGAAACATTGGAGGAAATCATAATATGGGGTATGATGTGATTGAAGATATTAAAAATACCAAAGCTAACATATCTCTATTTTAAATTTGTAATCTCCCTCAGCAAATAAAAATATCAATTGAAGCATTTGATCTCAACACACTGATAAATAACTCTTCCAGTAAAGACAAACAACAAGTTATCATGGAGCTATACATTGAGATTAATGAAGCTAGCATTGGTGGTAAATCTAAATCTCAGACTCTGCCTTTTTTGCTCACTTTTGAAATTTTTAATTATATTGTACACAATTGTTTGGTGGATTGTGGAGATTCATCTAATGTTATGCCACTGTCAATTTGCAAAAATATTAATGGACATCCCATCCCTTCTCCCTCTAGGATCATTCAACTTGATAGATAGAGTAGTGGGAGAAATGAAGAATTCCCTAATCAGGTTGGCTACTGATCAAAGGGTCTATCAATTTATTGATATTGTTATGGTGGACATACCAAAATCTTATGGTTTGTTGCTAAGTATAGATTGGTCAAGTAAACTGAACGGATATTTTACTACTGATTGGTCTCAATTGTGGCTTCCATACCAAAACAAGCAAAACTAGATTAAGGTGAATAGGGAACCACATATCATAGTTCAATGTTACTAAGTTGGAAGGAACAAATGAACCAGTTAATTTTACACATTCAGTATTGGGAAAATATTTTTTGGAAACCGAACCTAGATGTTATCAGACTGAAACTACTTATCATGAGTTAGACACACAGTGCGATCTCCTTCAATTCTCACGGGTTGATGATAATGAATGTAACATAGTAGTACTAGCTACTAATGTAGTTGTAGATACTAACTCTGATAGGGTAGGATTTAATTTTTGGACTTTTTATTTTGATGGCTCCAAGACACTAGAGGGAGGAGGGGTAGGTTGTGTCCTTGTAGATCCTTATGGAAAAAATAACCTTTCTCTCCTGTAAATTAGAATTTGATTGCACCAATAACACTACTAAGTATGATGCTTTGATTCAAGGGAAAAAAAAGGTCATTGAATTGAATGTAAAAATTTTAAGGTTTTTGGTGACTCGGAAATAATTATTAGGCAAGTTAGAAATACTATTCATTCTTTGTCTCCACATCTAAAAGGATACTAGGCATAGGTATGGAATTTAATTTCAAATTTTGATGCCTTTAATATTGATTCCATTCCTAGATCTAATAATATCGTTGTTGATTTATTAGCTACTATTGCTTCTCGTATATTTCCTTTTAATGACAAATTCTCTATTGAATTGCTTTTCAGACCATCTGTCTCGAACAATGTGACCAACTGGAGAGTATTTGATAATGATAGAAAAATTATCGAATTCTTAAATGATGAAGATACATTTAAAGGGTTGATTATTGAGGAGATAGAACATCAGTCAAATCTGCAAAATGTGGATGAAAATCAGTTTAAGGGAAATTTTATGCCGAAAGGAGTACAGACTCTTGAGAAACTATTTTACCTGCAGCATAAGTTTAGAAAGCCAACAAATGTTAAAACCAACAACTCTTCCATGCAATATGAGTTGGTGAATTTAGGCACTGAAAAGGAACCAAAGTATGTCAATCTTGGAACATGTTGTTCTCCCGGTGAAAGGCAAAAGCTCGTTTAGTTATTTCAACAATATTAAGATGTATTTTCTTGGACTTATGATGACTTAAAAACATATTATACTAGCATTATACAACATGTTATTCCTATCAAACAGGCAGCTAAACCATTTCAACAGAAACTTCAGAAAGTGCATCCCACATTGGAACCCCTCATTCAAAAGGAATTAAAAAATATGTCGGATGCTATAATCATTTTCAAAGTCACACATTCAGAGTGGGTAACAAATCTAGTTCCAGTGCGTAAGAAATATAGATAAATAAGGCTATGTGTGGATTTTTGAAACTTGAATAGAGAATCTAAAAAAGATAATTATCATGTTCCGCCCATGGAACAGATACTGTAACTCGTCTCTGGTTCAAAAATGTTCTCCTTATTAGATGGGTTTTTTGGATATAATCAAGTACTAGTGGCCGAATAAGATTGCCTCAAGGCCACTTTCCGCACAAAATGAGGAACATTTTCTTATAGAAGAATTCCTTTTGGACTTATGAATGCTGGAGACAAATTCCAAAGGACCATGGACATTTATTTTAGAGGATTGATTGGCCACAGTGTGGTTGTTTACCTAGATGATGTCACGGTTTTCTCTAAGAAGAGGGAGGACCATGTTTATCATTTAAAACATATTTTTGATTGATGTAGAATATATGGTATTTCCCTTAACCCTAAGAAAAGTGTATTTGTTGTTTTGGAAGAGAGGTTAATGGGGCACATCATTTCAAAAAAGGGTATCTCAGTTGACCTTGAAAGAATACAAGTTATATTGCATATTCCCATGCCCCATAATAAGAAAGCTATGCAATCTTTCATGGGAAAATTAAACTTTGTTCGAAGGTTTGTATTGGATTTCGTGCAAATTGTAAAACCTTTCCAATAAATGGTTAAACAAGATGTACATTTTAAATGGATTGATGTAGAACAGAATGCCTTTAAATATATTAAGACTGCAATTGATCATGCACCATCCTTAAGCATTCCAATTTTAGAAAAATATTTTATTATTTATACATTTGCTTCCGATCACTCCCTTGTTATAGTGCTCACTCAAAAAGGAGAGAAATGGGATGAGTATCCAATAGCGTTTATGAGAACTAGATTACAAGGGGATGAATTAAATTATCTAGATGTATACAAACAAGCTTATGTTATATTCAAAGCTCTAAAACCATTCAGACCCTATATTCTGGAAAATAGGACTAAGGTCATAGTACCACATTCGTCTGTTATACCATTATTTGTATAGAAATAATTAGGAGAAATACATGGGAATTGGGTCACTGCTCTACAAGAATATGACTTGGAATTCAAGCCTACTACCATCGCCAAGGGCCAAGGATTATACAAATTTATTTCTGAAAATCCAACAAAAGAATCCAATGGATGGGATAAGGAAGCATAAATGCATATATTTGAAGTTTGTCCCATTTATACTGCCTCTGATTCTTGGTATCGTTATTTAGTACATTATTTATAGCATGGGTATTCTCCAAAGCATTGGAATTCAAATCAAAGAAGAGCTCTCTGATTAAAATCAGCAGCATATCAAATAATCAATGGAGTGTTGTTCCGAAGAAAATTTAATGTAGTATTTCTTAAATGCTTAGAAAAAGAAGATGTGGAGAAGGTATTGAAAGAATTGCATGACGGACCTACTGGAGGCCATTATTTTGGAGATAATACTACTCATAATATCCTCAGAGCAGGATATTATTGGCCCACTATTTTCAAATATGCTCATGCATATTCCCGGAAGTGTGTTGTGTGTCAAAAGAGTGCCAAAATATTAGCAAAACCAATAGCACCATTCCAGCCAGTAATGATTTCAGAACCATTCGAGCAATGGGACTTGGATGTTAGAGGATAAATTAATCTGAACTCCTCATTACAACATAGATATATTCTCATAGCTACAAATTATTTCACACACTGGACTAAAGTTGTTCCTATGTGAAAATTCAATGATGGTGTCATCTAATTTCTACAAGAAAACATCATAACCAAGTTTGGGGTTCCAATTTTCCTAGTTTTTTATAATGCTTCCTATTTCTCTTCCCTATAATTAAGCAAATTTGATGTAGAAAATGGAATTAAATTACATTATTCTTCTAATTATTATCCACAAGGGAATGGGTTAGTAGAGTCTACAAACAAGAACCTAATCAGGATACTCAAGAAAATTGTAATTGAAAATCAAAGAAATTGGAATGTTTCTCTTCCAAATGATTTATGGGATGATAGGGTCACTCCAAAGAATTATTTAGGGTCTCCCCTTACACTCTAGTTTATGGAAAAGAATCTATTATTCCACCTAACATTATTTTTCCTTCATTCCGGCTAGCCCAAGCCTATAGAGGATCCAACATTCGTATCATGCAAGAAAGAATTAACACCTTGCTTAAACTTGAAGAGGAAAGAGAAAAGGCTAGAAATAAGTTTACCTCACGTCAATGCGATGTCAATAGATGGTTTGATAGCAGGAAGGCGGGAAAGAAAGAGTTTGAGGTAGGTAACCTAGTCCTATAGTGGGATTAACCCAATAAAGAAAAGGGAAAGCATACAAAATCCCAACATTTATGGCTTGGCCCTTACACTATTGCTGAAAAACTTGGCCCTGGAACTTATGGATTACAAAATTTAGAAGGGGAAGTGGAAACTCTTCCTGTAAACAGCCAAGATTTAAAGCAATGTTTTTCTTAGTTTCAGGAAAACCACTTTTGTACATAAATAAATTTTTCCCTTGTTGTTTTGTTACTTTTTTGTAGCCTAGATATTATTTTATTAAAACCAATTGTTTATTCCCTTTGTTTTTTGAACCTTTGAATAAATTCAATCGAACAATTAAAGTGTTGAATGGGAATGTAATACCCCAAATGCTGGACTTTAACCCCTTTGATATTTTGCTAAGTAATATTTCAGTTTACTTAGATGACATTAGAAATTTGAGAAATTGATTTATAATGACCATGTGGACTAGCACATTAATGAGATGGGAGTCACAGTCCCCTATGGGTTGGAGGGGAAAAATACAATTAAATAATAATGAGAAATTATTATTGGAGAAAATGGCAAACCTTAAAGAAAAGATGTGAGAGAATATTGAAATAAAAGAATTAACTAAATGAGAGATTTCACACCTAAGGATATAAAAAGTGATTTTCATTCATTCAAGGGGGATCATCATCATTATCACACAAGAGAAATGGGAGCTAGGAAGAACAAAAAAAAGCAGAGTAAATGAAGACTAGTATAGGGGGACAGTTTTGGAGCACAAAAATGGACCACATTAAGAGCAATCAGAACAACTAGGTATAGCTTGGACACTTGATTGTGTTCGGGTAGGAGCATTACCCCAAGCTTGTAGGAGCACTACAGAAAATACTCTAAATAGGATGTGATTTTAATGATTCTCTTAATGGTTGAGGATTAAAAGACCCTGGAGCATCCTAGAGCTCAGGAGCACTAAGTTGGATGTTGGGTTTCTTGCTGCCACAGAAATTTATTAAATAACTTTGGTTTCTTGAATCTAACTCTTGAACTAGAGGGGATTGTGAAATCAGCTCGGGGGTGACCTGAAAGCAAGGTGAACTTGCTGGTCAAAGGCTGGGAGGTTTGTGCTAGGTCCACTACTGGTCTTCAGATTTCGGATAAGTCTATTTGTTGCATTTATCTGTTATATTTTATGGACAGTTGCTAGGGTTATTGTTATATAACTCTGATCTACTGTTGAATGGATTGTTTATCAGATCTGAACATGATTGTGTTATTATACTAAACTTTATTTATGGATCATGGATAGACTTTTAGGTATCTGTTGTATTATGCAGATTTATGATCTATTGGAGACATTTCAGTTTCATAGTCTATGATTGATTTACACATTTTTATATGCAGTAAGCAGATATACATGTAATGTAAATAATTGTTTATGGGCCTAAGATAGGCAGTATAAAATGATCATGGCTTACATTTTACCCTAAGGATATGTTCTTTGTATTTTAATAGAACAGGTTTCTTGTACTCATCATATCCTTATTATTAGTTAAGCATATGTTCTTAGTTAAATGACTGAAAGAGGCAGACATGTAAACCTCATGGTTTACATGTACAGCCATGGCATTATTTAAGTTTTTATTCTATCTTCCTATAGATAAAAGCAAAGGCAGTGATTAAATGTGTTAGGATATTTAGACACTTAGGAGTTAGTTAATATCAACTTGTGTAATATATCCATTAGGAAAAGTGTGTTTCTTTAGTATGCATTTGTAAACATTTAATTCGACGGTCACGATATGTTCTAGACATAGAGTGCTCCGACGGCTCAACTTCTCTTAGATCATACATAACCTTGATCAGTGGCTTAACACCCGATTGGTCCATGATCTCTATTTAAAGAGCATGGAGGGTCATTGTCTAGTTGATCAATTCTAAGAAGCTCATTTGTAACTTCCTTTCTTTTGCATAATAAACTGCTTCATAGAAGCTATTTGGCCGGGGCCGTGGAGTGTTTCCCTCTTGAGGGTTTAAACCACGTCAAAACATCATGTGTTGATCTGTGATATGTTTGTGTAAAGTGGTTACTCTATGTGTTCAGTCTTTTGGGAGTACCCTATGTACCTGAACATGGTATCATAGCTTTTATGAAGAGTCGCTTCCGGTTATGATCTATATCTTAAACTGTTGTTGCCGAAACTTGAAAGGATTTCTGGTTCTGGAGTTTCTGTGCATTGTATGACTGTGGGAGGTGTTCCATTGCATCTGGAATGCCGTTTCCATTGGTAAATAGTTTTGTTTGATCGAAAACGGTTTCCAGTTGCTTCAGAAACACATATTTCATCAGATCTAAAGGTATAATGTTATAGTGACATTTTTTTTTTTTTTTTTTAAATCTCATATTTAATCAATTTTTATTATTAGATTTTTTTAATTTCGGATTGCTGCTTTCCCTGTCTGTGTATGCTCTTTTTCGTGCAACTTGTGCGATCTCGGTGAATCAGAAACATAAAGGGAAAGGGTTTTTCTCAACTGCGTATGCTCTTTGCCATGCACTTTGCGCGATCTCAGCAAATCAAAAACAGAGAAAAAACATAGACTTTCCGGGCAAGCTAACGAGATTTAACTCCACAAGTGTGGAAAAAAAAAATTTGTTTTGGTTTCTGGTGTGATTTGCAGGAAAAAGGCAAGCACAAAAACTGAGAGAGAAAAGTAAAAAAAAAAAAAAACCTTCCTCCTTCCCTTCTTTTGCGTACCTTTTAATATTAGCTCACTTGGTTCAAAGTTGTTTTATTCCATAATAAGTCTTGAGTTCAAGTCTTATTAAGTTGTTTTTAAACAAAAGTGCGTGCAATTTATATTTTCAAGTTACCTTATTGTAAAAGTGCATCTCACTTAAATAATAAAAAAAATCAAAATCAAAAATGAGTCACTTAAGTTCATTTTTATTGCTGCATTATTTAAAGTAACATCATTGTAAAAGTAAAATCACTTATTTTACAAAAGTGATTCACTTAAATCAACTTTCTTGTAAAGTTATTTTCAAAGGTTCATCTTGGGAAGAGGGGGGTTCTTTTTTTTTAGCTGGACATTCTCTATCTTCCACGTCACTATTGGGGACATCTTCAACATTTTCTTTGTTCAAACATAACTTCATCATACGGAGCCAGTTTTCAGTGCTGTTTTTTTTAAAACGCCTATTTTTTTGAGCTCTTCGCATCCATACTATTGGTTTCTATTTTTACAGCCATTCATTTTACAAAATGGCCACCCCTTGTGATATTCTACTTACCAGTTCCAACTATTTCTCATGGAAATCTCATATTGAGGATGTTCTACGAAGTAGGGGACTTTTCAGAATTACCTCAGGAAAATAAACAGAACCCACTGATGATGATAAGAAAAAAAAAATGGGCAAATAGATGTGATGAAGCTCGTGGATTGATTGGGATGTCAATCTCTACTGATTTGCGATTCCACATATCTGGAATTGATGAACCTAATACTGATTGGGACAAGTTGGAATCTATGTTTGGTAAACACAATGAAATTTGAGGTCATCAACTCGAAAATGAGTTGATTTCTTTAAATCCAAGTGATTTTTCATGCATTCAAGATTATTTATCTAAGTACAAAACTCTTAAACTCTTATGTGAAGAATGAAAGATTAAGAGGGAATACAAACAATGCATTTATCATATTCTTTCAAAACTTGGACCTGCATATTGTGTTTTTGTATCTACATTTTACTCCATGAAAGAATCCTTGAATGCATCTAGCTATCAATAGCCTAGTCTTGAATCCTTTTGTGATTCCTTGATTAGAGAGAAAGATAAGCTCATCCATCTTGGAATAATTAACAATGCAGATACATCTGGGAAAGCCTTTTTGTCCCAGCAGAAAAAAAAGTCCAAGCCTCCCAAGAAACAAAATTTTCGCAATAATAATTCAAACAAGAGTCCCAAACCCTCTCAGTCAGCTCCTTCTTTAAAAAATGACAAAGGATCCAAGGCAAAAGGAAAGAAGACTGAGCGTCATTGCAACTATTGCGGGAAATATAATCATGATGAATCTAAGTGTTTCAAGAAGATGGCAGCCTTGGAAGCAGCAATGAAGAAGCACCACATCAGCCTAGATTCGCCTTCAGAATCTACCTCTCATGGACATGCACTTTGTGCTTCTAGTTATTCTTATAATGCATCTTCGTCTTCTACTTCAAATGAATGGCTCATTGATTCTGGAGCATCTTATCATATGGCTAAAGATCAAACCATCTTTTCTACTATGCATGAATGTAACACCAAACAAATATTTGTTGGTGATGATAGATCTCTAAGTGTTGTAGGATCTTGAACAATTCCAGTAGATAATGGTCATTTTAGTGATGTACTATGTGTTCCAAGAATTTCCTGCAATTTGTTATCAATCTATCAAATCACTCATTCTGGTGAAGGTAACAATGTGACGTTTACACCTCACCAAGTTGTAATCAAGGATTTTAAAGATCCTCAACATGTCTTAGCTACCGAAATTGTTTATGATATTACCAGGTTGTTGAAAACATTGCAGCCTAAAAGTGAAAAGTGCATATTTGTTGGATATTCTGAAGATGTAAAAGGTTATAGACTTCTTCAACCACATTCTCATGATGTAATCATTAGAAGAGATGTTAAATTTGATGAAAATATCTTGGCCTGCAAGCCTAACTCGACGATTGTGCCATCTTTGGCCTGCGAGCCTGATTCGGAGATTGTGCATTCTTCTTCTTCCAACTTTCTTGATAGGTTTCCAACTCCAGTTTCTGATGATGACAGTGAAGATGAAAATCCACCTCCGCATGCTCATGTTCCTCCAGCTGCACCATCACAAATGCTTCCTTGATGGGTCCGTTCAACATGTGAAGCAGCTGGTGATCTTGCCGGTGATCCTAGAGATCAACATCGAACATGTTCTTAGTTTCAACGAGCCTCTTCTCTTTTGGCTCAAGTTTCCAAGAATCATGATCCAGAAACTTTTGTAGAAGCTTCAGGAAATCCAGATTAGGATTCATATATGGATGAAGAATATTGTTCCTTAATGGCGAACAATACTTGGGATCTTGTACCTCTTCCAAAAGGAAGAAAACTTGTTAGATGTAAATGGGTCTACAGAACTAAGTATGTGTTAGGAGGAAATATTGTCGTTTAATTCCATTGTAGTATTTTCCCAACCATTTAATTTTTCAATCCGAGGTTCGTAGGCTTACGAAGAACATGCGAAATATATGCAGAACTAAAGTGAAATTACTCTAATCTAACCCCCCTTGCTAATGGTTAATTGCTAATTTATTTTCCCCTTAAGCTGAAACACACAATTGTTAATCTAATGTTGGAAGCTAAAACACATTTTTGAAAGTAAATTGCATAAAAGTGAGACTACATATGAAGAGCAACCAAACAACACATGTGAGCTCACATTAACAACAAAGAAATCTTAATTTACATCACACCAATCAATGACAAATAATGAAAGCACCAAAACTAAGATTATGAACAAAAGCTAAGAATCCCCTTCTCCATATTACAAAGTCAAAACTAACTTCTACAATGTGAGACTAATCTCCTCTTAATCTACTATCAATCTACATATCCCCAAATGAAGAGAGAGCACTCTCTTTTATACATGAATTTCTTTGAGAAGGAGATAGCCGTCTCATAATGATAGATCCACTATTCTCTCAACCACTCTCAACTAATTTCCTATTATTACCAAATATGATCCATTCAAATCCTCCACATGTCTTTCACAAATTCTCCACATGTTTCTCATACATCCTAAATAAGATATGCGAACCAAATCTCCATGATCTTCTCCTTGGAATATTCTTTGAATAACTATCTCCATGAAGTGGAGGATATATTCGAGGAGTCTTTCCTTGAATTGATCCTTCCATATTCCTACACATTACAAAGCTCATCCATACTTGAGATATTAGTGAAAAACATGTTATTTTCCAATATTTAATCATAAATTCACTTATAGTACTAAAATGAATAAAGTGGAAAATAATAAGATGAAACTCAAGTATATGTATGGAAATGGTATGATGAAAGGTTAATGGGACGATGAAATGTGAAGAATAGAGAAAGGTAAAGTGGATGAAAATAGGACATTTATGAGTCCCAACATACTCCTCAACTGAACTTGTTGCATGTCCTCATGCAACCGTGCATGGATCTGCATAAGAACTTTTGGCATCTGAACTTTGGATTTGCTTGATGATGTCTTTTAAATGTTTCCAATATGTGCATCACATGAGTAACAGCTGGAATTTTCTTTGTGTAACAGCCATAAAGAATGTTGGTTATTGTGTTAACAACATTTATTTCATGATGCGAAATGTATGAGTAACAGCTAGCATTTTATTATGAATGCAAGGAATGGAGTAACAACTGATATTTTCTTTTGAATGCAATGAGTGGAGTAACAGCTGATATTTTCTTTTAAATGCAAGGAGTGGAGTAACAGCTGATATTTTTTTTTAACTGCAAGGAATGTTGGTTCTTGTGTGAACAACATTCATTCCGTCATCTCTTTCCTTGCTGCAATAATTAAACCATACACTCACTGGAAATAATAAGTCATCAACTATGTATAAGCAAGTGTCACTTTGCATAAGAAATCATTTTCTTTATGAATCATGCCAATATGTATACCCATGTGTATGAAGCAAAGTGCAACAGAGGATTCGTCGGAAAAGAAATGTTGGTGAAAGGTAAATGGGATGAAAAAAATGGAGTTATGGTAGTGGAAGAATGGAATGATGGTAGCGAAATTATGATAGTGGATATAGTTCAGAGTTACGGCTGTGAAATGGAAGGTTTGGCGGAGTAATAGTTGCAGAGTAACAGCTGCTGGAGTAACAGCTACGAAAATGGACAAATCTGGTGGAGTAACAGCTGGTGTTGCAGCAAACTTCCTGAGCTAATATATCAAAAACTACAATCTGGGTTTGGCTTAAATTTGGCAAGCAAGTTTCTATAAGTCCAATGCATCTCCATACCAAAAATCACAAAAACCCACATCACGAATTTTGAGAAAAATGAAAATTGGTTGTAGGTGATGATGGAAAGTTTGGCACAGTCACAGCTGGTGTTGCAGCTAACTTCCTGAACTAATATCTCCCAAAATACAAACTGGGTTTGACTGAAATTTTTCAAGCAAGTTTTTACTAGTCCAATGCATTTCCACACCAAAAATCATAAAAACCCACATCACGGATTTTGAGAAAAATGCAAATTGGCTGTAGGTGATGATGGTTGTTTTGTCGAAATCTGTGCATTGGATTGAGCTGAAACTTGCCAATTTTGTTCATCATTATATCATCCATTCCCTATCCAAAAATCATGAGGATCCAATGTATGGTTTGTGAGATATACTCAATTCAAATTCTGCATTTTATATAAGGAACAATATGCATGAGAAAATGAATAAGCTGCCACAAAAGATTTCCTGTCCTCTGAAAAAATTGCATTTGAGATCCTATAGAATGTTCAACAACCTCTATCTCATCCTCCCCAAGTGAACTCATTGCATGTCCTCGTGCAACTCGGCATGGGTTATGAAAGTGAAAAATGAAATGGAGCTTGGTGAGGGAGTTTTCCAAATTATTCATTGCTAGCATGTAAGGAATTGCATGATTAAAATTCAGAAAACAACATACCTCCACTTACCCAAGAATGATGATGAACTATGCAATAGGAGCGTGGTTGGTGATGTTGCTGGTGCAACTGTTGTAATTGTTGGATCAGAGAAGATGTCACTGTTGTAGGATAAAAATGTAACTGAAATTGTCGTTGTTGAATTATGGAGGACGTGACTGCTGTGACTAGATCGTGGAAGATGTCACTGCTGCAGGATCATGAAAATGTAATTGTCAATGCTGTTGCAGCTGTAACTGGATCGTGGGAAATGTCGAAGGCAAAAAGTGAAACTGTGGTACTCTCATATAGCTGAAGTCATGCTGCTGTAACTGCTGAGGGAATCATGAAAAAGTGTATAGTCTTCACCCGCTACAAAACCTAATGGTACAATTCTAGTCATGCAAATAAATGTGTCGATGTCAAGCATGAAAATAAGTCATTGGATTACCGGCCATTGATGAATGTCGTTAACCAATGCGAAGAAAACTCCCCTTTGATGTCAATGAGTGCCAAGGTACCTAAGTACATCTTGCAAAGTGCGAATAGATGTGCTGATGTCGAGGCACTTGCAAGATATGACATCAAGGGACATTGATGTATTCCCATGATTGTCAGCGAGATAACTTGCCACTAAGGCATGCAAGCCTCCAGGTACTCAAAAAGGAACTATAGTCTATATCCCAGATAAGGTGCTGAGGTCGATGGGGCAAGACTTAATGAAAGGTGGGCCTTAAGGAATCCCACATCAGTCAACGTGAGTTTTTACAAAAAGAACTGTAGGACTATAAGAAAGATCTCAGTAGCAACAGTGCTTATGGCAAGGAAATGTAATTATGGAGAGGGAACTGGATATTCTTATTCAGAAGGCAAACTGAAATGGAAAAAATGAACTGAAAAAAGATAAAGGGATGTATGCAACTCAGAAAGATAGGCCTGTGTGAAGTCATGACAGATAAGGCAATGGAAAATGGACTTCACAGGGATGACTGATGTGCTTTGAAGGAGAGATGTGGGTATGATGCCAATGGGTTTATGAATGGTTACTGTGTAACAGCAAACGTCATGATGTTTATGATGAGTAACAGCTCCTTCAAATTGTCTATCAAAGCATGTTTCTCAAACAGTTCTATGATTCTTGAAAAGTCACTTCAGCAGCAAAATGCGATTGTCTTCAAACCTGAGAAAAACATAGTACTAATCCTGCATGAAATTTGTGAGAAGTTCGAAATACATAACATGTAGAAAGAAATATGAATGCGGCAAATCAAAGTTCAAAAATAAAACGTGTTTTTATACATGTTGCCGTTGTGCACTTGTTTCATCGTTGACTATTGTAGCTGTAACACCCGGTTGTAACAGACTTCCACATAGAGATTATTAATATGCGAGTAAAGAAGTCATGACTCAACAATGGTGTTTTTGCGAATGTATTGTTGTGTAACAGCAAACATCATGATGCGTACAAAGTCTCCCTAGATTTTGTATGTTATTTTTCCCCATCGATTGCTATCAAATTGACTTGAAGAAAACAAATTATCGTGAAGCATAAAAAAAACATGCCTTGTGTTGTTTTCAGGAATGTAAAAAGTCCATTTGCAATTTTTGTAATTTTATAATGTTTAAATTTTTATTTTTTTATTTTTTTATTTATTTTCATGGTTTTATAATTTTTATTGTTTTTGTTTTATTTTTACATCACACAAAAAAAAATGGCAAAAATACTCAGCATTTTATCCGATCTGCGTTCCTGGGCATTTAGCATTACTGTCTTGGCTCTTTAACAATCATCCAAAATTTGAAAATTTTAATAGCTGTAATAGCCAGCTGCAGTTGCAACACCCATTAGATCCTGTATAAACCATTGTTAACATAAATACATGCATACCTGTCCCGTGTATCGATCTGCTTGCACGCCTGATCCTCATCAACTTGTTGCATTATTTCCAAATGTTTTCTTGCATGATCAGACCTGTACATCATCAAACATATTGAATCTTGGGAGCATAGAATTCTCTGCAACAAATAGCAACCTGGAATTAAACCTGTAACAGCTGAAACACAACTGTAACTGCTAATGTGAAACACGGCCGTAACTACAAATATGGAAATTTCATTTTTTAGAGAACTGGCTGTATATCTCAAACCATTGCCTTGTTTGGCAATTTCGTCTCAAGTAAGGTAACTGAGGCCGTTACGCACAAAACCCATGTTTCGTATTTTTTAGATTCGTTTCCAGCTGCCCATAAATCGAGACGCGAATCAAGGTGTTCTTATGTGGCACGTTTTTTTGGTTAATGTCGATTTGATCATGCGCTGGAGGCTACCATCAGTGCTGCTACTGTTAATAAACCATCATCACTAACAGATAGTAAAGATAGTGGAGAAATCAACGCCTTCCTCCCGCAAAACATTATTGATATTGTTTGTAGATTTATTCAATTCCTTCCCGCTATAGATGGAGCTGCAACACTCACCTAACTACCCATCCCAGGAAAGTAATGATCGAATTATTTGTTGCTTGTATTTCTCCAAGTTGATATATTTTCACAACTACCAACAAGATGAGCGCGTCACCATTTGGTCAAGATGCTCGCCAAGCTGGCCGAGACAGCTAATTGTCCCATTTCATTATTGCTTTACGCAGATTTAATTCAAGGTGCGATGGATAAAGGTGAGAAGATGGCAACCACTAGAACTAGAAAAGAGAAGATGCATTGCGCCATGTAGTGACTGTTTCAGCGTGGAAATTTATGCACCAGAAATAAACCAGACCAAAAAGACTCGATTCAATTGTGAGACAGTTGCAGCCATAGTTTCAGCTCTTATTATTATTATTTTCTTGGCATGATCTAGACAATGCGCCTTTAAACATGCAGATCTAAATTGTTATTTTCATTGTTGTTGCAGATTGTTCTTTAGATCGTAGGATCTTTTTAAGGAATTGCAGGGAATTGAGTGTGCAAATACATAAAATTTCATATATGGTTTGGCCGAGGCATTATTGCAGAGTTAATTTGCAAGCAGCAACATGATGAAAGACGAAGGCAAAAAAAAAAACCAATGTGACTCCAATCAATGAGAAATTTGTAGGCGTGACACTGTTGGAGCGTTGTTTCAGCTACAGCTGTTACAGCTGATGTTTCAGCATGTAGTTTTTGCAGGCCATTTATCCAAATTTATTTTTTTTTAATTTTTTTAGTTCAAATTAGCAAATGGAGACTTCAAAAATTAAAGCATCATTATTCTTCCTGAAAACTTTTATAGCCATCCTATTTTCTGATCCTCAGATCGCACGAAGCGCGGAGGAGATCATACTTATTCTAAAAAACTTGAAAATAATGTCCTACCTACACTATGCTAATTAAAATTCAGAAAATAATGTCCTACCTACACTATGCTAATTAAAATTCAGAAAATAATTACATGTAGTTAAATATCCAATGTAGCCATTCACATAACAGCAATAAAAATATGTTCAATGTTAATTCTGCAAATAAAAAATGAGTATAAACATAAATGTGTGAAATTAGTTGTTGTGACTGTGAATTAACTAGAAAAAAAGAAAAACTAAATTGTTCTACCCTGGTACTTGTTTGAAACCATAGTTCGATAGGGCTTTCATAGGCGTAGTTTTCACTCCTCATATCATGCTGCAACTCCTTGTTGTCCTCCTCGACCTCCTGCTCGCATAATTGTTCGTCATCTATTTTGCAGGATTCTTCGTATGTTAATTCTTCATTTGTTTCTAGAGGAGTAATTAAGCTCTCGACTACTTTCAAGATCTCCTCTTCGTGAGAAGAGGAGATCCCTACTTTTGCAAGGATCTGAGTGAGTTGTTCCAAGCTTAAACTCATTGTTAAATCATTTTGAAAAAGGGATTCTTACAGCACCCAAATCTAAATGAAAAAAAAAACATTACTCTTCATAGCTGCAAAAAAAACACACTTGCAGGAATTGAAATCTACACTACCACCCTTGCAGGAATTGAAATATACACTTCAATCCATCGTGCTTCGCTGGCAACGGTGCCAAAATGTTAGGCGGAAATATTGTCGTTTAATTCCATTGTAGTATTCGCCCAACCATTTAATTTGTCAATCCAAGGTTCGTAGGCTTACGAAGCACATGCAAAATATATGCAGAACTAAAGTGAAATTACTCTAATCTAACCCCCCTTGCTAATGGATAATTGCTAATCTATTTCCCCCTTAAGCTGAAACACACAATTGCTAATCTAATGTTGGAAGCTAAAACACACTGCTGAAAGTAAATTGCATAAAAGAGAGACAACATATGAAGAGCAACCAAACAACACATGTGATCTCACATTAACAATAAAGAAATATTAATTTACATCACACCAATCAATGACAAATCATGAAAGCATCAAAACTAAGATTATGAACAAAAGCTAAGAATCCCCTTCTCCATATTACAAAGTCAAAACTAACTTCTACAATGTGAGACTAATCTCCTCTTAATCTACTATCAATCTACATATCCCCAAATGAAGAGAGAGCACTCTCTTTTATACATGAATTTCTTTGAGAAGGAGCTAACCATCTCATAATGATAGATCCACTATTCTCTCATACACTCTCAACTAATTTCCTATTATTACCAAATATGATCCATTCAAATCCTCCACATGTCTCTCACAAATTTGTTAAAATTCAATATGCTAAGACAGAAAATAGCAGCATTACATTCCATTTCACAATAATGGCATATACAGGATCACTGAAGAAACAACAAGCATAGCATAAACACAAGAGACACAGATTTATCCTGGGAAACCCTCATGGGGTAGAAAACCCAGTAAAGCTTCCTCAATATAGATGACCAGCAATATACAAAGATGCAAACCCAAGACATGATCTCCTCCTCCACCATAGCAGACCTCTCCTCCACAAGTGCGCCTCTCTTAAGTGAGTGAGTGTATCAAATGAGGAACATACCTCCTCTATTTATACACTACACTGACATGTATTTTACACAAGTACATGTAGGCTCGTATTTAACCATTAGGTTAAATACCCTATTATAACTGACTCAGCCGACCCCCACATGGTGGGTCTAATAACCCTAGTTACCACAACCAATTCGGAGGAATAAACATCTCCGGATTCATAGTATAATCACATCGAAGGTATGGAACATCTCCGGAATAAATAATATACAAATATAATATTCTTAGAAGTTACAATATTCAACACTCCCCCTTAACAAGAAGGATATTATAACAACATCCGCAGGAGAAACGAGTCATACATCATACATGATACATCTATAAATCATTGGAAGCTTTCTCAACATCATCAGTAACTCAACCAATTACTGGAACATCTTCAATACTGGAACATCAACATCTTCAGTACTGAGTCTTTATCTTCTGCAGTACTCAAACAGCTATAGCAACATCAATATCTGAATCCTCATGATCGTCAGCATCGTCATCACATGATCATCAGCATCGTCATCACACGATCATCATCATCGTCATCACACGATCATCAACATCGTCATCATACGAATATCAGCATCGTCATCATACGATCAACAGCATCATCATCAACATCATCATCACACGATCATCAGCATCGTCATCACACGATCATCAGCATCGTCATCACACGATCATCAACATCGCCATCACATGATCAGCATTGTCATCACACGATCATCAGCATCGACATCACACGATCAACATCGTCATCACACGATCATCAGCATCGATCATCAGCATCATCATCACACGATCATATTACAGGATGATCAATCCTGCTCTCTTTAGAACATAGGTCCATGGATGATACAATCCAGATCAAGTTCCAGGATGATCAATCCTTATCTCTTTAAGACAAGTCTCATGTCTAGGGACGATCTAATCCCAACCACAGTGCCAGTCCTTTTTCATACTGGATGTGACCTAGATCAGATTTACCGCCACAGAGCCAATCCTCTTTCATACTGGATGTGTCACATCTACAGAGCCAGCCCTGTTTCATGTTGGATGTATCACATCTACAGAGCCAGCCCTGTTTCATGCTGGATGTATCACATCTACAGAGCCAGCCCTGTTTCATGCTGGATGTATCACATCTATAGAGCCAACCCTGTTTCATGTTGGATGTATCACATCTACAGAGCCAGCCCTGTTTCATGCTAGATGTATCACATCCACAGAGCCAGCCCTGTTTCATGCTGGATGTATCACATCTACAGAGCCAGCCCTGTTTCATGTTGGATGTATCACATCTACAGAGCCAGCCCTGTTTCATGCTGGATGTGACATATCTACAGAGCCAGCCCTATTTCATTCTGGATGTAACCTAGAACAATTCTAGGATTTGTCACGTACATTTTGAACCGAGGTCCAGGGACGATCCAGTCCTATCATGTACCTTTTGAACCGAAGTCCAGGGACGATCCAGTCCTATCATTCAATTCTCGGAGACCTCATGTCTACGGCTCAATTCAAAGGACCATAGTTCGAGGACGATCCAATCCCCTTACCTGTTCATTCAGGATTTAGTTCTTGGAGACATCATGTCTATGGCTCAATTCAAAGGACTAAAGTCCAAGGACGATCCAATCCCCTTACCTGTTCATTCAGGATTTTGTTCTCGAAGACATCATGTCTACGGCTCAATTCAAAGGACTAAAGTCCGAGGACGATCCAATCCCCTTACCTGTTCATTCAGGATTTTGTTCTCGGAGACATACGTCTACGGCTCTCTTTAGGACTGAAGTCCAGGGATGATCCAATCCCCTCAAGTCCACCAAGGACTTCATTCTCGAAGACATGCGTCTACGTCTCTCTTTAGGACTGAAGTCCAGGGATGATCCAATCCCCTCAAGTCCACCAAGGACTTCATTCTCGAAGACATACATCTACGGCTCTCTTTAGGACTGAATTCCAGGGATGATCCAATCCCCTCAAGTCCACCAAGGACTTCATTCTCGAAGACATACGTCTACGGCTCTCTTTAGGACTGAAGTCCAGGGATGATCCAATCCCCTCAAGTCCACCAAGGACTTCATTCTCGAAGACATACGTCTATGGCTCTCTTTAGGACTGAAGTCCAGGGATGATCCAATCCCCTCAAGTCCACCAAGGACTTCATTCTCGAAGACATACGTCTATGGCTGTCTTTAGGACTGAAGTCCATGGATGATCCAATCCCCTCAAGTCCACCAAGGACTTCATTTTCAAAGACATATGTCTACGGCTCTCTCTTTAGGACTGAAGTCCAGGGATGATCTAATCCCCTCGTATGTCAATCATGGGTACAAGTAACTTCATCCATACAAGTACATCAAGGCATCATGTATCCTCATCATCAAAACATGTATATCAAAACATGTATCCTCATCAATAGCATCTAATACATATATCATTAAAGGCATGTATACATCTATCATCAAAAGCATGTATTCTCACTAATACATCTATCATCAAAAGCATGTATACTCACTAATACATCTATCATCAAAAGCATGTAGACATCTATCATCAAAAGCATGTATTCTTACTAATACATCTATCATCAAAAGTAAAAATATAAGGGTCCAAAAATAATTCTAAGTAACTAAGTGCAGTAAATAGGTAACCTCATCATTGATGAGACAGACTTGTTAACAGATACTATGCTACTCCCCCTTTCGAGGAGAGTTCTTTTGAACTATACCAAGCTTGTCCCGAAAGTATTCAAACTTCACTCGAGACAGAGGTTTAGTCAAGACATCAGCAATCTGATCCTCGGTGCTTATATATTTGAGCTTGATAACTCCTCTTTGCACCATATCTCGTATATAGAAGTATCGGATCTCTATGTGTTTTGACTTATCGTGGAACACAGGATTTTCAGTCATCTTAATGCAGCTTTGATTGTCACACATAATCACAGTGGGATCCATTTCTAAGTCAAACACTCCTTATAAAAGCTTCTAAAGCCATATTGCTTCACAGCTGGCAGAGCAGACAGCCATAAATTCTGCTTCAGTAGTACTGAGAGCCACACTAGATTGTTTCTTGCTGAACCATGAGATCATGGCAGATTCAAGACTATAATATCCACCTGATGTACTCTTTCTGTCTGATAAACTTCCTGCCCAATCAGAATCTGAGTAACCATGTAAACAGAGTTCATGACCTCCAAGATAATATAGACCAAAAATCTAATGTACCTTTTAGGTACCTCACTACATGCTTTGTAGCTGTTAAGTGCACCTTTCTAGGTTCTACTAGATACTAACTTAGGGTATTTACAGCAAAGCATATATCTGGCCTAGTATTTGTTAAATACATCAATGACCCAATGATTTGTCTATATAGGGTTAGGTCCACTAAATACGATGAGTCATTAACTAACAACTTCAAGTTGGAGTCCATGGGAGTGGCCATGGCTTTATACTCCAACATATCAAATCTTTTTAGAAACTTCACAGCATACTTACCTTGATTTAAAAGATTCCTTTTGGATATTGCCATACTTCTAGACCTAAGAAGTAGTGCATTAATCCGAGATCTTTCATTTTCATTTCTGCAGCCATTTTCATGACCTGTTTCTCATTCCTTGTCAGAAATAGATCATCGTCATACAATAATGGTATGATAGGTTCATCATCCACAACCTTAAGGTAAAGGTTAGGAACAGCTTTACTTCTGGTAAAGCCCAAGCTTTGTCATGAAGCTGTCAATTGTCCATTATTCACACTCAGCATTGAGTGATCTTCTGCATATCTATCTGTGCCATCTCTCGTCAGATGGGTCTACTAATATGAGCCTCAAAATCATTCGAACTCTGTAGTGATTTCCTTCTTGCATCCATGTCATATGTGTTTAGAACCCATATTCAACCTTGTAGCAAAAATTGAGATCCACATCACCCATGATGATCATTAAGCTCATCAATTGACTACCGATCCTGGGAACCCATACAGAACCTTATTACATTATTAAGAGAATGGTCTTATCTAGTCCCTTGGAGAAAAACATATCATCATGATTCTCTTCCTCTTTCTAAGAGAATCTCTTAACCACAAGCTTTCTATAGTGTGTTTGATTTGTAAATCTTTTTTTGAACATCCATCGCTTGTTCAGATTTCATCATTCATCATGATCTTTCCTACAAATCAAAATTAAGTACATGATTAGTAATACTTCATAATCATCAAATCATATTGATATGATAACCTATTATGCATACAGATATCATTTACATAGTTATACAACTATTTTGACCAATACTTTGGCACAACACTTTCCCATATCCTGTATGCATACAGTGGCTATCTAGATGCCTTCCATCTCTACCAGAACATACTATCGAGAGTGTGCACAACTCTCAGCATGTCAGCAAAGAGGTTTCATTCTAGACAAGCAACAATGGAATGTTTGTCCAATTTACCAATCATATGCATATTAGTAGTATATTGTTCAATGATTTATGAATGTTTACACTCAGCATGATATATTCTAGGAATACAAATATGCATACAGGCAATATCATTTACTATTTCTAATAACAACCCAAATACTTATCTTTTATGTTTGTGTGGTTGCCTCCCGCTTGATCTTCTGTATGTCTTCTGAACTTCTATTCATTTTGTACCACTGTGCATGCTCAAGTGTACACTAGTGTCATCCTCACAAACATACATTCATTAGTATATTCTCAATATTATCAAAACATTCTAATTCTAAATAATCTTGAATATGTACAGTCATGATCATTAGTATTCAGGGTTTCAAGGAAGTCTTCTTTTACTCATGCATATTCTTGTTTGATCTAGTTAGTTAAATCATCAACCAAGATAAGAGACATAATATTCATAAACCCTTGATTACTAACCAATCATACCAAGTATACTTACACAAGGTAAAATTCTAACATGACATAGGAAAACATACCTGGATTAGTATACCTGCTAGTTATGTACAACATACTTAAACAATCTCTTCAATGATTTAGAGATCCTGAGCTAGAACCTGCATGTCTCGTAGGTTAAACACGATATAACAAAGTCATACATACCTCGTGAGTCTTTGTCTTCATGTTGTCATGGTCATGGAACTTGATTTGTCTTTTGTGATGTACCTGTGTCTTGTTAGCAGACAACATCAACCTCACACAACACCATAATGCATAAGTACAATCATATAGCCCTAATCAATGAATGTCTTCGATCATTCACATGCATTCATATTGTTACTAGGGTGATAAGACAATTAATAACATTAATCAATATTGTACTAATAAATAACATGAAGACAAACACACTATGAACTTAATCAAGAATCAGATTTCAAGGCATACCTGAACCTCCTTAAGTCATACCTGTCGAGACTTTTTGTAGTCTTCTTATGTAAGGCCTTAGCCTCAACTCCCCCTGAAACTTGATCTGGAGCTTGATTAGGGTTTGCTAGAGAAACCCTAAAAATTCAATCTTTGACTTTCACACTTCTGAATGGATGGAAGAATGTGTCTTGCTGAGCTGATCAACCTAGCATTCTTCAATTTTGAAATCTCCAAAATTTGACCCCTCAAAATTGCCTTCGAAACTTCTGGATCTTCTATACAGGAACCTGAACTAGGGTTTGATGAAGCCCACCCTTCTGTCCAATCAAAAGGTTCGATCCAAGGCTCTAAACTCTTATTTTTCTTAGGATCTTCCAGCCATGGACTCCGATTCCAAAAATTCTAACTTTCTCCGAAACCCTAAATTTCGGAAGCCATGAATAAAGGTGCTCCAAAAATAATTCTGTTTTGACAAAAATATGCACCTGATTGTTTCTGCTATAACTCTAAAATTTCTGCTCCACAGGGTCTGAAAACCTTTTTTGCAGTAGCCTGACCTGTCATCTTTCCATCCTGACAGGTCTGACCTCAATTGGATTTTATGAGAGAGAGTTATGCCAAGTATCGCAACGTGACCTGTTTATGGGATAAAACAGGAGAGCGAACTTGTACGGAGTGCCATGTGTCACTGTTTGAACTTCGGCCTCTGAAAACTTTTCCTAAGATATCTCACCCTATTATCTTTCCATCCTAATAGGTATGACCTCAAGTGGACTCTCTGAGAGATATTTATGCCAAGTGTCGCAACGTGACCTGTTTATGGGATAAAACAGGAGAGCAAACTTGTACGGAGTGCCACGTGTCACTGGTTCACCTTCGGCCTCTGAAAACGTTTTCTGATATAGTACAGTCTGTGCACTACCTGTCACTTTTTACGAAATTTCATTTGGAGCTTCCTAGCCCAAGTTATGACCTTTTTTCCAAGGTCACCTGATTTTGACTGAGATCTGGAAGAGGCAGAAACCCTAACTTGTACTGATCATAACTCATAAAGTACAACGAATATGAGGGTACCCTTTGGACACAAGGTACCTGGGGATTTTATCTACGACCTGTAAACTTTTCAGATCCTGAAACTTCACATAAATGGATTTATAGCGAAAGTTCCACGATGACTAGTTTTTGCTATATAAAACCCTAACCTTCAAATTGTCGCAAGAGAAGCAAGTGTCGTAAGTGCCATACATTGCCTTCCTTCAGGTTAGCTCTGATCCCATGTTAAAATTCAATATGCTAAGACAGAAAATAGCAACATTACATTCCATTTCACAATAATGGCATATACAGTATCACTGAAGAAACAACAAGCATAGCATAAACACAAGAGACACAGATTTATCCTGGGAAACCCTCATGGGGTAGAAAACCCAGTAAAGCTTCCTCAATATAGTTGACCAGCAATATACAAAGATGCAAACCAAAGACATGATCTCCTCCTCCACCATAGCAGACCTCTCCTCCATAAGTGCGCCTCTCTTAAGTGAGTGAGTGTATCAAATGAGGAACATACCTCCTCTATTTATACACTACACTGACATGTATTTTACACAAGTACATGTAGGCTCGTATTTAACCATTAGGTTAAATACCCTATTATAACTGACTCGGCCGACCCCCACATGGTGGGTCTAATAACCCTAGTTACCACAACCAATTCGGAGGAATAAACATCTCCGGATTCATGGTATAATCACATTGGAGGTATGGAACATCTCCGGAATAAATAATATACAAATATAATATTCTTAGAAGTTACAATATTCAACAAAATTCTCCACATGTTTCTCATACATCCTAAATAAGATATGCCAACCAAATCTCCATGATCTTCTCCTTGGAATATTCTTTGAATAACTATTTCCATGAAGTGGAGGAGATATTCGAGGAGTCTTTCCTTGAATTGATCCTTTCATATTCCTACACATTACAAAGCTCATCCATACTTGAGATATTAGTGAAAAACATGTTATTTTCCAATATTTAATCATAAATTCACTTATAATACTAAAATGAATAAAGTGGAAAATAATAAGATGAAACTCAAGTATATGTATGGAAATGGTATGATGAAAGGTTAATGGGACGATGAAATGTGAAGAATAGCGAAAGGTAAAGTGGATGAAAATAGGACATTTCTGAGTCTCAACAGTATGCATTAGATGGAAGTGTTGAAAGACTTAAGGCAAGGTTAGTTTCCAAAGGGTTTTCCCAAGTTGAAGGGATTGAATACAATGAAACCTTTGCTCTTGTCACAAAAATGAACTCCATCCGCCTTGTTCTTTCCCTTGCAGCCTTACATAACTGGGAATTCCATCAAATGGATGTCAAGTCTGCCTTCTTACATGGTGATTTACAGGAGTAAATTTACATGGAACAAACTCCTGGATATGTTCAAAATAACTCTAGCCTTGTATGCCGCCTTAAGAAATCCTTATATGGCCTTAAGCAAGCTCCTAGAGCTTGGTATGCCAAAACGGATAGCTTTCTACTTGACATGGGTTTTTCTAGATGCCATTCTGGCCCCAATGTCTATACCAAGAAAGTAGGAAACCATCTCATCATACTTGTTCTATATGTTGATGGCCTTATTCTTACTGGTAGTGACCCTAAGCTTATAACCCATGTGAAATCTAGTCTTAAGTAAAATTTTGAAATGTCAGACTTAGGACATTTGCATTATTTTCTTGGTCTCCAAGTCCTGCAAACCAAAGAAGGAATCTTTATTTCTCAGTCTAAGTATGCTTGTGACCTTCTTCGTCGCTTTCACATGGAAGATTGTACACCGGCTCCTTCTCCCTTCCAGTTTGGAGTCAAACTTTCTGCCACTTGTACTTCACCTGAAGTAGATGCCACCTTGTATCGTCATCTTGTTGGTAGTCTCTTATACTTGACTCATTCTCGTCCTGACCTTTCCTTTGCCATTGGACGTGTTTCCTGCTCATGAAAGTCACTGGAAAGCATCTAAAATAATACTTCGATATATTCGAGGTACAATTTAGTTTGGGATTCATTATAGTACAGGGGGGAAACCTTTGTTGGTTGGTTTCACTGATTCAGATTGGGCCGGCAATCCTGATGATCGAAAGTCTACTGCAGGTTATGTTTTCAGTCTGGGATCTAGATCTGTCACTTGGGCTTGTAAGAAACAACAATCTCTTGCTCTTTCTTCAACAGAGGCAGAATATCGGGCCACAGTTAATGCCAGTCAGGAAATTTTATGGCTTCGACAGATCCTTTCAGAGTTTGGATTCGAGTAGCAGAAGCCTACTCCACTTTGGTGCGATAATTAAAGTGCCATCAAGCTCGCCAAAGATCCAGTTCTACATCAACGTAGAAAACACATTGAGCTACATATGCACTTCATCAGAAATCTTATTCATGATCGTGTTCTTGAAGTGCTCTTTTGGCCTACAGATGATCAAGTCTCTTACAGAAGCGAAGTTTTCTAAACTTTGATCCATGTTAGGAGTTCAGTAATTTGTCATTAAGGGCGGATAGGCTCTAATGCCTCCTTCCTTCTCCTAATAGTGTCACTTTTGTAAATCCTTCATTCCAATCCCAAGTTGTTCTTAAGGGGGGATGTTAGGATATTTAGACACTTAGGAGTTAGTTAAGATCAACTTGTGTAATATATTCGTTAGGAAAAGTGTGTTTCTTTAGTATGCATTAGTATGCATCTGTAAATATTTAATCCGAAGGTCACGATATGTTCTAGACATAGAGTGATCTGACGGCTCAACTTCTCTTAGATCATACCTAACCTTGATCTGTGGCTTGACACCCGATTGGTCCATGATCTCTATTTAAAGAGCATGGAGGGTCATTGTCTAGTTGATCGATTATGATAATCTCATTTGTAACTTCCCTTCTTTTGCATAATAAACTATTCCATAGAAGCTATTTGGCCGGGGCCGTGGAGTGTTTCCCTCTCAAGGGTTTAAACCACGTCAAAACATCGTGTGTTGATCTGTGATCTGTTTGTGTGAAGTGGTTGCTCTAGGTGTTTGGTCTTTTGGGAGTACCCTGTGTACCCAAACAAAATGATGGTAAACCTAGAGTAAGTGGTTATCATTTTAATTGATAGAGCACATAATTTCTGGATGAAATTGATATATAAATAGCATCTTTCAATTTTAGTATGAGGATTGAATCTATAGACAATATTTAAAGATCAAAATGCACGACCATTTTATATGTGTCTTTCTTAACTTGAGTATGAATGTTAATTTAATTCCTGTATGGAAGTCATATGCTATCCAAACTATGTTTATAACTACGGTCGATTCTAGCATGGAACTCGACCTTATCATTTAACTCCATATATGCATAGTATGGAAAATGGAATTCGATATGGTTCCATTGTATTGTATAAACAAATAAAATGTATTATATAGGATGCATTGTTTATGCCCGAAGGCGCTATGTTATGGGTAATTGGTAGTGCGAAATAACGGTTGCAGAACACCAACCCTTATGCATCCACACGTTTTATCTATGAGGGTATATACCCTGAGTGCTACGATTTGTTAGACAATGGCGTGGTCGCCACGGTGTGCATATAGTGGCACTTATTTTAAATAGTGCTAAGTATTTTATTATGTGGGCGACCCTAATTAATGCCAACAGGTTTTAAGTATGCATAACCCAATGCTCAGCGAGCATTCTGTTTGTGTTGGGTTTTTTGTTTAAACCCTTCACCAGGTGATAGCTCGTGGCTCCGCTTCCATACTTTAAAGTGGTTGTGCATCGTGAGATAGGATCGGGAGCAGAGTCTTCATGGTCGAGGCTTGACCATGAGTGTTTAACAAATCTAAACACAGTGCATTGAATGGAAACAACATTATCATGATTTCATACAAGTTTAAATGCCTATTTGAAACAGTTGTAAAGTCGATGCATGCAGGCTATGGTTTAGCTAATTCCTATCGGATTACTTACAACAACAAGGCATTCATTTAAACAATTGGAAATCGAAAAAGACGAATGCATTCCTCATTATATTCATAATCATTATAATCATAACCCTGTCCATTGTTTCAAATTGGAACTGGAAATACAGGAGGCAAATGTATTTATGAAACAACAGTGTGTATGCAACCGCGCAGGGTTGATACAGTCACATTAATGCATTCATTATTTACAAAGCAAAACTATTTTGCAGATCTTTTTTATTTCAATTACAGAGCAGACTCCCAGCATGGGCTTTTCGAAATGCGAAACCAAGTTTGAGCATCGGCAACCCACAAACGTGGTTGACCCAAAATATTTGCATTCAAATGTTTTGCTCGTAGCATACATTCCAATATATCAAAAGTGTGCAACTACCTACAGGATGAGCAAGCCTTCACACTATTTATTCTACAGTCAAATGCATCTGTGAACAAGGCCGAGGGCCTTCACGTTTCATTGTTGCAACTGAAACTGGAACCAAGTCTTAAGTAACCCACCTCAACACCCGAGAGGTTTATCCCTAAGGGACAAAGCGAGGACGGGTTACCCGGCCTGTATGGAGACCATTCTCCTCGTCGAATTCATGGTGCCAACTGTGGAAGTGCCCAGCACACCCTTGCCGACCCTTGGTTCCTATCTCACCAAACAACGCAACATAATTTAGTTGGAGCAGTAAGAAGTAAATGTGAAAATCAATGTTGGGTAAAAATCGTAACCACTGTAGACACTCACCTTGTTGGGTTGAGCTGGATGCGTAGTCCAAGTCATGGTTTCTCTCTACCTACACAAAGGAACCACGGTGGTGTCAATGACAGAGTTACGATTTACAACCAAAAACCAATCAATGAAACTTGGTAACAATGCATAAAACCTTATGTATTTACCTGACATGCGTGGTTGTGGTTCCAGCGACCTTCCTGGTTGCACTTATTCATGCTAATCAACACCAACATTCCTGCTTCGGGCGTGAACCCTCTAATCAGAGCAGGGGTGCTCCATAAACCTCGTCGCAGTTCCAAATAAGTAACCAGCCGACAAGACCAGGGTTGTGTGAGCCTTGTGAAACCGGTCGAGACAGTGGTGACCACTGAACCCGGTGGATTCATTTCCTTAATTGCTTGCTACGTCAAAGAGTTTGGGTGCCAACCTCTAAACTTGATCAACGGTGCCAATGACCATCGCAGCACCCAAGTAACCAACCCAAATCACAATCGACGGTGTTGGATCATTGTTGCATTTAATTGTAACTAGCCGAACATTAAATTGCATGGAGGTTTGGTTTGTAACCCTGCATGCGAGCCAGCTTAGGCTAGCTGGCCACGCGAGTACTCTTCCTTTGCTGAGTGGCGTTCTCCACGTCGCCGAGAGTTGGGTATCACCTGCCAGGAGGGCACACTCGAAGGGTTTAAAACGTTGATTCTCAGTTGAATTCTGCGTGACAAAGCTTGAGTCAAAGCATAGTCACCATGTCAACTTTGTTATGCGCATAATGCAAACCCTCGCAGTTACAAACCATCACATTAACGTGTTACAATATAAGAATCATCACGACATTGCCAAAGGTTAGAGTGATCGTTGTGATCATGGTTATATGTGCATTATGGTTCGTAATCGACCTTGGTTCGACCATAGGTCAACCATGGAGCGCATAACCCAAACTTATATTATATTAGTGGTTGCTATATATATTATGTTAATACACTATACGTATTACATTGCCACCTTGTGATTAATATGATATAGTGTTGATATATGTTATGAATATGTATTACATTACAACCTTGTCTTTAATGTTATATTATGGTTTTGTTAACCCTTGGTTCGACGATTATGTCAACCTTGGAGCGTATGGCATATATAATATATATAACTATATATTATATCACATTTATATATGTTATATGTTGTATTAACATATAGGTGTTACATTATTAGTACATTTTAATAATGTTAATTGCTTTTGAGATACCTTATGGAGCTAGTTTAAGGGCTTAAGGTATAAGTGTTAAGCCTAGGTGTTTTATAAATTAATCCTAGAAGCTTAGAATAATAGTAATGCATAGGTTATATGTTATTAGCGTAGATATAACATATAACTATGTTGATTTCTATGTCAAATGTTAATTAGTATGCAATCTCTAAAGTATCATATTAATTATTATGATATGGATAAATTAATAGTTTTAATTTATTTATGTGTTGAAGCATTAACGTCGCTTATAAATTGAAAGTGTCACAATTGCTGTAGCATAGAGTCATTATGTTGCTTGGTCTGTATTTTTGAAGTGGGCCCCATACTTTTGTGTTCACTTACAAGTACGTCGTCATAGTTATGAAAGTCTGTCAAGTGTCAACACTTGCGTCTTTAGAGACAAAAGTAATAGTTCTCACATAATTCATTTTATTAATCATTTAGACTATAGTGACAGCCAGTAATATGTTTCTGCATTTGTTTGATTGGTTAGATTCATTGAAAAAAAAATCGCGTAGAAGAGACGTGACAAACTGATATCAGAGCTATGGTCACTACACTAGGACCTTTGAGCTCGCTTGGGTGAATGCTGTGTTTTATAGAAATAAATAAATAAAATTTATGTAACTTACTTTTTTGTGATTTTTATGGATAATTACATTGTTGTTTATGACTTATAACAAACAGCTGTTGACCACGTTTAGACAAAAAAGTGGTTGAAACGGTAAGTAGGTGAAATGAATTCTGCAGAATAGGAAGGAAGGTTGGTTGTAGAAACATCTAGCCAGCGAAGAGAAATGGCCAATAGGCAGGAGGGTAATCCAAATTCTCCACAAGGAGTGACAACATCCAGTGATATGTTAGAGACAGTCAAAACTGAAGGCTGAACTGCTCAGCATCAAAGAAGACAACATTAAAAACTTTGAAGGGTAGCGAAAAATAAATGCAATTCTGCTGCAAAAGTTGACTAAAAAAGAAAACAGTCACATCCCCACACCAGAATAACATGCAGAAAATTCAGTGATGAAAAGAATTATGGTTTTTAAGAGAATGGGCCTTTTATACACTGAAACTTCGAAACGTTGTTGAATAGCGCCGAAACATTGGTGGAAATTGTTCATATCCTCCAATACGTCGTCTCTTTTCCTTTTTATTTCCTAACAATTGATTTAGAAGTTTTGGCAAAGACCGAGTCTCGTCGAGTTTTGAAATATCATTGGGAAAATGAACTAGTTTCGCTGAATTTTTGGTTTTATCTCTGAAATTCATCGGCAAGCTTTACATTTCTTTCTTTAAGACTGTCTGGCATAGAATCATATTTTTCTCCGACCGTGTCACGTCACTTTCATATTTTCCATCGAAATGCCATCACACCCGTCTATCGGAGCTTAATGATATTGTGCATCGAAGCACATCAACAGAAGATGAGGTTTAATGTCTCCTTGTTTCAGCGGACATGCAAGTTTGTCGACGACATTGCCATCCCAAAAAGTAGGCAATATCTTCCAATATATGGTGAAAATATTTCCTCCAAAGTATTTTATAAATACCTTTTAAACACAATTCAATTGTTTGAGTTCACTTGTGAAACAAGCTAGGGTTTATAAGAGAATGGGCCTTTTATACCCAAATCCCATTAGCAAACTCACGCCTTGTTCTTATTCAACGTTATTTGCATCCTATGCGCCACCTGGAAGGGGAATCTTGGCCAGTTCGACTACATAATAATATGTGCATATGTCATTCATCTAGGTAAGCAATTTTGTCCTCATCTTAGTCAATATTTCCACTTGGTGTTCAAGGATTTATGTCATAAAGGGTAAACACATGATTGGCTGTCGGGGTAGACCATTTTTCTTTGGATTGTTCTCTTTCACTAGATGGTTAACATCCATTAGAACCCGAATACTTTAGTTTTCCATTTATACATATGTTTTAAAAATCCCTAATGCTTGCAAATTGTCACTGAAATATAGTGAGGAAGAAGCACTTAAACCCTAGTATCTGGATATGTTTCTCATATGTGTTTGTTGAGAAATTCTCAAGAATCATCTAAACCCTAAATGCACAGTGCATATACCATTCATGATTTTGGAAATGGATTTTACTCTCACAATTACATTTCCCTGAGAAGGGATCAGACATTATTTACACTGGAAAGAGATTATTGATTCAAGCTTTTAACAATTTTCTTCATTGAATATTTTACAGCTACTCCTTGTTTGCTTAAAATTACATTTAGTTTATAATTTCAATGGATTCTATGCAACACAATTATAGTTCTCTTTCTTTACAGGATTTACATATGTCAAAGAGGGATCCAAATCATTCTGCTAAGGTGATATTAGATTCAGATGATGAAGCTTCCCCTGAAATAAATTTATAAATCCAATTTGACGATACTCAATATATTACAGGAGTGGCCCCTGAGATCAAGTGGGGTGAAGTGTATAATTTGATCAGAGATAAAAACATACCTGAATCAATGACTGGAGAGGACATGATATATCAAAACATCAAGAAGTCAGGTATTCACAAGGCCACTGCGCAACCCGAATTATTTCCATGTGTCAAAGTGATAGGGTAGATTCTGTTAGGATATTCCTATACTCCATCCTAGTCCTAACAGCATCTTCATCCTTTGCATTTTCAATCTTGCTTGCATTCCTGCATGCAGCATGCATCCGCACACTGCCCAGTCATCAGGTTGACACCTCTAGCACCTAGTCCCTAGTCTTCCAGCACTCGGGAGCTTATTTCCACTTAGATTGAGCCCTCATAGCCAGTGATGCGCCCACATCTCACCATCCAGTTGACAAAGGTGCCCTTCTTCACCTACCAGTCCAGTTGTCTTCAGTTAACTGAGTTCTCTCCTTGATTTTAGGCTTGACTCACTCTTAACTGACCTTACCACTCCGATGGACCTCCAGTGCGACTAGACTGCTCATTCTTACTCTAGTTATATCCTCATGCGCCCTCCACTGAGCCTCCTTCATTCTGTTAGTTCCAGTTACACTCAATTACACCTACCACACTTAGTTAGACTCATTTTGACTAATGGTTGACAGTTAATTGAGCATTGATGAGTCCACTGATGATGAGATAGACTACTAGTTGTGCTCTAATGATAGTCCAATGATCTTTTGATCACTCCATGAAGGCCAATTCAAATTGCTACCTTGGCATTCGAATTCCGCATGCATTGTATTATTTATTTGTCCATTTGTGATTAATGAATTGGTGTGTGTGAAGTATTTTTGCTTCTATCCGAGTTCTCCTGTATTATTATTCTGTTGCTCATCTTACTGCATTGACTACTCTTAATCTTATTCCTAAATTCTTTCTTGTGAGGTATACATCATCTCTTAGATCTGATGTGAGGATTTTCACATGGTATCAGAGCATGTTGAGAGTATGGTTTATCTCCATTCCTGGGATTTTTTTGTAGGTTATTATCAAGATTTCGAGTGCAGCAGTTTCTGCACTTTTGCAGTAGTAACAATTGCAAATATTTTCTGTTGTTTTTGTAGGTCTTCTACAGCTTCCATGTTTTCAGAAGATCCTCCTCTTTATCTATTCAACTATGTTGAATGGAAACAAAAAATGATAGCATATTTGAAGAGACATGATCCCTTTGATTATTGTTTTGAAAGAGAGTTCGAATCCTCTGAAGAAGAGAATGACTGGTTAGATGAAGGTGGAAGAGATATTGCAGCCATGATGTATGCTAGGTCTCGAAGCATGGTATTCTACTCCCTTGATGTTGAATATGTTAAATCTCCAAAAGAGATATGGGCCCACCTGGATGAAATATTTGGCAGACAGAATGAATGGATTGGTCCAAACCCTTTTGAGAGCAAGAAAAGTGATGCATTCGCCCTCCTTGATGATCTCATTGATCATGAATCAGTATCAAACATATCTCATATTGAAGTTATCCACAAAGAAGAAGAACTTGCAGATTCTACACTCATGCTCCAAATTTCTTCTATTTTGAATTATGTGCCAGCTCACACTCTAGAAATTGCAGAAGGTCCTAAATCCTCTCTTGCACCAGAGTTTGTTGGTTTGCATCATGATCACATGAATGTTTCGGAGGTAAAATCAGCCATTGGAGGTAATGCATTCACTCTCCCTGATCAATCACCTCTTATTTACTACTATATGATCATTCTTTCATGCTTTCAGAAGGTTATTGAAGACTATGTCCATTTCCATTTGCTTGGGATAATTTCCCATGCATATCATGGTTTTGATCTCACCTCTACTGGTTCAAAGGATATCTCAAGAAACCATTTCCATTCGCTTGGGATAATTTCTCATGCATTTACTAGTTTTGATCTCACCTCTAATGGTTCAAAGGAGATCTCAAGAAACCATGATTCAAGTCTTGGATCTGATTTGGATTCCAAGCAATTACTACTTGGGATAATTTCTCATGCATATGATAGTTTTGATCTCACCCCTATTGGTTCAAAGGAGATCTCAAGAAACTATTCTTCAAGTCTTAAATCTGATTTGGATTTCAAGCAATCATGTGATGGTTCTTTTTGGCATAATCTCACCCATGATGGTTCGAAGGAGAAGACAAAAGACTATCTGCACATTCATAGATTTGATCCTACCTCAGCTAATTCGAATCACAGGTTCAAGGATCATCCTCATACTTTTGGATCTGTTCTCATCACATTCGATCTAAAGAGCAAGTACAAGCACATGCTTTCTGAGCATGATCCACTTATTCCCAAGAAGAAGATACCTCCAGACATATGACCAAGCATCACACCTACTTGAGTTTGGAGAATTTATTTTTGTGTGTGCCTTACAGTCTATTTTGAGGGGGGGTATTTGTTCCATGAGGTTTTCTCCATTTCCTCGGTTTATTGACTGTTATTATTCATTGTATTGGATGACCTTTGGTCTTAGTTACCAGGGCCCAGGATGGATTAAGGGGGGATGTTAGTATATTCCTATACTCCATCCTAGTCCTAGCAGCATCTTCATCCTTTTCATTTTCAGTCTTTCATGCATTCTTGCATGCAGCATGCCTTCTGCATGCATCCGCATGTTGCCTAGTCATCAGGTTGACACCTCCAGCACCTAGTCCCTAGTCTTCCGGCACTTGGGAGATTATTTCCACTCAAATTGAGCCCTCCTAGCCAATGATGCGGCAACATCTCACCATCCACTTGACAAAGGCACCCTTCTTCACCTACCAGTCCAGTTGTCTTCAATTAACTGACTTCTCTCCTTGATTTTAGGCTTAACTCACTCTTAACTGACCTTACCACTCTGATGGACCTCCAGTGTGACAAGACTGCTCATTCTGACTCCAGTTAGCTCCTCATGCGCCCTCCACTGAGCCTCCTTCATTCTATTAGTTCCAGTTACACCTACCACACTCAGTTCAACTCAGTTTGACTGATGGTTGACAGTTACATGAGCATTGGTGACTCCATTGATGATGAGATAGACTACTAGTTGTGCTCCAATGACACTCCAATGATCTTTTGATCACTCCATGAAGGCCAATTCGAATTTCCACCTTGGCATTCGAATTCCTCATGCATTGTATTATTTATTTTTCCATTTGTGATTAATGAATTAGTGTGTGTGAAGTATTTTTGCTTCTATCCGAGTTCTACTGTATTTTTATTTTGTTGCTCATCTTACTGCATTGACCACTCTTAATCTTATTCCTAAATTCTTTCTTGTGAGGTATACATCAACTCTTAGATCTGTTGTGAGGATTTTCACAGATTCTCCCCTATGTTGATATTAAATCTTGGATCATCGTGACTGCTATAGGAAGAGGTTTTGCTTCATTCTAGCCATCCCACATAGGAAAGGATTACAAACTCATAGCACCCAAAGTCTTATTAACATATGATTGGATTAAAATCTTGAAGATAGATCATGTGGAGTGTGCAAAGAAGATGTTATTGCCTAGAAAACAATTGCGTCAAAGAAGTAGTGGAGAGTATGAGACTAAGTTCCTGAAAACTCCTTTCAAGATTATTGCCACTCCCCTATGTAGATTATATGGAATATCCAACTCATCCAACTAAAAACTCAGATGGATACCTCTATTATATCACATCACAACGCATGGTACAGTGTTCAATTGGGTCAATATTATCTCTAAGAACACGGTGCATACTATCGATGATGCACAGAAAGAACTTAAAGCAAAGAAGGTTGAAATTCATATGTCATCCTACCTTATAGATTGTATTATGACCCTGAATCCTTTTCCAAGTTTTGGGTGCAGATGGAATCCTAGTGAGACTCTAGTGTACTTGGCATATTAGATTCTATGGATTCAGAAACATGCAAGTTTTTACAAACAAATTTGTGAACATTTCTTGGTTCCATTATACAAGTTGATTTTTTAGAAAGAACCCAAATGTATGTCTGATGAGGCCCTAACAGTGGCCACATAGTTAAGAGATTATTTTTTGACTCCTGAAGGTACTTATTTATGTGCTTGCAGAGGTTCAAAAGGTCCACTATTGATACCAAAGTATGTCACTGACTACATCATCTTAAAGGAGATTGTGAGACAAACATTTACAAATGGTATTGGATATTTCTTACATGAAAATAAGAAATCATCTTGGCCCCCACTCCCACTCACAGTTGGAGTATAAAAATTTAATAAGGTCAAGTAAGCTGAATAATTTGTGAAAGAGTTGGACTCTTATCATTTTGGTGAGAATATTTTTGTCAGAAATGATAGCCACCAGAAAGTGGCTTTACATTTCCAATCATTTAGAATTAATTATGAATATGAAAATCAATTCTTATGAGAGGAAGAAGTGTACGAACGGGTAAAGAATATTGTAGAATTAAACAAAAGGCTTGGCAAAAGGAAAGGGACAAGTTCCAACAAGCCATCTGATACATCGACACAAGAAGATCTAGAGGAAGTTTCAAGAAAAAAGGCAATTGAAGAAGCTCTTTTAGCTGAAAATGCTAAGAGACTACAAGAAGAAGAAATGGCTAAAAAGACACTAGAAGAGAGAAACGAGAAAGAAAGAGTTGAATAACTAGAGAAAAAGGTTGAACAAGAAAAAATTGACAAGTTAGCAGTCAAACAAGAAGAGAAGAGACTACAAGAAGTAAAACTATAGAAGAAGAAAAAAGAAGAAGAATAATTGGTCAAGAAATTTGTGGAATCCCAAAATCTGCAAGATGGTAATGGCAGCCAAGATATGGAAATTGAAAATACAACATATAGAAACACATAAGTTCCTCTTGCTGGAGTGCATCTTCCTCTAGTTGAATTGGGACTTATGCCATTTACACCATTCAAGAAACATGCAGTTGCTAAATTTAAAAAAATAGTCTATGACCTGAAAAGAAACACTATTATGAAGAGGAAAGAAAAGAGACTTAAAGTTGCTTCACAGCCCGATATTGTCAATACACAATAAGTCCCAGTAGTTGAGGGCACAAATAAATATCCAAAGTTCATGACATCTATAAATGTTGTTGTAGCATTAGCTAACAAAGATAACATACACAAGCTAATGGAAAACAAAGAAAGAAGCAAATCCAAAGTGGTCAAACTGAAAGATAATCTGGTGTAGGCTAGGAATGAAGGGGTTGAAATAAAACGCCAGCGAGATGCCCTGGAGCTGCAAAAATAAGAAGCAATGCTAACCATACAAAACTTAGAATATGAGAAGGACTCGCTTAATGTACATATAGTAATATTAGAAGGTGAAAAAGAGGATCTCCAATTTCAACTAAGAGGACTGCAAGAGAAAGAAAACCAGTGGGATCAATAGGTGGAATATCTGAATATAGAGAAAGGAGCTCTGCAAGCATAAATAGAGGAGCTTAACAGAGAAAAGGAATCACTGGTGATTCAATTAAATAGTACACAACAACAGAAGCAGCACTTGACACCATTTTATGATTGTGCTTACTCCCTTCAGGAACAACTATTCCATTCTCAAGAATTACTCACTAAGCATACTTATGAAGTGCAAGGAATGGTAACTCAGCTCAGGAAAATATCTAAGGAAGCCACTTCTACTAGGAAAAATCTTATAGATATTTATGACAGGATGAAGAAGTTGACTTCTTGGAGGAAAATAGCCAAAGAAATCCCTCCACATTTTCCCAGGAGATCCACAACTAAACTCAAGTTGGATTTTTCAACCTTGGACAGTTGCCAGAAAGATGAAAAGAAATTGCAGAATGAAGTAAAACATTCCATTTCCAAATGTGAGGATATTCACCAAAGCATTGCCAAATATTTCAAAAAGTGTCATTTTCCTTCTCCTGGTACATTTGAGGACCCAAAACCAAAATAAAAACGGCTGGAGGAATTTAGGATCATAAAAAATGAGGACATTGCGGCTATTAAAAGCCTAGACTTCATCACTCCCGAATATCTACAGGAGTGCATTGGGCAAGCCACTATGAAGACACGGTACTTGGAAAATGGTCATAATGCAGCAACCAAAGAATTAAATGCTATGGTTAAGGATTTATCATTTCACAAAGTAGATTTTAGGATATTAGAATCCAGCAACTAAATGTTATATCTTATGAAAGTAGCCTTTGGGATGAATATATCCAAACTCAAGAGAGCACTCCACCCTCTTAATGTAATACTTTATTGTATTTTAATATTTTTTCTCACTTATTTTGTAATTAAAATAAGACAAAAAAATTGGAAGACAAAGAGTCTAAAGAAGGTGAAATGATAAGTCACCCAAAGGTTCGGATTGTAAAGATAAATAGGAGAAATTAGAGGAGGAAAGGGCTTTTTCTTGTGAAATATTGTACTGAGACTCATATGTGAGAAACTATTTTCTGCTAATGACAAAGACAGTTTTCTAGGTGAAATCATACATGAGATATTGTGTTGAATCATGTGGACAAATATGCAGAACTAATTTCTTCATTTTGTTTATGGATATGCAATAAGATCTTTCCTATTATGTTGGACTATTCTAATAGTTTTTGAATCATCTTGTTGTATGTGAATGCAAAATACATTTTTCTATGTTATTTGTGACAAATGAATGTAATAAATGTTAATTATCAAGCTATATATGCATTGGCTTTATTATGTAGTTGTTGAATGCTTTATTTTTGGTAATTAGCTTCTGAAATTGTATGATGTAGTTTACTTTTATTGCTCTTTATTAAATTTGCTCCTTGCAAGGATATGTTAGACTAGGCGGAACATTACATTTAATTAGGACATATCCTTGGTTGGTTGATAGTAAAGAGGTGATAAGATGAGAGGTAAGAACCTGCGCATCACTAAGTGTGACCTCTTTCTGTTGGTGTATATGTAACTTCGGAATGTATTTCACCTATGTATTTCATCTATGTATATTGTACTCCTATAGAGATGTGTTATTCCTCTATAAGGAAGTGTCGTCATTTGTATTGACAAGTGTCGCAAGTGTCGTAACTTGCCAATGGGTTATTTGACCACCATGTGTGGGGTCGGCCCTGATTAAGTTAACCATGGGTTATTAGGTTAAGCTAGACAAGTCGGCCCCATTAGTTTATTGGGAAGCACAGGACAAGTATAAATAGAGATCGGGAGATCTCTATTTGCACATCTCATTATTCACTTGTACATCACTCGGAAAGTGGCGCACTAGTTGAGGAGGAGGAGGAGTTGCTAGTATAAGACTATCTCTTGTACTTTGGTTGTACCTTGTGTTGTGGGGAAAATGCACCTATAGTTCAGGGGAGAAACTACCAACTTACAGTGATAAAGATAGACTTACAAGCATTCTGCAAGTATGACTAATAAATGAAGAGATTAGGGTTTAGAGATGTAGGCACCTTATTCAGAAGGTTGATCCTAGCTTTGCTTCCCTCGCTCTTCAATGCTTATCCAGTGTCGCAATGCCCAGACCTGCAAAACAACTTGATACCTTTCTCAAATACATTTGACTACATATATAATACTGATATCTATAATGGAAAGAGACATCAAACTGTAATCAAACAGTGATCAAATCTTAAGACACATTAATAGGTCATATTTGGAAAGAGAAGAACGTCTGATCTTTATTAATGAATGAAAGCAAGTACATACAATTATACCTTCCTTCAAACTTGGCACTTCACGAAACCTAGATTCAAGGTCTCCTGCTTCCGTTCTCCAAGGATCCCATCCTCTAAGCAATTGTACTAGGGTTTACCAAAACTGAAGCACAAGAGAGGGGGATGAGGGTCTCCATTCCTCCAGCATAACTTTGCAATTAGGCTTGCTCTCTCACATGACCCTTCTACCCTCCTTATATAGTCAATGAGGAAGAGGAAAAGAAGTTACAACCACTCAAGAGGTTTCCCAACCAACTTAACTTACTCGAATTTCGAGATTTTGACCAAAACAAGAGTGTACCCTACTCTACAGTATACAAAGTCGCGTACATAAGGCAATGGGCGCTACTTTGAATGAGGTAAAGTCGCGTACACACGCTACTATTATAACAGTAGAGTCGCGCTCATAGTGAAAAATGGCCAAAAACAGGCTTTTCTGCTCATTTTCAGGAGATGGTTTGGTCTGGAAAAATGTTCCTAAGGGTCATATACATCAAATGGGTCAAGAATGAGGTAATTTCAACCATTTTTAGTGTCCCAAATGACTCCTCCATCCACAAATGTCCTGTTGTGTGACTGAACTTGATCTCAAGAAATGTCGTCATGCGACCAAGGGAAGCAAGTGTCGTCACGGACGGAGAGGTGTCATTTCAAGCTATAACAGATGCCCCCTAATGTATGAGGTCAGAGGGAGTACGGGAAACGATGGCCGAAATACATTATAAAAAAAAATAAAAAAGAGTTGAATCGTGGAGGAACGGAGAAACCAAGAATCATAGGCTCAAATGAAGTACCTGAAAGCAAAGGCAAAGTCAGACAAACTTATCCATGGGGTAACTGTCCATGTTCAAATGGTGGAACATGATCTCCAAGAGGATACAATAATGATCCAAAATACTGATGCATATATCATGGCCACTAAAATACAAGCGTGGATCCATGAGGAACATAAGTCGAAACATAGCCACATAAATACAAGGTGGATCTATGTCAAAACTGGAGAACATAGCCATAGAGAACAAGCTGGATTTATGTCTCATCAAGAGCCAAAAGGAGTGGGGCTCAGTCTTGCGCAACTTGGGCGATAACATAAATGAGGTGATGCTATCGAGGATCCCAAGGTCGTCATCCAAAAACAACCCAAGGTACAAACCTATCCATGCGAATAAATGAGCTGTTGTCGAACATGGGAGGTATCGTTTGAGTACCGGTCATTGATGTATACCGTTAACAAACGCGAGGGTGTCCACCAATAATGAAAATGGAACCCAAGGTACCTAGTACATTCAAGCAAGTGCGAATAAATGGTCTTGCCGTCGAACACTTGAAGAATCCATCGGATAGGAGACATTGATGTATTCCCATCTATCCAATAGCGAGGGAAACTGCCACTAATGACTACAATCCCCAAGGTACTAACCGAAACTCTAAACTTCATTCCCAGAGCACAATGAGTTGAAGTCGATGGGAAGAAGTCCGTTGGAAGGGAGGCCTTAATGCATCCTCCATCATCCAACATGAGGGACACTCAAAAGGTATGAGCTTATTTGGAGTAGGACGGAACACAGGATGAAACATACTGACACCAAGGAATGGCCGACACATGAGGTCAAGGCAACTGCAGAATGGCCGACACAGGTTGTATCCTTGAACAGTGAGCACGACACAAGAGTGACTTAGGAAGCTTTGAACACAAAGAGACCACGAGACATATCTGCAATGTAGGAGACATTAACAGATTCTCCAAATGATTGGAAGACTAACCAAACGGAGGAGTAGGAACTCTGAGATCAAGTTTACCCTAAGGTCAATACTAGAACCCAACTTGTTTGATAGACTCAAAACAGGTGCTTTGTTCAAGGAGATCGTTGACTTGCTGCCATCATATTGAAAGATATTTTGACATTCTTCCCTTCCCTTTCCTTTTTCATTTTTTAACGAGCTTGACAAAGAACTAAAGCATGCTCGACGGTATTTTCATATTTAAGGAGTCTGAAAAACCTAGAAGAAAACTCCATACACCTATCCGTGGATTTTATATCGAGCCCGGATTGGTCTGTGCTCGGCGGTGTTTTCTTGCTTATAGAGTTGAAAAACTTAAACAGTCCTCTATACACTTATCCGTGGATTTTATATCGAGCCCGGATTGGTATGTGCTCGCTTGGTGTTTTCACATTTCGAGAGTCTGAAAACCCTAAAGACGACTCCAAAGGTCCTTTTTCGTAAAGTTAGTCTCCTTCCCCGAAAAAGTGTAAAATGATGGAAGAAGAACTCTTCTAGCGCATACAAGAGTATACCTAGAGTATACCTTTTCCGTAAATTATCCACCAAGGCCCGGAAAAGGGGTAATTCTATACCTAAGTGGATGTCGGTTCAGTTATTTTAACGAGCCCGAAAAGACAACTATGCTCGGCAAACTTTTCCTATTTAAGGAGTCTGAAAAGGGCTTAAAAGAACTCCATAGGGATCTTTTCCATAAAGGTTTAACGAGTCTGGAAAAGTAAACTCATGACCTCCTTACTGTTTTTAATGAGCTCAAAGGAGATAGGAAAATGCTCACAACTTCCTTACTGTTTTTAACGAGCTCGAAGGGAAGGTGAAAGAAATGCTCGTAGCCTCCTTACTGTTTTTAACGAGCTCGAAGGAAAAGAAGAATGCTCGAAACCTACTTACTGTTTTTAACGAGCTCGAAGTGAAGGAAAAAGAATGCTCGTAACCTACTTACTGTTTTTAACGAGCTCGAAGTAAAAGAAGAATGCTCGTAGCCTCCTTACTGTTTTTAACGAGCTCGAAGGAAAGGTGGAAGACTGCTCGTAACCTACTTACTGTTTTTAACGAGCTCGAAGTGAAGGCAGAAGAATGCTCGTAATGGGAAGAGACGAGTGTCAAGGACATGCAAAACTAGCTCCAAGCGCATGGAACAAAGCTATGCCTAATGCAAGGAACATGAACAGGATAAGGACACTCGGGGTGTGTCTCCTCCAGGTAAAAGGTGTCAAATTGAAAAGGCAAAATGATACAGGGCTTAGCGAAAATGAGATCAGAGATGGAGGCTTATACAACGGGATAAAAGCGTGGAAGCCGGCTTCAGGCTCATTAGCGCAAGCGGGATCATAATAGATGCATATGCAATTTGAACACAAAGATGGGAGCCTTATCAGGGATGGCCAGAAATATATGAGGAAGAAAGATATGAGGCTTCTTCTCAAAGTCATGGTAAATCTAAAAAGGCTCCCGAACCTATGAGAAAAACTCAGCATGGGCACCAGAATGGCATAAGGGTGCTGACTAGGGTGACCCATGTTAGGTAGGCTCTGCTGTCGGATTGGTGCACGATGCATAAAGAGATGGCTAACACACCAATATCCAACAGGTTCGACCCTATGGCGAATTCGGATGGCAAAAGGTTCAAATGCAACATAACAGTGGGGAAGCCTAAACCTACATGCAAGGTTCCGAATATACCTGACATGGTTGCACAAGGTGTCGAAAAGGACCAGTAAGCAAGTATACATCCAGCTAAGAATCCTGTCTCCAAGAAACATTAGTACCAGGATCATATCTAAAACATATGTAAGGAAAGACCCGATACAAGTCACTATGGTAGAAATACTTTCAACTTCACTATCATCAACAGCAGGCATAAACAAGGCAGAGTCTTCGAATGAAGACTCTATGGTACCCAAGCCCGAGGACTTACAATCAACAAGATCAAATTCAGGATGAAGATCAAAGTTGAAGGAATCTGCAGAAACAAATTCATCATCACGGGAGTTGAAAATTCTAGAAGCATAATCAAACTCAGCAGGAACACCGATTTGCTGATCTATAGGAGAGTCCAAAGACTTAACAGTAGGAAGATCAGACTTTAAGGTCAAACCGGGGCTGGACATAACTGTGACTGGATCAACATCCAAGTGAATGGCAGACTGTACCATAGACTCTAGGAAAACTTCATCGGAAGGAAGTATATCTTCCCAGATAGAATACATATCTAAACATTCAGATGGAGATGTCACTTGGTCAAAAGCTGGGACCAAGTCCCGAGAAGGTAAGCATGAACTCAGAGACTTCTTCTCAGTAGCAGTTGAACTCAAGGAACAATATGCCACATGAGGCGCATGTGACATAGTAGTGCCTAATGACAAGGGATCAGACTGGTCTACAGTTGGGTAATAAGGAGGATCAACGAATGCAAGCTGGTCGATGGTGACAATGTTTTCGTTATGAGGGAAATGCATCACACGAAAAAGCGTAGACACCACAGCATGCATAGCATAAACGTAATCACGCCCGAGGATCATATCAAAGTCCATAGGGTCCTTTAAAACCATAAAATCAACTAAGACTGTTTTTCCACCCAAGGTAATAGGTGCCTGACGGAGGAATCCGATCGGTTCACTAGGTCTTCTATCAAAGGTCAACGGCCAATTAGCAGCTGGAAAAACATTAGGGAATCCCAAATCTCTCCAAGCATAAGCGGATAAGATACTAACAGAAGCACCTTCATCAACAATACATCGATCAACCGTATGGTTCCAGATATCAACCTTTATCTGAAAAGGTGTCGAAGAAGGAAGACGAGGCTCGGCTAGACTATTCCAATCAAAGGAAACAATCCTAGGGCTTGGTAGGGGTTCACATAGCACAGATGAAGTGCCCCCTTTTTCAGAAATATCCAAACTGGTAATGCAGAAGACTTCAGTAGTAGGTGCATCAATCTCTGAAGGACTGATGGGATCGGTCGAAGATTGCATCGATTCAATCACTTCACTCTCCGAAGGAAGAGTGGGGTCGACCAAAGATTGCATTGGTTCAACCACTTTATCAACCAAAGGTTGATCTGACTGCAAGGAATCTATAGACAACTCAGGAACAGAGGTTCCTTCAGACATGGACCACACTCTTCGTGCCTCTGGAATGGCAGGGCATCGGTGAGTAAGGTGATCTCCCTTACAAAGTTTACAAGGGAACTTTGGTTTCCGTCCTATAGGTTTAGACTCCTTTACAACGTCAGTACTCTCAGCATGACTAGCATTGGCTGACAACTTGCCCCCAGCATGACTCACAGAGGCTGGTTGCTCAGAAGCAGAAGACTTTTGAACTAAGGACCACACTTTTTGCACTTCTGGAAGTACAGGGCACAAGTAAGTAAGGTGGTCTCCCTCGCAAAACTTACAAGGGAACTTAAGCTTCTGTTTGTTGGGTTTGTCGACAATGTCAACTCCCTCAGCATGACTTGCAGTGGCTGATCTGGTGTCTCCAGTATGACTCACAGGAACTGGTGACTTGTCATTAATATGACTAGCAGTGATCAATGACGTGTCCTCAACATAACTGACAGTGGTTGAAGACAAACTTTCAGTATGATTTTCAGTGACTAAAAGTTTTCTCCCAGCATGACCTCCAGAGGCTGGGTGGGTGCCCCCTGCATGATCTGCAGAGGCAGGGTGCTTGCCCCCTTGTTTTGGCATCTTCTTCCTATTCTTCCCCCGTCTATTCCTTTTAGACTGCTGGTTACTAGTATTGCTACTTTCACCACATGAGGTAGAAGGAGGAGGAGAAGATGTTACTGGCAAAGGAGGCACAGGGTTCTGATGCTCTTGATTTGAGGTGCTCACAAAAGAAGCGTCAGGAGCATGCAAGGCATTTGGAGTGGAAAACAACCAAACCGGAAGCCCAATAGTGAATCCAGGAAGATTCAGAGTAGCCATTAAGGGAGTACCAATGTTTCCAATGAATGGAACAGCACAAGGATCCCCCGGAACAGGGGTACCTTGATTGGCACTCGCCGGAATGCTAGACATAGTTTCTCGCTCAAATGAACAAGAAGTTCCCTAAGGCAAACTAAAAACAAGTAGCACAAAGAGCACACCACTAAAAAAAGGTCCTAAGTAAATCAAACCAGGCAAACAGATGCCTTCCGGAGAAGAGTCTGGGATGATGAGGGCCCAGAACAGATCAACGAAGGATGAAGGACAGTTACCCGGGGTCCACAATACAATGACTAAGGGTGCAAGCGCTGGAATCACCCAACCGCCCTCCCAAAGACCTGCAAGGGATTTCCTCCCACGTCTGTCCTAGGTACAGCAGATATACCCTCCGCTGTCACCTGTGTATGAACCTAAAAGTCTGATACTAAGGATACCAAAACACCGAAAAATCCTGGGGGAACAGTCACCGGTCGAATCAGAAAGCGTGGGCAGGGTAGCTAAGCCCGAAACTCGAAAGAGTCCCCAATACGCTATCCGATCCTGGCGTATGCTCAATCAGAAAGTAGGAGAGGTATTCCCACAAACCGATCTCACATTGACCTACTGCATATGCTCCCAGGCAATTTTTGAGTGTAGTGGATTTGCCTAAATGATAATCTCACTACGATTATTGCGCAATGTGTGATCTTGGGTGGTTTAAGGTGATTTAAACCCAAGACCCTAACCAAGACTAGTTGGTGTAGTGTTCCCTAAAAAAAGAAAAGGTTTCTAGTTCATTTTATTAATAAATTTTAAGGGCTTTTATTACGCAAAGGGGATAGTGAGTGTGTGAGAGTGGTTATAACAGAAATAGAGTACTGAAAATGAAATATTTACCACCAAACAAATCTTTTTCTTTTCAATGCAAGTCTTAAAATTCTGATCTAGAATGCATGTGCAAATGCAATTTTTTAATCTTTTGAATGCAAAAAGGGTAAAAATAAAGTCTAAATGTACAAAAGTAAACTCAAAACCTAAAAATGCAGCTACTCAAACCAAAAAGTATGCAAAAGAAAACTTGTTCTTTTTGATGCAAAGCACTCTAAAATCTTTTAAGCCACTTGCAAGGTACTCTATTTATAAGATAAATCAAAATTCTTTATGCTTTTCAAAGGTAAGAAACAAAAACTGAAACTAACCTACTATCAAAGCAAAGCAAAGAAACTTTCAGGTTCTCTTTATGAAACAGTAAAAGCTACCAATATGACTTTCAAATTCTTATTGATGTAAGCATGCCAAACATTGGGAAAAGAGTACAAAAACTACTTTTAGACCCAAACGAAGCGAATGACCTACGAAGAAGTATGGTTTGGTAAAGTCAGGTCTGCACGTAAACAATGCAAACAAGGTCTTGAACAACAGCCAAAACACTTGAGCTTTCACTACAAAAGAAAAACTAAAAGCATAAGGGAGGACAAGAAACCAACCTAAAAGAGAAATTTCACTCAAATAGATACAAACAGGGTCAAAAAGACTCAAGAGGTTTCAAATCCAGTGGAAATGGGGCAAGCAAGTTCAATCAGACTCAAATTAGGGTACAAAACACCAAACAGGTCTACAACCCCCCAACTTAAGTCAACAAACCCCAAAACTTTCCAAACAAACCCAAATTGATCAAAAGAGGTTCAAATCATGAATGTAGGATCAATACAAGGATGGGAGACCACTTACAGGGATTTAACACAGATCTAAGGTCATCAGGGACCCCAAAAAATGCAGCCACAGCCCCCAGATTTGGGTCCACAACCCAAAAACTCAAAAATTTCAAACCCAGATTTTGAGCGCTACTGTGTATGAAGGAAACTAGCGCTCATAGCAGTATGGGCGCTACTGTGTATGAAGGAAACTAGCGCTCATAGTAGTATGGGCGCTACTGTGTGGTACAAACAGTAGCGTGCAAGAAAAAAAGTCTAAAAAACGGGGTTAAAACCCCCAAACTGGGTCCACAAAGGTTTGCAAGGGTTGGGAAGGGCCTGTAAAAAGCCCAAGAGGGTCAAACAGAGCCTACTAACTGATCCTAATCAAGAAAATGAACAAATACCATCAAACAAGACTGAAGAAATGACCTTGGATACCCCTAAGCAGTTAGGCTTTCCCCCAGCGGAGTCGCCATTCTGTTGTGGGGAAAATGCACCTATAGTTCAGGGGAGAAACTACCAACTTACGGTGATAAAGATAGACTTACAAGCATTCTGCAAGTATGACTAATAAATGAAGAGATTAGGGTTTATAGATGTAGGCACCTTATTCAGAAGGTTGATCCTAGCTTTGCTTCCCTCGCTCTTCAATGCTTATCCAGTGTCGCAATGCCCAGACCTGCAAAACAACTTGATACCTTTCTCAAATACATTTGACTACATATATAATACTGATATCTATAATGGAAAGAGACATCAAACTATAATCAAACAGTGATCAAATCTTAAGACACATTAATAAATCATATTTGGAAAGAGAAGAACGTCTGATCTTTATTAATGAATGAAAGCAAGTACATACAATTATACCTTCCTTCAAACTTGGCACTTCACGAAACCTAGATTCAAGGTCTCCTGCTTCCGTTCTCCAAGGATCCCATCCTCTAAGCAATTGTACTAGGGTTTACCAAAACTGAAGCACAAGAGAGGGGGATGAGGGTCTCCATTCCTCCAGCATAACTTTGCAATTAGGCTTGCTCTCTCACATGACCCCTTCTACCCTCCTTATATAGTCAATGAGGAAGAGGAAAAGAAGTTACAACCACTCAAGAGGTTTCCCAACCAACTTAACTTACTCGAATTTCGAGATTTTGACCAAAACAAGAGTGTACCCTACTCTACAGTATACAAAGTCGCGTACATAAGGCAATGGGCGCTACTTTGAATGAGGTAAAGTCGCGTACACACGCTACTATTATAACAGTAGAGTCGCGCTCATAGTGAAAAATGGCCAAAAACAGGCTTTTCTGCTCATTTTCAGGAGATGGTTTGGTCTGGAAAAATGTTCCTAAGGGTCATATACATCAAATGGGTCAAGAATGAGGTAATTTCAACCATTTTTAGTGTCCCAAATGACTCCTCCATCCACAAATGTCCTGTTGTGTGACTGAACTTGATCTCAAGAAATGTCGTCATGCGACCAAGGGAAGCAAGTGTCGTCACGGACGGAGAGGTGTCATTTCAAGCTATAACAGATGCCCCCTAATGTATGAGGTCAGAGGGAGTACGGGAAACGATGGCCGAAATACATTATAAAAAAAAATAAAAAAGAGTTGAATCGTGGAGGAACGGAGAAACCAAGAATCATAGGCTCAAATGAAGTACCTGAAAGCAAAGGCAAAGTCAGACAAACTTATCCATGGGGTAACTGTCCATGTTCAAATGGTGGAACATGATCTCCAAGAGGATACAATAATGATCCAAAATACTGATGCATATATCATGGCCACTAAAATACAAGCGTGGATCCATGAGGAACATAAGTCGAAACATAGCCACATAAATACAAGGTGGATCTATGTCAAAACTGGAGAACATAGCCATAGAGAACAAGCTGGATTTATGTCTCATCAAGAGCCAAAAGGAGTGGGGCTCAGTCTTGCGCAACTTGGGCGATAACATAAATGAGGTGATGCTATCGAGGATCCCAAGGTCGTCATCCAAAAACAACCCAAGGTACAAACCTATCCATGCGAATAAATGAGCTGTTGTCGAACATGGGAGGTATCGTTTGAGTACCGGTCATTGATGTATACCGTTAACAAACGCGAGGGTGTCCACCAATAATGAAAATGGAACCCAAGGTACCTAGTACATTCAAGCAAGTGCGAATAAATGGTCTTGCCGTCGAACACTTGAAGAATCCATCGGATAGGAGACATTGATGTATTCCCATCTATCCAATAGCGAGGGAAACTGCCACTAATGACTACAATCCCCAAGGTACTAACCGAAACTCTAAACTTCATTCCCAGAGCACAATGAGTTGAAGTCGATGGGAAGAAGTCCGTTGGAAGGGAGGCCTTAATGCATCCTCCATCATCCAACATGAGGGACACTCAAAAGGTATGAGCTTATTTGGAGTAGGACGGAACACAGGATGAAACATACTGACACCAAGGAATGGCCGACACATGAGGTCAAGGCAACTGCAGAATGGCCGACACAGGTTGTATCCTTGAACAGTGAGCACGACACAAGAGTGACTTAGGAAGCTTTGAACACAAAGAGACCACGAGACATATCTGCAATGTAGGAGACATTAACAGATTCTCCAAATGATTGGAAGACTAACCAAACGGAGGAGATAGGAACTCTGAGATCAAGTTTACCCTAAGGTCAATACTAGAAACCCAACTTGTTTGATAGACTCAAAACAGGTGCTTTGTTCAAGGAGATCGTTGACTTGCTGCCATCATATTGAAAGATATTTTGACATTCTTCCCTTCCCTTTCCTTTTTCATTTTTTAACGAGCTTGACAAAGAACTAAAGCATGCTCGACGGTATTTTCATATTTAAGGAGTCTGAAAAACCTAGAAGAAAACTCCATACACCTATCCGTGGATTTTATATCGAGCCCGGATTGGTCTGTGCTCGGCGGTGTTTTCTTGCTTATAGAGTTGAAAACTTAAACAGTCCTCTATACACTTATCCGTGGATTTTATATCGAGCCCGGATTGGTATGTGCTCGCTTGGTGTTTTCACATTTCGAGAGTCTGAAAACCCTAAAGACGACTCCAAAGGTCCTTTTTCGTAAAGTTAGTCTCCTTCCCCCGAAAAAGTGTAAAATGATGGAAGAAGAACTCTTCTAGCGCATACAAGAGTATACCTAGAGTATACCTTTTCCGTAAATTATCCACCAAGGCCCGGAAAAGGGGTAATTCTATACCTAAGTGGATGTCGGTTCAGTTATTTTAACGAGCCCGAAAAGACAACTATGCTCGGCAAACTTTTCCTATTTAAGGAGTCTGAAAAGGGCTTAAAAGAACTCCCATAGGGATCTTTTCCATAAAGGTTTAACGAGTCTGGAAAAGTAAACTCATGACCTCCTTACTGTTTTTAATGAGCTCAAAGGAGATAGGAAAATGCTCACAACTTCCTTACTGTTTTTAACGAGCTCGAAGGGAAGGTGAAAGAAATGCTCGTAGCCTCCTTACTGTTTTTAACGAGCTCGAAGGAAAAGAAGAATGCTCGAAACCTACTTACTGTTTTTAACGAGCTCGAAGTGAAGGAAAAAGAATGCTCGTAACCTACTTACTGTTTTTAACGAGCTCGAAGTAAAAGAAGAATGCTCGTAGCCTCCTTACTGTTTTTAACGAGCTCGAAGGAAAGGTGGAAGACTGCTCGTAACCTACTTACTGTTTTTAACGAGCTCGAAGTGAAGGCAGAAGAATGCTCGTAATGGGAAGAGACGAGTGTCAAGGACATGCAAAACTAGCTCCAAGCGCATGGAACAAAGCTATGCCTAATGCAAGGAACATGAACAGGATAAGGACACTCGGGGTGTGTCTCCTCCAGGTAAAAGGTGTCAAATTGAAAAGGCAAAATGATACAGGGCTTAGCGGAAATGAGATCAGAGATGGAGGCTTATACAACGGGCTAAAAGCGTGGAAGCCGGCTTCAGGCTCATTAGCGCAAGCGGGATCATAATAGATGCATATGCAATTTGAACACAAAGATGGGAGCCTTATCAGGGATGGCCAGAAATATATGAGGAAGAAAGATATGAGGCTTCTTCTCAAGTCATGGTAAATCTAAAAAGGCTCCCGAACCTATGAGAAAAACTCAGCATGGGCACCAGAATGGCATAAGGGTGCCTGACTAGGGTGACCCATGTTAGGTAGGCTCTGCTGTCGGATTGGTGCACGATGCATAAAGAGATGGCTAACACACCAATATCCAACAGGTTCGACCCTATGGCGAATTCGGATGGCAAAAGGTTCAAATGCAACATAACAGTGGGGAAGCCTAAACCTACATGCAAGTTCCGAATATACCTGACATGGTTGCACATAGGTGTCGAAAAGGACCAGTAAGCAAGTATACATCCAGCTAAGAATCCTGTCTCCAAGAAACATTAGTACCAGGATCATATCTAAAACATATGTAAGGAAAGACCCGATACAAGTCACTATGGTAGAAATACTTTCAACTTCACTATCATCAACAGCAGGCATAAACAAGCAGAGTCTTCGAATGAAGACTCTATGGTACCCAAGCCCGAGGACTTACAATCAACAAGATCAAATTCAGGATGAAGATCAAAGTAGAGGAATCTGCAGAAACAAATTCATCATCACGGGAGTTGAAAATTCTAGAAGCATAATCAAACTCAGCAGGAACACCGATTTGCTGATCTATAGGAGAGTCCAAAGACTAACAGTAGGAAGATCAGACTTTAGGTCAAACCGGGGCTGGACATAACTGTGACTGGATCAACATCCAAGTGAATGGCAGACTGTACCATAGACTCTAGAAACTTCATCGGAAGGAAGTATATCTTCCCTGATAGAATACATATCTAACATTCAGATGGAGATGTCACTTGGTCCAAAAGCTGGGACCAAGTCCGAGAAGGTAAGCATGAACTCAGAGACTTCTTCTCAGTAGCAGTTGAACTCAAGGAACAATATGCCACATGAGGCACATGTGACATAGTAGTGCCTAATGACGAGGATCAGACTGGTCTACAGTTGGGTAATAAGGAGGATCAACGAATGCAAGCTGGTCGATGGTGACAATGTTTTCGTTATGAGGGAAATTGCATACACACGAAAAAGCGTAGACACCACAGCATGCATAGCAATAAACGTAATCACGCCCCGAGGATCATATCAAAGTCCATAGGGTCCTTTAAAACCATAAAATCAACTAAGACTGTTTTTTCCACCCAAGGTAATAGGTGCCTGACGGAGGAATCCGATCGGTTCACTAGGTCTTCTATCAAAGGTCAACGGCCAATTAGCAGCTGGAAAAACATTAGGGAATCCCAAATCTCTCCAAGCATAAGCGGATATAGATACTAACAGAAGCACCTTCATCAACAATACATCGATCAACCGTATGGTTCCAGATATCAACCTTTATCTGAAAAGGTGTCGAAGAAGGAAGACGAGGCTCGGCTAGGACTATTCCAATCAAAGGAAACAATCCTAGGGCTTGGTAGGGGTTCACATAGCACAGATGAAGTGCCCCTCAGAAATATCCAAACTGGTAATGCAGAAGACTTCAGTAGTAGGTGCATCAATCTCTGAAGGACTGATGGGATCGGTCGAAGATTGCATCGATTCAATCACTTCACTCTCCGAAGGAAGAGTGGGGTCGACCAAAGATTGCATTGGTTCAACCACTTTATCAACCAAAGGTTGATCTGACTGCAGGGAATCTATAGACAACTCAGGAACAGAGGTTCCTTCAGACATGGACCACACTCTTCGTGCCTCTGGAATGGCAGGGCATCGGTGAGTAAGGTGATCTCCCTTACAAAGTTTACAAGGGAACTTTGGTTTCCGTCCTATAGGTTTAGACTCCTTTACAACGTCAGTACTCTCAGCATGACTAGCATTGGCTGACAACTTGCCCCCAGCATGACTCACAGAGGCTGGTTGCTCAGAAGCAGAAGACTTTTGAACTAAGGACCACACTTTTTGCACTTCTGGAAGTACAGGGCACAAGTAAGTAAGGTGGTCTCCCTCGCAAAACTTACAAGGGAACTTAAGCTTCTGTTTGTTGGGTTTTTCGACAATGTCAACTCCCTCAGCATGACTTGCAGTGGCTGATCTGGTGTCTCCAGTATGACTCACAGGAACTGGTGACTTGTCATTAATATGACTAGCAGTGATCAATGACGTGTCCTCAACATGACTGACAGTGGTTGAAGACAAACTTTCAGTATGATTTTCAGTGACTAAAAGTTTTCTCCCAGCATGACCTCCAGAGGCTGGGTGGGTGCCCCCTGCATGATCTGCAGAGGCAGGGTGCTTGCCCCCTTGTTTTGGCATCTTCTTCCTATTCTTCCCCCGTCTATTCCTTTTAGACTGCTGGTTACTAGTATTGCTACTTTCACCACATGAGGTAGAAGGAGGAGGAGAAGATGTTACTGGCAAAGGAGGCACAGGGTTCTGATGCTCTTGATTTGAGGTGCTCACAAAAGAAGCGTCAGGAGCATGCAAGGCATTTGGAGTGGAAAACAACCAAACCGGAAGCCCAATAGTGAATCCAGGAAGATTCAGAGTAGCCATTAAGGGAGTACCAATGTTTCCAATGAATGGAACAGCACAAGGATCCCCCGGAACAGGGGTACCTTGATTGGCACTCGCCGGAATGCTAGACATAGTTTCTCGCTCAAATGAACAAGAAGTTCCCTGAGGCAAACTAAAAACAAGTAGCACAAAGAGCACACCACTAAAAAAAGGTCCTAAGTAAATCAAACCAGGCAAACAGATGCCTTCCGGAGAAGAGTCTGGGATGATGAGGGCCCAGAACAGATCAACGAAGGATGAAGGACAGTTACCCGGGGTCCACAATACAATGACTAAGGGTGCAAGCGCTGGAATCACCCAACCGCCCTCCCAAAGACCTGCAAGGGATTTCCTCCCACGTCTGTCCTAGGTACAGCAGATATACCCTCCGCTGTCACCTGTGTATGAACCTAAAAGTCTGATACTAAGGATACCAAAACACCGAAAAATCCTGGGGGAACAGTCACCGGTCGAATCAGAAAGCGTGGGCAGGGTAGCTAAGCCCGAAACTCGAAAGAGTCCCCAATACGCTATCCGATCCTGGCGTATGCTCAATCAGAAAGTAGGAGAGGTATTCCCACAAACCGATCTCACATTGACCTACTGCATATGCTCCCAGGCAATTTTTGAGTGTAGTGGATTTGCCTAAATGATAATCTCACTACGATTATTGCGCAATGTGTGATCTTGGGTGGTTTAAGGTGATTTAAACCCAAGACCCTAACCAAGACTAGTTGGTGTAGTGTGCCCTAAAAAAAGAAAAGGTTTCTAGTTCATTTTATTAATAAATTTTAAGGGCTTTTATTACGCAAAGGGGATAGTGAGTGTGTGAGAGTGGTTATAACAGAAATAGAGTACTGAAAATGAAATATTTACCACCAAACAAATCTTTTTCTTTTCAATGCAAGTCTTAAAATTCTGATCTAGAATGCATGTGCAAATGCAATTTTTTAATCTTTTGAATGCAAAAAGGGTAAAAATAAAGTCTAAATGTACAAAAGTAAACTCAAAACCTAAAAATGCAGCTACTCAAACCAAAAAGTATGCAAAAGAAAACTTGTTCTTTTTGATGCAAAGCACTCTAAAATCTTTTAAGCCACTTGCAAGGTACTCTATTTATAAGATAAATCAAAATTCTTTATGCTTTTCAAAGGTAAGAAACAAAAACTGAAACTAACCTACTATCAAAGCAAAGCAAAGAAACTTTCAGGTTCTCTTTATGAAACAGTAAAAGCTACCAATATGACTTTCAAATTCTTATTGATGTAAGCATGCCAAACATTGGGAAAAGAGTACAAAAACTACTTTTAGACCCAAACGAAGCGAATGACCTACGAAGAAGTATGGTTTGGTAAAGTCAGGTCTGCACGTAAACAATGCAAACAAGGTCTTGAACAACAGCCAAAACACTTGAGCTTTCACTACAAAAGAAAAACTAAAAGCATAAGGGAGGACAAGAAACCAACCTAAAAGAGAAATTTCACTCAAATAGATACAAACAGGGTCAAAAAGACTCAAGAGGTTTCAAATCCAGTGGAAATGGGGCAAGCAAGTTCAATCAGACTCAAATTAGGGTACAAAACACCAAACAGGTCTACAACCCCCCAACTTAAGTCAACAAACCCCAAAACTTTCCAAACAAACCCAAATTGATCAAAAGAGGTTCAAATCATGAATGTAGGATCAATACAAGGATGGGAGACCACTTACAGGGATTTAACACAGATCTAAGGTCATCAGGGACCCCAAAAAATGCAGCCACAGCCCCCAGATTTGGGTCCACAACCCAAAAACTCAAAAATTTCAAACCCAGATTTTGAGCGCTACTGTGTATGAAGGAAACTAGCGCTCATAGCAGTATGGGCGCTACTGTGTATGAAGGAAACTAGCGCTCATAGTAGTATGGGCGCTACTGTGTGGTACAAACAGTAGCGTGCAAGAAAAAAAGTCTAAAAAACGGGGTTAAAACCCCCAAACTGGGTCCACAAAGGTTTGCAAGGGTTGGGAAGGGCCTGTAAAAAGCCCAAGAGGGTCAAACAGAGCCTACTAACTGATCCTAATCAAGAAAATGAACAAATACCATCAAACAAGACTGAAGAAATGACCTTGGATACCCCTAAGCAGTTAGGCTTTCCCCAGCGGAGTCGCCATTCTGTTGTGGGGAAAATGCACCTATAGTTCAGGGGAGAAACTACCAACTTACGGTGATAAAGATAGACTTACAAGCATTCTGCAAGTATGACTAATAAATGAAGAGATTAGGGTTTAGAGATGTAGGCACCTTATTCAGAAGGTTGATCCTAGCTTTGCTTCCCTCGCTCTTCAATGCTTATCCAGTGTCGCAATGCCCAGACCTGCAAAACAACTTGATACCTTTCTCAAATACATTTGACTACATATATAATACTGATATCTATAATGGAAAGAGACATCAAACTATAATCAAACAGTGATCAAATCTTAAGACACATTAATAGGTCATATTTGGAAAGAGAAGAACGTCTGATCTTTATTAATGAATGAAAGCAAGTACATACAATTATACCTTCCTTCAAACTTGGCACTTCACGAAACCTAGATTCAAGGTCTCCTGCTTCCGTTCTCCAAGGATCCCATCCTCTAAGCAATTGTACTAGGGTTTACCAAAACTGAAGCACAAGAGAGGGGGATGAGGGTCTCCATTCCTCCAGCATAACTTTGCAATTAGGCTTGCTCTCTCACATGACCCTTCTACCCTCCTTATATAGTCAATGAGGAAGAGGAAAAGAAGTTACAACCACTCAAGAGGTTTCCCAACCAACTTAACTTACTCGAATTTCGAGATTTTGACCAAAACAAGAGTGTACCCTACTCTACAGTATACAAAGTCGCGTACATAAGGCAATGGGCGCTACTTTGAATGAGGTAAAGTCGCGTACACACGCTACTATTATAACAGTAGAGTCGCGCTCATAGTGAAAAATGGCCAAAAACAGGCTTTTCTGCTCATTTTCAGGAGATGGTTTGGTCTGGAAAAATGTTCCTAAGGGTCATATACATCAAATGGGTCAAGAATGAGGTAATTTCAACCATTTTTAGTGTCCCAAATGACTCCTCCATCCACAAATGTCCTGTTGTGTGACTGAACTTGATCTCAAGAAATGTCGTCATGCGACCAAGGGAAGCAAGTGTCGTCACGGACGGAGAGGTGTCATTTCAAGCTATAACACCTTGGTTGTATTATTGCTCTATCTATCTCTGAGGAAGTTGTGGGGTTTTTCACCTTAGGGTTTTCCCCACGAAAACTCTGTGTGTCTATTGTCTCTTATGTTTGCCTCTTGTTGTGATTGACATGATTGAGATGCTTGATATCATTGATATGTTGTACATGTTATTCTCTCAGTAAAGATCCTAGAGTATATTGAATTAATGCTCAAAAATTAACATGGTATCAGAGCTTCCCTGGGAAGAAGTCATTGTGCAGTGGAGGAAACTAGGGTTTCTTGTTTATTGGGTTTCTCTCCATAGATTTTGGAAACGTAGTAAGGTATATTGTCTCTACTCATCAAGGAGAATCTATCTGTCCAATCAGAATTCTATTCTAAGCACTTTCATTTTTGGCCCTAAAAATTAGGGTTTCCACAAAAATAGGAATTTCTGAAATCTGAAGACATAGCTGGAAGATACTTGGAAAAAGTGAACTTTAGAGCTTTGGATCGAGATTTTTGGTTGGGTGAAGCTCCAGGAAACTCAAACCCTAATTCAAGGTCCTCCCCAGTGAATCCGGGAAGACTAAAAGGCATTTCCGAAGGGTGAAACTTTGCAGATCTCAAATTCTGAATATACCAGGCTGATCAGCTCATCAAGGCGCATCTTTCTATCCTTTCAAATTTTTGAAATTCACATTTTGAATTTTTAGGGTTTCTCTGACAAACCCTAATCCGGGACCAAATCCAGTTTTCGACAAATCAAGTGGTAAGACCTAAAATTTTTCTATTTCCATTTGAAGTACTCTTTAAATATGTCTCACCACACAAAGATTGAGGATAAGCTTGAAGGGGCTGATAACTTCCGAGCATGGAAGTATAGGATTGGATTAATCCTAGAAGAAAATGAATTGGATACTTACATAAGGGAAGAGGTCCCTGTCCCAGAGGAAGAAGAGGCTAAGTCCTTACATAAGAAGAACTTGGTCAACCCAAAGAGGATCATTGCTGATTCTATCAAGATCAAGGAAATGTTTGACTCTTTGATCAAGATGTTTGAAGGGAAGAACATAAATCAGAAGATGACTCTGTGGAATCAATTGAAAGGGGTAAAGCTTCAAAATGGAGAGACCATTCAATCCTATTTCTCCAAGGTCTCTCATATCAAGGAACAACTTGAAGTTGTGGATGAAGTGGTGGAGAATGGTGAAATTTTCATGACCACTCTAAATGGCCTACCTAGGTCATGGGATTCCTTTATTCAAGGAATTTGTGCAAGAAGGAAGTTAATCTCCTTCAGTAGACTGCGGGAGGAATGTTCACAAGAAGAGGCTAGGCTTGTAGCCCGATAAGAAAATATGGGAAGTGAAGAGCAAGATCTCACAGCTCACACCAAAAGAAGCAAGCCTAAGAAGGAGCACTCTCATTACAAGAAATCCTCTCACACCCATCAAAAGAATAGGAAAGATATGAGATGCTTCACATGTAATGAGAAGGGACACTTTGGTGCAAATTTTCCCAAGAACAAAAGGGACAACAAATTCAACAAGAAGAAGAAAGGAAACAAGAAGAGATATCATGCTCATGCAGCTGAGGATGATGAACCTCCCAAGAAGAAGGCTAGAGCAGAAAGTGATGACTCATCTAGTGAAGATGAATATGTTCTAATCTCTGCTCTCACAAGTACCACCTCTCATGGATGTAATGATTGGCTCATTGATAGTGGGGCTTCCAAACACATGACTGGGTTTAAAGAATCGTTTTCTAATCTATCTGAACATGAGTCACCTCATAAGGTGAAACTTGGGGATGACTACCAATATCCTATCAAAGGAAGAGGTGAAGCCTCCTACAACCTAGACTCTAGGAAGTCTTTGAAGATGAAAGATGTTCTATACGTACCTGGGCTCAAGAAGAACCTACTCTCCATATCTGCATTGGATTCCAAATGCATGAGGGTTGCATTTGTAGATAGCCAAGTACTCATGTGGCCAAAGGGTAAGACCATAGATGATGCAGTAGTGATTGGAGAGCAAGAGGAAGGATTGTACAAATTGAAGGGACAACCTGAACATGCTATGGTGACATGAAGACAAAGATTCATCCATAGTCATGGATCACATAGAGGTATGTATAATTTGGTTTTGCAAAGGTTAACTTATGAGTTGTGCAGGTCATTGAAGAGAACAAAGAAAACATTGCTAGACATAACTAGCAAATATGATGACTAGGTATGTTTTTCTTATATCAAAGGATCTTATACTTTTGTATGATTGATAATGATTACTCATGAAGTTACAAGTTTGAGTAATCTAGGGTTTATGCATATTATTTCTCTTACCTTGATTGATAATATGACTAACCAGAAGAGTTCTATAGTCAAATATGAATATGCATGAGTAAGAGAAGTCTTCCCTGAAACCTTGAATGATAATGATTATTATCTGTGTTTGAAATGATCATGACTATACATGTTTAAGATTATACTAATGAATGTATGATTATGTATGAGATCTCGAGGATAACACAATGATGATACTCGTAAGCATGCATAGTGATCGAGGATGGATACAAGTTCAAGGACAGGTAATCAAGGAAGCAAATATCAAGAGGGAGCACACTCTTGTAGTTCCTGCAAGGAAGCAAAGATCAAGAGGGAGCACACTCCAGTAGTTCTTGCAAGGAAGCAAAGATTGAGAGGGAGTCCACACAACAAACAAACAAAGATAAGTATTTGAATTGTCATTTCTTGTATATCTGATTGCTTAAATAATATTGTTCAATGATGTATATACTTATGTTCCTAGACTTCGGTTGTGTATTATGCATATTAGAATAATTGCATTAATGAACAATATACTACTAATATGCATGTGATGGGTAAGTGGCCTATGGCACTATACAACATTCCATTGCTACTTATCTAGAATGAAACCTCTTTGCTGACATATTGGGAGTTGTGCACACTCTTAACAATGTTCTGGTAGAGATTGGAAGGCATCTAGAAAGTTATGGGATATGGATAAATGTTGTATTAAAGCATTGGCTAAGATAATTGCATGATTGTATGACATATTTCCTTATGTGTAATAATTTGTTCTGAAAACTATGAGATGTTTCTAATCATGCAATTTAACTTGTTTTGTGGGAAAGATCGTATACCTTCACCTACAAAAGAAGGACTACAACATTTGTTCAGCAACAAAGTTATCTATTGAAGATATTGAAGATATTGAATTTCCCAGGATCCGAGAAGAATGCCATGATCGAGGAATATCAGTCGATCATGAAGAATGATGTTTGGGATGCAGTCCCAAGACCTGAAGGGAAGTCTGTGGTGACTTCCAAGTGGATCTACAAGATCAAGCATGCTACAGTTGGTAGCATAGAGAAATACAAAGCGAGATTTGTAGCTCGTGGCTTCTCCCAGAAAGAAGGAATTGACTATGAAGAAAAAATTTCTCTTGTAGCCAGATACACTTAGATCAGTACTTGCTCTGGCTGTAGTGATGAAATGGAAGATGCACCAAATGGATGTCAAGACAGCCTTCTTGAATGGTGTAGTCGAGGAGGAAGTGTATGTGGAGCAACCACTTGGTTTTGAGACACATGATAGGAAGTCATATGTGTGCAAGTTGAAGACATCCTTGTATGGCTTGAAGCAAGCTCCTAGGACTTGGTATGGGAGGATAGACAGCTTTCTATCTAGTTTGGGCTTTACCAAGAGTAAAGCGGATTCCAACCTTTACTACAAGGTTGAGGAGGGCAATCCTGTGATACTACTATTGTATGTGGATGACCTGGTTGTTATAGGTGATGATAGATTGATTGCCGATACCAAGAGGAAGCTTGCAGCCGAGTTCGATATGAAGGACTTGGGGATGATGCACTATTTTCTAGGCATGGAGGTGTGGTAGAGTACAAATGGAATCTTCCTTGGACAAGGGAAGTATGTAGTGGATATCCTGAAGAGGTTCGGGATGATGGACTGCAAGGCCATGGCCACACCTATGGCATCGAACATGAAGCTTCTCTGTGATGCTTCATCTCATCCGGTTGATGTCATAGTGTATCGTCAGATGATTGGGTCCTTGATGTACCTGACGAACACGAGACCAGATATTTTCTTTGCGGTGAACACATCGAGCCAGTTCCTGACGGATCCCAGAGGCGTTCACCTGGTTGTTGTAAAGCATATTCTAAGGTACCTGAAGGGTACAATTGATTATGGGCTCAAGTATGATGCGAATCAAAAGTTTAACCTATAGGGTTATGTTGATTCAGACTGGGTAGGCAGTGCTGCAGATAAGAAGAGCACATATTGGTGTTTCTTCAGTATGGGATCAAGTGTGATCTCTTGGTTTAGCAAGAAGCAGTCATGCGTAGCACTGAGTATAGCTGAAGCAGAGTATGTTACAGCTTGTTCGGCTAGTTGCGAGGCAGTATGGCTCCGGAAGCTACTGTCTGAGTTATTTGATCTCCCGCTGGAGGCTACTGGTATCTTTTGTGATAACCAGAGTTGTGTGAAGTTGTTTGAGAACCCATTGTTCCACGATAGGTCAAAGCACATTGAGATCAAATATCACTATATTAAGGATATGGTGCAGAGTGGAGCAGTGAATCTCCTGTATGTTGCGACGGACGAGAAGATTGCAGATGTGCTGAAGAAACCACTAGCCAGAGTGAAGTTCAAATACTTCAGAGAGAGGCTTGGCGTTCTTCAGATTGGCGACACTTCAAGGAATAAGTGATGGACACATTTGTTGGATCCATTCCAATCATGATGAGAGGAGGATCCTTCCCATGGCTGTGGATGTAAGTGTTGGATGATGAGCATCAGGACGATGTTCGAGTTTCTGCTCTGTATGATCAGTTGGATCGTTTATATGTATGTATGCATCATGTTGGATGCTTGTTATGATCGGTTGGATCATTCATATGTATATGCATCATGTTGGATGCTGGATATGATCAGTTGGATCATGTATATATATCTGTGTATGTATCAAGTGGATACATTGTATGATCAGGTGGATCATGTATGTTGATATGTATCAGGTATGATCAGGTGGATCATGTATTTGTATATGTATCAGGTGGATACATTGTATGATCAGGTAGATCATGTATGATGATATGTATCAAGCAGATACTATGTATGCATTAGGTGGATGCATTGTATGATCGGGATCATCATGTATGATGAGCTTCAGGATGTTGCTCCAGGTGACATGCATCAGGACGATGCAGTGATGATGATCAGGATGATCATGAGTACATCAAGATGATGTATGGTGAGTATCAGGTTGATACTTTGTGGTCGTGGAATAGGTTGTGCAGATAAGCATATAATCCAGCCCTGGGAGGTTTGCAAATAGTCTTTCAAGGTTTTTCCTATGGCATGTAATGTGGCCCTGGGATATCTAGCAAACGCTCTTTCAAGGTTTTGCTTTGGGGGACATATAATCCAGCCCTGGGAGATCCGATAGGTTGAGCTGTGTGCTCATAATCAGTCCTAGGATGCTCTTTCGAGTTTTTGTCCTATGGCATATAATCCAGCCCTAGGAAATCCTATAGGTCGGAGTTGTGTACCCGTAACAGCCTAGGATTCTCTTTCGAGTTTTTTCCATGACCACATATAATACAGCCCTAGGAGATACTATAGGTCGGAGCTATGTGCCCGTAATAGCCTGGGATGCTCTTTTGAGGTTTTGTGGTGACCACATATAATACAGCCCTGGGAGATCCTATAGGTCAGAGTTGTGTACCCGTAACATCCTGGGATGCTCTTTCAAGGTTTTTTGGTGGGGTCACATATAATACAGCCCTGGGAGATCCGACAGGTAGAGTTGTGTGCTCGTAACAGCCTGGGATTCTCTTTCGAGGTTTTGTGATGCACGTAATAAGTACCAAGGATTCCACAGTATGGCCAGTGATGATGAAGACCTGTAGGTGGTGGGCCTACATCCAGTATGAAAAAGGACTGGCTCTGTAGAACTTCCTATGACGAGTAGATTCAGAGATTGATTGAGATAGCAGCAGTCGTGATGATGACGATGATTCGAGGATGATGATTCACTAATGATGATCCAGAGAAGAAGACTTGTGCTAGCAGATCTGTGTCGAGAAATACCTTCCTAGTTAAGAGGGAGTGTTGATGTATATGTAACTTTGGAATGTATTTCACCTATGTATTTCGTCTATGTATATTGTACTCCTATAGAGATGTGTTATTCCTCTATAAGGAAGTGTCGTCATTTGTATTGACAAGTGTCGCAAGTGTCGTAACTTGCCGATGGGTTATTAGACCACCATGTGTGGGGTAGGCCCTGATTAAGTTAACCATGGGTTATTAGGCTAAGCTAGACAAGTCGGCCCCATTAGTTTATTGGGCAAGACATGACAAGTATAAATAGAGATCGGGAGATCTCTATTTGGACATCTCATTATTCACTTGTACATCACTCGGAAAGTGGTGCACTAGTTGAGGAGGAGGAGGAGCTGCTAGTAGAAGACTATCTCTTGTACTTTGGTTGTAACTTGGTTGTATTATTGCTCTATCTATCTTTAAGGAAGTTGTGGTGTTTTTCACCTTAGGGTTTTCCCCACGGAAACTCTGTGTGTCTATTGTCTCTTATGTTTGCCTCTTGTTGTAATTGGCATGATTGACATGCTTGATATGATTGATATGTTTTACATGTTATTCTCTCAGTAAAGATCATAGCGTATATTGAATTAATGCTCAAAAATTAACACTTTCTACTATTCAATCAAGTGTGGGTAGAAGCATGTGCATGTAGAATTATTAACCTACATTGCATATAAAATATAAAACTCTAAATGGTGGATCGAGCCATATCCGATAAACCAATCACAATATCATCTTATACGGTAGTCGGACCGTAAACCAGATGGGTTACCTAATCCAAACAGTGGAGAGTCTAATTGGGGATTTTCATTGGGGATAACCCCTACTTTCGATGCAAGGAATTTTTCAGATGTCAACACCATGCAAGCAAGAAATACACATAAATTTAGTGCACCCAAGCACTAGGTCCTATCTCCTATATGCTGGAAAATAGTAGAGGAGTCTTTATGTCTACTATGAATCATTGGATATGAACATATTTATGACATTGATTCCATTATGATTTATCACTATCTAAACAATACATTCATTATTTAAAAAATCACATCACTATGGAGGGCAAGCTAATTTAAGCTTATGTTAAGTGGTTCTATTGCCAAGACTAAGGCTCATAATGATGTATTTATTGAACCTATATTTTCTTTTTGGGGATAAGGTATTAAGGACTCTTTTAATATGTTCACGGTTAAACAAATTCAAATATTGTATTTGGCATTTCCACTTAGAGTAATTCCTAGGTTGAAGGGTTAAAAACCAATGGGACCTAAATGTGTTAATTGTCATGTGAGTGAATGCTAGCAAAACACAAGAAAAAATAAAGGATAATTTTTTGGAGAATTCTAAATAAGGGGTGAGGTTTCATAATGTGGAATATTGGGTGTCATTGAGTTGTAAGGAAATATATTAAGTTGGGAAGTGAGTTGTGAACTAGATGAGAAGAGTAAACCTTATATGAAGGAATGCTTCCAAATTTAGTATATTGAAGTGTTCGGATTTTTGAGCTCTATAAATATGCATAGTTTTGCACCTTGCATGAGAAAATTGAAATCAATGCATATGTTGTGTTATGGTATCTCTCTCCTCTCTAATTTTTTTTGTGTAGATATGATGTTATTTGTATTGTATAGAGTTTCACTATGCCAAACATGTGGTATCACATTTTCATAGAGAAGAGTGTATGTTGAGAGAATGTTTCCAACCTTTCTTTATGTGAGAGGAAGGTCATGTACCATTGATGAAAAGAGTATAGGTTGTGAAAAGTGAAGAGAAAAATCTGATTTTCCCATACTTGATTTTCATCAATGCATGTCGTTCTCACATTGTATGATTTGAAGATGATAGATGATGGTTTGTAGGGAAGAATATCAATAGTGTAGAGAAGGATGCATAATTTATCTAGCAATGCTCATTCTTTCAAGCATCGTGAAAGGGTCGGATATTGCATTTCCACATTGTACATGCACTTGTCCAATGGATTTGATTTGTAAGTCCATACCAAGGCTGAGAAAAAATATATGTTTAAAGGAAGAATTTAGGGGTTATATCACCGAATTGGAATGTTTAACAAAGAAGAAGGTCCACAATATTGAATATAGTAGAATAACCATGTGAAGTCGTGATAGAGTCGTCATTGTTTTAGTTTGGGGGTCTAGGAATGACTTATGGATGTTATAAGATTTTATACCAATGCCACAATGTTTGGTTGTGGGTTCACATGTATGGTTGCAAGCATGCACCATAGTGAAGAGTTGACAAAGAATATGAGCTAGGGACAACATAAGTGGATGAACCCTAGAGGAGGAGGAGAAATCGATGAGCTACAGTAGAGTAGTGCATGTTTGGTTCAAGGAAAGCTTCAAATTACTAATATTTTAAAGTTGAGTTTGTATAGAGGGTTACAGATATTGGTCATAGACCATGAGGTCACAACATGGGTTGTTTGGAGTAGATTAGGTGCAATAGGGGTTCCATGCTCCATCCTTTTAGTTTTGTAAAAGTTGAATATATTTCAAATCAACTACATTGTTAACTTAAGTTTGCCCTTCAGAGAGAAAAATTGTGATCACGGGAAAAGTAAAGGGCTAAGAAAAAGTGTCAAAGGGTGGATTTTAGAAGTGTTATTTTTTATTCTTTTTTAGGTTTCTTATTTTCTAGAGGAACTTGGAGTATCGATTTTTTTATACAAAATAATATTTTTTGTCACCTTTTCTGTCAAGTACAGTATTCAATGAGATTTCCTATGATTTGCAATGAGATAGTATTCGTTGACGAATTGGGGTTTTATTTGTTGACAAATTTTATAGTATGGAAATTAAATTTAATTTCAAGGTGAGTTATATTAGTTCTCCCATATTAATATTCAAAATTAATAGGATAAAGTGTCAAAATAAAAGTTTTGGGAATATTATTGTTCCAATGGAGTGTTAAAAATCCAAATTGGTAGTTTTTAGGATAAGATTAGTAGAAGGGGGTGTGCCATAAAATTATGTGTTGATATTTTACTATAAAAAAACAAAATCAATCTTACATGACTTCATTATCCATATGATTGGTTGATTCCTTAGGAAGTGTCAAGGTTTTGTTTTGAAGCCTTCAAAATGGTTAGACCTCAAGCCAATGTATTTTACAAAAGCATAAGACTTTGTATGGTTCCACTTTCTTGTTGTAAAACTATTGGAAAGAATATAGATAACAAGTGTATGTGGGACACTATAATTTCATCATTCCATAGAACAACCAAATATTGATTGAAGGTAATCTTTCACATAGGGCACCAATGGTCCAAGCAAGAGTTTGGTATTATCGAGATGATTCAAAGATGTCCATAGAATGATTCCCATGCATTAAACTATTTATGAAGAACTATAAAAAGCCACATCATTACATGATACATATTTAGAAACTAACAAATTCAAAGTGATTTTTCCAAAATGAACATGGCAGTAATTGAGACATCTTCTAGAGCCATGAAAAGTGAGGTAAGGGTATGAAGGTTGGTCTTGTAAGAATCTTGTGTTCAAGGGAGTGTCAAAGACTCTTAGAACTGGATTGAGATAAATAGCATCAGGATGGACTCCAAGAACTCTTCAAAGTGGTCATTATGGGAGGGTGTTGGGGATAGTGACAATTTTAAAATGTTCATGGATAAACAATTTAGAATGTGGTATTGAGATGGTGACATATATGTTGTAAAAGGTTTAAAAATGAGTGGCACCTAAGTGTGTAATAAATTCCATATAAGTGATTGCGAGGAAACTAAATATTGTAAAAAAAAAGATAATACAATGAGATAGAGAATGGAGAAACTCTCATGAATGTTGGTTTTCCTCGTTTTGGGTTTCCAGGGTAAATCTCTGTGTAATGTGTGTGAGCCATTGCTAATTGTTGTGTATTAGAATCACTTTGGTATTGTTTCCTTTACACAATTTTATCAAAGTTCTTCATATGGTACTAGAGTGAGTTTATTAGCTTCATGGGGATGTCTTTGTTTCTAGGGTTTAGCTTATCCTATGAAGACAAAGGGTATCTTGGGTCCATGATAAACCTATGTTGGATTGGGAGCTTTGTGCAATGAATCTTGTGCAAGAAAAAGGGACAGAAATTTAAGAATAGAAACCAAGAAGTTTAATGACTAGAGCTTCAAGTTATTGGAATATGTTCTTGTAGACAAAAATCAAAGGATTGTTTTGGATCCAAGAAAAAATCTCACTATCAAAAAATGATTGGGAAAATATGGAGAGAAAAGTGAGAAGCATGATTTAACTATGCCTGTTAGGTTCATTTTTGTTGAACGTTTATAGAGAAGACGATGCAAAGAAGATGTGGGATTTAAGCTACGAAATTTTTATTAGTCAACGGTATCTGGTAAACAAGTTATTTCTTATAAAGAATTCGGTTAATCTTAGGATGGAGGATGGTAACAACATGGAAAATCATGTAATTTTATTTAGTACTCTAGTAATTCAAATAGACTCTGTTGATTTTAAGATGGAGGAAGACGATATGTGTATTACCATACTATGTTCTTTGTCAAACCGTTGGGATAATTTAGTTGTAGCAATTGGTAGTACCACTCAATCCACATTAAAGTTTGAGGATGCACTTGCATCCTTGTTATCAAAAGAAATAAGGAGAAAGTACATGGAGGTTGTGACCAAGGATGTTTTATCTATGAGAGGTCATTCCCAAGAGAGAAAAAATAGGTCTTCTAGGGGCAGGTCTAAGCCTAGAGGTAGATCTAAATCGTAGGACAACTTGAAAAGAAATGTTAAAAATGAAGTAAAATTGGGAATTATAATAAAAATTGCATATCTAAGAGTGTTGATAAAGGTAATGGATATAATAATGTCCATTCCAAATAAATGAAACACTCTAAAAACAATGGAGGTGATGTTTACTTAGTATCTACTAGTACACATGTAGATCATGATGTATGGTTGATCAACTCAAGTGCTTCATTTCATATGAATCCATAGAGAGTGGTTTTGTGAATATAAAAAGTACAATGGAGGTGATGTTTTCCTAGAAGATGACTTGACAACCAAAATCATAGGACATTGAAGGGTCAAGTTGTTTCTCAAATATAAAAGATTTAGAACTCTTACTGGTGTTTTGCACATTCCATTTTTTTCTAGAAACCTAATATTTGTAGGTAATATGGGTGATGTAGGTGTCATATTGTATTTGAAAAGGACACATGAAAGATGGTTTAAGGAGAAATAGTGTTGATGTGGGGAGTTCAGACTAGAACTTTATACAAGTTGTTGGGAATCACTTTCATTGATAGGTGTAACCATTTTATTGTTCCTAAGGATAGTAATGTAAAAGGTAGGATCTATGTTGTCGTTACAGACAAGTCAATGTTATTGCATCAAAGATTGGGACATATTAGAGAGAAGGGTCTTCAAGAATTACATAGTAAATGAATGGTTGAAGGTATGTCTAGTTCTTCATTAGATTTTTATTTCTATGAGTATTGCATATATGGTAAACAAAATTAGGTGAGATTCCCATCTGGTGCTACAAGAGCAAAATAAATCTTGGATTTAATACATAGTTATGCATTTGGACCTAATCATGTTCCATCACAATGTAAATCTATGTATTATATTTCATTCATTGATGAATTCTTGAGAAACACATTTTTCTATTTAATCCATAAGAAATTTGAGGTTTTTAGTAAATTTAAAGAGTTTAAATCTCTTGGGGAAAACTAGGCAGAGAATAAAATAAAGGTGTTGAGAACAAATAATAGTGGAGATTTTTGCGGAAATGAGTTCAAATAATTATGTAAGAAGTGTGGAATATTAAGGTAAAAGACTAGTCCATACACACCTCAACATAATGGAGTTGTAGAAAGGATGAATAGGATATTGATTAAGAAGAAGAGTATGCACAGTAATGCAGGTTTATCATAGGAATTCTAGGTAAAAGTAGTGGATATTGCATGTTACTTGGTAAATTGATCACATGCATCAGCACTAGTTGGAAAAACTCAACATGAGGCATGGATTGCTAAAAATACATCTCTTAAACATCTTAGAATTTTTGGTTTTGAGGATTATGTGCATGTTCCAAAATAAAATAGGATTCAATTAGAAAATAAATATGAAAAATATATTTTTATTGGTTATAAAGATGGTATAAAAGGTTATAAAATTTGGAGCCCATACTACTACATTTGGATACGAATTCCGACATATTTTTCGAAAATGAAGGTGGAAATCGCACGCCTTGTCGAAAATTCCTTTCTATTTTTGAATTTAAGCCTAATATACGTCAAAATTTCGACGTCCATAATTTATCATCGGAATTTAGATGTTTGTACGTCGGTACAGCGTAAGCGTAACATGTCTTCAAATGATTTATTTGTTGCAATTCCTTTTAATCCAATTGTTATACTAATTCCTTTCTAAGACATGATGGGATTATTTAATTTGTAGCTGAATCGGATTTTGTAGTTAGTGGGATCATATGTGGGTTAGGGTTAGGTGGCTAGTTGTGCTAAGAGACCAATGTTGACTAATAGTTAACATTTTCCAACATAGGACAATATCAATTAGAGGATTATGGTTGAGTGGGTTACTAGATAAACCTTGATGAATGATGGTCAACAGTGATTGCAGGTGGTCCATCATTGTCAACAAGGTCAACACTAGTCAACCATGGATAATGGTTATGAACTATGGATAATAATGGCCAACAATAGTCAATAGTGGGTAACAATGGTTAATATGGTAAATGATATCTAAAGCTAACTAGGTTATGAGGTTTGTGAGTTATATGATCATTGGGATACACTTCAAATGGATTTGAGGATAATAGTGTAGGAAAATATTGGGTCAACAAGCTAAGGGTAATTATCACACTAGTACATTTTGGGTCAAAATTTGAGGGTGACTCATTCCTCAGACACAATAGAAGTCAGTAATCTCGAGGGAATCAATCAAATTTGAACCAAAAACCTATGGCCTCCCCATCAATACCATGCCATTAGAGGAATCTTGAGGTCTAAAATGGACCTCGTAAGGAAAATAATAAAATAAGACTTATAATTTTTTTAAAGAACACGAAAAAAAATTACTTTTTTCTATTGTATTTTCAACTTATCTCATTGTAGGTTTACTCAAATTTTGAGTGTGAGAACTCATTGGATGCAGAAATAAATTCCACATCAACATAATACCCACTCAACATACTTTTTATAGACCCACTATAGGAAAAACTTGAAATGCATAAAATAAAAATGTATTTGTTGAAGAAAGTACATTTTTATGTATTTATGGTTTTTTCTATTGGTGGTATGTCCAAGTTATGTCAGGTAGGTACTCATTGGATGTGTAATTTAACTCTGCATCCAACAAGTGTTTGCACTCGAAATTTGAGTAAACCAACAAGGAGATAAGTTGAAAATATGATAGAAAAAAAAATTATTTTCCCCTTCCCTTCCAAAACTATTTATAATTATGGTTGACACCTTCAACTTGAATTCTATTGGATCTTATAAAGATGATTTTTAAGGTACATCTTTTGTTTTGAGGCCCGTTTTTTCCTCAAAATTCCTTTAATTCCTTGGCCCAATGGTTCAATCTTAATTTGTTGGGGAGCACCACCTCCCTTCATTCATTTCACTTCCTTCTAGGAGTGATTTTAGGGAGCATGCTCCCTCTATAAAAAAATAATTCCCTGCCATTTTCGGGAGAAAATAGAGAGCATCACCCCCTGATTTTTTCTGCATCATTCTTGGGTTGCTCACGGGATTAAAAATTCCACTCCCCTAATGTTCCCTAAGTGATCCCACAGCTTGGGTTCATTTTTTTCTATTTTCTTTGTTGGAACCAAGAAATTAATCCAATTTATTGTTTATGAATGGCTAGGGTTATTTTAATCCTTTAAGACGCTCACTCCATTTGCTCTCATTTCAATTCTCTTTATAGTTGTTTGTGAGCAAATGTGTGAGAACATGGAAAGGAGGTTGAAGGATACTATTTGTGACATCTTTGAAGAGAGATTGAACAAAACCATAGTTACATTCAACCACCATTGGAGAGATGAATAGGTAGGCTCTAAATCCCACTCTTTTTTATTTTTAATTTTCCTCCACTATGTTAAATATTGAATGTTCTCTTCTCCTACTCCATGTTCTCTTGAATGTTGAAAGACCATATTACTCTAGGTTTGAGCTAGTTAAGATTTCAAAGACCATATTTGATAGCTAATACCTCATCTTCAAGTGCCTTTTGAAGGTAAGAGAGTCATTGGATACTATGGTCTCAAGTGATTCATGGAAGGGTTTGAAAGACAGGGTTGCACCCACATCTAATAGACATGAATTTTAGGGCATGAAGGACATTGTTCTTAATGGTCAATTTTGGACATGAGTTAGGTATGTTTTTTAGTTCACCAAGCTCGTTTATAATATGATTTGGTTTTCAAATACATATCAATAGGTGATTAGGGAGGTGTATGAGCATATGGATAGAATGTTAGGCCAAATCAAAGGAATTTTTTAGCAAAGAGATGTGATCTTATATGATCATATTCATAACCATGCAGTCAAAAGGTGGAATAATCTGAATGTTCCACTCCATTCCATACCATATTTCCTTACACCAAAATATTATCTCCATCTTGGTTGGCCTAACCAGCACATGCAGGTGGAATTAGGAGAAAACCACACACAGATCCAGAGGAGAATATTGGGTATATGTGTGCATTAAACAAATCAATCCTTGATGTAGAGGAGTGTGCTTCAGTATGAAGTGAATTGAGCAATTACATTAGTGAACATGGAGTCTTACCTAACTTGCATTCAACCAAGGATTGAGATAGGTTGAATCCAATTAAATGGTGGAACGTGTATGGATCTTATACCATATATTTGTATAAATCGGTGGTGAGGGTGTTTTAATAGGATGTAAACACTTCTTCTTCAGATAGGTGTTACAGTACCTATAGTTTCATCCATGGCATGAAGACAAACAACTCGAATGTAGATTGGGTAAAAATTTCGATTTATGTGCACTACAACTTGAGGTGGTTTTCCCATTATTGTGATGTGTTCAAGAATGATATAACATATGTGACATAGGACAACAATCTAGAGGAGGATAATTTTGAGGAAGGAGCCATAGCTTATATAGATTTTGTTTACTTATTGAAACTATTTTGGAAATTGTATTATTTTGGAACATATCAAGCACCAGTGTATTTCAAACTAGATTACTATAATCTAGAAACAATTGCTAATTTTTTTCACCCTATTAGTTTTTTATCAATTTGTTACACATCTACAAATATATATCCCCACCACTTTTTATCACAATGACATTGGCATTGGTAAAAGACAACTTAATATCACAATACCAAGGTCTCACATTATATTAACTCAGACCACGCTTTGTTATTGTCCATTGTTTTATGTTCATTCAGTGATAAAAGCTTGTTGCTAGTTTACTTAAAGTTGTATATATTAGATTAAGTATATGATGCAAAGGTTTGTGGAATTGTGTTTGATCGAGATATATCAAAATTTATTGTGATAATATTACTTAAAGTTGTACATATTAGATGAAGTAATTGATACAAATCTTATAAAATTGCGTTTGATAGAGATATATTAATATTTATTATGATAATATTATTGATATGTGCATTTTTTCCCCAACCTATCTCAAATATATCATTATTGATTGAATGAATTCATTTCATATGATAATGTATGAAAACATAAAATTCAAATACTCTATGCATGACTATGTTTGTGGAGCATCATATATCTTTCCTAAATTAATTCAAGTTCAATTTTTTTGATTATTTGTATTATAATATTAGTTATTGTGTCCTAAGTTACTAAGGCACCTACTTTATATTGTAACCCTAAAGGTTTCTTTAGTTTAAATTTGATGGTGCATAAAAAGGATAATCGAGGTGAGCTTGAACTAACCTTAAGAATCATATTGTAACTAGGATGAGGAAAAAAAGAACAATAATATAATGATAAGTGAGCCTTATAGTTAGGTTTTCGTGTAACATAAAATTCTCATACAAAGTTGAAAGAGAATTTGATGTTAAAGATAAAAATAGATCATATTGTTTGTAGCACTAATTTAGAATAAACAACTTAACCAGAATAAGTTTTTTCCTTATGGGGAGAACTCAAAATAGTTAATACTAAAATTACAAATAAAATTTTGTAAAATCTATAAATGCTTTTCTATTTATTCTTACATACCATTTATTTTTGTCAATTCTACTCTTATTTCTTGAGGTGCAACTATTTTTCCTCTACCTTGAGATAAGAAATATCATCTCAACTTTAATATCATAGCATCTTGAGGTATAACTATTTTTCCTTTACCTTGTGATAAGAAATATCATCTCAACTTTAATATCATAACATCTTAAGGTGTAACTATTTTTCCTCTACCTTGTGATAAGAAATATCATCTCAACTTTAATCTCATTGTTATATATTGGTTTCTCTACATCATGAAACACAACTTTATATATTAGAAGTAGAAGAAGATTTTTGAGCATGTAAAGACATTTTACTCAAATTGTAGAAGTAATCATTAATGCATTCATCATATTAGGTAGCTCTAGTGAAGTGCTTATCAGTGTTATGTATTGGTTTCTCCACATCATGAAACACAACTTTATATATTATAAGTAGAAGAAGAGTTTTGAGCATGTAATGCAAGTGATGAGGCATTTCAGTCAAATTGCAGAAGCTATAGTTAATGCATTCATCATATTGGGTGGCTCTAGTGAAGTGATGAAGCATGCCAACCACACCTTCCATGCCAAAAAGGTCACACAAGGTCAACAACATTTGACATACGTCATCCTTATCCATGCGACAAAGGTGATATATGGTCTTGACTCACTAATCTATTGTCTATCAAGTAATAAAGTGTGTTATCACTTTCACTAGGGAAGGGGGTAGGAGTTGATTGGATCAAAAATGGTGAGTGAAGTTGGGGTGGGACCCAATCTTAGATGAGTTCAAAACTATTTCTTGAAAAAATGTTCAAGAAAGTGACTTTATGTGCATGCTATTGTTAAATGCATTAATATTAAATAACATTTATATGTATCTATAAATATTTATCACAAAACCCCCCCTCTTACATTTTGAAATAAAGTTATTTAAAATCCTTTTCAAGTCACATCCACCTCATGACATGTATCACACTTGATCATTGGTTTATCTAGTTCTCAAGAACTTCCCCCCCTCTTACATTTTGAAATAAAGTTATTTAAAATCCTTTTCAAGTCACATCCACCTCATGACATGTATCACACTTGATCATTGGTTTATCTAGTTCTCAAGAACTTTGTTGGGATATAACATAAGTTAATTTAGACACCTTGTACCTTCATGACCAACATAGCAACGTTTTCAACACACTACTCTCCATGAGTAAATATCGAGGAAGAAGGAACACGCTAATGTATGTGGGAGGAATTTGGAAGTCTAATGTGTTTCCAGTAAGCAAGAAATACAACTAAAGCTAGAGCTCCCAAGCACCAGGGCCTCTCTCCTATATGGTGAAAAATAATAAAGGAGTCTTTATGTCTATTGTGATTCATTCTATATGAACATATTTATGACATTGATTCCATTATGAGTTAATCGCGATCTAAACAATACATTCATTATTAAAAAAATCACATCATTATGGAGGGAAAGTTAATGCAAGCTTATGTTAAGTTGTTCCATGGTCAATACTAACGCTCATAATGATTATTTATTGAATCTATAATTTCTTGTTAGGGATAAGAACTCTTTTAATATGGTTATGGTTAAACAAATTCAAATATTATATTTTGCATGGCCACTTAGATTTAATTCCTATGTTGAAGGCTTAAAAATCAATGGGACCTAAGCATGTTAATTATCATGTGAGTGAATGTGAGGAAAACACGAGAAAAAATAAAGGATAATTTTTTGGAGAATGCTACATAAAAGGTGAGGTTTCATAATGTGGAAGAGTGGGTTTCATTGAGTTGTAAGAAAATATATTAAGTTGGGAAGTGAGTTGTGAACTAGATGACAAGAGTAAACTTGATATGAAGGAATATTTCCAAATTTAGTATATTGAAGTGTTGAAACTTTTGAGCTCCATCAATATGCATAGTTGTGCACCTTGCTTGAGAACTGAAATCAATGTGTATGTTGTGTTACGGTATCTCTCTCATATCTAGTTTTTTTTAAGATATGATGTTATTTTTATTGTATAGGGTTTCACTATGCGAAAATTAGGGTATCGTGTTTGCATAGAGAAGAGTGTATGTTGAGAGAATGTTTCCAACCTTGATTTATGTGAGAGGAAGGTCATGTACCATTGATGAAAAGCGTATAGATTGTGAAAATGAAGAGAAAATCTTGTTTCATCATACTTGATTGTCATCAATGCATGTTGTTCTCACATTGTTTGATTGAAGATGATAGATGATGGTTTATAGGAAAGAATATCAGTAGTGTAGAGAAGGATGCACAATTTATCTGGCAATGCTCGTTCTTTCAAGCATCATGAAAGGGCCAGCTATTGCATTTCCATAGTACATGCACTTGTCGAATGGATTTGATTTGTAAGGCCATGCCAAAGATGAGAAAATATATATGTTTAAAGGAAGAATTTAGGGGCTATATCATTGAATTGGAATGTTTAACAAAGAATAAGGTCCACACAGTTGTGGGAATTATAGCGTAGAAGGATAAAAATGTTGAAAGGAGTAGAATAACCATGTGAAGTTGCAACAGAGTTGTCGTTGTTTTAGTTTGGGAGTCAAGGAAGGGCATATGGATGTTATAAGATTTTATACCAATGCCACAATGTTTGGTTGGGGGTTCACACATATGGTTGAAATCATGCACCATAGTGAAGAGTTGGCAATTGATACAAGCTAGGGACAACATAAATGGGTGAACCATAGAGGAGGAGGAGGAATCGATGAAATACACTAGAGTAGTGAATGTTTGGTTCAGGGAAAGCTTCAAATTATTAAGATTTTAAAGTTGAGTTTGTATAGAGGATTGCATATATTGGTCATAGACCATGAAGACCCAACATGAATTTTTTGGAATATATTAGGTGTCATATGGGTTCCATGCTCCATCCTTTCAGTTTTGAAAAAGTTTAATTTAGTTTAAATCAACTACATTGTTAACTTAAGTTTTCCCCTCAAAGAGAAAAATTGTGGTCACATGAAAAGTAAAGGGCAAAAAAAAAGTGTTAGAAGGATGGATTTTAGAAGTGCCATTTTTATTCTTTTTTAGGTTTCTTATTTTCTAGAGGCACTTGGAGTATCGATTTTTTTATACAAAATAATATGTGTGTCACCTTTTGTGTCAAGTACAGTATTCAATGAGATTTCCTATGATTTGCAATGACATAGTCTTCATTGACAAATTGGCGTTGTATTTGTGCCAAATTTATAGTATGTCAATTAGTTTTAATTTCAAGGTTAGTTATATTAGTTCTCGCAGATTAATATTCAGGATTGATAGGATAAAATGTCAAAATAAAAGTTTTGGGGATATTATTGTTTCAATGGTGTTAAAATTACAAATTGGTAGTTTTTAGGATAAAATTACTATAAGGGGTTGTGCCATAAACTTGCTTGTTGATATTCTAAGATAAAAAAACAAAATCAATCTTACATGACTTCATTATCTATATGACTGGTTGAGTCCTCACAAAATTTCAAGGTTGTGTTTTGTAGCGTTCAAAATGGTAACTCTACTGGAAAGCATATAACTAACATGTGTATATGGGACACTATAAGTTCATCATTCCATAGAATAAGCAAATATTGATGGAAGGCAAGCTTTGACATAGGGCACCAATGGTCCAAGCGAGTGTTTGGTATTATCGAAATGATTCAAAGGTATCCATAGAATGGTGCTCATGCATTAAACTATTTATGAAGAACTATAATAAACCACATCATTACATGAGACATATTTGAGACATTTGGAAACTAACAAATTCAAAGTGATTTTTCCAGAACAAACATGGAAACAATTGAGAAATCTTATATATCCATGAAAAGTGAGGCGGGTATGAAGGTTGGGATTGTAAGAATATTGTGTTCAAAAGGGAGTGTCAAAGACTCTTGGAACTAGATTGAGATAAATTGTATCCGAAGGGACCGCAAGAAGTCTTCAAAATGGTCTTTATGGGAGGGTGTTGGGGATAGTGACCATTTTAAAATGTTCATGGATAAACAATTTAAAATTTGGTATTAATATGGTGGCATATATGTTGTAAAAGGTTTTAAAATGAGTGGGGCCTAAGTGTGTAAGAAATGCCACACAAGTGAATGCGAGGAAACTAAATATGAGAAAAAATAGAAATTAATGGAGAATGTTATATATGGTGTGAGATGTCATAATGTGTAAGAGAAGGCACCATTAAGTTGTGAGGGGATATACTATGTTGGGAAGTGAGTTTTGAATATATGATAAAGGTACCCTTGGCATAAAGTAATCCCTCCAAAATGAGTACACTAGTGAAGTGCGAAGAATATTTACGTTCTATAATATGTGTATTTGCAAGCCATTTGTGTAGCTACTTGAATAAATATAAAAGTGTTATGATACCTTCTCGTTTTTTCAATTAAATGGTATAGGGTAGAGAGTAACTCTTTGTATAAGAAACATGGAATTCTCCTTGATACAAATGTAAGAAGTATATTGCATTAGATCCTAAAGCATATTGTCTACACAACTTTTCTATCCTTATCAATGAAAGCATCCATTTCCCCATTTTAAGTAACAAAAATGTTATCCAAATCTAAAATTAGTAACATATTATTATATCTTTAATTTTAAAAAAACTATATAATGTGTCATACAGCACATGAAATAAAATATAATAGTTTTTGCAGGTTTTATATAATAATAAAAAAATTTACTTGAAATCCTCTATTAATGCTAATAAATTGTTCATGTGATACACTCACTCAATGAATCCTTGCCTTCCAACCCAAAATCTTTGATATAATTTTTTCCATATAGACAAATTTTCCCTTTATTGCATTATTTTTTTAGTTTTTAGTTGTATCTCCACTAGAGCCAAAGCATACAAACAATAAATAACTGCATTGCATTGAAGGGATAGCACAATCCTACATTTGGGGTAAAAAATGATGTTTATTACGATGTCAATTTCGAAAGAAACCCTTTGTGTTGTTTTTGGCCTTGGTATTGGATTTAACTAAAAATAAAAACTCACTAACGTTGCTTTATCAATGTTTCTAAATGTTGTATTATCGTGATGAGCTTAGAGACATAACTAGGATATTTGACTTTAAATTATTTCTTAAGCAAACATCATTTTATCGATGTCATGGTGTTGTTTTATACACACTGAGACAATGAATGTTGTTTTGATTGAATAAACATTTTTTAAGTCATAGTGGTGTAGTGGATAGGGATTATGGATTAGAGTTTAGGGATTATTGGAGTTATAGTGGATAAGTGGCTAAGGTTGGACATGGGTCTTGGGTTCATAATGGTCAGGGGTTATGGTTGGTTAGGGGTTAGTGGTGTTATATGGGTTAGGGGTTAGCAAGGTCATAGTGATTAAGGTATATGGGTCTATGGGTCAATGATAATTGTTAAGGGTTAAGGTCAGGTATGGGTAAGTTGGGTTATAGGGGTTACCGAAGGAAACACGACACTTTTGTTCCCAAAGTCATGGTAATTTGGAGTTCATATGGAGGAGATATATTCTCTATTATTCCATGATTGTTTCCAAAAAAAAATGGAACATTTTAAAGTCCAAAACCTTATCCTCTAAGTAGTTTGTCTTCATCAACATGTTTATGTTCTTTCGAGTGACAACCTTTGTATCCAAGATGATTGATTATAATTTACGTTATTAACATTGGTATACATTGGGGACAATGTTGTAATGAAATTGCTTGTCCATATTTCTACTCAAGTTAGACTCTTATATCTATATAGAAACCTATGGCCAAATCTATACCATAATGTTGTTCATCATGTAATTAAATGTTTATAGTGTTATTAAAACTGTGTGTGTGCGCGTTTTGTAACCAAAAAAAATTCATATAACATACATATGTTATGTGTTACATGTCATAACATGTTATTAACTTACAAAATATGTTATATGTTATAACATATAACATATAACAAAATACAAAAAAAAACATCATAACAATGTGACATAAAAACTATACTCCACCATTAATGGTGTGTGAAATTTTAGTATTTGTTATTGGTGCTCTCACAATTAGGCACACTGGTAACATCAGTGCTCTGAAATAAATATAATGCATCAATAGTGGTTCTTTAATAAAATAAGAGCATTGTACATGGTGCGGTAGTTCTTATTAACATAAAGTGAATTGTTATAACAAAATATGACATAACATATAACATAATACAAAACAAAACAACATAACAGTGCAACATAAAAACTATACTCCACCATTTCTGGTGTGTGAAATTTTAATATTTTTTATTGGTGCTCTCGCAATTAGGAACACTCATAGCATCAGCGCTCCGAAATAAATATATTGCACCGATAGTGGTTATTTAATAAAATAAGAGCATTGTACATGGTGCAACACTTCTTATTAACACAAATGCACAGTTAACGTTGATGCGGCATAAAAACTCTACCGCAATATTCATGATGTTCGAAATGCTAATATTTGGTATCGATGCTCTCAGAATTAGGTGTAGTGACTGGTAAAATCTATGCTTCACAAGAAATATAATGCACTAATAGTAATTTTTGTGGGAAAATTTGCACAAAGGTGTGCATCCCTTTCCACTTTTGGGTAAATCCTTTGAGGTTGTCAACAAGGCCCAATATTGTAGTATAGAAAGAAAATGTGAATGACCCCAAATTGATCCTACAAGGTTCTTGTTAACAAAACAAAAGAAAAATAAAACAAAACTTAATGACATGAAAGGGAGTGATGATATGCAAACTACAACAAGAAGCAAATGCTAGAACCCATTTAGATTACCTAATGGTCAAGTTGTTACATGTAGTGTCACCTAGGAGGTGTGGGATTCAAGGGAAGCCAACAATATCCCTTAGGGAAGTCCTTTTTGTCCACATTAAATGATAAATAACTTGAAATAAAAATGGGAGAAACATTTTCCCCTTGGAGGAAGGTGGAAAGGGAGCTTGAAGAATGCTAGTAGGTATGGGAAGAGGTGGAAGAATTTCCAACAAAATTCTAGTAGCATAACCTTTCTCTAATTTCTTTTTACTGGATGAATGCCCATGGCCTCCTTTTATAGGCCAAGAGGTGGCCAAGAAATAACTAGATTCAAATGTGTACTCATTAAATCCATGATTTAGCTCCAAAGTACACAAAGGGGAGACATTCAATGAACCCAAGTACATGAGGAGTCAAATTCAAATTCTTGGGGGTGTTGGAGCCTTCAATGTGTCGCAGGTGGTTGTGGTCCCACCATTTTGACAGTCGCATAGATTTCGAAGGAAAATCCGCTCTATTATAGCATGGGAAAAGAACTGATAATACGCGTTGTAGTATGGTCTATCACGGGTGTAACCATGCTACCTCTTCTTTTGACTATTTTTTGGCATTTTTGAACTCGTGTTGCTTTTTGGATCTTATGAGGATGTCTCTGATGGGATGCATATTGTATGTTAATGATTCCTTACTCCAATATTAGCCAAAATGTCACATGTGTGAGAAATTTAGGTGTTAACATATGCCCCCTGATGTATGAGGTTCAGAGGATACTATAGATCTCATCATGCATCATCATTTCTTTCTATTTTTTCCCATGTTCTTGGAAGTTCCTAAGCGAGTGTGGATAGAAGGTTCCCTTGGGGGAATATTATTGGTGACAACCAATGAAGCTGCATCAAAAAATAGTTTTTTATATAAACGAGGTGGGCATACCCATGCTTGTGAAAAGCTATCAAGATGACTACAATGAGAGAAGAATGAGGGACCAACTCATAATATTGTTGGTACATGGATGAAGGTGGATTCAATCCATGTGAGAGTAACTGAACCTAGAAATGATGTTATAGGTTCCGAAGAAGTAGAACTATTGGTAACCATTGGGATCCCACGAGGGTGGGGGACTGGAATACTAATGAAGTTGTTGCATGGTGAACTTCACTATACTATTGTGACCATGATTTGCAAATGTTAACACTGCTACCTTCGAAACATATGACTCTCCTTGATGGGATAAATGTATTGGCATCGAGCATAGGAGAGACCACTAAGTTAGGGATCATTGATGGATCTCCCTACCTATTTCTTGGTGATCCCTTCTACTGATTGAAAGGGAACCCAAGGTACAACTGCAACTAATGCAACTCTCAGAATATGGTGATGTGATATCAATGAGAGATGAAGTACATGATAATATGAGGGTCTTATTGTGAGAACCAAGATAATTTTGTAACCAACTGTAAGATGTGATAATCTGCAGAAGGATCTAACAGTTGTAACAAGCCTCACACAAACTCTCAAAAAGTTGCAAAGAAGAATGGAAGAATGCACTCAATAATCACTCATGAACATAGAAAATGGAAAATAGAAGTATCATACATCAGCTGTGAGCTGGCACTGTGAATAATGAATTCAATAATGAGTAACTGTGTAAAGAATTAGAATTAACCAAGGAGGTCATTCGAATCATCCTCAGAGTCTAGCTTGGACTACATTGGAGACATCATCCAATCAGTAGTATCAGTCATAAATGGTAATAGTCAATTAAGTGAGTCTAACTGAGTCTAACAAAACCATCTAGGCATAAATCAGGGGATGGAGACTCCAAGGAGGGTGCATGAGGCTATCAAATGGTCAAGTGGCACTCCAGAACTAGCTAACTAGGAGCTGCAGGCAGTTAGCATGAGCAATCAGTGGAAGAACTACTCAATCAATGCACTAACTGACTGTCAGACACCTGGTAGGTGAGATAAGGTGCTCTAACTGAAAGATATCTTGTGAGCAAAGGCGCACTTGTCATGCAGAAGAGTCAAATAGGGCGCATCAGGTAGGTAGGAGGGCTACCAGGGGCTGAAGACAGGCTCTAGGGAGATGAAAGTAGGCTCTAGGTGTTGGGAGGACCACCAAGATGATGATTGAATGCATGCAGTTGCATGAAAATGCATGCAGCATGCATATTTGCATGCAGGTGTGCAAAATATAAAAATGATGGTGAGAATATTCCAACACCCCCTGCAAGCTATACTATGAGGTAATAACTAAAAACTGAAAAATAGGGCCCTGGTGACTGAGACCAAAGGTCACCCCATACAATCAATCTAAATAAACTAAGTGATGAAAGAGGGAAAACCCAGTGGGAAGAAATCCCTCCCTCAAAATAGATTGAAGGATGCTAATGTAGCATATCATCACTCACCCCAGAAGGAGGCAAGTGTCCTTCTTTTCTAAAGAAGGATCTATCGATCTGAAATGGATCAGTAATGTGAGAAGGATGAAATCTTCCATTCTGAAAATCTGATCTGGTTCTTCTCTAATCATGTGGATCACCAACCAAATCACCAGCAGATCGGAGTGTAATGGATTCCCATCGAGGAAGAGGAGGATCATCAAGTGATAGATCTTCAGGTTCTTGTGGATCTGGATCTCCCATTCGCACATCTTCATCATCAGTTGCTAGACCTTCAAGTTCTTGTGGATCTGTATCTAGCATTCCCTCATCATCATCTCCATCTTCAAATTCTGAATCTGAAATCTCATGTGAAGAAGCTTCGCTTTCTTGCTCATCATCACTTCCAAACTCTAAATCTAAAATCTCATGTGAAAAATCAAGTGAAATTGGCTCATCATCACATCCAAACTCTGAATCTGAAATCTCATGTGAAGAAGCAAGTACAACTGGCTCATCATCACATCCAAACTCTGAATCTGAAATCTCATGTGAAGAAGCAAGTACAACTAGCTCATCATCACATCCAAACTCTGAATCTAAAATCTCATGTGAAAAAGTTGTGATCCCTTGCTCACCATCACCCAGAGGAACAAATCCAAAAATGTGAATATCATGAAACTGTTTCAGAATGTGCATGTAGTTCTTTGATGTCTTCTTTGAACCAACATAGGTGATATCACTATCAAAGGAACTATGACATGATGATGATGGATCTCCAACAATATCTCTAGTGTATGCAGTAGTAGTGGTCCACTTTGCCATAGGAGTTGAACCAATAGGTTCCAGATCTTCAGGTTCTTGTGGATCTAGATATAGCATTCGCACTTCTTCAAGAGTCCTATTTTTCCCAATCTTCTTTGGTGAATCTTTTCCATTTGGAAGACCTTCAACCACATTTTGAGCTTGCAAGTTTTGCAAATGCTTGTAGTTGAGATGAGATATCCTACTCTCTTCATTTGCATGAGAGTGAATAGAAGACTCCTTTGAGAGAGGTAAGAAGTGTGAAAACTCGTAGAGTTTTGTCTTATGAATTGCAACTCCTTTTGCAATGATTTTCCCTGAAACCATGTGTTGTACCTCGACTTCATTTGGAGAAAATATCACTCTTTTGGGTTCTCCAATATGAGTCATTTGATACACTGAAAGTATATTTGTTGTGAGAGAAGGAACATAAAGCACATCAGAAAAGTAGCCATGGTCAAGATTGATTCTTCTAATCCCCTGAGAGGAGACTACAGAATCATTGCCCATCATGATGGAAGATCTTTGGAGTAAGACATATGTCTTGTTGCTCCTGAATCTATGATGAATGAAGAATCTGTTGATTCTCTTTCCATTAGGGCATGACATCTCTCATTGTCCTCAGATCTAGAAGGTTTAGTATCAGTATCTTTCTTCCTTGCGCATGCAGGTACAGGAAGATTATTCTTCTCAAGTAACTGAGCCATCAAGTCTATAGTCTTCTTCATGCAAGAACTCTCAGGATGAAATCCTCGATGACAATATGTGCACTTGGATCTCTCTTTTTGAGATTGTTTTTTCTTATTTGGGTTCGAAGCCCCATCTGACTGATATGGAACATCTTTTGGCTTTGTATCATTCGCTCTCTTTTCAGAAATCTTTTGCTTTCCCTTTGCATTCGCTCTCTTGTCCTCAGCAGCTATAAGGGATGAATCCAACTTTGGCTTGATCATTCCCATGGAGATTAAATTCTCCTCCTCTTGAGTAAGAGATTGGATGAAGTCATCAAGTGAGGGAAACTTCCATTTTGGAATGGACATCTTCGCTGACTGAAATGTGGAGAAAAAAACTGAGAAGTTTGGCCCCAATTTGGAGAGAATGGCAAGAATGAGTTGTTTGTCTTCTTTCACTATCTCATATCTCTTCAACTGAGAGATCAAGCTTTTCAACTTGGTTAAGAATGCATTGATAGATTCGAAGATTTAAGGACTCAAAGAGATGAGTCCATTCTCCAATTTATGACCTTTCAAATCATCTTTCTATCCAAAGAGGGATTCGAGCTTGTCCCAAACCTCTTTTGGAGATGTTAGATCAATGACATGGAAGTGAATATCTTTACAAATTGAGAGAAGAAGTAAGCCTTTTGCTTCATCAAGCCTATCCAAGTACTTGGATTTCTCTATTGCACTGAGTGGTTCGGCCATAGTTCCATTTAGTATCACAGTGAAGCTCTTGGAACTCATGAAGAGAGTCGTCTTAGTTTTCCATTCAACATAGTTGGAAGAAGTGAGTCTTAGATCCATCTGAGCAGTGAATGTAGAATTGAAGAAGAAATCGAATGGGTGAATAAACCTACAAAACAAGAAGAGTTTGTTGATGGAGATTTTCTACACTTCGAATGAACACTACCTTAGGACACCTGAGCACATATGACTAAGTCCTTCACACCTGGCTAGACCTCACTGGATTGCTCCAATGAATTCAAGGTAATAGCACCAGGATTTGATGTGGAAACGAAGAGGCTTCTTGTGCTCAAGGAAAGATAGCTGCTCAAAGAAATGTTGGAACTGATGTTGCTGCAACTGTTGCAATGGATGCAATTCGAATAGTTGTTGACTACTCTGATACCATGTGATAATTTGTAGAAGGATCTAACAATTGTAACAAGCCTCACACAAACTCTCAAGAAGTTTCAAGGAATAAGAGAAGAATGCACTCAATAATCACTCATGAACACAGAAAATGGAGAATAGCAGTATCATACATCAGCTGTGAGCTGGCACTGTGAATAATGAATACAATAATGAATAACTTTGTAGAGAATTCGAATTAACCAATGAGGTCATTCGAATCATGCTCAAAGTCTAGCTTGGACTACATTGGAGACATCATCCAGTCAGTAGTATCAGTCATAAATGATAATAGTCAGTCAAGTGAGTCTAACTGAGTCTAACATAACCATCTAGGCATAAATCAGGGGATGGAGACTCCAAGGAGGGCACATGAGGTTGTCAAATGGTCAAGTGGCACTCCAGAACTAGCTAACTAGGAGTTGCAGGCAGTTAGCATGAGCAATTAGTGGAAGAACTACTCAATCAATGCACTAACTAACTGTCAGACACCTGGTAGGTGAGATAAGGTGCTCTAATTGAAAGATAACTGGTGGTAGGTGAGAAAAGGCGTGCTTGTCATGCAAAAGAGTCAAATAGGGCGCATTAGGTAGGTAGGAGGGATACTGGAGGCTAAAGACGGGATCTAGGGAGCTGAAAGTAGGCTCTAGGTGTTGGGAGTACCACCAAGATGATGACTGGATGCATGCAGGCATGCAAAATATAAAAATGATGGTGAGAATATTCCAACATAACATTGACAGACTTGAAACAAGACTAACTTATAAGCGTGTAGCTCATAAATTATTTTGATCGATGTCAAATTGGGGAGTAACTGATGGTAGAAATATTCAAAAAAGGAACAGAGTGTAATGGAGGGAGATAAATTGTAGATGAAGGGTTTTGATGGATACATGACACTAAGGGTGATGGTGACTAGAAAAATTGACAATGTTGGGGTAAGGAGACTCAACAACTTCGATCAAAGGAGACCTAGGGTTGCTGCCCAAAAGAATAGCGATGTTCCCACGGTTTTGAGTGTATTAGGGAACTATTTGTACATACAGAATAATTGGTGGCGTCCGCACATTTTTTACGGTCTTAGGGGACCAATTTGATGATGGGTAAGATTCTTGCAGTTTTGGGTGAATCGGCGAATCAATTTGATGACGAGCGAAGTTCCCATGGTTTTGAATGGGTTAGGGAACCTTTTCCATGACAATGTGAGGGTTTTTTTTTCAAAACGCAAAGACGGCTTCCCCGTGAATCAATGTTATGCAGGTTGTTCATGTGGGGATAACTGAATATAATTGGTTTCTTTAGAGGGTGGGGGGGGGGCATTGTTGTCTTTGCGGGGTTGATGATAGGAAGAAGATTGCAGATGGTAGATTTCTCATGGAGGTATGAGTGGTCAACCATGATTTATGGTCATAACATATGCCAAGGAATTTGATGGCATCAACCATTGAAGGTGAGGGATTAAATGCGAAACTATAGAATGATGAACTATGGGTTGATCTTTAATGAATCAAATTCCTCGGACTTAAGGGGGTTCGACATCATGGGTGAAAAATAATGATTGGGATGCAATGGTGCACACACCCATGATGGAAACATGCTATCCTCGGTAGTGACAATGATGGCACATAATTATTGGGAATGAGGACCCTATGGTTATCAGCGAGAATACTGATAAATACAATGTAAGAAAAGGGAAAACATTTCCTATATACCAATTTCAAAATGATACCTATGATATAAGTCCTACACCATTGCTGAGGGATGGAATCTTATTCTTATAATTTTAAAACAAGAGGTAGTAGGCTCTTGGTCATGACTCATTATCATGCACACATGATGCAAATACCCAAGTGTAATAAAGGACATGACATAGGTATTGACGATGCAGAAATAGTAACCAATAACATCGCACACATGTGGAGTGCGTGTGAATCAAGGATAGAAACATTTGAGGTACAACCCATTGAAAGGGTTATTGAGGGTTATGCCTTTAGGATATGTTAAGATATATGCCCCCTTGGGAAGGAATCATTTCACAACATATGGACCAGTCCATTTAGAAACAAATTTACCCGAACCAATTTTGTTTCCTTTCATGGAGTTGAAGATGAGGACAAAGTCTCCCTCATTACAGGTTCAAGTTCGAACTTGGTGGTCATAGTGTGCTTTAGAGTGCAGCTTCATGGCCTTGTTTTTTTGGAGGGATTCCCTTATTTCTTTGTCGATATGTTCCAATGTGAACAACTGTTGTTTGAGAATCGGATTGTCGAGTAACATCTCCATAGCTGATTAGAGTGTAGGTATTTGGCACTCGATGGGTAGCATGGCTTCTACTCCATGTATGAGGTGAAATGGAGTAGATATTGTGTTCGTTATAACTAAGGTTCGGTATGCCCATAAAGTTGGGAATAACATATGGTGTCAATTGGATTTTTTCTTGTTCACCATGTGTCGAAGCATGGTCTTAAGAAATTTTTTCATGAATTTGACTTGGCCATTATCTTGAGGATAGTAGGATGTCGAGAATTCATGTTTGAATCCTAACAAAAGTGATAACTCCTCGAAATTCTGGTTATGGAAATGGGTGTCGTTATCAAAAACTAATTGCTTCGGGATTTAAAATCGTGAAATGACATGGTTAAAGAAGAAATGTGCAGTGGTGGTTCCAATGCAATCAAATGTGGGCATTGATTTGGCCCACTTGGGGAAGTAGTTGACTACGAAAACAATATATTTGTGACCCTGCACTAAGGCTGGGAGACATTCCATGAAATCAATATCCCACTTGCAAAATGGGCCAGCAGTGATTATTGGATCGAGAGGGGCATGGGGTGATCGTGTCTTGTAGGAAAACACTTGAAAATTAACAAATTTTGACAACATAAACACAATCCTTGAATAATGATGGCCAAAAATAGCCTACGCAGAGTATTTTTTTGGTAGTTCCTAAATCTGAGAGATGGCCACCGCATTCCCTGTTGTGACAGTCATTGAGGACATATTCTGCTTCCTCATGGGTCAAGCAGCATCATAAGATAGTATCGACCCCGAAATGATATAAGATATCTCCAAGGAGAAGATATTATGGAGCTTGATTGTGTATGCACCAGTTATCATCACAAGACAAGTGAGGGGTGAATTTCTGAGTTTGGAGATATGTTAGGATATTTCCATACCATGGATCACCACTAGCGATGAGGAAAATATGCTCGTCAGGTAATTGGTCATTCACAAGTTATCCCGAGATGGTAACTAGGAGGGTTGTGATGAGATCGACAAGGGCCAAGTATTTTTTTCTTTTAGGGATAACAAAATCAAGGTCGAATTCTTGTAGAATAATGATCCAACATGCAAATTTACCACTAATGAGATAGCGGCTAAGAATGTATTGCATCGTATTAGAGTCTATGATCATCGTTATTTTGCATAGTAAGATGTAATGGCTTCATTTATGTACTGAGCGGATCAAGGCTAGTGTGATTTTCTCATCATGAGTTTAGTTGAGTGTTGTTCCATCCAACGTTTTTCTAATGTAATAAATGACATGTTCATTGTGGCCTTCATCCTATTGGACTAGAACACTAGCAACCACAGAAGATGATGTCGAGATATAGAGGATAAAATCTTTCTCAAAGTCTAGTGGAGAGATGAGGGGTGAAGAAGCCAATGCTTGTTTCACTGCATTGAAATATCTTTGGGCCTGGTCATCTCGGTGAAAAGGGATGTCTTTGTTAAGTAGATGCAAAAAATTGTGTGCCTGAGTTGCATAATCTGGGACAAAGCACTGAAGGAAATTGGCCTTCCCCTGAACGCTTTGCAACTGGCGTTGTGTGTGTGGGAGAGGTAAGTCAAGGATAGCTTGGACTTTGGAGGGGTATAATATCATCCCTTCCTTTGAAACGATGAATCCTAATAACCAGCATGCGGTCACATAGAACACGCATTTTAGGGGATTTAATTGTATATCGTACTTGCGGCATCACATGAAGATGGTATGGAGGTCATAAATATGATCATACCATTTTTTAGATTTGGCAGTAAGGTCATCGAGGAAAGATAGGATGATATGGGACAAGTCGCTGAAGACGTATGCCATATCGCTTTGGATCATGGCTCTGGAATTCTTTAACCCAAAAGGAATAACTCACTAGGAAAAGGTGCCCCATGGTGTGGTTAATGTCATTTTGTACTGATCCTGGGGGTGGATCTGTATTTGGTTATTATCAAGAAATTCATCCATGAAGGACAAAATCTCACTACCGGCACATGAATCGATAATTTGGTCGATGAATGGGGTGGGATAATTTTCCTTAGGGAATGCTAAGTTGAGATCATGGAAATATGTACATTCTTAAATTGTAAATTGCTTCTTGTTTATGGAGACAGGGTCAGAGACCCATGACGTATAAGTAGTGGAGAAAATAAATCCATCCTTACGGAGTTTTTCGATATCATCCTTGATAGCTAGGACCTTAGATATGTGGACAGGTCATTGTTTCTGTCAGACCACAGGTGCATCCATCCAAGTGTCGATATGTTGTTCGATAATGGACAGATCTAAGCCAAAAATTTCTTCATAACACGATGCGAAGACATCTCAAAATTATTTGAATTGAGAGGTGAAATTGATGACTTCTTGTGGTGAGCATGATGCACCAATTGATATGTTTTTTATTATGCCTGGGGTGATGAAAATATAACCCTGAATCGTGGGAGAAATATTGGCTAGGTTTCCATCTTCAAATGCATGGGGGGTCAGGATAGGTTTTTCAAACCAATCAATATGACTAGGAGGTAGAAAATATTTTGATTCAATGGTGTACTGCTGGACCACCGTTATGATTGGTAGGTCATGGGTAGGTATGAAAGTTGACCTATGATGGAGGTCATCCCAAGGGAGCTCATTTAAATGCATGGCTTCCATTATTTCATCATCTGTGGAGAACAAATATTCCTCTAACATTTCTTCATCAAAAGAGAAGGAATCGTCAGAGCTAGTATGAGTATATTGACCATTGTTGGTAGAAGTGATGGGATCTATTGGCCGAGTAGGGTCAAGATAGTCGGCCTTCTCATTTGGTGGAAGGGGTATCGATTCAATATGAAGGATATCCACATAGCGAAGGGGAATTTGGGAAGGAGGATGAATCTCTTCTTGTGGGAAGACCAGGGGTTTGAATTCCTTCTCAGCAAATGGTGATGGATGGTCATCACTGCTAAGGTGAAGAGATACCAATGGTATGTCTACCTCTATGTTGTTATCAGTAGAGTTTTTTTTTCTTCAAACACCATGGGAATGGTTTTTCCCAAAGGTGTAAGTTTATCCGATAGTCCTTATTGTGTTGCACGAAGGGTGTGTAATGCAACCAGCAGAAGACATTGGAAGGAGTGGTGTGTCATCAACCTACATGATCTGTATGGGTGAGTAGCGTAGGATTTATTGAGAATAATTGCTAGACTTTGCGGATGTAGAGGAGGAAATTTCTAATCGGGGAGTGGCAGGAGTGATTCTTCTAGTTGGAGTTTTTTTAGGCGACCACTATGGGAGTGGACGTCATTATTGTGACAAAATTTATGGAAACCATTTCTTGGGTTTGAGGTGAATAACTCTCAACAAAATTCTGGGTGAGGTGAATGGTTTCCAAATCATCCCAAAATCTAGGGAGGTAAGGACAATGGTTCATGTAATTCCCAAACTGAGAACAAATCGAACTTGCATGATTGGTACGCAATGACCTGGAATTTGCATGGGCGAAGATGAGATTGCATATGTGCCCCATGGTGTTATATGTGGCGCATGTGTCACACTCACAGGGGTGTTAAAAATATTCCTAATTTCCAGCAAGGTGGGTAATAGGTTGGTCGCATGGCCTTGTTTCCCGCATAGGGAACATGGTGGAGTGAACATGGTTACAGGAGTAGTGGTTGTCATTACTGGGGATTTTAACCATTGTTGGGTTATGCCCCCTTCTTTAGGCTTGGCGACCACCGATGATGATTCGAGAATAGGTTTGTTTATGAGGGGGAATTTCAACTTAATTTTTATCAGGGACGCATTGGTAGGTTTGGTGATTGTCGGTAGCAGTTTAGTCACACATGTCATAGGTTCGATACTCAATACCGTTGGCGTAAATGACTTAGAGGGTGTAGCATTTGAGACAAGGAAAAAATCATAATGGGATATAGGTTTTTAATCCATCTCTGGGTAGGGTGGCATAAGGTACCACACCGATATCCCCAAAGTGAGCCTAGGTAGAGTCAGCTGAGCCATAGCTAGCATCCCTTGCACTCCCATGGGGGGGTACAAGGATGGTATTTGGAATATGGGAGACACTCATGGACTCAATGTTTGTTCAATGCCATGTCTCATTGGGGGCATGGTTGACGATGTCGAAGGGGGTGATAGGTTCATTTTCAGAGGTGAAAATGGTGCACATAAGGCCATTTCTCAATGTAGGGATTTCAAGCGATGGAGCTGAATATACCCCTAGAAAATTGGAGTCCTTGTATACTCCTGGGAAGATATCAACGTAAGGGGTTTGAATTGTTCTAGTGATAGTGGGTAAGAAATTGTCAGAGTTTGTGCTGGTATGAGGGTCATATTAGTTAATCTTGTCAAGGGTGACTATCTTTCCATTAAAGGGAAACATCATAATGCAGAATACTGAAGAAGCCACCATCTTCATGGAGTACATATAACTACAACCCAATAGGATATTGTAGTCGAGTTGTGCATCAACTACTTTGATAGTTATCATGACCATTTTACCCCATAGATCGATGGGGACATTCTGGTACAATCCCCTAGTTTGAGATGGTCTCCCGTTGTATGCGTGGAGGGAAATAGACTAGGGGAATAACTTAGATGAAACCAAACATTTCCGGACATTAGATGACATGACGCATGTGGATGCGCCTTCATCAATGATACATCAATGAAACATAATGTTTTTCATCGTAAATGTGACTTGGACTATGACTGACGATGGTAGTCGCAGTTCACCTTTATTGAGACCAATGGTCATAAGGAGCGATTCTAAAGGGTCAATGGTTCCAAGTGCATTACGTAATTCCTTTCTTTGGGATGGGAAAGACTGTATCACTTCTAATGTGCACATGGAATCTGGTGACTGAGCCAAGTCATCCATAATACTATAATTGTGGGTGGATTTCATATGAGGGTTATTGGGGGTGCACCTAAGTGGTACCTTTGGGATCCATGGTATTTTTTCACCGCTTGGGAATGGAATTTGAAAAGGGCCCCTCGAAGGGGTAGGTACATCCTCCACTTATAGGGGATCAAGCATGCCATAGCATTTGGCTCGAGTCTAGAGGTTAACATATGTCATGTTCATGTAGATATTCTAGAAGGAGCCATTGTCGCAGGGGTGGTGATCCTATTGTTGAGTAACAACCCTTGATCAAAAAAGGGTTTTCATAAGACAACAGTTTGGGGTTGTGGAGGATTACGCACCTGAGGGGGATTCATGACTATATTTTCCTTGGCTTCAACCAACTGTTGGAAGTCGGGGATAAGTGGACAATGGTGATTGTAGTGACCATACTCTCCAAAAATGGATTAGGAATAATTGGTCATCAGTTTATCATTATCCCCTTGCTTAGGAGGGTTATTATCCCCCATAGTCTAGTTACACTAGTTTTGTTTTTGCTAAGGAGGGGGGTTTCCCCCTTGCCTGTTAAATTTTGAGCATTAATTCATGATACTCTAGGATCTTTGCTGAGAGAATAACATCTACAGTATATCAATGCATGACAATCATAATATGACAAGCATCACAAGCATCACAAGAATCAAAAGCATAGAGACAAGAGACACAGAGTTTTCGTGGGGAAAACCCTAAGGTGAAAAACCCCACAACTTCCTCAGAGATAGAGAGAGCAATGGCTCAACCAAAATACAACCAAATAACATTGAGATAGTCTCCTAGCAGATGATCCTCCTCCTCCTCACTAGTGCGCCACTTTTCAGAGAGAGAGTGAGTTACTTTTTCGAGTGAGTAAAATAGAGATCTCCTATCTCTATTTATACTCACCTTTTTGCCCAGTGACTTAATGGGGCCGACTTGTCTACTTAGATACATCCACATTATAATATATATAAATCAAGGCCGATGCCACATGGTGGTCTAATAACCCATCGGCAAGTACACACACTTGCGACACTTGTCAATCCACATGACGACACTTCCTTATAGAGGAATAACACATCTCTTATAAGGGTACAATAAATATATATAAAATATACTAATGAAATACATTTCTAAGTTACATATACATCAACACTCCCTCTTAACTAGGAAGGTATTTCTCGACACAGATCTACTAGACAAGTCTTCTTCTCTAGATCATCGTCATCGATGCATCGTCATCATCATCATCACTGCTGCTGCTATCTCAACCAATCTCTGACTCTACTCATCATAGGAAGTTCTACAGAGCCAGTCCTTTTTCATACTGGATGTAGGCCCACCACCTGCAGGTCTTCATCATCACTGGCCATACTGTGGAATCCTCAGGACTTATTACGTGTGTCACAAAACCTCGAAAGAGCATCCCAGGCTGTTACGAGCACACGGCTCTACCTATAGGATCTCCCAGGGCACAAATTACATGTGACCTCACCACAAAACCTCGAAAGAGAATCCCAGGACTGATTACGAGCACAAGGCTCAACCTATCGGATCTCCCAGGGCATAAATTACATGTGGTCACCACAAAACCTCGAAAGAGCATCCCAGGACTGATTACGAGCACATAGATCAACCTATCGGATCTCCCAGGGCACAAATTACATGTGGTCATGGCAAAACCTCGAAAGAGCATCCCAGGACTGATTACGAGCACACAGCTCAACCAATCGGATCTCCGAGGGCACAAATTACATGCCATAGGACAAAACCTCGAAAGAGCATCTGCCGGATATCCCAGGGCACAAATTACATGCCATAGGCAAAACCTTGAAAGAATATCTGCAGATCTCCCAAGGCACAAATTATATGTCCTCCCAAGCAAAACCTCGAAAGAGCATTTGTCAGATGTCCCAGGGCACCGAATTACATGCCATAGGCAAAACCTTGAAAGACCATTTGCAAATCTCCTAGGGCACAAATTACATGCTTATCTGCACAACATGTTCCACAGCCACAGAGTATCAAACTGATACTCACCATACATCATCCTGATGTATCCATGATCATCCTGATCATCATCACTGCAACGTCATGTTGCATGTCATCTGGAGCAACATCCTGAAGCTCGTCATCCATGATCATCCTGATCATCACTGCAACGTCCTGTTGCATGTCATCTGGAGAAACATCCTGAAGCTCGTCATCCATGATCATCCTGATCATCACTGCAACATCCTGCTGCATGACATTGTACATGATCCACCTGATCATCAATGCATCTACCTGATGCATACCAAGTATCTACCTAATACATATCATCATACATGATCCTCCTGATCATACAATGTATCCACCTGATACAAATACATATCACCATACATGATCCACCTGATCATCAATGCATCTACCTGATGCATATACAGATACATGATACATATCACCATACATGATCCACCTTATCATCAATGCATCTACCTGATGCATATACATATACATGATACATATCACCATACATGATCCACCTAATCATACAATGTATCCACCTTATACATATACAGATACATGGTCCAAGCATGATGCATATACAAAATACATACACATGATCCAACTGATCATATCCAGCATCAACATGATGCGTACATACATACATAAAAATGATCCAACTGATCATATCCATCATCCAACATGATGCGTACATACATACATAAAATGATCCAATTGATCATATCCAAGCAGAAACCATAACATCATCCTGATGCTCATCATTCAACACTTACATCCTCAGCCATGTGAAGGATCCTCCTTCCAACATGCTTGGAATGGCTTCAGCAAATGTGTCCATCACTTCTTCCTCAAAGTGTCCACGATCTGAAGAACGACAAGCCTCTCTCTGAAGTACTCGAACTTCACTCTGGCTAGTGGCTTCGTCAGCACATCTGCAATCTGTTCATCCATCGCAACATACAGGAGCTTCACAGCTCCTCTCTGCACCATATCCCTGATATAGTGATATTTGATCTCTATGTGTTTCGACCTGTCATGAAACATTGGGTTCTCGGACAGCTTCACACAACTCTGGTTATCACAGAAGATACCAGTAGCATCCAATGGGAGATCAAATAACTCAGACAGTAGCTTCCGTAGCCATACTGCCTCACAACTAGCTGAACAGGCTGCAACATACTCAGCCTCAGCTATACTCAGTGCTATGCAAGACTGCTTCCTGCTAAGCCAAGAGATCACACTTGATCCTATACTGAAGCAGCACCCAGATGTTCTCTTCCTATCTGCAGCACTGCCAGCCCAATCTGAATCAACATAACCCTGTAGGTTAAGCTTTTGATCCACCTCATACCTGAGCCCATAATCCACTGTACCCTTCAGGTACCTCAGAACATGTTTTACAGTAACCAGGTGAACACTCCTTGGATCCGTCAAGAACTGGCTCAATGTGTTCACAGCAAAGCAAATGTATGGTCTCGTGTTCGTCAGGTACATCAAGGACCCAATCATCTGACGATACAAAGAGATATTAACCAGCTCAGATGAAGCATCACATAGAAGCTTCAAATTCGATGCCATAGGTGTGGCCATGGCCTTGCAATCCATCATCCCAAATCTCTTCAAGATATCTATTGTGTACTTCCCTTGACCAAGGAAGATCCCACCTGCACTCTGCCACACCTCCATACCTAGGAAATAGTGCATCATTCCCAAATCTTTCATATCGAATTCAGCTGCAAGCTTCCTCTTAGTATCTGCAATCAGTCTGTCATCTCCTGTCACAAATAAGTCATCCACATACAAAAGTAGAATCACAGGATTCCCTTCCTCAACCTTGTAGTAAAGGTTGGAATCTGCTTTACTTTTGGTAAAGCCTAAACTAGATAGGAAACTGTCCATCCTACCATACCAAGTTCTGGAAGCTTGCTTCAAGCCATACAAGGCTTTCTTCAATCTGCATACATATGATTCCCTGTCATGTATTTCAAAACCGAGTGGTTGTTCCACATATTCTTCCTCTTCTACTACACCATTCAGGAAAGCAGTCTTGACATCCATCTGGTGTATTTTCCATTTCATTGCTGCAGCCAGGGCAAGTACTGTTCTGATGGAAGTATACCTGGCTACAGGTGCAAAGGTTTCTACATAATCTATTCCCTCTTTCTGAGAGAATCCTCGAGCTACGAATCTTGCCTTGTATTTTTCCACACTGCCATCTGCAGCATGCTTGATTTTGAAGATCCATTTAGAAGTCACAACAGACTTCTCTTTAGGTCTTGGGACAACATCCCAAACATCATTCTTCATTATTGATTAGTATTCTTCAACCATGGCATCCTTCCATTCTTTATTTTCTGCTGCTTCTTCATAACTGGAAGGCTCTTTGATCATAATGTCACAGAGTAAAGCAACATAGCTGGTCTATGATCTGGTTCTCTTCTTTGCTCTGTGTTCTTCTTCTGGAATACCGAATCTTTCTGCATCTTGAATGAGCTCTCTAGCCCATACAGGTTTTCTCTTGTGAGAGTTATCAACACGGGGTGGATCTACAGGTTCTTGTGGATCTTCAAACTCACGAACAGCTTCTGGAACTGCTTCAGTCATGGTAGTGTCCTGGAATCTTGTTTCCTTAGGTTCTTCATAAACTTTGGTAGGTGCCTTCCTTGATTTCATGAATGTTGAGTTTTCATCAAATGTTACATCCATGCTGACATCAATCTTCTTGAACCCTGGAAAGTATATTCTGTAAGCCTTCGAGCTTTCACTGTAACCCACAAAGATACCCTTCTTTCCTAAAGGATCTAGTTTAGTCCTCTTTTCCTTTGGGACATGAGTGTATACTGGACAACCAAATATTCTGAGATGGACAACCAAATATTCTGAGATGACTGACTTCAGGTTTCTTACCAGAAAATACCTCTTCTGGTGTCTTGTTGTCCAATATCTTGTGGGGTGTTCTGTTCTGCACATATATAGCTGTTCTAGCTGCTTTTGCCCATAGATGCATAGGAAGATCTTGGTCATGCAACATTGCCCTTGCTGCTTCCATGATAGTTCTGTTCTTCCTTTCTGCAACTCCATTCTGTTGAGGATTATAAGGAGCAGTCAACTCCCTCTTAATCCATGAATCACTGCAAAGCTTCTTGAAGTCACTTGAGGTGAATTCTCCACCATTGTCGGATCTGAATGTCTTGATCTTCTTGTCAGTTTGATTCTCCATCAAGGTTTTGAATTCCTTGAATTTATCAAGCACCTCATATTTTCCCTTCAAGAAGTATACCCAAGTCTTCCTGGAGAAGTCATCAATAAATGATACATAGTAAACATACCCACTCAGGGAACTGGATGACATAGGGCCACATACATCTGAGTGGTTGATTTCTAGGATGTCTTTTGACTTGCTTTCACTGCTTGGGAAAGTCTTCTTAATGTTCTTACCTTTTGCACATCCTTTGCAAACACCTTCATGTTTGGTCTTGATTTCAGGAAGACCCTCTACTGCCTTGCTTGAAATTGGAAGTGCTCTATAGTGCATGTGAGCAAGTCTTCTATGCCAAAGTTCACTTGGCTCCATGGATTCATGCACCATGGCATGTTCAGGTTGTCCCTTCAATTTATACAGTCCTCCCTCTTGCTCTCAAATCACTACTACATCATCTATGGTCTTTCCCTTTGGCCACATTAGGACTTGGCCATCAACAAATGCAACCCTCATACCTTTTGCATCTAAAGCAGAGATGGAGAGTAAGTTCTTCTTAATACCATGTACATAGAGGACTTCCTTCATCTTCAGAGATTTTCCAGAATCTAGGTTGTAAGAGGCTTCACCACTTCCTTTGATTGGGTATTGAAATCATCCCCAAGTTTCACCTTATGGGGTGATTCATGTTCAGATAGGTTCACAAAAGATTCCTTAAACCCAGTCATGTGTTTGGAAGCCCCACTATCAATCAACCAATCATTACAGCCATGGGAGATGGTACCTGTAAGAGCATAAATTAGAACATATTCTTCTTCACTTGATGAGTCATCATCACTACTACTTTCTACCCTAGCCTTCTTCTTTGGAGGTTCATCATCTTCGGCAGCATGAGCATGATATCTTCTTTTGTTATTCTTTTTCTTTTTGTTGAAGTTGTTTTTGTTGTCTTTCTTCTTCTTGGGACAATCTGAAGCAAAGTGTCCCTTCTCATTGCAACTGAAGCATCTGAGATATTTCTTATCTTTATGATAATGGTGGTGAGAGGATCTTCTATTATGAGATGATTCCTTCTTGGCTTTACTTTTCCTGGTATGTACTGTGAGAGCTTGATCTTCATTCCCCATCTTTTCTTCTCGAGCCACAAGCCTTGCTTCTTCTTGTGAGCATTCTTCTCGAAGTCTACTGAAGGAGATCAACTTCTTCCTTGCACAAATTCCTTGGATAAAGGAATCCCATGACCTGGGTAGGCCATTTAGAGTGGTCATCACCACTTCACCATTCTCCACCATTTCATCCACTGCTTCTAGTTGTTCCTTGATCTAGGAGACCCTTGAAAAATAAGATTGAATGGTTTCTCCATTCTGAAACTTTACTGCTTTCAATTGGTTCCGCGAGGTCATCTTCTGATTTATGTTCTTTCCTTCAAATAGCTTGGTCAAGGATTCAAACATCTCCTTGGGTTTCTTGAGAGAAGACACATGGGGTATGAGATGGTCTTTGATAGAATCAGCAATGATTCTCTTTGCCTTGACCAAGTTCTTCTTGTGCAATGCCTTGGCCTCTTCATCCTCTGGGATAGGGATGTCTTCTTTCACATATGAGTCCAACTCATTCTCTTCTAGGATTAGCCCAATCCTATACTTCCAGGCTCGGAAGTTATCAGCCCCTTCAAGCTTATCCTCAAGCTTGGTGTGGAGAGACATCTTTAAGAGTACTTCAAATGGAAATAGAAAAGATTTAGGACTTACCACTTGAAGTGATGAAAACTGGATCTGGTCCCGGATTAGGGTTTGTCAGAGAAACCCTAAAAATTCAAAGTGTGAATTTCCAAATTTCTGAAAGGATAGAAAGATGCGCTTTGATGAGCTGATCAGCGTGGTGCCTTCATATTTTGAGATCAGCAAAGTCTTGCCCTTCAAAATTGCCTTTTTGTCCTCCCGGGTTCACTAGGGAGAGCCCTAAATTAGGGTTTCAGTTTCCCGGAGATCTACTCAGCCAAAGATCTCGATCCAAAGCTATAAACTTCAATTTTTGCAAGGAGCTTCCAACTGTGCCTTCAGTTTCCAGAAATTCCTATATTTGTGGAAACCCTAATTTTTAGGGCCAAATCTGAAAATGCTCAGAACTGAATTATGATTGGACAGATAGATGCACCTTGATGAGTAGATCCAATCTACTATACTGAATTTCAAAAATCTGTGGAGAGAAACCCAATAAACAAGGAACACAAGCTTTCGTCACTTCCAAATGTCTTCTTCTCAGGTTAGCTCTGATACCATGTTAAATTTTGAGCATTAATTCATGATACTCTAGGATCTTTTCTGAGAGAATAACATCTACAGTATATCAATGCATGACAATCATAATATGACAAGCATCACAAGCATCACAAGAATCAAAAGCATAGAGACAAGAGACACAGAGTTTCCTTGGGGAAAACCCTAAGGTGAAAAACTCCACAACCTCCTCAAAGTTAGAGAGAGCAATGGCTCAACCAAAATACAACCAAATAACATTGAGATAGTCTCCTAGCAGATGATCCTCCTCCTCCTCACTAGTGCGCCACTTTTCAGAGAGAGAGTGAGTTACTTTTCCGAGTGAGTAAAATAGAGATCTCCTATCTCTATTTATACTCACCTTTTTGCCCAGTGACTTAATGGGGCCGACTTGTCTACTTAGATACATCCACATTATAATATATATAAATCAGGGCCGACCCCACATGGTGGTCTAATAACCCATCGGCAAGTACACACACTTGCGACACTTGTCAATCCACATGACGACACTTCCTTATAGAGGAATAACACATCTCTTATAAGGGTACAATAAATATATATAAAATATACTGATGAAATACATTCCGAAGTTACATATACATCAAAATTGCCCTTGTTAATGATTATTTTTGTTCTTACCTTTATTCAACTGCTCAAATTGTTGAGCTTATTGTGCAAAAGAAGGTTGAACTAGATTGACCTGCATGTGCGGAATGGGGGCAGAACCAGGAGGACATCAAAATGGGTAATAATGGTTATACCCTAGAGGTGGGATATATGTGGTTTGTGCTCCATATGAGGTGTATGTAGGGGAATATCTCCCCATTTGCAATGGAGGTACTGTTGTTGCTTGGATTTCATTGGGATAGGTAGTACTATAAGGTCCATATTGTAGCTGACAAAACTGAGGATTTGGTACAGGAGCAAGGGGTGTTGACACAGGAGGGATGGGTGGGTACTGTGGTTTTGTGTTGAATGGAATAGGATTAGGAGGAGGATGAACCTTTCCTTGTTTGGAAATGGAACCTATAATCCCATCCATCGAATGTGATGAACCTGCAAGTGTGAGATCCAACAATCGATGTCGAGGGGCATCGTGTAGGATGGTATATAAGTAGTTGGATTGTGCATAAATGAGATCAAAATGTTGGGCCTTCATGATGGCCTCTTCCTCAATTTGGGGTAATGAGGTCGCCACATCATTGGCTATCTTGGGTTGGAGTGATTTGATGAACAAATCCAACAAGAATTGACGTTGAAAGTTGATCTTCCACAATGTGTGATGTCTATGCCACTCATGGCTATGGTCCTCTCTATGGGTAGAGGTGTTTGATCAAAAATCTATGAGAATTGTGAGATAGAGGTCATGGTGTATTGGTAATTGAAAGTATGTGAGAAACGTAGTGGCTATCGTCCCAAAAGATGCATGGGATGTCCTTGGTAAGTTCACATACCATTTTGGTGTGGTTCCTAAAAGGGTTCACTGAAAGAGGTGAAGCATCATCGAGTTTTCTACTATGTTGTTGGAGGAACACCATAAGTGGAATGACATGACATGGTTGGATAGATCATCTCCATGTTTCCCTTCAAACTTAGGGATATTTGATGGTTTTTTATCAGGAATATCTAGACATGCTTGATCATGTGCTATCAAGTCATTGATCAATTTGTCCAAATCAGGGAGATTCAAGCTAGCCATGAAAGGTAAGTTGATATTAATTTTTTCCATCGTATCAGGTGTGGTGTTCTCTCGAGGGGGATAATGGGGGATATGTGGAAGTGATCTATGTCCCCGATGTGAGGACGAGGATGTTGTGGGACCTCCTCCCAAAGAGGGGGAAGAAGTTGGATTTCTACTGAGTGGGGGAAATGGGGGGGGGCTATGACATGAGAGGGTGAACCAAATGGGTCAAAGCTATACCCAAGGGGATAAATTTAGGATATTTTGCTTCCACAAGAGGATGAACGAAAAGTATCTATGCTTTATACAAGGGGATAAAATAACTCAAGTAAGGATCGCCCTCGCCCCGATGATCTTGTCAATGTGACCCAGGAATGACATTAGCTAGAGTATATCCCATGTGAGCCACAGGGAGAAAGTGGAAAAACACTCCTCCAGAGAGGGGGAAGACCTTGTAGTCTAGGGGACTGCCTTAGGGGGTTTTGTTCCTCAATGGTGGAATCTTTGTGCCAAGTGAGAGTAATGATGGAATTAAACACAATTGAACAAACGCCAAAATATGCCAACCACAACAAATGCAAAATGGTGCAAAGTGATTGATATGTTCTATGTCGGTTTAGTGCAATATTTCCCACATGTAGTTTCATTTTAATTACAAGTTAATGAACTTGTATTTAAAAAGAAAATAAATGTAAATTCCCTAAAGACCTAATGTCCTTCCTCTCAAATGTAATTGGGCCTTCCAAAAGCACAATCGATGGTGATAATGGGATCCACACAATGGTTGACAAGTGAAGGTAACAAAGAACAGTTATACCGGAGATGGGGCTATGTCCCGAAAGGGATTGGCAACATTTCCCAACAGCAATATCTGACTTTGAGATTTAATTTCATTCGCAATTTCTCCTTGGTGTTATCCTAGTTTGGCCAATAAGATACCCATGTAAAGTGTGGATAAGTGGTTCTTCTTGGGAGGTATAGTGTTGTCTCCATAAAAATATGAGTGCCTCTTTGGAGAGGGCATGGAAAATATACCTCATTTTTGACCTCCTTGGGCACAGTTCACTTCTTATCCAGGTTTTCTTTTCACTCTTGTCGACAACAAGATGTGATAGTACCCTATGATTCAACGATGTTATGTTTCAAAAACACAATGAAACTAGATTGGTGGGCATTAATGGATTCCTATCCCAACCAATCCTACCTAACTAAATTGTTATTTTGTGACCTCCTGTGGAGGATTTTAGCTGGTTGGAAATTACAAGTGTTGATTTTAAGTGTCCAAATTCACTTAATGAGTGTAAGGAAGGTATTTCACAATTCCCTTCCTTTCTGATTCACCAAGATCACAAGCAATGAAAGGTGAAGAGCATACTCGGATTAGAAGAGCTTTTAAGTCCCTTAGTGTGTGCTAGTGGTGCTAACACATGTGAGATAAGAAAATTGATTGTTGCAATTAACTAAAGAGATTGAAAGTAAATGCAAATGGACATTTGACTTTGCAATAAACATATGTGTAAATGAATAAATAAAAACAAATAATAATAATAAAGCATTTATTAAATTAACCCGATAAACTAATAAAGCAAAAGACATGCCTTTCCATTTGAAAGGACATAAAATACTGTATTTAAATTGTCACAATGTTGTAATCTAATTCATCATCAAGTTATTAATTTATTATCTTTAAATATGTGTATCAATAGTTCTGGACTATAGCATATGGTATCAGATCCATCTCTCCTCTAATGCTGCACTACTCCAGTCGCGCTTTACCACTCCGTCAGTCTATTGCCACTCCACCAAGCAATCCTCGTCACTCATGTGCTCCTGCAAACTCATTCACCCACACCCTCCATTATTTCATTCCCTCGTGTCCTCCACTCTTCCATTCACTACACACCAGCCTCCATCTCGCATTGCTACTCTCAATTTTTGTGTGCACTAATCCATTTCTCCCCCACTTCAATATCCATATCACCCTCAAACCTAGACAAACTGAGATATTAAATAAATTTTTGGGAACATACCTTCATTGTTTTGTGACAAACAAGAAAAACAAGTGATTCCAATTGTTGCATTTGGATGAATGCTGGTATAACACTACTTACCACACTTCGACTAAAATGACCTTGTTCCAATCATTATATGGATTTGAACCACTCAAATGGAAGGAGTATGTGCTCCTTAACTCTAAGTTACCGATATTAAAGAATCAACTAGAGGAATACCAAAATACCATATAAATATTAAAATAAAATTTAACAAATGCTTAGAATTGAATGAAGCAACAAGCAGACTTGCGAAGATCAGAAAGACAGTTTGAAGGGGGTGACTAGGTGTTTGTAAGACTACAACCTTACAAACAATTAACTCTTAAGCAGCAAGGCAAGAAAACGTTGGCTCCAAAATTCTATGGACCATACCATATTAACAAGAAAACTAGTTCAATTGCATATGGGTTGAAACTACCAAAAAATTGTAGAATTCACAATGTGTTTCATGGCTCTAGTCTGAAAAAGGTATTATGGAAGCATCAAGTACCATAATAAAAAATAACTATATTGGAAGAAGAAGGATGAGTGATCTGTAATATCCCCAATCTGATATTAGGATATCCTAACTCAATCACAAAGATCAAAATCGAATAAATGGAAACTAGGTGCAAGATCTATCTTTTACAAGCCAAAATCTACTTGTTTCCAACTCGCTCCAAATGGTATCAAACCCAAACTATTTTCTGATATGAAAAAATGGATAAGTTTCATAACCTGTAAGGACTTAGATAGGGTCAGACCATAAGGATTTACTTCGACAACTTGCACATTTGAGAGTACATCACACCTGGGTAGATCATTTGGGTAGACCCAAATGACCGGAGGAAATTTTCCCAGGAATTATGTGGGAATATTATGCTTCTGGTGAAATACTAGAATTAAATATACATCAGCAAGGTCATACATTTAATTCTTGGAGGCGCTCACTCATATTCATAAACAAAAAGTAGAAATTCTAGACTAGATGCAAAATCGAACTTTAGGAGAGTAAAATTGCATATTTACAAACAATTCCTAATGGAACTAGAGGCTCTCAAATTTATGTTCTAACTGTTAAATTTTGAGCATTAATTCACAATACTCTAGGATCTTCACTGAGAGAATAACATGTACAGTATATCAATGCATAACAATTACAATAAGCATGACAAGCATCACAACAATCAAAAGCATGAGAGACAAGAGACACGGAGTTTCCATGGGGAAAACCTTAAGGTGAAAAACCCCACAACTTCCTCAGAGATAGAGAGAGCAATGGCTCAACCAAAGTACAACCAAAATACACTGAGATAGTCTACTAGTAGCAGATGATCCTCCTCCTCACTAGTGCACCACTTTCTGAGTGAGAGAGATATACTTTTCCGAATGATCTAAATAGAGATCACCTAATCTCTATTTATACTAATCTATTTTCCTAGTGACCTTATGGGGTCGACTTGTCTAGCTAGGTACATACACATTATAATATATATATTTCAGGGCCGACCCCACACATGGTGGTCTAATAACCCATCGGCAAGTACACACACTTGCGACACTTGTCAATCCACATGACGACACTTCCTTATAGAGGAATAACACATCTATAATAAGGGTACAATAAATATATATGAAATACATAGATGAAATACATTCCGAAGTTACATATACATCAACACTCCCTCTTAACTAGGAAGGTATTTCTCGACACAGATCTGCTAGACAAGTCTTCTTCTAGGGATCATCATCATCGATGCATCGTCATCGTCATCATCACTATTGCTGCTATCTCAACCAATATCTAACTCTACTCGTCATAGGAAGTTCTACAAAACCAGTCCTTTTTCATACTGGATGTAGGCCCACCACCTACAGGTCTTCGTCATCACTGGCCATACTTTGGAATCCTCGGGACTTATTACGTGCGTCACAAAACCTCGAAAGAGCATCCCAGGCTGTTACAAGCACACGGCTCTACCTATAGGATCTCCCAGGGCCATATTAAATGTGACCTCACCACAAAACCTCGCAAGAGCATCCCAGGCTATTACAAGCACACAAATCTACCTATAGGATCTCCCAGGGACAGATTATATGTGGTCACCACAAAACCTCGCAAGAGCATCCCAGGCTGTTACGAGCACACATCTCTACCTATAGGATCTCCCAGGGACAGATTATATGTGGTCATGGAAAAACCTCGCAAGAGCATCCCAAGACTTATTACGGGTACATAGCCCAACCTATTGGATCTCCCAGGGACATATTATATGCCATAGGACAAAACCTCAAAAGAGCATCTGCCAGATATCCCAGGGCCAGATTATATGCCATAGGAAAAACCTCAAAAGACTATCTGCAGATCTCCCAGGGCCAAATTATATGTCCTCCCAGAGCAAAACCTCGAAAGAGCATTTGCCAAATATCCCAGGGCCAAATTATATGCCATAGGCAAAACCTCGAAAGACTATCTGCAAATCTCCCATGGCCAAATTATATGCTCATCTGCACAACACGGCCATAGAGTATCAGCCTGATACTCACCATACATCATACTGATGTACACATGATCATCTTGATCATCATCACTGCAACATCCTGCTGCATGTCATCTAGAGCAACATCCTGAAGCTCGTCATCCATGATCATCCTGATCATACAATGCATCTACCTGATGCATACCAAGTATCTACCTGATACATATCATCATACATGATCCACCTGATCATACAGTGTATCCACCTGATACAAATACAAATACATGATACATATCACCATACATGATCCACCTGATCATGCAATGTATCCACCTGATACATATACAGATACATGGTCCAAGCATCCAACATGATGCATATACAAAATACATACAAATGATCCTACTGATCATATCCAGCATCCAACATGATGCGTACATACATATAAATGATCCAACTGATCATATCCAGCATCCAACATGATTCATACATACATATAAATGATCCAACTTATCATATCCAGCATCCAACATGATGCATACATACATATATAAATGATCCAACTAATCATACAAAGCAGAAACCAGAACATCATCCTGATGCTCATCATCCAGCGCTTACATCCACGGCCATGTGAAGGATCCTCCTTCCAACATGCTTGGAATGGCTTCATCAAATGTGTCCATCACTTCTTCCTCGAAGTGTCATCAATCTGAAGAACACCAAGCCTCTCTCTGAAGTACTCGAACTTCACCCTGGCTAGTGGCTTCGTCAACACATCTGCAATCTGCTCATCCGTCGCAACATACAGGAGCTTCATAGCTCCTCTCTGCACCATATCCCTGATATAGTGATATTTGATCTCTATGTGTTTCGACCTATCATGAAACACTGGGTTCTTTGACAGATTCACACAACTCTGGTTATCACAGAAGATACCAATAGCATCCAACGGGAGATCAAATAACTCAAACAGTAGCTTCCGTAGCCATACTGCCTCACAACTAGCTGAACAGGCTGCAACATACTCTGCCTTAGCTGTACTCAGTGCTATGCAGGACTGCTTCCTGCTAAACCAAGAGATCACACCTGATCCCATACTGAAGCAGCACCCAGATGTGCTCTTCCTATCTGCAGCACTGCCAGCCCAATCCGAATCAACATAACCCTGCAGGTTAAACTTTTGATTCACTTCATACTTGATCCCATAATCCACTGTACCCTTCAGGTACCTCACAGCATGCTTTACCGCAACCAAATGAACACTCCTCGGATCTGTCAGGAACTGACTCAATGTGTTCACCGCAAAGCAAATATCTAGTCTCGTGTTCGTCAGGTACATCAAGGACCCATCTGACGATACATAGAGACATCAACCGGCTCAGATGAAGCATCACATAGAAGATTCATATTCAATGCCATAGGTGTGGACATGGCCTTGCAATCCATCATCCCGAATCTCTTCAGGATATCTACTGTGTACTTCCCTTGACCAAGGAAGATCCCACCTGCACGCTGCCACACCTCCATACCTAGGAAATAATGCATCATTCCCAAATCTTTCATATCGAACTCGGTAGCAAGCTTCCTCTTAGTATCTGCAATCAATCTGTCATCTCCTGTTACAAATAATTCATCCACATACAGGAGTAGAATCACAGGATCCCTTTCCTCAACCTTGTAGTAAAGGTTGGAATCCACTTTACTCTTGGTAAAGCCCAAACTAGATAGGAAACTGTCCATCCTACCATACCAAGTTCTGGGAGCTTGTTTCAAGCCATACAAGGCTTTCTTCAATCTGCACACATATGACTCCCTGTCATGTATTTCGAAACCGAGTGGCTGCTCCACATATACTTTCTCTTCAACTACACCATTCAAGAAAGCAGTCTTGAAATCCATCTGGTGTATCTTCTATTTCATCACTTTTATATTTCTCTATGCTGCCATCTGCAGCATGCTTGATCTGATAGATTCATATGGAAGTCATAACAAAACTTCCCTTCAGTTCTTGGGACTACATCCCAAACATCATTCTTCATGATCGACTGATCATGGCATTCCGTTTCTTCATCCCAGATCCTGGGAACTTCAATATCTTCAATAGATATCTTTGTTGCTGAAACAAATGTTGTAGTCCTTCTTTTGTAGGTGAAGATATACGGTCTTTCCCACAAAACAAGTTAAATTGCATGATTAGAAACATTTCATAATTTTTAGAACAAAATTATTTACACATAAAGAAATATGTCATGCAGTCATGCAGTTATCTTATCCAATGCTTCAATACAACATTTATCCATGTTCCATAACTTTCTAGATGCCTTCCAGTCTCTACCAAAATATTGTTAAGAGTTTGCACTACTCCCAACATGTCAGCAAAGAGGTTTCATTCTAGATAAGTAGCAATGGAATGTTGTACAGTGCCATAGGCCACTTACCCAACACATGCATATTAGTATTATATTGTTCATTAATGCAATCATTCTAATATGCACAATACATATCCTAAGTCTAGGAACATGAGCATATACATCATTGAAAAATTTTATTTAAGCAAACAAATATGCAAGAAATGATAATTAAAATACTTATCTTTGTTTGTTTGTTGGGTGGACTCCCTCTAAGTCTTTGCTTCCTTGCAGGAGCTGCTGGAGTCCTTCTACACCTTTCTATTGTGGAATGTAGAGAGATGGACAACTCCCTCTGAATATCTGCACCCTTGCAGAAACCACTGGAGTGTGCTCCCTCTTGATCTTTGCTTCCTGGATTACCTGTTCTTGAACTCATATTCATCCTTGATCCCTATGCATGCTTATTAGTATCATGATTGTGTTATCCTTATGATCTCATACAAAATCATATATTCATTAGTATACTATTAAAACACAATAATCTCAAGCATGTATAGTCATGATCATTTCAAACAGAAATAATAAGAATTAGCATTCAAGGTTTATATAGGACTCTTATGGTTAGTCATATCATAAGAAACATAACATGTCTAAACCTATAATTACTCAAACCTATGACTCTTCTAGTTAGTCATATCATTAATTAAGGTAAGACACATAATATGCATATACCCATGATTATTCAAACTTATGACTTTATGAACAATCATCATCAATCATGCCATGCATACTTATATGATAGATCCTATGATATAAGAAACACATACCTGGTCACCATATTTGCTAGTTATGTCTAGAAATGTGTTCTTGTTCTCTTCAATGACCTGCATAACTCATTAGTTAAATTTTGCAAAAACAAATTATACATACATCTATGTGATCCATGACTATGGATGAATCTTTGTGTTTATGTCACCATGGCATGTTCAGGTTGTCCCTTCAATTTGTACAAACCTCCCTCTTGCTCTCCAATCACTACGGCATCATCTATGGTCTTTCCCTTTGGCCACATTAGGACTTGGCCATCCACAAATGCAACCCTCATACCTTTTGCATCCAATGCAGAGATGGAGAGTAAGTTCTTCTTGAGCCCAGGTACATAAAGGACTTCTTTCATCTTCAAAGATTTTCCAGAATCTAGGTTGTAGGAGGCTTCACCACTTCCTTTGATTGGGTATTGATAATCATCCCCAAGTTTCACCTTATGGGGTGATTCATTTTCAGATAGATTCACAAAAGATTCCTTAAACCCAGTCATGTGTTTGGAAGCCCCACTATCAATCAACCAATCGTTACAACCATGGGAGATAGTGCCTGTGAGAGCAAAGATTAGAACATACTCTTCTTCACTTGATGAGTCATCATCACTTTCTGCCCTAGCCTTCTTCTTTGGAGGTTCATCATCCTCGGCAACATGAGCATGGAACTTTCTTTTGTTGCCCTTCTTCTTCTTGCTGAAGTTGTTGTTATTATCCCTTTTGTTCTTGGGACAATCTGAAGCAAAGTGACCCTTCTCATTGCATGTGAAGCATCTTAGATCCTTCTTATTCTTTTGATAGGATCTTTTGTAGCGAGAGTGCTCCTTCTTGGGATTGCTTCTTTTGGTGTGAGTTGCGAGAGCTTGATCTTCACCTCCCATCTTTTCCTCACGAGCTACAAGTCTAGATTCTTCTTGAGAGAATTCCTCCTATGGTTTACTGAAAGAGATCAATTTCTTTCTTGCAAAGATTCCTTGAATAAAGGAGTCCCATGACCTAGGTAGGCCATTCAGAGTGGTCATAACAACTTCACCATTTTCCACTACTTCATTCACCGCTTCAAGTTGCTCCTTAATATGAGAAACCTTGGAGAAGTAAGATTGAATGGTTTCTCCATTCAACATCTTGACCCCTTTCAATTGATTCCGTAGAGTCATCTTATGATTTATGTTCTTCCCTTCAAATAGCTTGGTCAAAGAGTCAAACATCTCCTTGGGTGTCTTTAGAGAAGACACATGGGGTATGAGATGGTCATTGATAGAATCAGCAATGATTCTCTTTGCCTTGACCAAGTTCTTCTTATGCAATACCTTGGCCTCTTCATCCTCTAGGATAGGGATGTCTTCTTTTATATATGAGTCCAACTCATTCTCTTCCAGGATTAACCCAATCCTATACTTCCAAGCTCGGAAGTTATCAGCCCCTTCAATCTTATCCTAAAGCTTGGTGTGGTGAGACATCTTAAAGAGTACTTCAAATGGAAATAGAAAAGATTTAGGTCTTACCACTTGAAATGCTAAAAACTAGATCTGGTCCCGGATTAGGGTTTGTTGGAAAAACCCTAAAAATTCAAAATGTGAATTTCAATTTTCTGAAAGGATAGAAAGATGCGCTTTGATGAGCTGATCATCCTGGTGCATTCAGAATTTGAGATCAGCAAATTTTTACCCTTCAGATTTGTCTTTTTGTCCTCCCGGGTTCACTGGGGAGAGCCCTGAATTAGGGTTTGAGTTTCCCGGAGATCTACCCAGCCAAAAATCTCGATCCAAAGCTCTAATTTTTTATTTTTGCAAGGAGCTTCCAGCTATGTCTTTAGATTTCAGAAATTGTTATTTTTGTGGAAACCCTAATTTTTAGGGCCAAATCTGAAAATGCTCGGAATTGAATTCTGATTGGACAGATAGATGAGCCTTGATGAGTAGAGTCAATCTACTATACTTCGTTTCCAAAATCTATGGAGAGAAACCCAATAAACAAGAAACTCAAGTTTCCATCACTGCAAAATGTCTTCTTCTCAGGTTAGCTCTGATACCATGTTAAATTTTGAGCATTAATTCATAATACTTTAGGATCTTCACTGAGAGAATAACATGTACAGTATATCAATGCATAACAATCACAATAAGCATGACAAGCATCACAAAAATCAAAAGCATGAGAGACAAGAGACACAGAGTTTTCGTGGGGAAAACCCTAAGGTGAGAAACCCCACAACTTCCTCAGAGATAGAGAGACCAATGGCTCAACCAAAGTACAACCAAAATACACTGAGATAGTCTCCTAGTAGCAGATGATCCTCCTCCTCACTAGTGCACCACTTTCTGAGTGAGAGAGATATACTTTTCCGAATGATCTAAATAGAGATCACCTGATTTCTATTTATACTAATCTGTTTGCCCAGTGACCTTATGGGGCTGACTTGTCTAGTTAGGTACATCCACATTATAATATATATATTTCAGGTTCGACCCCACACATGGTGGTCTAATAACCCATCGGCAAGTACACACACTTGTGACACTTGTCAATCCACATGACGACACTTCCTTATAGAGGAATAACACATCTCTAATAAGGGTACAATAAATATATATGAAATACATAGATGAAATACATTCCTAAGTTACATATACATCAACACTAACACATTTTCAGGGTCCTATTACATCCACATTTACTATATGTAACTTCATATTGATTATTAGAAGCACAATTGATAGAGGAATTAAGCCACCCTTAATATATGTCAATTACAATCAGTGATTTGCACATAGGAGCATGTAAACATTGAGAATGGATGCAAATGGAAGGAAGGGAACACTTTTATTAAATTTTATGTAGATATTACATCTGATAATTCATTAAGTATTTCTATGTTGCAGAAAATTCAATATAGGACTGAAAATAGGAAGCTCAAAAGCGTAAGAAGAAATATAGGAATATTGTCTTGAGAACAGGGCATATCCCTGCATAAAACTCAAACTCTCGTTGGGGAAACTTATCTTCAGAATTTCAATTTGACCTTTGATATATGTCCACGACCTGATACAGATGTATATTGGCCCAATATAATCTCCAATGAAACCACCATTTCCTTCAAGTGCACCACCATCAACAGATCACACCAAACTGTAAACTAGCTCTAGGAAAAAACCACTAAATTGGAAGTTGCTACTAACACCGACCCAAACTCCTAACCAATGCAAACCAATGTGCTGCAAAAAATTGAAATCCTATTCTACTATTGCAATGATTCTCAATGAGATGGACAGGGTGTCCAACTCCTCAATTACTAGTTGAATTAGCATTCAACTAGCTACAATGGATAGAGGGGCACATCTCCCTACTACTGCAAGGGGTACATCTCCCTACTGCTGCAAGGGGCACATCACCCAAGATTCTAAAAATCACAAAGCTCTTCAAGACAAATGAACAAAGTGGAAAAATATGTGAACTGAGACGGTCATACCTCTTTTATAACTCTTCATTTACCTTTTCTTTCCTTCTAGAGTTTTGTCATGAAAATATCAATAAAATAATAATTAATACTATTTTCATGAGAGAATAGAAGTTAGCCCCCCCTTTCTAATTCAAAATCAGGAAAAGCTTTCCTAGATTCCTTGCTTACTTTCTTGACAGTTACTAATCATTTCTCTGCCTTTATTAGCAAAATCTGGAAACTTTTTCCCTTCCACCTTTTTGCTGCATTTCCACTTTTTAGTTGTTTTTCCTGCTTCTTAGCTTCTTTTCCATATTTTTATCTTCTTTTCTCCATATTTCTTGAGGGAGATAACTCATATGTCTTATCTATGTTCTTATCCGCCCTCTTGAGCCACCTAGATCAATTCCAACTCATAAACAAATATTAGAAAATTAAATATTCAGAATTGTGGTCCTACATCACCCTTTCATGATTTGATTTGTTTTTTAGCAGAAAAAAACCGTACTACTGGTATTCATTAAAGTGAATCAAATAGTACAATAAGTGCATAAATCATGCAGCAGATTTATGTTCAAGTGTTCAACAAGATATAAAAACATCAAAATTCTGAAGATAAACAAAAATTTCAAGCTCCCATCATTTACACAAGGTAACTATATGCCAAAATTAATTCCCTGATTAATTAATTAATTTCCACTTGAACACATGGGAATCTAATGTGCTAATGGTTTCTCCATGGTGATATCAAAATGGGGACATTACATGATCCTAGAACCTGAAAGCATACTAGCTATTAAGGAAAAAAAGCTTTATTCTAGGAATGTAAAAGAGTATCTTATTAAATGGAGGAATTTTCTAGAAGAATATTCATCATGGGAAACCGAAAGATTCTTTCAACACATCATTATCTACCCTTTCTTTGAGGACAAAGAAATTCTTAAGGAGTGAGCAATGTAATAAACATATATGTAAAGGAATAAATAAAAACAAATAATCAAATAAAAGCAAATAATAATAATAAAGCATTTATTAAATAAACCCAGTAAACTAATAAACCAAAAGATGTTCCTTTCCATTTGAAAGTACATGAAATACTTTATTTAAATGGTCACAACTTTGTAATCTAATTCATTATCAAGTTATTCATTTATTATAAAATTATTTTTTTTAAATATGTGTATCAATTGTTCTGGACTATAGCAAAAGTCAACTCTAAAAGATGCTAATGGTGCTTGCTAACAAAATGCTAATGAAGTAAAGTGTGCAATGGAGGTATTTCACACTTCTCACTTGTTTTTGATTCACCAAGCTCACATGAAGTGCAAGGTGAAGAGCATACTTTGGGAGATTAGAGTCTTAGGTCCTTGCTTGTGTGCAACAGTGGATTACACTACTTTTCCTAAAACATGGAAAGTGAACAAAGAACAAAATATGTCTTGAATACTAATGACAACAATGAGTCCCGTTGAAAGCCTCAAAGTTGGATACCTAAGTAGATTTCAAGACGGAATAACTCTTTTCTCCCTAATCTTAGTCTAAGTGGGATAATTACTAAAGAAAAACTAACTATTGTAAGTTAATTTACTTATGGTTCATTAGTAATCAATCATTGGGACTGCAAGATTGTATGCAAAACTGATAATAATAAAAATAAATGACAATAGCACGAAAAACAAAAAAATAGACGTGCACTAGCACAGAAAATACAACCACTGTTGCACAGTAGCGCGATTATAACATGTCGAGGTTGCGATAATAGAACAAATTACTGTGCAAACAAGGGTCTATTAATGTGCGTGAGTAGCGTGACTATCGAAGCGAAATCAATGTAGGTAGCGCACTCAGGGCGCCAATATCCCCGCAAATGTGTAAATAGAAATACCATCCAAGAGGAGGATGAATTCTAAGAATGAAAGGTATGGACCGCTTCACCTGTACAAGACAAGCACCTAGATTCATCAAATAAAAACCTAGTTAAAGAGAAATGAACAAAAATATAGTGGAGTCGCCATAAATACTGTTGTGAAAAAATTTGCACAAAGGTGTGTAGCCCTTCCCACTTTTGGGTAAAGCCTTTGAGGTTTTCAACAAGGCCCAATATTGTACTACAGAAAGCAAATGTGAATGACCCAAAATTGATCCTATAAGGTTCTTGTTAACAAAACAAAATAAAAATAAAACAAAACTTGAAAATAACTTGAAAGAGAGTGAGAATATGAAAACCACAATAAGAAGCAAATGTTAGAACCAATTTAGATTGTCAAATGGTCAAGTTGTTACATGTAGTGTCACCCGGGAGGTGTTGGATTCAAGGGAAACCAATAATCTCCCTTAGGGAGGTCCTTTTTTCCACACTAAATGCTAAATAACTTGAAAGAACAATGGGAGAAACACTTTCCCCTTGGAGGAAGGTAGTAAGGGATCTTGAAAAATGGGAAGAGGCGGAAGAAGTTCCAACACAATTCCAACAACAGAACCTTGCTCTAATTTATCCTTACTAGATACATGCCCATGGCTTCTTTTTATAGGCCAAGAGGTGGCCAAGAAACAACTAGATCCAAATGTGGACTCATTAACTCCATGATCTAGCTCCAAAGTACACAAAGGGGGGCCATTCAATGAACCCAAGTACATGAGGATCCAAATTCGAATTCTTGGAGGTAATGGAGCCTTGATGAGCCTTCAATGTGCCACAAGTAGTTTTGGTCCTGCTATTTTGACAGTCGCACGAATTTCGAAGTAAAATCTGCGCTAGTATAGCGCGGGGAAAGAACTGATAATACGCGTTGTAGCGTGGTCTATCGCGGGTGTAACCGTGCTACCTCTTTTTTTTTAATGTTTTTTGGCGTTTTTGAACTCATGCTGATTTTTGTATCTAATGAGGATGTTTTCAATGGGATGAATGTTATATGTTGATGATGCCTTACTACAACATTAACCAACATATCGCATATGTGCGAAATTTAAGTGTTAACAATATGCTTCAATGCAATAATATCACCATACATGATATGATATGAAAAACTATCCACATCGTTACCATAATACATTGCTTTTAAAATATAAGTGGCGCACCACCATTAAGACACATTAATCAATTCTAAACATTGATGGTGCACATGCAACATACCAATGCACTCGAACATTGCATCCTTACATCCAAAAGAGAACTAACATAATTGTACACTATTTTTTTAAATGACGAACGATGTGATAATAATATAGACAAATGCAACACGGACTGCACCGCCCAACTAGATGTTCTTATTTAATTTCTAAGCTTTTCTAGTGCACTTATAAAATCCCTAAGCATCGTTATCGGTGCTTCTAAATATTATCAAATGCAACAATATGTCACAGATTATTGTAAATTTTTTAGTTTTTTTCAGTGCATTTATCATTTTCGAATGCACTGTGACCAGTGCACAAGCATATAATATTGCACACCGCTAAAGGTGTGTGGGAAGCTTTTTATGCTTTCCTAGTGCATTTTTAATAGTAATTAGCACCGTTAACAATGCATCCTAATATTATCAAGTGCACTTAGTGAATGTGACTCTAATGTTTATTTTTGTTTTTCTTCAATATGTATTTACTATTTGGAGGTATCATGGTTAATGTTTAAATAGTTCATAAAGAGCACTAATCAACAAAGGCATTATTTATAAACTCTTCATTTTGTTGGTGCATTTGTAATACTAGGATTCATTGATAACTAAGGCTTATGTATATTCAATTGAGCACACATATTTTTCAATGCATTGGTGTTAATAGTGTGCTCATTAGATATTAACCCACCATTAATGGGGTAAAATTGCACAAAAAACATATTGTTCATGGTGCACCTCAATTTGTTTGGGGCAAACCAAATGACTTGACCAAATATGAATATTTTCAACCATTTTGCAACAAAAAATTACCAATCCATCAGTAAAATGAAGGACGGGAGAAATTTAACAACTAGGTAGCACTGATGACAGGATAGTTGTACAATGATGTTATGCACTAGTTCTTATGTGTTCTCAAGAATTTAAATGAAGTGTAAAAATAAAATTATCAATCAGTAATGTGTTTTATTCTACCCTGGCCCAATGCACTTGATTGTATGTCACATAGGTGCTCTTTCTTCTAACAAGTGCATCGTTAAGGTATTATAAAAAGTGCTAGAGTGGTGTGCAATTATTGAAAACACCTCGGTGTTATTCGACCGTGGTGCACTGGGTAGTTTGTGGAAGTTTAAAAAAAATATCAAACTATTTTTTTGTCTATCGATGAACTTGATGGTGTGCCATATCCATATGTGCATTGGTGTCTTTGGTGATGTGAAACACCCCAATTGGTTTATAAATAGTGTTAAAATAAAATAAAATAAAGGTGAAACACATCGGTTCATATATTTTATCATACTTTAGTGCTTCATGTTTTCTGATGCACCGATGCTCTACAAGAAATATTGAGCATCGATGTGTGTCTGTGTGTGTGTGTCACAATGTTTAGATTTATAATTTCTTTAATAAAAAAAGGTATATTTTTCAAAAATATTTGATGGGAGTTTGTGTTTCATGTTGTAATGTACTAGTGTGTTATGTCAGTGTAGATGCAACGCGAAGTCTAGGAAGATATACAAATAGACATATTTTTTAATTCAAGAATTAAATATTTTGAAGTTGGTGGGTGTAATATTGTTACACATTGTTGCTTCCTATATAGTAGTGCACTGGTGGATGTTTTCCATTTAAGAGCACTAATAATAAAATCTCCACTAAATCCTATTCCTTCTCGCCTCTGCTATAAATGGACAAACCAAAAATTTTGGGGGGAGGTTCTACAAAAACATTCACTAGAAGGTGTTTTCCTTGTAGTTATTAAATTGCCATCTAGGGGAGTGATGAATATCACACACTTGTCAGCATATTGACATACACAAATGTAGATATACTGGCATTCTTTATTGAGGATGTTGATATATCAATGTATACAAAACAACGTAAAAACTTAAGTAAATTTTAAGAGGACCATTTTCTTGACAGGCTTGATTTGAATGTGTAAAAGTCATTTTTTGACCCCAAATTTTGTTATGCCATCTTGGTCCATTTTATAGAGAAATGTTGGCATAGAGAAATGTTCATTGAGAAAAAAACGTATTGAGAGAATGGAATAAAATGAAAGATTAAGCATGAGAAGTTTAATATATGTACACATTGTAGAGAATTTCAACAAAATCGGTTGAAGGTGAATCATTTCAATTTAGTGGTTGAGGTCACTGAAAGGTCAAGTGTTGAATACTATGAGGATAAATTGATGCAAGGTCAAGGAATTTGGGTTGGCCTCAAGATCAAATAATTGAGAATGACTGGAATAAGGGTTGAGTTGGGAGAGAGAATTGGTCCTCAAGAAGAATTTTTTGGGAAAAGAATAATGTACTTAATAGACTATGGAACAAGAATGAAGAAGATTAGTTGATGTAAGAAAAAGAGTGACAATGTGATTTGATTACAAAGGCTAAATAGTATGAATAGGGAAGAGATTTTTTGAACTTTATAGCTATAATAATATAAACTATGTTAAAAAAATAATTGCATGACCAAGGGTGCTTGGTATATCGGAGGAAGTAATCTTTATTTAAGGCAAAAAGGACTTAAAAAATCCTCATATAATTTTAGGTATACCTTAATGCATGTAATCTATAAAATAATGAGAAATTGTTTTGTTATGAATCTTAATTCCATTTTGTATTTATATTCTATTATTTTTTTTGTAATATCTTATCTTAGACTATCACACAAGGCCTTGTTATGAATTTTCTGATGGATTATGGTCTTGGATGTGGACATATTATCTCATAAACCATGTTGTTGTTGTAATACTGACTAGGTTTCACATGGTCCTAGATGTTCACATGTTTTCTTATGCATTAATGTCTTTGTGGGCATGTCTTCGTATGCATTAATGTCTTATCTAAATTGAGTAATTTAAAAAGAATATAAAATTAATGTTTAGGCTATGATCAATACTTTAAATCACTGCATATTCCCTCTAATGGGGATATTTGGCCTCCAATGGTGATATAGGTGCTCTTAGGAGATTTTTCACATAAGGGATGGGTTTGGGGGACTTGAGTATTGTAAGGAGAAGAAAACAAAGGAATTAGGATATAAATGAAGCTTATAAGGCTCATGATGGGTCATGGAAAAAGCTTCAAATCATCACATGGGCCCTCTAAAGGGGATATTTGGTCTCCAAGTGGAATACACTTGCTCTTATAATTTCTTGGACCACAACATACACTCTTTGAAGTGGACCTTAGGCATACATGTGGGATATGGGAATGATTATGATTTTTTACATAGTAGGGATGGGAATCAAGGCCTCAACCATAATCAAAGGAGGAAACAAGGTCCTTACACCATAAATGGATCTCTAAGGCTCAATGGCCATGAACATCACCTCAAAACAAAACACAGACCCTCTATAGGTTTTCTTTGGCCTCGTAATGGAATATGGATACAGTTATGAAGCTAGCTTATGAATTAGGAATGAGTATTAATGCATTGGCCATGGTCAAGGGAGGAAAATAAGGGCTTGGGTCATTGATAAAGCTTATAAGGATAGAGGGCTATTATGATTTTTTAAGCTATAGGGATGGATTTTAGGGCCTTGATTGAGGGAGGAAATAAGGTCATCCATCCCTATGTTAATATTATAGGTTTTATGGTACATGAAATATTACGTAAGTACCTTTGTCCTTGAATAGGATATGGGAACCATTAGGAATTTTATCACACAAGAGATGCCTCTTGGGCCTTTGGCATAAAATGAAGCTTCTATGGCCATGGTCCCTGAAATTGGCCTCAAACCACCATACAAACCCAATACATTATCTTCTTGGTGGGGAGTGTGCATCATTAAGGTGTGGTTCTTGGGGATTTGACCATGTTTGATGAAGGAAAAAGGGCATGTATGATCTAAATTAGTATTCTAGGGATCATAATATTTGGTCTTTAAATCAGATATGGGCACCATTTGAAAGTTATAGACAGAATGGATGGGTATTGAAACTTTGACCATGGTCATCAAAGAAAATAAAGGGTCTTAATACCTTTATAAATATTTTAAGGCTCATGATTCATGAATGAGTTGTTGAACCAATGCAAAGGCCCTTTAGAGGGGATATTTGGTCCCCAATTGAAACATGGGTGCCATTAGGAGGTTTTATACGCCAAGAATGGGTCTCTAGGTTTTTAGCAAGGTAAGAAGAGAAAATAAAGGGCCTCAATTTGTATATAAATATTTTAAGTATATGGCCCATGATCATGGCTTGAAAGCACCACATAAGTCATCTAAAAAGGATCTTTAACTTTGAGTAGGATAACGATGCCTATAGGAGGTTTTTCATACTATCGAAGGATCCTACAGTAGTGACCATGGTAAGCATAAAGGGACAAATGTATAGTAGTTTATAATGACAATGTGTCAATATGGGTAATGAGAGAGAATTAATGTGTATAAAAGATGAATAGGGTCATTATTTGCAACATTTTAATTTTGATCCTTGGAATATGTCATAATAGATTATTTACAAATTGTAAATATATGTTTATAATGATGAAATTTGATCAATGAGAGATTAAATAAAAGATCTGTATTGTAAATGTTGTAAATATGTTTGTATGGATTCTTAATGTAGAGCTCAAGACTAAGTCCCAATTAGTGAATGGCTAGACATGTAAATGTTGTAAAAATAATTAAATATATGTAAATATTAATACTCAAATATAATATATAATGGATGAAGATGGCATAGCTATATTTAGGGTGAAAATTTTACTTTTACACATTGAAATCAAGTTTTTCAAGAAAATCATCCTCTTAAAATTTACTTAAGTTTTTGCGTTGTTTTGTAAACATTGATATATCAACATCCTTAGTAAATAATACCAATATATCTACATTTGTGTATGTTAATATGCGAACAAGTGTGTGATATTCATCAGTCCCCTAAATAGAAACTACATAACTACAAGGAAAACACCTTCTACTGAACGTTTTTGTGGAACCTCCCTAAAAAATTATAATTTGTCCATTTATAGTAGAGGATTTAGTGGAGGTTTATTATCATGGAAAACATGCACTGGCGAACTATTATGTAGGAAACACCAATTCCTAACAATATTACACCCACCAACATCAAATATTTTGTTCTTGAATTAAAAAATGTATATTTGTGTATCTTCCTAGACTTTTCAGTGCATCTACATTGACATAATGCACCAATACATTACAACATGAAAAGCAATGAATGCTATCAAATATTTTTTTTTAAATATAACTTTGCTTACTAAACAATTATATATATAAACAAATGTGATGTGTGTGTGTGTGAACCAATGTGTTTCACCTTTTTTTTTTTTTAACACTATCTATAAACCAACCGATTTTTTCACGTTAGTAAACAAACCGATGCACTTATGGATATGGCACACCATCAAATTCAATGGTGGACAAAAATTTAATTTGATATTATTTTAAACTTCCACAAACTACCAAATGCACCACGATTTGATAACAACATTAAGGTACCTTCGTAAATTGTGCACTGCTCTAGCACTTTTTATAATACCTTAACAGTGTGCTTGTTGGAAGAAAGAGCACATGTGCAACATACACTCAAGTGCACTGGGCTAGGGTAGAATAAAAAAAATTATCGACTGGTGATTCATTTTCACAATTCATTTCAATATTTGAGAACACATCAAAACCGGTGCATGGCATCAAATGTACAATTGTCTCATCATCAGTGCTACCTACTTGTTAAATTCCTCCTCTCCTTTGATTCGTCGATGGATTGGGAATGTTTTTTTTGCAAAACAGTTGAAAATATTCATCTTAGGTCTATGTGGAAACCATGCCTTGGCGGTTAGCAAGAGAGAAGGTAAAGTGTTTCTTACCTACTCGTTTACTATTTTAGCAAATTAAAATTTGAAATCTAGTTGTAATTTGCCATATTTTCAAAAACATTTTAAATCCCATGTTGTGCATCCAAGTCGTTTGGTTCTCACAAAACAAATCAATGCACCATGTTAGTAAATAGGATGCACCATAAATGGTTTGTTTTTTGGTGCAATGTACCCCTGCTAATGGTGCACTAACATCTAACAAGCACACCATTAACACCAATGCAATAAAATACATGTGCTCAACTAAAGCGCTTTGTAATATATGGAAGCATAGTTATCGATGAGTCGTGGTATTACAGATGCACCTATAAAATGAAGAGTTTATAAAGAACACCCTTGTTTATTTGTGCTCTTTATAAACTACATAAGCACCAACCATGGTGCTTCCAAATAGTAAGTGCACACCAGACAAAAAAAATAAACATTAGACCCACGTTCACTAAGTGCACTTGATAATATTAGGTACATTGTTAACAATGTTAATTAATATTAAAAATGCATCACGAAAGCATGGAAAGCTTCCCATACCCATTCCTTTAGCTTTGTGCATTATAATATTGTTGAGCATTGGTCACAATGCTTTCATATATGATAAATGCACTGGAAAAACTATAAAATTTACAATAATCCATGACATCTCGTTGCATTAAATAATATCCATAAGCACTAACAATGGTGCTTAGGGATATTGTAACTGCACCAAAAAAACCTAGAAACTAAACAAGAATATCTTGTTGGGCAATGCATTGTATTAAATGTATGCACCATCTGCATTACATCTGTCTATTATTAGCACCTCATTCTTCATTTTCAAAAATAGTACGATTATGTTGGTGCTCTTTTCGATGTAGGGATGCAACGTCCCAATGCATCAATATGTTCCATGCGCATTGCTACTCTCGATTTTCGTGTGCACTAATCCATTTCTCCCCCACTTCGATATCCATATCACCCTCAAACTTGGATAGATTGAGATATTAAATAAATGTTTGGGAACATACCTTCATTGTTTTGTGACAGACAAGCAAAACAAGTGGTTCCAATTGTTGCACTTGGTTGAATGCTGGTATAACACTACTTGCCACACTTCAGCTAAAATGACCTTGTTCCAAGCATTATATGGCTTTGAACCACTCAAATGGAAGGAATATGTGCTCCTTAACTCTAAGTTACTGGTATTAAAGAATCAACTAGAGGAATACCAAAAGACCATCTAAATATTAAAAGAAAATTTAAGAAATGCTCGGAATTGACATCTCGTTGCATTAAATAATATCCATAAGCACTAACAATGGTGCTTAGGGATATTGTAACTGAACCAAAAAATCCTAGAATCTAAACAAAAATATCTTGTTGGCCAATGCATTGTATTAAATGTATGCACCATCTGCACTACATTTGTCTATTATTAACACGTCGTTCTTCATTTTAAAAAATAGTACGATTATGTTGGTGCTCTTTTCGATGTAGGGATGCAACGTCCCAATGCATCAATATGTTCCATGTGCACCATCAATGTTTATAATTGATTGGTGTGTCTTAACAGTGGTGCACCACCTATATTTTAGAAGCACCATATTATGGTAATGGTGTGAATAGTGTTCCATATCATACCATGTACAATGCTCTTATTTTATTGAAGCACCACTATCAATACATTATATTTCTTGTGATGCATTGATGTTACCAGTGACCTAATTCTAAGAGCATCAATAACAAATATTAAAATTTCACACATAATTAATGTTGTAGCACCGTTGACAATGTACTTTATGTTAATAAAAATTGTCACACTGTCACATCCCCATTTTGACCCTATTGCATTAAAATTGTAAATGATGTAAATATCGCTATTAAATCATGGTGAGGAGCTCAAGGCCAAGGCCCCGCCATTGATTTATCATTTTATGTATCAGCAATTAAAATCGGTGCATATGGTTCTTGTGCTGGACAGGCACAATGTACATTAAGACATCATGTAATTACAAATTTTAATGAAATACCCACAACCAGCTATGCAATGCAACAAAGAGATGGGGGCATGATTTTTAATAAATAACAGGGAGGGAGATTATTCAAACCCTTGAGCCAATGGTGTTAACCCATGTGTCAATGAGAAAACCCATAAACCCTCAACTACCCATTTTGGCTTATGCACCCAATCATTAAATTCTTCCAATAGTTGGTTGAGGTAGTTAATTCCTTGGGAATGGAGAGGTATGGAAGCCAATTTCGTGCATGGGCAAGCAATCAACCTGGAAATTCGTATTTTTGCTTCTTGGGCAAGAAAACACCCACGAAATGGTGCCTAAAGCCATTTTGAACCCATGGCCTTTGCCCTCTCACGCAGTCTGAGCTAGTTGGGCTTTCCCCATCACGTTTTTCACCTTTTCTCCTGCATTTTCCATGCCTGGGAACTCGTTTTCTGTTTTGCACAATGGCTGGGAGAGGAGAACCACAATTTGGGGCTATTATGGAGGTCGTTTTTGCCCCAGAATGTCCATGGACGTTTTTTTGAAAACGGATCTGGCTTCCCAGGGTTGTTCCCCATCTTCCATTTTCATTTTTGAGTTTCCCATGTTTTTCTGAAGCTAATGAAAACCCCATCTTTGGGCATCTCACTGTAAAAAACGTTTCTTCATGCCCAGCACTTATACTTTTGCTGTTATATGCATCCCTGTTTTTGGGTTGAACCTGTGAGCAAGAAATTTGGAGTGGTAGTGGACAGAATTGGCTTGATAAACCTAGTGGGGAAAATAACCTCTCAAGAAGATCAAGAGAGCTGGCTACTCTTCTATGCACACCTTGGACACTCTAGATTGGAAGGTATGGCCTAAGGGACTATGTATTGGTGAAAGGAATACTTCCTTGAGTGGGGTGTGTAGACATTGTGGGTGCCAAGCTAGATAGATCTTGTAGAGGTATCCATTGCTCTGTGCTTGAGCTCACTAGCTTAGCAATTCTTCCTTTCCATTTCCTAGCAGCCTGATAAACCCAATTGCAGATTGGCTTGGCTCATTTTGGTGTGTGTTTGGCTATGTGTGAGTCTGTTGTTCTCAGGTTCCTTGTAGAAATCATGCCCAGCTCGAGGGTGGCAGTTGTATTAAGAGATTGATAAGCACAACTGGCCTATGGTTGGGTGGAACGTTGCAGATGCATAGCTGGTTGCTCAGGGACTACTTTGTTTTAAGATAAGTACTCTCATTTGCTAATTCTATATTGTTTTAATTAATGAATGACATGAATATCTTGAATGTATGATGGATGTGTAATAGAATTTAAATTCTGTTGTGTTTTCAAATATTTATGCATTTGCATATGTCCATCTTCATTTTATATGAATGCTTGTAGATGACTCTAAATTCCGTTGTGTTTAATTACAATATGTGCATGTATATGTCTTCTTATCAATGAGTTTTACTTAATGGATATGAGGCTAGATGTTCGGAACCAGAGTCATGTTCTCTCCCACGCTGGTGTGATGGGTGGGGACGTGACACACACCATGTGTAGTGCTCTTATTTTATTGAAGCACCACTATCGGTGCATTATATTTATTTCAGACACAAATGTTACCAATGTGACTAATTCCGAGAGCACCAATAACAAATATTAAATACAATTAATGGTGGGCATAGTTTTTATGTCGCATTATTTATGATGTTTTTGTTTTGTATTTTGTTATAACATATAACATTTAACATATTTTGTAAGGTAATAACATGTTATAAAATATGTATATTATGTCACTTGTTTTGTTATATATATATATATATATATATATATAGAGAGAGAGAGAGAGAGAGAGAGAGAGTTGATTACATTATCCATTCACATTATGGTATAGATTTGGCCATACATTTCCATATATACCTAAGAGTCTAACTTGAGTAGAAATAATGGATAAGCAACCTCACTGCAACGTTGTCCCCAATGTATGCCAATGCTAACAAAGTAAATCATAACCAATCATCTTGGATACAAAGGCTGACATTGTAAAAATCACAAACATGTTGATGAAGACAAACTAGGTTTTCGACTTTTAAATGTTCCAATTTGTTTCAGCACCAATATAGAATCTATCTCATCAATATGAACTCCAAATGACCATATTAATTTGGGAACATAAGTGTGGTGTTTCCTTTAGGAAACCCTATTACTCTACTTACCCATACCCGACCTTAACCCTTAACAATTATCATCGTCCCATAGACTCCTAAACCTTAATCACTATAACCTTACTGTTTCCTAACCCAAATAACACCACTGACCCCTAACCATTATGAACCCAAGGCCCATGTCCAACCTTATCCACTTAGCCATTATAACTCCACTACCCCTAAACCGTAATCCATAAGCCCTATCCACTACACCAATATGCCTCAAAACATGTTTATTCAATCAAAACAACATTCAACATTTCAACGTGTATAAAACAACACCCTAACATCGATAAAATGATGTTTGCTTAAGAATAATTTAAAGTCAAATCTCCTAGTTAAGTCTCCAAGCTCATCATAATAATACGACATGTAGAAACATTGATAAAGCAATGTTAGTGAGATTTTCTTTCGAGTTAAAGCCAATACCAAGGCCAAAAACAACACAAAGGTTTTCTTTTGAAACTAACATCATAATAAACATCAAATTTTACTCCAAAAATAGGATTATGCTATCTCTTCAAAGCAAATTTGTTATTTATATTTTTTAGGCTCTAGCTTTAGTGGAGATGAAACTAAAAATTAAAAAAATAAAGAATAAAGGGGAAAGTTTTCTATGTGGATGAAATTATATCAAAGAATGTGGGTTGGAAGGCAAAGATGCATCGAGTTAGTGTATCAAATGGAAAATCTATTAGCATTACGTAGAAGATTTCAAGTAAAAAAAAAAATATTGTATAAACCTGCAAAAACTATTTATTTGATTTCATGTATTATATGACACAATCTATAGTTTTTTGTTTTTATCTCGTGATATAATATGTCACTAATTTTAGAATTGGGGAATGTTTTAGTTTTTGTCAAAATGAGGAAAAGGATGCTTTTATTGAGAAGGATAGGAAAGATAGCTAAAAAAAAAGGCAATAACTTATAACTTATAGGATCTAATGCAATAGACTTCTTACATTGTTATCAAGGAAAATTCCATGTTGCTTATACACACAATGACCACATACCATATACCTTTTAAATGAAAAACACAAGAAAAGCACATGCATAACACTTTTACATTTATTCAAATATCTACACAAATGGAAAACAAATACACATATTATAAGACTAAATACTTTGGGAACTTCACTAGTGTACTCATTTTGGAGGGATTACTTCATGCCAAACGTTCCTTTATCATATATTTAAACCTCGCTTCCCAAGATAGTATATTCCCTCACAACTTATTGGAGCCATCTCTAACTCGTTTTTAAACCTTTCACAACATCTCTGTCACCATCTTAATACCACATTTTATATTGTTTATCCGTGAACATTTTAAAATGGTCACTATCCCCAACACCCTCCCATAATGACGATTTTGAAGACTTCTGGCAGTCCTTCCCAATGCAATTTATCTCGATCCAGTTCCAAAAGTATTTGAACACGAGATCCTTACAAGCTCAATCTTCATACTTGCCTCACTTGTCATGGCACTAGAAAAGTTAGAAAAGTTCTTAATTAGTGGCATGTTTGGTTTGGAAAAATTACTCTGAATTTGTTGTTTTCTAAATATGTCTCATATAACTAGAACAACCACTTAACTTGTGGTTGGTGAACATCGATAGGTCATAATTTAAGTGACATGAGCAAGTTATATGTTACTTGTTCTCCATGCTTAATTGTAATCACCTGTTGTCTATGCCTCAGCTACCTGTTACCGTCTTTAGTTAAATAGGTTGTCTGTCACTACATGTTACCCATGCATCAACTACCATGTATTTTTTATATTTCTTTGTTTTATAATTGTTTATTTTGAATTTTGAACAACGACCATAAAATCAATATGGACAGTACACTTGTCCCATCCTCCTTCAATCTAAGAAAAACATAGATGGTATCCCACCCCAAATTCTAAGATATTAACACCTATCGGTGTAATGATGTGGCTTATTACAATTATTCACAAACTTCATGCATCAGCATCATTCTATGGACACCTTTGAATCACCCTAATAATATGAAACTTTCCCTTGGACCATTGGTGCCCTATGTCTAAGTTACTTGCCTTCAATTTTGTTCTTTGGAATGTTGAACTTAAGTTGCTTGCCTTCAATCAATATTTGTTTGTACTTTGGAATGTTGAACTTATAGTGTCCCAAATACACTTGTTAGATATATATTTTCTAGTAGTCCTAGAAAAAAAAAGTGGCCTCATACAAAGTCTTGAGCTTTTGTGAGTCTTAAGATACAATGGCTTGAGGTCTAACCATTTTTTAGGCTCTGAAACACAACCCTTACACTTTGTGAGGACTCAACTAGTCATATGGATAACAAACTCAAGTAAGATTGATGTTGTTTTCTTATCTTATAATATCAACAAAGATGTTTATGGAACACTCACTTCTAGTAATTGTATCCTAAAAACAATCAATTTGGATTTTTAACACTCCATTAGAACAATAATATCCCCAAAACTTTTATTTTGACACTTTATCCTTTCAATTTTCAATATTAATTCTTGAGAACTAATATAACTCGCCTTGAAATTAAATCTAATTGCCATACTATAAAATTTGGCAACAAATACAACCCCAATTTGTCAACAAAGACGAATGATAGGAAATCTCATTGAATACTCTACATGACACAAAAAGGTGACAAAAAAATCTTATTTTTTATTAAAGAAATTGAGAAAGAGATGGAAAGTCCCTATAGAAAATAAAAAGCCTAAAAAGAATCAAAATGGAACTTCTAAAATCCACCCTTTTAACATTTTTCCTTGGCCCTTTACTTCTCATGTGACCACAATATGCCTCTCTGGGAAAACTTAAGTTAAAAATGTAGTTGATTCAAACTAAATTCAACTTTAAAAAAACTGAAAAGATGGAGCATGGCACCCCTATGGCACCTAATCTACTCCAAACAAACCATGGTGGGACCTCATGGCCTACAACCAATCTCTACAATCCTCTATACAACCTCAACTTTAATAGCTTAGTAATTTGAAGCCTATCATGAACCAAACATGCTCTACTCTAGTGTAGCTCATCGATTCCTCCTCTTCCTATATGGTTCATCCACTTATATTGTCCCTAGCTCATCTTCATTGTCAATTCCTCACTATGGTGCATGCTTGCAACCATACGTGTGAACCTCCAACCAAACATTGCGGCCTTGGTAGAAAATCTTATTACCTCCATAAGCACTTCCTCAACCCCCAAACTAAAAGAGCGGTGGCTCTATCACGGCTTCACATGGTTTTTTTCATTAAAGCAAATTTGGGGTCTGAATGGGCCTTATAAAAAAATGTTCCATGGATGAGTGTGCAACGAGTCAAATTTCTCAAACCAATACAATTTCAATATTTTGGTCAAGCATTGTGGTTGAGTTGGACCTATGAAGTCAATGATGTTTATGTGCCATATTTTAATTTGACAATAGCTAAATCCATATAAATCTCACCTTGGTTAAGATCATGAAAAGTTCATCTCGAAATATGATAAATCTTGAAATAATAAATATAGGATATTTTATAATATCACTACTTCCAAGTCCTTTAAAATATAAATTTCACACTAATTAAAATGATATCGGAGTAATTTTGGAATAATAAAAACAACAATATAATTAATCTTTTAAAAATAAAAATAAATCATATTTAAAAAGGTATCCTAAATAAATAAAAAATAGGAGAAAAAAATTTAAAAAAATTTATATTTTTGCAATAATTTTCTCTCAAACTCAAAATTGGGTGTTGTTGGTACCATTGGAAAGGTCTCGACGAGTGCTACAACATTGATGTTTTGAGTTTTCCAAGATTTTGCACCAATTTTCTAGGGTAGTAATTATAGTACTAAATTACTAAAATGACTGCCCCGAAAAATCATTGTGGAATCTCAAAAAAATCAATGAAAATTCTAGTATCGTCGAGACCTTTCCGATAGTACCAAGAGTGCCCAATTCTGAGTTCATGAGAGAAAGTTGTCACAAAAATAGTAAAAGATTCTTTTTTCCTCTCTTAATTTCTTATTTATGATATTTTTTAAAGATTAGTTGTATAATTGTTTGTATTATTTTAAAATTACTCCACTATCATTTTACTTAATGCGAGATTTATATTTTTAAGGACTTCAAAGTAGTAATTATAAAATAAAATAAAAATAGTGATTGTTTAGTTTTAGTATTATAGTAATTATATTTTTTATTATAATTTTAGTTTTTTCAATGTTTTAGATTTTATTAAATATATAAAAAGTAGTGGTACATTTAAAAAAAATATAATATAAATTTAAAAATTTGCCACTATATCATTTATTGTGAGTGCACAAGAATCTAAACCTTCCATTAATAGTTTCGACCCTCATCTCTTAACTCTACAGTAACCCAACATACTTATCAACTACCATTAATGAGACACTATAGATTGGCCCTCACTAGATAACACCTTTAACTTAGTGTGACATGTCACATTTGTAGTGTGGCATGGCATTTTTAACTATTTTCCTTAGGAGGCCCATTTTAGACCCCAAATTTGCTCTAACGACTCTTTTCGACATTATTATCCTTGTACGCTACAATGCCCACACTTGTGTTGACCTTCCTCTTTGTTATATGTTCCAATTCGATGATGTAACACCTAAACTCTTCCTTTAAACATATATTTTTTCTTAGCCTTGGCATGGCCTTACAAATCAACTCCATCACACAAGTGCATGTACTTTTGCAATGTCATAGTTGGCCCTTTCATGATGCTTGAAAGAACGATCATTACCAAAGAAATCTTGCATCCTTCTCTACACTACCAATATTCTTTCTTACAAATTGTCCTATATCATCTTCCAATCAAACAATGTGAGAACAACCTGCATATATGGCCATAAGTATGAACAAATAACAATTTTCTCTTCATTTTTCACAAGCTATAATCTTTGCATGAATGGTACAGGACCTTCCTCTCACATAAAGCAAGGGTGGCAACATTCTCTCAACATACACTCCTCTCTACATAGTTGTGATACCACATTGTTGGCGTTGTGCAACCCTATACTATACAAATAACATGATATCCACACAAAACAACAAATAAGAGATGAGAAAGATAACATACACATTGATTCCAATTGTCAAATAAGATGCACAACCATGCATATCTATAGAGCTTAAAAGTCTTTGAACACTTCTATATTCTAAATTTGGCAAGATTCATCAGTATCAAGTTTACTCATCTAGTTCACAACTCACTTCCGAACTTAGTATATTTCCTTAAACCTCAATGATATCCACTCTTACACATTATGAAGCCTCACTCTTTATGTACCATTCTCCAAAAATTTATCTTTTCTTTTTTCTCATGGTTTTCTTAGATTTACTCACATGACAATTAACATTTAAACCTTCAACCTAGTAATTACATCTAAGCAGCAACGTCAAATACAACATTTGAATTTCTTTAACCATGACCATATCAGAAAGGAGTCCTTATCCCCAATATGAAAAAGACAAGCTCAATAAATACATCAATATAAACCTTAGTTTACACCTTAAAACCACTTGACATAAGCTCACATTAGATGTATTGTTTAAAACCACTTTAGTTTAGACCTTAAAACCACTTGACATAAGCTTGCATTAGCCTTCCCTCCCTCGTGATGTGATTTTTTAAACAATGAATGTATTGTTTAAAACCACTTGAGATAAGCTTGCATTAGATTTCCCTTGATGTGATTTTTTAAATAATGAATGTATTGTTTAGATTGTGATAACTCGCAATGGAATCAATGTCATAAATATGTTCATATCTAATGAATCACAGTAGACAAAAGGACTCCTCAACTATTTTTTACCATATAGAAGTCTTGCTTACATGTCACCACAACTCTTGCTTACATGTCACTGCATTAGACTTCCAAATTCCTACCACATGCATTGGTGTGTTCCTACCTCGATATTTACTCATGGAGTGTGGTGTGCTGAAAATGATGCTATGTCGGCAATGAAGGTACAAGATGTCCAAAATAGCTCGTGTTGTATCACAACAAAGTGGTTGAAAATTATATAAGCCAATGATCAAGTGTGATACATGTCATGAGGTGGATGTGACTTGAAAAAGATTTTTTATAACTTTATCAACATGTAAGAGCGGGTTTTGTGATAAATATTTATATATACATAAAAATGTAATTTAATATTAATGCATTTAACAATGGCATGCACATAAAGCCGCTTTCTGAACATTTTTTCGTTGTTTTTTTCAAGAAATAGTTTCGAATTAATCTAAGATTGGACCCACCCAACTTCACTTACCATTCTTGACCCACCCAACCTATACCCCCTCCCCTAATGCAAGTGATAACAAACATGCTAACTTGGATAAACAAAAGATTGGTGAGTGAAGGCCATGTATGACCTTTGTCGCATGGATAAGGATGATGGAACTTTGTGGCATGGAAGATGTGGTTGGCATGCTTTATCACTTCACTAGTGCTACGCAATATGATGAATGTAATAATAATTGCTTCTGCAATTTGAGTAAAATTTCTATGCATACTCAAAACTCTTTTTCTACTTCTAATATATAAAGTTGTGTTTCATGATGGGGAGACCATAGGTCTGCGTAGAGGTATTTGAATTTTATGTTTACGTGCATTATCATATGGAATGAATTCATTTGATCAATAATGATCTAATGATCTAGTTGAGGAAAAAAAATATACATATCAATAATATTATAATAATAAAGATTAATATATCTCAATCAAACTTAATCCTAAAATGAATTATAATAATAAAGATTAATATATCTCAATCAAACTTAATCCTAAAATGAATTCATTCAATTATCATATGAAATGAATTCATTTGATCAATAATGATTTAGTTGAGGAAAAAATATATACATATCAATAATATTATAATAATAAAGATTAATATATCTCAATCAAACTTAATCCTAAAATGAATTCATTCAATCAATAATGATCTAGTTGAGAGGGCTTGGTAAAAAATTGCACATATCAGTAATATTATAATAATAAATATTAATATATCTCAATCAAACTCAATTCCATAAACTTCTCCATCAATTATTTCATCTAATATGTACAACTTTAAGTAATATTACCATAATAAATATTAATATATCTCCATCAAACTAAACCTCTGCATCAATTACTCCATCTAATATGTACAACTTTAAGTAAACTGGCAATAAGCTTTTTTATCTAATATGTACAATTTTAAGTAAACTAGCAATAAAATTCCATAAACCTCTGCATCAATTACTACATCTAATATGTACAACTTTAAGTAAACTGCCAATAAGCTTCTCCATCTAATATGTACAATTTTAAGTAAACTAGCAATAAGCTTTTGTTGCTGAAAGAACATAAAACAATGAACAGTAACAAAGCGTGGCCTGAGTTAATACAATGTGAGACCTTGCTGAAAGAACATAAAACAATGAACAGTAACAAAGCGTGGCCTGAGTTAATACAATGTGAGACCTTGGTATTGTGATATTAATTTGTCTTTTACCAATGCCAATGCCATTGTGATAAAAAGTGGTGGGGATACATATAATTAACTATACAACAAATTGATAAAAATTTAGTAGGGTGAAAATACTTAACAGTTATTTCTGGAGAATAGTAATCAAGATTGAAATACACTAGTAGAGCTTGATATGCTCCAAAATAATACAATTTCCAATATAGTTTCAAGAAGTTAACAAAACAAAAGCTATTCCATTTTCGCATAGTAAAAGACAAACAAAGCCATTCACCCCAAAAGAGACCATTAAGCATCTCGATTGTTCTAGACTCCCCTTTAGCAATGTAGGTCTTACTAGAGATATTGTTGAATAAAGCTTTTCACAACTAGTACTAATAATTTCAAGCAATGGTTTTTCACATACTATTCGAAAGAGGAAAAAAAATACTGGATTAAAAACTCAGATGTTTGTTTAACAAGACAAGGTCCAATATTGAAAAGTAAATTAACCTTCCTAGAAAATATATTATGTCTAATTCCAGTTAAAAGCAGACAGTTGTACATTTGAAATATTTAGTTACTGAGTCTCGGTTTGAATTTGCCAGTCTCTGCGACACAATGGACAGTGTGCCCGATTTTGTGTGCCAGTCCACTTAACTATACAGTGAAGGTGGAAAGGGTGAGAACATGCACCCCATACTGCAAAACCATCAAAACAAAATAATCTGGTAGTTAGAATTTGACAGTTGAATAATATTTCAATTCCACTTTGCAAGAGATCTACATATTTATCTGAAATTTATTAGACAGGAGCAAATTTGCTCCTTCACGTCGATTTACATGTAGATTGAAACTAGATTTTCTTTCTTTTTTGGTAGGAAATTCATGCTTATATCATTGTAAGGGATGCAAATAGTATCCCTTCAAACAGTACATAAAATGACATCACCTCATCGAAATAGCCTTTCCTTTATAAACCAATGGCAAGGAAACCATGTGATTTGGTAACTGGATGTAGCTTATTAGTGATTTCTTAGTTTTCTTAAAGAAAATAATAAAATATTGTAGTCGAACAATGCAAAGCTTTTGAGTCCAAAATTGAGAAAATTTGTATATAAGATATACTTTCCTTTGGGAAGTCTTTGAAAAGCATATTGAATGTTTCTGTCAACAAACATAACTTCTCAGCATTCTAATGATTAAAAATGGAACAAATGGATCAACAGGTAGATGAGGATGGGCTTCAAAGATATACAAAAAGGTACAACTGAAAAAATCTGGTACAAGATAGGGAAAGCATGCCTAGACAGGCATGGATAAAAATCTAAATTGAGTTCCATTCAAGATCATCTATAATCAAATTTCAATAAAATTGAATTCAATACTCATTAGAATTTCAGAGCTAAACACGTGAAATTTAAATCACACGGCATAGTATAAGAAATCAATATTTGATCGACATCTAACTACAAAAGGTGAGAATCATTTTCTATGTTTGCTAAAACCAACAATCAATCCTATTGAACTTGAACATTCCTTGACAATAGATACGTTTTGCTACTCTACTTATTGCAAGAGTTTCTACATTCAAGTTGTTTCTCTTCACGTTGTGGATGAAGTTGTAGGTTCTCCAACACTTCTCTAAACCACCAATTTATACAAATATGTGATAGGAGCCATACATTTTCCACCATTCGATTGGATTCAACCTATCTCAATCTTTGGTTGCATGCAAGTTAGCAAAGACTCCATGTTCACTAATGTACTTGCTCAAGGCGCTTCGTACTTGAGCACACTCCTCTACATCAAGGACTGATTTGTTTAATGCGAGCATATACCCATCCTACGCCTTTGGATCTGTGTGGTTTTCTCCTAATTCCACCACCATGTGCTGGTTGGGCCAACCAAGATGAAGAAAATATTTTGGTGTAAGGACATATGCTATGGCATTGAGTGGAACATTTAGATTATCCAACCTTTTGACCACATGGTTAAGAATATGACCATACAAGATCACATCATTTGGACTAGCATGCTATCCATCTACTCATACACCTCCCCAATCACCCACTGATCTGTGTCTACAAACCAAATCATATTATAAACGAGCTTGGTGAACTACAAAACATACCTAACCCATGTCCAAAACTAACCATTAGGAACAATGTCCCCCACACCCTGAAAGTCATGTCTATCAAATGTGGGTGCACCCCTGTCTTTCAAACCTTGCCATGAATCACTTGAGACCATACTAGTCAATGTCTCTCTTACTTCAAAAGGCACCTGAAGATGAGGTAGTAGCTAGCAAATCTAGTCTTTGCAATCTTAAGTAGCTCCAACATAGAGTGATTGCAAAAAATGTTGTGGACCATGCTATAATTGCGAATAAATTTTATTATTTTATTCCCTCTTGTACAATATGCACCAATCCATCTATAATTAGGGTCTTTCATCTTAATAATATCATGCATCAAAAGGTTCAATGTGTGAACCAAACACCTTGACTTGACTGAATAATAACATCATGCTCATGTTGCCTTACAATTAGCAACATTATCAGTAATGATTTGAATGACATTGCAATGTCCAATCTCTTGAATGGTTTTAAATAAAGGTTCTGCAATATTAATACCAGTCTTGTAGTGATCTGAGTAGTCATGGGCTGAAAGGAAGACTGCATCACTATAATATCACCAGTTTTTACCCTTGGAATGTATAAAATCAAATTATGTAAAATGATGTAAATATGCTAATATGGATTCCTAGTGTAGAGCTCAAGGCCAAGGCCCGACTAGTGAATGGCTAGGCATGTATAATGTAAATATTTCTATAAGCCATGTGGTTGGCTTGTCATGAAGACTCAAAAGCTATCTAAATATTATGTTAAAAAATAATAAAATGGTCCAAGATGGTTGTGTAAAGAGCACTAAAGAAAAAGAGGAAAGGGGGCCTAGGGGGCTATGGGAGATTAATTCTTCTATTACTAAGTGTCAACCTTAGAACTCATCCATTGGCTGCCATGTGCATTAAATGAGCCAATTACTTCCTTTCGACTTATTAAATCCAGTCAGTGAATGCAATGTGTCAAGTGGGGAAAGTCTTCTCATGTAAGATGGAAGCATGGGATGAATATATTTCTATAATGTACCCAACTCAAATCAAGGGAAACTAATTCGAAATTGGGCATATGAAACCCCCTAGATTTCAAGCTTTTCCAAACCCCTCCTATTTAGCTCGAATTTTTCCAAACAGCTCCAACTTGACTCAAACACAACGAAATAGCTCACTAACAGACTTCAGAGAACTCTTATGAAAGTTTTACACACAAAAACGTATGATTGTACAACCACAACTGCAGATCTACGCATAAATAAACCAGCAACTCAAATATTTGAACACAACATGGGAAAATTACTACAAATCTTTATTATTAAATGGATGGCACTGTAAGTACAGATATGGCTACTACAGCAGCTACAAATACATAGAGAAATCTGCTACAGAAAGAGGAGAGTTGGCAGCCATAAATCAGCATAGAAAAGGAAGGGAAATACTACTCATTAAAGGAAATTTGAGGTCTAAAATGGGCCTCCTAAGGAAAATAATAAAATAATAGTTAAAATAATAAAATAATATTTATTAATTTTGGAGGAAGAAAGAAAAAAACTACTTTTTTTGTTCGTATTTTCAAGTCATCATCACGTTTTTTCAAATATTTCTTGTTTTGGGGGCAGCGGGGTCTGTCAAAAGTATGCAATGTGGGTACTCGTTGGATGAAGAATTTAATTCCGCATCCAACAAGTGTTCCTACTCGAAATTTGAGTAAAAACACATGGAGATATGTTAAAAATACAAACAAAAAAATAGTTTTTTTTATGACAAATATCTCAAGTCAACCATTATGGTTGACTCATTTTATTGAAATTCTATTGGTTCTTGAATTCCAACTCATCAAGAAATTATGGTTGGCTCGTTTTCTTATATGATGGCTCGTATTCTTATAAGGCCCATTTTAGACCCCAAATTTCCTCTAATGCCAAATAAGAGATTTGCTCCAACTAGTGCGCCATCTACAGGCAAAATTCGACTCCAACTTGCAGATCTGACTTCCCCGATGCGCCCTCCATCAGATATGAGTGTAGCATAGCCAAAACAACAGCCTTCAAGAAGTTTGGACAACCACTGCTGCACCCTCCCCAACCTGGAACTACCACAACAGAAATTGCAATTCGGAAAACACCAACAACATAACACTGCTACAAGTTGAAACAATGAGACACCAACATGAAATCGAACCTGCAAATGAACATGAATATGTTCTCCTTCAATGAAGCTCTAAAGAAAAACCATGGTAACTTCTCCTCTCTACCAACTAGGGTGGAATATTTCACCAATGAAACCAACCACAATGCAAGGGCACATCTCCCAAGCCTGAAAAGCTCAATAGCTCTCCAATTCGAAATTCAAATGATCAAAAGCCTTCTCAAGTGTGTCCCCATCCTTATTTTATAATTGATTCCTCATCCTTCCATAAGTTTCTCAATTTTCTCTCAAAATTAATTTAAAAATACAATCTTAGGAGAGAATAATACCCTATGACACTTCATCTCCCTCCATATGCTATTTTGGGCCTAGTGGGAAGTTACAATGAGATTCCTCGTGCCTTGGAATGTCCACCATCCCCAATTTCGACCTCCTTGCCTATTCTTAGTCAATTGGGAGTTATAATTGTCATTGGGATTCTCACCACCTCGAGATTCTCACCCACATTGCATTATCCTCCCACAAGTGTGCCTTCCTTGGCTATTTTTAACCCGGGGGAGTTACAACTCATGAGATGCCTTCATGACAAGATTCCTTCCACCTTGGATCGGAGTTACACTTCATGGGGGACCCACTTATCCTCTTATGTGCCCTCCTTGGCTGATTTGGACCATTTGCCATCTCATTTATGCATATTTGGCCATATTATTACAAAATTTGTGACCCACATCACTCCTAATTTTTAAATTTAATTTACAAAGTGACTATAGGCCAAGTAATTCCCTAGTCAACTTGATTTCCACTCGAACCTATGGGATTAGATAGGTTAGTGGAATTACCCATGGAAGAATTATGGAGGGGACATTATAGTCCTCCCCACCCAAGATTGCTTGTCCTTGAGCGATTGCAAACCCGGATGCCGCAGTAACTGTATCCAAGTCCGACTGTTTGTCTGATTGCTTAGGACAAACCAAGTATCCAAGTCATCCAAAGACCAATGAAAATTCATGCTACAAAAAAAAATCAGACACTTAACTAGGGTGTACTTTTCTTCCCTTGATTGTGATTTACTTAGTCAAACACTTACCTAGGGTGTACTTTTCTTCCCTTTATTGTGATTTACTTAGTCAGACACTTACCTAGTGTGTACTATTCTTCCCTGTATTTTTGCTTTCAGCGTTTTCTAGGAGCTGCCTTCGCACTCCCACATTGTATTCACACTGGATGTATCTTTTAGTCCCATTGACCTACTTTTGTGGTCATTCGTTGAACATTAATAAGTTATCTTATCTTATCTTATCTAGATCCTTTGAAAGTAACACTACATCTCCTCTCCAAAGAAAATATAAAGCAGTTAACCAAAGAACATACCATCAAACCCGTGCAGACATTTTACAAAACCAAAGATCATCAAACAAGGCCTCCAATAAACTAGACTGCAAAAGATATCCAAAAACCGTCAGTTCATACTTGCCAAACATGCATAGTGAACTTGCAATCCCAAAAGATGTGCTCTCTTGTTTTACATAATATACACAGCCCATCTACGAATCCAGTTTTACCTAGTATTAAAGATGCTAGCATGTTACACGGACACCTCATGATTACATGTTAGCCAAGAATACCTCCTTGCACAATTTTTAGACAAACTTAGCCCAGTGGGTTAGATCAAGCTATTGAGTTCTATGAATTGCAAATAAGAGGTCTGGGAGTCAGGTCCCAAAACCGGCTAAATGTTGATATGTTAATACTCAATGTCCTTACGGAGACAGGTGTATTATAGTCTATGTTGATGGTTTACTCTGGTTAACACTTGTTGATGATGGTGAAGTCTCTAGCAGTTTCCCATGCCTGGTTACATGGAAATATAAAAAAATCAAAATAAACACTTTTAGACAAACTCAGTATATCAATTAAAAAATGAAAAAAAAAGAACAAATTTAGGATAGATAATAACAATGGGACTTTCAAATTTGACATAGAAATGTGAAAAATAAGATCATGATAAAATCCAATAGGAATTTACTGAAAGAAAAAATACAAAAACAGAAAGAATCCACTGAGTTAAACAGCAATCATTATCAGGAAATTCACATTCAAGAAAAAAATTACAAATGCAATTTATAATTCAATGCTCTCAATCAAAAGGTGAAAAATAAATTTACTTGGAGAGTAGTCAAAGCCCTGAAAGATGCATTCAAGAAAACAACTATATCAAAGGGCATTCTACCAATAATATATGCTAAAATATAATATATCTGAACGTAAGAGAATCATCTTACTTAGTTAGAAGGTTGTTATTGCCAAGTAATGTAAATTCAAAGATATAACCATCGAGCAGAAATTTAAAATTAATGTGAAAAAGAAATTTCTACTTACCCAAAGGGCAGTCATCACCAGGATATTTGCATTCAGTACAGCAACCATCAAAGGGCAATTTACAAATCGCACATAAGTCATCTTTTGCATCCCATGTCCATGAAGCTACAGCATGCCACCTGTGATTGAAACACAAACAATCTTAGACTCTCCTTTTCTTCACCCTACGCTATTGAGTAATAAATCAAGAAAATTGTCCTAAAAGATTCCTTTCATTTAACCCACTAGGTCATAAATTAACAAATCAAACTTAGAATTTAGACTTTCAATAAAATATTAATTAAAAATGAAATGAAAAATTGGCATCATTGCTTATGACAACACTTACGATAATCAAATTATTTATGTTAAGTTATTTTCTGAAAGGTTACAACTATAATTTTTTGTTGAAGCTTGGGTTTTAGAATATAGGGGGATCTATGCGTGTAAATTTCACTCCATTAATAATCTTCCTTAAGATTTTAATTCTTCTAGTTCGGAAACATAAACAAAAACAATCATGTTGAATTGCATGGGCCTTAGATCCATCCATTCAACTTGCAAACTCTGTAATAAGACTCACCGAAACTCAAGGAGTTTTGACAAGCCAACTCAGCTCAACCCTCAAATGAACCAAGTTTACTTGAAAGGCTAGACCAGTCAAACTCAGCAATACTAGAAGTCAACCATTTGACCAATATCGACATATTTTTAGTATCTTTAATTGAATATAACAAGTTTTAACGCTTTGACCTACATTTTCCTATTTAATTTTACATGCCTTAGACCTTCTAAATATTTTATGTATTTTTGATATGTTGAGTTATTGTCAAGTTTCTCTAATAATCCTATTCAACTCCCACTTGGTCAACAAAATTCCACTGGGGGCATCTTCAAACAGTATATTCAAGTTACTTGGGTTGACCCACCAAACGAATTAACCCCAAGATGGAGCATTTCATGGAGCTAAGGGATAGACTTATTGTTCAACCCCCTTACATGCTTCACAACTAGATGCATGTTCTCAAGATCCCTCTTGAGCAGTTTCTTGGTTCTCATAGGCTTCAAGTCGAAATCAATTATCAGATCACATGGGGAGATCGAGACAAAAGAGTAGTCGAGACAGTGTTCTCTGTGGGTAAATAATCTGAAGTAAATGTTTAACTGAAGATATAAACCAAATCTATTTAAGGGTATAAAAAATTCACATGGTATCAGAGCAGGTTGAAGAAACTCAACACAAGTTCAAGAAATTTAAAAAAAAAGGGAGAGAGCCCGTACAGGACGTACAAGCACCGTACAATAGCGTACGACCGCCTTTCTGCATGCATAGTGAAGAGAAGGCATAGATCTGCTGCACGTGAAAATTGTGGGTTGGGTTGTGAGTGGGCTGAGCCAGCAGGGCTCGATCTACAGTGTTGGGCCAGATCAAGTGATGGAGGCTCAAATAAGGCTCATACAAGAGAAGTCCGAGCTGGGATTGATCTTGGCAGAGGAAGAGCGGCTCGTGGAGACAGAGTAACGAGCCGATGGGAGCAGCAGGTTCCATAAAGAAAACAGTAGGCAGCATGCCCATATGGTCCTGTGCTACTGACAGTTCCAGGTTATCAAAGTGATCGCTCAAAATGTGGTTGCGGTAAGCATAAACGGACTCGGATCACAAGCTGTGGTGGAGAAGGTGGTCGAGTCTGTTGGAGCACGATTGTCGTTAGACCAAAACCTGCAGGTTTTAATTTCCGCTACAATCGCCAAAGTTAGGGATCCACGAGAGGGGGTTAACCCATGTCACAAACTCACGGGGAGCATTGGACGCAAATGCCAACAATCTCCCCCCCAGCGTTACCCGGGTGAGTTTCAAACTCGAGACCTATCGCTCTAATACCAATTGTTGGACACACCGAGCACACTGAGAGGGGGAGGTGAACAGTGTGTATAGCTTTTATTACTTTTTCAACTTTAACAGTCAACATCAGCTTGTTCAATATTATGCAGAGTACATCATTCATTAATGCATTATCACATTATATCATCAACATTATTAACAATTACAGCTCATCATCACATATCATCATCACATAGGAAGCATAGCAAAACACAATACACAATATTTTTACGTGGAAACCCAAGTCCTGAGGGAAAAACCACGGAAGCCTTTATAATAATAATTTCCCAGCAACAACTGGAAGGAGGCAACAACCCCCTTTGTTACAAAGACTTCAATTCTCCAGCTACAACTGGAAGGAGGCTACAACCCCCTGGTTTACAGGCTACAACCTGAAGGAAGCCTTAGCTCCCTAGATTCCTTGCCCCGTCCTACCACCCTGATATGAAGATAGATAATGCTGAATCACAACCGCGCTGATCCTGCGGACCTGCTAACAAACACTTGTACCACACTGCTCAATCTGTATCACACTGCACAACCATTGTCACTACTCATCACAACTGTGCCACTACTCATCAACTGACCAATCAATCTATCTACACCAATCAATCTGTTGCTCCCATCATCCGACTCAATCAATCTGAGTCTAACCAACTTTATAACAGACTCAGTCCACCTGAGTCAAGCCAACTACTCATACAACTCAGCCAATCCGAGTTAAGGAATCTGCTCATGTAACCTACTCGTCTGAATCAATGTACTTGCTGCTTATTACCACTGTTTATCATTGCATCATTATTTCTATATATCACTGCATACATCACTGAGCATATATAATCCTTTGTCCATTACTGAGCATACACACTACTGAGCATATTACTGTGTAACATCTCTAGCACATCACTGTGTAACATTTCTAGCTCATCACTGTGTAAACATCATATCACTGTGTAATCAAGTTGAGCATACATGTAGGCATCATCAAACATCATTGTATATGTGTCACTGCTATATAAATTACTGTGTACTACTGAGTCATCATTGTGCATATCACAACACTGTATAAAACACTGAGCATAGGTACTATCACTGTGTATACAAGCTGAGCATTGTATAATTTATCACTGAACATGTACATCATAAGTAACCACCTAACATATCAATGTATGCTCATTGGTTCACTGTGTACTATCATCACCGAGAATATATGTTTTACTGTGCATTTCACTGAGTATATGTCTCTGCGTAGACTAAGCATACATACTGTGTAAACTGAGCATACCACTGTGTACTAAGCATATATATCCTCACTGTGTAAATATACAGTATAAATATATCATCACTGTGTATACTATTAGCATTTGTACATTTCTGTGTGTGCTACTAATTTACTGAGTAAACTGAGTCATCACTGAGTGTATATCATGCATCTCTAAGTGCATGTATCACTATGTAAAGTATCATCACTATGTAAACATCATAGGTGTAGGCCTTGTGTAATTACTAGTCATAGGTGTATCACTGAACATTTCTCTATGTATACCTGAGAATAGGAGACAGTCCGAAATTTACAGTAGACAGCCTGAAATAAATACTGAAGCAGCCCAAACATGCATACATCACTGAAGGAGACAGTCTGAATATATTACTGAAAAGAGACAGCCCGAATTTTGAAGAGACAGTCCGAATTTGCAGAACTGAGGCAGTCCGAAATCAGAGAGGAAATATGCCTGAAAATTGCAGATGTATGTCCCTGTTTTACCACAGTAGCCCAAAAATTGAAGAGGTCGAAGTTCAGAGCTTAGTGCATCCTTTTTTTGTATTTTTGAATGAGTGTAGACATGCATATAAATACAGGTCGTGGAGGGAGAGTTAATAAGCTGGCCGACCTATCTTATAGTCTATTTTTTAATTTATTATTTTTAAACCTTACTGGGCCAACTTGTCATTAAATTAAAATTTTGATTTTATACTAAACTTTAATTTGAATTTCTTGAATGAGCCAACTTGTCAATTGATTAATTAGTTAGAAATTAATTAGGTCTTATTCTTTGGTAGACCATCCCTTCAATAGGGATCGAGAGCTTTATCATAATGATTTATATTTTATTTTATTTTATTTTGCACAAAGTCAAACTACTATTAATCAAAGTGCTACATCAAAGCACCAAGAACTGCACCAAGTCTTCGTACGTGTACCATATGCAAAAGCATCACAAGTTTTGTGGGATTAAGGACCAAGAAATTCATCATCAAGTTTATCACGTCTACTTTGCTTGTGGGCTTCATCATCATCTTGTAGGAGGGACACACAACCATCAATAGATGCAAGGTCTTCATCATGACCATTGGCTCCATACATTTAAGGGCTTGTACATGGGCTTAAGCAATATGTCAATGGCTTCATAGCCACAAAACCCCAAGATAAGGGTACATTATTATTAGGCAACATATATTTATGCAATTATGAGGGCTTCAATGCCATGAGAGTACTCATGGTTCCATGTGAGCGCAAACAGGTGGGCTTACAAGCAAAGCTTTTCAAGGATGTCATTATCATCATCGTGGCAAGAGGACTCCAAACTCCACTAGATCATCCATGCAAGAAGGCTGCTTCAAGGGCATTATGGGCTTCTTCACATGATTATCAAGTGCAAGTACTTAAACTTCTCATCAAGGTCAAGGACATCATCAAGCACCACTATGTGTGGGTCTCAGATATCATTATCAACAATATGGACCAAGCTACATCATGTAAGCACACAAGTCAACTGTGTGAGGGCTCCAAAGACCAAACTACCACAACATCCATCCAACAACCAATCAAGAGACCACAACAAGTACAAGTGGGCACAGAGACCATCAATCAAAAGACAACTAGGAGCAAGGATACAACAATGGACTCAATGGGACAAAGATACAGCTTAGAGGCACTTAACCAAGTTAATGGTAGGCAGGGCTTTTTCCATTGTCCCAAGGCCTCCAAGGGCTTCAAGAGCTTGGGCTTGAACAAAGTCAAAAGGTCTCCTCTTGACACAGACAACCACAAACCAAACACTAACCCTCAGGAGCTCCACAAGGGGCACCAAGACTCAATTGTTGGCATCAATGACCAGGCACTGTTGGCATCAATGACAACTTAATCAACAAAGTCCCATGACGAGAGGTGACGCCGATAGGATATCGGGCCCAAGTGATGGAGGTTACAAGTAGTCTCGACGAAAAGGAAAAGGGTTGTAGAAACAGCGGCAACAGTTGTAGGAAGCAACAAGAAACAACAGGAGGAGTTGTGGTTGGCGAGACGTGAAATAGCTCAGGTTTCCGTGCTACAGAGGGCTCGACGGATTTGGGCATGAATCTGTGGACTCACATGCAGAAGTGGCTGTGAGTAGAGGCGGCCGAGAGTGTTGTCGTGGGATAGCAGGCCGACATCGAGGGAATTGAAGGGTGGCACAGTAGCCACCGGATCAGAATCTGTTGCAGGCATGTTGTAGCAGTGTGGAGTGCTGCTGAGCAAAACAAAGGAGGACGCGCACGGCTCGGGCTAGCAACTCGCGTGGTGATCGGGTGCACTGCAGATGTAAGCGGAGGCACGGACGTGGAGAGCGCCAGCTGCTCAGATGAGAGTTCAACCGACAGTGTTAGGGCAGACTAGACGTTGGCAGTAGCTAAGGGCTCGAGCGAAGGGAAGTCGAGCTAGGACATAGTGAACTACACATGGAAGAGTGCAGCCGCAATGGAAATATTGTCACCGCAGGCTAAAGGTTGAGCTGACAGGGAGCAACGCGGTTCGCCTAGCTGAGGGTCGGAGCAATGCGGTAGCAAGCCGAGGGGTGGAGAATACCGTGTCACAGAAGTGTTGGCCGTCGGTAGGAGGAGCAATAGCCACAGCGAGAAACAATCGTGGCTGACGACGTTGAAGGTTGAGCAGTAGTCGTTGTTTAGAGGGTTAGCCAATGTAAAGAGAAAGACGGCTAATAGTCATCCTAGCCAACCACCATTCATCCGACAATTGCTAGGGCAATCCGAGCAGGGGCAGAGGTGTCTAACGAAGTTTCGGGTAGCTCCGGGCAGGGAGCATAAATGCCCAGAAAGGTTGCAAGCAAGGTTGTGGACAGCCCAAAAATGTTGTTGGGTAGCGAGATAGAGGCTCGACCAGCCCAATAGGGTGATTAGGAAATGCCCAGAAAGGTCCGAGCAACAGTAAGGCTGCGAATTTGTGCAGCGAGTTGTGGGTCCAACAGTGGCTGGTATATTGACGATGGTGCATCTAGCCATATGACAAGAGTGATTTCAATACTTCTTAATGTTTCAGAGACTGACTTAGACTACTATGTGAGCTTTGGTGCGCATACCAGGCATGCAGTGAGGAGAGTTGGATCGATGGTGTTCCAGTTGGAGTTAGAAGGTCTTCTAGAGGTGGCAAGAATGATGCATGTTCCAGAGCTGAGGGTCATTTTGGTCTCAATATCATCTCTAGAAGATGAGGGGTATGAGGTAGAGTTTCGGGATGGAGCAGTACACATACGTGAAGTGAGAGCAGGTGCCCAGGATGCAACAGTGAGGCTTGGCATCAGGGAGGGCACATTGTATAGGTTGTTGGGACATCCTATGGTCAGCTTAGAGGGAGTTTAGAACAGAGTTCTAGATGGAGTCTAGAGTTTTGATCGATGTCTGTGACAGAGGGAGAGCGTGAGGCTTCCCTCGAGGTGACACTGATGGAGGAGGAGCGCAAATTATCAGATCAGAGTACAACGGATGCAACTAAGAAATCTTCCAATTCAAATGGAGCAACTGCAGCAGCATAGGATTTGATGGATCTAGGTAGATGCTTCTCCGAAAGTACCTCCCTCGCTAAGAGGGAGTGTTAGTTTTTGATAGCTCAGCAGGTACTATTAGTTTTTACTTGTTTAGCATATAACATTAAACAATCTATCACTGAAAGAAATACAAGCACGGCAATAACACAATGAACACAATAATTCTCTCAGGAAACCACAAGGGAGAAAACCCCGACAAAATCTTCCTCAATATAGAAATCACAAAGTACAAAAGTAAACCCCAAGACAAAATCAACTACTCTTTTTGTGCGAACTTCTCTCTCTCTCTCCTATGCAAACTTGTGTGAGTGAGATGAGTGAGTACAAATGAGAGACTCCTCTATTTATACTCTTCCGTTGAGGTGACTTTTCCCCAACTGGGTCGACTTCTCCTAACTGACTGGGCCGACATCTCAAATACATAATATAATAATCTTTTTTGGGTTCTTCTAGGCCGACACAAGACCTAGGGTTTACATTGACTCTTTCAATGACTTACATTATTAATTACATCAATGACATCTCTCGAAGGAGGAATACAATAATACAATAGACAAGTACAAGTAGAATATCTTTCACAATTATATTTCTTTAACACTCCCTCTCAACTAAGAAGGTATTATGCGGGTAACATCAACAGTTGCACAATTGACTAGTGAATCTCTATATGTCGTAGGAAGATTTTGGATCATCATATGTCTGGGGTATCATCTACTGGAGTAGCATCATCATCGTCTGCTGGAATGTCATCATCAGCATCATCATCATCATCTGATGGATCATCATCATCAACAGCATCTCCTCTGTATCATCGTCAACAACATCCTCTGCTGGTTCAGCAATGTCGTCAACTAGAGCATCCTCTACTGGAACATCCTCATCAGCAGCATCATCGACTCGAACATCTTCTGCTGGATCAGCAACACCGTCTGCTAGAACATCCTCGTCAACAACATCATCATCAGGAACATCCTCTGATGGATCATCCTCATCAACAACATCATCAGCTGGAACATCCTCTGCTGGAACATCCTCTGCTGGATCATCCTCATCGGCAACATCATCAGCTAGAACACTATCAGTCAGCTTTCGTCACCCCTGGACAGGCATCCATCCCTACGGATAGGAACTCTATTAGTCGGAAAGTACCAATCTTCCGTCACCCCTGGACAGGCATCCATCCCTACATACAGGAACTCTCATTCTCTCTTTCGAGAGAGATCCCTCTGGACCACACCAAGTTTGTCTTGAAAGTATTCCAACTTTATGCAAGACAGAGGCTCAGTCAACACATCAGCAACTTGTTCCTCTGTAGGAACATACTTGAGCTTTACAGCTCCCTTCTACACCATATCCCAGATATAGTGGAACTTGATCTCGATGTGCTTCGATCTATCATGGAACACAGGATTCTTTGTCATCTTGATGCAACTCTGGTTGTCACAGAGTATCTCTGTAGCATCAATCTCTGCATCGAACAATCCTGCCAACATCTTGCGAAGCCACACTGATTGGCTACAAGTTGAACAAGCTGCTACATATTCAGCTTCTATTGTACTGAGTGCAACACAGGGTTGCTTTCTACTGAGCCATGAGATCATACCTGATCCCAAACTAAAGCAACATCCTGAAGTGCTCTTTCTATCTTCGGCACTTCCATCCCAATCTGAATCTGTGTACCCGTACAACCTGAACTCACTATCTGAAGCATATCTGAGTCCATAATCCAACGTACCTTTTAGGTACCTCATCACATGTTTTGTTGCTATCAAGTGAACATTCCTGGGCTCCACCATATACTGGCTCAATGTGTTCACAGCAAAACATATATCAGGTCGAGTATTGGTCAAGTACATCAATGACCCAATAATCTGTCTATACATGGTGACATCTACTATCTCTGATGAAGCATCATTCAGGAGCTTCAAGTTTGTCACCATCGGAGTAGTCATGGCCTTACAATCCATCATCCCAAATCTCTTCAGGATCTCAACTGTGTATTTTCCTTGACTCAAGAAAATCTCATCTGGAAACTGCCATACTTCAAGACCTAGCAATGCATCATACCAAGGTCTTTCATCTCAAATTCTGCTACAAGCTTTCTCTTACATTCGGAGATGGGCTTGTCTTCTCCTGTCAAGAACAAATCATCTACATACAGTAGTAGTATCATAGGTTCATCGTCCATAATCTTATAATAAAGATTAGAATCTGCTTTACTCTTGGTAAAAGCCCAAACTCATCAGGAAGCTATCAATTCTTCCATACCATGCTCTGGCTGCTTGCTTCAACCCGTACAATGCTTTCTTCAATCTGTGTACATGTGACTTTCTATCTTCTGTTTCAAATCCTTTTGGCTGCTCAATATATACTTCTTCTTCTATCTTCCCATTCAAGAACGTCGTCTTTACATTCATCTGATGTAACTTCCATTTCATCTTGGCTACCAAGGCAAGAATGGTTCTAATTGAATTATATCTAGCCGCAGGAGCAAAGGTCTCCTCATAATCAATTCCTTCCTTCTAAGAGAACCCTCGCGCTACAAATTTTGCTTTGTACTTCTCAATGCTTTCGTCTACTGAGTGTTTTGTTTTGAAGATCCATTTTGATGAAACAACTAACTTATCCTTTGGTCTTGGTACCACACATCCCAAACATCATTCTTGATGATGGACTAGTATTCTTCATTCATAGCATCCATCCATTCCTTCTTCTTCACTTCATCTTCAAAACAAGTTGGTTCCTCTTCAACAAGGTTACACATCAAGGCTACATAACTGGAGTATGGCCTTGGTCTCTTGCTCTCTCTACTGGTTCCTTCTGGGGCACCATACCTTTCTGCATCTTGTATTAATTCTCGTTCCCAAGTTGGTCTTCTCTTCCGAGAAATATCCTCATGAGGGGTCTCCTCAGGTCTCTGAGGTTCTGCCATGTCATGATCCTCTGGAATAGGATCTTCTTCAACATTTCTTTTTGGTGCTCTTTTTTTTTTGTAATTCTAGGAGCTTCCTGCTCCTCTTCATCCTCATGAGTCTTCTTGGATTTGTTGAAAGCTGTGTCTTCATCAAATGTAACATCCCGGCTGAGCTCGATCTGGCGGAATCATAGGATGTAGATACGGTAAGCCTTTGATTGCTCACTATAGCCCACAAATATTCCCTTCTTTCCTGAAGGTTCCAACTTCGATCTCTTCTCTTTTGGAATATGGATAAATACAGGACATACAAATATCTTCAGATGGCTAACTTCAGGCTTCATACCGGTAAACATCTCTTCTGAAGTATTGTTTCCAAGAGCACTATGAGAGATCCTATTCTGTACATACACTGCGGTTCTAGCTGCTTATGCCCATAGATGCATGGGTAAGTCTTGGTCATGGATCATGGCCTTCACTGCTTCTATGATCGTTCTATTCTTCCTTTCAGCTACACCATTCTGTTGTGGATTATAGGGAATAGTAAGCTCCCTCTTAATCCCTGCTTGTTTACAAAAAAAATTGAAATCGCCTGAAGTATATTCCCTCCATTATCTGATCTTAGAATCTTTATCTTCTTCTCAGAGAGGTTTTCTACAAGAGCCTTGAACTCTTTAAACTTTTCAAAGACTTCATTCTTATTCTTTAGAAAATAAATCCATGTCTTGAGAGAGTAATCATCAATAAAAGAAGCATAGTAAACATACCCGCTTAGTGAAGTGGTGGACATAGGTCCACAGATATCTAAGTGAATGATATCCAGAATACCTTTCGCTTTGTTGTCGTTGCTTGGATATGGATTCTTCGTACTCTTTCCTTGAGCACATCCTTTGCATACTCCTTCATGATCAACCTGGATTTTCAGCAGTCCAGTCAACACCTTACTTACTATTGGTAAGGCTTTGTAGTGTACATGAGCTAGTCTGCTATGCCATAACTCACAAGGTCTCATGGTACTGGTCATCAATGTTGTATTTGCATGACCCTTCAGTTTGTAAAGTCCTCCTTCTACTCCAATGACTACTGCATCATCAATAGTCTTCCCCTTTGGCCACCTAAGAGCTTCACCATCTATAAATGCAATTCGAAGACCTTTCTTATCTAATGTTGAATTAGATAGAAGGTTCTTCTTCAAACCTAGTACATAAAGTACATCTTTCATATTCATGGACTTTCCAAAGTCCAATTTATAAGAGGCTTCTCCCATTCTGTTGATGTGGTATTGATAATCATCTCCAAGTTTTACCTTGTGTGGAGATTCCTTCTGAATGAGATGTGAGAGGGATTCTTTGTATCCCGTCATGTGTTTTGAAGCTCCACTATCTACTAGCCAAGTATCACTCCCATGAGATACTGAACCAGTGAGGGCTGATATTAGAACATATTCTTCACTGGAGTCTTCATCATCTCTGGTTTTGACTTCTTCATCATACTCACTATTTTCCGCTGCATGATCATGAAATCTCTTCTTCTGCTTCTTATGAGGTCCAGATTTGTTTGGACAATTTCTTGCAATGTGTCATGTTTTATGATAGGAATAGCATTCAATGGAAGATAGACCTTTCTTGAACTTCCTTTTCTTCTGAGATCTTCTTGGAGAGTCCTCACGGGGACGTATGTTGTTCTTTCCTTTCCTCCCACCTTTGGCATGAGTTGTCAAAGATTGATCTTCATTGTCGTTTAGTTTCTCCTCTCTCACTGTTATCCTTTCTTCCTCTTGCACACACTCTTCCCATAGCTGTCTGAACTGGATTAATTTCTTTCTAGCACAAATCGTTCCCAATCTCTAGGGAGACCATTCAAAGTGCTCATCACAACTTCTGCATCCTCTACCATGTCTCCAATAGCTTCTAGTTGTTCTTTTATCTGGGACACTCTGGAGAAGTATGAGTGCATGGACTCAGACTTCAAGTTCTTGACACCCTTGAGTTGATTTCTCAAGGTCATCTTCCTATTAATGTTCCTCCCTTCAAATAGGTTGGTCTGGGCATCAAACATTTCTTTTGGGGTCTTCTTGGAAGACACTTGGGGGATCAAGTGATCTTTGATGGAATCAGCAATGATCCTCTTTGCCTTGACCATATTCTTCTTATGCCTTGCTTTGGCTTCATCTCCCTCTGGTTCTGTAAGTCCTTCCTTTATATAGTCTTCTAGGTCATGTTCTTCAAGGATGAGCATGACTCTATATTTCCATCCCATGAAGTTCTCGGCTCCTTCAAGCTTCTCATCAAGCTTGGTATTGCTTGTCATCTTGATAAAATGAATACTTCAAATGGAAATATAATAGATTTGAGACTTATCAGAAAAGTTGTCTTTTTGAAAACTGCTTCTTCCTTGACCTAGGGTTTGTTAAAGAAACACTAATTTTTCGACTTCAGGATTTTGGAAATTTGATTGGATGAGCAAATTCGCCTCCTCAAGGCAAGTTGAGCAAAGTACTCCTTTTCCCAACTCTGTAAGCGCAGATGATCCAAAAACTTGATGCCCTAATTCTCTCGGGTTGTAGTGGGTGACCCAAAAATGAAAATTCTCAAAATGAAAATCTGCTTCGACCGAAAGATGCGCCCTAGTGAGGCGAGTTAGATGCACTATCTTTTTCAGCTGATCTATGGAGGTAGCTCCCGGAACAAGAAGCCCTAGTTTCTTCAGTTACAGAGGTTGCACATTGTTTTCTTTCAGGCCTGCTCTAATACCATGTTAGTTTTTACTTGTTTAGCATATAACATTAAACAATCTATCATTGAAAGAAATACAAGCACAGTAATAACACAATGAACACAATATTTCTCTCGGGGAAACCACAAGGGAGAAAACCCCGGCAAAATCTTCCTCAATATAGAAATCACAAAGTACAAAAGTAAACCCCAAGACAAAATCAGCTACTCCTCTTCTTGTTTCAACTTCTCTCTCTCTCCTATGCGAACTTGTGTGGGTGAGATGAGTGAGTACAAATGAGAGACTCCTCCTCTATTTATACTCTTCCGTTGAGGTGACTTTTCCCCAACTGGGTCGACTTCTCCTAACTAACTGGGCCGACCTCTCAAATACATAATATAATAATATTTTTTGGGTTCTTCTAAGCCGACACAAGACCTAGGGTTTACATTGACTCTTTCAATGACTCTTACATTATTAATTATATCAATGACATCTCCCAAAGGAGGAATACAATAATACAATAGACAAGTACAAGTAGAATATCTTCCTCGGTTACATTTCTTTAATAGGTACTTCTACGTTGGGGGTGTCTAGCAACATAGAAGAGGTTGAACATAACACTCTAGACAATCTTGTAAAAGTGCTTTTCTAATACTTTATTGTATTGGGTGGCATTTGTTAGCACATGGTAATGGAGGGTCAATGGTACTGGGTGAGCCCATGGTATTGGGTGTCCCATGGTATTGCCCATGGTATTGACATAAAGTGAATGTTATAAAAGAGTCTATCAAAAGATGTATGATACCACTAAGTCAGGACTGAGTTATATCTCTCGTAGTGGTTAGGGGTCAAGAGTGAGTCATATCTCTTGAGTGGACAAAAGTGAGGTACAATCTCTTGTGAATGACAGAAGTGAATCATATCTTCTATCAAAGTTTGTCTTTTTTTTCTGAGGGGTTTGGGCACAGTGAGAGTCAGGAGTCTAAGATCTGGTGAGTCATATCCAGAATCCAGTCGTTGTAAGTGTTGATTAACAAACCTGCGATAAAAGATAAATTGTTGGTTGGTTTTCCCCTGTTGGGGTTTTCAGGGTATCTCGTGTGTAGTGGTTTTCTTTGCTTATGGTTAGCTTAGACACTATGTTTATATTTGTTAAAGCTCAAATTTGCAATGTTCTTTGTGGGTAAATAATTTGAAGTAAATGTTTAGCTAAAGACATAAACCAGATCCATTTAAGGGTATAAAAAATTCACATAAGGGTTGTCATACCCATCTTAGCACACCATATTTATGCCAACTTGGACCTATTTTTCTCATGTATTCACCCTCCTCTTGGCTCAAGCATGCCAAATTGATGATGTTGTCATCCTTTTGAAGAGGTCGTAACACTTGAAGGAGGAGAGCATTAAGGGCAAAAGCAAATCTTTGGGGCTAGTTGGGGCATGACGCCCTCCTCCCAAGCTCAACGTTTCCTAAATTTGTAGCAATTCATTATTTTTATCATTATTCTATGTCTTATGAGGTTTAGTCCTCGGCTTGTTGGTGACAAACCCTAAAAATTCATTGAAAAATCATTTTAAGACATTTTAGGTAGGTCAACCTAAAGGAGTCAAAAGGTGTCTTTTTTAAAAGACATATCTTGTCACACATATAAATAAGACACTCCTCATTCAATTGTAACACAAGATCATGGGATCAAATAGTCATTTCTCTTTTTCTTTTTGTCTACCTTGCTTAAGTGGTGCACACCTCGCTTCTTGGCATCTTGAAGGTTAAATGTGGTGATTTTTTGGTGATTGGAGGCTTTTACTAAATCTTGCAAAGCTTGTCTACAGGAAAGAATTCTTGAGAGATCAAATCTCAAATGCTTAATCTGTCAACTGGATGCACAACGAGCTTCTCTCCTTAGGAAGTGCGCCCCTCCACAGTTGCAAGTCGTTCTCTCTCTGAACAGTATGTAAATCTCTCTATTGAGCTCTCTCATCTCACTATATCTAGTAGCCAAGTGCCTCTGATCAAGTGGGATCTGATCCAACTCAGATCCCCTCACTCTCCCTACTACAGAAGCTCCTCTCTCTCAGAAAGTCGCCCTCTACATGCACTTTGTGCCCTCCTGACTCTAACTGATCTCTCTCTGACTAGTTTGTTGGGTAACCTCTTCCGGGGACCTCCTGCCTCCTTATATCATCTCACTGATCAATTAGGTTTACCGAAAACCTAATATCAGTGCATGCAAAAAGTCACTTTTGCATGCATCTTTTAATTAACTGGTGTACATGCAAAAATCACGCATGCATGAGGCAAAACACCCTCGGAAGGTTCGCATGCATCCGCCAATGGATTCATGCCACTGAATAGAATGCATCTCACCCTCTACTCCATCCTGATTCCTATACTACTAATGTACCTCCATGCAAGGCATCTGAATCGTGGAGGACATCCCGAGATACCACTATCTCTAATAGGTATAGGCACTAATCTCTTGATTCTTCCATCATTTTCATATTCTATACTACAATCGGTTTTGTTAAGGCTTATTGTCCTTGTATCACCTTGAACTTTAATTCCATAGCCTTAGCAATCTTATTCAGGGACAACCCCCCTGAGTTGGAGGAGAGCAAACCTAAAATTGGAGAGGGCATTACTGAGGTGACAATGGGTAGCCCCTCTTAGTTCCCTTTGGGTTAGCATTGTACCTTTGGGATTTAAATTCCACTTGCTAACTTGGGATGTAACAGGTGGCAAAGCTTTGGAAGTGATATGCCAGATCTGAAGAGATTTTCCATGAAAATCTTAAATCAAACCTGCAATGCTTCAGGTTGTAAGCACAACTAGAGCATCTTTGGGAAACCGTATTCCAAGAAGCACAAACGATTAACAAAAAAGCACTTAAATGACCTTGTCTTTGTGCATTACAATCTTCATCTTTGCAATAGGCAATTACTTGGTCAGACACTAAAAAACACAAGACTAATGCAGTTTATCTAGATTCTAGATTCAAGTCTTAATCATTTGAATTTGAAGGATTAATTTTAAATTTTAAAATTTAAAGTTTAATTCTCATTTCAATGTATCATGATGATAATAGGGTTGTATCATTTTGTTATTAACCTGAACATGGAAGAGGCAAAACTAAAGCCTACATTCGATTGGCTTCGATCGAAGGAGGCTCCTCTTTTCGTCCTTGAGTTGGAGAACCTTAAGGGTTAAGCAGCTGAAAATATGGGAGAATCTGCTTCCAAGATTTTTACTATTTAGTATCAAACTTTAGTTTTTAGTATTTACTATTTTGTTAACTTTTATAAGCAAATGCTTCCAACTCTCGGCATTGTGTGGACATGGCTTTATTGAATGTCAATGAAAAAAAATTATTTAATTCAAAATATGTATATCTCTATTGTTTTGTATTTGCCAATTTTTTCCCGATCCGATTCAAACTCTTTGTTCTTTTGCCTCGCAATTTTTTTGCGAATTCCAAGTTTGGTAACATTGTTTTGTTGTTCTTGGTATATCTTTCATATCCTTTTATACGGGATTTAATCTAGCACGTGTGTTGAGGGTGAACTGACATGCCAACCCTCTTTTTCATAACATGTGCTAAAAGTTCTAAATCAATGAATTGATTATTGACAATTTTTAAAAAAAAAGCATGTTTGAGCATATAAAAACTACGTCAGATCTCTCAAAATACAAATATGTGCACAAGTAAAACAGAAAAACACCGATCACATGTTTTGTTGCATAGTCCTAAGTACACAAGATTCTTAGCCTTTGTATATTTGTATATGCATATAAATATGTGTGTGTGTGAGAGAGAGAGAGAGAGGGAGATTACTCTGATTATCAGTATCAAATCCATAATTTCCAGGAGTTGACGAGTTAAGAAAGTATTTTCTGATACTTGAAAAAGTACATGGAAATAATGGATTTTTTAGAATTTGGCCATAAACAAGAACACGTCCATATTTTCATTCAAAGGATACGGAGTACTTTCACCTTCATCCTGATCCCTCCTCCAAATGCTGCAAAACATGAAGGAATGTTCAATACAGAGTCACAGACATATATAACCATCCTTCTCCAAAATTATAAAACTCAAACAAAACCAAAAAGAAGAAAGAAGAAAGAAAACCAGGGCATAGATTCACTAACATATTGAGATCATGGCTTTAAATCAATGCCACTAATCATTCATGTTAGGTGCTATCAAATACACACAGACTAGATGCGTCTGTGTATTCTAAAACTAAGTCTAATCACAATAATCCTACGGCTATGCTCAAGTTACACCACTCTGAAACCACCAAAGAATATATAAATGGAGGTTCCATAGAGGAGGGAAACACATTTCTGGAGAGACATTCAACGTTTTTATCAGCAGAAAACCAAGGTTAATATCAGATATGTATATTATTAAAATTCGCAGTTGCTGCACTTACAGAGGAATTCTTAGTTGTTGGAGTTTATTCAAGGATCAGCATTCTGTGTTGTTTCAGAGCAGGAATCATTGGTGTACTGCTTTGTTTGGGGATGGTCACTTTCTTGTGTGTGATAACTTCATTGGTCTATAGCATTGTCTGATCACGGTGCTTTTTGTGCTTTGGAAGCTTAGGTATAAGATTGTATTTGATCAAGAGATTCGTTCTTTGTCTGCCTTGTTCTTTGTGGAAAGATGAGATATGTCACTAGTTTTTGGCAAAAGGAGCATTGTTGATCAGAGAAGCCCAGTCTTTGGATCCCACTAAGTATTATGATTTTATTTCTGCTCTAGTTACTCTCAGGAAGAGGTTATGAAACTCATTGTATATACCCTTCCATTTTTTACATCTCTGTTTATAAATATTTTTCTGTGAATATAAGACATTTTTCAAAAAAAGCAATTATAGTTCTGTTTGCCATTGCATAGAATGTTTCTTAAAAACTCAATCAAGCATAAAAAATTATTTGCCTAGATACAAATCAAGATTAGTTCATGAATCTATTTTGTTTAATGGAAATATTTGTTTAGGTTCAGTTTGACTAAAGGACCACTTTGCAGAAGTAGACATTAGAAATACAAATCCTAACACAATTTTGTTCATCTGGTGCAACACTTAGTTAATAAATTATGTTAAGCTCGTCTATGATTGCTGAATCCCAGGGTTAAGCTACATGTTTTTTGGTACAAGAGAGCCTGATGGAGTTGAAAGAAGAGGGCTTATGCAAAAAAAGTAATATGTGTTCGACAGTTCTTAGGTCCTACCATTTAGCATCTTTACTTTCCAGATCCCTTTTGGTGAGAGACCTCTCTCAACTTCTACATCTTAGCAGAATATTAGAAAGATGTGAGAACTATCCCCGAATTTTCACTATTCTTCAGAAAAAATTTCATATTTCCTTCTTCATGTATATTCCTTTTCCTGTAATTGCTATCTATTGAAGCTAGAATTATGCCTCCAATGGATTCAAGGAACAAGATTTTTCTAAACCATCATAGATCCATCTTAACTCCAGATCTATTAAGCAATGAGAAGGATTAAAAAACAATTGAGATGCAAATTTCTAGGTGCTTAAAAGATCCAAAGATAGATCTATGATGGTGTGCTTTTATATATATATATTAGTTTTGTATAAAATTTTAAATTGGGCTGATGCTACATGGGATGAACAAATGGGAGGAACATGACATGGGACAGACGTTACAATGTCTTCAATATTGGGCTGTAGAATGCACCTCATTTCTCTCGGTACAACCATAGAATGTCCAACTCAAAGTGCACTGTAACAACATAATTCTGGGAATTTTGGGCTCAAGTGCTGCGTGCTGTTGAAGCATTTTTTATAAAGTTGGAAAATACTCTGATTGCAAATACTGTATTTTTAGAGGACTTAAGTTACCATTAGAACGTTTTCATTATGTAGAGATTTTTAACTGTAATTCTTTTCCTTTTTGTGAATCATATCAGTGACATTTTTTTCATTGTTTCAATATGGGCATTCACCTATTTTGGATATTAAAAACTTGGGAATGTGAAGAAAACTCTCTTCTTTCAAGTTTCAATTAAACCAATGTAACAACCCTAAAACTAAAGAGAGATTAGTATTATTAAGCTAAATTAAGCTAAATAAGGAGATATTAATATTATTGCTAATACTAATTTCAAAAATAAGAAATGAAAACTAATAAAGATGAATTAACAAATAAAACTTAGTTAAGTTTACTAAGCATGATTAGAAAAAGGTAATGTGCATGGAGGCCATGTGGCTCTCATGCAAAATAATATCGAATTATTTAAATTATTGAATTTCCTGCATAAATAAGGGGGTTTTCATGTTGTTTGAGGGGAGAGTCTAGTCCGAGATGCTGAGCTGTGCTTGTTCTTTTTTCTATTGGGTTGAGAGTTTGTTGTCGGGTATATGAGTCTGGTGTATGGAGGATTGAGGGCTGAGAGGTGAAATATCAAAGGGGCTGGCATAGTATTATCAGTTGGGGGCTCAGGGGCCTCAGCTTCTAGCTGAGGGATTGGTGTTGAAGAATGTAACTTCGGAAGATATTCTTATTGTATTTTTATTGTACTTCCTTCGGGAAATATTCACATTGTATATTGATTATGTAAATATCCTAAAAAAAATCATGTAAAAATAGACAAGTCAGCTCAGTGGGTAAACTGCCCCAAACAATGGGCAAAACTGCCCCATTCAGGTCGGCCCAGTTAAGTAAAAAGGCCAGTATAAATAGAGTGGCGCCTGGCTCATTTTGTAGGCATCTCACTAAAGCAAGTTCGCATGAGTAGTAGCAGAAGGACAAGTTCACTTGAGAGAAAGAGTAGCTGCATTGAAGACATCTTTTCTTGGGGTTTCTATTGTATCTTGTTCTTGGGTTATTGTACAAGATTGACATTGTACTTTCTGACGAATATATACTGAAGAGGTTTTGCTGGGTTTTTCCCGTGAGAGGATCTTCCTAGGGTAAATCTTTGTGTTCTCTTGTTATGTTGTGCATGTCCATCTTCCAGTGATCCTATTGCATATGGTTATTGTGATAATATATATAAATTGTTTGAAGATCTAACATAACCATCCTGGAAGTATCAAAATTCTAACATGGTTTCAGAGCTAGCCTAAAAGAAAACCTTGTGCAGTAGAAACTGTCGAAAGTGAAAACTAAGGTTTCCCGTTCCAGGTGCTTCCCTTCATAGATAAGCCTGAAAAGGAGGTCAATCTAATTTGCCCTAGGAGGGCACAACTTCCTGTGGAGGAAGATTCCAGATCCGATAATTTTCAAATTCTGACCTAATTCTGTAGCAACTGCAAACATTAGGATTTCCAATTTTTGGCAATTCTGTACACAGATTTGGTTGAAGGAAGGGTCTACTCAACTCACCTTGAGGAGGCGCATCTCTCTCTCCATTCAATTTTTCAAGATTCCAAAGTTGAAAAATTAGGGTTTCTCTGGCAAACCCTAGGTCATCCAGAAGTCAGAGCTCAGAAGACATTGAAGCAAGCACTTGATTGGAGCATCTCAATTGGTAAGTCCTACTATCTTTATTTCCATTTGAGGTTCTCAGTTTATCAAGATGACAAACAATACCAAGATTGAGGATAAGCTTGAAGGAGCAGATAACTTTTGTGCCTGGAAGTATAGAGTGATGCTCATTCTAGAAGAGAACGAGTTGGATAACTACGTCAAAGAAGAAGTTGAGGAGCCAGAGGGAGATGAAGACAAAGCTAAACACAAGAAGAACCTGATTAAGGCCAAGAGGATCATTGCTGACTCCATCAAGGTGTTAGTTAAGGCCAAGAGGATCATTGCTGACTCCATCAAGGTGTTAGTTAAGGCCAAGAGGATCATTGCTGACTCCATCAAGGTGTTATTTTTTTCTTACTTGTTTAGCATAATAACATTAAACAATATATTCATTGAAAGAAAGACAAGCATAACAAACACAAAGAACACAAAATTTCTCTCGGGGAAACCACAAGGGAGAAAACCCCGGCAAAACTTTCTCAATATAGAATTCACCAAGTACAAGATAAAACCCCAAGACAAAACAGCTTCCTTCCTTCACTTGTGCGAACTCCTCTCTCTCTCCTATGCGACCTTGTGTGAGTGAGGTGAGTGTTACAAATGAGTAACTCAATCCCCTATTTATACTTTACGATTGACATGTCCTTTTATTAATTAGGTCGGCTCTAATTCACCTAACCGGGCTGACCTATACTTTTACAATAAAATATTCTTTCTAGATCTTTCCAGGCCGACCTAATCAATTAGGGTTTTACATTGACTCTTTCAATGACTCTTAGATTATTAATTACATCAATGAAATCTCCCGAAGGAAGAATACAATAATACAATAGACAAATACATCTAGAATATCTTCCGCAGTTACATTTCTTTAACACTCCCTCTTAACTAGGAAGGTATTCTGCGGGCAACATCAACAGTTGTCCAACTAACTTGTGTATCTCTATATGTCATCAGAAGTTTTGGACCATCATATGTCTAGGGTATCACATCACATGCTGGAACATCATCACCAGCATCATCATCGTCTGCTGGAACATCATCGTCATCATTAGCAACATCCTGGAACATCATCATCAGCATCATCATCGTCATCATCAGCAAAATCCTCTGCTAGAACATCATCAGCAAAATCCTCTGCTGGAACATCATCAGCAACATCCTCTGTTGGAACATCATCATCAGCAACATCATCTGCTGGAACATCATCATCAACAACATCACCTGCTGCTGGGATATCACCATCAGCATTAGTGTGTAAACACTGGAACAACATCAATCATCAGTCGGCAAGTACTGGAACACAATCATCAGTAAGTGAATACTGGAACAACAACAACAATCATCAGTAACTAAATACCGGAACAACAATATCAATCATCAGTAAACAAATACTGGAACAACACTATCAGTCAGCAACTACTGATCTTCAGTCACCAAGGACTGGCATCTCTATCAGCAAGTACTGATCTTCAATCACCAAGGACTGGCATCTCTATCAGTCAGCAAGTGCTGATCTTCAGTCACCAAGGACTGGCATCCGTCACCTAAGGACAGGAACTCTATCAGTTGGCATGTACTGATCTTTCGTCACCCCTGGACAGGAATTCGTCACCTAAGGACATTAACTCTATCAGTCGGCAAGTACTGATCTTCCGCCACCCCTGGACAGGCATCCATCCCTAAGGATAGGAACTCTATCAGTCGGCAAGTACTGATCTTCCGTCACCCTTGGACAGGCATCCATCCCTAAGGATAAGAACTCTATCAATCGGCAAGTACTGATCTTCCGTCACCCCTGGACAGGCATCCATCACTAAGGATAGGAACTCTATCAGTCGGCAAGTACTGATCTTTCGTCACCCCTAGACAGGCATCCATCCCTAAGGATAGGAACTCTATCAGTTGACAAGTATTGATCTTTCGTCACCCCTGGACAGGCATGCATCCCTAAGGACAGGAACTCTATCAATCAACAAGTACTGATATTCCGTCACCCCTGGACAGGCATCCATCCCTAAGGACAGGAACTCTATCAGTCAACAAGTACTGATATTCCGTCACCCCTGGACAGACATCCATCCCTAAGGATAGGAACTATCATTCTCTCTTTCGAGAGAGGTCCCTCTAGACCACACCAAGCTTGTCTCGAAAGTATTCAAACTTTATGCAAGACAGAGGCTTAGTCGGCACATCAGCAACTTGTTCCTCTGTAGGAACATACTCGAGCTTTACAGCTCCCTTTTGCACCATATCCCGGATATAGTGAACTTTGATCTCGATGTGCTTCAATCTATCATGGAACACAGGATTCTCCGTCATCTTGATGCAACTCTGGTTGTCACAGAGTATATCCATAGCATCAATCTCTGCATCGAACAATCCTGCCAACATCTTGCAAAGCCACACTGCTTCGCTACAAGATGAATATGTAGCAATCACTCCCTCTGAATCAGAGCTTTCCTAAGAACTATCCTCCCTCTGCATCTTGTACTCCCTACATTGGGACATTCTTCACTGGAGTGACTGGTAGCCTTCTCTTCTGATGATCTTATGTGTATCCATCTATGTCATCTTTCAAGGTTACAGGATACCAGGATCTCGAACTCTGTTGAATGTTCTCTCTTGCACCCATCCATGAGCTCCTTATCTTCAACCTTGTAGCAAAGGTTGATATCTCATCACTCTAGGTGATCATCCTATCCCATGGGTGCCTTCTAAGCCCGTACAAAGTCTTCTTCAATCTGCACACATGTGGTTCTCTGTAGAGAGTCCTGAGTCCTAGAGGTTGCTCGATATCATTTTCTACTTTTGATTACACCATCTATCTAGTGTAATATTCACCACTGAGGAAGTGTGTCTGGCCACTAGAGCAACATCTCGTCATAGTCGACTCCGTCTTTCTGAGAGAACCCTTGCTTTGTACTTCTATAGTAAGTCGTGATTTCATAAGTCTTGTTCTTCGAAACAAATCTCATCATTCTTCATTTGTAGGTGTTCACGATATTTCCTACAAGTCAAATTCAGTTGCATGGTTAGAAACATTTCATAGTTTCTAAAACATATTAATAATTACAAATTCTTATGCATAGTTCACACAATCATGCAACTATCTTAGCCAATGCTTCAGTCTGTTGGCTGCCTACTAAGTTGGCCACGCCCTTGGCAAGGCACCAAGAAGTGCCACACGGACCTTTGGGACGGCTCAATGAGTCGGGCACGAGGCGTGCCTCTGACAAGTGCACTAGTCATATCACTCGTATCTTCATTTGTACTTGGTCTCTCTCTCTCGGAGTCACTAGAGTTTCTTGATCTTCTAGGAGAATCTTTAAGTCTAGGGTCAAGGTTTTATTCCTTGGAAAATTGAGATTAGGGTTTTGAGATGAAACCATTGGGTGTATTTGGTGAAGAAGAGGAGACACCTTGCCTTGGAGGACTTGTTTGAGTGATTCATGCATGTTGAAGCTCCTTGATTGAGCTAGGGTTTCTTGGATTAAGATCCAGGAAACCTCTAGTTAAGGGGTGAATTTTTTATCGAAATTTCCCAAGCCAATTCCAATTTCCCCATAGTCTAGCAAAGCCACCATAGCTCCCATTTTCTGAAGCAAGACTATTAAGTCACTCTTAGTTTTGTTTCGACTCTTCCATTTTGTTATATTGTCACATAATTAGGCTTTTAGGACAGTTCGTTAAAATTTATACCAGCATATATATTTTGAGAAGAGTGGAAGACAGACTTTTTTGACAAAGAACTGTCACTGCCAGATGAGCTTACACAGCTATCCTACCCTGAACTGGCAGAATTTTGTAATATGGGCTGCCCTGTAGCAGCCGCAGCTTCTTTTGAATTTAATATAATTACCCACTCCCTTTAAAAAAATGATGTCGCTAAGAAATAATATAATTACCCATTCCTTTTAAAGTATCTCATCCAACAAAATAGGATACCAGAAATAATATGTAGCTATGCATTTCTGATCTGATAACACGGTAATGGTTTCCACGACAATCTCAATACAAATATGTATAGTTTGGTAACCATCCTGCTATGTAACCCAACGTTCCATGTGTACAGTGGATGCAACCTGTTACGAACCTGGACAGCAGATTATGACCCACAAGAGTCATAATACAAACCTGACATATCCTAATTCTTCAAGTTAAATGGTAAACCAAGGTTAGTTCATGGCTTCATCCTTCAAGGTCTAAACCTGATTTTCATACTCAGTAGATATACTGTTTCTGATCAATTTTTCATGATAAGTTCAATTCTATGCTTCACCTCTACTTGGAATATAATGCACCCCCAAACAGTTTCAATATTTCAGACAACTAAAAAATTAAGAAGGGCTCCAAGGGTGATTGAGTGTTATTTCACCTAAACATATTCTTGGCATGTCAAAAGAATCCAAGCTCTCGAGATGTTAATTTTAAACTATGTTTTTGTATTGAGAGACACTAAAGTAAATCAGCTTCTCTAAAGAGTAGAGGTTGTGCCTCCTGAATATATCTTCTGACCTGCTCTTACTGAAGCCTGTTGACTATTGAAATAGAAGCTTGGTTTGTCAACATGCATTATCGCAGTGGATTTGACTCATTTGAGTGTTAATTTATTGATCTACCTACCAGTTTTGCTTCACATCAACATTCCGATAATCAGCTAGAAGTAGAAGACATGCAGATTGAACTTTTAAATGGTAGCTTTCTTTAGTTTGTACCACCTAGCCATTAATCTCAATTCCCTCTTCTTCAGCCAATAATCTAAACATTATAGACACACCCCTCGGGCCCTCACAGAATCATAGACTATGACCTGACAATAATATAAAATTTAAAAACTACTGTGATTACAGCCAAAAGGAGAAAAATATAATTCCGATACAGGGAGTCATGTGAACATTTTGAAGTCAACACATTTGTGTTTTGGATAAGGACAAGAAAAAAATCCATTACAAACTGGATGACCATCAGCACAGAGCAAGTCATTCTTTACCAAAAAGAAACTGTAAACTGTATGCCTGTGGCCCTGTATAATACTTCATCCTCACTTTCCTCATCTTCCCACTTTTGAAACAATGATATCCCCTGGTAGTTCCAATGGCCCACAGATACAGAATTACAGACCCCGCTCCTTGTTCTCAATAAGTTAGCTTCAACTTTCAAGTCATTCTTCAAAACCTTGGTAACTACAACTAGGAAACCATGATAGAGTACAACTTATGTCCTTGCTTGACATTCTCTGAAACCGAGATTTAATTCTGATTTCCTTGTTGTATGTAAAAGTAAACTCAAAATTCCACAAGTTCCTCCCAAAGGCTCTTCATGTTAGGCTTAAAATAATAAAAACTACATTTCATTAGTCCCACGTCTTCAGCAAGCAACCCACCATATCTTTGTAATAACCACAGCTGAGAAACCATGACCTCTAAAAAAGCTCTATACTTTTAAACTTGGAACTGAAAGAAGGCTAACAACCAGTGGTGTCTTCTCTAAAATTTTAACAATATAGATATAGTCCAGGATTATGTTGCAAATGTGCCAATAGGTAAAATTTTGAACACCGTTGTTTGCTTGAATATTATTTGGGAGAACTTTTGTCTTCTTCGGGGTTTACCCAATACTGAGTTTTGAATGTTTTCTTTCAGGTGCTGATCCAATTTCTATTAATGCATTTCCATTTGTTCTTAATATTGAATGCGAGAACCATCTTTTGTGAATGCTAGCTCTCATCCAATGTCATTATTTGTGGATACTGTGGAAATATTCTAGGCTATTTCAGGTTTGCTTCAAATTAGTGAGGTTTTCTGAAACATTCGGAAAGCTATATTGTGTTGAAACTTTCAGTTCTTTCCTGGATAACCAGACTGAAGTTTGGTCATCCAATTAGAATTTGCTTTCATGATAACTGCCTTCTGCTAATGACCTTTTCTGTGCTTGTTGCATACAGGTACCATGACTCTAAGACAGGATTGCCAAATGCAACAAGGGAGGCTTTCAAAATCATTTGAGAAAGGTACAGCTTTTCAAATCTCAAAGATTTCCCTTATGGATTTATACATTTGTTAATTTAATGCATTCCTCGTGGATTGTTCAACTCTAAGCTCAGAATAATAATCTTTCTTTGGGATGGAGGAACAGAAAAGGTTAAAACTTATTTATGGAAATATATGCACTTGTCTGAATTCTCCATACGTGTAATGATCTTGTTACCCAAAAACAGTTGATCCATTGTAGAGACTGAATTGTGCTTGGCATCATGTGTACCACTTATTCCTGTCTGGAATTGGTTGGCCTTATGGTAACCATGCTTGTGGTATATTGTTTACTGAAGGTATTATTCCTCTGGCCTTAATGGAATTATCAGTCTAGTGAAGGGTTGATGCTTAAGTCAAATGATGGTAAGAAGGTCCCTTTGGTGGCCTAGATAGTGAGTACCTTGGCCCTCTAAGGTCTAAGCCATGCAATTTTTTTTAATAAGCCATTTTGTTAAAAAAAATTTAACTTCCGTATAAGGAAAGCAAAAGCTAGCTATTTATGCCTGATTTTGATAAAGATATCTCAAAGTGTACAAAACAGAACTAGACGGGAACATGATCGGACAAATTGTTGGTTTGGCTCGCAGGCAAAGATGTTAATGCCACAGAATTTCAGTTGAGTATTTACGGAAGCTGGGATATCTTGTCCACACTGAAACACTTACAGTGAAGGCTTACTAAATTATGCTTAATGTTTTCAACATTACTGAATGAAAGGAGTTAGTTTGCTGAATCCTGCAGGGTTTCCACCACTAGCTCATACCTTCTGCTAGTTGGGTTATCGTGTAAGATTCCAACTCAAATTTGATCTTTAAATCTCACTTTACTGCTGATTACATATGTTTTGCCACTGCCGGTCTGTATGGTTGCTTGGTTAGGCAAGGTTTGTGTGAATATTAGTTTAACCCCGGATTAATTGTAAACCATTTATGAATAACACATTCTCATAGAAATTCAATAACATCAAACTTGGATACTTTAAGGGATTGATCATAATGATCATTCAATTCTGAAAATGGAATTACAACCAAATAAATACTAGAAATCAGATCTCCAATATGAGATAGCTCTAACCTGTACCAATAATGAATTTGAGAAAAGATGGCTGTAGCAGTTAGCTTGAATCTGATGTAATGCTGCTCTTTATTTAATGAGGAACACGCCTTCTTGGTGGAGTTCAAGCACCCAATCTTCAAGAGGAACCCACGCTGGAATGGAAGGGAGGCTGCTGCCCTAAACTCTGTTCAAACACGCCCTTACCATGATCTTAAATCAGCTCCCACAATGAATAATAGATGGCTGTAGTATTTGTAGACAATGCTCAGAATGGTGTAAAGTAGACTGTAAGTGCACTGCCTGCAGTAAACGCGCTAGTATGTAAGCGAGTTATTTAGCCCTCAAAGATCTCCCATGCCAGAAATCGTAAGCTCTCCAAATAGCTTGTACACTAAAGGATCTGATCACGCCTTCCTTGAGAGGGTTTGAGGCCTTCACAAGCCACCGTAACTTGTGTAAGGATGAAGATCTGCTAGTAGTAATAGCACGCTGTCCCAAGGATTAGATCACAGCCCTCTTCACGTGGTTAGACAGTCTTATAATGATCACGAGTTCACAATAAATAGCAGCTGTAAATAAGATAGCTTCTGTCCCCAACAAGTGGAGATCACGCCCTCCCTTAATAGATACGATGCCTGTCTCAACCAGTATTGAATGCACCCCTTTATGCCACATGAATATTTAATGGAGGCGCCTCTCCTTCATGAATAGCAGCCATGATCTCAATGAGTGACCTAGCAACAGTTGTGAAGAAGATCGCTAACCTGGAATGTTTATGGAATAGATCGTGGTCCTCTCCTAGGAACTAGGGCACACGAATAAAGACAAATAGAGCGCAGCTGTTATGAGGGAGATCATGCTACCACAATGAAGAGAACATGCATGACACCCACGTGTTTTGAGGCAGCTTCAACTGAGATTGCTACTGTATGAAACCACTGTTAATGAAAACCTCAATCTGCTGTTCTCACGTGAAGATATGGACAGACTTTGGGGTTCACGCCTTTCTCGAGATTCCACGCAGATTTAATAGTGAAGAGGCTGTTCCTCTTGTTGATCAATGCGCCCTCCTTCCATTAATGAAGCTGCCTTATTAAATACACCTTGTATATCAGCCTTCCAAGGAATTGCGCCCTCTCAGCACAAACCACAAGGAAATACGCAGCTGCTACCACGACTTGAACTCTGATCAACAACTCGATAACTTTGACCAATTACTCCGTAACAATGAAGCACACGATGGTAAACCTGAATGATTTACCTCTCAGCTTAGCTAGGATGGATAGATTTCGCCATCGAAACCAAGACTTGTCGAGGGTTTACGTCCTCAACACCAATATGCTCACCGAGCTCTCAAATCCAAATCTCAATCATGAATAATAACAAAAGACTGAGTAACTCACTTTATCTTTCTTTTATAGCCTTGACATTGCACGCCCTATACCTAAGTCACTTTTCTCTTCTATTTCTCCGTTGAGTTGCATGCCTCTCATTTGTTGCATGCATCTCCCTTTTGCATGCCTGCATGATTGCATGCATGCATCTTGCTTTTGCATGCATACTCTTGAGCTAGGGCTCACATGCTCTGCATGTCCTTTGTTCCAGTTTTACCCAAAACGAAACATTACCGTCCTCCCTCGCCAGGATTGCTTGTCCTCAAGCAATACCAATCCAACTCCCCAATCCATCGAGCTGAACCACTGAACTCAGAGATGATCCCAGGGTCCCAGATCATCCTAGGAGATATGTAGCACCCTCTACTCAAGGTATTATCGTAAGAGATACCATCACAAGAGATATCTTGAAAGCATCTCATAAGTAGAGTAATCAACCATAGAGGGAACTCGGCTGGCTCCTCAGAAAATACGTCTACTAAGTCTCCATTCCCTATACCTACAAAATAAATGAGGTTCCTCTCATCTCTAGTAACCACTGAACTGCCAATCACTATAATCCCGGGGGTCCCAAATCAGGGTCCCAAATCAGTATGAGAGGGGTGGAGTACATACTGCATCCATCACTGCCATGTGTAGCATCCCTACAAGGAGCATCCTGTAGACTCCAAACCGTTGTTGTACTGTCCACTACTGTAATTCCCGGATCCCATGCTAACCCCAATAAGAATCCACTGTGTTGATGCTATGCCCTCTGCTCACAACCATCCAACTATGATGTCGTGCCTGCACCTTCGACAAACCTATGATGTACTCTAACCAAATGCCTTCCCATGCCTGCCCAGAAATGGTAAAGTCACCAGGGTCCCATATTGTCCTGTAAGGTGTGAAACACTCTCTACAAGTCGCGTCGGTCTGCCAAATGCCAACATAAGACTCCATCCGTTGCCCTCTTAGGGGCCAAGCAACCTTACGTTGCACAAACTCATCACAAGAGAAATACTCTACGCACACCAGCCTAAGCATCTCAAGAGTGAACTCCAGATAATGAAGACTGGTTGTCTCATCTGTATCGGATCCCCAGTCTAACTGGATTGTGAATACCAGGAAGGAAGGTTTGCTCTGCCATAAAGAATTCTCAACCTCTCTTCCACTAGCATCCTCTAAATATAGCGGATCGATCACCCTCACAGCTTTGTCGATCACCTCTACTATCTGAAAGAATCCATCATGCAGATGAATTCCTGGATCCCACCACCAACTAAGGGGTCCACCAAACCCGACTCTAACGAACTGTTGTCGTACCATGTAGATAGTCATCTGAGTCTCAATGTGCTCCTTTTGTAGAAATCAAGTACCAAGAACTGACTCTGCTCCTACTACTCTAATCACCTCCAGCCTAACTACATCTAAACATCTGCTACCCTGCATACTATCAGGGTGCTCAAGTAATCCATGGGATCTAAGCAACTCCCTGGGGTGTAGCTCTGACACCTGTGATGTCTCATACTCATGCAAGTACTAAGAATGCCCTGCCCAATGCAAATCATGCATAGCCCTCATGACTCTCTCCCTAAGTAAGGACTCAGGGTTGACATTGGTGCAATCTCTATGGGAGATGATGTCTCCTACTCTGTCAGTTGTGCTCCCTCTGAACAAATCTAATACCATCCCTACAATGTCGATCCTACCATACATCTCTGATGAACCTGTGACGCGAGGTGCTGACACATCCTCTCTACTATGTCCGGAGTCATGGGTGGTCTGCCCTAGTCTAACTAGATAATCCTGCTCTAAATCATGCGACTGGCAAGTCAGACACTCCCTCCAATGTCTCGTCATATCATATTCGAGATCCTTCCAAGAGAATCTCTTGCTAATCTGCTGACAGGTCCTGAGGTGTCTCTCTAAGGGTGTCTCATGTATAGTTCTTAGGATCTCGATCCTAAATGCAGACTCAGAGGCGAGATATATGGTGTCTTCGTAGTAGACGATGTCGTCCACTACCCTGTATTGGTCATCCTGGATGCGCCCATCCATCAACTCACATGCGAAACAGTCCTTGGAATATTCCACCAAAAGGTGGGATCTCCAATCAGGGATAATCATTGTGAACCAATCCCACGCGTCCGGATCCAAATCCTCTATGTTAGATCTCTCCTCGGTCATCGACAACTCTAAGTGCTCCTCCTACAGAATACCGAACTCCATATGCTCCTCGTGCAACGTCATTACCGGAAGTTGTTCTCCCAAACCATGAGTGGTACTCTTGCTCTCATGTGCCACAACTGTCCTGTATCCTGGGTGTGTTGTCGTATCCTCCTGCGCACTCACTCTACTGGTGTCATCTGAACCAAGATCCCACACATCTATACTATACTCATCCTGAAAAGCATGGGGTGTATCTATGTCACTATCGAATGGTCCCTGGAGCATGTCTCCCATCAACACATCCGCAACTCCCAGTGGAGCCATCCATGGCCCCTCCACAAGAGGTGAATCATAGCCTCCATCGGGTCTAGCATGTATAGAGTCAATCCTCTCCGAGTCATGCTTCTCCGCATGTATATTGTCTATCATGAATGTCACGACTCTTGCAGTAGATGATGAAGAGTGTATCAACTCCAACTCGTCACATAACCTGTCTATATGCATATCTGATTCCTGAAGAGCCATCGGAGTGTTGTTCAAGGAATCTCTAGTAACCATAAGCTCATCTTGTATGCTCAAATCACTCCATATCGCATCCATGTCACAGCTAGGTGCTAACACCCCTTGATCCTCACAAGCATCACTACTAAGGTGAGATGATGGATCCTCGATGATGGATGACCTGATAACTGCATCATGCGTACTATCCTCCTCCGATATTGTCAACTCCGTATCAATTTTACCATCAACCTGTATATCATGCTCATCTTTCTGGTTTAAAGGCCTGTTGTAAGCTCTTGGCCTGTTCTTACCTTTAAAGTCGAAAAAATCCGTGAAGGTCATGGCTGAATGAAAGTCATCTCCCAGTGCTCTATATTCTCTCAAATATGCCCTCATTGGCTGATCTGCCTCTACCTGTACTATGGGCACTGCGGTTGGGCTATCTAAGAACTGTGGTATGGTAGGTCAGGGGGAACTATTGTAGAGATGTGGGTGGCTTTGTAATTGTTCCCCATTGCTGCTTGTGGACACCCTATCACTGTTGGGAGACATAGTACTGTGTGGGGTGGGCCCACGTATCAAAGCATGTTCCTCTCCAGCTGTGGGAGCATGCAATTATTAACAGATAGATGAATACATAGTTTCAGTTTGAAAAGAGTAAAGGCAAAGAAACAATGGCAGAAGATGATAGAGTAGCTTTCAGTAGCCTCATTTCCACTTTGAAGGAACTAACTTCGGGACAAAAAGAAATGGTGAGTGCCATCAAACAACTGACAGATAGAGCACTGTAAGATTCCAACTCAAATTTGATCTTTAAATCTCACTTTACTGCTGGTTACATATGTTTTACCGCTGCCGGTCTGTATGGTTGCTTGGATTGGCAAGGTTTGTGTGAATATTGGTTTAACCCCGGATTAATTGTAAACCATTTATAAATAACACATTCTCGTAGAAATTCAATAACATCAAACTTGGACACTTTAAGGGATTGATCATAATAATCATTCAATTCTGAAAATGGAATTACAATCAAATAAATACTACAAATCAGATCTCCAATATGAGATAGCTCTAGCCTGTACCAACAATGAATTTGGAAAAGATGGTTGTAGCAGTTAGCTTGAATCTGATGTAATGCTGCTCTTTATTTAATGAGGAACACGCCTTCTTGGTGGAGTTCCAGCTCCCAATCTTCAAGAGGAACCCACGCTGGAATGGAAGGGAGGCTGCTGCCCTAAACTCTGTTCAAACACACCCTTACCATGATCTTAAATCAGCTCCCACAATGAATAATAGATGGCTGTAGTATTTGTAGACAATGCTCAGAATGGTGTAGAAGTAGACTGTAAGTGCACTGCCTGTTGTAAACGCCCTAGTATGTAAGCGAGTTATTTAGCCCTCAAAGATCTCCCATGCCAGAAATCGTAAGCTCTCCAAATAGCTTGTACCTAGCAACAGTTCTGAAGAAGATCACTGCCCTGGAATGTTTATGGAATAGATCGTGGTCCTCTCCTACGAACTAGGGCACACGAATAAAGACATATAGAGCGTAGCTGTTATGAGGGAGATCATGCTACCACAATGAAGAGAACATGCATGACATCCACGCGTTTTGAGGCAGCTTCAACTGAGATTGCTACTGTATGAAACCACTGTTAATGAAAACCTCTATCTGTTGTTCTCACGTGAAGATATGTACAGACTTTGGGGTTCACGCCCTTCTCGAGATTCCACGCAGATTTAATAGTGAAGAGGTTGTTCCTCTTGTTGATCAATGCGCCCTCCTTCCATTAATGAAGTTGCCTTATTAAATACACCTTGTATATCAGCCTTCCAAGGAATTGCGCCCTCTCAGCACAAACCACAAGGAAATACGCAGCTGCTACCACGACATGAACTCTGATCAACAACTCGATAACTTTGACCAATTACTCCGTCACAATGAAGCACACGATGGTAAACCTGAATGATTTACCTCTCAGCTTAGCTTAGCTAGGATGGATAGATTTCGCCATCGAAACCAAGACTTGTCGAGGGTTTCTGTCCTCAACACCAATAAGCTCACCGAGCTCTCAAATCCAAATCTCAATCATTAATAATAACAAAATACTGAGTTACTCACTTTATCTTTCTTTTATAGCCTTGACATTGCATGCCCTATACCTAAGTCACTTTTCTCTTCTATTTCTCCGTTGAGTTGCATGCCTCTCATTTGTTGCATGCATGTATGTTTGCATGCATCTCCCTTTTGCATGCCTGCATGATTGCATGCATGCATCTTGCTTTTGCATGCATGCTCTCGAGCTAGGGCTCGCATGCTCTACATGTCCTTTGTTCCAGTTTTACCCAAGCGAAACATTACAGTCCTCCCTCGCCAAGATTGCTTGTCCTCAAGCAATACCAATCCAACTCCCCAATCCATCGAGCTGAACCAATGAACTCAAGGATGATCCCAGGGTCCCAGATCATCCTAGGAGATCTGTAGCACCCTCTCCTCAAGGTATTATCGTGCGAGATCCCATCACAAGAGATATCTCGAAAGCATCTCGTACGTAGATTAATCAACCATAGTGGGAACTTGGCTGGCTCCTCAGAAAATACATCTACTAAGTCTCCATTCCCTATACCTGCAAAATAAATGAGGGTCCTCTCATCTCTAATAACCACTGAACTGCCAGTCACTATAATCCTAGGGTCCCAAATCAGTATGAGAAGGGTGGAGTACAAACTGCATCCATCACTGCCATGTGTAGCATCCCTACAAGGAGCATCCTGTAGACTCCAAACCGCTGTTGTACTGTCCACTACTGTAATTCCCAGATCCCATGCTAACCCCAAGAAGAATCCACTATGCTAATGCTGTGCCCCTCTGCTCACAACCATCCAGCTATCATGTCGTGCCTACACCTTAGACAAACAAGTGATGTACTCTAACCAAATGTCTTCCCATGCCTACCCAGAAATGGTAAAGTCACCAGGGTCCCATGTTGTCCTGTAAGGTGTGAAACACTCTCTACACGTCGAGTCGGTCTGCCAAATGCCAACATAAGACTCCATTCGTTGCCCTCTGAGGGGCCAAGCAACCTTACGTTGCACAAACTCCTCACAAGACAAATACTCTATGCACCCCAACCTAAGCATCTCAAGAGTGAACTCTAGAAAATGAAGACCGGTTGTCTCATCTGTATCGGATCCCCGGTCTGACTGGATTATGAATACCAGGAAGGAAGGTTTGCTCTGCCATAAAGAAGTCCTAACCTCTCTTCCACTAGCATCCTCTAAATATAGCGGATCAATCACCCTCACAACTCTGTCGATCACCTCTACTATCTGGAACAATCCATCATACAAATAATTCCTGGATCCCACCACCAACTAAGGGGTCCACCAAACCCGACTCTAACGAACTGCTGCCGTACCATGTAAATAGTCATCTGAGTCTCAATGTGCTCCTCTGGTAGAAACCAAGTACCAAGAACTGACTCTGCTCCTGCTACTCTAATCACCTCCAACCTAACTACATCTAAACATCTGCTAACCCCCATACTATCAGGGTGCTCAAGTAATCCATGGGATCTAAGCAACTCCCTGGGGTGTAGCTCTGACACCTGCGATGTCTCATACTCATCCAAGTACTAAGAATGCCCTACCCAATGCAAATCATGCATAGCCCTCATGAGTCTCTCCCCAGGTAAGGACTCAATGTCGACACTGGTGCAATCTCTATGGGAGATGATGTCTCCTCCTACTCTATCGGTTGTGCTCCCTGTGAACAAATCTAATACCATCCCTGCAATGTCGATCCTACCATACATCTCTGATGAACCTGTGCTGCGAGGTGCTGACACATCCTCTCTACTATGTCCAGAGTCATGGGTGGTCTGCCCTAGTCTGACTAGATAATCCTGCTCTGAATCATGCGACTGGCAAGTCAGACACTCCCTCCAATGTCTCGTCATATCATATTCGAGATCCTTCCAAGCATAGTAACAGGAATCACGATCAGACTCGCGATTACTCCAATTTTGACTCGGATCGTAGGCTAGCCGAGCAGAGTCAACGCGGCGCGAGTCGGAATCGGATGGCGGCAAGTTCAGCTCGACGACTTAGACTTGCGGACCACCTATCAATTCATAATTTGCCCTTTTCTGACGCATTCGCGGCCCATTTTCGGGCCGGTTTATTGCCCTGGAATTTTCCCGCGTTGTTTTTTCATTGTCGAGGCCCGCGGGCATTATTTCAATATTGCCTCTATCTCATTCCCGGCACCCTCGACCTCGAGCATCAGCACCGTCCACTCCAGTTCGAGTTCACTTCAGGCAAACGACGCACAGACCTCTCAACGGTGGTCTTTATGCTCCAGCGTGGTCTTTATGCTCTCAACGGTGGTCTTTCTACTCCAGGAAAACGACGCGAGGTAGAAGTCTACACGCAACTATAGACTCCAGTGTTCGAGCAGACGACTCCAGAGTCCAGATGACAGTGTTCGGGCACACGATTGATTTCTAGACAACGCGTGACCCATCCCGACTCCCCATCAACCATTCAAAAGTGATCGATTCAAGAGGTATTCTATAACTCTAAAAATGTCTACTCTATGGTTTCGAAGAGGTAGTCTGTTCATAGTATAAGTCGTTGAATATTGTTATTTTTTAATTTTTTTCATTGCCTGCTATTTTTTTATTTTTTTATTTTACATGTTGTATTTTATTAACATTGCGGCCTTGCTGTTTGGCTATCTTCCACATGTCTCCAGAAATCGGGATGAATTTTTTTTTTTGTATTTTACATGCTCTATTTTATAATTATTAGCATTGCGGCCTTGTTGTTTGACAGCTTGGCTATCTTCTGCTTGTCTCATGAAATCGGGATGAATAACTTGTAACGGGTTACAGAGTCACAGACTTATATTTTAAGACTTATACGATAAGTCTGTAACCTGTTATAAGTTATTAAGTTATTCGCTTATATTAATAAGTGAATAACTTAATAACTTATAGCAGGTTACACTTATTAATAAGTCTGTAACCTGCTATAAGTTATTAAGTTATTCACTTATTAATAATAATAAGTGTAACCTGCTATAAGTTATTAAGTTATTCACTTATTAATATAAGCGAATAACTTAATAACTTCTAACAGGTTACAGACTTATAGTATAAGTCTTAAAATATAAGTCTGTAAGTTATTATTTATTAACCTATAAACTGTATAAGTTATTCAAATTTCACTTATTATTTATTAAATAATTCATGATTTTTGTTTTTTGTATTTTATTTTTAATTTTATGTTTGACTTGCAGGAATTGTTTGTAACTCTGTTGACGCCTGAAGGTGTCTTTATTGAGAAGAGTGACATTTTGACAGGGTGAAAATGCCAAGAGAAAGAGACTTTGCTTGGGCTTACTATGAGAAGATTCCAGGATCAACTAAGCTGCTCTGTAAATTTTGTAGAGAGCATTGTAGTGGTGGGATTTACAGATTCAAATTTCACATTGCTAAGCTTCCTGGACATGACATTAGTCCTTGCAAAGTTGTACCTGAGGATGCTAGCCACCAGGCCAGTTTAGCCATTGATTATATGAATGAATCGAAAATGAAGAGAGCAAGGGTAAATATGGAGATGGGAAATGTTGCAGGTGGACAATCCTCTAATACCCCCATGTCACCTCCTTTTGTTAAATCCTCAATGCCTCCACCTAACCCAAGTTTTCATATTCCAAACATGGCTGGAGGTCAAAGCCAAATTCCACCACCTCCTCCTCCTATTCCTACAAATTTGAGCACTGGAGGAGGAAATATACACACCTTTTTTGCTCCCCATACACAACTAGGTGCCCAACCTAGCTTAGATGGCACTGGTTGGAAAAAGAATGTCCATAAGCAAGCAAGGAAGGCCATTGCTAACTTTTGGTACTATTCTGACATCCCTTTTAATTGTGCCAGAAGCCCTTATTAGCAATCCATGATTGATGTAGTTGCAGGTCCAGGGTTCAAAGCCCCTACATCTGAAAGCCTTAGGACAAATATGTTGTTAGAAAGTGTGGATGACCTCAACCTTGTACTTGCTGAGTTTCGTACAACATGGGCAGAAAAATAGGGTGCACCATCATGAGTGATGGATGGACGGATAAGAGGAACATAACTTTGATCAATTTCCTCGTTTCTTGTCCAAAGGGGACAATGTTTCTCAAATCAGTGGATGCCTCAGACAAAGTTAAGAGTGCTCAACTGATTTGTGAAATGATGGAAGAAATTGTTGAAGAAGTGGGAGAAGAAAACATTGTGCAAATTATCACTGACAATGCAGCTAATTATATGGTTGCTGGTAGGTTGTTTGAGGCTAGGCACCCCACTATATTTTGGAGCTCTTGCGCTGCACACTGCATAGACCTAATGCTCGAGGACATTGGGAAACTTCATTGGATACAAGAGGTTGTGGATAAGGCAAAATCCATAACCAAATTCATCTACAACCACACAAATGTCCTTTCCACCATGAGAACATACACCGAAGGCAAGGAGCTAGTTCGTCCTGGAGTGACGAGATTTGCAACAAACTTCATTTCCTTGCAATCAGTAGTAGAGCAAAAGGTCAATCTAAAGAGAATGTTTTTGGGACCTAAATGGATGGCCTCTAGACATGGAAGAAGCCTTGAGGGCATTGAAATTGTTGCTCTTGTCTTTAATGATGGTTTCTGGAGACATGCAGAAGAGATCATTGTTATGACAGAACCACTTGTCAAAGTGCTCAGGTACTTAATTTCTAAACCTTTTCAATGTTCATCAATTCAATTTGAAGTCAAACTTTATTTACATTTTCAAATTTCATTTGTTTTTAAACTTTAAAATATTAAATTGATATCAAATATCAGATTTTGATAATTTGAAGTGACTTTGATGATTGATCTTTCAAGATGGTTGATGGTGAGAAACCCGTTATGGGTTACATTTATGAGTCAATGGATCTAGCTAAGAAGACCATAAAAGCCAAATATATGAATGATGAGACCAAGTACATGCCTCTTTGGGACATCATTGATGAGAGGTGGGACAGGCAATTGCACTCTCCATTACATGTTGCTAGATACCTTTTCAATCCAGCATACTTTTATGTTAAGACCAAATTTAGTGAGGATGGGGAGGTTGGTCGAGGGCTTATGACTTGCATTGAGAGGATGAACCCAAATCAAGAAATCCAAAAGTCGTATCAATGCCCTGCTGCAAGACTATAGGGTGCCCTCAAAATTGTTTGCTTATAGCAGTGCTATACAAGAAAGGACAAAAATGTTGCAAGGTATTTGATAATTTGTAATATTTTGTATTATGTTTATTGTTTTATACTTCATTTTATTATCTTAATTATTTTAAGTCTTTTTCATCTTCAATTATCAATCTTGATTCTTGACTATGGAACCCTTGCCACATGTTAGGTCTTTGGTGGCAAAATTTTGGCAGTGATACACCAGATCTCAAGAAGTTTGCCACTAGAATCCTAAATCAAACTTGCAACGCTTCAGGTTGCGAGCGCAACTGGAGCATGTTTGAGAAAATCCATTCCAAGAGGCGCACCCGCATGACACAAAAGCACTTGAATGACCTTGTTTTTGTCCACTACAACCTTCGGCTTCGCAACAGGCAGTTACTTGGTGAGACACTTAAAGGCCTAATCATTTGTAATCTTAATCATTAGTTTAAATTTTAAGTTCAATTCACATTTTGAATGTATCTTGAATCTTGATGATGTTGACAGGTTTGGACCATTCAGCGATTTCATTGGACAATGAAGACAAGGAGCTAGGATTGGATCAGGATGGGGATCCTACTGCTACATCCACTTGGATTCATTCAGAGGAGGCTCCTCTTTTTACCTCCAAGGATTTAGAGACCCTTGAGGGTCAAGATGCAGAAGATGCGAGAGCATCCACTTCTTAGTTTTTCTTACTATTTTGTATTTAGTATCTAGATTTTGGATCCTTACTTTATGTATTTTGGACTCATCTTATGGATGAGAATTGATATATTTTCAATTTTAGACATATTTATGGATTATGTACTCATCTTATGTATGAGAGTTAATATATTTTTGGACATCTATGATTCTATTGATATCTTTTGGACATCTATTGATATCTTGCACCATATGGACATGGCTATTTTGAATATCTATGAAAAGTGTTTTTTTTAAATTCAAAATATAGGTGTATATTTAATTTTTTGTATTTGCCAATTTTTTCTCGACCCTATTCAAACTCTCCACTATTTTTCCTCGCCGATTTATTGTCGATTTCGAGTCTGGTAAGTATGCTTCCAATAGAATCTCTCGCTAATTTGCCGACAAGTCCTGAGGTGTCTCTCTAAGGGTGTCTCATGTATAGTTCTTAGGATCTCGATCCTAAGTGCAGACTCAGAGGCGAGATATATGGTGTCTCTGTAGTAGACAATGTCGTCCACTACCCTGTATTGGTCATCCTGGATGCGCCCATCCATCAACTCACATGCGAAATAGTCCTTGGAATATTCCACCAAAAGGTGGGATCTCCACTCAAGGATAATCATAGTGAGCCAATCCCACACGTCCGGATCCAAATCCTCTATGTTAGATCTCTCCTCGGTCACCGACAACTCTGAGTGCTCCTCCTGCAGAATACCAAACTCCATATGCTCCTCGTGCACAGTCATTACCGGAAGCTGTTCTCCCAAACCATGAGTGGTACTCTTGCTCTCATGTGCCACAACTGTCCTGTATCCTGGGTGTGTTGTCGTATCCTCCTGCGCGCTCACTCTGCTGGTGTCATCTGAACCAGGATCCCTCACATTTATACTATACTCATCCTGAAAAACACGGGGTGTATCTACGTCACTATCGGATGGTCCTTGGAGCATGTCTCCCATCAACACATCCGCAACTCCCAGTGGAGACATCCATGGCCCCTCCACGAGAGGTGAATCATAACCTCCATCGGGTCTAGCATGTATAGAGTCAATCCTTTCCGAGTCATGCTTCTCCGCATGTATCTCGTCTATCATGAATGTCACGACTCTTGCAGTAGATGATGAAGAGTGTATCAACTCCAACTCGTCACGTAACCTGTCTATATGCATATCTGATTCCTGAAGAGCCATCGGAGTGTTGTTCAAGGAATCTCTAGTAACCATAGGCTCGTCTTGTATGCTCAAATCACTCCATATCGCATCCATGTCACAGCTAGGTGCTAACACCCCTTTATCCTCACAAGCATCACTACTAAGGTGAGATGATGAATCCTCGATGATGGATGACCTGATAACTGCATCATGTGTACTATCCTCCTCCGATATTGTCAACTCCATATCAATTTTACCATCAACCTGTATATCATGCTCATCTTTCTGGTTGAAAGGCCTGTTGTAAGCTCTTGGCATGTTTTTATCTTTAAAGTGGAAAAAATCCGTGAAGGTCATGGCTGACTGAAAGTCATCTCCCAGTGCTATGTATTGTCTCAAATATGCCCCCATTGGCTCATCAGGCTCTACCTGTACTATGGGCACTGCGATTGGGCTATCTAAGTACTGTGGTATGGTAGGTCGGGGGGACCTATTGTAGAGATGTGGGTGGCTCTGTAATTGTTCCCCATTGCTGCTTGTGGATTCCCTATTACTGTTGGGAGACATAGGACTGTGTGGGGTGGGCCCTGCTCTATCTGTCAGTTGTTTGATGGCACTCACCATTTCTTTTTGTCCTGAAGTTAGTTCCTTCAAAGCGGACATGAGGCACATGAGGCTACTGAAAGCTACTCTATCATCTTCTGCCATTGTTTCTTTGCCTTTACTCTTTTCAAACTGAAACTATGTATTCATCTATCTGTTAATAACTGCATTGTCCCACAGCTGGCGAGGAACATGTTCTGATACCACTGTAAGATTCCAACTCAAATTTGATCTTCAAATCTCACTTTACTGCTGGTTACATATGTTTTACCGCTGCCGATCTGTATGGTTGCTTGGTTTGGCAAGGTTTGTGTGAATATTGGTTTAACCCCGGATTAATTGTAAACCATTTATAAATAACACATTCTCATAGAAATTCAATAACATCAAACTTGGATACTTTAAGGGATTGATCATAATGATCATTCAATTCTGAAAATGGAATTACAATCAAATAAATACTAGAAATCAGATCTCCAATATTAGATAGCTCTAACCTGTACCAATAATGAATTTGGGAATAGATGGCTGTAGCAGTTAGCTTGAATCTGATGTAATGCTGCTCTTTATTTAATGAGGAACACGCCTTCTTGGTGGAGTTCCAGCACCCAATCTTCAAGAGGAACCCACGCTGGAATGGAAGGGAGGCTGCTGCCCTAAACTCTGTTCAAACACGCCCTTACCATGATCTTAAATCAGCTCCCACAATGAATAATAGATGGCTGTAGTATTTGTAGACAATGCTCAGAATGGTGTAGAAGTAGACTGTAAGTGCACTGCCTGCTGTAAACGCCCCAGTATGTAAGCAAGTTATTTAGCCCTCAAAGATCTCCCATGCCAGAAATCGTAAGCTCTCCAAATAGCTTGTACACTACAGGATCTGATCACGCCTTCCTTGAGAAGGTTTGAGGCCTTCACAAGCCACCGTAACTTGTGTAAGGATGAAGATCTGCTAGTAGTAATAGCACGCTGTCCCAAGGATTAGATCACAGCCCTCTTCACGTGGTTAGACAGTCTTATAATGATCACGAGTTCACAATAAATAGCAGCTGTAAATAAGATAGCTTCTGTCCCCAACAAGTGGAGATCACGCCCTCCCTTAATAGATACGATGCCTGTCTCAACCAGTATTGAATGCACCCCTTTATGCCACATGCATATTTAATGGAGGCGCCTCTCCTTCATGAATAGCAGCCACGATCTCAATGACTGACCTAGCAACAGTTGTGAAGAAGATCGCTGCCCTGGAATGTTTATGGAATAGATCGTGGTCCTCTCCTAGGAACTAGGGCACACGAATAAAGACAAATAGAGCGCAGATGTTATGAGGGAGATAATGCTACCACAATGAAGTGAACATGCATGACATCCACGCGTTTTGAGGCAGCTTCAACTGAGATTGCTACTGTATGAAACCACTGTTAATGAAAACCTCAATCTGCTGTTCTCACGTGAAGATATGGACAGACTTTGGGGTTCACGCCTTTCTCGAGATTCCACGGAGATTTAATGGTGAAGAGGCTGTTCCTCTTGTTGATCAATGCGCCCTCCTTCCATTAATGAAGCTGCCTTATTAAGTACACCTTGTATATCAGCCTTCCAAGGAATTGCGCCCTGTCAGCACAAACCACAAGGAAATACGCAGCTGCTACCTCCGTCACAATGAAGCACACGATGGTAAACCTGAATGATTTACCTCTCAGCTTTAGCTAGGATGGATAGATTTCACCATCGAAACCAAGACTCGTCGAGGGTTTCGGTCCTCAACACCAATAAGCTCACCGAGCTCTTAAATCCAAATCTCAATAATTATGAATAATAACAAAATACTGAAATAATACTGAAATACTGAGTAAGTCACTTTATCTTTCATTTATAGCTTTGATGCATCTCTGCATTTCTCTTTTGCATGCTATGCATGTCCTTTGTTCCAGTTTTACCCAAAACGGAACATTACATTTGGTCTAACTGCAGGAAGGTGGAGTCTACCACAACTATCCCAAGGTTCGATTCTCAACATATTCATGCCCGGGAATCCCAAAGCTACACGCCCCAGTGATTTGATCCCCGCTTCGTCCAAAAAATAGGTGTTTTTATTGTTCGAAAAGACATTCATATTACTTGGGTTTAAGCCTAATGGCAGGTAGGCCGATTGCAACACAGATGGAAAATTCTCAATTTTAATGGTTAAAACCTTTACTAAAAATGTTTTAGTAAACAACCAACAATCTTAGTATAAACGCATACAACATCTGAATAAAATCTTTGACTGATACAAGAATGCCTGAAAGAGGAAAATGTGGATGGATAGAGCATACCTAGATTTTTGTTTGATTGAGAATCAGAAGAAAGACTTGATTCCTTCTAATTTGCGCTTCTCCACGAGCTCTGAAATGAATTCCTCTTTGCCCTTCAAATACAAAATTTAAACTTTAGCTAATCGGTTACTTTTCTCCCGAAGTCCAGTCTGCATTATAACAAATAATAATAGATGAGATTGAAGATAATATAAGAACTTTATTTTCCTATGTATATAAAGTGACGATTTGTTTTCAATTTTATTTTTTATTGGATATGTGTGGTTTTCGAGTAAATAAATAAATACAATATTTTTCTACTAGAAGGATTAGTAAGTAGACAAAGTGACCTGGATTAGGTTGGGATAACTAATTGATTAGCATTATATCCATGAGGTATATGTGACAATTTGCAAGTTATATATACTAGGTTGAGATGTCCTTATGATTTGGATATCTATCTTTTTAATCAATATAATTTGTGTCAATATGTTATTAAATGATTTGAATTCAGATGATAAGGCTAACAAACAATTTTCTCCACTACAATTTACAAGTTATGTATACTAGGTTGAGATGTCCTTACCATCTCAGTATGTAAGTTTGCAAGTTATGTATACTAGGTTGAGATGTCCTTACCATTTGGATACTTATCTTTTTAATCAATATAATTTGTGTCAATATGTTATTAAATGATTTGAATTTGGATGGTAAGGCTAACAAACAATTTTCCCCACTACAATTTTCTCCACTATGTAAGTTATGATTTGTGATTAAACCAGCATAGATCCATCTTAAACTCGTATCTATCAAGCACCGAGAGGGATCCAATTTCTTGAGGTGTATTTCTTTTTTTAAATTTAAACTCAAGAAATTTGATCTCTCTTGATTGATAGATCCGGGTTTAAGTTTTAAGTTTTTATTTTATAAACGAACATCTTTCATAATATTTTATTTTATGAACCAACAGGGATTTCTTTTTAAGTACTTTCCATAATTTTTTATTTTATGAGCCGACATGAATTTTTTTAATTATTTTTTAATTATTTTGTTACAAACGTTATATCACGTTACAACATCTCCCCCATACTGGGTTGTAAAGCACCTTGTTTCACTCGGTGCAATTATATAGAGTTGTAACAGTTATTGTTTAGTCAAGGATGGGCTTTGATCCATTTATGTGTACATATGAATGCAATGCAAGCCTCACATGTTCAACAACTGCCTTTGAATGTCCCCATGGAAATTTGAGGGTTCAAACACCCACATAGGAATTGAACCTTAATCACCAATAAAACACTCAGCATTCCTCATTGATCCAACCCATTAGGCATAAGTAAGTACAATATTTGTTATGTCACTATTGTAGGGAGTCCAAGTGCCTTCCCTGGGAGAGGATGGGGGCAACGACTCCTAAGGCAGTAATTGGGTAGAGGGTTGGCAGCAATGGTCCCCACCTGTTGGGAGTTCAAGAGCTTGCCCCAAACTAAAAAATTGTCTACTTTTGTGTTTTTTTCCCTTATTTCATCCAATGGTTTAGATCCATTATAATTTAATATTGGTTTTGTAATTTAATATTGCTTAAGGGGTTAGGGTTATAACCTAATATTGAATACTAGATTAAAGTTAATTGATGATGTGGAATACCTTGAATTGTAAACGATTAAGTAAATCGATTATATATAGAGATGTGATTATGAGTTTGATAGTGATCTCAATTAAAGATTTCCAAAGTAGATCTCTTGTGTATTGTGTGGGGCACCACACTTTTTCATGTTTTAAGATTCTTTTAATGTATCTTCTCTTTTAAAGTTTTATCTTTCATTTCTAAGTGTTACATTTTTTATTGTTTCAATTTTTTTGAATAAAAAATGTGGATTAATGATTTTTAACTAAGTTAAATTATTTTTTTAATTTAAAAATAGGAGTTGTCTAAAAATTTGACAATTTGGTCCGAGGGGTTTTTCTTCGACTCCAAGGGATTTTTCATTGGAATTTGGCTTATTTTATTATGCAAAATTTGAATTTAACTGGTGATTTTGATCTTCATATGTTTTCAAAATTATACCTAAAAATCAAATTTTTCTATTTAAAATTGTAGAGCTTTTAGAATATATATATATATATATATTATCATTATATAAATATTTAAATAAATGGCAATAAATATAGAATTGTGTTTAACCTATAGGTATAATTAAAAAAATTCATAGTAAAGTAATGGTAATATGTACGTTAGGATTGGCAAGCACATGGGAGGGGGTCATAATTAACTCACAAGGACTAACATTCACTTGGGATTAGGAGAAGTAGCCAATAATGAGGCAAAGATTTTAGCTTATATTAAGGACTAAGGTTCACTTGGGGATTAAGAGAAAGAACTAATAATAAGGAAAAGATTCTAACCTATATCAAGTATTAAGACCCACCACGTAGAAAAATTAAGGATTAACCCATGAGGAATACAAAGACTAACATTCACTTGGGGATTAGGAGAAGTAATCAATAATGAGGCAAAGATGTATTAAGGCTCGCCACAGAAGAAAAGAAAAAAAAAAAATTAAGGATTTACCCATGAGGAATACAAAGACTAACATTCACTTGGAATCGAGACAAATATTTTAGCATATATCAAGGAATATTTTAGCATATATCAAGGATTAAGGATTTACCCATGAGGAATACAAAGACTAACATTCACTTGGGATGAGGCAAATATTTTAGCATATATCAAGGATTAAGACTCAACAAGGAGAAAAATTAGGGATTAGAAAAATACTCATAAAATTAGGGATTAGAAAAATACTCATAGCTACCAGGCATGTCCAAAGAGTTCAACTCCTCTTACCTTTTGAGAAACAAAACACTATCGTGGACCATTATGTAAACTTGGCTTCAAAATTTGGCAAAGGGCAAATTGGAAAAGATGGAGGGTGATTAACACAATCCACATCCCATGTTAGCACTTTATACATTTAGTGTTTGATATGTGATACCACTCATTTTGCATGAGTGTCCAATGTGAAAGGAGGTTATGAATGGCAGTGCTAAGGGCCTGCAGTCCTGGGAATTTTATACAAACCTGGGCACATTGAATGAAGAACAGTAGTCAATTCAGTATCTGAACCACTCCTAGGCAAGGAGCAGCCCACCAATCTCATTTGGACGTTCATTCTGAAGTTTTGGGTTGGGCTTGTTGATTTGGGCAGTCTCAAAGTGGTTCTGGTCACCAAATTGTCACCTACAACCATGGAAAAGCATTTCTGAGCATGATGCAGTCAGCCTACAACACTATACTCTGAATCTGGGCATGAAGAAAGGAGTAACAGTAGTCCTGTAACAGTATCCTAAGCGAATAGAAACAGTATTTGATGACTCAGCATCAAGGTTAGAAGCAATAATCTCAAAACTGGGCATGAGAACAATGGCATATATGTAGGAAATAGATTTGGTATACATGAAAAATCCATTACGACTTCATGGGATAACGTTTGGAATATTAATGTTTAGCTCATCTCAGTTTTCTCCTAACTTCAGGAGTGTAAATGTTTAAGGACAGTTATAGTAAACAAGCAACGTTGGAAGTTCCGTCTTCTCGACAAGTGATTTCATGGCTGCCAGATATATTTCTTTGGACGAAACCCCAACGGCGGACGCCTCTCAGATGGAGAATTCGTAAGATGATGGCAAAATTTTTGTCAAATAATACAGAAGCAGCATATATCAGAACAACGAAGTTGAACACAATAATGACAGCAATAACAGTAATAATGAAAAGCTTATCTGTTCTAGAGGTTTTGATAACGACATTCAGATGGTCTTTAGTTGCATACCGGGCAAACTTTGAAGAGCCTTCGAGCTCGAGATCCCCAAAATGTTCCCAGTGCCAGTGCAAGTGTTCTTCCGGTTATGTGTCTCAACAGAGTGCCTCCAGCTGATCGCGAGTTGATTAAATTGCTTAAAACTGTTGACTGTATAGGGGTTGGGAAATCGTGCGTGGCAATTAATCATGGCACAGGTTTAAATTTATGTTATTTCACCGAGAGGAGCAAGGTGCTCTACAGCCTAGTATGGGGGAGATGTTGTAACGTTTGTTCCTAAAAAAATAATTAAAAAAATTCATGTCACCTCATAAAATAAAAAAAATATGGAAAGTATTTAAAAAAAATCCATGTTGGCTCATAAAATAAAATATTATGAAAAGTAATTAAAAAATGGAGGTTAGTCTATAAAATAAAAACTTAAAACTTAAACCTGAATCTATCAATCAAGAGAGATCAAATTTCTTGAGTTTAAATTATAAAAAAAATACACGTCAAGACATTGGATCCCTCTCGGTGCTTGATAGATTCAGATTTAAGTGGATCTATGTTGGTGTTATCACATATGGGACAACGTTTGACAATTGGGTAACCGTGACATTTATCATTTCATTTGAAGAGGAGGTCCCATAGATAAGGCCCTTCCTTAGTCATTGTTTACTTAAGATCTCTCGAATCATATTCTATCTACGTTTTTTTTTTTTTTTTCAAAATAAATTTTGCATGACCTAAGTGTTATTGGGGTTGTTTTAGAGTGTTGAATCCATTTATGCATTAAAATACACAATTTAAGCACTTGCAAATTTAGCTTTTACCAAAACGAAATTTACGTGATTTCAACCAAAAACCACCGGAAAGTCCACATCTTAAAATAAATAGATTACTCCTAAAGTTTGTCCACTTTATGATTGTGGACATTTTATCATTGGAGTGCTTGAAGTTGTTTAAAGAAACCTTTGATCTGTTAGTTTTTTATCATTTAATTCAATATGATCTACGATCTTAACTGAGAGAACAACATGTACAGCATATCAAACACAAGAGACAAGAGACACAAAGCATTTCACCGAGGAAAACAAAGAAGGTGAAAAACCCCACAACTTCCTCAGAGATAGAATGAGCACCAATACAAAGATCACAAAGATCAAACCCCAAAACAAGAGATAGTCTCCTAGCAGCTGCTCCTCCTCCACTTGTGCGCACTCCTCCTCTCTCTCACTAATGCGAAGTGAGTGAGTGAGTGAATGAATAGAATGAGAGAGTCACACTCTCTATTTATACAATGACTTGACTTGCCTTTTACTCTAACTGGGCCGACCTCCCTTAGGAGAGTCTAATAACCCATTACCACTTGTCACTGGGCCGACCCCACTAGGGTGGTCTAATAACCCTTTAACCCATACTGGGCCAACCCCTCTAAGGTGGTCTAATAACCCATCAAATATAAGTTACGACACTTACAATATAACTTGTGACACTTGCAAATACAAATGACGACACTTCCAACCGGAGGAATAATATATCTCCGTTGGGGATACAATAAAGTACAAATGTAATACATACAATATACAAGTGAATATCTTCTGAAGTTACAAATACATCAACACTCCCTCTTAACTAGGAAGGTATTCTCTTGACACAGGTCATCAATACATATAGGCACAAGTCTTCAATTATGGAGCTGGATCATCGTCACTGAATCACGGAGCATCATCGTCATTGCTGATGTACTCGTCATCTCGATTGCTGGTGCTATCTCTCAATTCTTCTCGTCATAGGAAGTTCTACAGAGCCAACCCTTTTCCATGCTGGTTGTAAGCCTAGCCTCCTGTAGGTCTTCATCATATCTGGCTATCCTGTGGAATCCTCAGGGCTGATTACGTGCGTTAACAAAACCTCGAAAGAGCATTCCAGGACTTTTACGAGCTTACTGCTCAACCTATCGGATCTCCCAGGATGTTTTACATGTGACCTTCACAAAACCTTAAAAGAGTATCTTGCAACCTCCAATATCTCTAAAGAGCATCCCAGGATCTTTTATGTGCCTAGCACAACCTGTCCGGATCTGCATCCTGCAAAATCTCTAATGAGCATCCCAGGATCTTTTCTGTGCCTAGCACAACTTGTCCGGATCTCCAGGATCTTTTCTATGCGACCCTTGCAAAACCTTAAAAGAGTATCTTGCATCCTGCAAGATCTCTAAAGAGCATCCGAGGATCTTTTACGTGCCTAGCACAACCTGTCCGGATCTCCAGGATCTTTTCTATGCAACTGCACAACCTGTCCACGGCCGCGAAGTATCAACCTGATACTCATGATCATACTGATCATCATCATACAGTACATCATCCTGATGCACATCATCATCACATGATCACCCTGATCATATACATAGCATCATCCTGATGCACATCATCTGGAGCATCGTCCTGATGCTCATCATCATCGCATGATCATCCTGATCATATACATTGCATCATCCTAATGCACATCATCTGGAGCATTGTCTTGATGCTCATCATCACATGATCATCCTGATCATCATCATCATAGCATCATCCTGATGCATATCATCTAGAGCATCGTCCTGATGCTCATCACACATGATCATCTTGATCATCATCATAGCATCGTCCTAATGCATATCATCTGGAGCATCGTCCTAATGCTCATCACACATGATCATCCTAATCATCATCATAGCATCGTCCTGATGCATATCATCTAGAGCATCGTCCTGATGCTCATCACACAACACTTACATCCACAGCCATGGGAAGGATCTTCCTACCATCATGCTTGGAATGACTCCTGCAAATGTGTCCCATCACTTCCTCCTTGAAGTAGCTTCTATCTGAAGAACACCAAACCTCTCTCTGAAGTACTCGAACTTCACTTTGGCTAGTGGTTTGGTCAACACATCTACAATCTGCTCATCTGTCGCAACATACTGGAGCTTCACTACTCCTCTCTGCACCATATCCCTGATATAATGATATTTGATCTCGATATGCTTTGACTTGTCATGGAACACTAGGTTCTCTGACAACTTCACACAACTTTGGTTGTCACAATAGATGCAAGTAGCATCCAACTGGAGATCAAATAAATCTGACAGTAGCTTCCTTAGCCATACTGCCTCACAACTGGCTGAACAAGCTGCAACATACTCTGCTTCGGCTGTACTCAGTGCTACGCAGGATTGCTTCCTACTAAAACCAAGAGATCACACCTGATCTCATACTGAAGCAGCACCCCAAAGTGCTCTTCATATCTACAGCACTGCCTGCCCAATCTGAATCAACATAACCCTCCAAGTTAAATTTTTGATTCGCATCATACTTGGGCCCATAATCAACCGTACCATTGAGGTACCTTAGAATATGCTTTACAACAATCAGGTGAACATGTCTAGGATCCATCAGGAACTGGATCAATGTGTTCACCGCAAAGCAAATATCTGGTCTCGTGTTTGTCAGGTACATCAAGGACCCAATCATCTAACGATACATCATGGCATCAACTGAATCTGATGAAGCATCACTCAATAGCTTTAGGTTCGATGCCATAGGTGTGGCCATGGCCTTGTAGTCCATCATCCCGAACTACTTCAAGATCTCCTCTTCATACTTCCCTTGTTCAAGGAAGATTCCATCTACGTTCTACCACACCTCCATACCTAGAAAGTAATGCACCATACCCAAGTCCTTCATCTCGAACTCGGCAACAAGCTTCCTCTTCATGTCGGCAATCAACCTATCCTCACCTGCCACAAACAGGTCATCCACATACAGTAGGAATATCACTAGATTGTCTTCCTCGACCTTGTAGTAAAGGTTGGAATTCACTTTACTCTTGGTAAATCCTAAACTAGACAGGAAGCTGTCTATCCTGTCGTACCATGTCCTAGGAGCTTGCTTCAAGCCATACAATGATTTCTTCAATCTGCACACATATGACTCCCTGTCATGTGTCTCAAAACTGAGTGGTTGCTCCACATACACTTCCTCTTCGACTACACCATTCAAGAAAGTTGTCTTGACATCCATCTGGTGTATATTCCACTTCATTACTGCAGCCAGAGCAAGTACTGTTCTGATGGAAGTGTATCTGGCTACAGGTGCAAAAGTTTCTTCATAATCTATCTCTTCTTTCTGGGAGAAGTCACAAGCCACAAACCTTGCCTTGTATTTCTCTATGCTACCATCTGCAGCATGCTTGATCTTGTGGATCCACTTGGAAGTCACAACAGACTTCCCTTCTGGTCTTGGGACCACATCATGATCGACTGGTACTCCTCGATCATGGCATCCTTCCATTACTATATCCCAAATCATGGGAACTTCAAATTCTTCAATATCTTCAATAGGTAGTTTTCTTGAACTTCGTCGCTGGAACAAATGTTGTGTCTTCATAGCTTGTTCTTTGAAACAAGTCTCTCTTGTAGGTGATGGTACACGGTCTTTCCTACAAGACAAGTTCAATTGCATGATTAGAAATATCTCATAGATTTCAAAACAAATTTTTACACATAAATATATATGTCATACAGTCATGCAATTATCTTAGCCAATGCTTCAATACAACGTTTATCCATATCCCGTAACTTTCTAGATGCCTTCCATTTCTACCAAAACATTGTTAAGAGTGTGCACAACTCCCAACATGTCAACAAAGAGGTTTCATTCTAGATGAGTAGCAATGGAATGTTGTACAGTACCATAGGCCACTTACCCATTACTTGCATATTAGTAGTATCTTGTTCATTAATGCAACTTTTCTAGAATGCATAATATACATCCTAAATCTAGGAACATAAGTATGTATATGACTAAACAACATCATTTAAGTAATCATATATACAAGAAATTACAATTCAAATACTTATCTTTGTTTGGTTGTAGGATGGACTCCCTCTCAATCTTTGCTTCCTTATATGAATTACTGGAGTGTGCTCCCTCTTGATCTTTGCTTCCTTGTAGGAACTACTGGAGTGCGCTCCCTCTTGATCTTTGCTTCCTTGCGGGAACTACTGGAGTGTGCTCCCTCTTGATCTTTGATTCCTAGATTATCTGTTTTTGAACTTATATCCATCCTGGACCAATATGCATGCTTAAGTGTGCACTAGTGTCATCATTGTGTCATCCTCAAGATCTCATACATAATCATACATGCATTAGTATAATCTCAATACTATCAGAACATTATGATTCTAAATATGTATGGTCATGATCATTTCATACACAAGTAATTTATCACAAGCGTTAGTATTCAAAGTTTCAGGGAATACTTCTTTTACTCATGCATATTCTTATTTGACCATAGGACTCTTCTAGTTTGTCATACCATTAATCAAACTAAGAAGCATAATATGCATAAACCCATGATTATTCAAACCTATAACTTCATGAATAATCATTATCAATCATACGAAAGTATACTAATATGAGACCCTAACACAAGGTAGGATTCTAACTTGATATAAGAAAAACATACTTGGATTATCATGTTTGCGAGTTATGTCTAACATACCCAAACGATGTCTTCTTTGTTATCTTCAATGCTTTAGAGACCTTGTGCTAGTAACCTGCATATCTCATAAGTTAAGCATTGTAGAACCAAATTATACACACCTCGTAAGTAGAACTTCTATGTGATCAATGGCTTTGGATGAGTCTTTGTCTTCATGTCACCATGGTCATATGTTCTCGATCTAGAACTTGATTTGTCTTTCCTGATGTACCTTTCATGTTAGCGGACAACATCATCCTCATACAACACCACAGTGCATTAGTACAATCATAAGTGTCATAACCCTAATCAATGAATGTCTTCTATCATTCACATGCATTCATACTTTTACTAAGGTGATAAGACAAGTCTAAAATTAATCAAGATTGTACTAACCTCAATAATATGAAGACAAACTTAATCATGAACATATTTCAAAACATACCTGTATCTCCTCAAGTCATACCTGTCGAGATTGCTTGTAGTATTTTATGTAAGGCCTTAGCCTCATCTCCCTCTGGAACTGGAACTTCTTCACTTATGTAGGTGTCCAAATCATTCTCTTCTAGGATTAACTCAATCCACTTTGATTTGCTGAAACTGGCTAGGGTTTGACAGAGAAACCCTAAAAAATCCAAATTTGGAATTTCAAACTTATGTCTAGACAGGGAGATGCAATTGAATGAGGCGAGCAAGCCGGTGTGCTCGGATTTTAAAAACTCCAAAAATTGACCTGCGAGTTTTGGATCTGCAGCTTCTGTCAAATTCTGGTTTTCTGGTTTTTCTAGTTTTCTGGTCAAAATCCCGAACTAGGGTTTGATAGAGCCCGGGATTCTACCCAACCAAAAACTTCGATCTTGATCTCTAAATTTTGATTTTGATGAGGAGCATCTAGTTGTGGTCTCAGATTCCAAAAATTCCAACTTTTTTAGAAACCCTAATTTCCCGTAGCAGTGACGAGCCAAAAATTAAAGTGCTCGGAATCCAATTCTGTTTGGACATAAATATATGCCATATTGTTTATGATGTATCTCTGAAATTTTGGATCTTCAAGGTCTAAAACTTTGGCCTGTGGTAGACTGCCTGTCATCTTTCCAACCCCATAGATCTGAGCTTTAATGGATTCTCTAAGAGATATATATTCCAAGTGTCGCAACGTGACCTGTTTATGGGATGAAACAGCATAGCGAACTTGTACGGAGTGCCACATGTCACTGTTTCAACTTCGGCCTCTGAAACTTGGACCTATGAAACTAAAGTCCGTGCCCTAACTGACACTTTTTACGGAATTCTATTTGGAGCTTCCTAGCCCAAGGTATGACCTTTGTGCCTAGGTCACCTGTTTAGGACTGCATTCTGGAAGAGGCAGAAACCCTAACTTGTATGGATCATATCTCACAAAGTACAACGAATCTGAGGCTGAGCTTCGGAAACAAAGTACATGAACATTTCATCTTTGACCTGTAAAAGTTTCAAGTCCTGAAACTTCGTTAAAATTGAGTTATAGCGAAAGTGCCACGATGACTGGTTTTTACTATACCAAGCCCTAGCTTCCAATTTGTCGCAAGTGCAACAAGTGTCATAAATGCCATACAATGCCTTCCTTCAGGCTAGCTCTGATACCATGTTAGTTTTTCATCATTTAATTCAATATGATCTAGGATCTTAACTGAGAGAACAACATGTACAACATATCAAACACAAGAGACAAGAGACACAAAGCATTTCACCGAGGAAAACCAAGAAGGTGAAAAACCCCACAACTTCCTCAGAGATAGAATGAGCACCAATACAAGGATCACAAAGATCAAACCCCAAAACAAGATATAGTATCCTAGCAGCTGCTCCTCCACTTGTGCACACTCCTCCTCTCTCTCACTAATGCGAAGTGAGTGAGTGAGTGAATAAATAGAATGAGAGAGTCACACTCTCTATTTATACAATGATTTGACTTTCCTTTTACTCTAACTGGGCCGACCTCCCTTAGGAGAGTCTAATAACCCATTACCACTTGTCACTGGGCCAACCCCACTAGGGTGTTCTAATAACCCTTTAACCCATACTGGGTCGACCCCTCTAAGGTGGTCTAATAACCGATCAAATATAAGTTACGACACTTACAATATAACTTGCGACACTTGCAAATACAAATGACGACACTTCCAACCGGAGGAATAATACATCTCCATTGGGGATACAATAAAGTACAAATGTAATACATACAATATACAAGTGAATATCTTCCGAAGTTACAAATACATCAACATGATCAATTAGTATATGGACAAAGTGGGAAAAGTGAACTTCGTTGAGGGTTTCCAACCTTTTGGGTTGATGTTGCTTGGTGAAGAAGTTACCCCATAAGAAGCCTTGGGAGGCTAATGCAGACATCCTTTGGTTGTTTAAAGCACATGGTTTGTTAAAGACCTCGTTTTGGAGGAGCTTTGACTTGGATTTGTAGGCATTGATTGGAGCATATTCTTTAGGGGGGATTTGGAGGCCACGTGATGTCACATACCCAAGAGAAGTTCCCCAATTTTTATGTTTCCTTCTCCAAGGAGCGTGTGGCACAGGGGTGCCTTGTGCGCAAAAGCTTGGTTTACTTGCAACTATTACACTTGGACTACACATTTTCACTCAAGGTCTACCTATAACTACATCTTGAGCTACAAATTATTATGTCACCGCAAGCCCCTACTCAACTTACTCACCTAACAGTGACTTGCACTACGATAGCTCAACATTTAGCCAATTATACAATTAAGCATCACACATGAACATCACAGTACATGTATCCAACGATATACACATGTAACATCCCGAAAAATACCAAATTAATTTTTTTTTATAATAGCAATAAATATCAAAGTCATTTAATGCGGAACATATAAATTAATTCGAATTCTTAACTAAGATAATTAATGATGATGACACGTCATATATCTCAAATAAATAAGATATAATTGTATTTGCTACTTCATATTTAAGCGGATGTTAATCTCCTTAACGAAATATCTTTTATGATTATGCATACAAGTACAATTTACAGATTTGCATAAGTTCTTGAATATGATTACATGCTGTACTATTGTGATGTTCTTGATGAAGTGCTGACAGTTTGTTTGTATGATGATGAAGGGGTCCTATGAGGTACCCTAGAGTTTACTTAGCTACGTTTAGCTAAGTCATTTGAATCTTGTTTCCATGTGCAGACCGCAGGTAAGAAATTCTATGACAACATGTGTTAAGAGTACTTGTGCCTTTCAATTAATCGTCAATGTAAAAATAGAATGCTAAGTACTTCCTTGCGACACAAGTTACTGGAGGTATGGATACATGGTTCTAATCCTAGTTTATGTACTGACATTTAAACTCTTCAATGTTATAATTCCACGTCGTCCAAAAGTTCTATTATAATGCTACATCTATTATCATATGACTACTGTCATTATCATTAAAACAACGATACTAATATCTATTGAGTATGTTATTATGAAGCTTGTCGAAGTAATGTTTACACCTTCGAACTATCATTATACTTAGCGTCTACAGAACTTAGACTACTCTATGTCATATATTTATCAAATGGATACACAGTTAACATATATAAAGCATATTGACTAGTGCTTGTACTAAGAACGTAGCTTCAGAGTGTATCTCGTCAACACTTAAACTATACTTATGATGATACAATAGTCTTTCCCTACATGGCCATCATAGAAAATTTATCGTAAATATGGTATATATGCTATGAAATAGCATTATAAAACTTCATTCTTATGCTTATACCAAACTATAGAAATTAAATAGATATATCTTATAGTTGCTATGTATTTACATATTGCATGGACATGTAATTCAAATATTACGATGCTTAAGTTTAAACTTGGAACTATATACAATATGCACTACATATTACAATGATATGATTACAATATGCAATGATATGGTTATAATATGCAAACAATTGAATACGATGTAATTCTTCCTATGTTTAAACTTTAGCAATGATTCGAAAACAATTACGTGATGTATCCAAACATTTGAAAAACTAAGACTATAGCAATAGATTTAACTATGCTATATGACCTAGCTCTTGTCCTAAGTATTATTATCATATGTTATTGTATTCACAATAATCTCGTTATTGAAATGATGAGTTGACGTGTATTAATTTGCTAACTGCAGGTTGACAGTGTCCCGATCATGTATTAAATGTTCTGACCAAACTCCATAGTGGAAAGTGTGGCTGTCATACCACGTAATCCATCCATGTGAACTTGGGTTTATAACATAACTTGGAATCCTAGTTGGACATGGCTATCATATTGCCTCTCCTCCGAGCTGTACATGGTAATGTTCACTAGCATGCAGTGTTGGCAACGTCGTGGTTGTTTGTAATTAATGAGATATCAATACAAGGTTTTGCCCGGTTTTCAACGTAGCTTGTTGGCTCTTTCTTGCCCGTTGATCTCACCAGATCTTAGCCGTTGAAGATGAAACCCTAAACCTCGTTGTATGTAATGGTAGCGAGTTTCATGGTCTTCATTGGTACGTTAGAGTTGAGGCCGACAGGCTGCCAAAATGTAGGGTTGGAAAGAGTTCCCCTCAAGGGTTTCGATCTTGTGCTGTGAGAGGTAGTTTTTAATAGTTGCAGGCTTTAGCTTCGTGCCATAGAGCCATGATACAGTCATAAGAAGTGTGGTTCTTCTGGAAGCTGTTGAGAGTGGTTTGTATTTGGCTTTCGACTCTTCCAATAGATGGTATCGTCTTCTGAGTCTCTGCATGTATGAATGTTGCAACCAACCTCTGGCTTTGTCGTTAATGCTTGGAGTGAAGCTTCTAAAGGGTAAGTAAGTTGATATTGAATGTAATATGGTGAACTTGCTTTTTATTTGCGTTTGCAGCTTTTAACCCTTCGAACTTGTAATTTTGTAGGTACCCACTTCATAGGATGGTTCCTGTGCGAGCATGGAGAATGGAATATGCTTCTACTTCTCCTGGTAAGCTCCGATGGTTCTCGAAAAACCTCGTAGGTGCCTTCGATGGTGTTTTCTGTGTGCCAACAGTTGGAAACCTTCGACTTGTTTCAGTGATGGCCAAATGCGAAGTTTTAAGTTTGTCTTGTTTTGTTTTAAACTGTACAGAGGGTAACCTCTCAGTTTTTTTAAGTTGGCACTTGGCTATTTGATGCCTGGCTGTGTTGTTTATGAGAACTTGGTTCTCATTTTCGTGTTGTTAAGTCCAGGGTAAAACCCTGTGTAGTTTCGTTGGTCCACGGTCTCGGCTTATTGTTTAAAGATGTCGAGGGTAACTCTGTGTACTGTTGGGAACCTTGTAAGGCCGTAATGTAATTCTATGTTATAAATTTTGAATGGAAACCAAGAACCGAGGGTTCTTTTGCACTTGTAAACTATGGTTCGTTTCTTTGTAATGGAAAATTAAGTTTTTGAATAACAGTTGAGAACACTGTGTAAATGCTGGTTACAGTGATGCTAAGCAACAATGGTTGTCTTGGGCCGAAAATTATAATTTGCATGACTGTAAAAATTATATGTCTATATTTCGTTCTTGTTGATGATAATCTTGTTTGGAAATAGATGAAATAGTTTGACTGTTAAAATGTTTTTCGAAAAGGTTAAGCCTCCATGTTCTAGTTTTGTTTTACGAAGGATACCCTACCTGTAGCTTCTGATTGCTATCAAGCTTGTGCTGGGCTTTGCACCCAAGACTTAATCTTTGTAATAATAATTTCGATAATGTATATATGTTAATGTTAGGGTTATGAGATATCAAAAATCAATAGTATAGAATCATACTTTCTGTTAAGAGATAAATAATGTCTTACTGTTAGTCTTGGCATAAATAGAAGATCGTTGAATGTTTTCTAGGGTTTAGCTATCAAGCTACTGTAACTTCGGCAATAATGTTTATTGTTTGCCAAGAATGAAGTGTTGTGAACTGTGTACTAAAAGAACGTTTAGATTTTAGGGTTTGCGATAATAGGGTTTTGATACTACCATGAATAGATTTGTAATTTAAATACTTAAATGAATGGATGATGAATTAATAGGTTTACATATAATAATTTTGTGCAGAGAAGAGATTATGCAGCTGCTAAATTTCTAGTCTATACTTAACTGGAAAACATTAGGGAAATAAATATTGAATTGTATGATATTTCTATCTGAAAAAGATGTATTTGAAATGGAACATATAAACCTTGTGCAGAAATTAATTCTTGCAGCTGCTATTATTCTTGAAATTATACTTGCTTGAAAAACATGAAATGTATACTATTGATGTGCATTTGCTTACTCTCTAAAATAATTAGAGTTAAAAGAAATATATGGAATTGTGCAGAAACATACTGTGTTTTCCTTTCATGTATTAATTAAATAAATTCTAAGCTGCTGTTGATGCTATACTGTAATGTTTACTGTGTTTAATTATAGGACAGAATATTAACAATAATCACTAATGTAATCATTATTCCAATCATTGGCATTCTGCCTATCTCTCATCTATCCTTAATTTGCTTCTCTATACTAGAGTACTATGTAGAGAACAGCTTGGGGAAAAATATAGAGATGGTTATCAATTCAAATATTTCACAAAGCTTTATCATTCAGAATTATACAATAAAATAACTTCTTTTACATGACAGAGTTTAATAATTCTACTAAGCAAAAATAATAAACTGTAAAAAAAAGTAGGAACAGTAAAACCTGGTTAACTGTAGGGAAACAAACAGCCCAAGGAACCTATTCCACCCAACCAATTCCTGAAGACAGCCAAGTTACTTGCCTTAGGACCCCCGAGCCTGTTCACTGAACCACCAGGAGGAAGAAACTTAGAAGCTTGGGTTCTCAACTTGCAATAGAATGTAGATTTTCCAGTCCTTAAGACTCAGCAATCAAAAAGACCTGCACCAGCACCTCTGGTTTTCCTTCTCAGTATAATTAGCAGACTTACAGTTGCACTCCACATAGCCTCCCTATTCAAATCTCTCAGTGATCACCTGATGCACTTGAGGAATATTTTTGCAGAAAATATTGTAAGAGAGCTGCCTGCTCAATTCGAATTGCCTTATGTAGGCTGCCTAGGACTTTTAGTGGTTAAGTGGTCATTAAATGAGCTGCCTGCTCACTCCCACCACCTGGGGGATAATGCCACATTTTTAGGGGTAGTTGTCCCATAACCAACAACTAGTGGTGAAGTGCAATTGCTGCCATCTGTCCCATGTCTTCTAACAGCTTCCATTCCTCCTAGTGGGCCAGTGAACACTCATTTAACAGTTCCCTTGGGTGTTTGTCTCCTACTTTAATTTATTAAATAATAATAATCAGTAATTACATTCATCCTTGACCAAACTTGGTCATAATTACAAAACTTTGTAATTAAAATTTAACATAAAGTATTTTGCCAATAAAATAATATTTTCAGAATTTGGGTAGGTGACAACACAAGAGAGAACAAGTATGGTAGTGCCCAAAATAGGCACCCAAAATCATTATGAAGAATGTTACATATAGTACAATATACAACAAGCGAGTGTGCCCAACCCAACAAACAATCATATACAGATATATAACAAATCTGGTACGATGCCCATACAAATATTTATCCAAGATAGTATAAGCAACCCCAAGACTTCCCTCACTGTCTGCACATCCAACCTATATTGCATCCGTGGAACTGCCTCAATGCACATCCCAACTTCTTCACTCCGTCAAGCACTGTGTATTGTAGTACCCCTGCTCAGCACCAAGTGCACCCATGTTAGTCACCCAATGCACCCAAGTCACACTACTCTATCTCGACAAATTGCTCCCGGAAGTGTGCCAAAGTTGTAGTATTTTGACTCGGCAAAGTAAGTTCAACTCGTGCTACTCTGTCCCGAAAAAGTGAGTCTAACCAATGCTACTCCATCTCAGTAAACTACACCCAAGTCATGCTACTTCATTCCAACAAACTATGCCCAACTCACGTTGTTCTACCCCGACAGACTACGCCCAACTCGTGCTACTCCATCCAAGTAGATAGCACCCAATTTGTGCTGCTCCATCTCGGCAGACTGCGCCCAAATCACGTTGTTCTTCTGTCTCGACAAACTATGCCCAACTAGTGCTACTATGTCTCGACAAACTACGCCTAACTAGTGCTACTCCATCCCGACAGATTGCACTCAACTTGTGCTACTCTGTCCCGACAGACTGCACCCAACTCACGTTGCTCTGTCCCGACAAACTACACCCAAGCACTTCCCAAGTCGTACTACTACATCCTGACATATTGCGCCCAAGTTGTGCTACTGCGTCTTAACGGATTGCACCCAAGTCATGCTGCTACGTCTTGACAAATTGTGCCCAAGGTATGCTACTTTCTCTCGATTGACTTCTCTTGCATTTTTACTTGAGTGACTTTAATTACTTTTGCTTTGCACTCCACTTGTATTTATATGGTGTGGCCTTTCCAATGGGCTCCCAAAGCCATCATGCCAACTCACGTGTGCCCACGTCGACATGCACCCAAATTTCATGTGTGCCCAAGCCGACGTGCACCCGACTCCCACAAGTGTGCCAAATCCACAAATGTGCCAGAGTCAACATGCACACAACTCTCACAAGTGGACAATGTGCTCCACAAGTAAGTGTCAGATTTGCAATTCGATCCAATGGGTTGGTGTCTCGGGTCCACGTGCCCAGCTCAACGCACCCCAAGTCTCATGCTCCCATCCATCACGTCTCCGTAAAACTATTTTCACTTAGTCTTTTTGGGGTGTGTGGGAACTATGCTCTTGCCATGCTTCCATGCACTGTCGCAAGCCATTCCCATGTCCGCACAAGTCAAGTGTAGCTCCACACTCAACCGAACCAGTGATGTTCCCCTTGCCATGCTGCTAAGGTTCCCCACAAGTCTAGTGAGCCCATATTTGCTGCACTCAACCTCCGTCAAGCCCTCATGAGCCTTTGACATGAGTTAGGGGAAGTCTACTTGGCCTTGTCACGTTCCCTGACCTCCCTGATGGCCTTTAGATGCCATGGGAGACCCTCTTATTCTTTTTTTCTTCAAATTTATTCCAATCCCACACACAACCGCAATGGGCTCTGATCTGCAACCCGCAGCCTCCATTCCGCAACCCGCAACCTCCATTCCGCAACCCGCAGTCGGGATTCGGAAGTATGGTTGCCCAAGCCACCTCCCTGACGAATTGGTGCTCCTGACTTTCGCAATCCACAGTGCGGAAGTCGGATGTCGGAATCCAATTCGTTGGCTTCAAAGTTTCCCGTTTGCAATCCTACTTGCGAAAATTGGGATTCATAATCCCTAAAGCGCCATCCTGTGGCTTTTCTCCTCCGCAACTCTGCAATCTGCATTCCACATTCCGCATTTCGGATGCGGAAATGTGGGATTCCATATTCCGATTCCGGGGAGATTTTTCTTCCCGTTGTCCGCACTCCGCATTCCGCATTGCGGATGCGGAAATGAGAAATTCCATATACCACCAATGGTTGGCCCCCGACCTTCGCAACACGCGATCCACATTGCGGATGCGGAAAGGTCCTTGCAGATGCGGAAGGGTTAGGACCAAAGACCCCTGCTCCAGCAAGGTTCTAAGGCAACTTCCAAGGGTCATAAATCCCTCATCGTTGGTCCAAATGGGACAAGGTTGGTACAGTTGGTCCAACCATGCCAATATCCCAACTAAAATTATGTTCCTAACCCCACCTAAGTGACTTATCCTTCTGCAAGGGCTCTGCCTCCTTCTTTTCATGACTTCTTCCTTCACCTAAACCACAGAGAGGTTATGAAACACATCAGGGTTATCCCCTTTCTTCCCCAAGTCTAGGTGAAGTCTAGCCATCCCTTTGAAGGGTGAATACAATGCATAAACAAACATATATAATTAAACTAAGCTAGTTGACACATCAGAGCCTATAGAGTTAGCAACACATATCATTCATGTAAGTGATAAAGCATTCAATCATGCATTCAACCTCATACCCAGGCTTATACCTATCTTCCTAATGAGTAAGTTCATGAAATCATCCATTCATTAACCTAGAGAATGACAAGCATAACAATACATAAGGTGCAAGAAACTAGGTCTAACCAATACATCTAACCCCTGTAAGATCTGTAATGCATTAAACTCACGCAATCGAATGAAGTATTCAAGATGAATTCAGCCTTCTACTTAGGCTTATACACATTCTATCTCTTGATCAAATTCATACAACAACTTGAGCATAAACACATAAGCATAATACATTAAACATCACAGCTTATACCATAGAAACACTTATCTTTGAATCTTGGAGCTACCCAAGCAACTGGCTAAGGGAGGACAACTTTCCACCGAACCTTAGGTCTCAGTCCATCCTGTACTCCTTCAGCTGAGAGGCCACCCCCGAGTTGGGATGTGTATCCACTAAGGAGGGCTAACTAGGATCTCTACCAGTCAAGGTCCACTCCAATGCTAAGACAACCTACAATTGGGTTTATCAAGCATACAAGGGCAACAAGGAGGATGGTGCTAAGCCAGTGAGCTCAACCACAGAGCTACAGGCATCTCAAAACTCAGTAGACATGGCACCCACATTACCTGCCTCACCCAACACAAGGAAGGTCCTCTTCTATGCTGCATAGTCCTTCAAGGCCCCTTCCCTTCCAGTCCTATTCAGAGTGGGCATAAAAAGGTCCAACTACTAGTTCTATGATATTTTCATCCCTTCACTGGGTTTATCAAGCAATCCAACCCCAAATCTGACCTTCTATCTCTATTAAACAAGTTGGGCTCTTCACAGGGTTACAGACTAAGTTCTGTCCCGCAACTCGACTCTTTGCACACTGCTCCCAGTCTTCCCATGACTTCCTCAAGCTGCTAACGCTTTGTAACTCATTTTAGGGTTTACCTTCAAGGATTTTATCAATAGATAATGCATCCACACAGGTTTTCTATGGGCGTCCGACTCTGTAATTTCGGGTTATACAGAGTCATGTTTTCCTTCTCTGTTTCATGGCTAGGCTCTACAACTCGTGATCAATGAAATTATGGGTCAACAGTCACATAGCATAACAGGGTCTCCCCAAATTCTCCCCCAGTGATAGAATGGCTCCCTCGAGGAGTCAAACAGAACCCCTGAATCTTAGGGCGGTCCCCCCTTCATCGACCTCCTCCACCGACCTTTCCTCCCCACCTTCTGTAACCGAATTCCATGTCAGTATGGGGAATCAAATCGGTTCCTCTTGTACAGGTGGCAGCGTGGGTTCCCATCCCAAAACCCCCTCACCTCTCCCTAGTGGATACCATATCCCCCTTCTCATTAGTTGTCTCCTTAGCGAGTTTTCTTAGTGTTATGAATATTAAATGATGTATTAAATAAAAAACAATTAATTATTAATTATTTTAATTAAAGGGACATAGCCCTTCATTGGACACACTCAAGCCTTATAAAATGCGAGCTCTCTTGTAACACTTTAATCATCTTATCAATAATAATTTATCTTTTACTCAAGTATGGATTTCGGGTCCTAGTTTTCTGTTGCATTTGGTATCAGAGCTTTGTCTTCATCTCCTCGGCGTGCGTCTCCTTCACTCCCTTCTTCCACCTCCACGCCATCCTCTGCTCCTACGCCCTCCCACATCACCTCCCTCCTGCGCTCGCCTTTCCCTTACTGCACCTCACCTCCCTCCATGCAACGCCTCCTCGTTGCATCCTTCACACCTTTCCCTGATCCCATCGCCATATGCCCCATCTCTTGTCTCTCAACCACCTCGCACCACCCTTCCTCCTGCCACAACGCCCACGCTTACCCCCGCTCCCGCCCTCTCTGCACCGATCTCCCTCCTTCCCCCATCACCTTTCCCCCCTGCGCTGCTCCCCTCTCCCCGATGTCCACCCTCTCTACGCCACCTGCCACCTCCTAGACCACGCCCCTTTTCTCCAGCACCTCCGTTGCAACCCTCTTGCTTTCCTCCAACCTCACTTTCCTCCACTTGCTCTCCCGCCATTCCTCCCAACAAAAAAAAGAAAATTTCAAAAAAATAATAAAGTTAAATAAAAATAATATTTTATTATATTCTAACCTTATAATATTTCAAATAATAATAGTTATTATATTATTATTATTACTACCACTTGATTTTAATCAAGTCCACACCAAAAAATCCCACAATATCACTCACCCCTCATAACCCAAAATTGGGTCCAATTATTCACCACCACACTTAAGAAGCATGACAACGGAGTTAAAAGCCCAAATTGAGAAAATAGAAAAGGATTTCCAAACTTTCAAGGAAATGATCTCCAAGAGCCAGGAGGCACTTAAGAAAGAAGTTAAGGATGAATTCATTCAAGTAATGGAGCAGAAAATGGACGACAAGTTTGACATTATGAGCAAGGAACAAAAAATATTAGACCAAAAAGTGACTGAGAGTCAGAAAGATATCAAGGCGATATTACAAAATATGCAGGATAGTAAGGAAAAAAACATAAACAACATGGCTCAGATATGTCAGTCACTCCATCTCACAACTCTGAGTCACCAGAACGCAACAGGCCGAAAGGTACTCAATACCAACCATTCATAATGTACCTGCCTAGAGCAAAAATAGAAATGATGAAATATAATGGAGGGGAAGAACAATGCATCGCTTGGTTGAATAAAGCAGAAGAGTACTTTGAAATATATAACATTACAACAGACGAAGAAAAGGTCAAGTATGCTTCAATGCACCTTGAAGGATATACCTACAACTGGTATATGTGGTGGAAGGGAGACAATTTCACATACACTTGGAACTTGTTCAAGAATGATTTCTTAAAAAGGTTTCAAGGAATCACAGAGGATGAATTCCTCTCAAAAGTTACTAGGTTACAACAAAGGGGAAGCGTCGAAGAGTTCACGCACCAATGGGAATCTCTCGCTACCATAGTATTTGGGCTATCTGACAAACAACGGTTGGAAACCTACTTGGGAGGCCTAAAAACATACATACAAAAGGAGTTAAAAAAGCATGACATACCGAATGTCGAGGTTAGCAAGACAAAAGCAAAGGCAACCGAAGCCAAATTTTACAATTTCCAATCAAATAATGGGAAGTCATACTTACAAAGGAACATACATTCGACAACAGATGCTGATAAAAACAAGTGCATTCCACCTCCTAGAAGAGATGAGAGGAAGAGCTTGGAAAATCAACGAATGAAGGAAGGAAAATGTCGATGATGTGGATACAAATGGAATCCTAAACATAGGTGTCGCTCTGAGGATAACTCAAAGAAATTATACACTTGTGAGATAGAGGAGAATAGCGAATTGGAAGAAGAAGAAGAAGAGTCAGAAAGTGAAGAAGAGGCTACCCCAAATATGGCATCCAAAATCGACGAGACTCCCAAAATATCCCTAGTAGCCATGACAGGCATTAGCCAACCACAGACACTTAAGTTAAGAGGACATATAAAAAATGAGAATGTTACAGTACTAATAGACACCGGAAGCACTCACAACTTCCTTGATATAAGAGTCACAAGAAAACTCAAGTTATTTGTACATCCCATACCAGACATGAAGGTGATGGTCGTAGATGGCAAGAAAATCGAAAAAGTCAAGTGCCACAAAGTGAAACTTCAAATACAAGACTTCAATTTGGAATCATAATTCTACACATTATCATTGGGTGGAGTAGACATTTCCTTGGGAGTCCAATGGTTACAAACATTGGGAACATATTCCGCCAGTCACCAAAAACACTTCATCAAGTTTAAATGGCAAGAGAAAAATGATAAACTACATGGTTTCCAACCACCAGACACACAAGTATTTTCATCTCAACAGATGGAAAAACTCATTCGAAAAGGAGCATCAACATACGTAATCCAATACCATCAAATGGAAGGACAAGTGGGAGAACAAAATGAGTTCAAAGAGGAAATCCAAAAATTACTCCAGAAACATAAACAAATGTTTCAAGACTTGCCTATGCAACTACCACCAGAAAGGAGTATAGAACACATAATTGAGGTTAAACCTGGATCAAATCCTGTCAAGGTTAAACCATATCGATATCCCCACCACCACAAAACGGAAATAGAAAGGCTAGTTCAAGACCTATTGAATTGCGGTGTCATCACCAAGAGCAGAATCCCATATGCAGCTCCAGTCGTGTTAGTACGAAAGAAGGATGGATCGTTTCGATTATGCGTAGATTATAAAGGATTAAACAAAATAACGATTAAGAATAAGTTTCCAATTCCTTTCATCGACGATATGCTGGATGAACTTCATGATGCAAAATATTTTTTGAAACTTGATTTAAGGTCAGGGTACTATCAAATCAAGGTCAGATTAGAAGATATCGCAAAAATGACCTTCCAAACTCATGAAGGACATTATGAATTCAAAGTAATGCCTTTTGGGTTAACCAATGCCCCTGCCACATTCCAAGCAGGTATGAATGAACTATTTCAGCCATACCTAAGGAAATTTGTGTTAGTGTTCTTCGATGATATCCTTATATACAACAAGACTTGGAAGGAACATTTGAAACATTTGGAGAAGGTTCCAACTCTTCTGGAGGAGAACCAATTTTATGCAAAAAGGTCAAAATGCACATTTGGGCGGCATGAAGTAGAGTATCTCGGTTATATAATCTCAAAGGAAGGAGTCAAGGTGGACCCAAGGAAGATCCAAACAATGAAGGAGTGGCCCCAACCAAAGAATGTGTCAATATTGAGAGGATTTTTGGGATTAACGGGTTACTATCAAAGGTTCATCAGGAACTATGCACACGTAACGGCTCCACTAACAAACCTCCTAAAAAAGAACTCTTTTCACTAGGATGATGAAGCAAGAAGATGTTTTGAAATGTTGAAACAAATTATGTCTTCAACTCCTGTTCTGGCAACACCTGATTTTTCAAAACCCTTTGTAATTGAATGCGATGCTTCAGGGTTCAGGATAGGAGCTATGTTAATGCAAGAGGGTCATCCAATTGCTTTTGAAAGCAGGAAGTTAAACAAAAGAGAATACCTATAATCTACTTACAACAAGGAAATGATTGCCATCATGCATGCACTAACTAAATGGCGACAATACTTGTTGGGAAGCAAATTCATGACCCGTACAGATCATAACAGTTTGCAACACCTATTACAACAAAAGACATTAATGACTAAACAACAAAAGTGGATAGAGAAAATCTCTACCTTCGATATGGAGATCCTACAAAAAAAGGGAAAGGACAATGTAGTAGTCGATGCCGTATCAAGAAGAGATGAGGAGGTACAACTCTATGCTGTGTCATTAGTGATCCCAGAATTTGTGGACAAAATTCGAACGGAATATGCCAAAAATCCATAGGTTTGCTCCATAATTAACGACATAAATCAGTATCCGAAGTTTGAATTGAAGAATGACCTCTTATGGTACAAGGGATGGATTTACTTTAGTTCCAACTCCAGTTTTAAAACCAAGGTACTTAAAGAGTCACATGACTGCCCAACCACTGGACATGTAGGATTTTTTAAAACCTACTATAATGCAAGGCAGTCATTCTTTTGGAAGGGTATGAATGCCGACATTCACAAGTATGTTGCAGAATGTGACATTTGTTAGAGGAATAAAATTGAGAATATCTCAAGTCTGGGGTTACTCCATCCGTTACATATCCCAAATCAGAAATGGGAGGAAATTTCAATGGATTTCATTGAAGGTCTACCCATATCAGATGGAAAAGACAAAATACTAGTAGTAGTAGACAGGCTAACCAAATATGCACATTTTGTTGGAGTGAAGAAAACTGATTCTGCAAAAGAAACAACCGAAGCTTTCTGTAAAAATGTCTACAAGTTACATGGTTTTCCCAAGATTATCGTAAGTGATAGGGATGCCAAGTTTAAAGGGAACTTTTGGAGAGAGTTTTGAAAGCAAATTGGGACGTCACTTAACATGAGTTCATCTTATCATCCCCAAACAGATGGATAGACAGAAGTCGTCAATAAATGCTTAGAAACCTACCTCCGTTGCTTTGTAACCGATAAGCAAAATAAATGGTTCCAATGGCTGTATCTTGCATAATGGTGGTACAATTCTACTTATCATACATTTGCAAGAATGACACCATTTCAAGCCCTATATGGATATGAACCCCCAAAATGGAAGGATTTCATTACCAACCAAGCAAGGGTCGCATCAGTAAATGACCATTTAGAAGAAACCCAAAAGGTTGTTCAAATACTTAAAAGAGAATTTGAATACCGCCAGAAATAGAATGAGACAACAAGCAGATCGACACCGCACAGAACGAGCATTTGAAGTTGGAGATTGGGTATTTGTAAGACTACAACCCTATAAGCAGTTATCACTTAAACAAGGCGGAAGGAATAAATTGGCTCCACGGTTCTATGGCCCATATCAGATCAATAAGAAGATTATTCAGGTGGCATATGCGTTGGACTTGCCAACTACATGTCGCATCCACAATGTTTTTCATGTGTCATGCTTAAAAAGGGTGATGGGTCAACACCAGAAGGCACAAACAATACTTCCCTTGTTAGATGAAGAAGGAAGAATCATATTCGAGCCAGAATCTATCATTGCTACCAGAGAGAAGAGATTAAGAACACGAGTCATTAAAGAGTACCTTATAAAATGGAAAAATCTTCCCTAAAGAAGATGCAATGTGGGAATCCGAAAAATTTCAACAACTACATCTCTCATTACCATCGCTTTGAGGACAAAGCTCCTTAAAAGGGAGTGGCAATGTTTTTTTTTTGACAGAAGCATAGAGGTAGATTATATTAATGCCGATATGCAGCTACCGAAAGCTAGTTACAGAGATAACACAGATACAAAGAAGCATTGGGAGAACGGCAAAACGAGGCTGGGGCTCACAGCTTCCAACCGGCTTGAGACAATTATTTAGATAGTACTGTGAATTTCATATTGGTAACTACAGTAATGCTAGATCATATTCCCAGTTTGGCTTTCATCTTTGCAACTTCAGCTTCCAGGGCCGTGATTCTATTTCCAAAATCGCCATGAGTGTTGGCCGTGTCCTTGAATCCAGTGCGCGTTTCTTCTTTGAAAGCCTTCATTTTGCTTGTGAGATCAGTGCGAAGTTGCCTCAGCTCTTGGTTCAGTAGATCCCATGATTGTTTGCCGGCTTTGGAGACCGCATCAAGCTTTTTATCTTGGTCATCCATTTTGCCTCTAAGTCGACCCATTGCGGCTTCAAGCGAGCCGATTCTTTCTTCAGTAGACACTCCGGAGCTTGAGGAGCCCTTAGACACCATATTGAGAAGGGGGCAGCGCGAGGCTTGAAGAGCTTGAACTTTCCTGGAATAGTAGTTGCAGAGCAACTGAGGAAGGATTTGCGATCATGAAGGAGGAGCAGCATCAGATTTAACTTGCAGGGAGCCTCCCAAAGGACGACTGATAGACTGCAAGTTTGCAGGGAATCTCTGTCATGCTTGAGGTGGGAAAAAACGTGGGTTAAACAGGTCCAATGAGGATGTTGTAGGACGATCCAGTATCCCCAACAGCTATGGAATGTCACATCTTTGATAAAAATCATCAATACATAAGATGCTTTGGTCCAGCGCAGCTTCTTTGTTGGCTTCTTTATCAGCTTGGTTATTCAGCACACGAAGCACATGGAAAAATCTGATGTTTTGGAAGTATTTGATCAGCTGAAGGATTTTTTGAAAGATATGGCAGAGTTTAATATTTGGGGGGTTTTCCTTGGTTATGAGGGCTTTGATAAGAATCCTGGAGTCCCCAAAGACTAAAATTTTTCTTATTCCTTTAGCTCTTGCAATTTTTAAACCTTGCCATAAACCACAAAATTCAGCAGCATTATTAGAATTGATGCCAAGCCCCCAGGCATAGTTGCTGAGTGTGTTCCCATTAGCTAAGCTGATTACACCTCCGGCACCTGCTAGGCCTGGATTTCCCTTCGAGGCCCCGTTGAAGAAGAGGCAATGTTCATTCAAACCGTATTTCCAGCTCCTGAAGTCAGCTTCATCAAGTCTTATTTCCCACTGCTCTGTATGAGAGATGAGGTTGGTGGCACGGGATTGGAGATCGGGAGATAGCGAGTTTATCCAACTTAGCTCATCTAGTAGAAGCTGGGAAGAGTTTTTTAGGGAATGGTTACTATCCAGAACTTCCCCTAGAGAGGCTCTAGCCTGCACTGTGATTTTCAGTGGAGTAGAGTCTTGACTCCTGAAAATCCTGTTGTTTCTCTCGAGCCAAAGCTTCCAGCAAATGGCTTTTGGGATCCATGCCCAGGCAGATTGGAGAAGAGCCTTTTTGGTCAGTTTGAATGGAGACAGGGACATCCAGGAAGAGAAGAGATTATGAACAGAATTGGGCAGAGTAGTTGCGTGGTTGAGGTTCATAGCTTGGAGCCAAACTGCTTTGGCGAAAGGACAGTCTAGCATGATATGATCCGCAGTTTCTTCATGGGATTTACAGAGAGGGCATCGGGAGGGACCTTCCATGCCTCTTTTCTTTAGGTTATCTCCAGTGAGTATGCTTTTGTGGGCTAAAGACCAGCAGAAGATATCAATTTTTGGGATGAAAGGTTTGTTCCAAATAAACTTCCATATAGCAGGGTTGGGAGCAGCGTACGGGATGGCTTGAATATCCTTGTATCCTTCAGAAGTTGTGTAAATTCCAGAAGTCCCCCATCGTCTTCTATCTCTGGAGTCTTTTTTGAGGGGGGATTTGCCTTGGAGGAGGGCAATCAAGGTTTCCACTTCAGTGTTCAGATCGGGAGGGAGGAGGCCTAAATCCCAACCTGTCCAGTAATCTCCTTCCCAGGCAGAAAGATCCCAAAGCGTGGTGGCTCCCTTGTCCAGAAGCCATCTTTGGATGTTGCTGAGATTCATGTTTGAACCGATAGGGGGGTCCCCTAGAATGGAGTCTTCCCAAACGTTGATTGACTTCCCATTTCCAGGGATCCAGTAGAGATTGTTTTTGAAAGGGATCAACGCTTTAATGCATAACTTGTAGATAGGGGACCCCTTCCTTGGAGGGGGCTGCAAGTCCAAACACCTTTTCCTAGGTCCCGGGAAGTATTTTTTGCGGAGTGCTTCTTTGCTCCAGCTATTATTCCCTGGGATCAATTGCCAAAGCAGCTTGGCTCCCAAAGCAAGGTTTTGGATAGTCAAGCCTCTCACATGGAGACCCCCTTCCTCACGGGGTTTTTTGATCTTATTCCAGCTTACCAAATGGATTTTCCTTTCATTCCCTTTGCCTCCTTCCCATATGAATTTTCTGAGCAGTCCTTCAATCTTATTAATTACTGAGCTTGGAGCAAGTAAGATAGAGGACTGGTAAATAGGCATGCTATTGAGAACAGATTTTATGAGAATAGTTTTGCCTGCAAGATTGAGCCAGCTGGCCCCCCAACTTTGGAATTTTCTTTTGAGCTTTTCAACGATAGGTTCCCAGTCTGCTAAATTGATTTTGTTTTTACAGATTGGAATGCCCAGATAGGTGAAGTTGTTCCAGTCTCTTGTTCCTTCCATCCCCAGCGCTCTGGTGATGTTCCTTAGTTCCCTGGCAGTGCAATTCCAGCTAAAGATTCGGCTTTTTTGGAGGTTTATTTTGCTTCCGGAGATCTTTTTGTATAACTCCAACTCTTTTTTGAATTGATCAGCAGAGTGGACAGAGGCTCCTCCTAGCAGCAGAGTATCATCAGCGAATTGGGCATGATTAATGTCCCGGACATTGTTAACAATTTTGAGACCTGGAAGCATGTGTATTTCCTGACTGAGGTTAAGTTGAAAGCTGAGCATAGAAGCCTGAATGGCATAGAGAAGAGGAGATAGCGGGCAGCCCTGCCTTAATCCTCTAGAGGCTTTGAAGAAACTAGTGGGCCTTCCGTTTACAAGAGGGGCTATCCAAGGGTCACCTACACAACCTTTGACCCAGCTTATAAAGTCGAGGGAGAAGCCGAATTTTTCCATTACTGCAAACAAGAACTCATGTCTAACACGATCAAAGGCATTGGCTAAGTCGAGTTTGATGACCATACCTTTTTCCTTGCGATGGAAGCTGGAGTGGATTGCTTCTTGGACAAGAATGATGTTGTCGAGGATTTTCCTGCCTTTGATGAATCCACCTTGATTTTCTGGGATGATCCGCGGGAGAATTTTTTTCAGTCTGGAGGCAATGACCTTAGTTATGAGCTTGTAGCCAGTATTGCATAGCGAGATGGGCCTGAACTGATTGAAGGTAGTGGCTCCTTTTTCTTTTGGAATCAGGGCAAGGAATGAAGAGTTGGTGCTGCCTCCCAATTTGCTGGTTTTCTGTGAGTACCGAATCATTTTTAGGAGGTCATACTTTATTATATTCCAGCAGCAGGTGAAGAATCTAGTTGTGAAGCCATCCGGGCCCGGGGCGCTATCAGGTTTCATAATAGAGAGAGCTTTTTTCACCTCATCCATGGTGATAGGCGCAGTAAGAAACTTATTGTCCTCCAAATTGATGAGCTGGGGGATGAGATCAAAGGGATGGGAGGAGACGTTAATTGGGTCCTCAATGGGGGCGGTGAATAGATCAGAGAACGTTTCCACCGCTGCTTTCTTTATGGCTTCAACTTCATGGATCAGTTCTCCTTCAAACTGTATTTCTAACACCACTTTGTAGTTCTTACGTGCCTCTGCTTGCTTATGAAAGAATTTTGTGTTTTTGTATCCACTCAATAGCCAGAGATTGCTTGATTTTTGACGGTGGTACTCTTCTTCTATTCTGCAAGCGGAGAAGAAGTTTTTTTGCAGGATCTCTTCCTTAAAGAGGAGCTGATCAGTCGCAGGAGAGGAGTCCATGATGGTTTGATGTAGTTCCAGTTCAGCTTGGGCGATTTCTCTTTTAGTTATCGAAGAGGGGATGCCTTTGGCCCAGGCTTTGAGAGCGAGTTTGAGTCTTTTTAGTTTGGATTCCCAGATGAAGGAGGGCAAGCCAGCAAGGTGGATATTCCAGGAGTTAGATACAGTCTGCAGGAAATCATCATGGTGGATCCAAAGAGGGCTGAACCGGAAAGGGATTGGCCCGAGTTTTTGGTCCAGGGCCAGCTCAAGAAGGATAGGCTTATGGTCAGAAGTGCAGTGAGGGAGGATTTTTGAGGAGGCTAACAAGCCATGATCGAGGAAGGAGGAGTGGACAAGGAAGCGATCTAGCCTGGATGCAACATGGCCAGGGCCAATTCTTTTGTTTGTCCAAGTAAACTTACCTTTGACAGGCTTGATGTCAATCAGATCCCATCCAGAAATGATGTCTTCAACCCATTCCCTTGAGGGATCTCTGACCGGATTTCCTCCTTTCTTTTCATTAGCTGCCAGAGTAACATTCAGGTCTCCAGCTACAATAATATTTTCTCTATTCTGCAGCTGAAGAAAGTATTCGAGAGAGTTCCAGCACTCTTTTTTTTCCGCTTGCAAAACAGGAACATAGAGATTGAAGAGGCTTACTTTTCGTCCCGACTGCTTGTGGTTAAGTTTGGTGAAAACCCAATGCATTGTTCGTTCTTCAGCTTCAATGTTGTACAGGGAGGGGTCCCAGAAAGTGGCTATTCCTCCGGAGGCGCCTCTAGAGTTGTTGCCAATACCTGTACCTTTTTTCCAGAATTTTTTCCCGATTTGGAGGATAGCAGGATCCTCCATTTTAGTTTCCTGGACTAGCAGAATATCTGGTTTATGAATTCGGATTAGATCCTTCATTGCATCTTCCTTAAGGGTGGAGCCTAGACCTCTGCAATTCCAGGAAATGTATTTCATTAAAGATTATGGAAGAAGGGGTTGGCCTCTTTAGAGGCCTGAGTTGTACCTTTTTTAGATCGAGTGTTCATGATCCCTTTTAGATTTTTTTGAGAGCCTTCGAGGACTTCAAGATAGGTTGCTTCTTCTCTTTGTTTCTTTTTGGATTTCCTCCCTCTTGAAGTTTTTATAGGAAGAGAGTGCAGACCACTTGAGGAGGCGTCTTCATCTGTTTCTTCACCTGGATCTGAATCTAGTAGCTGTTGGTCTTTCATTACTTCTTTGGGGGAGTCTGGGATGTCAGCCGCTTCCAAAGGTTGGGTTATTTCCCCAGTATCCAGCTGATCTGCGTTTTGACCTCCATTCTTTTTTCTATTGGGCTGCTTGGACGATTGGGGTTCATCACTTGCTTGATTCGTCCCATTTGGATTGGGGTCCTGATGCTCTTTAGGGTTTGGAATCACTATTGGGTCTTCTTTTGAGGCTTCCTTGGACGGCTTATTTGCATTTGGAGGTTGGGTTTGCATGCCTATTGTGATCCTTTTTTCCGGATTCTTGGTGTTAGTCTTTCCTTTCTTGACTTTTTGCCATCCTTCTCCTTCTTCCGAGCTCTGGATTTTCGGGCAGTTTCTTTGAAAGTGCCCATGTTCATGACAGTGGCGGCATTTGAATGGCAGCTGTTCGTAGTCAAGCTTTTGATAGTATAGCCATTCTCCAACTTTGAGTTTAACAGCTTCAGGAAGGCCTGCTTCAAGATCAACCTCGACACATATTCGGGCACATGAGTATTGTCCCTTGTTATCTGCTTTGTCAATGTATTTTCCTTGAGCGTTTCCAATTTTTTCCAGGGTTGGAGTGTTCCAGCAGTGGACAGGGAGATTGGGGAGCCTTACCCATACTGGAACTTCCTTCGGCACGTCTACTTCTGCATTGAAATCGGGAGTCCATCTGTTGAGATACAGGCCTTGAGGTCCCATGAAATACGGACCACTTCTGAAGATCAGATCTCGGTCTTCTTTGGATATAAACTCAAATATGAAGAATCCTCGCCCTACGGAGTAGCATGTTACACTATTCTTGAGCTGGGGCCTCCAGTTCCGTTGGATCCAGTCGTCTGTGGTTTTGGTTGAGGGCCAAAGCCCCATGAACTGGCCAACTAGTCCCCTTTCAGACAGTGCTAGAGCGACCTTGATGGGGATTTCGCATGCCAGATCGATTTTAGGAATTAGGTCAAGCTTTTTGATGAACTTCGATATGGCTGGAGTAACGGGCTTGGATCCCAAGGGGCGAAGAAGCAGATTGAATGCATCTGAATCAGAAGAAGAGGGGTGGGGAGGGGGAATCCCTCCCTCAGGCGCAGGCATGTGCACCAGAACGAACCAGAGCGGCGGTTGCAGGCAGGGCTCGGCTAGGGCGCGCGCGATCTCTATATTGTTGTGATAAAATAGCTATATCAATGAGGTCCATACGACTTATTACTGATGGCTAGCATCAAAGGGAGTGGCAATGTTATGAATATTAAATGATGTATTAAATAAAAAAACAATAAATTATTAATTATTTTCATTAAAGGGACATAGTCCTTCATTGGACACACTCAAGCCTTATAAAAGGCGATCTCTCTTGTAACACTTTAATCATCTTATCAATAATAATTTATCTTTTACTCAAGTATGGATTTCGGGTCCTAGTTTTCTACTGCACTTGGTATTTCATTGCAATATTAAATATTTACATCAATTACAATATTTCCTGGCTTAGTAGCACATGAATAGTTCAAATGTCAAATAGTTTCCTATGCAAACAAACCTTAAGCATCCACTAGTGGGGCCTTGGCCTTGAGCTCCACACTAGGGCAACACACATTGCATATACACAATATTTACATTGAAGCCAATAAATACTAAGGCAAGGTAGGGGTATTACAGGCCTTCATGCTGAGGTCATGACATCCTCCTCCACTCAAATTTGTTGCCGCCCTCAACAACACCTCCAAAAGAAATCAAGTTTGTTGTCTCCACGCTTGTCTTCTTCGGTAGAGTTGCATCCAATCACCTTGTTGCCGCCAAAACGTTTGTGCCTACATCCCACTATAAACCCCAAAATTCATGCGCCACTGAGTCCTCCAAAGAAGTCTCCCAACCTGTCCAATTGTTGAACCCTTCCAACCTACTACTTCCTCGTATTGTGTTGTCTTACAACATGTCTCTATTCACTACATGCCATCTTATGTCGAACTAATTGAGTAGCTAATCCAACTCCATGAGAATGAAATCCTCATGTCTAAGATAGCAAGTTATTCTCCGCACTTCGGTTGTCTTGTGTAGCTTTACCATACTAAGGCAAGGTCATCACCTTCGCCTTAAACACCACAAAAGGACTACTATCACCTTTGGCATCCACTACTTCTCCTCAACTTCCTTCTCAAGTCCTCAAGGTCTGCAACATGTTGCTCTCAACCTACCAAACTTCATGAAGAAGAAGTGTGCACAACCTGTATGTAGTTCTGTGACATATTCCTCCACCACACTACTACAACACATCCAAGAGTCTGATTGGGTTGAGTGCCTGTTGTACACCTAGGTCCCAACACTAACCTATAAAGTGGATCATACACTAGTGTGTAGCCATGTTGCATGTCTCACAATCTGGTTGGGACATGAAGTATGCCTTGCAACCCATCCTTTCCGCCTCCAACACAACAATCCTACCACCCTCAACAGTAAGGATATTTTCTCCTCCTTCAACCATTGATCCTCCTTCACAATATGAAAGCTCCATAAGCCTCAATGTGGAGAGGTGGTAGTCTAGACTTCATGAGTTTCTACCCCTAATAACCTGTCCAAAGTCTACCTAGCACGATGAGCAAACAAAAAACTCCATGTCTTTCGCAAGACATGTCCACACCATTAATCGACTACATCCTCAACCAATCGATTCATCCAATCCATCATCCCCAAAGGAAGCCTCAGCCACATCCCAAGTCCTATACCAAAGGTAGACGAGTATCTCTCAGATTCACTTGTTCTGCCACACTCTAAGTTCCCATACACCTAGATGGGATATGTACGCCAATTGGTTCTTCTTTCCAGTCTGAACTTCTCTTGGTGTGATGCACCTTTTTTCATGGTTGAATCCCTGCTGCATCCATCACTTTTCCTAGGAACCAAGCTAGCTTTCTACACCCAAGCAATTGTTCTCTGCTCCAGAACTCTTAGTGTTGTTTTCCAAAGGAAAGGTTCACACCCTTTCCTTAATCCTATCAAGTCACCACCTGCAACTCAACATTTGCTCGTTGTTACACCCAGTGAACCACTATACTAGGAACCTTTACTAGAGCCCAAGGCTCCATTGATTTCTCTTAGGCAGTGGGCCAACCTCGGCTCTCAATAGCACCAAGGGGATGGCAGGTGGCTACCAAGGCCACCTCCATCAAACACCACAAAACCTCCGCCTGTATCTTCCACAAGACCCATCATAGCAAGCGATCATTCCTCCATGAACCTGTCCAACCGTTTCCATGTCCATGTTGCATTTGCTGCATCTTTTCTTCTAAGAGTTTCCATTAGCAACACCCAAATCACTTGGTATGGTGGCCATTTTTTAGCCCAAGATCCAGTTTGCACACCATCCTGTTATGGCTGCATCGCATGGTGAGGGCACCCTCCTTGTGCTATCTCCATGACTGCGACTTTCATCTTGGGTTGCAATGACTCTGCCCCAGTGCCTTCAATGGTCGGTTTTGGTTGCAATGTTGTGTCTTTTCCAATGTCCCTGCTTTCTTCAAGCGACCCCTTCGATAACTCCCAAGAATCTAACTCACTGAAACACAAATAAACTTACCAAGTAAGGTAGGTCACCTTTGTTGTCCCAATGTTAGGCACTGGACTATCAATATTTTGTCCCATGTCTGCACTAAACTGTCCGCAAGCCTCTTCTATGGCACATTGCTATGAGGAGTGCCCAAACCTCATTGAACATCAATGGGTCTATGATCCACACTCTTTCCCTTGAACTTGGAACCTAACACTCACTTTCCGTACCAACGCTGTGAAGTACTGATGTCCGCTACACACAAGTCTTCTCTTGCCCAAAGTGTCCCACGCAAGTCTGTCACACTTGCACTTTGGTCTACTCATGGAAGACTTCATTGTGCCTACGTCCACACTTCACAACTACTGCTTCAGTCTCTATCATAGCTTCAAGAGATACACCCAACTATGTCTAACCAACACACTTCACCAACCTTCATGCTCAAAAGTGGTGAAAAGATCACTTTTATGCTCTGATACGATTTGTCACGCACCCAGGAGAAGTGTCCCAATTTTTTCGTTTCCTTCTCCAAGGAGTGTGTGACACTAGCGTGCTTCATCCGGAAGGGCTTGGCCTACTTGCAACTATTACACCTAGACTATGCCTCTTCACTCCAGGTCTTTCCATAACTATGTCTTGAGCTACATACTATCAGGTCATTGCAAGCCCATACTCAACCTACTCGCCCAATCGTCACTCGCACTACAATACCTCAACACTTAACCAATTATACAATTAAGCATTACACCAAGGGAAATTTTAAGGGGCCATCATTTTCTCAAAGTGTAGAAACCTTGGCGAATCTTGCTAATTCTTAAATTTGCAACCATAAAATGTTTAGCGAATTTTTTGTAATAATATTCAAAATTTTAAGGACTTTATATAGTTTTTGGACAATTTTTGCGATTTTTATAGTAAAAAAATATTATCCCATGGAATTTGGGCGAACCATTTTTGAAAAAAAAGAGGAAATTGTCAAATGTTTTTTCAAAAAAAAGTTGAAAAATAGCCCATGTGCTAAATTTCTCCCCTAAATTTTTCATTGCATCACACATGAACATCACAGTACAAATATCCAACAATATACATAAGAGACAACAAGGATGGTGGTTCCCAAATTAGGCACACAAACTCATTATGAAGAATGTTACATATAGTACAAGATACAACAAGGGAGTGTGCCCAACTCGACAAACACTCGTATACAGACATACAACAAATCCAGGATAATTCACATACAAATCTATGTCCAAGATAACCTAGGAAACCCCAATAATTCTTTTATTTACTACACATCCAACCTATGTTGCATCCATGGAACTACCTCAACGCATGTCCCAACTTCTTGTTAACAATCAAATTGACACCCCTAATCATGTGACAAGAGCAACATATGTTTACCATGTACCCGCACCAGGAAGTCATGACACAAGTTCATTCAGAGATGAATCCTCTCTGAGAAATGCATTAATTGTGCTTAAAATCATTCTAAATGGTGCAAAAAGCCTAAAAACTATTGAAAAGTGGGTTTTCAGTTGAAAATGATCTAAAATCATGAAAATAGATTATCCCACACTTAAAAGAGAAGCCTAAGGCTCATTTCCCAATGCCATATAAGAAAGGCATGGGAGGCATGGTAAGAGAGATGAAAAAAACAAAGGCATGCTGAGGAGATTCTGAAGGAAGGAGAAGAGCTCAAATTCTTCAAAAGCAAGGGTGAAGGAAGGGAAGCTCATGGCAATGGAGGAAGGATTCTCACCTAGATCATTGGTAAGGATGTATTTCTTCCTTGTTCTAATATGAAGTAATTCAAGTTTCTACCATTTTAGTGTTGAATGTTTGCTTATCTTGCATGATTTTAATTCTGAAATGTTCTTAGATCTTAATGAATGTTTAATGAATGAACTTAGATCTTAAGAAGTTTGTAGTAATTGCCTCATTTATGACGTAGAGACTCACCACCTCTTAGCATAATAGTTAAACTAGTGTAGACACATCCCTGCACTAATTATTGTTATCACTTCTTCACTGCGTCAAGCACTACGTACTCTAGTACCCTTGCTTGGAAGCAAGTGAACCCATCCGGCGTGACTAGGATAGTCACCCAATGCACCCGTGACACTACTCGATCTCGACAAACTGCTCCCAGAAGTGCACCAAAGTCGTACTACTTTGACCCGACAAAGTGCGTTCAACTTGTGCTACTATATCCTGACAAAGTGCATCAGGAAGTGCACCCAACCCATGCTACTCAGTCCCAGAAAAATGCTCCCAAGTCGTGCTACTTCATCATGACAAATTATGCCCAACTCACGTTGTTCTATCTCGACAAACTATGCCCAACTCATACTACTTTGTCCTAGCAAACAACGCCTAGTTTGTGCTACTTTGTCCCGACAGACTGCACCCAACTCACGTTGTTCCCAGTAGATTTCACCCAACTAGTGCTACTCCGTCCCGACAGATTGCGCCCAACTCATGCTACTCTGTCCTAATATATTGCGTCCAACTCATGCTGCTCTATCACGAGAGATTGCGCCCAAGTCATACTACTGCATCCTGACAGATTGTGGCCAAGTCGTACTACCACGTCCCGGCGAATTGTGCCCAAGTCATGTTGTTGTGTCTCAACAAATTGTGCCCAAGTCGTGCTACTTTCTCCTGATTGACTTCTCTTGCATTTTTGCTTGAGTGACTTGAATTACTTTTGCTTTTCACTCCTCCTATATTTATATGGTGCATCCTTTCCATGGGGCTCCCAAAGTCGTCATGCCAACTCAAGCGTGCCCACGTTGACATGTGCCCAACTCCCACAAGTGTGCTCACTCCACAATTGTGCTCGAGTCAACATGCATCCAACTCTCACAAGTGGACAACATACTCCACAAGTAAGTGTCGGATTCACAAGTTGATCCAATGGGGGGGTGTCTTGGGTCCATGCGCTCAACTCAACGCGCCCCAAGTCTCATGATCCCATCCATCACATCTCCATAATACTATATGCACTTAGTTGTTTTTGGGTGTGCGGGGACCATGCTCCTACCATGGCTCCACTCACTGCCGCAAGTCATGCCTATGTCTGCACAAGTCAAGTGTACTCATATCCACACTAAACCAAACCAATGGTGATCCCCTTTCCATGTTGCCAAGGTGTGCCGCAAATCTAGTGCACCCAACTCCATACTCCACCTCCATCAAGCCCTCATGAGCCTTTAGCACGTGTTAGGGGAAGAGCGCTCAAATTTCATGCCAAGGTTGCATCACATGACATCTTCACCAAGCATGTTCCTTGCTTGTTGGAGAAATTCCCCTTTGTTAGGGGCCCTACGTATCTCATCTATGTACAAGTGGCATTGACCACCTTATTTTATTTTATTGTTAAGGTTTAGGTGCTTTTAGTGGGGATTTTGTATTGTTTTACCCCACCTTAGGCCAATTTTAAGGAAACAAATGATATTTTATTGTAAATTAAGTTTTAACGTCTCCTATAAATTGAGAGGCACTTTCTCATTTCATTTTCATGGTTGGACTTTGAGAGTTCTCTCTCTTTTGGAGCTTCATCGATATATCTTTCTTTTGTGCAATTTATGGTGTTAAGGGTTCTTCTATGTGGTGAAAAGTGTTTTCAATTCTTGAAGGTTCTTCTTCTTGGTTCTATTATTGCGCTTAAGGGTTACTGCTGGAATGTTCAAGTGTACTACAGACCTCTCATGATTGATCCAAAGAATAGTTGTTGATAACTCTTGGAAGGAGGGCATCCTAAGCAATTGCCTTGCACATTCTCTTTTGTTGGTTCGGGTGAGTATTTTAGACCTTGCCTTGATATGCATTTTGGATCCTTGGAAAGGGTTTCTAGGTGTTTATCTTCTCCATAGTTGATCTTGGGTGGGTAGGGACTTTCCCCCATTGGAACCCCCTCTTGTAGACCTTGAAGTCCACTGTTTATCCTCAATTGGGTGATGTGACTAGTGTGTCTCGACCCCTAACCTTTGAAAGAAATAAACCAATTTTTGAAGGACCATTCTTCTTGGCCTCACTTTGCCATTTGAATCACCTTGAATCTGTTTCCCTAGTTGGATATTGGCACTAATTTCTGAGTCTCTCCATCACTTATTCAAAAAACCATAAAAACGCGTGGAGTTCAAGATCATAGAGATTTATTTTTTATTTCCAAACATATTATTAATTCTATTTTTATTTTTTTCATAGGAATACAATATTTTTTAGTGGTGGATTTTTTTTCGGCTAGTTTATCTGTGACTTGCGAGACTAGCTTGTGGTCTAAGAAACCGTGACCTAAGGGCATCTAAGCCGTCAAAATCACTTTGGGATCACACCCGACCTGGGCCACACCAACTCTTAACATGGATAGATTTTAAGTGTCTCCTCCTGAATACCTTGTAGGGTTTGAACTTGGGTCGCCATGCAAAACGAGGCTCGCAGAAACCGACCATGCTAGCAATGTTAATTAATTATGTTTTAATCATTTTAATATTTTTATCAATAAACAATTTTTTTAATTTAATTGTTAAATTACTTATTTTTACAAAAAAAATATTTATAGCAATAATATTTATTAAAATTTATAAAATTAGCCCACGTGGTGTAGAATAGATGGTGAATGGGTGTACTATTAAGGCACTCCTTACGTAAGGTCACCGATTCAAAACTCCGTGGGTGCGAGCCTTACAAAAAAACTAATAATAATAAATTGTATTTTTTAAATATTATTTTATGTTAATCCCCCACTATGGGTTCCCTCAAGCCGATGACATGCACCGTAGCCATGATCACTCATCATAAATACATGTGTGGGAAAGCATGTAGACAGGTAGGTGGTAGTCGTCATTCCATCTGCCCTTTTGATCATGAGCTCATTGCAATTAATTTATTTCGTTCCATGTACGCTCTTCTGCTCCAAGACTCGTTCTTAGTACATGATCTGGATAATTGTTATGTGCAGGTCTTCATGGCAATTAGAGATAGTCCAATTCATGATGGGAGGATGGCTTGGGAAGGGGATACATTTCTACTTGGCAGAAGCCATTGTGGGTAGGCTTCTCTCTTCTCGGCTCTTGGAATTAGAAAGCATAGTTGTTCTTGGACTGGCATACCTAAGGTTCGACATAAACTCTCCCTTATTCTTTGCAAGCGATGGAATCAATCCAGACTTCTCTGCTCTGTGGGATTCATAATGGTACGAACGAAGAATACCAAGTGCAAAACCGAGCATGGTCTCAAAGCTCTCATATGGCATGGGCTTTGAAGGAAATGGAAAATGCTAGAGGATTTTTCGAGACCATATTTGGTCAGCAGGCTCAAGACCGCACATAAAGGCTGGATAAAAGAGTAAGAAGGGAAAGAAAGCATCCTGGAGCTCATGAGCTGATGGAGGAATTTGGGGGCCTGGTAGAGGACTAGGAATCCACCCATGCTAGAGAGACAAGGCACACTCGGACCATGGACTTGTTATCACATACATAGTAGTTGGGCTACCATGTTAGCAGAGCATATATCTTCATTGTTTAGAGCTTTGCCTTTACACTTTTTTCAGTGAGATCAACTATGATGAGCAACATTATTTATGATCACTCACACATCAGAGCATCTTTATATCAGACATTTAGTAGACCTTATGCCAAGGCTGAGCCTTGAGACCTCAGAGTTGATGATCGATATGGCCTTTTATTCCATACAGTTGCAATGCAGTTTCAGTATTTCAGATACAATGTTCTTAGTGGTTATAGTTGGTTCAGATTACAGATGTTGATTGATGACCCAGTATATATATTATTACCTTGCTGTTTAGGTCATTTTGATAGAATTGACTTGGTATAAAGTAATTATGATCTGGCAGTGTATTAAAATTGAAATGAAATTGGTTATGGATTATATGTATTGGTTGTATTACTAACATTTGGAAACTCTTGTTTTATACCTGTTGGTCTTTACCTTCATATGAATGTGAACATGATCATTTAGTGTCTTCCTGACTTGCTAGCTTAGGCACCATCTTCACTTGTCTCCATCCATCCATTTGTCATTTCCCATATATTGATCTTCACCCTGACTTACACCTTGACTTGTGATATGGAGGATCTTTCCCGCTTTTGCCTCTGTGTTGGACTTGCATCCATGTTTAGCTTGTGTCTCGGCTCTGAGTTGGAAACAAAACTTGCCCTTGGTGAGTTGGATTTTATGCCTTTATCATTCTAGTCGGTTGCCCCGATGTGTGGTTTAGATTTGCGGAAGTCCCCCTAGTTGCTTGAGTTGTGTTGGCTAAAAACTGAAGCAAAATTGTACTACATTTGGAAATTATTGTACAACCCAATGAAAGGGGCTATGAAATTGAAGTGAAATTCAAATGCTGTGAAATGTAAATGCACCCCGGATGTAAGCTGCGATTAGTTGTGCTTATAAGCACATGTGAAATCCCAGAGGGGTCATATCAGGACTAAAAATAAATGGATAAATGTATGCTAAATCTAATGATTGCTGGCCATGAAATTCAATGAAATTAAAGGTCCTAAAAAACAGTGGTTAAATGTATGCCAAATATAAATACTACTGACCTTATGTGAAACTTTCCTCATTGAGCTTGCGGGTTATGATATGAGATGGAGCAAGGGGCAAATAATTATAAGTGTCCCCTAGAACCTCAAGTTATGGTTATCCTGACACCTAGTTCATGGTAGTTCTAGTAGTAGACAATTTCTGCCAAGGTTGAATAAGCACTTCCTTGAACAACTCATCCATTTGTGAGACACCGCCATTCCTTGTGTACTACTTGTCCAACACATGCTTAAGTGTATAACATCATGTCCCTCATCCAAAGTGTCACAATGTCAAGTCATTCAATTCATCCCTTCAGCCTAGCATTGTGTCTTTAGCATTCACCCTTTGCTAGCAATTTGATCATGTTTACAAACAACTATATTCTTGAGATTCTTCTTGGAAGTAAATTATTTAACTAACCTGTTACTATTTATTAACTGCCAGTGAAATGATGCTTAATACTTTAGAGTCTTGCTATGAAAATGATCTAGAGAGCATGTCTTAACTATTTACACTTGCATCAGCATGGCTTCTTAGCCAGGGTTATATTTTGATTAGTTTGACCGATCAAACCTAGTTTGACCAAGGTCAACATTGGGAGCCGTGATGAGATGGACCAATTTATGTATGATGTTGATCTATGGTCTTCTATATACCTTTTTTATGATTCCATATGATGGGCACAGGCTTCAGATGATGATTGATGCAATTTTTCATGATTATTATTACTTCCAGATCATCATATTTTTACTTGTCCAGGTATGGTGGACCCTATAGATGATTCTATAGGTTATCAGGAGGTGTATGAGTACTCATATCTAGTGGATTTGAGTATTCTGAATCCATTGAGACAGTTATCTATCAGTTTCAGGCACTCCCAGGCATGTTATGAGCAATTTTCCACATGTCGACCAATTTGGCCATGCTGGTGTGGCCTATCTAGCCAGGTCATTGGAGGCCAGTTGTTTCCTAGGGAGCTACAGGGGAAGGGGGTGGTCCAGCCACTTGTTATTACCATATTACCCCCATTCCGGACATGATGGAACAGTCAGTTTCATAGCGCAGGCACTTTACAGTCAGTTGTGGGTAGTTTCAAGGTTTTTCAGGAGGATACAAAATGGAATAAAAAGGTCATAAAGGAATTTGATTTGGGCAATTGAGGCAAGGTTTTGGCATGAGGTCTGCTTTTAGGTCATCTATGGTGTATCCCACTCCTTCCAGATCAATTTGCAGTAGTCAATGGGGCTCACAAAGTCAGCAGGATGTCATTTGATGTATTTTTGTCCCAGATTGGGGGGACAGGATTTGATCATTTGTGTACTTGGACATGTCATTGAGTCTCATGTTATATTATTTTTCCATGGGGTGATTCTAGTGAAGGGTAATAATACCTCCCAGCCCCACCATGTGCTCCTAGTCACTTGTCCTAGTCATCTTATGTGACACACACATGTATTAGTCTCCCCTAGTCATGATGTCATCCCCCCTAAGGTCTTTTTAGCCATGACATCATCCCTTTAGTGAGTGATCCATGCCATATGTTGTATTGGCTCATCTTAGCCATTGATTATATTGTTGTATCTTTTGATCTCAACCACTCATTTCAAAAGTGGGTTTAGGGTTTTGGTCTTGCTCATCCTATTTAAGGAGGAGACCCCCATATTGTAAAGGCACCTTTGGAGCTCTTCAAACTTGGAATAAAAATACTATTTTGTGGATCTACTTCTCTTAGCTTGATGGATTCTTTTGCAAGTTGAATATACAATCTTTTTGTTGTGTATCATTTGTGGATCTTGGGGATTCATACGTTTTCTTACAGGGAGGTCGATTTGGTGAAGAGGAGGATGATTTGGAGGGAGGCTATTGTGGGGAAACTCCATATCTTGCCTTGGATTGGCCTTTTGTCTCAGGGAGTATCATTATTGTATCTTAGTGACATCGTTGATGCTTTCTTTTTCATCTCTTCATCATTATTGTCATTCTTTTGCTAGGCTTGTTTCTCACTTGATCTTGTCTTGCAGGAGGAGGGTGAATTGGTCACCTTGGAAGGAGGACAATTTGGCTTGGAGCTTTGGATCTCACTCTTGAATATACACATAGGGGTAAGGTTATCAATTTGAAAAGTGGCCACAAGCTTTTGAGGTATGTTCTACAAGTTATGTATCTAGATCCATCCATCTTTTCTCCATTGGTCACATAAACCCTAAAATCAAAACCCTTGCATTTTTTAATTTTCATATATATGGATATCTAGAAATCACTTGGGCTTAATAATTAAAATCCACCTTAATAATCATCTCAACTATCCCGATCTATAATTTGGTGGACATCCGAATCCATTTGCCCCTCCATCTAAGGCACTAGTCCTCTGTTGAGGCAAGTCGCACTCCTTGGGTAGGTGGTCTTTTGCTAGATCCCACACGTGGGTATTGCTCATTCCTTCTCAAATCCATAGATCCATTCTATAGCATACCCACTAGTGCCATTTCACTTTGATTTTGACCTTGTGGGCCCTATTCGGAGCATTTTCCACTTTTTAAGGGTGGGCCCCACTTGGGTACTTTTCTTGGAATTAGATCTATCTAGATCTACTATTTATAATCCATAAGTGACCCTATCTCACACTTGGTTGAACAATTGTCCTTTACTTAAGCCTCTTCAACCAAGCCCTAACCCCCCTTGGGTCCACTTATTATCCTAGATCTAGATCTTGTTTCATCTTGGTCTCCTTATCTTTCATCATCACATTTCCCTAGGAGGTCTAGATAGAATTTGCTAGAATTCATTGGCCAAGCTAGGGTCTCCCCCTTGGTCTTGCTTAGGTTTGATCTAAAGTGAAGAGTGCCTCGGTTAACGTGACACCCATCTCGCATTGGGAGCTGTGGCATCTCTTGGGTCACCTCTTTAGTTGTCTACATCTCTACCATCCTGGATGGGATACCTTTAGAGACAACTACAAGTTGTGTGATAACATGACCTATTATGGAGCATGGAATCCTTATTCAGTATGGCTCTGGACGAATGCATGCTGGGAAAAATGCAGGCGGATGTTGGTAAAATATCTGTTCATGAAAGGTTGGTGAGTATGGAGGAGGGGATGTGTCGTTTGGCCTGCAACCAAGTGATAGTTGATGAACATGTCAATGGTAAATTAGATGCTTTAGCCAGGCAGCTTATTGGGAATACTTTTAGCAAGCCCTCTTCAGCTAACCCCTCAGCCACGCAGTTGGTGTTTCATCAATGCCCTGAAGCTGTCAAGAGAGTTTCCAAGTAGGATAACACAAGTTTTAGCTCGTCCTTTGTTGTCATTTGTGATGAAGATAAGCTATTGTTCTATCATGTCTAGTTTTCATGTTTAGTAGGTTGCTTTTTCTGCCATCTTTTACCTTCATTTTTGTTTGTCATAACCCACAACCTATGGGGGGACCTCTGCTTAATCTAGTTATCGGACTTAGTTATGAATATCAATCCTAGCTCATTATAGAAAAAGAAATACTACATGCTCAGTCTCTCTTAGTTTTGGATCAACTGTTTCGTCTCTTTCATCTAGACTCACCACGTTGATAGCATTGGTTATTCTTTGTACAATTCTTTTTTATAGTTTAATTTAATTTCAAATCTTACAAAAACAATATTATTTTATTTTATTGAATAGTCCCTTATAACATGTTAATTGGGTTTAGCTCGAGTGCTTGTGGGATGGAATGTTATTCTCCCCACATCTAGGTTATATTCTCGTAAGTGACATGTTGAGATCATAATGATAGTTGTCCACCTTGAAGAATCTACACATAACAAATTAAGCATCAATGGAAGTTGTTCACTTGAAAAAATATATAGATATTGAATCAAGCCTTTGTTCAGAATATAAGAGAGTAATAGTTATAATAATGCTATATTAAATTATTATTATTTTTTTATAATAATATGTTTAGTGAAAGGGGGTTTATGGGTCAATGAAAGTGGGTATTGTTAATTTCTTCACCGAAGATCAACTCTCTTTAGTGAGATGCGTATATTTTTTGTGGGTTACTTGTGTTTGTGCTAGTGGTATTACTTGTAATTGTATTTGTGAATGAGAACAAGTACATACCCTAGGAAAATTTGACAAAATAGATATCCCATATTATAAGTGCTTAGTCAAAGGAATGTTCTTGTAACTTATGAAACATACTTGCCACATTGCAATATCTCATAACAATAGTAAATATTCATTGAAAGCATCTTAATAATAAATAATGATATACATGATATGGAATTGTATCCTTATAATATGAAGATGATGACCACAATGACGACATTATTGTCCATTGAGACTAGCATTGGTCTATAGGACCATAATAATGGAAAATTAATTATTTTATTTTATATATTGCTTCTAAGCTCAAATAGTTTGCAAATAAGAATACCAAGCCCACTTTGGTTCTCATGGGTTAACACATTATAAATATCAATGGGATTAAACATTTTTTTAAATGGCATCTATTCTTTGTGTATATGCACCTAGAAGAGAAAATGTTTTTCATCTTCTACCTTACTGGAATTGCAAATTTTGCAAATTCTTTCCTTCCATGGTATTTTAGGTCTTGTCATTATGAAGCCGATGTTAGTTTGTTCTTATTTTCACAATATTTATTTTCCTTTTAAAGCTAGAAAAAGTATAGAGATAGTTTTGATATTTTAACTTAGGGTTAATGACTTGACTTTGGGTGATGACAACAGCCCCTGCAAATGTGTGCACAATGATGAATGAGCTGATATATGGTTGGGAGAAGGGGTGCGGTGCCATTCCCTTTGTCTGCACATGATGCAGTGTAATGACGAGCATCAGTCAGACGTTTTCTTTGGAAAGGCATAGGGCCAGCTTCAGATGGAAGCTGAACTTACATCTCATCATGCGCAGGCATGCACTATCCCCAATTTTGACTTGGAATGTATTTAATCAAAATTATGTAAATGATGTAAATATGCTAGTGTGTATTCCTAGTGCAGAGCTCAAGGCCAAGGCATGACTAGTGAATGGCAGGCATGTATGATGTAGATATTTTATTTGGATCGTATGGTTGGCTTGTCATGCTAAATCAAAAGTTATGTAAATATTATGTTGCAAAATAATTAAATGGTCCAATATGGTTGGCTAAAGAGCACTAGAGGGGCTATGAATCCACTAGAGGGGAAGAGGAAAGGGGGCATATGGGATACTAAATCCTTTGTCGCAAAGTGTCAACCTTAGAACTCATCCAAATTCTTCCATGTGATTTAAATGATCTAATTATTTGCTTTTGACTATTGAATCCAATCATTGAATGCATGTGTAAGGTTGGTGGGAAAAGTCACCTCATTCGGTTATTGAAGCATGGGATTGAATGCACTTTCGTGGCAGTCTTGTTAGTTGTTAGGAGTCCTTTCTTCTATGGTCAGAAGCTATGTCATTTGTCTTTTCACCATGATCTCAAATCCATTGGAGTAAACACTCATTCTATCATTCTCTCATGCATATCTACACTATGTAGAGCTCTCTATTGATGTTCATGACCATTACCAGACTTTCGATAACCCAAAAATTCGAGTTTAGAGACATGAATGCATATTTTAAGGGAAAATATATGGTTGTAGGTGAGCACAAAGGTTGGGAAAGCTAGGAACCCTTACCCATTGAGTTTTGTTACTCATATATGCTTGAGAAGCTATGCATTAAGGCTACAAGTGGATCTCAAACAATACATAGCAGGTTGGTCTCCTTCTATGCACACGATGGAAGCACTTGGAAACATGGATCACCAAAGAGAACCGTGGATTGATGAAGGGGATTCCTGAGCCCAGAAGGGTGTTGTGTGGGGCAAATATTATTAGATCTAAGGCTGTAATGGATGAGTGAGATCCCTGTAGTGCTCTGTATGAGCATTTGGCTAAGCATAGAGAGCATAATGGCTTGTGGGCTGAGAGAGAGAATCCTGTAGGTGTTTCCTTCGCCCTGGTGGCCTCATATCCCAACTTGGGGGTGGTCTCTTAGCATAAATAATATGCTGGACAAAGTGCCTACGATTGGGTGGAAAATCTCTCTTACGCAACCAGTAGCTTGGATCTTCTCCATTTAAAGATAAGTATTCTCTTGTTTTTTAATATGCAATATTTATAATTGATGCTTGTGATGAGTATGCTTGTATATGCATGTTATGTGTGTGTGGATCGAGTTTATTTTCGTTATGTATTTTTATAATGCATCTGCACATGAAATTTAAATGTTATAAATTTGTAAATATGGATAGGGGCAAAATTTAGAATCCCATAATTCATTCATCTCTCCCTCTGTTGGTTGGATTGATGGATGGGGACGTGACATAGTGGTATTAGAGCTTCTGGTTGCAACACCAGAGATATATGGGCCATAAATATAGAATTACAGGAAGAAATTAGAAATGGTTATGAAAAGAATTGGGTTCTACTAAGTGACGGATAAGGGGCTAGGAGCGATTTTGAAATAACCCCCCTTATTTTTGAATTAAAATTTTGTGTAATTGTGAAATGTTGAACTTTTTGGGGAATTTTAGAGTTGGCCCCACCTATTCCAAGTGGACAACTAATGTGGAGGTGCCATGTGGGAAGGAGGTCCAATGTGGAGAAGCCACGTGGGCAAAGGGTGTGATTTGGAATAACCACATTAGATCCACGTGCATAGGTTCCTGCATGAGATGGAGTGCGAAGGTGGATGGAGATTTGATCATCCGACGACGAGGAAGATCAATGGATGACAGTGCTTCAAGCTCACAAAGATGCGAAAGGGTTAATTAATTAGCACAAGCCTAAAAGGAAGACAACTCTATTGATGTGTTAGTCACTTGTGCATTCATGCACGTAAAAGCAGTTTTGGGAAACCACTACCCCATGGATCCTGAAACTGCTTTTGGTACGACATGTGGTATGTGATATGGGGATATGTGACATGAAATGATGTGAGGAAGGATGGGACCCCTGCTAATAATGTTAGTCTTGAAATATCATGTATATTTGATCGGCGACTGATAGTGCTTCAGGCCCATGAAAATGAACGAAGGATAATAATTGGAATGAGCCTAAAATGGAAACCGCCTTGTGACGTGTCACCCTCTCATGCACTCAGGATCATAAAAGCAGTTTTGGGGAAACCACTTCCCATGAAGCTTGAAACCACTTATGTCTAATAAGTGGTAATATGATGTGGGTGGGAATCATAGGTGCACGAATCATGTGAAGAGAAGGGTTTTCCATAGTTGAATTTCGAGTGCTAGAAATAGAAAAATGATACCGATCTTATGAGCCAGATTGCGCAAAATTGAAATATTTACCAAAAGAAAATGAGGGCGCTACCCTCAACCTACCCTGGAACGACGGTTGCAAGGGGGCAAGCCCCCTTGACCCCTGTCGTCCCCTTGAGACATCGCGGACTATGATGACTTCCTTGTGGTGATGATAGGACCAATGAGAATGTAAATGTTTCATTGTGCCATTAAATCAGGGATACATGTGTTGTAGGAACTACACAAAAAATTCAAAGTTTGGAGAAAGTGAAAAAAAGTTAAAAGTAGCCAATTCCATAAAGTTATATGAATTGTCTAGAGCATCATATCATAGAGAAAATATGTTGAATTGAATATTATCAAGGAAAATAGAAAAAAAATTATGGTCCTCTCTAGGTTTTCTGTCACAAATATCTTAAGTTTGCCTTTGAAACCAAATGGACTTGCAGGAAAAGTACAGAGTTGGGAAAAATTAACAATTTTGATAGGCTATAACTTTTTGCAAATCTTATCCAAAGGAGAATAAAATAGAATGTTCTTATTTTTGAAACATGTTTCTAGTTGTTTAAGAAAGCAAGTAGAACAGAGTCCCTGGGCGTGATTGAGCAATAAATTCTCAATCTTGGTGACTTCCAAGGTAACCCAAAACTTTGGGAAATTTTTGTATAATGGTATAAGAGTGTATCAAAGATGAAAGTGACTCAAAGTGAGTAATATTATGATACCCATATCATGGTAATGGTGCTCTCCCAATAAAGTGGAAGCACAATTGAGAAAGCAATTATGGAAAAATTGCTTGTTAGCTAGCAATGTGAAGAATTAAACCAAAGTTGGATGCTTGGTAACATGATAATTTTGTTGATGAGCAGGTATATTCAAGTGATAGTATCATGGTAATTCTTGTTAACAATTGGGGAAACATGTTGAATGGACAAAAATACACCCTTCCATATTGTATTTTATAAACTCTCATGATGGGAGAGGGGAGCTAGCGGGACTTAATGATTCCATAGCCAGAATGTATGCAATGCATTCTTTATGTTCAAAATGTGCAATATGAATGGCATAAAGGGGTTTTGGAAGCCTTTATTTAGAGTAATTTGTTGTCATATGCCTTACTAAGGAGTGAAAACCATGTCTAATCATGATAGAATAAAAGAGACCAATAGTGGACATTGGTGCCTTGGATAAGAATGCAACCAATGTATTACTGTGAGTAATATGTGTGATTTGAATTGCAAGGAAGGTCCATTGGAGCTATTTATTATTGGATATGGATATTGTATTCCATAAGAGAAAGCTTAGCAAGGCATGTGTTGTAGCCACAATAGATCCCATCTAATTCAAATAAGATGGGAGCCCCATTTTTGTTTGTTTTGCTTGAAGTTGCTATGTTTTTCAAAACCATTTAATCACTTGTTTAAGGCTTGTTTGAATATTTCTAAACCACACTTATGATCATATTTTAAGCAAACTAAGTTTTTCTGCACTCAACCAAACCATTGCTTTTTTTTGTTGAAAAATATGAAAAGTAGGAAGTTAGGGCGAATTTATCAAATTTTTGTTTAAGTCTCTTGACTCCCGACTCCCAACTTCACCGCTAAAGAATTTTTTTTGCAGAAGTTAGAAGTCGGGGTGTGTTGATATTTATATACGTTATCACCCCTGACTTCCAGCCTCTGACTTCTTTAAAGCATAAATTTATGAAAAGTAGGAAGTCGGGATGGCTTACGCTTCATTTCAGCTTCTCATCCGGACTCCTGACTCCCTACTTTTACAGAAACATGAGTGCGGAAGTCGATAGTTGGCAGGTTTTCATGTTGATATTATGTTTCCATCCCGACTCCTGACTCCCGACTTTACAACACCTCAAACAACGGAATTCAGTAGGTTTTTGTTCTGTCACGAATTATTCAACCCGAATCCCAACTCCCAACTATTGTGTAACCTTGAATGCGAAAGTCGGCAGTCGACATACTTACAATCATATTAGAAATTCCACCCAACTCCCGACCCCCGACCTTTGCGGGGGCCCATGCTGACAAGCCAATTCACACGTTGTACGTCATATCTCATTGCACGTGCCAAAGATTTGAATTCCATGCTGACCAATTAGATTGATCAATAGTTTAAAACTTAATCGCCAATCCTGTTGGCCAACTACTGTATTTAATGTGTAATTAATGACAATATAGATTAATTTTTACTTAATTGAAATTCGAATTCCTAGCCATTACAACACAGTAGCTTCTTGCTTAAGCACACCAGTTGCTTTGCATTCGGCGTTCGATCTTTCCTGAATTAGTTTAATTTGCTCGTTCGATTCGCAAGTATTAATTAGCTATTATTATTCTGATACATTTTTCTCATGTTTGGATTACTTATGTTGGTTTCCTATTTTTGTAGGCTCAACTTTTCAAAATGGCCAAGAGAACCAGGTCTAAGGCTACAGCCGAAGAACTAAAGTTCAAGGACCCCAACTTTTGTTTCTATTCATACACAGATGCCAGAGTTTCATATACCCTCTATCTCGACTGGTCGAGGATCTATAACATTTTCGACAGAGATGATTTCTCAGAATTTAAAGACGACGCCCCAATTTATCAGAACATCAACAATTCCCAACTACATGTGATTGTTCCACGGCTTGCAGTAATGTCATTCATGGACCTAGTGAAGTGGATGATTGACTATGTCGACATCCCAACCAACACCTTCGGATACTCAAACCAAGTTGTCTACGCCTCCTTCAAGCCATATATTTTTTCTAGAATCTATGGCCTAAAGACCCCTCAGCAGTTGCTTGTGCAGGATTTTATCAGAGCATTAGAGGCGAAGTATGAACGTGACATGCTTCTCAAGTCTTGGATGGCTGACCCGGGCACATTCGTCCTTAGACCTAACATGTAATACCCTAGTGCTCTTCTCAGATAGCCTTACAAACTACTAGCGGCCATGCTGTGTCAATTCTATGGAGTTGAGACCTGTCAATACTTCAAAATGGAATGGGCCACCTTATCTCATTACATCACTGTTACATGTAAGATATTCAACTGGGCCCAAATATTTTCTGTCATGTTTCGGGATGCCATTACGGTAGTGCAGAACACCCCAACAGTTAAAAAAACCAGGTTTTTCATGTCAGTATACATAATGGACATTGTGTGTGCATCCTTTTCCTATACTACCATGAATTGGAATTGGACCAGGGAGAAACCCACCATTCATATTTGTTGCTCATTGGACCAGGGATAAACCCCCCATTCATATTTAGATTTTAATTCATTAACTGGAAATACATTTTTGTTTTTAGTTTTCTGTCAAATTATTATTCACAAAGTTAATATCGTTTAGAAGTATGGATGAGCTATTAAATTTTTGAGAATCTACAGTGGGTAAGTTGTTTATCTTACATGTTTACAAGTTAAGTACTTATGCATTCAACATAAATTGATAACTGAACTGTAGTCGTATTTTTTTAGTTTGTATACTTTATTTTACCTAACTTGAATGACTGTGCATAGGTAATGTTTAGATCTATATCTAAGACTCTATTTAATTAATACCAGCTACTTATTAATAAGGATATTATACCATTTGTGGAGAAAACTCCCATAAAAACTAACTAGGGAAGAAGGAACCAATGAGTTCCTCGGACACAGGGATCCTTAATATGAAGTTAGGGTAATCAAATGTATCGATTATAAAAATATAAATATATGTATATAACTGATCACAGTAAAGTAACAATAGATCTACACTTTGTTACTAATAAAAATACAAGAAGAAAACTAAACATGTACTTCTTGTTAAGTCATGAGCCAAATCTTGGACAAAACTGCAACTACTTCATTTCAAGAAAAGGGGCACCGATTATAGACAAATTTCAGAGAATAAAGGGGTCACAATCTTTTCATATATATCTTATGTTAAAAGGATGAAGCGATTCTAGAAGAATTTGGAAAAAAGGGAATGAATGTAGTGAATGCAAACAAAATTGAGGTAAGCCTAACCTCTATTCATCTTTTTAAAATAATAAGAAAGACATGGTATCGATTTCATTTACAGGACTATATATAAATTAAAATTTGCATACAGTAGTCAATCTTTAATGGTTTTGAGGCATCGATAACTAGCCATAATAGGGGGTTAAACCTTTTATACAAATATTCAAAGTCCAAAGGACATTACAATATTAAAACAGAGAACCTCAACATACAGTGCATAATCCAAATTGAATGGTGTCTAAAATAGAGACTTTAGAGAGTTTTGCATTTCTCATATATAGATGTACATAAACAATAATGAATTCAAACCTAAAACAAATGACACAATCGTTATCCTTTATGGGAATCCAAGTATGGAGTTAAACACGGAGTTTATTATACACTACAAGCAAAGAAACAAAATCCCCACTTTGTTCATAAATATGGACGCACAAACGAGCTCGGAAATAGTTTGTTCTAGGAAATAAAACATAACAGGACTCTTTAGAAACCATATAAATATTGGATTAAAGACTAACTGTGCGTTAAGGGTAAATAAACAAAAAATAGTGGCTACAGGACCATATTTCAGAACTATACTTTGGTTGAAAGACTAATTGTGCGCTAAGGGTAAATAAACAGAAATTAGTGGCTACACGGCCATATTTCAGAACTATACTTAGTATAAAATTTAAATATATTTTTCTAGTCTGGGAACAAACCCTTAGGGTTTACAAACAGAGGTTTGAAGCCTGGAATTTAATTAACCTCATTAACCCTCATATGAATTCGAGGGATTATCAGAAACAACTCTCACCATTTTAATAAAGGATAATATTATTGTAATCCATGAGACCTCCTCATCTACTTGTCGAGAGAATTATTCCATCAAATTCAAGGAGAGAGTTTCATCCAAACAAAGGAACACTGCTTACCCGGAAGAGCCAAGCAAGGAAGCTTGAAAATACGACCCAAAATCCCTGATGACACCCTGTTACCTGGAAGTAAAAAGTACCATGAATCTATAAACCTTGAACAAAAATATATAAAAGATAAACTTTGTAGCGATTTAGCAAAAGAAGGATTCACGGTGAAGTTTTTACCTATTTTTACACCGAATAAGAACTCATGCTCCTTAAATAGAACGACAAAACATAATTCCTCAACAAGCCGAGGCAAAAACGAGATGTCGAAACTTGTGCATAACATGTGCATAGTAGGAAGATCCACCATATAGAACTTGAAAGTTGTCCAGGTTTTACCAGAAGGTGTCAAGGCGGGCAGAGCCGTACACAGAACGGAAATAAAGAATAAGTGAAAGGGAAACCCTACTAGTAACCCATTGATAAGTCCAATGAACTCTCCAAGGTATTGAATTAATTACTCTGTCAGTAATATCTCGACGTGGCGACTTTTAGTTTATTCCTCCACCCAACACTGTATTGTGGCATTGTCATGTCAACTAAAGACCCAAACCCCAGCGAATGGGTATAATGTAAGTTCCGACACATATAAAGTGTAATTTACCCAATATATACAAGAATACATGTATAGTGGAATGTTTCTTCCAAACATAACAAAGTTTATGGTTAAACCAAGAGCCGTCATTTGTGGCAAATCGGTTATCAGTTTTACCTGAGCCATGGAGTGAGGGGCATTGCCCCAATACGCAAGCTGTCAGACAGCATTGGTGGCTGAGTGAATCCCCTGAACCGTTAGGAAGCCGAGCATACCTGGGGTCCATATCTATTTTCAGCTGATAAATCGCAGCTTACCTCTATCCAGAACTGTTTCCAATCACTTCCACGCCATTGCAGATCCATCTATTCCCGATCACTTCCGCGCCGTTGCAGATCCATTCTGAAAAAGAAAAAAAAAGTATAAAATTCTGTTTTTTGCCATATCTCCCTTGTTTAACTCCATTTCCCTTGAAACTTCACTGACACGCCTGCAATCCCATTCTGCATATTTCATTCCTGAGGACTCTATCCCAAATTCCACTTCCCGAAGCCAGAAATCCCACATTTGTCTATTTTTAGGATTTGCCATACCTTCTTTGATTTCACCCAATCACCTTCAAATTTTGCCACAATGTTCATTTCCTATTTCTGATTCTTTGTCCCTCTCTGACAAATTTTCTCATTCTTTCACCCTGCTTCTGAAATCCCCATTTTCTGCTTCCCTGTCCATTAGAAAGTGTCCAAAACCTAGTCAAACCCCAACTACCCATCAGGGTTTTTTAGTTTGTATACTTTATTTTACCTAACTTGAATGACTGTGCACAGGTAATGTTTAGCTCTATATCTAATAATTTATTTAATTAATACGAACTACTTATTAATAAGGATATTATACCATTAGGGGAGAAAACTCCCATAAAAACTAACTAGGGAAGAAGGAACCAATGAGTTCCTCGGACACAGGGATCCTTAATACGAAGTTAGTGTAATCAAATGTATCGATTATAAAAATATAATATATGTATATAACTGATCACAGTAAAGTAACAATAGATCTTGACTTTGTTACTAATAAAAATACGAGAAGAAAACTAAACATGTACTTCTTGTTAAGTCATGGGCCAAATCTTGGACAAAACTGCAACTACCTCCTTTCAAGAAAAGGGGCACTGATTATACAAAAATTTCAAAGAAGAAAGGGGTCACAATATTTGCATATACATCTTATTGTAAAAGGATGAAGCGATTTTGGAAGAATTTGGCAAAAAGGGAATGAATGTAGTGAACACAAACAAAATTGAGGTAAGCCTAACCTCTATTCTTCTTTTAAAAAGAATAAGAAAGACATGGTATCGATTTCATTTACAGGACTATATATAAATTAAAATTTGCATACAGTAGTCAATCTTTAATGGTTTTGAGGCATCGATAACTAGCCATAATAGGGGGTTAATCCTTTTATACAAATATTCAAAGTCCAAAGTACATTACAATATTAAAACAAAGAACCTCAACATACTCTGCATAATCCAAATTGAATGGTGTCTAAAATAGAGACTTTAGAGAGTTTTGCATTTTTCAGATATTGATGTACATAAACAATAATGAATTCAAACCTATAACATATGACAAAATCGTTATCCTCTATGGGAATCCAAGTATGGCGTTAAACACAGAGTTCATTATACACTACACACAAAGAAACAAAATCCCCACTTTGTTCATAAATATGGACGCACAAACAAGCTCAGAAATAGTCTATTCTAGGAAATAAAACATAATAGGACTCTTTAGAAACCATATAAATATTGGATTAAAGACTAACTGTGCGTTAAGGGTAAATAAACAAAAAATAGTGGCTACAGGACCATATTTCAGAACTATACTTTGGTTGAAAGACTAATTATGCGTTAAGGGTAAATAAACATAAATTAGTGGCTACACGGCCATATTTCAGATCTATACTTAGTATAAAATTTAAATATCTTTTTTTAGTCTAGGAACAAACCCTTAGGGTTTACAAACAGAGGTTTGAAGCCCGGAATTTAATTAACCTCATTAACCCTCATACGAAACCGAGGGATTATCAGAAACAACTCTCACCAGTTTAATAAAGGATAAGATTATTGTAATCCACGAGACCTCCTCATCTACTTGTCGAGAGAATTATTCCATCAAACTCAAGGAGAAAGTTTCATCTAGATAAAGGAACACTGCTTACTCGGAAGAGCCAAGCAACGAAGCTTGAAAATACGACCCAAAATACCAGATGACACCCTGTTACCTGGAAGTAAAAAGTACCATGAATCAATAAACCTTAAACACAAATATACAAAAGATAAACTTTGCAGCGATTTAGCAAAAGAAGGATTCACGGTGAAGTATTTACCTATTTTTACATCGAATAAGAACTCATGCTCCTTAAGTAGAACGACGAAATATAATTCCTCAATGAGCCAAGGCAAAAATGAGATGTCGAAACTTGTGCATACGATGTGCATTGTAGGAAGATACACCATATAGAACTTGAAAGCTGTCCAGGTTTTACCAGAAGGTGTCAAGGAAGGAAGATCCCTCCACAGGACGAAAAGAAAGAATAAGTGAAAGAGAAACCCTACTAGTGACCCATTGATAAGTCCAATGAGCTCTCCAAGGTATTGACTTAATTACTCTATCAGTAATATCTCAACGTGGCGGATTTTAGTTTATTCCTCCACCCAACACTGTATTGTGGCATTGTCATGTCAACTAAAGACCCAAACCCCAGCGAATGGTTATAATGTAATTTCTGACACATGTAAAGTGTAATTTACCCAATATATACAAGAATACATGTATAGTGGAATTTTTCTTCCAAACATAACAAAGTTTATGGTTAAACCAAGAGCTGTCATTTGTGGCAAATCGGTTATCAGTTTTACCTGAGTCGTGGAGTGAGGGGTACTGCCCCAATATGCAAGTCGTTAGACAACATTTGTGGCTGAGTGAATCCCCTGAACCATTAGGAAGATGAGCATACCTGGGGTCCATATCTATTTTCAGCTGATAAATCGTAACTTACCTCTGTCCAGAACTGTTGCCGATCACTTCCGCATCGTTGCAGATCTATTTGTTTCCGATCACTTCCACACCGTTGCATATCCATTCCGGAAAAGAAAAAAAAATCCATTCCAGAAAAGAAGAAAAAATCCATTCCGGAAAAGAAAAAAAAGTATAAAATTCTGTTTTTTCGCCATATCTCCCTTGTTTTAACTCCGTTTCCCTTGAAACTTCACTGGAACCTCTGCAATCCCATTCTGCATATTTCATTCCTGAGGACCCTATCCCAAATTCCACTTTCCAAAGCCATAAATCCCACATTTGTCTATTTTTAGGGTTTTCCATACCTTCTTCGATTTTCACCCAATCGCCTTCAAATTTTGCCACAATGTTCATTTCCTATTTCTGCTTCTTTGTCCCTATGTGACAAATTGTCTCATTCTTTCACCCTGCTTCCGAAATCCCTGTTTTCTGCTTCCCTGTCCATCAGAAAGTGTCCAAAACCTAGTCAAACCCCAATTACCCATCAGAGTTTTTCCTAAATCCAAATTTTCCCTTACTAAAGAAGCTTTTGTTTTTGTTTTTCTACCCATTTAATAAAAAAAAACTCTTGATTATGTTTCTCACTCTCACAGGAGCACAAATCATGGATGCAGAACTTGCAGCCCTCAAAACCAAACTCCAAGATTTGGATGAAAAATTTCTCAGCCTTCATCTTCAGCATTCAGCCATGAACAATAAACGACAACCAAAATATTCTGCAGACATTGGGTTCTCTTCTTCTAGGAATTTTCGTTGGTCGAAGCTTGATTTTCCTCGCTTCAATGGTAATGATCCGACTGGATGGATATACCGAGTAGAACAATATTTCAGTCTACATAATACTTTGATGTCCACAAAGTTCCACTTGCATCCTTTCATTTGGAACATGAATCTCTTCAATGGTACCATTGGTACATCAAGGCTCATGACGAGCCACAATGGACAGATTTTTTCCAACTCCTTTTGCAACGATTTGGTCCTAATGCTTTTGACGACTTCACAGGAGCACTCACTAAACTTCGCCAAATTGGGACTATGAGAGAGTATTAGACAAAATTTGAGAAACTCGCCAATCACAGAGAAGGATTGTCTGATGAATTCTATAGGACTTGTTTTATCAGTGGTCTTAAGGATGAAATCCGCTTAGAGGTTAAAATGTTCTGTCCCAACACAATGATGAAAGTCCTAGGGTTGGCTTAGTTGGCGGAGGAAAAGATCACAACCCAACAACGCTCCAAATCCACTTTTGTTCCATTTAGAAATATGGTTTCCCAATGACCTCCCATCACGCTAGCTCCTTGCGCAACTCCTATCAATAATTTGTTTGAAGCAGAGATGCAGGCACGTAGAGAAAAGGGCTTTGTTATAATTGCGATGAGAAATTCACTTGAGGAAATATATGTGTTGAGAAACAACTCTATCTCTTAGAAGTGGATTCTATGCCTGCCTCTGAACTTGGTGAAGAAGATCCAGATACACTAGATGATCAGGTTGACATTCAGTAGCCGCCTGTTGACCCTCCGTCTTCGGACAAACACCTAGATATATCTCTCCATGCTTTAGCCGGAGTCACCACCCCACAAACAATGCAGGTTAGGGGTTACTTCAAGAAGCTCCCTCTTACAATACTCATTGATTCTGGTAGCACTCATAACTTCATTGACCCTCGGATTGCCAAACAGGCTGATTGTTTTGTCCATCATTGCTCCAACTTTGAAGTCATGATTTCCAATGGGGGCACCTTACCTTGCAAGGGGACGTGTCGCAATGTGCGTATCTCTATGGAAGATTATAACATGCGCTCTGACATGTTTTCCTTGTCCTTAGGTAGATGTGATGTGGTTTTGGACGTTCAATGGTTACACACACTTGGCCCCATCTTATGGGATTTTGCTGAACTTTGGATGCAGTTTTCAGTTAATGGGAGAAAACACACATTTACGGGCTTGAAACCAAGGTCTCTCCGCATCATTAGTTCACATTGCCTGGAAAAGATCCTTAAGAAGAATTCACATGGTGTCATTGCTCTGCTCCATTCCATTCAGATGCACCCATCAACGGTCTCCACTAATCCCTTGGATAGATATGCATGTGTCTTTCCTGAACCAGTGGGATTGCCACCTTCATGAGACCTTTCTGGTAAGAATTTAGCCGCCTCTACATCTGAGAAGGAAATGATGGCTATTTTGCATGGAGTACATAAGTGGCATCCATACCTATTAGGGAATTATTTCTGCATCAAGACTGATCACCAAAGTCTGAAAAATTTCCTGGAACAATGGGTCTCCTTCCCATCCCACCTTAAATGGGTTAGCCAACTCATGGGTTATGCCTATGAGATCACTTACAAGAAGGGTAAGGACAATATGGTGGTGGATGCTCCTTCTCACACATTTGATGACCCAATTTCTCTTTCAACTATTTCTATGCTTGTTCCAAATTGGTTGCAATCTGTTCAATAGGTCTATGTCTTCTATGAACTCCATGCTTCTCCATCGGCAGGGCACTCTGGGTTCCTCAAAATGTATGACCGGGAACAGTGTAACTTCTTTTGGCAGGTATTGAAAATGAAAATGCAATAGATGGTGGTTGAATGTGATACTTTCCAGGTCAACAAGGGTGAAACGACACTCCTTCCGGTATTGCTCGAACCCTTTCCCATCCCTATACAGATTTGGACAGATATTTCTATGGATTTCCTTGAAGGGATCCGATAGTACAATACCACATCTAAAATGAATCCATATGAAGCAATCTATGGCCAGGCACCGCCAGTTCTTCTTCCATACACCCTCAGCAGTTCACCAGTTCAGGCAATTGAATCGGTTCTTCGAAACCGCGATCAGATTCTTCTCATTTTGTAGGACAATCTTCAGATGGAAAGAATTCGAATGAAACAACAAGCCGATCAACACTGTTCTGAGTGCACTTTTCAAGCATGTGATATGCTTCTTCTTCATCTACATCCTTTGAAGCAATCCTCCCTGAAACTCAAAAGGCGTCAACTTCTCTCTCAATCTATCACATAGGTATTAATCCAATGGCACGGAATGCAACCAGAGGATGCTACAGGGGAACCACTCATTCATATTCCACATCAATTTCCACATCTAAAGATTTGAGGACAAAGCTTTTTCTAAGGGAGAACCCGTGTCAACCATTCTCTTTACTTTGTTAGTATATTGTTGTTGGATGCATATGCTTTGTAAGTCGTCCCGTAGTATTTGTTGATCCATAGTTTGTATTAGCCCATGGTATTGACCCATAGTATTGGACACATATGCTTTGTAAGTCGTCCTGTAGTATTATATGTTCCATGGTATTGACCCATAGTATTGGGCATGGAATTAGTACATGTTCTTGTACAAATCTATAGCATATCAATCATGGACACAATAATGCAAGCACACAAGAGACACAGAGTTTACTTGGGGAAAATCATAAAGGTGAAAAACCCCAATAACTTCCTTAGAGATAGATAGAGCAATGATACAACCAGAATACAAGAGATAGTATTCTCCTAGCAGCAGAGCCTCCTCCTCCACAAGTGCGCCACTCTCCAAAGTGTGAGTGAGAGAATAGAATGATGAAATAGAGATCTCCTGATCTCTATTTATACTAGACTTGACTTGCCTCATAACCTTTACTAGGTCGGCCTTAACTTAACCACATAACACAATGCTGACTGGGCCGACACCCAATAGGGTGGTCTAATAACCCTTTAACCCACATGGCCGACCCCCACTAGGGTGGTCTAATAACCCTTCGACCCACATGACTTATACAGGGCCGACCCCAACAAGGTGGTCTAATAACCCATCAAGTATAAGTTACGACACTTACAATATAAATGACGACACTTCCGTATAGAGTAATAATAACATCTCTATAGGAATACAACCGCTTCTGTATAGAGGAATAATAACATCTCTATAGGAATACAACCACTTCCGTATAGAGGAATAATAACATCTCTATAGGAATACAATATACATATATGTGAAATACATTCCAAAGTTACATATACATCAACACTCCCTCTTAACTAGGAAGCTATTTCTCGACACAGGTCTTCTAGCACAAGTCATCTTCTCTGGATCATCGTCACTGGATAATTGTCATCGAGTCATCATCATCGTCACTGCTGCTGCTATCTCAATCAATCTATGAATCTACTCATCATAGGAAGTTGTACCGAGCCAGTCCTTTTTCATATTGGATGTAGGCCCACCACCTGCAGGTCTTCATCATCACTGGCCATACTGTGGAATCCTTAGGACTTATTACGTGCGTCACAAAACCTGGCTGCAGCATCCCAGGCTATTATGAGCACACAGGTCTACCTGTCGAATCTCCCAGGAGCACATTACATGTGACCCATCACAAAAACTGGCTGAAGCATCCCAGCCTGTTACGAGCACATAGCTCTACATGTCAGATCTCCCAGGAGCACATTACATGTGATCTCACCACAAAACCTGGTTGAAGCATCCTAGGCTGTTACGAGCACACATCTCTACCTGTTGGATCTCCCAGGAGCACATTACATGTGGTCCACCACAAAACCTGGCTGAAGCATCTGAGGCCTTTTTCATCCTATCCATATCTCCTAGGAGCAAATTACATGTGGTCATGGAAAAACCTGGCTGAAGAATTTGAGGCCTTTTTCATCCTGTCCAGATTTCCCAGGAGCAAATTACATGCCATAGGACAAAACCTTGCAAGAGCATCTCAGGATGTTACGGGTACATAACTCCGACCTGAAGATCTCCCAGGGCACAAATTACAAGTCCTCCCAGAGCAATGTCTCGAAAGAGCATCCCAGGCTGTTATGGGTACACAACTCCAACCTATAGGATCTCCCAGACATGCTCATCTGTACAACCTGATCCACGACCAAAAAGTATCATCCTGATACTCACCATACATCATCCTGATGTACACATGATCATCCTGATCATCATCACTACATCGTCCTGATGAATGTCATCTGGAGAAGCTCGTCATCCACGATCATCCTGATCATACAATGCATCAACCTGATGCATACCAAGTATCTACCTGATACATATCATCATATACAATGTATCTACCTGATACATACATAGATACATGACCCACACAATGTATCCATCAACATACATGATCTACCTAATCATACCTGATACATATACAGATACATGGTCCAAGCATCCAACATGATGCGTACATACATAAATGTAAATGATCCAACTGATCATATCCAGCATCCAACATGATGCGTACATACATAAATGTAAATGATCCAACTGATCATACAGAGCAGAAACTAGAACATCATCCTGATGCTCATCATCCAGCACTTACATCCACAGCCATGTGAAGGATCCTCCTTCCAGCATGCTTCGAATGGCTTCAACAAATGTCTTCATCATTTCTTCCTCGAAGTGTCTTCGATCTGAAGAACACCAAACCTCTCCCTGAAGTATTCGAATTTCTCTCTGGCTAGTGGCTTCGTTAGTACATCTGCAATCTGCTCATCCGTCGCAACATACATGAGCTTCGGCTGTACTCAGTGCTACGCAGGACTCCTTCTTCCTAAACCAAGAGATCACACCTGATCCCATACTAAAGCAACACCCAGATGTGCTCTTCCTATCTGTGGCACTGCCTACCCAATCTGAATCAACATAGCCTTGCAGGTTAAACTTTTGATTCGCATCATACTTGAGCCCATAATTAAATATACCCTTTAGGTACCTCAGAATATGCTTTACAACAACCAGGTGAACACTCCTTGGATCCGTCAGGAACTGGCTCAATGTGTTCACCACAAAGCAAATATCTGGTCTCGTGTTCGTCAGGTACATCAAGGACCCAATCATCTGACGATACATAGTGATATCAACCGGCTTAGATGAAGCATCACACAGAAGCTTCAGGTTCGATGCCATAGGTGTGGCCATAGCCTTGCAGTCCATCCTCCCGAACCTCTTCAGGATCTCTACTACATACTTCCCTTGTCCAAGTAAGATTCCATCTGCACTCTGCCACACCTCCATGCCAAAAACAAATAGTGCATCATCCCCAAGTTCTTCAACTCAAACTCGGCAGCAAGCTTCCGCTGCATGTTGGCAATCAATCTATCCTCACCTGTTACAAACAGGTCATCCACATAGTAGTATCACTGGATTGCCTTCCTCAACCTTGTAGTGAAGGTTGGAATCCGCTTTACTCTTGGTAAAGCCCAAACTGGATAGAAAGCTGTCTATCCTACCATAACAAGTTCTGCACATATATGACTCCCTGTCATGTGTCTCAGAACCAAGTGGCTGCTCCATGTACACTTCTTCTTCAACTACACCATTTAAGAAAGCTGTCTTGAAATCCATATGGTGTATCTTCCCTATCATCACTGCAGCCGGAGCAAGTACTGATCTAATGGAAGTGTATCTGGCTACAGGAGCAAAAGTCTCTATGCTACAACCTGCAGCATGCTTGATATTGTAGCTTCTCTTGGAAGTCACTACAGACTCCCCTTCAGGTTTTGGGACTGCATCCCAAACATCTTTGTGATCGACTGGTACTCCTCGATCATGGCATTCTTCCTAGATCCTGGGAACTTCAATGTCTTCAATATTTTCAATAGATAACTTTGTTGCTGAACAAATGTTGTAGTCCTTCTTTTGTAGGTGATGGTATATGATCTTTCATACACATCAAGTTAAATTGCATGATTAGAAAACATCTCATAGTGTTCAGAACAAATTCTTACACATAAAGAAATATGTCATACAGTCATGCAATTATCTTAGCCAATGCTTCAATACAACATATATCCATATTTCGTAACTTTCTAGATGCCTTCCAATCTCTACCAGAACATTGTTAAGAGTGTGCACAAATCCTAACATGTCAACAAAGAGGTTTCATTCTAGATAAGTAGCAATGGAATGTTGTACAGTGCCATAGGCCACTTACCCATGTATATTAGTAGTATACTATTCATCAATGCAACTATTCTAATATACATAATACACAACCTAATTCTAGGAACATAAGCATATACATCATTGAATAACATTATTTAAACAAACAACTATGTAAGAAATGACAATTCAAATACTTATCTTTGTTTGATTGTTGGGTTGACTCCCTCTCAGTCTTTGCTTCTTTTTTGCAACTCCATTCTGATGTGGATTGTGAGAAGTGGTCAACTCCCTCTGAATATCTGCATCCTTGTAGAAACTACTGGAGTGTGCTCCCTCTTGATCTTTGCTTCCTGGATTACTTGTCCTTGAACTTATATTCATTCTCGATCCCTATGCATGCTTGTTAGTATCATCATTGTGTTATCCTCTAGGTCTCATACATAATCAAAAATTCATTAGTATAATCTTAATATTATCAAAACACAATAATCTAAAGCATGTATAGCCAGGATCATTTCAAACAAAGATAATAAACATTAGTATTCAAGGTTTTAGGGAAGTCTTCTTTTACTCATGCATATTCTTATTTGATCATAGGACTCTTCTGGTTAGTTAAATCATTAATCAAGATAAGAGATATAATATGCATAAAACCTGTGATTACTCAAACCTATACCTTCATGATTCTTCTGGTTAGTCATATCATCAATTATGGTAAGAAACATAATATGCATACAACCATGACTATTCAAACCTATGACTTCATGAATAATCATTATCAACAACACAATAGTATAAGATCCTAACACAAGGTAGGATTCTAGCTTGATATAGGAAAAACATACTTGGATTAGCATGCTAGCTAGTTATGTCTAACATACCTGCATAAAGTCTTCTAGTTCTCTTCAATGACTTGTGCTAGTAACCTGCATGTCTCATAAGTTATCCATTGTAGAACCAAGTTATACATACCTCGTAAGTAGATTTTATAAGTGATCCATGACAATGGATGAATCTTTGTCTTCATGTCATCATGATCATATGTTCTTGAACTAGAACATGATTTGTCTTTCTTGGTGTACCTTTCATGTTAGAGAACAACATAAACCTCATACAACATCACAATGCATTAGTACAATCATAAGTGTCAAAACCTTAATCAATGAATATCTTCTATTAAGGTAATATGACAAGTCTAGTAATTAATCAAGATTGTACTGTAATGATACGAAAACAAACATATCATAAACTTAACTATGAACAGAATTTGAAACATACCTGTAAGCCATACCTGTCAAGATTGCTTGTAATCTTCTTATGGAAGGCCTTAGCCTCATCTCCCTCTGAAACAGGAACTTCTTCACTTATGCAGGTGACCAATCCATCCTCTTCTAGGATTAACCCAATCCACTTGATTTGCAGGAACTGGATCTGGAGCTGTAATAGGGTTTGTCAGAGAAACCCCAAAAATTCAAACTTCCGAAAGGATAGAAATATGCGCCTTGATGAGCTAATCAACCTGGTATATTCAGAATTTGAAAGCTGCAAAGTTTCACTCCTCAATTTTGCCTTTGAAACTTCCATATTCACTGGACATGACCCCGAACTGGGGTTTGATGAATCCCACTCTTCTGCCCAATCAAAAGGTTTGATCCAAAGTTCTAAGCTTCTATTTTTATGAGGAGCTTCCAGCCGTGGTCACAGATTTCAAAAATTTCCATTTTTGCAGAAGCCCTAATTTTCCACTTTTCTGATCAAAGTCCTGAACTAGGGTCTGATCAAGCCCATCCTTTTTCCCAACCAAAAATTTTGATCTTGGTCTCTAAATTTTGATTTTGATGAGTAGCATTCAGCCGTGGTCTCTGATTGTTTTTGGTGTAACTCCAAACTTTTCAATCCACAGGTTCTGAAGTTTTTTCTTGAGATAGCCCAACCTGTCATCTTTCCATCCCGGCAGGTCTGACCTCAATTGTATTCTCTGAGAGAGAGTTATGCCAAGTGTCGTAACATGACCTGTTTATGGGATAAAACAGGAGAGCGAACTTGTACGACGTGACACGTGTCACTGGTTCAACTTCGGCCTCTGAAAATTTTTCCTGAGATACTACAGTCTGTGTACTACCTGTCACTTTTTACGAAATTTCATTTGGAGCTTCCTAGCCCAAGTTATGACCTTTTTGCCAAGGTCACCTGTTTTCAGAATTTACTTCAATCTGATCTAGGATCTTAACTGAGAGAACAACATGTACAACAAATCTACAGCATATCAATCATGGACACAATAATGCAAGCACACAAGAGACACAGAGTTTACTTGGGGAAAACCATAAAGGTGAAAAACCCCAATAACTTCCTCAGAGATAGATAGAGCAATGATACAATGAGAATACAAGAGATAGTCTTCTCCTAGCAGCAGAGCCTCCTCCTCCACAAGTGCGCCACTCTCCAAAGTGTGAGTGAGAGAATAGAATGATGAAATAGAGATCTCCTGATCTCTATTTATACTAGACTTGACTTGCCTCATAACTTTTACTAGGTCGGCCTTAACTTAACCACATAACACAATGCTGACTGGGCCGACACCCAATAGGGTGGTCTAATAACCCTTTGACCCACATGGCCGACCCCCACTAGGGTGGTCTAATAACCCTTCGACCCACATGACTTATATAGGGCTGACCCCAACAAGATGATCTAATAACCCATCAAGTATAAGTTACGACACTTACAATATAAATGACGACACTTCCGTATAGAGGAATAATAACATCTCTATAGGAATATAACCACTTCCGTATAGAGGAATAATAACATCTCTATAGGAATACAATATACATATATGTGAAATACATTCCGAAGTTACATATACGTCAACAAAATTGTGGGTGTTGTCATTGTCAATTAATACAATTACTTTGTGGTGCTTGATATAGCATGTGAGTGTAATGTTTGGGGTGTTGAGAAACCTAATAAGGCATGGAGTGAAATTTGGGGTTCCTCCGCAAGAGCTTGCAATCCGGTGTCATCTTCCAAGGGTGGAGAAGTATCCTCCACTTTTGGTTCTTAAGTACCTTCAATTGTTATGCCTTTTGGGTGATCATGCGGGGATGCATCTATTTGGAATAATTTATGTTCTTTACATTTATGCCCTCTAAAATATTTTTCATCACAATTATAGCAAATTCTAAGGCATTGACGTTCGATCATTGGTTCTAGAGACAATTTTTGGATTGTTAATGATGGTGAGTTGGAGGTGTTTGGAGTAGGAGCCATGGGAGACATGATGCGAGTAGGAAATGAAGGTCTTTTCATTTGGGTGTTGATCATCATCTTGGATTCTCTAGATTGATTACAAGATTACAACCATGTTTTGCATTATGACATGTGCTTGAATTGCCTCTTTCAAGCCACCAATGAAACATTCCTGAAAAGAAGAATCAGAGTGGCCATCTGTGTAAATTGCCAATTGCTTAAAGGTTGTAATATAGTCTATAATTGTGTAATATAGTCTGTAATTGTGTCGCTGTAGAGTAATTTGGTCAACCTTCCCAGGTAGTGAGAGTCACATTGAAAATAATTATGAAGGATATTCACAAGTTGGCTGCAAGGGACATAAGAAAATAAGATTTATGGTACCATTGCCAATGTTGTGAGTCTCAATATAAGACCCCAGTTTTTAACTCTTGGAGATCATGCTTAATTCCATAGAGAGAAAAATAGTGTTCCATTTGGGTAAGCCAACCTAAGGGATTTGAGCCTTCAAATTTGTGCATGCCGACTTTTGGGAATCAATTCCATGAAGTGTTATCTTGAAAGGATGGAGGTTGGGTTTTTGGAAAAAGAGTGTTACACCCAAAATCTACTCATCATAAGATTCAGTGTATACACCCCTAAAGATACTTGGACTAAATAATCATCCTGGGAGGATTTGTGCTTAGTTGTGCTAGGTTTTGAAGGGTCGTCGCAGGTTGCACACTAGCAACATGCGACATCGCAGCTTGCTCCACTGCAGGGTGCGACGAGGTCAGTTAATGGGAAAAAATAGCTTATTCGAGATCCTTCTCGAAACTTGCTCATTTAGGGGCTTATCCCTGACCTCTAGGGGAGATGGTACTCGACCCCTAACTCTTTGGGAGGATCCCCTATCTCTCTCCTACCATCTCTCAACCTATCCTATCCATATCCTATCCACTTAGTCCTATATAAGTGAAGCTCACTCCCATCCCAAAGGGAGGAACCCTATGGTATCTACATGCTGGTGAAATCACTATTAAGACACCTCCATTCACCTATTGGAGAATTCATACTTCCTTGGAAGGACGTGGCAATTGGCTTGGTCGGAGAAGGGCTACTATGTTAAGTCTTGGTTGTAGTTCTATATCTCTATAATGTACTCCTCTATTTACAGTAATACAAATGATTTCCACCAATATTGTTCATGTGTGCAATGATATTGAGTAGTTTACCTGCTTAACTGTTTACTTAGATTTCTTATTGTATAGATGTCTTTTATTGGTTTCTCTTGTTTCTTTGTCTTGACAGGTCTTGCAGCTTGGATATGACGACCGTGAGACATGGAGCAGCATTCAGGAGAAATGATTGCGAAGTAAAAGGTAAGACATCTAGTACTTGATCCTTAAGTAGATCTAGGAGATGTGTTTGTAGTCTGTTCTATTTGTTATAGACTCACATTGAGCTAGGGAGATCCTGCTCGCGTCCGCTCGAGTGGATTGTCCAATAACAAATCTGGTGACCATACTGGGGAGTATATAGAGTTTGGTCAGTAGTTGTTAATATGAGAGTCATTTTTCAGTTGATTGCTTGACACAAGCCTTTTATTTTTATCCATTTACTTCTTGGAGTTGGATTCACCCACGATTCACCATCAGATCTTCACTTTGAAGAGTCTAATTACCTTCCTTTGAGTTTGTACTTCTTATTTTCAAACCAGTTCATTGCTCATTATCTAGAGAATTGGTTCATTTTTGAACTTAGATCTCGCCTGTCGCACCTGGTTAGTGTACTCAGAGCGACACTGTGTCTTTTTTTATCTCTGTTCTTTGTCTGTTGGCTTCTCGTCGCAACCCTTCCATTGGTATACTGCGACATCGTCACACTTCTCGCATTGGTGAACTGCGACGTCGCACTGTGCACAAGCACAGAGTGCGCCGATCTGCCAAAAGTACCTTACAGGCACCCCTTCTCCATTTCTGATTTGAGTTTTGGTTTGTGTGTAGAATCCTCTGCACTGTACCTTCCAGGTAGAGACTCTTTTTGTCCACCAGTGTTTTGTTTGGCTTATTGGTATTAGTTTTTTGGTCTTTTGAGATTTGGATTCATGTTTGTCCCTTTGAGTCAAAACTAGTGTTTTGCTTGCATTTTTAAGCGAAATGGGTTCTATTTTTGAAAAAAAATTCCCCCTCATGGCCGGGGGGGTGGGGGGGGGGCATGAACCATGCATCCTTTAGTCGTTTTGACCCATCTCAAGGTTCTGAGATCATTTTTGGTTTGGTGTGATTGACTTGTTTTAAAGACTTGAAAAGTGTGGGATATCCATGTCTTTTTTAGCCTCTCTTTCTTGGGTTATGCATCTTGTTTCCTTTACATGCTAAGCTATCTAATGATTATTTGAAAAGATTGATTCTTTGTCTCCACTTTAGTTCAAAGAAAAGCTTGATTTTGTCACTCTTTTGCTATATTCATGAAATTGAAAAACATAAGTATTCTTCTTGCTTTAATTTGATCATTTTAAATTCTTGGTCTCACACTCATAAGAAGAAGAAAGGCTTGTTTCAGTTTTGTGTGCATTTGAGTTAGATAAGATTGTTAAGTGCTTATCTTTGTCTTGCATTTGATTGGAAACGTTTGTGGAATCCTTCTTTCTGTAGCTTAGATGTGTCTTTTTCAAGTGTAAAAAGATAGGAATTGAGTTATAATTATTGCATTTAGTAGATTTTGAGCCTTTCTTGAGTGCCTTTGAGTTGTTTGGGTGCTTTCCATTTTTCTTTGGGAATTTCTGAATGATTAGAGTGTTGTAGATATTCTCTCACTTTCTGTATATAGATATGAAAAGCGTTTAGTTAGCAAATTCCATTTTTGATACATGCATTTGAAAATTGAAAGTGCTTCATTATTTTGTCTTATACATTATTAAGATTAGTTGCATCTTTCATTTTCTCTGTTCTTTTTACCTGGTTATTGCAGAAAGTTAGAGTTATTGCACTCTAGGAAGGAATTCTTCTTTTCGCTACTACTTAAGTATTTTTTGTTTGAAAGAAAGAAAAATCTCTCCTTACCTTAAGTAGTTTTCATTGAAAAGGAAAGGAAAATGTGTATTATCATGTAGTTGAGGATTGCATTATGTTTACGTTTATGTACTCACCTCATGCATTCACCTAACCGTACAAGATAAAATTAACTCTAGCTTAGGTTAAAAACATTTAGCAACTGTGTGTAAGTTAGAGGCGTGTTCCGACTTCTTTAAGCGTGGCAGCTGTCGTTATTTGCCAGCACTATATCCCGGGGGTATTGTAGTCTTCCACGTACTTATCGGTATATCGAGCTCCTTCACGTACCCACCAAGTACCATAATCCGTACTTGGCGTATATCAAAAGGTGTATCACGTACTCGGTAGTATATTGGAAGGTCTCTTGCCGAACGGTTGTGCATTAGACAGCACCACTACCTTGCATATGTTGGGAGACACCCATAGTAATCCTGAAACCATCTGAGTTAACCATTTGGCCATCTTGGCAAAGCAATACACCGAGAACAGCACTCGGGGAGATTAGCACGCATGTACTGTCCAGGTAATCAGGTATGCAGGCAAGGGTACGGTCCCAATCCTCCTTGTCGCGTCATATTGTTGGACCCTGCAGTATATAGTGGTTTGCGATGCCTTGATAATCCCGTGAGGTTCCAGACTTTGAATCCACTCCTATTCACATAGTTTGCTTGTTGCTTTTAGACTTGAGTAGTGCTTGACTTATGTGGTACTTTAGAGACTCTTAGGAATTTGAGATATGGAAGATTCTTCTGGGACTACCAACCAAGAGGCCCCTTTCAAGGGTATGCCATTTGTTATTCCCTCTTATGGAACCATTGGTCCTCCCTTTATGGCTACGTTGAGTCTTCCTGGATTGACGATAGGATTACCGGTATGGTTATTCTCCAATCCAGTTACGCCAAGTGCACCAATCGTGTCAGACCTAGGTCCTTCACCACATGAGCATCAATCTCATGATGACCTTTCTCCTTCTCCGTCGAGAGTTGAATCGGCTTCCATCTCTTCCTCTTCTCCTGCTGAAAAATCTAATGTTAGTAAGAAGGCGGGTGTGAAGAAGAAGAAAGGGAAGATTAAGAAGAAGAAAGATAAGAAAGAGACCAAGTCTCAACCATCTGCCTCTGATGGCACTCATTATATGAGACCACCTCGCAAGCCCAAGTTCCCTTGAAAACTTTGCAAGGGTGATCACCTTCTCAAAAATTGTCCTGGCCTTTCTTGTGTGTCAGAAGTGTGGTCTAAAAACCCCAAACCGCTTGTATCGTCAACCTCTAACCATCATGTTGATGATACTCCCTCAACCAGTGACCCATTGTTGAAGGGTCAAAAGGGTAAAGTCCCGTATCCCAGTCTGATATGCAAGGTATGCACCGTACTTTCCTTTGTCCAAGCATGGATGAAGCTTCATGGTGGTTGGAAGATATTACTAGTTCTCAACAGGTGCTTCCAACAAGCAATAGTAAGTTGTCCCTCGACCCCCCGTTGGTTGACCAAGTGATCGATCCAGTTTCATCTGTAATCGATCCCACTCTTCCTTCCGAGAGTGAAGTGATCGAGTCAATCTCATATCCACTCAATCCCACTCTTTCATTGGAGAAAGTCCAGACTAAAGCCGTCACCATGACACAATCTTCGTCTCATTCTTATCTCCCAAGTGAGAGTGAATTGGAAACCACTGATGTTTTCCTAGTCAGTTCATAATGTTCTAGGAAAGGGGAGACCCTGTCCATTCCTACAGGACCCCCCCCCAAGTACTGAGGTCATTTCCTTTGATTGGAATGGTCTAACAAAATCTCCTCTTCCTTTGAGTATTCCTTTTCAAATATCTGTAGGAGTTTCCGATAAAGAAATCTTTTGTACGATAGTTGATGAGGGAGCTTCTGTTAGTATTTTATCCTCAACTGCATGGCAAGCTATAGGTTCTCCTCAGCTTGTGCCAGTAACTGACCAGATTTTGGCTTTCAATAGAAGGCCTACCGGACCTTTAGGGATTCTCTCGCAGTTACCTATCATGTTGAGAGGTAAAACTGTTTATGCTGATGTCATGGTTGTCCAAGGTCCTTTAGATTTCAATCTACTCCTTGGACGTGATTATGTCTATGCTATGAAAGCCGTTGTGTCCACACTCTTTCGAGTGATGTATTTTCCTCATCATGGGAATATTGTGACCATTGATCAGCTTTCCTTCATGACACCCACTCATCATATGACTCCTAGTCATCAGAATTCCATGAATGTTCCACATGTTTTAGTGGTTTCTTACCTATGAGGATGGGGGGGTACGGGCACGGTTTGTGTTTTGTTTCAAGCTTGTTAAAAAATGAAACCATCCACTCGAGCATAGTTTTATTCCATTTCAACCTCGTTAAAAAATAAGATGGCCCCCCTCAAGCATAGTTATTGTCTATTTCAAGCTTGTGTAAAAATGAAATAGATCTCCCTCCCATCGGTTCGAGTCTCTCGCTAGAGTTAGAACTTGAACCTTCATTTCATCTGATTCTCATTTTCCCCCCTTGGTGAACATTTTCATATTAGTAACCAAGTTGGTGGTTGGGTTAGCAAGCAACATTTTCAAATGAAATGAAGCTTGGGGGCATGCCACATGTCGTATCATCAGCAATCATGTTGAGGGAACACCACCATGTTAAGCCGCTAGCAATCATGCTGGGGGCATTTACCAACCTCTGAGAATCATGCTGGGAAGGAATCCGTCAATCGGCCTTAACCTATGAGCATAGTTCCCTTTCTATGTGAATCTCGTTAAAAAATGAAATAGGTTCCCATGAGCAGAGTTCTAATCTTGTGTCAAGCTCATTAAAAAATGAAACATATCCTTTCCCTTTGATTCAAGTCTCCTCGTAGACTTAGTACCTGAACCTCCTTTTACCCGCCTATGCCTTAGGCGGATGAGGCGGATGAAATGAAGCTTGGGGGCATGTCTTCACCTCTGGAAATTACGTTGAAGTCAACTCGATCGCCTCTCCACACCACGTTGGAGCTAAGCCACTTACTTCTAGCAATCATGCTAGGGGCATGTACCAACCTTTGGATTTCATGACGGGAAGAAGTTCACCATTAGGAACATTTTCGAGCATCCTTTTTATTTTAGGTTTCGAGCTCCTTAAACCATGAAAATTATCCCGAGCATAGTTCATTTTCTGTTACAAGATCTTTAAAAATGAAGCAGACATCATGAGCATTCTTCCAACCTATCTTCGAGCTCGTTAAAAATAGTAAGATGGCATTTGAGCTTACTTTTCACTTTTTTCGTGCTCTGGTTAAAACATGAAAAGTGGTTTGAGATTACTTTTTACTTTTTCGTGCTCTGGTTCAAATATGAAAAAGATTCCGAGTGCTTTTTGATACCATTATCGTGCTCGTTAAAATTTTGAGTAAAAGGTGTGTCTAATGAGTATAGGTCAATCACTTTATCCGGCCTCGCTAGACTATTTACGGAAAAGGAACTGTGTCGAGTTTACTTTTTCCTTTGTCATACTCGGTTATCAACCATGACAAAGTTGTTCATGGAGTCCTTTTTAAGTTATTTTCAGACTCCCTAAATAGGAAAAGATTGCCAAGCGAACTTGATGCTTTCATGCTTGTAAAAGCATTTGAATGATCGTCTTCCTGGTGATAGTTTACCCCTTTTTCGGACCAGGAGGTACTAATTACGAAAAAGGTATACTCCATCCAATCATGACTGGAAGAGTCCTCTCCTGCATTGTTTTACCCTTTTTCGTGCGATGAGGCTAACTTTACGAAAAAGAACCGTTGGAGTCTTCTTTAGTTCCTTTCAGACTCTCTAAACATGAAATGATGACCGAGTTTACCTTCTATGGACTCGTTAAAATTTTCACATTGAAGGGACCGTCATGGGACGAACCCCTCCTATCCCAGGTTCAGAAAATATTTGGGATTGGACTCATCTATGAGATGAGCTATACCGAGCATCTGGTTACCCTCATCAAGCTCGTAAAAAACACATGAGGCACTCATCATTCATGATGGGGAAAAAGGAAAGTGTTTGTGTTACATACCTTAGTGGCAGTATATAGTCGTTCTTGAACATGGCTCTCATTTGCATTTGCGTACAATACTTGGGTCATCTGTTTGTCTATGAGTCCTCACTTACTTTCTGAGTCTTGTTACTCCTCTGAGTCATTCAGAGAAAGCTTCCATCATCAGTTGCATTACAATTTTGCGTCATTCTCATTATGTCAATACTGCCAAGTCATGCCATGCCCATGTTCAAGAACACGCCTATCATCTATCATCTATAGTCAGTACACACATCGTCATGTCGTTGTTACTTTGAGTCAGTCTTGCATGTTACTGTACCATCCGATCTACTCTACACATCTTTTGTCGTGTTTCGTGTCGATTGATGGGGGATTCATCATGGCTGTCCTTCGACGGATTCATCCTTGTCGACTTCAACACATCATCCGAGGATTAAATCTAGAAACCAACCAAGTACCTTGGCCCTGCATGCCTCAATAGCAGGTTACCTCGCCTTCATCATGAGTTTACATCATTGACTCTTGATTGAAAGATTTCATCTTGCGCTCAACTTCAACTCATTTATTCACGCTCGATGATATGTACTGTGATACCTTGGGAATCATTGACATCAATAGTGATCTCCCTCGCACTTGTTAACGGTTTACATCAATGACCGGTAATCAAGTGGTTTCTACCATGTTCGACATCAAGACATTTGTAATCACATGGATAGATTCACATCATTACGGGTTCAGCTTGAAGACCCTGGGGAGTCATGTTTTACCCAGGTTGCGATGGAGTTTGTATTGAGTCATATTACACGGATCCACTTTTGTATTGGTCGTGGCTGTGTTATCATCTCATCATGGATCTACGCTTGTGTCTAGTAGCCATGATTGTGTTCAGTTAGTCATTATTACCATGGATCTGCAATGTATTGGTTGGCATCCATGTTGTACTTCATATTGTCAGTTCAGAGTCAATTGTACTGCAGCAGTGTCCTTCATCCATCGAGTCTATTTCCATTACTTCTTTCAAATCACTTCACCTGTACATCCTTAACAACTTCATGCTTTGGGGGGCATTCTGTTACACCCAAAATCTACTCATCATAAGATTCAGTGTATACACCCCTAAAGATACTTGGACTAAATAATCATCCTGGGAGGATTTGTGCTCAGTTGTGCTAGGTTTTGAAGGGTCATCGCAGGTTGCACACTAGCAACATGCGACGTCGCAGCTTGCTCCACTACAGGGTGCGACGAGGTTAGTTAATGGAAAAAAATAGCTTATTCGAGATCCTTCTCGAAACTTGCTCATTTAGGGGCTTATCCCTGACCTCTAGGGGAGCTGGTACTCGATCCCTAACTCTTTGGGAGGATCCCCTATCTCTCTCCTACCATCTCTCAACCTATCCTATCCATATCTTATCCACTTAGTCCTATATAAGTGAAGCTCACTCCCATCCCAAAGGGAGGAACCCTATGGTATCTACATGCTGGTGAAATCACTCTTAAGACAACTCCATTCACCTATTGGAGAACTCATACTTCCTTGGAAGGACGTGGCAATTGGCTTGGTCGGAGAAGGGCTACTACGTTAAGTCTTGGTTGTAGTTCTATATCTCTATCATGTACTCCTCTATTTACAGTAATACAAATGCTTTCCACCAATATTGTTCATGTGTGCAACGATATTGAGTAGTTTACCTGCTTAACTGTTTACTTAGATCTCTTATTGTATAGATGTCTTTTACTAGTTTCTCTTGTTTCTTTGTCTGGACAGGTCTTGCAGCTTGGATCTGACGACCGTGAGACGTGGAGCAGCATTCAGGAGAAAGGATTGCAAAGTAAAAGGTAAGACATCTAGTACTTGATCCTTAAGTAGATTTAGGAGATGTGTTTGTAGTTTGTTCTATTTGTTCTAGACTCACATTGAGCTAGGGAGATCCTGCTCGCGTCCGCTCGAGTGGATTGTCCGATAACAAAGAGTGTGAGATCCATGCTCTTCATTTAAAAATTATTTAATGGTTAGATTTTTTTTGGTGCTAGCCCCATGTGTTGAGTGATGAAAATAATTAGGTGTTGTTGGTTAGCCATATTGATGTTGATATGAGGTATATTAATGTTGACCTAATCCATATTGTTTCTAATCTTGTCAGTTGATTGTTGTGATTGCATGACCGTTGATTCCAAATCCTTAGTGTCTTTAGGTGGATCCTTATGTTGGTCCTCCATGTTTGGTCGATTGCAGGTGTGGACCATGGGACCACTAATGATCATAAAAGTATCAACACCAACTTATCTAAATTTAGTTAGTGGTAAAAGAAGAGTCTTTTGAGATGTACAACCAATGTGGCATTATCAAGTCCACACAAAAAAGGTAGTTATAGATGTATAACAAAATGATCAACATGATGCAAGGATTCTTCTGAGATAGGTCTCCAACGATGGTGTTAGTGGATCCCTAAGGGGAGCATTTTTGTACTGACAAAATTTTCAAATTCCTTATGGATGTAAATATGTAGAAATTTTGTTAGTTGGTGGTATAAGAGAATAGGGTTTTAAAGGTCCCAAGGACAAGGGATTGCTAGCTGCTATAACTATCTGATATACTTGTAGGGTCCAATAGTAGTACTCGAACTAATCTCTCATGGCTCTAACTCAGGAAGCTCAAATTTTCCCTTAGTCGTACTATCCAACTACCTAGGTACTAGAGACTAATATTCCTAAGTGTTGTGATTAGTGACACTATAATAAAAAAATGAATGATTGGATGATCTATAGTTGGTTTCAATTTTCCTAGGGGAATTTCAATATACCAAGGGGTAAGTGGAAGTGAGGTTCCATATACAAGTGTTCTACAATGTGGTACTACTTGAAGGGGTACCAACAAAGGTTACAAGGGTTTCCAACAAATGTGACTTAGTCCCACTCGTATTCTCTGCGTGTATGCTTCTCCAATTGGATATTTACCCACTAAATTCCAAATCTTTGTGTTATTTAAAGACATCAGAACACATCTCTAGCCTAAAAAAATTGCAAAATGTTTGGAGGCATGTTGGCTCAAGAATGTGCTTTGATACCACTTGTAGTGTTCTTAACCATTAAAATTAGAACAACACATGATATATAGATATTTATAATGTAATACCCCAGTTTTGACCTAGAATGTATCGAATCTGATTATGTAAATTATGTAAATATGCTAGTATGGATTCCTAGTGGGGAGCTCAAGGCCAAGGTCAGACTACTGAATTGCTAGGCATGTATTATGCAAGTATCCATGTATTGGACCATGTGGGAGGATTATCACAATGATGTGAAGCTATGTAAATATTATGCTGAAATATAATAAAATGGTCCAATATGGTTGTGTAAAGAACACTAAAGAGGGTCTCTAATTCCACTAGAGGGGGAGAGGAAAGGGGGTCTATGGGGGATTAAATCCTCTATTACCAAGTGCCAACCTTAGAACTCATCCAATATATGCCATGTTCCTTAAATGAGCCAATTACTTCCTTTTGACTATTAAATCCAATCTTGAATGCATGTGGGAGGTTGGTGGGGATAGTCTTCTCATGTAGTTATGAAGGCATAGGATGAATATACTTCTATGATTGTTGTAAGAGTCCTCTATTCTATGGTCAGAAGTTATGTCAGTTGTATTTTTCACCATCCTCTCATCTCCTTTGCCATGTACCATTCATTTTTTTGGGGCAAGATTTTTTTTGGGAACATCAGATTAGGGGACAACAGATTGGAATAGGGAAGAGTTTTTCCTCTTGTTGTTCATACCATTGCCATTACCACACTAGACTGAAATATAACCATAGATTTGAATTAGGGACAAACAAATTACAGACATTAGAGCAAAGAGATGGATGTACGAGCATAGAGGTTGGGCAAGATAGGAACCTGTACCCATTGAGTTGTGTTTCTCATGAGATGTTTGAGAAACCATGGTTGATTCTACCTGAAATGATTGAAAGTCCTACGACAACTTGGAATCTTACTGCAACACTGGTAAGCACTGTAAGGGTCAAATGAAACTATGGATCAGTGAAGGGAAATGTCTTTCTTGTGTTCTGTGGGGCAGTTGGAAGGAGTTCCATGGCTATGATGGTTGAGTGCGATACATGTAGAAGTTCTGGATTAGCATTTGGTTAAGAATTGAGAGAAAAGGGGTTTGGGGATAGGAGGTAAAAGGATGTAAGTGTCCTTCATCCTGGTAGCCTCATAGCCCTGCTTAGGGGTGGTATCATGGCGCAAGGTCGGTCTCGAGAAGGGGGCCTCTAGATTAAAAAAAGCACATGACACACAATGTTCAAATTACAATGTCTGAATACAAAGAAAATGAACTAAACTACTCGTCTTTAGCCTGATATAATATACAGAAGTAAATGGTGTGTTCTCTCTGTGTGTGACCTTCTTCCTCTCCTGATTCTCTACTAAACGATGAGCAATGGATCCGATCTGTCTCTCCCAACTGGAACTGGGACTCCTCTCTCTGTGCCTGCGCACTGATCTTCTACTCTACCCCGCTGCTGCTCTTCCCAAGGTCACTCCATTCCCAGAGACACTCTTCCTCTGTTTGTCGAATCCTCCAGATCCTGCAGAGCTATAGTTGTTAGCGCCCTCTGGCCGTGCTGCAAAACCTATGCCTGTGGTGACATCTTTCATGATCCCAACCACCTTCATAAATGCTCATAAATTCCTTAGCAATCACGAATGGCTACCAAGTACGTCTTCTTGACTTCTGCACTTCTTTGACTTTGCTATAATAGTTGGCTCATGTCTTGTCTCGACTATACTACCTTCGTCATCCTTCGACTTTACTTGTCGGCTTCACTTTGCTTCTACGGCTTGACAATCCGCCCCTTCCTCCACACTTGGCTTCCGTCGTAACCCGTCGGTGTCGCAGTCTGACCACATGTCGACCCTCGACCTTCTGCTCCGCACCTATCATCTGTTGACCTTATACATGTCAACTCTCGACCTTCTGCTCCTTCTGTCGACCACACCTCGACAGTTTCTACTCGACTAATTGGATTCAACAACCAATCTTCCTTTCGCACCAGTGGTCATCGACAATACCCCTGGTCGACTTCCCCTGTCGATCAACTTCGATTGTTTTGCCTAGGCCCCGATGCTCTTACATCAGACTGCTCCTTCACTGAACGATTGCAAGTGTGCATAGACTAAGTCTCCTTCGATGAACAACTGTAGCCTCTTCTTCCTATCGGATCTCAACTTGTATGCCATGTTGCTATACTCAATGCGCTTCCGCACATCTTCATGCACCTCTTTCATATTGCTCCGCGGATGATTCTGTATCCGCACTTTTCCTGATTTTTGTCGGTATCTCGACCAAATCTACCACTCCATGTGGGATTCATCCTTGAACAATCTGGAATGGGCTCAAACTTGTCGACCGATTCACATAATTGTTGTACACGAACTCTACTTGCGCTAACACGTTCTCCCACTGCTTGGGTCTGTCGGCCGTAAAACACCTCAGAAGGTTTCCAAAATTCTGTTCACCACCTCAGTCTATCCATCTGTCTGCGGATGATATGCCGAGCTAAAATACAACTTCGTGTCCAGTTTCTTCCATAGGGTTCTCCATAAATGTCCCATAAACTTGGTATCTTTGTCTGATGTCATACTCTTCGGCAACCCATGCAATCTGACTATCTCTTTGAAGAATAGTACATCAATGCTTGTGGCATCACTTGTCTTCCAACACAAAATAAAGTGCGCCATCTTCAAAAATCTGTCGACTACAACAAAGATTGAGTCACTTCCCTGCTGCATCTTCGACAATCCTAGCATAAAATCCATGCTCAGGTGCTCCCATGGGGTATTCAGCACTGGTAATGGTGTATACAAACCCGTATTATGACTTCTTCCTTTTTCGAACTGGAAAACTCGACACTTTTGTACCCACTTACCAACATCTATCGTCATTCCTAGCCAATAATACTTTTCTACCACCAACGCCTTGGTCTTGTCGATTCCAAAATGACTTGCTAACCCTCCGCTTTGCAGTTCTCGAATTAGGTTCTCTCTTACGGATCCTCTATGAATACACAACTGTTTTCCTATGAACAGGTATCCCTCTTGGATAAAATAATCCAAGTATGATGTTCTGTCGACACTCCATGGTTCACAAGTAGCCTTCCATGCTTTCGCAAAATATTCATTGGTCTCATACTCTGTCTTCACCGACTCTATTCCCGTTGCCTGAACTATCGTCGTGTTCAACAATGCAACTATTCGACTCAGTGTGTCGGCAACCTTGTTCGAATTTCCCGACTTATGTCGCAACATGAAGGTATATCCTGCAGGAATTCGACCCACTTCATGTACCGCTGATTCAAATTCGACTGAGTGTTCAAGTACCTCAGTGCTTGGTGATCTGTGTACAACACAAATTTCTTGGGAAATAGATAATGCCTCCACTTCTTCAATGCTTGGAAAATAGCATAGAAATCCTGGTCGTAGACCGAATATTTCCGCTTCGCATCATCCAAATTCTCACTGAAGAATGCAATTGGTCAGCCTTCCTGGCTCAACATTGCTTCAATTTCCATTCCACCCACGTTGCAATTGAATTGGAAAAAATTGTTGAAATTTGGGAGCGCTAACAGAGGGCTCTCCGTCACTTTCTCCTTCAACTTGTCGAAAGCTTTATGGGCAGCTTTTGTCCACTTAAACTCCCCTTTCTTCATGCACTCTGTCAAAGGTGCACATATCCAACTGAATCGCCTGATGAACTTCCTGTAGAAACTAGCAAGTCCATGGAAACTTCGTACTCCAGTTGTGCTTGTTGGTTTTGGCCACTCCAATATAGCCTTCACCTTTTCTGGGTCCATCACTAACCCTTTACCCGAGATTACAAATCCCAAGTACACCAATTCTTCCTTCATGAAGAATCATTTCTGCAAGTTCACCATTAGCTTCTGTTCCTGCAGCTTTTGCAACACTTGTCGAATGTGCTCTAAATGTTCGACCTTGGTTCGACTGAATATCAAGATGTCGTCGAGGTACACTATGACGAAATTTCTCAAGAATGGATTCAGTACCTCATTCATCAACCGCATGAACATACTAGGTGCATTAGTCAATCAGAATGGCATGAATAACCACTCGTACAATCCTTCCTTTGTCTTAAAGGATGTTTTCCATTCATCCCCTTCTCTAACCTGAATCTGGTGATAATCGCTTTTCAGGTCGATCTTGGTGAAGTATCTCGCTCCACTCAAGCAATCCATCAAGTCATCCATCCTCGGAAATGGAAATATGTACTTGATCATGATATTATTGATAGATTTGGAGTCTGTACACATCCTCCATTCTCCACCCTTCTTCGGCACTAATATTTCTAGTACCGCGCACGGGCTCAGACTTTCTCTGATCAATCCTCTATCCAACAACTCCTGTACTTGTCGATTGAGTTCCTGACCCTCTACCAGAGTCATTCTATGCAGTTCCTTGTTTGGAAAAATCGATCCTGGAATCAAGTCGATCTGATGGGATATGCTTCTCATTGGTGGAAATCCCATTGGTGCTTCGTTGGCTACTATGATCCTGAACTCGTTGAGCATTTCTTTGACTTTGACCAGAATTCTCTCCCTTTTCGACCTCTCGACACATTGCCCCTTCGGAATGATGGAGAAACATCCCGACTGTTTCTCCTCCTCCGCAAGGAATTCCTTGGCTGAGCATATCAGCACACGCTCAGTCTCCCAATAGTTTCTCTTGCCCTGCTTGTAGTCGGCTTGGTCCTCCTGCTTCGTCTTCAGAGTCCTCCGCGTGCCATTTTTCCACACTGTGACTGTGTTGGCTCGACCATCATAGATCATATTTTGATCATATTTCCATGGCCTCCCTAACAACAGATGACATGCATCCATTGAGATTACGTCTTACAGTACACTATCTTCAAGTTTTCCAACCTTAAAGTTTATCAGGCACTGTCTGGTTACCTTGACATGATGTCCTTTTTGCAACCAAGATATCATGTATGGGTGTGGGTGTTACCGACATCTCAAACCCAACTTGTAGATGACCTCTGTCGACACAAGATTCTCTGTGCTGCCACCATTGAATATGGTCTTGCAATACCACTCACCAATCAACCCTCTGGTTCAAAAGATAGCCTTTCGCTGTGCCGGTTCCTTCTCATCGCGTTGGTCATCCTGAACCAACGTTCTCCTGGGTTTCATGATTCGACCTTTTCTTTTACCACCCTCACTGCTTTTGGATGTCGACTCCGCCCTCTCGTCGACTTGCTCATCTCTTCGACATCTGGGTTTCAACTCCTTTGCAGCCTGTAGATTCTCTGGGAACTCATATACCTTGTGTCCGACTCCTTGACACTTATAATAGACTACAACTGGTCTGTCAGTTCCCTTTGTATCGGCTGGACCAGTTCGACCAAATGCACCTTGATCGCGGTTCTCTCGACCATCACGTTGGTTTTCTTGCACTTTCTCCCTAGTCGATGTCCCTTCCGCTATTTTTTCCTTTCGCGGAAACAGTCTTTGAAGCCCGACCAGTCATCCTACCTCTGGTTGATGCAGCTTTCCTCGACAGTTTATCTTCTACCTTCAGAGCTAACTGGTAGGCTTCACCGACTGCTCTGAACCTCGACAGGCTCAACTCATCCTATATGGTATACTTCAAGCCGTTCACATATCTCATGATAACTTCTTCTCCTTCGTCAGTTTTCCCCGACCGAATAGACATTTTATAGAAATATTCCGTGTATTCCTTCACGGTCATCTCTTTCTATTGAAAGTTTTGCAACTTCTGGAACAAGGAAATCACATAATCATCGGGAAAGAACTTCCCTTTCATCTTGGATACCATTCAGTCCCAAGACTTGATCTTTTCCTTGCCTTTCTTGACTCTGTCAGCCTGTACATTGTCCCACCACAATGAGGCATGACCCTTCAACCTCAGACATGCAGTTTTAACCCATTTAGGATCCTCTATCTTCTCTATGTCGAAGAAATTCTCCATTTATCTGAACCAGTCTATCAAGTCTTCTAGATCCAGACTTCCTGAGTAGGTATGTACATCTATCTTTGTACGACCTCTCATCTCTGTCAGAATCTTGATGAGTTTGTCTTCTGGTTCCTCGACTACCTCTTCCCATTCTTCCACTTCTTCGACTTCCTTTTCGCTGTGGTCTAGTGCATCAGGAATGCATCCACGCCTTTGGATTTCCTTGATCGCTGTGACCTCACTGGTCAAACTCTACATTGTTCACATGGAATTGTCGAACATTTCACGATCAACTGTGACTGCAGCGCCACGCGCTCTTCGTCCTCAGACATTAACTCCTATGTGAGACATTTTCAACCGCAACTGAAACTCCCACTCATCTAATTGCAACCGGACTTTCACGACTCACACACAACTCTACCCAACCACAGCTGGAGCTGTCTATGCACTCAACCAGATTTTCAAATCCGGGCTCTGATACCAACTGGCGCAAGGTCAGTCCCGAGAAGGGGGCCTCTTGCTTAACAAAAACACATGACACACAATGTTCACACAGACTGGATGTAAACAGGATGCCAGAAGCTGGCTTCTATTACTTCAATCAAATTACAATGTTTGAATACAAAGCAAATGAACTAAATTAGTCGGCCTTAGCCTAATACAATATACAAAAGTAAATGGTGTGTTCTCTGTGTGTGTGACCTTCTCCCTCTCATGGTTCTTTGCTGAATGATGAGCAATGGATCTGATCTGTCTCTCCCAACTAGAACTGGGACTCCTCTATTTGTGCCTACACATTGATATTCTATTTTACCCCACTGCTACTCTTCCCTAGGTCACTCCATTCCCCGAGACACTCTTCCTTTGTTCGTCAAATCCTCCAGATCCTGTAGACCTGCAGTTGTCAGCGCCCTATGGCTGTGTTGCACAACCTCTTCCTGTGGTGACATCTGCCATGATCCCAACCACCTTCATAACTGCTCATAAATTCCTTAACAACCACGAACGACTACCAAGTACGTCATCTTGACTTCTGCACTTCTCTGACTCTGCTACAGTAGTAGGTTCATGTCTTGTCTCGACCATATTGCCTTTGTCATCCTTCGACTTTACTTGTCAGCTTCACTTCGCTTCTTTGGCTTTCTAGTCTGCTCCTTCCTATATGCTTGGCTTCTGTTGCAACCCATCGGTGTTGCGGTCTGACCACATGTCGACCCTTGACCTTCTGCTCTGCACCTGTCGTCTGTCGACCTTATACATGTCGACTCTCGACCTTCTGCTCCTTCTGTCGACCACACCTTGACAGTTTCTGCTCGACTTATTGGTTTCAAAAACCAATCTTCCTTTCGCACTAGTGGTCATCAACAATCCCCCTAGTCGACTTCCCCTGTCGATCAACTTCGACTGTTTCTCCTAGGCCCCGATGCTCCTGCATCATATCATTAGTTAATACCTACGGTTGGGTCAAAACATTTCTCCTACACATCCAATTGCTAATTTCCATTAAAGATAAGTATTCATTATATATTGTGTTTATGCAATGGTTTATCTTTTCTGACTGTGAATGAATATACATGATGTGTGTGTGTAGAGTTTATTTTCATTGTGTTTACATTGATGCAACTCCACACACATTTTATATTTATGATTCCATAATATGGCCCCTGGGGTGAAATCTAGAGGCCTATAATTCATAAATACTTTCTCCCTTGTCCATTCCAATGGATGCAGACATGATAGAGTGCTCAGGGGACATGAGAGAGTGGAATCAGATCTCTTGGTTGAAGCATGAGGGTTGTGTGGGCTGGATTCCATAGTTACAGGTAGAAAATAGAGTTGCACAGTGATGCAAGATCATCAGGGTCAACATATCAGAAAGCCTCATCGAAGGCTAACCATCGGGAGAAGTTGTCGAACACGAGTATGGAGGATCTCGATAGAGTGGAAGTTCCAATTGTGAACTCGATGGTTTGGGAATGCCCCATTAGAGGTAGACCATCAATAAATGATCCTGAAAGTGTATGTGGAAATTTACGATTGATTGAAACTCGACAATTCGGGATTGCCCCATCGTAGGTAGACCATTGAGAAGTGATCCTTAAATCATATGTGGGAAGTTCCAATGGATTGAAACCTTACGGTTATGGAATGCCCCATCGGAGGTAGACCATTGGGAAGTGATCATAAAAGTGTATGTGGGAAGTTTCGATGGATCATAACCTAATGGTTCGGGGATGCCCCATTGGAGGTAGGTCATTGAGAAGTAATTCCAAAGATGCATGCAAGGAATTTCGATGAATGGAAGTCTAATTCAAGAAGAGCCTAATGGATCATAGTATATGATGGAATGAAGGGTGCAATGTAATAGGAAAAGGTGATGGATCAGAGCCAATAGATCAGGATTTCAAAATGCAAACGAGTGACATGGTCGCATAGTCTATTCGTTGATGGGAATTGTTAATCCATCAAAGGATGGGAAATTTTCCATCAGGGAAAACTTAGAAAATTTGAAGGTTTGGTGAGGATCCCACAATAGATACATGGATAGAATTGTGACATGGACCAGCAACGTTAGATCAGATGAAAAGGAGAAAAATAATTTACATATCTAATACATCATTCTTATGAGGATCATCTGATGCGATGAGCATGAGCCGATGGAAACAATTCAATGGATATGAGTTTGATACCAGACATTGGACATCGACCATCGGTTTGGGTTGATCAGAGTTTAAAAAATATAGAGTCTGATAGGAAGCTTCCAACATTATGGATTCCTCCCGATATAAAAGGGTCAATGAGATCAGTCAGATAAAGGCCATTAGGACGCACAACATTGGACAATGTAAAACCGTTATGATGGGGAAATTCGATGCTATCGGGACCAATGTTATAGTTCGAATAAAGGCCATTAGAGCACACACAAGTTAATAATGTAGAACAAGTTTGATGAGGAGAGCCGATGCAATGTAAAATCATCCAATAGGGCAAGTCCAATGCAAAGAAGGAGGCTATAGGAAAAGTGCATAATTGGGAAAAAAAATAGCAATTTCGAGAGGTTGTAACTCTTTGCCTAGAAAACAAAAATGGGAATACTTATAGTCACTGGAAAGATTATTCATAAGGGAACACATGTGCATAATCAAATTCTGAAAGACTTATTCAGGTGTCTCCAAAATGGAATAGAATAGTGCATGTCACCTTGATTTGACCAAAAAAATTGTCAATATGGGTAGTTCCCAGAATGCATGAAAACTTAATTTTATAATTTTTTTCTAGGAAGGAAATGAAGCTGACAAGTGTGTTTATATGAGCACTTTTGTAGATACAATATCATATCAAGGATAATTAAGGGTCAATCTTCAGTGTAGGGTAGTTGGGAAATCCTTGGTCTTAGTTGGGCCAAGAAAACTATCATCATGGATGAGGCACATGAAGACTTATGCGGTTGAAACACATGTCATGGGAGAAAATGTACATGTTGATAATGTAGAGACAGGGTCTAATAACCGAAGAAATCAAGTAACTCCCCTAGATATTACAGAAACAATGAGAAGCTTAAGAGTGGAATTACAAACTTGCATAGCAGATAATGAGAGACTAATCAAACCTCGAGAAGAACATAACTAGTTGAACGCAACCATGCTCCAAATATTAACATACATTCATAGGAAGATTCGCCATGGAGACTACTTAGGAAATGAGGAAAAGAGTGGGAATAACTTGAGGAGGCATTCTCACAAGAGGTTCCATAGCTCAAGAAGGGATTCTATAGATAGGACTTATACTCCATATTTTTCTTCTAGTGAGTCATATGCCTCTAAAGACTCTAGTAAATGTTGAAATTTGTACCAAGGAAGTGTTCCCCTAGTGACTTTCGCCAAAGTCACTAAAAAGGGCACAAAGTACATAACCCTTGCATTAATTGCTTGAGAAAAGTAATTAATGTCACTTTAGAGTTATAAAGTGACTTTTCATATTTAAGTTGTGGTTGAGAGAGAAAATATTTAATGGAGCGAAAAGTGACTTTTCTCATCCATTGATGAGAAAACACTAGATTAAATGTGGGCCCTTGATCTAGTGTCCTTTAAGCTACCCTAGGAAGGTGGAGTGAAAACACAAGGGAAAAACAATAAATAAGGCATCCCATTCCTTCATTTACACACATCCCAAGAGAGTTGGAGAAGTGGAGATATTCCAAGAGAATTGGAAAGCATGTTCCAGTTGGAGTTTGAGAGAGAGAAAGTGGTTGTCTGAGATAACATCTAGGTACAACATGGTTTCCAAGACCATACAACAGTTATGGGCATGATTTTTGAGAAGAAAAAAATGGCACATATTTTCAGGTAGAGGCACGAATTTCGAGACAAGTACATAAAATTAATTCTGTATAGTCCGTATAGTGCATGAAAATTGAGGCACAATTTTTGAGGTTGAAAATTAATTTATCTATTGTTTTGTTGGGCATGAATTTTCAGGCAGAAAATTGAGTTTGGCACTGAAATCGAGGAGTTGTCCGTATAGCTCTGTGTTGCTTGAGAAGGGCACGATTTCCATAAATATATGCACAGAATTCGAGGCAGATTCTTGCACAGAATTCGAGGAAGCCTGTTAATTTTGCTGGTCGAGATAAGTTGTGCTTGTTACTATTAAAATTCTGCTGTACATTTTATTGAAGAAGAAATTAATAAAATATCTCTCTCACAGGTTTTCCCTTCGGGGTTTTTTCCTGGGCCATTTTGGCTAAAATATATGAGTCGGAAATTTTATGTGCATGGCTGTTATGTTCTTCTCTGTTCTTAGTATTTTGGTAGTACTTCTTTTGTGCTTCCAGTTCAGATGTGTTTATGAGTGAAATTTCGTTTTCAGCTATCTATGGTTGAATGAGATGGTTTATTAAACATTGTTAATTTGAGTTAACTTGAAAGCCTATTAGATAAGTGAAATTTCTACATGGTGTCAGAGCCCTATTAAGGGCAGATTAATAGTCATAAAATTTCAGAGTTGTGGGAGATTTAGTCTTTGTTCACCTAGAATATTTATTGGACTCTTATTCTCAGTGAATGATGGCTTACATCCGGTATGAAGATCGGTTGGAAGGGATTTCCAACTACTTGCAGTGGAAAGCTCGGATGACAGCGGTTCTCAAGGAGAACAAGTTATGGACCTTCATCAGTACCACAGTGGTTCCTCCCTTAGCTGATCCTATAGTCCTTGACATACATGAGATGAATGAAGCTAGAACGTAGAGACTGCTTCTAGATGGTGTTCGAGATCACCTCATTCCTCATTTGGCAGAGAAACATACTGCCAAGGAGATGTGGGATACTTTGAAAAGTTTGTATGAGAACAAGAACGAAAATCGTAAAATGGCTTTAAAGGATAAGCTTCATGGCACAAATATGGCGAGAGGTGAGAATGTAGCCTCTTACCTCACTAGACTCAGACAGGTAAAATATGAACTGAGTGTAGTTGGTGAGGGGATTCCCGATCCCAAGCTAGTGCGGATAGCCCTGAAAGGCTTCACTAAGGAGTGGGATGTGTTCGTGAAGTGTGTAGTTGGTAGAGAGAACTTTCCCTCTTGGAAAATAATGTGGGATTATTTTAATTAGGAGGAGATCCGAGAAGGGTCTCAAGGGAAGACTGAGCAAGATATTGATGAGCAGAATGTTGCCTTATCAGCTAAAGGCAAGAAGTCCAAGAAGGGCCCTGGAGGGGCTAAGCAATAGAGGGGTGAGCAGAAGAGGGACCTGAGCAGAGTCAGGTACTATGCATGCAATGATTTTGGCCATTATGCAGGCCAATGTCCTAAGAAGAAGAAAGGAAAGCAGGAGAAAGAGTAGCAGGTTGCAGCTACAACAAAGATTGAGTGTTTTGCTACACAGTTCAAGAAAGAGTTCTCTCTTGTCACTACTATTTCGATTTGCGACAGTAGCGAACTAGTTGATACTGGGAAGGGGATTGTGGATAGTTCCTATTGCAGTCACATGACTGGGAGGAGAGATGCCTTCCTCACTTTTGAGACTATTCCAGAGTAGCTCGTACATGATAGAGATGGGATAGTGCATGTAGTCAGAGGTTTGGGACGAGTACGGTTCCAACTTGAGTTTGGAGAGATTATGGAGATTACAGGAGTATGCTATATTCCAGGGCTGTAGGACAACATAGTTTCAATTCTACCCTTGGAGGGAGCATGATATGCAATATTGTTCAAGAGTGAACACATCCTCATTTATGTATTGGGAGTGGATCCAGATGACCCTGTGCTTATAGGTCATCGGAGATATGGAGAGTATGTAGTGCATGGTCAACCTACAATTGGAGGATATGGGTGGATAAAAGATCCTGAGTCTGAGACAGAGAGAGAGCGAGATGCTTCAAGGATTGATTTGGAGCTAAGTAGTCAGTCCACAGTTCATAGGAGAGAGCGATATGCTCCAGATATTATTGTGGTACCGAGTAATTCATCTTTTATTTAGAGGAGTCAGCGAGAGGCTACTTCCTCCAGTGTTGGAAAGAGGGTCAGCTGGTATGACTTGTCACTGATGGATGAGTGAGATGAGATGTCCCGACATGAGGAATCAGTGCAGGAAGCATGACAGATTCCAGAGACAGGGGGAGCTTCTACTGTTGATAGTATGAGACTAGAGAGAGGTTCTAGCAAAGGATATGCCAGAAGGTCTTCCCGCGTGAAGCGGAAGCATTGATCTTTGTAGCTCAGGATGATGTCTAACATGAAGGGACATTTGATTTGACCTTTCTAGAGAAGAGTTTAGAAAGGGTGGGCATCTTCGACATTGTGTGAGAAGCACATGAGCAGACTTTGATATTGTGCGAGAAGCACATGAGCAGTTTACCAGCTTTGGTGGGGAAGCAGTTTATCTTCTTTAGGGATAAGTTGGGAGAGAGGGATAACACCTTCCTTAGTAAGAGGGAGTGTTGAAATTTGTACCAAGGAAGTGTTCCCATAGTGACTTTTTCCTAAGTCACTAAAAAGGGGACAAAGTACATAACCCTTGCATTAATTGCTTGAGAGAAGTAATTAATGTCACTTTAGAGTTATAAAGTGACTTTTCAATTTATTTAAGTTGTGGTTGAGAGAGAAAATATTTAAAGGAGAGAAAAGTGACTTTTCTCATCCATTGATGAGAAAACACTAGATTAAATGTGGGCCCTTGATCTAATGTCCTTTAAGCTACCCCAGGAAGGTGAAGTGAAAAGACAAGGGAAAAACAATAAATAAGGCACCCCATTCCTTCATTTACACACATCCCAAGAGAGTTGGAGAAGTGGAGATATTCCAAGAGAATTGGAAAGCAAGTTCCAGTTGGAGTTTGAGAGAGAAAGTGGTTGTCTGAGATAGAATCTAGGTACAACACAGTTTCCAAGACCGTACAACAGTTTTGGGCATGAATTTCGAGAAGAAAACAATGGCGCATATTTTCAGGAAGAGGCACGAATTTCGAGACACGTACATAAAATTAATTCAATACAATTCCGTACAATCCGTATAGTGCACGAAAATCGAGGCATGATTTTCGAGGCTGGAAATTAATTTCTGTGTTGTTTTGTTGGGCACGAATTTCCAGGCAAAAAATTGAGTTTGGCATTGAAATTGAGGAGCTGTCCGTACAGCTCTGTGTTACTTGAGAAGGGCATGATTTCCAGAAATATATGCATAGAATTCGAGGCATATTCTTGCACAGAATTCGAGGTAGCTTGTTAATTTTGCTGGTTGAGATAAGTTGTGTTTGTTACTATCAAAATTCTGTTGTACATTTTATTGAAGAAGAAATTAATAAAATATCTCTCTCACGAGTTTTCCCTTCGGGGTTTTTTCCTGGGCCATTTTGGCTAAAATATTTGAGTCTGAAATTTTACGTGCATGGCTATTATGTTCTTCTCTGTTCTCAGTATTTTGGTAGTACTTATTTTGTGCTTCTAGTTCATATGTGTTTATGAGTGAAATTTCATTTTCACCTATCTATGGTTGAATGAGATGGTTTATTAAACATCGTTAATCTGAGTTAACTTTAAAGCCTGTTAGAGAAATGAAATTTCTACAGTAAAGACTCAATATCTCCATCTCATGGCAATAAGAGGAAGAGGCCTTTCAAGAACAATTCATATGGGGAATTTCAGAAGGCCAAACCTCGTACTTTTGATGGTGCAGCAAAATCATGTCAAAGGCTCGACTTCTTGGGATGAGGAAGTATTTCCAAGTCCATGACTACTATAGGAACATGAAAGCAAGAGTGGCTATATTTAATTTGAATGGAAGAGAATATATATGGTGGGACCACCTTAGACAAGTCAAGAATATAAATGAAAGGAAGATTGTGTGGAAGCAATTCAAGAATTACTTCAAGCAAAAGTACCTCTCTGATAGGTACTATGATGACAAAATTAAAGATTCCCATGAATTAAAATCGGGACAAATGATCATGGAGGAGTATGCCAATAAATTCTTGGAGTTGTTAAGGTATATTAAGTATATAAGAGGTGATAAGTTTTCCTAAGTGGATTACCTCAGTCATACAAGGACATAACTGAGTCTGATGAACATCAAAATTTAGATAAAACCATAAGGCCAAATACTGCAATGATTAGGGAAAAAGCATGATAGAATTATAAAAGGCATGGAAGGACAAGAAAAATGAAAATTTTTACCATAGAAAGAGGGGATTCAAACCTGCTCATTTCATAAATCTACAAAGGCAGCCACCAAAGGGTGTGACTAATCCAACTAGGATGATGGGAGACAAACCAAGGGAGCCACTTCAAAGTTGGTGATGTGGAGAGAATCATTTGCATTAAAATTATCCATATCAAAATGGAAGTGCCAAGCATGTTCACAACATCCAAGAGGCTGAAACGGTGGATGAGTTGGAAAGGACTATCCCTAGAATCTATGCTGCTCTAAAGGACCTTCAAGCAAACCATCAATCAACTATAGTTGAGGTTGAAGGTAATATAGTTGAGCAATCTATTTTTATTTTGATTGACCCCAGATCTACTCATAGTTGTATCACTCCTAAAGGTGTTTAGGTTTGTGCTTTTAAAAAATCAAAGTGTAGTAAATCATGGTTGGTTCAACTATCCATTGGAAACAAGAGGAAAGTTAGTGAAGTGGTAGAGAAATTTCCATTAGAAAAGGATGGACTCTTCACATGGGAAAATATGAATATTTTCCACTTGGTTCTTATGATGGCCTCATTGGAATGGATTGGTTGGAAGCACACAAGGTTAAAATTGACTAATACAACTAGAAATTTGAATGTATTGATGAAGAAGGGATCCCAAGGATGGTAAAGGGAATTCCAAAGGTGGTTTCAAAGACATGTTTTAGCCTTGCAGTTGGAGAATTTCTTTAGAAAGGGTTGTCACTTGTATGCAACCCATCTACTAGGGATAACAAAAAATGAAGTTCCCAAGTTTAAGGATTATCAAGTATTGCAAGAATTCAAGGATGTGTTTCCTGATGAAGTGCCAGGACTTCCTCCGAACAGGGACTACTAGAGCTGGAAATGCAATTGAAGGATTTGTTGGAAAATAGGTACATTTGACCAAGTGAGTCTCCATGGAGAGCATCTATGCTATTTGTGAAAAAAAAGATGGAACAATCAGGTTATGTATTGATTAGAGATAGTTGAACAAAGTTACAGTAAAGAACAAGTACCCTTTACCTTGAATTGGTGATCCCTTTGATCAAATTAGAGGGGAAAATGTATTTTCAAAGATTGAATTGAGGTTTGGCACATGTTTGGTTACCATCAAATGAGAATCAAGGAATGAGACATCCACAAGAAAACCTTTAGAACAAGGTATGGGCACTATGAGTTCGTGGTGGTGCCATTTGGTCTCACTAATGCACCAACTACATTCATGTGTCTCATGAATAGTGTTTTTAGCAAGTATTTGAACAAGTTTGTGCTCATTTTCTAGATGACATTCTTATTTATTATAAGAATGAAGAGGAACATGGAGAGAATTTAATAATGACTTTGAAATTGTTAAGGGGGCATCAGTTGGATGCAAAGCTAAGTAAATGTGACTTCTATCATAAGAAAATTCATTATTTTGGTCACATTATTTCAGAGGAAGGAATATCATTGATCTCGAAAATGTTGAGGTCATTATGAATTGGTTGATTTAAAAGAATGTGACAAATGTGAGATATTCTATTGGTCTTGTTGGTTACTATAGGAGGTTCATTGAAAGATTCTCCAGGGTTGCACACCCCATCACTTCTTTGGAAAAGAAGGGAATAACATTCAAGTGGACACAAAAATTTGAAGAAACCTTCTAGTTGTCGAAGAAGCTTCTTACAATTGCTCCAATTAAAAAAATTGCAAACCCCAAAAAGGATTTGTGGTGTGTACTGATGCATGTAAACAGAGAATTGGAGGAGTTGTTATGCAATACAATCATGTGGTATGTTATGAGTTCATAAAACTAAAAGAGCATGAAAGGAATTATGTTACCCATGATTTAGATCTTGTTTCCATAATGCCACTTTTAAAATGTGGAGGCAATATTTGATGAGAAGAAAATTTGATCTTAGAACATACCATTGCGGTATAAAATATTCATTTGAACAACCAACAATAAATGAAAGGAAAACTAGATGGCTAGAATTTCTATGTCACTTTGATTTTGAGATCAAACACATAAAGGGGAGAGAAAATAAAGTGGTTGATGCAGTCATAAATAAAATGCATGTAATGCATGTCGCATCCATTAGAGTTTGCAAATCAGATATGAGGAAAAGGAGCATTGATTCCCTTGCTGAAGATGAAAATTATCATTAGGTCATGGGAAGATTGAGACAACCTAATATTGAAAAGAAATATGAAGGTTACCATTTAGAAGAAGACGGACTTCTTATCTATAAGGGCATAATGTACATTCCTAGTGTTGGGAATTTGAGGAAGATTGTTATGGATGAAATCCATAAAATGCCATATTCTAGTCACCTAGGATACCAAAAAACAATTGCTATAGCAAGGAATCAATATTTTGGCTAGGGATGTGGAAAGACATTGGTGAGTGTATTTCTAAATGTATGAAATTCCAGCAAGTGAAAGTTGAGCATCAACACCAAGCAGGTTTATTGCAGTCATTTCTAATTCCATAATGGAAATGGGAAGTGGTAACTATTGATTTCATTATCGGATTTCCAATTACTTCAAGGAAGCATGATTCCATCATGGTTGTGGTGAATAAACTATCTAAGGCAACACATTTTGATTCAGTTAAATCTATTTACAAGGCTAATGAGATAGCTATAATATTCATGAAAGAAATATTCAAATTGCATGGGTTACCTAAAGCAATTGTATCCAACCAAAATACAAAATTTACCTCTAACTTCTAGAAAAGTATTTTTTTTCAAATTTGGGAACACAACTAAACTTTAGCACTTCCTATCATCCACAAATAAATGGACAAACACAAATAAATAAATCGTGTGATTGAAGACATGCTTCGCATGTATGTGATGGACAAATCATCCAAGTGGGTCTTAGATTATCTACACTTGGTGGAGGCATATAACAATGGGACACAAGAATCGTTGGGAATGAGTCTCTTTGAAGTTTTGTATGGTAGAAGGTGTAGGACGCTAGTGAGATGGGATAATCCAGTGAAAATAATTGTGCTTGGGATAGAAATGCTAAGGAAATTGAATAACAGGTTGCAAGGAATAGGGAGAATTTAAAGGTATCCCACGATAGACATAAAAGATATGAAGATAAGAATCAAGTGCATAGGGAATTCAATGTTAGGTATCATGTTTACCTCAAAGTGAGGCCAAGGAAGAGTTCCTTGAAGCTTGGAAGTTGTGCCAAGCTATCACCAAGATATTGTGGGCCATTTGAAGTGCTTGAGAGAATAGGTTTAGTTGCATATAGAATTGCATTTTCCATTAACACTAGAGCTTATAATGTTTTTCATGTTTCTTTGCTTAATAAATATGTACATGATCCTAACCATGTGATTGATTGGGATGTGATCCAGGTGGAACCTGAGGGAGAGTTCCAAATAGAGCCATTATGCATCCTCCACAAAAGGTGGCATTTCTCTAGAATCGATCCATTGGACAAGTAAAGGTGCAGTGGATGCACTTTGGTCCCGATGAGGCTACATGGGATATGGAGGATGCCATGAAAGAGGCATATCCATTTTTGTTCTGATTTTGAGGAAACAACAAGGATAGTGTTATTCCAAGGGGGAGGCAGTTGTAATACCCCCAGTTGTGAACTAGAATGTATCAAATCGGATTATGTAAATGATGTAAATATGCTAGTATGTATTCCTAGTGTGGATCCCAAAGCCAAGGCCCAACAAATGAATGGTTAGGCATGTATTATGGAAGTATTCATGTATTGGACCATGTGGTAGGATAATCACAATGATGTGAAGATATGTAAATATTGTGCTGAAATATAATAAAATGGTCCAAGATGGTTGTGTAAAGAGCACTGAAGAGGGGCTATGATTCCACTAGAGGGGAAGAGAAAAGGGGGACTATGGTAGATTAAACCCTCTATTTCCAAGTGTCAACCTTAAAACTCATCCAATTTCTGCCATGTGCCTTAAATGAGCCAATTACTTCCTTTTGACTATTAGATACAGTCTTGAATGCAAGTGGGAGGTTGGTGGGGAAAGTATTCTCAAATAGTTATGAAAACACAGGATGGATATACTTATATGATTGTTTTAATAGTGCTCTCTTCTATGGTCAGAAGTTATGTCAATTGTATTTTCCACCATCATCTCACCTCCTTTGGAGTCTACCATTCATTTTGGACCGGAAAGTAGAATTTTGGGAACAACAGATTGGAAGAGGGAAGAGTTTTCCTCTTGCTATTCATCTCATTTCCATTACCACATCTGACTGAAATATAACTAGAAATTCGAATTGGGAACATAAAAAGTGTAGATAGTAGAGAAAAGAGATGATTGTAGGTGAGCATAGAGCCTAGGAAAGATAGGAACCTATACCCATTAAGTTTTTATACTCATGAGATGCTTGAGAATCCATGGTTGATTGTACCTAGAATTCTTGAAGGGCCCACAAAAAATTTGACTCTTACTGACGGGTCCCTAAAATTGCTCCTTTCCCAATTATGTTCCAATAACTTGGCATCACATTTCAACACAATTTAATACATTCACCATTAAAAATAGTCTCTTTTACTTTAATTTAATAACTAAAATCAACAAAAGTAAAATATGCCTAATTCATTATTTTTAATGTATTAAATACGATTTTTTACGATGCTAAATTTGTCCTCATGCCAACAAGTATTGTACTTAGAAGTTTATTGGACATGGGACCTAAGGCTTGTGGTCATCTACATTATTTTTGCATAAATAAGACGTAACCCTAGATTTGCTTTTGGCATCCAACACTTATTCCAATACCTAGTTTGGTACTAATTTTATTCATATTATGAAACCAAGACTAGAATCATTGGGTTTTTCACGTGGATCATTATTTAAACAAGCTAGGCATTCATTCAAAATCTTTAATTTAATAGGACTTCCAACATAAAAGAATTGTGTTCATAATTAAGAAATTGTGGCCTCTACACTCATCATGACAACATCATTTCTTCACTCTCATTTAAATTGCTGAATCTACTTGATAGTATTTGATGGTTAGTATCTTGGAAATGATTACATAACACCCACAAACATAAAATAAATTAAAATTATCCAAATGCATTTTAAAACAAAATAAAATACATACAGACGGAATTTCTAATATGAAAACCATCAAATAAATACACCTCACTATAACATGATTTCTTAACAAGCATTTTAATTATGTTGAAGTTGTGGTGGAATAAAATGTATTTACATTGTAGCTGTTATGTATAGGGCTGAACACAGATGGTGAAACCGAAGGAAGACACGAAATCCTGTGTGTGTTGGCAATCAAACCCAGAATCCTGAGATTTCAACAACCGTCCAACACTCAATCCGACACTCCCGTCATTAAGCCAGGAAGTAATTTTCGTGCTCAATTTGTGAGAAATCCATGAGGAATCTGGAGAAACCTTTCAAAACCCACTTCCTAAATATGGTCATTTACCCTTATCTGCGGGAATTTTTTAGAATTTTTGAATGGATTTGAAGAAATATTTTCCAGTACAGACGTGATTTTCCTAGATTTTGTTTGTGGCCGGTTCTCCATAAATTGGAAATTTGTTTGAATGGATAAAGAGATCAGGGGATTTAATATATATACGTAATTAGATGGGGAAGAGGAAAAAGTTTAAGCATCATATTTCTATTTTGTAAACTCAGCTCTGTTCCATCAGAATTGAACTCCCAGGAAGCAAGTTCTCTTGTATAGTTGTGTGATCCCAAGGATTGGCCATCCCCATGGACCGTGTGTCAATTTCTTTCTGTAAATTTCGTGTTGGAATCTACACAGGTATTCCTTGTTTATGTTTAAATTGTGAGCATCAATTTCTGTGTATAGCAATTTCTGTTTGTATATTAAAAACGTTTTTGTATTCCTGTGTAATTTTTGACAATTTTTGAGTGAAATTTAACATAGAAACTAATCGCAGAAGCTGTGTGAATAATTTACTTGGTTATGCATGTAAAAATTGTCCCATAGAATTAATTTTTAGAGTATGTAGATTATGGTTTTGACATAAAACGTTTTTGTTGAGAAAAATGAATTTCTGTAGGCTATCCTATTTTGTGAATTCATGTATTAAATTGTGAATATTAATTTCATGTCCATGCTCTGTTCATGTAGATCGAATTATGTCTTTTGATTACAAAAATTGATCCATTTTCTTTTGGCTTCCTAGCATTAGAGTAGTTTGGAGTAGTTTGAATTAGTTTGGTGTAATTTGATATTTGTTCCTCGTCATTCGATCTCGTTCCAATCAATAGATTAACTCTAGAATCCATCTTAGCAATTTTTCTTTGCATTTACATAGGCAGTTTCTTTTCTAAGTCGTTCTGTAATTTTGACTTTAGCTTTGCAAGATTCATAGTTTACTTTAGTAGCTTCAATAGAATGTTGTATTTGAATATCAAATTCACCTCATCAATTTATGTTTTCAGAATATCATAATAACTTTTCCCTTTGTCAATTCATTTTGCTCTGCAGATTTTAAATAGCTTTTTGATAGTTAGAATTTGGTAGTTTGATCTGAACTTGAAGGTTGTTAAATTGGTTCTTATTTCCAATTGTATAGATGAGTGTGTGCTTTATTTCTTTTGGTCAAATGCTGCGTCGAGGAAGTAGATTTGATTTTCTAAAATTGATGGTAAAGTCTTGCTTTGTTTTTAGAGTTCTTTCCTTAGAGAAGTTGATCTCTTTATTTTCATTAATTCAACCTTGAAAATTTATGACTTGTGAGCCAGAACATGAGATTCAATTATTTGTAAAGATTAACCATTGATGCCTTTATATACATAGAGTAGACTAAAACTTAGGCACTCTTTTGCTTGGTTGATTTGTATTATGGAAGATCTATGGAACTCATGTTGTGAATATAAGGTTGATCGCTATTGTTGTAGAAACAAGTTTTCTCTTCAATGGTTGGATATATTTTGTTGTGGAAGTCAATTTCACTTATAGAATTGTTGCATGGTTGATTGAACTTTAGTGTAAGATTTATTTTACTAATTGCAATTTGATAGAAAACTAGATTAAAATCATAAGAATGATTAAGTTTGTGTTCATAAGATTTGCTTTTAATCATTAAAATATGTTTGGTCTTTATATGTTTGATAGATAATATATAGTTACTGTAGTCATTCTTTACTTTGCTTGTAAAACATTGAGTCAACATAAATAATTTTATTTGGATCATAGCCTTGAATTCATAAACTCTCAACTCAATGACATCTTGAACTTTTTAGGAAAACTATAGTCCTTAGTCTTTGGAATAGATTAGGCTCGGTAGGGTTTCCACCTTGTACATACAGTGTTGGAACCTCTAAGCTTACGAACCTCGGTTGATAATTTAATGTTGAATTAATTAGCATATAATTTTACCGACACTTACTGCACATTCTAGTAAGCACTGTAAGGGTCATATTTCCTGAGGGAATTGTGGATCGGTGAAGGGAAAATCCTTAATTGTGTTGTGTGGGGTAGTTCGAAGGAGTGCCATGGATGTGATAGCTAAGTGAGATTCTTGTAGAATTTCTAGATGAGCATTTGGAGTAGCATTGAGAGAGAAGGGGTTTTGGGATTGAAGAGAAAATCTTGTAGGTGTCCTTCGCCCCGGTGGCCTCATAGCCTGGCTCAAGGGTGGTATCAAAATTTAGTACCTACAATTGGGTGGAACGTTGATCCTACACAACCAGTTGCTTGGACCAGTTTCCCTTAAAGATAAGTATTTATTGTATGTTATGTTTATGCAATGGTTTATCTTTTTTTCCTTTCAATGATTATGCTTGTTTATTCCTAATATGTGTGTGTGTATAGAGTCTATTTCCACAATATTTACATTGATGAAACTGCACACACATTTTTTATTTATGAATTCGTAATATGGACCCTGGGGAGAAATTTAGAGGCCTGTAATTATTAAATACCTTCTTCCCTATATGTTCTGATGGATGCAAACGTGACAGAGTGCTCAGGGGATGTGGCATATAATGCAAGAAACCAAAATTTCTAGAGCGGAATAACAAAACATGAGATAACAGAGAGGGAAAATGTTGCAAAATAAGCCAATTGTATTGTGATCAACCAGAAAGCAATGTTCACTCACCTCTTTAGGTTGGGTGACCTTTCACTTGAGAAGATATCCACTTACAACAATTCTCAACAAAAAATCCATAGACTCCTAGCCCTTTAAATAGGCTTCCTATATCCAAAACCCTAACTACTTGTAGTCCCATAATTAATCAGGTACCAACTACTCAGTGGGCCTTAATTGAAAAATAGACCATTTTTATATTAATTATTATTCACTACCAATTAGTTCCCCTTATATAAAGAAAGATGGTTGCATACATTAGTTGACTAAATCCTAAAGAAAGGGGGTTATGGTAGTACCCTAACATGCCCTACTCCTTGAAAATAAATGTTGTTTTCAAGGCTGAAGGGGAGGAAATTGCTGCAAAAGATTTGTTGGTTCCCAATTGGCATCTTATGGTTGCATGTCTTTCCACTACATCATAACTTCTTTGATTGTGCATTGACACAATGGACATGCTTGCGTAGCTAATAAGTCTTTTGGATGGAGTCAAATGGAGCCCTCCTCATCAAGTTATGGTAACTTGGTTTGTACTTTACAATTTGTTCCCACGACCTTTTTGAGGTAGGACACATGAAAAACTGGATGAATCTTGGAATGATCAGGCATAGATAGTTTGTAGGCTAGTTGTCTATTGTGTTGTAGAATCTTGCAGGTCCCATAGAACTTTAAAGCTAGTTTTTGGTGGAGGTTGTTTTTTAGTGATGTTTATTTATAGGGTTGCAATAGAAGAAACACCCAATCACTTTTTGAAAATGAATGCTTTGAGCAATGTTGATCCACCTGTTGTTTCATTATGTTTTGATCTATAACCAAATTGTCCTTGAGTGTGTGTATAATATTTGCTCTAATGCGAAGTGTGTTGTCCACTACATGAACCTTGGAAGTGCCCAATAAATAGGAAACCACCGACAAGATATTTTGGCCATACATTGCTTTACATGGTGTTATTTTGGTAGCTCAATGATAAGTGGTACTACACCACCATTCTGCAAGAGGAAGCAATTGTTCCCATTGGTGCAACCTTTTCGATGTGAAGCATCTCAAATATGTTTCCAAGCACTTATTGACTTCTTTTATTTGACCATCTATTTATGGATGATAGGTAACTTGTGATGAGTTTCAACTAGGTACCCTAAAGTTTAAGTAATTCTTACCAAAAGTTGCTTGTGAATGTAGGGTCTCGATCGAATATGATGGAAGTTAGCATTCCATGTAACTTAAAAATCTGGTCCATGACGACTTGTGCCATGAGTGCTAGTGTAAAAGGGTGCGATAAGGCATAGAAATGAGCATATTTGGAAAGGAAATCAACTACAACCGTGATGATTGATTTATTGTTGGCTTTGGGAATCCCTACTATAAAATCCATAGAGATATCAATCCATATATCGGTTGGAATTGGAAGTGGTTGCAAACTCTTGGGGTCATCATTGTTTCTCCCTTATGTAGTTGACAAGTGTCACAAATCATGACAAAGTTGGGGATATCTATTTTCATGCCTTCCCAAAAGAATGAGCACATAATTAGTTCATGGGTTTTATGAAAGCCTGAGTGGCCTGATATGGGTGATGAATGTAACTCCTCTAATATTTTATGTTTTAAGGTTGAATTTGGTGCAAGGAAAATTTGCTCCTTATACCTCAAGGTATATTGGTTCCATGTATATGTAGTCGGAGGATTCAGGTCTTCCTAGAGCCTTTAGATTATTTTTTTGATGGTGTCATTCACCATCCATTCTTGATGTGCTTCCTCAAGCCACCCCAATACTGGTAAGGATAATTCAATGAGGGAGCTCTCCTCAAATCTCCTAGACAAAGCATCTGCCACCACATTGTCTCTAACCTTCTTATATATGATCTCATAATCATATCCTAACATCTTAGTAAACCACTTATGTCACTCCATTGATGACAACCATTTATCCAAAAAAAAATTAAACTATGATGGTCAGTCTTGATTTGGAAATTCCTTCCTATTAAATATGAGTGCCATGTCTCAACTATGTAAAGGATGGCCATCTTCTCTTTTTCATATGTGGATTTTCCCAAATTCCAATCACATAATTGCTTACTGGTTAAGGATAAAGGGTGTCCTTGCATCAATAGTACTGCAAGGTCTCTTCCTGATGCATTACGTTATAAGACAAAAGTGTTTGTGAAATTAGGAATTTCTAATACTGGAGTAGTGCACATGGAAACCTTTAAGGCTAAGAAGGCATGCTCAACTTCATCTCTCCAGACAAATAAATTATTTTTTAGCAAGGATGTTAAAGGAGTTGTAATTTTTCCATTTTTCACAAACTTTATGTAGTATCTAGTAGGTCCTAGGAACCCCCACAATATTTTGAGCGACTTGGGGAATGGCCAACCTTGCATAACCGCCACTTTCTTGGGATCCATCCATACTCCATTCTGACTTACAATATGACCAAAATATTCAACCTTGGTAACCCCAAAAGAACATTTAGAATATTTCACAGATAATTGGTGCTCCCTTAATAATTGAAAGGCACAGTTTCCATGCTCTAGGTGGCATTCCCATGTTGGGTTGTAGATCAAGATATCATCAAAGAAGACCAACACAAAATTTCATAGAAACTGTTAGAAGATCTTGTTCGTGAGGCATTGAAAATTGGATGGGGCATTGCAAAGGCCAAAATCTATTACTAAAAATTCATAATGTCCTACATGGGTATAGAAAGTTGTCCTAGGGATGTCTATTTCATTCATCTTGATTTGTTGGTATCGAGAATTGAGGTCTAGTTTTGTGAAAAACTTGGCTTGATGAAGCTCATCCAAAAGATCATCAGTGGCTAGGATAGGAGATTTATCCTTGATAATCAAGCTATTGAGAGACAAAAAACATGAACACATGGGCCAAGTACCCTCCTTTTTCAATACCATAACCACCGATGAGGAATAAGGGATAGCACCGGGGAAAATGATGCTTGCCTCTAATAGCTCCTAAATGATCTTCTGTATTTCATTCTTTTTCCCAAAATGGTGTCGTTAGGGGTGTACATTGGGGGGTTTAATGCTTGGAATTACTAGAATATCATGCTCATGCTCCCCAAGAGTTGGTGATAAACCAATGGGTGTGTCAGAAACATGTTGATGTTTAGAGAGAACCAAAAACAAGTCGAGGTGTGTCCACTTTTGGTTCGTGAGTGCCTTCAATTATTATGTCTACTGGGTGATCATGTGGGGATACATTCATTTGAAATAATTTATGTTAATTGCATTTATTCCCTTTGAAATATTTTTCACCACAATTATAGTAAATTCTGAGGCGTTGATATTCAACCATCACTTCTAGAGACAACTTTTGGATTCTTAATGGTGGTGGGTTGGAGGTGTTGGGAGTAGGATCCATGGGATACATAGTGTGAGTAGGAAATGAAGGTCTTTTGGTTTGGACGTTTATCACCATATTAGATTTTCTAGTTCAATCACAAACTTCCAACCATGTTGGGGGGCAATACATTATGACATTTCTTGATTTTCCTCTTTTAAGTCATGATGAAACATTCATGAAAGAAAGAATCAAAGAGGCCATTTGTGTGGATTGCCAATTGCTCAAAGTTTGTAATATAGTCCATAACTATGTCGCTCTAGCATAATTTGGTCAATCTACCTAGGTAGTGATTGTCATGTTCAAAATGATCATGAATGATCTTTACAAATTGTCTCCAAGGAACATAACAATGATAATATTTATGGTACCGTTCCCACCATTTCCAATTTTAATTTTAACTATAAGGCCCCAATTTTTAACATTTGGACAACACCCTTAATATCATGGAGAGAAAAATAGTGTTTCATTTGGGTAACCCAACCCAAGGGGTCTAAGCCATCAAATTTGCACATGTTGACCTTTGGGAATCAATGCCATTAAGTGTTATCCTCAAAGGATGGAGGCTAGGTTTTTGGAAAGAGAGTGTGAGATCCATGTTATTCATTTAAAAATTCTTTACTAGTTGGATCCTCTTTTAAGGTACTAGCCCCATGTGTTGAGTGATGACATCAATTAAGTGTTTCTAGTTAGCCATATTGATGTTGATTTAAGCTATATTGATGTTGACCTAAGCCATATTGTACGGTTAATATAGTCAACTAATTGGTGCAATTTCGTGATCGTTGATACCATATCCTTAGTGTCTCTGGGTGGATCATTGTGTTGGTCCTCGATGTTTGGTCGGTTGCAGGTGTGGACCAGGGAAATTTTTAAGAACCCCCCTAAATTTCTATGTATAATAAATGGGTGAATCCACATGATATATATAGGAAAATATGAAGGCTATTTTATCAATGTTATATTATGTACATATGATTTTTTGGCGAATCTCTTATTGAATTGTATAATCTTGTAAAATCTTGATAAATCTTTCACTAAATTATAAAACCTTTAAAATCTTGGTGAATCTTTCACTAAATTATAATACCTTGTAAAGCCTCGGTGAATCTTTTACTAAATTATAAAATCTTGTGAAGTCTTGGTGAATTTTTTGATACAGTACAAAACCATATATAGTAATAGGAAAACATATACAAAAATTACTAAATAGGACATAGATCTTAATAAACCATCACATAACAAGCTCTCTTTTGGTGGTAATTTTGTACCTCACTCATCACAATACATAGAAATTCACCACACTCTAGGAATATTCTCGGAAAACAACAATGGAATTTTTCATCACCGTGACAAATAGAATCAATGTTAATATGATGGCCCACCAACACCTCGATCCTCATTTAGCTCTCCATGGTATTACAAGGGCCCATCAAAACCTCATGTATCACACACCTCACCAAATTAGAGGGTTAAAAACTCTAAATATGTATTATTTATTTCAATGCACTTGGAACTATTCTAAAAAGTAATTGCCACTCTATATGGAATGAAAATGTGTGTTCCAAGTTGGTCAACAAATGTTTATTAAACCAAATATTATCCACATGCTTCCAAATCTAATTAAAACCCAACCGTAGTATGCAGGATATATTTCCATGCAAAAATAAAAAATACAGGTCGCTGAGAATGTGGTGATGTCAATACATTGGTTCAAGTCTTTAAATCCATGAGAGGAAGGTTACAAAACTATGACAGAGCTAGTGGAAGAGTAATAAGGTAGATTGGATTGAATCTGGGATTTCTTTTACAAACACAATAAATAGAGTAAACAAATTTCTAGGATTCAATCAAAGATTGCATTCCTAGATTCAAATGGGTCGCTATAAGACCTGACAGTAAATATCAATTTCCCTTCTCATGTGGACATTAAGCAACTTGCAAAAATAGATTCAACCCATAAAACCTGGACGAATGTAACTTTGACCTCGATTTCCACGATCAATAGAAGGAAAAAGATCCCCTAGCAACTGCCATTCCTGGAAATCCGGGGCGAATGGGAGCTTCCTAGTGATCTTTGTGGGCGAACAGAGGTTTAAATACATTTTTAGAGGGGTGAAATTGTTTTATCTTGGCTCCCCTTTTTAAATCCGATGGGGCTAAACTCCTATACATTAAAAATAAATAAATAAAATGTTGGCTAATCATACCTACTGAGTGTTTAATAAAAAAATAGCCCATTGAAAATTGCCAGTGGAAAAAGAGGAGCTTTTTAGACGTACCACTAAATGTGGTATTGTTGGGTCCACACAAAAAGGAATATTAGAGATGTATACCAAAACAATCAACACGATGCATGGATACTTTTGAGATAGGTCTCCAACAATGGTTTTGTTGGATATGTTGAAGGGAGTATTACTACACTGACAAAATTTCCAAATTCCTTCTAAATGCAAAGATGCAGAAATTTCATTGGTTGGTCTCAGAGAATAGGGTTTATAGGGTCTTGAGGACAAGGGATTGTTATGTGCTATAGCTCTCTAATATACTTGCAAGTTCCAACAATAATACTCGACCCATTTTCATAGGGTGCTAAATAAGGAGGCTCAATTGTGCCCTTAGGTGTACTGCTCAACTACCGAGGTACTAGAGAATAATCTACTCGAGTGTAGTGCTTAGTGACACTATAGAATCAAGACAATCAATAAGATCATCTATAGTTGGTTTCAAGTTTCCTAGTGGAATTCCAATATAGTTGATGGTACGTGGAAGTGGGATTCCAAAAGAGTACTACTTGAAGGGGTACCAAAAGAGTTGACAAGAGTGTCCAACAAATGTGACTTAGTACCACTTGTATTCTTTACATGTATGCTTCCCCAACCACGGTTTTACCCATTGAATGACATATCTCTATTTTATTTAAAAACGTTGAAACACATCTCTAGCGTAACAAAAAATGAAAATTCTAGAGGTGTGCAAGCTCAAGAAAGTGCTATGATACCACTTGTAGTGTTACTAACCCTTAAATTTAGAATAACATGGGATATATAGATATTTATAATGCAAGAAACCAAAATTTATAGAGTAGAATAACCAAACACGTGACAACATAGAGGAGAAATGTTGCAGAATAAACCCTTTGTATAATGGTAGTCAATCAGAAAGCACTATTCACTTGCCTCTTAAGGTTGGGCAATTTTTCACTTGATCAGAGCTTCAATACAATAATACTTGAAAAAAAAATCCATAACATCCTAGATCTTTAAATAGGATTCCTATATCCAAAACCCTAATTACTTATGGTCTCATAATTAATTGTGTAACAACTACCTAGTGGGTCTTAATTAACAAAGACACCATTTTTACATTAATTATTATTCACTACTAACTAGTTGGCCTTATTCAAAGGAAGATAGTTGCATACATTAGTCTACTAACTCCTAAAGTAGGGGGTTAGGGTAGGACCCTAAAATATACAAAGAAGTATCTCAAGAAAGAGCAATCATCCACCTCCTCCTCATATGATCTGCTAAGATTTCCTCATGAACCCTAGTGTGCCACTGAGGGATCACTCCAAAGAATGAATGCACATGAATGTGTGTGATGTGATGTGTTGTTTGGAAAGAATATCCTTCCTCTATTTATATGAAGTAAGGGAGGCCAACAATATAACATAGGTCAGCCTAAGGCTTACAAGCAAGCCTACTAGACATAAGTAAGTCACATATAAGTGAAGTAATCCTCTCCTAGAGTACAAGTGTCATGCAAAATAGTGACCCAAGGTGATGTATCTATGCAAGGAAAGTCCACACCACTCCATCCCAAACCTCCACAGACTCCATCCATCCTCTAATGCCAAGTAATCCATTGGAGAAGCTACCCCCTACAAGAACATAGTCGAAGCTCCAAGCTTCCCCGAGCCATCTAAAATCCTTCGAACAAGAAACCATGTAGGGCTTGTATCCTTCCTCCTCATTGCACAATGCTCCTCATATCTTGTAGGGTATTCTTCCATAAGGTGAATCCTCCATGTGGTCATCATGTAGGACGTCCACCATCCAAGTAAGAGTCTCCAATGCGTTGGGGAAGAACATCAAGCCAATGATCATCTTAGGCTTGGCATCCACTAAACAAGATATCACAAGTGTGCATATCCATCACAGACCATATCTCATGCTACAATCCATCTCAAACCATCCAGGGGATGACCATACATCATGTACCCCAAATATCATGAAGCACCCCAAACATGGTGTAAATAATTTCATAGTAACCTGAAAGTCTAACGTAGAAATCTTCATTCAATCACTTTAAGAGTAAACATGCTTTTTCCATCATCTTTGTCAATTCTTGAATATTTTCCTTGGACCATTTATGCATATTCTTAGTCATACCTATGTTTGCTTCATCAATTATAAAGAGGTTTGTATGAAGGTGTTTTGGAGACTCCAATTTCAACACAATACCCCATTTAAACTCATTGTTTGCTTCTCTAATTCAAAATTATTTCACGTGAAGGTGTTTGTGAGCTTATAGTTATGAAGATTACCTCTCCATTAAGATCTTGATAGTTCTTCATCATGACTAGGACATGTCATCGTTTTGATGGTTAATATTTTTTAAATAATACCCATGTGTAGTACTATTATTTTCAAAACATCATTCCCAAATCACCGATAGATGTCAAATTTATCAAAATGCATACTTTGAATGGGATAAATGTTGTAATGGAGGATTATTGGAATGTCCTTTCCTTTCCCCCTAGTCAAAACCTAAGGGGTGATGGTAGTGTATTCTTAAGTCATTAAGGTTATATATATAGGGGACGAGTTGTATGAAATCACATGCCTCTTTTTCCATATCTCACATGTTATAGTTAGTAGGATTAATGGATTTCTTATTATAAATGAGGGGGTAATCCCTCCAAACATCAAGATAAATGATTTACATTATATTTGAAAGTGTTTTCATCTTGAATAGGGCTTGGTTATTTATTTGTTTATGTTTTTGAATTTTTTTCTATATTATGCAAATATCAATGAATGTTATTGGTAGACTCATCACATATCTATTATTTTTAGGATATTTAGGATATTTCCAGTTCATCCCCTTGTGTTCCGAGTTTTATTACACACACACGCGCGCGCACACACACACACACACACACACACACACACACATATTAGTTACAAAAAGATTCATCAATTCAAATTTCTTACAACTAGTTTGTACCTCGTATTATACAACATTCCTCCTTGGGTTTTTGAACACCATCTTTTTAGATCTATTAAACATCTTTTACTCCTATCTTAGCAATTCTATTTTTATACCTTGTCAAATCATATAACCATTACTTGTTGGCATCACTATGTTTCCTTTTGAATGCCATTGTTTTGCATGAGAATTCCCTAATGTGCAACATCACCACATGCCACTACATACATGGCATGTTAGTACACATTTGCAAAAATACTTGGCATATTGTTGTGTGAGGCTTACTACATGTTTATATCAGTAGGATACAATCATATCTTGAGTTTGCACCACTAGTTGTTGCATGTCACTTGTTTCTTATCATGCACTACATTTTACCATGTACTGCACATTATGTTGTATGCTCCACTTTGTTGCACAATCTAGCCTTGAATTACATAACTCAAGATTAATGTCACAATGGAATAAATGAATTTTTGCGTTTATTATTTGAGTTCACTGATACGAACCGTTACACCAAAACCTTGAGATGTTAGTGAAGGCTGCCCACCAGGACCTTAACATCCCACCACGCTCCGCAGTCCAAACTCTGGGATGGATGTGCGCCTGTACGATGGTGTCCCCTTTGCGCCGTACGATCCCCGGGCGAACATTGCAATGCCGGCGTTGCCACCCGCTCTGTGACTTGAACCTGGGTGGAGGCTCCGATATTGTTAGTATATTGTTGTTGGACGCATATGCTTTGTAAGTCATCCCATAGTATTTGTTGATCAATAGTTTATGTTATTGTTGTTGGCGCATATGCTTTGTAAGTTGCCCATAGTATTGTGGATCTATAGTTTGTAGTGGCCCATGGTTTTGACCCATATTATTGGTGCCTAGACTTAGTATATAAGTGTGTGTTGAGACCTATGAAGGACGGTGAAGTTATTTGTATTGAGCTTGCTCATAGGAGGTTGCCCCCTCGAAGTGGCCTGTGATCAATATAAAAGTGATTCTGAGTTCTGTCATTTCTACTATTTCGCATATTTTTATTAATTAATTGTTGCGGGTGCATCACATCTGGTATCAGAGCACTTTCTTGGGCTCGCTGGGTGAAATTTCTGCCAAATTTTTTTTTCGCATCTGTTGTAGGTTCGGATTTGGGAATAATCCCTATCCGCTTAACTGTGGGAAGTACTTGGGCATAAGCCCTAAAACTTATTGTGAGGAGTAACACAGGAACCCCAAAGTAGCTGACCCATTGAGAGGACCTGCCAGCAAAAAGGGCAACGAGCCCTACCTGATTGACTAGTTCCCACCTATGAGGTAAACCAAGAGCTGTCGTTTGTGGCAAAGTGGTTATCAGTTTTACCTGAGCCGTGGAGTGAGAGGTACTGCCCCAATACGCAAGCCATCAGACAACATTGGTGGCTGAGTGAAACCATTGAACTGTTAGGAAGCTGCACATACCTAGGGTCCATATCTATTTTCAGCTAAACTATTGTCGATCATTGTTGCGCCGTTTTAGATCCAGTTGTTCAGATCCATTTTGCAAGCCGTTCCAGATCCAGCCATTTTCAATCCATTCGGTGCCGTTTCAGATCCCTTCCGAGCCGTAGCCGCTCCAGATTTTTTTTTTGGTTGACTGGGTAGGAAAATAAAAACAGAAACTACTTCAGTAAAGGAAATGAAAGAACTCAGAATCACTTTTATATTGATCACAGGCCACTTCGAGGGGGAAACCTCCTATGAGCAAGCTCAATACAAATAACTTCACCGTCCTTCATAGGTCTCAACACACACTTATATACTAAGTCTAGGCGCCAATACTATGGGTCAAAACCATGGGCCACTACAAACTATGGATCCACAATACTACGGGCGACTTACAAAGCATATGCACCAACAACAATAACATAAACTATTGATCAACAAATACTACGGGATGACTTACAAAGCATATGCGTCCAACAATAATATACTAACAAAGTAAAGACATGGGTTCCTAACATCCCCTCCCCCTTAAAAAAAGCTTTGTCCTCAAAGCTTTAGATGTGGAAATTGTTGTTGAATCTGAAGGAGTGGTTCCCATGTAGCATCCTCTGGTTGCATGCTGTGCCACTGAATTAAGACCTCTGTGATAGAGCGAGAGCGAATCTGACGAGTGGGTCGATTGAGGATGGCCTCCGGCTCCAAAAGGATGGATCCTTCATTATCCAGTTCGGGTAAAATCGTTTGTCCACTGATGTTGGTGCCAAGAACTTTCTTCAGACAAGAGACATGAAAGACTGGATGAATGCGGGAAGAAGGAGGAAGTTCCAACTTATAAGCAATGGACCCAATCTTCTGAAGAATCCGATATGGCCCATAGAACTTTGGAGCGAGCTTATGACACCCTTTGAGTTTCAGGGAAGATTGCTTGTACGGCTGGAGACGAAGAAAAACCATATCGCCGACTTGAAAAGTGCGCTCAGAACGATGCTGATCAGCGTGTTGCTTCATGTGATTTCTTGCCATGTGAAGATTGTCCCGCAAAATGCTAAGAATCTGATCACGGTTTCGAAGGACCGTGTCAACTTCCTGAACTGGTGAACTGGTGGGGGTGTATGGAAGAAGAACTGGAGGTGCCTGACCATAGACTGCTTCATATGGGGTCATTTTAGAGGCAGTGTGGTGAGAGGTATTGTACCACCATTCAGCGAGAGGGAGCCACTTTGCCCACTGATGTTGTTGTTTAGAGGTGAAGCAACGAAGATAAGTTTCCAAGCATTTATTGATAATTTCAGTCTGACCATCTGTTTGTGGGTGATATCCTGAACTCATCTTCAGTTTGGTGCCAGTGTGGCGAAATAGTTCAGTCCAAAAATGATTGGTGAAAGTCGCATCACGATCCGAGATAATGGAAGAAGGATGCCATGAAGATGAAAGATCTGGTCCAGGAAAATTTGAGCGATTGAAGAGGCTGTATAGGGATGGCTGAGAGCACAAAAATGACTATATTTGGAGAGGCGATCAACCACAATGAGAATCACTGTCTTCCCGCCAGATTTAGGGAGCCCTTCAATGAAATCCATAGAAATATCTGTCCAAATCCGTGTAGGTATGGGCAAGGGTTCGAGCAATCCTGGAAGGAGTGTTGTTTCACCCTTATTGCGCTGGAAGGTATCACATTCGGCCACCATCTGTTGAATTTTCCTTTTCATGCCCTGCCAAAAGAAGTTACGTCGTGCCCGTTCATACATTTTGAGGAACCCAGAGTGCCCTGCCGATGGAGAAGCATGGAGTTCATAGAAGACAGCCTGTTGAAGATCTGTGCTCTGGGGAAGCACCAGACGACCCTTGTATCTCAGAGAAGCACCATCCCAAGAGTAATGTGGTACATCAAAAGGGTTGTTGGTCAAGCGTTGGATGATTTGAGATAAGGAAGAGTCATTGACATAACCCTGTTGAACAGATTGCAACCAATTTGGAACAGGCATAGAAATAGCTGAAAGAGAACCTTGGGCATCAAATGTGCGAGAAAGAGCATCTGCCACAATATTGTCTTTACCCTTCTTGTAAGTGATCTCATAGTCATAACCCATGAGTTTGCTAACCCATTTCTGTTGTGCCGAGGAGGAGACACGTTGTTCCAAGAAATATTTCAGACTCTGGTAATCAGTCTTGATGCAGAAATGATTCCCTAATAGGTATGGGCGCCACTTCTGTACTGCATGCAAAATAGCCATCATTTCCTTCTCATAGGTAGAGGCAGCTAAATTCTTACCTGAAAGGGCTTTGCTGGTGAATGCAATGGGGTTTTCATCTTGAAGGAGAACAGCACCAAGTCCATTGCCGCAAGCATCACTCTCAATAGTGAAGGGTTTGGAAAAATCGGGCATAGCTAGAATAGGTGTAGTACACATAGCTTGTTTTAGTTTGTCAAATGCACACTGAGCAGCATGTGTCCATGTAAAAGAATCCTTTTTCAATAGAGCAGTTAATGGAGCTGCAATCTTCCCATAATCCTTGACAAACTTGCGGTAGTAGCCAGTCAACTCCAAAAAACCATGAAGGCTCTTGAGTGTCTGAAGATGTGGCCAATTGTTCATGGAATCGATTTTGGCAGGATCCACGCGAACCCCTTGTGCTGAGATAATGTGCCCAAGATACTCAACTTCCTTCTGTCCAAAAACACATTTAGATTGCTTGGCATGGAGATGATGGTCAGAGAAAAGTTGCATGACAAGATCCAGATGCTGGAGATGTTCATCCCATGTTTTACTGTAGATGAGGATATCATCAAAGAATACCAGAATGAATTTCCGCAAGTAGGGTCGAAATATTTTATTCATTAATGCCTGGAATGTGGAAGGAGCATTGGTGAGGCCAAAGGGCATGACCAAAAACTCATAATGGCCATCATGTGTGCAGAAAGCTGTTTTAGGGATATCATCCTCATGAACCCGAATTTGATGATACCTAGAACGAAGATCCAACTTGGAGAAAAAGTGAGCCCCATGAAGCTCATCAACTCATCAACAACAGGAATTGGAAACTTATCCTTGATGGTGAGGTGATTAAGTGCTCGGAAGTCAATGCAGAGGTTCCATGACCCATCTTTTTTGCGGACAAGAATAACTGGTGAAATGGGTAGTGATAGGGCTTGATGTTGGGAGGAACGCTGCCAGGAAGGAGCTGAATACGATGGTCTTCTGGCCTGGAAGGTGGCAATCCCACTGGTTTAGCAAAAACACCTGTATATCGATCCAGAATTTGTTGTAGATCCAAAGGAGTAGTGGAGACCGCTGAAGGTTGCATCTGAATGGAATGGAGCTGAGCGATGACACCATGTGAATTCTTCTTGAGGAGTTTTTCCATGCGATGTGAACTAATGTTGCTGAGAGAACCTGGTTGTAATCCTGTCAAGGTGTGTTTTTGGCCATTGAGGGAAAACTGCATCCAAAGTTTAGCAAAATCCCATAAGATAGGGCCAAGTGTGCATAGCCATTGAGCGCCCAAAACCACATCACATCCGCCTAAGGTCAAGGCAAACATGTCAGAGTGCAAGGTATAATCTCCCATAGAGATACGCACATTTCGACACTTCCCTTTGCAAGGTAAGGTGCCCCCATTGGCAACCATGACTTCAAAGTTGGAGCAAGGATGGATAAAACAATCAGCTTGTTTGGCGATCCGAGGGTCAATGAAATTATGAGTGCTACTAGAATCAATGACTATTGTAAGAGGAAGCTTCTTGAAGCAACCCCTGACCTGCATTGTTTGGGGGGTGGTGATTCCAGCTAAAGCATGGAGAGATATCTCTGGCTGGTCATCCTGAGACGGAGGGTCAATAGGCGGTTCCTAAATGTCGAACGGAGCATCCAGTGTTTCTGGATCTTCGTCACCAATTTCAGAGGCAGGCGGAGAATCCACATCCAAGAGATAGAGCTTTTGCTGAACACATCTATGTCCCCGAGTGAATTTCTCATCACAATGATAGCAAAGCCCCTTTTCTCTGCGTGCTTGCATCTCTGTTTCAGACAAACGCTTGATAGAAGTTGGTCGAGGAGCTTGCGGTATAGGTGGTCGTTGAGAACCCATATTTCAGAAGGGAACAAAAGTGGGCTTGGAGCGTTGTTGGGCTGCAATCTTGTCTTCTGCCAACTTAGCCAACCCTAGGGCTTCCATCATTGTGTTGGGACAGAACATTTTGACCTCAGAGCGGATGGCATCCTTTAGACCAATGATAAAACAACTCAGGTAAAAGTCATCAGACAATCCTTCAGTGTGGTTGGCTAGATTCTCAAATTCGGTTTGATACTCTCTCACAGTGCCAATTTGGCGAAGTTTAGTGAGGGCTCCTGTGAAGTCATCAAAAGCACTAGGACCAAATCGTTGCAAAAGGAGCTGGCAAAAGTCTTGCCATTTGGGCTTTGGATGAGCCTTGATCTACCAACGGTACCATTGAAGAGCTTCCTGTTCCAAATGAAAGGATGCCAGCGGAACTTTGTTGACATCAAAAGTATTATCCAGACTGAAATACTGTTCTGCACGATAGATCCATCCAGTTGGATCAGTACCATTGAAGTGAGGAAAATCAAGCTTCGGACCATGGAAATTGCTGGAAGAAGAGAACCCATTGTCTGATGAAGACTCGGACTGTCGTTTGTTGTTCATAGCTGAATGTTTAAGATGGAGGCCGAGAAATTTTTCATCCAGATCTTGGATTTTGGCTTGGATGGCTGCAAGTGCGTCCTCCATGGTTTTTGCTCCTGCACGGGTGACAACCATAACCAGGAGTTTTTTTTTTTTTTGACTGGAGCGGCTACAGCTCGGAAGGGATCTGAAACGGCGCCGAATGGATTGAAAATGGATGGATCTGGAACGGCTTGCAAAATGGATCTGAACGACTGGATCTAAAACGGCGCAGCAATGATCGACAACAGTTTAGCTGAAAATAGATATGGACCCTAGGTATGTGTGGATTCCTAACAGTTCAAGGGTTTCAATCGGCCACCAATGCTGTCTGACGGCTTGCGTATTGGGGCAGTACCCCTCACTCCATGGCTCAGGTAAAACTAATAACTTTCTTGCCACAAATGACAGCTCTTGGTTTACCTCACGGGTGGGAACTAGTCAATCAGGTAGGGGTCGTTGCCCTTTTCGTTGGCAGGTCCTCTCAATGGGCCAGCTACTTCGGGGTTCCTGTGGTACTCCTCACAATGAGTTTTAGGGCTTATTCCCAAGTACTTCCCACAGTTAAGCGGATAGGGATTATTCCCAAATCCAAACCTGCAACAGATGCGAAAAAGAATTTTGGCAGAAATTTCACCCAGCGAGCCCAAGAAAGTGCTATGATACCAGATGATACGAACCGTTACACCAAAACCTCGAGATGTTAGTGAAGGCCACCCACCAGGACCTTAACATCCCACCACACTCCGCAGTCCAGACTCTGGGCTGGATGTGCTCCCGTACGGTGGTGTCCCCTTTGTGCCGTACGAGCCCCGGGCGAACACTGCAATGCCGGCGTTGCCACCCGTTCTGTGACTTGAACCTGGGTGGAGGCTCTGATACCAGATGTGATGCACCTGCAACAATTAATTAATAAAAATATGTGAAATAGTAGAAATGACAGAACTCAGAATTACTTTTATATTGATCACAGGCCACTTCGAGGGGGCAACCTCCTATGAGCAATCTTAATACAAATAACTTCACGGTGCCTTCATAGGTCTCAACACACACTTATATACTAAGTCTAGGCGCCAATACTATGGGTCAAAACCATGGGCCACTACAAACTATGGATCAACAATACTATGGGCGACTTACAAAGCATATGCGCCAACAACAATAACATAAACTATTGATCAACAAATACTACGGGACGACTTACAAAGAATATGTGTCCAACAACAATATACTAACAAAGTAAAGACATGGGTTCCTAACATTCACTCTTGCAATGCATTTGAGGGTTCTCTTTGCAATTGAAATATTTTTGGAGGATTCACTAAATCCATTTAAGGAAAGGTTTCAAAATTACACCTAAAATACAAGTAACAGGATTTTGATCTCAATAAAAGAGGTGACTTGCAATGGCTAGCACATAGTCTTGGAGAGGTTGTCACTTCCAAATAATCTTGCTTTGTAGTGCTCATCCATTAATTCTATTCATTTGCTGGTAATAGCCTTCTTGTGTATGATTTAGTTTTCTCCATGCATTTTAGAAAATTTGGATTTAACAAGGGTTTTAACGAGGACTAGAGAGTGCATGTCACCTCTTAATTCATTCCTTCAATTTTTTAGGTTTATGCACCTACAGTTATGGAAACCACCTTTGGTGAAAATTGTTTCTTATGAATCAAATGTCCCATAAATTCCCCCCAAAAAAGAGAAGTATACATAATGTATCAGTAAAGACTAATGACCAAACCACCATAAATCCCTTGGATAATAACTAATATTTATTCTTATTCTTATTTGGAAAAAAGAAATTGTTTTTGCTCAAATCATCCAAGGGCAATTTTTATGAAGTCATGAGAATTATTATTTAGTGCTTCAGTTAAACTAAAAATATTAAAAAACATGTGCGTTTTTTGAAGTTGGGTTAGCTCAATAAGTTTGAAGTGATTGTTTCAAGGCCAAATGCCAACATACCATAAGTTCAAATCCCAGGGAGTCTTATTGGCTCTTGCAGTTGAGTGTTTGACCCACCTCCATCCAAAAAGTCTGAAGAAGAAAAGAGAGTGCCCTACAAATAAAAGAAAAACATGACATACTTTTGAAACTATAATTAATTATTTTCACCTTCAGTTTTTTTTAAAATATAAGTTATTGTTTTTATGTTGGTTGAGTGATGTGAATTAGAAACAGGAGGTTACAGGATGAAGTCTCCTGATTAGTTGCCACTGAATGTTGTAGACCTAACTTAATATCCTTATATCATCCCCAAAATCACAGAAAATACTAAGATGATTTCTGTTTAAAAGATGTTGAGATATATGAAATTATTTTATTATGATATTTTTATTGAATTGAATTTAATTGATTTTAATGAAGTTTATGTTGAGATATATGAAATTATTTTTTATTATGATATTTTTAGTTAATTGATTTGAATGAAGTTAATTATTTTTTAAAATCGATGATTATGAACATAAACCAATAATATCGATTATCATCTTATAATAACGCGCGATGGCAATAGTTTGATTTTAATTTTTGACTAAGTTACCTTTTCGTTGTTTTCAAACATCTTTTCAATGTCTGACAATTCTGGAAAAACCATTACAATTGATTTATCTCAATTTATACTCGACCATTTTGATAGAGTATCTTATCTTTTCCCCAATTATAACCACAACTTAAAGAACGCCACTTTTCCAAACTTTTCACAGTTACCTATGAACTTCTCTTAATATATCCCTGTCTTAAAACACCCATGTTTCCATGTCACGTGAACTTCACCTTAGTTCAGACATAACAAAACAAAAGTTGATACAATTCTGTCTTAAACTGATCCAGGGGCATCCAGGATGGCCCTCATCTTTGTACAATCTTGGTGACAACATCTTCCTAGCGAGCATATCGTTCTTCCATTCAACATTGGGGCTAGCCCTGGTCTAGGTTATAGATCCATCCTTCCTGTGTGGGGATTCCTAGTTGTAAAAAAAAAAAAGTCTTCCTTAATGGTTATTTATGAACTTCTTGTCTTATTTATATGTCTCATCTCAAAACAAAACCGTGTATTTACCTCTGTTCAGAGGTAAAAAAACTATTTGATTCCTTATTACTGAAAATGGCCCATCTCAAAACAACACTACCATCTTCACCATTGCATAGACCTAAAACTATTTTCAAAATTGTCTAGACCTAAAATTCATATTAATAGTAGGCAAATAAGGAACTGCAAGCACTCCACCCGAGCCTTGAAAAAAACAGAATTTAATGTGCAATTCAAGGAAAAACAACTATTGTTGCATGGCACCACCAAAAGAAAGGAGCCAAATCGCATCCTTTGAAGAGAGCACTCCCACATGTCCTTTAACTCTGCTTCAAGAGATGATGATGTTTGCTTGTATCGAAGAAGAGATCGTTCACTACTTGATCAACACTTCCAAAATTTTGAAGGGCTGCCACATGAACATTCTGATCCTGGCACAGAAAGCTGGAAATGCAAACAAGTTAAATATTTAAAATTTTAACTCCTAACTAGGCAGAAAAATCATAACAATGTTTTATGTCAAAACATGGCATCCTTCATGCATTCTCTCACAATAGCCTCTATTCTGAATAAATCTAGAATACAAGTTATTTTAATTACAATGTACCATCCCAGTTTAGAAAAGCATAAGTGCACTTCCTATGTTGGAATCTAAATTATATGACACAAAGACATGGGACATGGAGAGTCGAGATGTGGAAATACGAGTATCCAACAGTGGACACATCGACCCCATAAACAAGACATAGAGACATGTTATATATATATATATTATTACAAATACAAAAATGAAATATTGACATAAAGATCTTGTTTTTAGAAATTAGAGCATTTACAAAACACTTGGAATCCCTTCAACATGGGACACATTGACCCAAGAAACAGGACATGGGACATGCTATATATATATATATATATATATATATATATTACAAATACAAAAATGAAATATTGACATGAAGACCTATTTTTTAGCAACTAGAGCATTTACAAAACATTTGGAATCCCTTAAAATCTTGACTTTACTCTTCACCTGCACAATGAATCATGAGATCTCTTTCTCTATAGCTAAAAGTGAGAAAACAAAACAAAAAAGGATTTTTAGAGTGGGAGATATCTAGGGGACATGTCTGATATGTTTTTGACACATGTCCTATTTTAGGACATGTGTCAAACATGTGTATGTGGAGAACGTGTCCTAGCATGTCTGTGTCCGATATATAGGATATGGACATGGGGCACTAGTTGGACGTGTCATGTTTCCTGGGTTGGAATATAATATAAAAGAGAGAATCTAGGACTTGCTTATTTCCTAAGCCTTAGATCTATCTGGTGGTCAACAATAAACAATGTTGATCTCTTGGTTGTAAAATCCTTGGTGCCCTTCTCTCACGTGGAACAAAAAATACAACGAAAGATTTGTGGTTTGTAAGTCACTTAAGTAGAAAGATTGGACAAAACTCAAGGGGTTTAGTTCTCAAACATTGAAAAGCGAAATATGAAAACTAGATAAAGTTGAGAAAGCTTCGCATTTAAAATGCTACTATTCCTTGTTGTGAATGACTGGTGGAAAAAATAGGCTTTGAGCCAGATAGGAAGGCATTTGCCACTTAGTTCTATGACACAATCAAAGAATATCAATAAATATGAATTATGTTTTGGAAATGATGATTGTCAAGTACTATGGATTGCAAGAGTTGAATGGCTAAGCCAAAAAATAAATTGTCACAAACAACTCCAAAAAGAAATGTGAATCCTTCACCAAAGTTAAAAATATCCTGTTTGCTCTTTGTTTTTTATTTTAATTTTTATTGGATATGTGTTTTATTTGATTATATAAACAAATACATTTTTTTGTTTTTACCATAAGGATTAGTGAGTAGATAAAGTGACCTAGGTTAGGTTTGGAATCAAGCACTGTATCCCTAAAGTATATGTAACAATTTGCAAGTTATATATATTAGGTTGAGATGTCCCTACCATTTGGGTACCTACTTTTTTAACCAAAATATTTTGGGTCAACATGTTACTACATGATTTGAATTTGGGTGGTGAGGTTAACAAACAATTTTCTCCAACATATATGTTATGATCTATGACTAAATTATGCATAGTTGTAACAATTAGTATTTAGTCTTAAGGATGACAAAAGGATGGGCTTTGATCCACTTATGTGTGGATGAGAATGCAATTCAAACCCCACATGTTCAACCACTACCATTGAATGTCCCCATGGAAATATTAGGGTTCGAACGCCCTCGTGGGAATTGAACCTTAGTCATCAATGAAAAACTCATCATTCCTCATTAATGGATCTAACCCGATTAGGCATAAATAAGTACAATATTTTTTTATGTCAATATCGTAGGGTGTCCAAAGGGCCTTCCCTCTATGGGAAAGTGTGGGGAGTAGCAACCCCTTGGGTAGTAATTAGGTAGAGGGTTGGCATCAATGGTTCCCTAAGCACTAACACATTGTGAGTTCGAGGGCTTGTCCCCAAACTAAAAAAAAGTCTACTTTTGTGTTTTTTTGCTTTGTTTCACCCAATGGTTTAGATGCATTATGAGTTAATTGTTATAAAAATAGGATTGCAAAGCAATAAACAATAAACAAGATGCAAATACAATCACACAAACATATTACAAGAGAGACACCAATATATCGTGGTTCACCCAAGATGGGCTATGTCCACATTGAAATTGCTAGTCCTTATTATTATACCATCCAGCAAATGAAGGGATGCAACCTGCAACACATCTGTTGCACTTCCTCTTCATTGTCTCATAGTCTCTCTTTACGATCTCAAAGATCTTTAAAATGCATAATACCTAATACATAAACCCTAGCCAAATTACAATGTCTTTTTTATAAAGGGGAATACCATGAAAAAATACCACGGGTTACCCAAAACCATGGGCTTGTAAAACAACCCCAAAAATTTCCTTCGGGGGATTTTCCCCCAAACCCCCTTTCTCAGGGGCACTGCCCCCGAACCCTAATGGAGGGAGGATTAACCCCCCCTGCTGGGGTGAGTGTACAGTCCACTTGCATATCATATAAAACTGGGGTACAAACAAGGCTGAATAATAATATCTCTGAATTTAAGAGATCAGGCTCCACAACCAACAATCTCCCACTTGGAGACTGATCACAACAACTCCACCGCTGTTGCACTTGTGGGACCTTGGACTTGGAAAATTTCTCATCTTCAACTTCACACTAGAAGGCCAACTGAAATCGAGCAGGGACTCATTTTCTCTTTGGTCACTACCTTTGTGAACATATCTGCAGGATTCTAGTATGTATCTTTTCAAGCTTCAACAGTTCATCTTCCAGAACATAGAGTATGAAATGGTACTTGAGATGTATATGTTTAGTCCTGGTGTTAACACCTAAAAAGTGCTCACTAGCTCATTCCCTTACTCACATGACCCATTTGTCCACTTTTCCACCATCTGAGCCTCTGAAACCAACAAAAGGTCACCAAAAGACCTTAGTACACCCCTTTTTCCATTAAAAAAGATTATTTTTCCAAGAAAATCATAAAAAACCCTCAAAAAGGGTCCAAATTCCCAAAAATATTAAAAAGGGAATTAAAATATTATTTTTATTCAAAAAAGGAAAAAGGAGGGAAAAGTACCTAAACCATGTTGGTCAATGGAAACCAAATGGTATTGACCAACATGGTTTAGGTACTTTTCCCTCCTTTTTCCTTTTTTGAATAAAAATAATATTTTAATTCCCTTTTTAATATTTTTGGGAATTTGGACCCTTTTTGAGGGTTTTTTATGATTTTCTTGGAAAAATAATCTTTTTTAATGGAAAAAGGGGTGTACTAAGGTCTTTTGGTGACCTTTTGTTGGTTTCAGAGGCTTAGATGGTGGAAAAGTGGACAAATGGGTCATGTGAGTAAGGGAATGAGCTAGTGAGCACTTTTTAGGTGTTAACACCTGGAATGGAATGTTGAGTTCTTTGCAAGATGAATGGCACTCTGGGTGTCACTATACAACCTGCTATCCTTCTGCTTCTTACCCAATTCCTCCATAAACCTCTACAACCAAATCATCTCTTTATTAGCCTCTGTAACAACAACATACTCTGCTTCCGTTGTTGAAAGTGCAACAACCTTTTGCAGTTTCGAAATCCAACTTATTGCTGTTCCACCTATAGTAAACACATACCCTGTGGTGCTCCTCCTGCTATCCTTATCACCTTCCATATCTGCATCAACATATCCCTGTAGAATAGTGTTTGAACCTCCAAAACATAATGCCTAAGTGATAGTACCTCACAAATACCTGAGAATCCACTATACTTCCTTCCAATGTTCTTTACCTGGATTGTTCATATATTTGCTCACAAATCCCACTGCATGTGCAATATCTGGTCTTGTGCACACCATGGCATACATCAAGATGCCAACTGTTGATGAATAGGGAATCTTGGACATGTAATCTATCTCTCCTTGTGTCTTGGGACACATTTCCTTACTTAGTTTGAAATGGCTGGCCAAAGGTGTACTAACTGGTTTTTCATTCTGCATTCTGAACCTCTCCAACACCTTTTGTATGTACTCACCCTGAGACAATGTCAATTTGCGATTTTTCCTGTCTCTTGCTATTATCATACCAAGGATTTGCTTTGCAACACCCGAATCCTTCATCGCAAATGAATTAGATAGCTTCATTTTTAGCACATTTATATCCTGCATGTTAGACCTTGCAACAAGCATGTCATCCACATACAATAACACGCTAATATATCTTTTATTATATAGCCTCTTGAAATAAACACAGTGGTCAGAATGACATCTACTATAACCTTGTTCTGTCATAAAATTGTCAAATTTTAAATACCACTTCCTTGGAGCTTGCTTCAATCCATACAAGCTCGAAATCCTCCTTTCCTTTGACCTCATACCCTTGTGGCTGCTGCATATATATCTCTTCCTCCAAATCCCCATGGAGAAAGGCTGTTTTTACATCTAACTGTTCAAGATGCAAATCTTCTACCGCCACTAGACTTAAAATAGTCCTAATTGAAGTAATCTTAACAACAGGAGAAAATATTTCATCAAAATCTATACCTTTATTCTATGCAAACCCCTTTACAACAAGTCTAGCCTTGTACCGCTTCTTACCTCCTTCTTCTTCCTTCAACCTGTAAACCCATTTGTTCTACAATGCTCTTTTATCAGCAGGAAATTGAACCAAATCCCAAGTCTGGTTTCCTACCAATGAGTCCATCTCCTCATTCATGCCTTGCTCCCACTTCTTTCTAGTTTCCACCTGCATTGCTTCTTCATAACATTCTGGTTCACCAGAATCAGTCATCAATAAATAATACATTGAAGGAGAGTATCGTTCAGGGAGTCTATTTAATCTAGTAGATCTTTTTACCCTTGCAGGAGTTTCAGGTACTTGCTGCTGTCCTTGATTTTCTGGCACCTTTGGAACTTCATCTTCTTTAATTTCATCAAGTATTGTGTACTCTTTGTTTTCCTTTTCCTATTTCTTTCCCTGCAACTAATCTTTATACATGACCTTTTCATTGAATATTACATCTCTACTCTTAATGATTTTGTTATTTTCATAATCCCATAAGCGATAACCAAAATCATCAACCCCATATCCAATAAAGGTACATTTCTTGGATTCAACTTCAAGCTTTGTTCTATTTTCTTTATCAATATGGACAAATGCTTCACAACCAAACGTTCTCAGAAACGAGTAGTTTACCTTTTTACCTGTACATGCCTCCTCTGGAATACCACCATCCAAAGCACTTGAAGGCCCTTTGTTTATTAAATAAACAACAATATTTACAGCATTCGCTCAAAACTGTAAGGGCAATCCTGCATGCAGTCTCATACACCTTGCACGCTCCATGATCGTTCTATTCATCCTTTCTGACACACCATTTTCTTGTGGTGTTCCTGGGACTATATTTTCTTTACGAATCCCATGGTATGAATAGTAACTATCAAACTCCTTGCCGCAGTACTCACCTCCATTATCAGATCTGAGACACTTCAACTTTTTCTTGTCTCATTCTCAACCAAAGCTTTCCACTTCTTAAAAGTAGAAAACACATCAAATTCTATCTAATGCAATAAAACCAAGTTTTCCTAGTTGAATCATCAATAAATGTAACATAATAATGAGAGCCACCAAGAGATTGTACTTGATCTGGTCCCCATACATTTGTATGCACAAGCTATAACTTTTCATTCTTCTTCTGTTTCCCAACCCTGAAAAATCTGACTCTCTTCTATTTTCCATAAACACAGTTCTCACAGAATTCCAAACTTACCTGCTTCAAATATGGCAGCAACTTCCTTAAGTGGAGAATCTGCATCCCCTTCTCACTCATGTGGCCAAGCTTATGATGCCACAATGCTGTATTTGTTCCTATGGAAGCTAAAGAGATAGACTGGTCAGTATTATGAGGACATAAATACAACGTACCTATCCTGTCTCCTTTTGCTATCACCATTGATCCTTTAGTGATCTTCCACCACGTTTCTACAAACGTAGATAGATAGTCGCCATCTCTAGATAGTCGCCATCTCCCAACTGCCCTGTTGAGATCAGTTTTCTTTTCGTAGCAGGAATATGCCTTACATCTTTCAGCAGCCATTCAGTTCCATTCTTAAATTTTATCCATACCTTACCCATTCCAACAATTTTACATGGCTCATCATCACCCAATAAGACATGTCCAAAATCACCTGGAACATAATCATTAAAATATTTTCAATGGGGTGTAGCATGACATGAAGCCCCTAAATCTACTGCCTAGTAATCACTAGTATTATCTAATGCAAGAATCAAAGCATCTTGTAACACATCACCTGCTACATTTGCTTCCTAAGTAGTCTCCTGCTGTCCATCTCCTTTCTTCTTTAGAGATCTGCAGTCTTTCTTTAGATGTCCTTTCTTTCCACAGTTCCAGCACTCTATTTTTCCCAGTCTGGATTTGGATCTTCCCATGTTAGACTTGCTGCGATTGCCTTGGATCTTTCCTCTCTCCTTTTTTCTTCCCCCGTTCTCAATGGTCAATGCATTACTTGATGTCTCACTTGTGATTTTTCTTCGTATTTCTTCGCTAAGAATAACACTAACAACATCATCAAATATCAAGGTGTTTGAACCAGAGATAGAGTTACTTACAACCATGACCAAGACATTCCAGCTTTCTGGCAATGAACACAAGATTAGAAGAGCCCTAACCTCATCATCAAAGTTCACACTTATAGAACTTAGTTGATTTGTAACCATATTAAATTCATTTAAATGATCAGCAACAGATCCACCTTCAGACATCTTGATATTAAATAAACGTTTCATTAGAAATACCTTGTTGGAGGCTGAGGGTTTTTCATACAGCTTACCCAATGCGCTCATCAAACCCTCCGTTGTCTTTTCTTTTGAGATATTGAAAGCCACCGACGAATCCAGGGACAGTCGTATTGTTCCCAGTGCCTTTCTGTCAAGAACCTCCCATTCTTTGTCCTTCATAGTCGTCGACTGCTTTGCTCTTCCTCCCAACGGTAGGAATAGATCCTTCTGGTACAGATAGTCCTCCATTTTCATCTTCCATAACTGGTAATTTTGGCCATTAAATTTCTTGACCTTAAACTTTCCTTCTTCCGCCATTGCTCCCACTCGAACTAGAAACCCTAGTTTCCTGTGGGTTTATCTGCCAAATAGACCTTTGGCTCTGATACCAATTGTTAGAAAAACAGGATCTCAGAGCAATAAACAATAAATAAGATGCAACTACAATCACACAAACATATTACAAGAGAGACACCAATATATCATGGTTCACCCAAGATGGTCTACGTCCACACTGAAATTGCTAGTCCTTATTATTATACCATCCAACAAATGAAGGGATACAACATGCAGCACATACGCTGCACTTCCTCTTCACTGTCTCACAGTCTCTCTTTAAGATCTCAGAGATCTTTACAATGCATAATACCTAATACATAAACCCTATCCGTATTACAATGTCTTTCTTATAAAGGGGAATACCATGGGAAAATACTACGGGTTACCCAAAACCATGGGCCTGTAAAACAACCCCAAAAATTTTCTTCGAGGGCTTCACCCCTAGACCCTAGCGGGGGGAGGCTTTGCCCCCCCTGCTGAGGTGAGTGTACAGTCCACCTGCATATCATATAAAACTGGGGTACAAACATGGCTGAATAATAATATCTCTGAATCTAGGAGATCAAGCTCCACAACCAACATTAATATTGGTTAAGGGGTTAGGGTTATAATCTAATCTTGAAGACTAGATTAAAGTTAATTGATTATGTGGAATACCTCTATATTGAATTGTAAATGGTTAAGTAAATAAATTATATATAAAGATGTGGTTCTGGTGATCTCAATTAAGGATTTCCAAGGTAAATCTCTTCTGTATTGTGTGTGCACACCATCATTTTCTTATGTTTTAAGACTATTCTACTGTATCTTCTCTTTCATCATTTTATCAAACTCTTCATTTCCAAGTGTTACATTATTATTATTATGGAAATATGTACACTAGGGATGGAAAGTGCACGGGAGGGGGGTCATAGTTAACCTAGGAGGAACACAAAGACTAACATTCACTTGGGGATTAATAGGAGAAGAAACCAATAATGAGGCAAAGATTCTAGCCTTGTATCAATGCCTAAGAATTACCATAGAATTGGGGATTAGGATTATAACTGTGATCATGGATTCAATGATTGTTACAAATAACATGTTCTTCCAATCAATTCCCAAAGACACATAGCTAACCAGGCATGTCCAAAGATTTCAACTCCTTGCAAAAACTTCTGAATGAATCTCCTCTTACCATGTGTTTTGAGAAACAAAACACTATCGTGGACCATTATGTAAACTTGGCTTCAAAATTAGGCAAAGGGAAAATTCAAAGAAATGGAGGGGATTAGCACAAGCCACATCCCATGTTGCATTTAATATATTTAGTGTTTGATATGAAAGAGGATAAGTGGAGAAACAAGGATGAGGACACCCATAAAAGAACCAACATAGCATAATCCTTCAGGTACTCCACCTCCCCTCGCCCGATGCACCTTTGTTTCATGAAGCATAAGGTGGAAGCAAATAAAATTTTAAGGATGGGATGTGACCACACATGTAGACAAGATGGCAAACAATATTCCAATACAAGAGTCAGATGATAAGATGCAACAAACTCTGGATTCTGGTAAATTTCTATGTTTAAGTAAACTTTCAGCACTGTCTGAGAGAGGAGACCCAATGGAATAAGGAAACCTTTGTTCTATAGTTTTCTCACTTGCTTGGGAACAAATTTAGTGGAGATTGGCATCGATGTGATGTGTGACATATTAGAAGTTAGGTGAGTTGTTCGGCATTGTTCAAGGCATATTAAGGAAATCCAAGAATATCATGATCTCTTGGTCCACAAATTGGACAAATGGAGGTGAAATTGGGAAAGGGGAAGCGAGGAAGAGCAACAACGTTGGCTTCATCAGCTAGAAGAGGATGAAGCTCGGATGGAAACTATGAAATTTACACAACAAAAGAAAGAAATAAAAAAGTGTAACAATAATCTTAGACTATATGTCTTGGAAGAAAAAATGAAAGTTACGATGAAGAAGTTGGGGAAATTAGAGAAAACAAAGAAACCAATCAAAGAAGCAGTGTACTCTAATTATGTCCCCTCCCCCCACGCTTTGTTGATCAATGTGGAATAGCTGAGAAAAAACTTCAAGAAGACACCACAATTCGATAAACATTATAACACTGATTCGATAAAGCTTAGTTTTCCAAAATTAAAGGTATCACAAGCCATTATTATAAAGGAGCTTAAAGACTACAATTCTATTTTAAATTATGCTTTGTAAATATTTGTTTCTATTATAACCATTTGTAAAACAATTTACTTGTCGTATAGGAAACAATGATATTAGTAGTACTAAGATAAATAAGCTAGAAAGCACAACACAAGACTTCTTTGATTTTTTATGGTTAAGTGTGATGAAATTCTACTTTACTTTTTAAACTAACTAAATGTGCGACTAAGCCATAACATTTTTTTAATACAAAGCTACTCTTTTAGATTATAAAAAAAATGGTAATGTGAACGTTAAAGAAGATTAATCCATGATCAATTAGTCTAGTTTTTGCTTTCTCTCCCTTGATACTAAAATTGGTATGGGTATTATGTTAATGTGGAGTTCAAGATCATATAAATTATATTTTTCTTTTTCAAATATATTTTTATTTTTTTCATAAGAATATGGTATCTTTTAGTGGGGACTTTTTGTTATTAATTAATTATATTTTAATCATTTTTAAAAAGTTTATTAATAAACAATTTTTAATTTAATTGTTTACTTATTTTTACAATAACATTTTTTAAATTTAATTATTTAATTATTTTTACAATTTTTTAATTTAATTGTTTACTTATTTTTACAATAAAAATATATTTATAGAGATAATATTTATTAAAGCTTATAAAAATTAATAATAATTTGTATTTTTAAAAATGATTTTATTTTAATGAATAACCCCTTATAACATGTCACTTGGGTCTTGTAGATTCTTCCTAGCTCTACAACTATAAAGCTTTAAAGATTTGATTCCCTATGCATTAATGCCCCCTAGTCATTCTGCAGTAATGGAGCTGCTTGAACTTGATCCAGGAGAACCCAGCTTGTATGTCGCATTCTGGTGTCTGCCCGCCGCAATCCCTCCAGCTATGACAAGCCCTTCAACCTCCACACGCTTTGTGAAAAGGGTTTCAACCCCAAAAGTAAATATTTCTTCGGTTTCAGCAAAGATGAAAGCAGTGGGCCTGACAGAGAGAGGATTAGTAGGAGTCTTTACGGGCCTTTAGCCATCACCAAGAGTTTTTGAAATCTAGCTAAACAAAAACTGGAGACCACTTTTGTCTGGAAGGATGCAACACCATTTTTGTGGAAGGGACTACTACACCTTTCTTTTTTAAAATAAGGAGGATCGAGACCTAATTTTTCAAAACAGGACATACTTTATGGGACCAAGAGATATGTACTTAAATAGATGGAATATGTCTTTTGATCTTGAATGTGATATCCCCTCAATTGTCTAGATGTGGGTAAAATCACATCATCTACCCATGCATTGTTGGTCTGGTGAAGTTCTTGCAGATATTGGAAATTCTTTAAGACGATATATAGATAAATCTGAGCCTAAACCTCCCATGTTTTCATGTGCTTGAATCTGTGTTGAGGTGGATCTGGACAAAGGGTTACCAGAGGTTATTAACCTTACAATGGATAATTGGATACACGCACACAAGGTAGATTATGATCAATTTCCCTTTAAATGTAAACATGTCACGATTATGGACATTTTGCAAGAGATTGTCCAAGGAAAAAGGAACAGGAAGCGAAAAAAGAACAAGGGCAAGGTTGGAATTAGGTAACGAAGAAAGGAAAATAGTTCTCAAACATTACAAAGCTAGACAAAGCCATAGATATGTCTTCATCAAACCAATTCCAAGCTCTAACAAAACCTGAAGAAAGAGAGAGCGAAAAAGAACAAGAAAATATGTCAAGAGAGCAAGAATCAAACTTGATCAGTTCTTTACCTTAAATGATGGTGGAGGAGATGCCAATACAAGATAAAAACACTCAGTTCCCTGTTCCTCAAGTCCCGGAAGGGGTCGGATTGGGATATTATACCTTCATCCTTCCTTATGAACCAATACAGGAAATCAAATCACACTTGAGCAACAAAAAATATGATTATATAGGTGTCATGACTAGGAAAAATTAAAAAAAGTCACAGGAGGACTTCTGAGATATTGAAGAAGATAAATCGGTTCACAAAAATTCAGGAAGAAGATCTCACAAGCAGATAAGAGAAGAGGAAGCAGATAGGGATAAACAACTAGGTAAACAAGCCTCATTAGATAAGCTCATCAAGGTTACAGGATCAAGTCAAAATTCAAAGGGAAAAAGAGCAAAAACCGGAGGCAAATTTGGACCTCATATAAGAAAATAATGAATATAGTCTCTTGGAAGTGCAGGGGATTGGGAGGCAATCAAAATGTAGAAGCAATTAAAAGCATGATACACAAGGAAATAATCTCCCTCCTTTTTCTCTAGGAGACAAAAATGGATGCAAATGAAGTAAATCAAATTTTACAAAAAGTCTGGAAAATTTGTATACGTATCTCTGTTAGTGCCAAAGGAGGTTTGGGAGTTCTAGTAACATATTGGGATATGAGGAAATTTAAACTTGAATCTCAAAAAGATAATAAAAACCAGATCATGGAAAAATTGGAGGATATTCTCAAAGTTTACAATGTTTATGGCCCTATGCAGTACAACAATAAATGAGAGTTATGGCATTCACTAAATTCTCTAAGAGGGATCCAATGTAGTATTATAGTTGAGATTTTAATGTCACTATTTCTCACAAAGAAATAAGAGGGAGCAGCTTAGTAAGATATATAGCACCATTTGAACTTTTGTATGAGATACCTTACAAAACTCCACTTAGTTGGGATATAAATGGGGATAAGGTCTTGATCAAACCCGATATTATTCAAGAAATAGCAGATCAAGTGAATTGATTAGACAAAGGCTTAAAGAATCCCAAGACCATTAGAAGAGTTATGTAGATTCCCATATAAGTGATTGTACTTATAAGGTGAGGAATAGACTCTTCTTGCAAGTGAAGCCTAAGAAGAATTCATAAAGTTTAGGGAAGGATCCAAATTTTCTCCTTAGTTTGTTGAACCAATTGAGGTCCTAAAAAGGATCATACATATGGAATATTGTCTTTCTTTGCCACCAATACCACATTGGACATGATGTTTTCCATGTATCAATTCTATGACATTATGCACCTAATACATCCCATGTTTTTCATTGGAACCATTTGCAAGTTTTAGATGAGGGAGATCTAAAAGAATATGCCAATTTTCATATTGGATCAGCACACTTACAACTCAACCATCATATGGTAGACTAGGTTAAGGTTTAGTAATACCTTTACATTCCTAGTCCAACCTTGGGAGGATGTAAACCTTATGTAACTCAAGTTTCCATTTTCTTTATTAAATTCGGGATGAATTTTCCCAAAGAGGGGGAATATGCAATGCTCCATTTTGTCTGACTATGTTGCTACACATGACTTGGAGTTCAACCTTTGGTAGATAGGGTGACTCATTTTGTATTCCATACTTGGTGACTAATATATGATATGATTTTTGTTCATCATTGTGATTTATGTACAAACTCTTGTATGTATATTTCATATATGTGGTTTTTTTGTTTATGAGATTCCTATAACTTGTATTCCTTTTAGGAAATGACTTGACATGCATATAATGGAATGATCTAGTTTATAGGTATGATCATTGATGACATATGATTGTTTTGATTATGTGAATACTGATATAGTTGTTATGCCTTGATCGTGTGATATGAGCATGTGATATTGTTGTCATTATGAATCCATGTAAAATATTTTTTCTACTAAGTAGGTGTGAGATATGGGATATCGAAAAAATACACAAGAAATCTTGAGAGGAATCACTTGTGAACTAGGAAAAGGGACTTATGGTGTTTGAGCCTCATTAAGTGAATATTTTCATGTATAATTTATTAAATTTATAATTATGATTATACATGATTACATGAGATCATATTGATGATAGATTGTGGAGGAAAAGGGTCACATGGTTGAATGAAACAAGTGTATATGATTGTCTAGGGAGACACCAATATGGTAGCAAGGCATATGAATTTTTCATAAAAATCATCATATTTTTTGTTGTTGTTGTCCTAACAATCATATTAATTGTAAAAAATTGATCTTATTTCTTTTAAATATAATCAAACTGTTGAATCTCCGACGAATATTACTTTCACACCAACAATGCTGTTGTACCATCGACGATAGTAAATGTCAACTTTCCGACGTCATAGTTGTCGAATCTATGATGACTAGTACTTTCACACCGACGACGTTGTTGTACCACCGACGGAAGTAAATGTTGAATTTCCGACTTTTTTATAATGTAGTCTATAGTATTTACGGCATATGAGCGATAATTTAAAAGAATAGGTCCATATAAGAGTCGACATAAGTCCGTTGAAGCTCTGACACCATCTGTTGGTGATCCTACACCCTCTTAAAAAAACTGTCATATTTGTGATGCAAATTGTGTCGGAGAACCGACAGATTATTTATCTACATAAAATACGATGTTATGAATCCAACATTTTGAAAATATCACTTTCGTCGGATTATGGACACACGACCGTCGAAATATGAACAAACAACCATCGGATTTTGGGTCAAAATGTAACTATGTAAGGTAGCACATTTTGTTTTAGTTAAATTTACTTACAAGGATGATGATATAGCTATAATATTCATGAAAGAAATATTCAAATTGCATGGGTTACCCAAAGCAATTGTATCTGATCGAGATACAAAATTTACCTCTAACTTTTGGAAATTTATTTTTGTAGGTTTGGACATGTAACTGAAATTTAGTACTACCTATCATCCACAAACATATGTAAAAACAAAAAGAGTAAACCAGGTGATTGAAGACATGGTTCGCATGTATGTGATGGACAAACATAAATAGTAAATCTTGTAATTGAAGACATACTTCACATGTATGTGATGGAAAAACCATTCAAGTGTGATATTTCAGAATTAGGATCACTTAGTAGTAGCAGACCTCACTAGAATTTACTCATGTAGTGCAGAAAGAAGAAGAAGAAATGATGAATCAATAATCACTCATTACATAGAAAAATGGAGAGGAACTGTTGTATCATACATGAGCTGTAAGATGGCACTCTGTAAAATGAATAATAACTGAATACAATGAATGAGATTTGAATTCCACTAAGGTCATTCGAATTATCCTCAGTTTGTAGCTTGGATAGAATTGGAGACATCATCCAAACCAGTGGTCATAAAAGTCAACTAGTCAGTCAAATGAGTCTAACTGAGTCTAACTGAGTGCATGGGCACTGATGTAGGGAAGGAGTCTCCAATGTGGGCACATGAGGAGCTGTCAGTAGTCAGTAGAGCTCAAACTAGTCTCTGTAGGTGTCTATCTAAGTGCTTCAGTCAGTTAACTGATCAACCATCCCTTGAATCAAGGAATTGAGTCATCAACCAAATAACTAACTAAAGTAACTCCTCAATAGGTGGAATAAGGCGCACTTGTGCTCCGGTGATGAAAACAAGGGCGCTTCAGTGGCTAGGAGGGATAAAACTGAGTAGAAATAGGCTCATGGGGGCTGCAAAATAAGGACTAGGTGCTAGGAGACTGCCATACTGATGACTGGATGCATGCAGGCATGCAAAATACAAAAATGATGGTGAGAATATTCCAACATCAAGTGGGAAGATTATATACACTTTGTGGAGTTTGCATATAACAATGGGCCACAAGCATCACTAGGAATGAGTCTGTTTGAAGTTTTGTATGGCATAAGGTGTAGGATGCTAGTAATTTGGGATAATCTAGTGAACATAATTGTGCATGGGAAATAAATGCCTAAGGAAATGGAACAAGAAATTGCAAGAATTATGCAGAATTTAAAGGTATCCCAAGATAGACATAAAATCTATTTAGATAATAATCATGTTGGTGCTACAACCGTATCCGGTTGGATAGTTATGAAGCGAATCCGTCTTCCATATTTGAGATAAAATGATAATATTATATTGATAGATGATGAATATACAATGAAGTGGCCCGCTTAAATATAGCTTGGGCTTAACTTGAGGAGCCGTAACTTCTCATTAATACCTATTTACTATTATTAACTATTACTAATTATTACGTGTATTTATTATTTAATATTCGTTACATTGCCACCCCCTTTAAAGGGAGCTTTGTCCTCAAAGCTGTATTTGCAGTCATTGTCTTTTATTCTCGATTTGTGTTGATGCTCGATTTGAGTTAAGTGATCTGGACTGGTCCCTCTATCTTGATGATGGCCTGGGTCTTTGTTGTGTCGTGATTCTTTCTGCTTAGGTGGAGAAAATCTTGGTCTCGGTCCATTCATTCGGTACTTATTTCCTTTCCATTCAAATTCCATGTGTTGCTCTTGCAGGTTGGTAGAGTAAGTCCCCAGCGATGCTAACCAGTCAGCGCCTAATACCATGTCTACTTCTTTGAGAGGTAAGGCAACACAATTGAGTTGTAGGTGTAAGTTTTGTATGTACAACGATACCTTATGACATTTTCCTACTTCTTCTATGTCTTGATTAGCGATGGTTGAGGCTTTAAGCCCTTTTGCGGGGAACACAAAAAGATTTAGTTCCTTTGCCTTATTGATGTCGATCAAATTATGGGTACTTCCAGAATCGAACCAAAATTGTGACATCCCTATCTTTAATTTTCCCATTAAGTTGTATTCTTTTTGGTCCTGAATTCCTAGATTCTGTTACTCGAAATATGAATTATTCCATTTTAAGGATGTCATGATTTCTCAACTGAGGTGGCAGATATTTTCCTGCAAATGCTTGGCTTTCCTTCGGTTGGGTGTAATCTTTCTCTGGTGTCTCTACCTTTTCTTTCTTACAGACTTGTTGAGTACACGTAACCGTTGCAACTGATGCTTCAGATGAGCTTGTGTCTATTTCCGAATCAACTGTATCTGCCTCTCTTGATACCTGTACTTGCTTCCCATTAATGATTTTGCAATGTACTGTGTGATTGGTCTTGCATTTATGTCCTGGGAACCAATCTTCTCCACAACAACGACAAGTATTCTTCTTGTTTTTCCTGTCACTGTCGATGCGACTGCTCGATGTTTTTGAGATTTTTCCAACTTCATAGCCATATGACTAATATTTGTTACATTAATGACCGGGTGACCATGTATCTTGGAAATACCTGCACTAGGGCTCTTGCTATCACAAATATCCCTTGTTAGGGTTCCCTTGTCTTGATTGTTTGAATTTTTCTTCAATAAGTTTTGCTTTGCGCCTAGCCTTATCCAAATTGGACACGTTATGTAATTCTAATTCATCTCTTATGTATGGTTTAAGACCAAAGATATATGTTTGGAGTTGCTGACCCTCTGTTAATTCTGGTACGCGTGTCGCTAACGCTTCCCATGCATAGGTGTATTCTTCCACGTTGCCTTCTTGCTGTAGCCTAGTTAATTTGGCGAAAAAATCTTTCTCTGTCACATCTTCGAATCTTTTAAAGAAATCATTTTTGAATTTGTCCCAATTGTAGGCACATATTGTTGTCATTTTCTTCCACCACATGTACCAATTGTATGCCCGTCCTTCGAGTTGCATGGAGGCGTATTTAATTTGTTTGTCATTTGACAAGAATTTGTGAATGTATAAGAATTCTTCCGCCTTGTTGATCCATTCCACGCTCTGTTTTGATTCTCCATCGAACTTGGGTAACTTCAATTTAGGTTTCATTGAGTATCATCCCATCGATTACATTGGTCCAATATGGTGTATGATGTTTGTAAACTTTATGGTCTTTTGGAATCTCCACTTTGGGGGGATTTGATTGATGATCACTGGTATCAGTTGTATCGCGACATGAGTGGTCTCCCTTTGGCGACTCGCTATGTCTAGCGTCATCTCTATCCTTAAAAAACTGCTTCATATTTTCTAGTCCTGCATCAAAATATGCTTTCATTTCCTCTCGTACCTTCCGCATTTCCCATGAGACTGCTCCGGCAGCTTCATATTGCACACTTCGTGATAGCTCTTCTTTTCCTTCTTGTAACTGTATGTCAAATTTATCCATTCTGGAGTTTAGACCTTCAAGGATTTTTAAATCTTGAATCTAGGCTTTTTCCAATTTTTCCAGTCGGTCCTTAATTTCCGACATGGTTTTTTTGATCTAGTGTGGGGAGGTGAGTTTGTTTATGGGGTAAGGAGGCCTTTAAAAGGAAAATAATAATAAAAATAATTATTAAAAAATATAATAATTTTTTTTATTATATATCTAAAAAGAATGTTAATAATTATAATAATAATAAAAGATTATAATAATTATAATAATTTTTTAAATTTTTTTGTTTGGAGTTTTGCAGGGCCGTTGGCAGCTGCGTGGAGGCCGAGGCGGCGGTTGGTGTAGGCCTATGGGGAAAGGATGGCGCGGAGGCAGGGTTTGAAGGTGGTTGGGAGGATGGGGGAAGGGGGAGGGAATGAAGGAGGGAGGGAGTAGGGTGGCAGAAGAGCTGTGAGTGCGGTGGCGGGGGGGAGGTGCGCAGGATGGAGGAGGGCCGAGGTGGGAGGCTTGTCGGAAATTAGCATGGGGAGGGATGTGACAGTTAGGCGGATGGCGGGGAGTTGTTGGGCGTGGAGGATGGAGAGTAGGCGGGGAGTTTGTTGGCCGTGGAGGAACGTGGCTGGAAGTGCAGTAGGCGGAATGGAGCGAGTGATGCAGCGGAATGGAGGAATGAGCCGAGTCCGAGCTCACCTGAGGAGGAGTGAGTCCGCTCTGAGTGTGAGCCGAATCCGAGCTCAGATGGAGGAGCGTTCCGCTCTGATACCAAATGCTACAACCGTATCCGGTTGGATAGTTATGAAGCAAATCCATCTTCCATATTTGAGATAAAATGATAATATTATATTGATAGATGATGAATATACAATGAAGTGGCCTGCTTAAATATAGCTTGGGATTAACTTGAGGAGCCGTAACTTCTCATTAATACCTATTTACTATTATTAACTATTACTAATTATTACGTGTATTTATTATTTAATATTCGTTACAGTTGGGGATTCAATTTTGGGGACCATGTTTACCTCAAAGTGATGCCAAGGAAGAGTTCCTTGAAGCTTGGAAGTTGTTCCAAGCTATCACCAATATATTGTGGGCCACTTGAAGTGCTTGAGAGGATAGGGCTAGTTGCATATAGAATTGCATTTCCTTCTAATACTAGAGCTCATAATGTTTTTCATATTTCTTTGCTTAAGGAATATGTACATGATCCTAAGCATGTGATTGATTGGGATGTGATCTAGGTGGAAACCAAGAGAGAGTTCCAAACAAAATCACTATACATTATCGATAAGAATGTAACATTGCTCTAGAACCAAGCCATAGAATAAAAAAAGGTGAAGTGGACACACTTTGGTCCCAATGAGGCTATAATGGACCAAGGATGCCATGAGAGAAGCATATCCATTTTTGTTCTGATTTTGAGGAAACACCAAGGACATTGTTATTCCAAGGGGGAGGGGATTGTAATACCCCTAGTTTTGACTTGGAATGTATCAAATCAAATTAGGTAAATGATGTAAATATGCTAGTATGGATTCCTAGTGCAGAGCTCAAGGAAAAGGATCGATTAGTGAATGGATAGGTATGTATTATGAAAGCATCCATGTATTGGACCATGTGGTAGGCTTATCACAATGATGCGAAGCTATGTAAATATTATGTTGAAATATAATAAAATGTTCTAAGGTGACTATGTAAGAATCACTAAAGAGGGGTTATGATTCCAATAGAGGGGAAGAGGAAAGGGGGCCTATGGGAGATTAAATCCTCTATTTCCAAGTGTCAACCTTAGAACTCGTCCAATTGCTACCATTTTCCTTTAATGATCCAATTGGTTCCTTTTGACTATTAAATCCAATCTTGAATGCATGTGAGAGGTTGGCGGGGAAAGTATTCTCATGTAGTTATGAAAGCATGGGATGAATACACTTATATGATTATTGCAAGAGTCCTCTATTCTATCGTCAAAAGTTATGTCAGTTGTCTTTTTCACCATACTCTCATCTCCTTTGGATTATACCATTCATTTTTGGGGGCAAGCAGAATTTTGGGAACAACAAATTAGGGGATAGTAGATTGGAAGAGGGTAGAGTTTTTCCTCTTGCTATTCATCCCATTGTTAACGCCATACTAGACTAAAATATAAATAGAAATTCGAATTAAGAAAAGAAAAATTGCATACAATAGAGAATTGAGATGGTTGTAGGAGAGCATAGAGGCTGTGAAAGATAGGAACCTATACCCATTGAGTTTTGTTGCACATGATATGCTTGAGAATCCATGGTTGATTCTACCCGGAATGCTTGAAAGGCCCACAAGATCTTGAACTCTTACTCCACACACTAGTAAGAACTGTAAGGGCCATATTTTATGAGGGAACTATGGATCAGTGAAGAGAAATGCCTTCCTTGTGTTGTGTGGGGTATAGTTGGAAGGAATTCCATGGCTGTGATGGCTAAGTGAGATTCTTGTAGAATTTTTGGATGAGAATTTATCTAAGCATTGAGAGGAAAAGGGTTTTGGGTTGGGAGAGAAAAGCATGTAGGTTTCCTTTGCCCTAGTGTCCTCACAGCACAACTCGAGGGTGGTATCAACAGTTGATACCTACAGTCGGGTGGAACGTTGCTCCAACACAACCAGTTGTTTGGACCGATTTCCATTAAAGATAAGTATTCATTATATATTGTGTTTATGCAATGGTTTATCTTTTTTGACCGTGGATGAATATGCATGTTTATGCATAATATGTGTGTTTGTATAGAGTTTATTTCCATTGTGTTTACATTGATGCAATTGCACACACATTTCGTATTTATGAATTTGTTATATGGCCCATGAGGAAAAATATAGAGGCATGGAATTCATAAATACCTTCTCCCTTGTTCATTCTGATGGATGGAGACATGATAGATGCTCAGGGGACATGACATATAATGCAAGAAACTAAAAGTTATAGAGTAGAATAAATAAACATGAGATAACAGAGAGGGGAAATATTGCAGAATAAACCGATTTTACTATGATAGTCAATTAGAAAGAAATGTTCACTCACTTTTTCAGGTTTTGCAACCTTTCACTTGAGAAGAGCTCCAATTACAACAATTCTCAACAAAAAAATCCATATCATCCTATCTCTTTAAAAAAGATTCCTATAGCCAAAACCCTCACTATTGTGGTCCCATAAATAATTGGGTACCAACTACCTAATGGGCCTTAATTAACAAATAGACCATTTTTATATTAACTGTTATTTACTACTAACTAGTTGGCCTTATATAAAGGAAGATGGTTGCATACATTAATTGACTAAATATTAAGGAATGGGGGTTAGGGTAGTACCCTAACATTCTCTCCTCCTTGAAGAGCAATGCAGTTTTCCTCAATGATGAAGGTGATGAAATTGCTGCAAAATATTTGTTAGTTCCCAATTGGAATCTTTTGGTTGCATGTCCTTCCACTGGATCATGAATTCTTTTATTGTGCATTAACGCAATTGACATGATTTTGTATCTAATACCACTTCTGGTTGGAGCTAAATGGAGCCCTCCTCATCAATTTCGAGTAACTTGGTTTGTACTTTACAATTTGATCCCACAACCTTTTTGAGGTATAACACATGAAATCCTGCATGAATCTTGGAATGATTAGGAAGATATAGCTTGTAGGCCACTTGTCCAATGTGTTGTAGAATCTTGTACGAACAATAGAACTTTAGAGCTAGTTTTTGGTGGAGGTTATTTTTTAGGGATGTTTGTTTACAAGGTTGCAATAGAAGAAACACCTAATAACCTTTTGCAAATGAATGATTTGATCGATGTTGATCCACCTATTGTTTCATATTGTTTTGATCCATAACCAAATTGTCCTTAAGTGTGTGTAGAATAGTTTCTCTGGTGTGAAGTGTGTTGTCCACTACATTAATATTGGAATTTCCCAATAAATAGGAAACCACCAACAAGGGATTTTTCCCATGTATTGCTTTATATGCTGTAATTGTGGTAGCTCCATGATAAGTGGTATTATAGCACAACTCTTTAAGAGGAATCCATTCTGCCCATTGGTGTAGCATTTTCAATGTGAAGCACCTCAAATATGTTTCCAAGCACTTATTGAATACTTCTATTTGTCCATCTATTTAGGGATGATAGGTTGTGTGAGTTTCAACTAGGTACCTTGAAGTTTAGACAATCCTTGCCAATTTTTTCTTGTGAATGTAGGGTCCGATTGGATACAATGGAAGTTAGCATGCACAAAAAGTGAACATATTTGGAAAAGAAATCAACTATGACGACCATGCTGATTGATTTATTTCCGAATATGGGAATCAGTAGTATAAAATCCATAGAGATATCAATCCATATATTGGTTGGAATTGGAAGTGACTGCAAAATCCCGAGGACAACACTATTTCTCTCTTATGTCATTGACAAGTTTCGTAGACAAGGACAAAGTTGGGGATATCTATTTTCATGCCTTCCCAAAATAATGAGCACACAATTCGTTCATAGGTTTTATGAAAGATTGAATGGCCTGTAATGCGTGATGAATGTAACTCCTCTAAGATTTGATGTTTTAAGGATGAATTTGGTGCGATAAAAAAATGCTCCTTATAACTCAAGGTATGGTTCCATGTATACCTCATCGGAGGATTCAAGTCTTCCTAGAGCCTTTAGATGATTTGTTTGATTGTGTCATTCATCCTCCATTCTTGATGTGATTCCTTAAGCCACCTTGGTACTAGTAAGGATAATGTAAAGAGGGATCCCTCCTCCTCAAATTTCCTACACAAAGCATCTATCACCACATTTTCTCTACCCTTCTTATATATGATATCATAGTCATACCATAACATCTTACTAACCCACTTATGTTGATTTGGTGATGATCGTTAATGTTTAAAGAAATCTTTTAAACTATGATGGCCAGTCTTGATTTGGAAATTCATTTGTATTAAATATGGGCACCATGTCTCAACTACGTGAAGGATGGATATCATCTCTTTTTCATATGTGGATTTTCCAAAATTTCGATCAGATAACTGCTTATTGGTAAAGGCTAAAGGGTTTCCTTGCATCAATACTACTCCAAGACCTCTTCATGAGGCATTACATTCTAAGACAAAAGTGTTAGTGAAATTATGAATTTATAATATTGAAACAGTGCACATGGAATCCTGTAAGGATGAGAAGGCCCGCTCAGCTTCATCTCTCCAGACAAATACATTCTTTTTTATAAATAATGTTGAAGGAGATACAATTTTTCCATAATTTTTCACAAACTTTATGTAGTAGCCAATAAGCTCTTGAGGGACTTGGGGCATGGCCATCCTTGCATAGCTTCCACTTTCTTGGGATCCATCCATACTCCATTCCGACTTACAATATGACCAAAATATTCAACCTAAGTAACCCCAAAATAACATTTATAATGTTTCATAGATAAGTGGTGCTCCTTTAATAATTGCAAGGCGCAATTTACATGCTTTAAGTGGCATTCCCATGTTGGGTTGTAGATCAAGATATCCTCAAATAAGACCAACAAAAAATTGTAGAGGAAAGGTTAGAAGATCTTGTTCATGAGTCCTTGAAAATTGGATGGGTCATTGAAAAGTCCAAAAAGCATTACTAAAAACTCATAATGTCCTACATGGGTACAAAAAGTTGTCTTAGGGATGTCTTCTTCTTCCATCCTGATTTGTTGGTATCTGGAACTGAGGTCTACTTTAATAAAAAACTTGTCTCCATGAAGCACATCCAAAATTTCATCAATGACTAGGATGTGAGATTTATCCTTGTTAGTTAACTTATTGATAGCTCAAAAACATGGACACATGGGCCATGTACTCTCCTTTTTCAATAGCATATCCACTGGTGAGGAATAAGGGCTAGCATTGGGATAGATTATGCTTTCCTACAATAGCTCATGAATGATCTTTTCTATTTCAATATTTTGTCCAAAAGGGTGTCGTTAGGGATGTACATTAGGGGGTTGACTACCTAGAATTATTGGAATACCATGCTCATGTTCCCCACGAGATGGTGGTAAACCCTTGGGTGTGTCAGAAACATGTTGATGTTTAGAGAACCAACTGCAAGTAGGGGTGTTTCCATGACTTGGATGGCATTGCAATGCGCAATAATACTAGAGTTCCCTTTCTTCAATAAATTATCCATACAGTGGGGGGTGATATATTCTCTAGAACCTGAGGTAATCCCATTGAGATGATGCGGATGTCCTCCCTTAGTGAAACTTACATATAGGTCCTTGAAATCCATGGTGACTGGTCCCAAATTTCTTATCCATTCTCCTCCCATACTACATCACAAACACCCATTTCAATGGTGAACATGTATGTTTTGAAATGGTAATCACCCATTTGTAGTTTCACATTTTCACAAAGACCTCCACATTACATCGTACCACCATTTTATATCATAATTTGGAAATTTGGTATAGGTCGGACATAGCAATGGGTTTCTTCTGCCACTCGCCTATGGATAAAATTGTGGATGTTGGCATTGACATTTAATACAATTAATTTGTGTTTCTTGATGTATCCAATGTTTGGGGTGTTGAGAAACCTAATGAAGGCATGGAGTGAAATTCAGGGTTCCTCCCTAGGAGCTTGCATTGTTTTTTCATCTTCCAAGGGTGGAGAAGTATCCTCCACTTTTGGTTCTTTAATGCCTTTAATTATTATGTCTTATGGGTGATCATGTGGGGATACATCCATTTGAAATAATTTATGTTAATTGAATTTATGTCCTTTGACTATTTTTCACCATAGTTATAAAAAAGTCCAAGGCATTGATATTTGGCCATCACTTCTAGCGATAACTTTTGGATTCTTAATGGTGGTGAGTTGGAGGTGTTCGAAGTAGGATCCATGGGAGACATAGTGTGATTAGGAAATGAAGGTCATTTGTTTTGGATGTTTATCATCACAAACTTCCAATCATGTTGTGCGGAACTGCATTATTACATTTGCTTGAGTTGCCTCTATTGGGTCATGATGAAACATTCACGAAAGAAAGAATCATAGATGCCATTTGTGTGCATTTCCAATTGCTCAAAGGTTGTAATACACTCCATAACTATGTCGCTTGTTGCAGTCGAGGGGGTTTCATTGTTGCCAGTGACACATATTATATATAAGCAAGCACACAAGATACATATACAATAGACAAGAAGATGGAGAGAACACAATCCTTTTATTACTCAGCAAGATGCATAACAATACATATAAGAACATATCTAAGTTAACTCAATGGGTCGGATCACCAGCCTATATATATGCTTTACATATAGTTATATAACCGCTTGTTGGTTCAACCGACTGACCTAACCCGACATGTTCTGGTCGACGTAACTGTCGACATGTCTTACAATAAGTCGGGTGGAGGGCCTAGTTGACAGGACGACTTAGGCTCCTCCAACATCTCCCCCACCTCAAAATCTTTCTTCGTCTTGAAGAAATGAGGAGATGCAAAAATTTTCAACTATGCAAGAAAAATTAAATGTAGCTGTTATTGCTGGTGATGACTGGAGTTGGACGCTGATTGTTGCTGGACACAGACTTCAACGATGGATTCGGCAGAGATAGACAACTGGTGTTGAAAATATTCCCAGGTGCACAGCATATTTTGGATATATATGGTTAATGTGGTTAAGCTCGACAAACTTTCCATTTTATCTTGTGTCGACTTGTTTTGCAGATGGATCAAGTCATGGCCAAAGAGATTGATTTTTTCATCGAAAACGGTAAGTAGTATTTGAAGATATGGTCGGATCTTTTCAAGTTTAAAGAGGCTAATGCGAGCTTGGCTCATCCATTGGTCTTCATGTTTTTCCAATTTTTCCAGCTTTCTGTTTTCCAAGAAATCTGTGCATGGATGGATTGAAGAAGTGTCTCGTCGACAGTTTGTCATTGCAGGTGCAGTGTATTGAGTTACTTACGTGTCCCTTGAATGTATTTAAATACTTGTCCATAATGAGTATACCAATTTCTCAACACTTCGAATACTGTGGATGCTTCCTGGGTATACTGTGTGAGTAGGCTATGGGCCTCTGTGAATGTTGTATACCGAGTTGCTATCAAAGTTGATGTTTCTGTAGCCTGGTCGCGCCAGTTCTTGGCCAATTCATTTTTCAATCTCGACAAGACACTTTCAAAGAGTTGATATGCTTGGTCAAGCGGACTTGTCGTGTTGGAACTCGACGGTAGCAGAACGACTTGCTGCGCTAAGTCCTGATGGTAGCCAAAAATGATTTTTGCTCCCCTTGCAGTGTCTTGATGAGTTCTTGATTTTCAATTCTTCTATGCCTCTGTTCTCTGGTATTAACATCTACAAGTAGGTCGAGTTCCTCCTGTGTTGCTTCTTCTGGATCATATGTGAAAATTTGGCCCAAATTGGTCTAGATGTACTGAAAGATGACTTTCTTCCTGAATGTATTCAAGGTGTTGCTGTTGCCTTTGCTTCTGTCGCTCTTTTTATTTTTGCCTGTCTTCTTTTCGATGCTTCTTTGTTTTCTTTCCTTGTGATTTATCTGTAGCCTCTGGCAGTGGTGCTGGCTCTTTTTTCTGATCCGCTGCTGCTGGTGATTTATTTGCATCTACTTGTATGGTGGCGGCAACTTCTGTTGTCTGCGCGTGGCTGGCTGGTGCTGATTCTGTTCTTGTTTCTTATTGTGCTGAAGTATTGGCTTGTTTGGAGCTACTATGTTTGCTTCTTCAGTTTCTGTTGTCGCGGTTTCCTCTGGTGCTGCTATCTCTGTTTCTTCTGTAGCGGCTATTGCGGCTATTTCTGCTGGATTTTCAATCTGCTAAGCTACTGTATTTAGGGTGGTTCCATCAGTAGGGCCAGGGGATATATGACTCGGTTCGACTTGATCCGAGGGTGAAACAGTCGGCGACAAAGACGGGACTTCATCTACTGGTGGAGGTGGAGGGGGTTCGGGGCTACTAGATTGAACCAGACTGACTATGGGTGACAAGACTTCGGGGGTAAGTGTTTCTTCTTCGATAGGATTATCAATTTCTAGTAGACCTTGTGGTGGGTCAACTAAATGTTGAGGAGGTGATGGGTATTCCACCATCGGGATGACTGGAAAGGGAATGAAGGATGAGGTTTCTTGACCGAAAATATTACTGGTTGGGTCGGGGTTTCTTTCTAGTCATTTTTAATGAATTCTGACCACTTGTGGTGCTTCGATTCTGGCTGGGGATGGGAAGTCGGTTGCAGAGACATTGGGAGGATCGGAATAGGTCGAGAAACTGGAATCGGCGAGGACCGATTTATTGGTGATGAGCTCGCGCCAGTTAGGAAAGAGGGATGGAAGCTGGGCTATGAACTAATTTAGGTCATTGTCATCTTGAATATTTTGTCGGAGTGGAAGGGGAAGGGTCTGCACTATACCTGGAATATTAAGAGATGATTTGGGTGTAAGTGTAATGGATGATGGAAGTGCAGGAAGAGTTTCGTCCTCCATCACAATGCTCGGAGATGGTGGAGGGGGATTTGAGTTAGGTTGACATGGGGTTTGACCATAATCTTATATTTCTTCTGTGGTGCTGGTCGGCTGCGGGAATTGTCCTCTTCCATGAATTTCTTAAATTGGTCTTCGGCAGGTATTTTGAGTTTAACAGCGTCGGCTAAAATCTGAGTTGCGCTATCGCATAGAGTTCAGCTTCATATTCCTCTGTCGGTTTTCGAAAGATGGGATTTATTTTCCCTTTTCCGTGTGTTTTGGACTTTCTTTGTTGTCAAGCTTTAGAAACTTCTTCTTGTAACTGTTGGATGTTTTCAGTGGTGAGGGCGTATTCTAGAAGTGGATTATCTGACTAAGTGCTCTCATCTGAATACTCAGCTATCTCTCGGGGGTCCTGATGTGCAGTCACTATGATCGTGAAGGGATTTGTTTCGACAATTGGCTCAACTTGGAGGGTGAAAGTATTCATATAAATTTAGCATTCATAATCCTCTTCTTTCTCCGCATCTGTCAGTGGTTCGACTATGGATAAGTCGACTCTTCATACCTAGGCAGGAATTTCCATTCTCGTGCTTGACTGTCTGCTTAGATCTTTGAATACTTCCTTGGCCGAAGGGTAGTAGTCAAGTGGTTCCACTTCGCCTGCTGCACCTTGCAAATACCAGACCAAGGTGTGGTCTAGCGCCAGTTGGATGTGTGATGTCAGCGGTAGACTTCATCGGATGTTTTGAGGCACCCTCCATCTTGTTGTTTGGACTTTAAGATTTTGGAGCCAATTTTCCAACCAAAGCTTCACTGTTGAAGGTCCAACTCGACTTTCTCTAGGTGTGAAACAACGAAAATTTTCCATTAGTACGCTTCTATTTTCTGCAAAGTCCTTGCTTCCTGTCGGCCTAAGGTGAGCCATAGCAATCCAAATAATCTAAGACGGGTAGCGAATGCTCGCACCCTCTTCTTGGCATTTTTAGCATATGGTTTTGACTATGTCGGCCAAATGTTCATAACATTTGTATACTTTTCCTCGCATCTCCATCTTTTGGACCGCCTCCAACATGTCAATTTTAAGGTCAGATCTATTAGGTTTATAAGAGCATATATATTTTAACTTTCGAGAGAAATAAACAGAAACAAGCAATCACATAATAGAGACACATAATTTACCCTGGAAACCCCATACGGGAAATCCAACACCCAATGAAGATCTTCATTACCCTTGACCTAAATCGGCCAAGCCGGGCCAAGTGAGCTAGCCACCGCTCACCTCCAAGACACTTTACAATGGAGCCTCCTTAAGCCTTATAAAGGCTTCCTTACATGCAATACCATGGGACAATACCATGGGCTACAACAAACCATGTGCCCAAAAGCATGTGATAGACCTAACCAACTTTGACTCAATCCCGAGTCAAGGTCAACCCTAACAATCCCCCCTTTAAACTTGACTTGGAGTAATCACCAACCCCCCTCAAAGTTTTAACCGACGAATCTCATATACACCCCCATATCACCTAGGTCTTTCTCTCGACTTTACCGATGAGTTGCCAGGGGTATGCATGCCTTACTAGATCTTACAGCCATATGCCCTTTTACATGCAAACTCCTCCATAAATTTTCTTATTTTTATTTTTCATGTGTCTTCACGGTGACTACACCATCACCATCCATTGCTTCATCCTCTCTCTTTTTCCATGCTCGCTTTCTTATTCATTTTCTACCATGCACCTTTTAAAATACTTATCTTGATTCTCATATACAGAATTTTCATGTTACCACTTTACAACTATGTGCTTTCCATACTTGTCATATTCCATGCCCCACATTCATGACTATGATTCATAAAACCATAAACCATCATTTCATAGACCCATACTTAACATAAAATCTTCACTCCCCTTTTTAATCTCAATTACCCTTTTTAAAAAGTAATTAATCAATACCATAAATAAAGCCCTTCATATTACCATGAGTCCACTTAACTTTTGAGAAACGATGTGAATAACATTAAAAAAATCAGTTACTCACAGCACATCCTCCTTTACGTATTCTCCTCTTAAAAAGCAAATTACGTATTCTCCTCTTAAAAAGCAAATTATTTATTGCTTTTTTTTCACCTTTGTGCTTTTCAAGAAATGAAAACATTCACATGAACCTTCCTCATGATTTATCCACTTAACTTTTTCTTTTTGCACAAGTCAAGGCTTCTCTTCACTATATACCTTCCACATTTCGTTGGCATTCACAATATTGGCGGCTTCTCTTTATGCAGAGTTCTCCTCAGGATAAGTTACCACGTATTTCATTAGAACCGTTGCATCTGTATAGCTCATTGCAATTTTGCAGCCTCACCATTTCTTTCAGCTATGGCTCTCTTCCTCAATTTGCGGCTTTAGGTAATCCATTTACAAGGAAGCAATCCTAAGCAATACCACTTCACATAGCAGTCACTCGCACGGCAGTGGCTCCCTCTATAATGGCTGCTTATCTCTTCGACCTTCAAACTTCAATCCAACAGATCTGCTTTCTTCTGCTAAGCACAGAACAACGCCCATACTTGCATATCTAGTCCAAATAGCACTCAAGGATCAATGAGTATCTAACATTCCTGGATGGATTGATCTCGGAGGAAACTGCGCAGCTGACAACAACGATTATAGTGGAAAATTTAGACCATCACGAACTATGGCGAGACAATCAACGGATCTTGGTATCCACAACGTGTTAGGGCTCCCAAGCACATCCCTGCTTGAGCAGCAAATCTTTTACGCATCCAAAAAAAAATCCATGGAGCACAAAACAAATCGTAGCTCACACACAATGCTGTAGCTATAATTTTCAGCGACTACTACCGCAGCTTCACATGGATTAAGCCACACATAGATCAATGCTCCTTCATAGGACAGATCCTTCTCTCCACGCAGACTAGATTTGACTAGATCCACAACGTTCTACCTCTGCACACTTATATAGCATTACACGAGCACAACAACAACAACACTCTAACCATGGCTCTGATACGACTTATTAGGTTTATAAGAGCATATATATTTTAACTTTCGAGAGAAATAAACAGAAACACGCAATCACATAATAGAGACACATAATTTACCCTAGAAACCCCATGCGGGAAAACCAACACCTAATGAAGATCTTCATTACCCTTGACCTAAACCGGCCAAGCTGAGTGAAGTGAGTTAGCCACCGCTCACCTCTAGGCCACTTTACAATGGAGCCTCCTCAAGCTTTATAAAGGCTTCCTTACATGCAATACCATGGGACAATACCATGGGCTACAACAAACCATGTGCCCAAAAGCATGTGCTAGACCTAGCCAACTTTGACTCAATCCCGATTCAAGGTTAACCCTAAAAAGATCCTCGACCTGAACTTGATAGAGCGGTCAACACAACTCTCGCAGCGATTTTATAGTTAGCATAGATTATTTGATTCACCATTATCCCTCTGGAGTTTTTACTAGTAGCTGTGCATGTGAATTATTTGACCAATTCTAGCTTTGGGCACATTGGTACATCATCACCTTTGTTTGAGAGGCCGATAAGCTGATAAATGAGTGCACCATTTATTTTTACAGGTACATCAAAATAGAATTTTCCATTATGGTACCTGCTTACCATAAACTGAGCTATAATGTCTTTCAGGCCACCGAAGTTGTCTAGCAAAGGTGCGTGTATGTACTGTAGAATAGTGGCGGTTCGCAATTTCTGTGGTTCCTCCCTCCAGGGACCATTTTGTTCTTTTCCCCATTCAAGTATTTTAGTCTAGAACCTCTTCCATTGTGGCTCCGAAACCTTGGAGTTTGAGGAGCTGCAACCAGGTTTCTAGTGGTGAATTGGCTTTTTCGAGCTCCCATTATCCTGGTTTCTACTGACCTAGTTGTCGTCTGAGATTTCTTCGGTGCCATTGTGTTTATGGGGTTCTCAGATTCAAGAAATGGCTCGAATAGTTCGGATGGATCTGTATTTTGGAGCTCAAGCTCTTGGAAAAATAGTATCCAAGAGTCCTCGAGCCTCGTATTTATAGCAGAATTGTTTGGCACGGGGGAATGCGAAGTAGATGGCCGCATTGATTGCTGGTTCGACGAGGGAATTAAATTTGATTGACAGGTCGTCGACTCCTCATCGGGCGCACTTCGACTCTTCTTTTCTACTTGTCAGTATTCATGATTGATTTTCTTTGCTGCTTATCTAGTATGATGTCGGTACGCGGTTTCAGTCGTGTCGTGTCGGCCAACAATAGGTCTTCCGAGTTGGGGGTTTCTTCCATCTTGTGTTCGTCAACCTGATCTTCCAGTCAATCTCTGTCATCTTGTCGGTCGTGCATCATGTCCTTTTTTCTACAGCTTCGTTCATTGTTTTTTCCAAAGTTAGTCTTCCAGTCCCTCGTCATTATGAAGTTTATACCGCTTGCTATTTGAAATATTGCTTATAATGTTTCTCTCTAAACTTGGTTATAATCGTTTTTTTTTTTAATGCTTTCATGCCTTGTATCACTTCAATTGGGCGTCATTAACGAGTTTCTTGAAAACACTCCACTGTAGCGTTTTCAGTTGGACTGAGCCGTTGGGATTGATGTTCTCGACAATATATGGAAACATCCATTCTATGTGCAACTTCTTTAGTTTTCCCTTAACACGACTGTTATATAGAAATGCCAAGTCACCAATTGATAGATTTTTCTACTTGATATTTCTATCATGCCTTGCTTTCTGCTGCTGTTTTTGTATTTCTTGGTGTTGTATCACTATTTCTCGGGTCTCGTCGAGCTTCGAAAGTTGAACAAGGCGTTCTTTTCTTGCATCTTTGACATCAATATGTAAAACTTCAGCGATTCTTGGAACTTGTCGTCGAAAGTGCAAGGGGACGACTGCTTCTTGACCATATACCAGTGTGAAAGGAGTCCGACCTGTTATTCTTTTATATGTCATTCTGTACACCCATAGTATGAAAGGTATCTTTTCATCCCAATCGTCTTTATCAATGTTGCACATTTTTCTCAACCCTTTGGTAAGTGTTTTATGAATGCTTTGACGATGCCATTTGATTGTGGGTGATACGACGTACTTATTATGTGCTCAATTGCAAATTCTTTTGTAAAGTGTGTCAATATTTCAATAGACAAAGTGAATACCTTGGTCGTTGATCAAGGTAAGTGGGCGTCTGAATCGCGTGATAATATTTTCATATATGAATTTGGCAGCTACTTCGCTTGAACATGTTTCGACCGGTTCTGCTTCTGCCCATTTAGTGACATATTCCACAACAATGATGATATAACGTGCACTTGTTTGTCTGCCAAGTACTGGGAAAGGTCCAATAAAATCAATTTTCCACATTTCAAATGTTCGACTTGGATTTACGGGAACAAGTGGAATTTATGTGCTTGGAAGAGGTCAACCCATTCTTTGACATCTATCACATTGCTTATAAAATCTCGATAGTATTTATGAACTGCCGGCCACCAAAGTCCAGACTGTAGAATCTTTCTCGCTGTGATGTCGGCGTGATAGTGTCCTCCTGCTGGTCCATAGTGTTCTTTCGAAAGTATAACCTATCGCTCATTTTCAGGAACACATCGTCGTAGTATGTCGTCTAGGCCAAGTTTATAAAGGAATCCATTGATGAGTGTGTAAGGTGCAACTTTCATTGCAATAATCTTCTTTTCTTTTTTTGGCATTCCTTCTGGAGCTTGTCCATCCTCTAGTAATTGTGCAATCTCCGCAAGTTCTGAGGGGACAACTTCAATTATAAACAAGTGCACATCTGGTAGATCGTCTTCTATTCCTGTCGGCTCTTCTCCGATGTCGATTCGTGACAAGTGGTCTGGTCTGACATTTTCCTTCCCTGGTCGAATTATGACTTCAAATTCAAATTCATGGAATAACAATAATCGACATAATCTTCCATGGTGCAATGGATTATTGACTAAGTACTTCAATGCTTGATGATCGGTGTAAAATACAAAGGGATTAGCCAATAGATAATGACAGTATTTATGCAGTGCAAATACCATGCTTAATGCTTCTCTTTCTATTGTGGAATAATTTCTCTTTGCTTTGTTTAGCTTCCTGTTGCTGAAAGCATTAGGGTAATCCATTCCATCATCTCTAGGTTGTGTCAATATTGCACCGATCTCTATGCCAGATGTGTCGATATGAACATGAAACTTAATCAACCAGCTTGGGAATCGGAGAATGGGTGCTTTGACAAGTTTTCTCTTCAGGATGTCGAACGAAGTGTTGCACTCATCAGTCCACTTGTACTCTTGATTTTCTTTCAATAATTTCTCCAGGGGATACGTCATGTTGGAATAATGTTTGATAAAATTTCTGTAGTATCCTGTGTGTCCCAACAGGATTCATACTTGTTTAGAATTGACTGGCGGCTTCATGTCGAGAATGATCTTAATTTTGGCGTAGTCGGATTTGATGCCTTTTTTACATACTACATGACCCAATAGTATTCCGATAGGATTCACAAAATGTTAATTTTTGAGTATTTATTCAATATACTCTAGGATCTTTACTGAGAGAATAACATGTACAACATATCAAGTATAACAATGCATATCAATCACACCAAGCAATCACATGAGACAATAGACACACATAGTTTCATTGGGGAAAACCATAAAGGTGAAAAAACTCCACAACTTCCTTAGAGATAGAAAGAGCAATGATACAACCAAAGTACAAGAGATATTCTTCTCCTAGCATATGATCCTCCTCCTCACAAGTGCGCCACTTTCTGAGAGAGATAGAAGTGAGTAATGAGTGATCAAATAGAGATCTCCCGATCTCTATTTATACTTGTCCTGTCCTGCCCAATAAACCAGTGGGGCCGACTTGTCTAGCTTAGCCTAATAACCCTTGGTTAATTTAATCAGGGCCGACCCCATACATGGTGGCTTAATAACCCATCGGCAAGTTACGACACTTGCGACACTTGTCAATACAAATGACGACACTTCCGTATAGAGGAATAATACATCTCTATAGGAGTACAATATACATAGGTGAAATACATTCCGAAGTTACATATACATCAACACTCCCTCTTAACTAGGAAGGTATTTCTCAACACAGATCTGTTAGTACAAGTCTTCTTCTCTGGATCATCATCAACGAATTATCGTCCTCAAATCATCGTCATCGTCATTGCTACTGCTATCTCAACCAATCTCCGATCTACTTGTCATAGGAAGTTCTACAGAGCCAGTCCTTTTTCATACTGGATGTGGGCCCACCGCCTGCAGGTCTTCATCATCACTGGCCATATTGTGGAATCCTCAGGACTTATTACGTGTGTCACAATGCCTTGAAAGAGTATCCCAGGACCATTTATGTGCCGAAGCACGACCGATAAGATCTCTCAGGTCCACTTACATGTGACTGACACAAAACCTTAAAAGAGTGTCTTGCCAAGCAAGAACTCTAAAGAGCATCTGAGGCCTTTTTCATCCTGTCTAGATCTCCAGGACTTATTACATGTCACCCCTACCACAATGCCTCGAAAGAGCATCCCAGGACTTATTACAGGCACACATCCCAACCTATCGGATCTCCCAGGTCTACTTACATGTGGTCATGGCAATGCCTCGAAAGAGAATCCCGGGACTTATTACGGGCACACAACCCAACCTATCGAATCTCCTAGGTCTACTTACATGCCATAGGACAATGCCTCGAAAGAGCATCCCAGGCTGTTACAAGCACACAGCTCTACATGTCGGATCTCCCAAGTCTACTTATATGTCCTCCCAGAGCAATGCCTTGAAAGAGCATCCCAGGCTATTACGAGCACACAACTCTACTTGTCAGATCTCCCAGGTCTACTTATATGCTTATCTGCACAACCTGTCCACGACCACAGAGTATCAACTTGATACTCACCATACATCATCCTAATGTACATCATCATATGATCAACCTGATCATCATCACTGAATCGTCTTGATGCATGTCATCTGGAGCAACATCCTGAAGCTCATCATCCATGATCAACCTGATCATATAATGCATCCACCTGATGCATACCAAGTATCTACTTGATACATATCATCATACATGATCCACCTGATCATACAATGTATCCACCTGATACATACACAGATACATGATCCATCTGATCATACAATGTATCCACCTGATATATATCAACATACATGATCTACCTGATCATACAACGTATCCACCTGATACATATACAGATACATGGTCCAAGCATCCAACATGATGCATATACATATACATGATCCAACTGATCATCACAAGCATCCAACATGATTCATATACATATACATGATTCAATTGATCATAACAAGCATCTAACATGATGCATATACATAGTAGTAACCAGAGCATCGTCTTGATGCTTATCATCCATCGCTTACATCTGCAGCCATGGAAGGATCCTCCTCTCACCATGTTGGGAATGGCTCCTGCAAATGTGTCCATCACTTCTTCCTTGAAGTGTCATCAATCTGAAGAACACCAAGCCTCTCTCTGAAGTACTCGAACTTCACTCTGGCTAATGGCTTCGTCAGCACATCTGCAACCTGCTCATCTTCCGCAACATACAGGAGCTTCACTGCTCCTCTCTACACCATATCCATGATATAGTGATATTTGATCTCTATGTGCTTCGACCTGTCGTGGAACACCGGGTTCTCAGACAGCTTCACACAACTCTGGTTGTCACAAAAGATACCAGTAGCCTCCAACGGGAGATCAAATAACTCAAACAGTAGCTTCCAGAGCCATACTGCCTCACAACTAGCCGAACATGCTGCAACATACTCAGCCTCGGCTGTACTCAGTGCTACGCAGGACTGCTTCCTGCTAAACCAAGAGATCACACCTGATCCCATACTGAAGCAGCACCCAGATGTGCTCTTCCTATCTGCAGCACTGCTTTCCCATTCCGAATCAACATAACCCTGCAGGTTAAACTTTTGATTCACATCATACTTGAGCCCAAAATCAATTGTACCCTTCAGGTACCTCAGAATATGCTTTACAGCAACCAGGTGAACACCTCTGGGATTCGTCAGGAACTAGATCAATGTGTTCACCGCAAAGCAAATATCTGGTCTAGTGTTCATCAGGTACATTAAGGACCCAATCATCTGATGATACACAGTGACATCAACCAGAATAGATGAGGTATCACACAGAAGCTTAAGGTTTGATGCCATAGGTGTGGCCATGGCCTTGCATTCCATCATCCCGAACCTCTTCAGGATCTCTACTGCATTCTTCCCTTGTCCAAGGAAGATTCTATATGCACTATTCCACACCTCTATGCCTAGAAAATAGTGCATCATCCCCAAGTCCTTCATCTCGAACTTGGCAGCAAGCTTCCTCTTCGTGTCGGCAATCAGTCTATCCTTACCTGTTATAAACATGTCATCCACATACAATAGTAGTATCACTGGATTGCCTTCCTCAACCTTGTAGTAAAGGTTGGAATCTGCTTTACTCTTGGTAAAGCCCAAACTGGATAGGAATCCATCTATCCTGCCATACCAGGTCATGGGTGCCCATTTCAAACCATACAGGGCTTTCTTCAGTTTGCACACATGTGACTCTCGGTCATGTGTCTCAAACTCGAGTGGCTGCTCCACATACACTTCCTCTTTGAATACACCATTCAAGAAAGCTGTCTTGACATCCATCTAGTGTATCTTCTACTTCATTATTGCAGCCAGAGCAAGTACTAATCTGATGGAAATGCATCTGGCTACAGGTGCAAAAGTATCTTCATTGTATATTCCCTCTTTCTGAGATAAGCCATGAGCTACAAATCTCGCTTTGTATTTCTCTATGCTGCCATTTGCAGCATGCTTGATCTTAGAGATCCACTTGGAAGTCACAATAGACTTCCCTTCATGTCTTGGGACTGCATCCCAAACATTATTCTTCATGATCAACTGGTACTCCTCGATCATGTCATTCTTCTCGAATCCTAGGAACTTCAATATATTCAATAGATAACTTTGTTGCTGAACAAATGTTGTAGTCCTTCTTTTGTAGGTGAAGGTATATGATATTTCCTACAAAACAAGTTAAATTGCTTAATTAGAAACATCTCATAGTTTTCAGAACAAATTCTTACACATAAGGAAATATGTCATCCAGTCATGCAATTATCTTAGCCAATGCTTCAATACAACATTTATCCATATCCCGTAACTTTCTAGATGCCTTCCAATCTCTACCATAACATTGTTAAGAGTGTGCACAACTCCCAACATGTCAGCAAAGCGGTTTCATTCTAGATAAGTAGCAATGGAATGTTGTACAGTGCCATAGGCCACTTACCCATCACATGCATATTAGTAGTATACTGTTCATTAATGCAATTATTCTAATATGCACAATACACAACCTAAGTCTAGGAACATAAGCATATACATCATTGAACAATATTATTTAAACAATCAGATATACAAGAAATGACAATTCAAATACTTATCTTTGTTTGTTTGTTGTGTGGACTTCCTCTCAATCTTTGCTTCCTTGCAGGAACTACTGGAGTGTGCTCCCTCTTGATCTTTGCTTCCTGGATTACCTGTCCTTGAACTTATATCCATCCTCGATCACTATGAATGCTTACGAGTATCATCATTGTGTTATCCTCGAGATCTCATACATAATCATACATTCATTAGTATACTATCAAAACAAAATAATCTTAAACATGTATAGTCATGATAATTTCAAACACAGATAATAAGCATTATCATTCAAGGTTTCAGGGAAGACTTCTCTTACTCATGCATGTTTATATTTGACTATAGAACTCTTCTGGTTAGTCATATTATCAATCAAGGTAAGATACATAATATACATAAACCCTAGATTACTTAAACTTGTAACTTCATGAGTAATCATTATCAATCATACAAAAGTATAAGATCCTTTGATATAGGAAAAACATACCTGTCAATGTTTTCTTGTTCTCTTCAATGACCTGCATAACTCATAAATTAGCCTTTTCAAAACCAAATTATACATACCTCTATGTGATCCATGACTATGGATGGATCTTTGTCTTCATGTCACCATAGCATGTTCAGGTTGTCCCTTCAATTTGTACAATCCTCCCCCTTGCTCTCCAATCACCACTACATCATCTATAGATTTACCCTTTGGCCATATTAGGACTTGGCCATCTACAAATGTAACCCTCATGCCTTTTGCATCCAATGCAGATATGGAGAGTAGGTTCTTCTTGAGCCCAGGTACATATAGAACATCTTTCATCTTCAAAGACTTCCCAGAGTCTAGGTTGTAGGAGGCTTCACCACTTCCTTTGCTAGGGTATTGATAGTCATCCCCATGTTTCACCTTATGGGGTGACTCATGTTCAGATAGATTTGCAAAATATTCTTTAAACCCAGTCATGTGTTTGGAAGCCCCACTATGAATAAGGCAATCATTACAACCATGAGAAATAGTACCTATGAGAGCAGAGATTAGAACATATTCATCTTCACTTGATGAGTCATCACTTTCTGCCCTAGCCTTCTTCTTTGGTGGTTCATCATCCTCAGCAGCATGAGCATGATATCTTATTTTGTTATTTTTCTTCTTCTTGTTGAAGTTGTTGTTGTTGTTGTCCCCTTTGTTCTTGGGACAATCTGCAGCAAAGTGTCCCTTCTCATTGCAAGTGAAGCATCTGATATCTTTCTTATGATGGTGGTGTGAAGGTCTTCTTTTGTGAGATGACTCCCTTTTTGATCTTCCCTTTCTTGGTGTGAGCTGTGAGAGCTTGATCTTCATTCCCCATCTTTTCTTCTCGTGCCACAAGCCTTGCTTCTTTTTGAGAGCATTCCTCCCATAGTCTACTGAAGGAGATCAAATTCCTTCTTGCACAAATTCCTTGAATAAAGGAATCCCATGACCTAGGTAGGCCATTCAGAGTGGTCATGACAATTTCACCATTCTCCACCATTTCATCCACAGCTTCAAGTTGTTCCTTGATCTGAGAGACCTTGGAGAAATAGGATTGAATGGTCTCTCCATTCTGAAGCTTTACCCCTTTCAATTGGTTCCACAGAGTCATCTTCCGATTTATGTTCTTCCCTTCAAACAGCTTGGTCAAAGAGTCAAACATTTCCTTGGGTGTCTTTAGAGATGACACATGTGGAATGAGATGGTACTTGATAGAATCAACAAGGATCCTCTTTTCCTTGATGAAGTTCTTCTTGTGAAGAGCCTTAGCCTCTTCTCCCTCTGGGACAGGGACCTCTTCACTTATATAAGTGTCCAACTCATTTTCTTCCAGGATTAACCCAATCCTATACTTCCATGCTCGGAAGTTATTAGCCCCTTCAAGCTTATCCTCAAGCTTGGTGTGGTGAGACATCTTTAAGGAGTACTTCAAATGGAAATAGAAAAGATTTAGGTCTTACCACTTGATTTGCTGAAAACTGGATCTGGTCCCAGATTAGGGTTTGTCAGAGAAACCCCTTTAAATTAAAAATGTGAATTTCAACTTTCTGAAAGGATAGAAAGATGCGCCTTGATGAGCTGATCAACCTAGTATATTCGGAATTTGAGATATGCAAAGTTTCACCCTTCATAAATGCCTTTTAGTCTTCTCGGATTCACTAGGGAGGACCCTGAATTAGGGTTTGAGTTTCGCGGAGCTTCACCCAACCAAAAATATTGATCCAAAGCTCTAAACTTCGATATTTCCAAGGAGCTTCCATCTATGTCCTCAGAATTCAGAAATTCCTATTTTTGTGGAAACCCTAAATTTTAGGGCAAAAAATGAAAGTGCCTAGAATTGAATTCTGATTGGACATAAAGATTCTCCTTGATGAGTAGAGTCAATCTACCTTACTGCTTTTCCAAAATATGTGGATAGAAACCTAATAAACAAGAAAACCTAGTTTCTGCCACTGCACAATGTCTTCTTCTCAGGGAAGCTCCGATACCATATTAATTTTTGAGCATTAATTCAATATACTCTAGGATCTTTACTGAGAGAATAACATGTACAGCATATCAAGTATAACAATGCACATCAATCACACCAAGCAATCACATGAGATAATAGACACACATATTTTCACTGGGGAAAACCATAAAGGTGAAAAAACCCCACAACTTCCTCAGAGATAGAAAGAGCAATGATACAACCAAATTACAACCAAAGTACAAGAGATATTCTTCTCCTAGCAGATGATCCTCCTCCTCACAAGTGCGCCACTTTCTGAGAGAGATAGAAGTGAGTAATGAGTGATCAAATAGAGATCTCCCGATCTCTATTTATATTTGTCCTATCCTGCCCAATAAACTAGTGGGGCCGACTCGTCTAGCTTAGCCTAATAACCCTTGGTTAACTTAATCAAGGCCGACCCCACACATGGTGGTCTAATAACCCGTCGGCAAGTTACGACACTTGCGACACTTGTCAATACAAATGACGACACTTCCGTATAGAGGAATAATACATCTCTATAGGAGTACAATATACATAGGTAAAATACATTCCGAAGTTACATATACATCAACACAAAAATGCATTTATTTATGTTCAACGATAATTGGATTTGTCGACAACGTTCAAGCATTAACCAAATCCATTTGCAGTGGTATTTCAACATGGAGTAAATTGTCCAATCATCAAAATAGACAACCATAGTTTTGTAGATGTATTCCTGAAAATCTTTGACGACAATACGAGAAAAGACAGTTGGTGCGTTCTTCAGTCCAAAAGGCATGACTTTATATGCGAACGATCCGAATTTACACACGAACGTGGTCTTCTTTTGGTCTTCTTTAGCAATAGGTACTTGGTTGTACCTGGAAAATCCATCTGTGAATGAATAACACTCATGCCCTGCAAATTCACTAATGATTTCGTCAGCGAAAGGAGTAGGGAAAGGGTCAGTGAGTGTTACTTTGTTAAGTTTGAGAAAATCGACACAAATTTGTAGTCGTGTCGGGTCATGCTTCTTCGGCTGGATTACCATTGGGCTCGCTCATTTTGACTGATCAATAGGATATATGATTCCTACTGCAAACATGCTATTGATATCCTTTTTGAAAATTTATTTATATTTATGCTCGAGTTTGTAAGGTATTTTATTTACTGGCTTAGTGTCTGGTTTGATATCAATCTTCATTTTTCCCATATCCTGTACAAGTCCTTTCAAGTCTTTATAATCGCGTGTGAATACATCCTGAAATTATCTAAGGAGGCTAGTGATTTCTGTGGTTTTTTCTTCATTCTAGTAATCGCCAATTTTCGCCATTTTTGGTCTGTCGTTGTTAAATATATCAACTTATTTGATTTTTACTTTAACATCCATCCACTTTGGAGCTCGACTTTCATTGATTGGTATTTCGCCTTATTTTATCTGCGTGATGCTGGCGGGAAATATTTTTCTAATAATATTTTTGGGTCTTCTTTCTCCACGGTCTCCACTTTGAAAGCTATTTTAACTGGCTTCGAAATATCAGGATGATCTTCTCTCCACTGGAAACTCTTTCCGACTGTTTTCTCTGTTTCTAATCAGAGTCGTGTCGAATGGTGGATTTCTTTCAACTGAATGTTACGACAGATGGCTGTTTGTCAAACAATTGGATTCTTTTCTATCTGTATTGCATTTTCTGTTGGTTGTAGAAACTTTTTGATTTGGTTGCTCGCCTCAGCTAGCTGTTCTTCCTTTGGAGAAAATTGGAAGTCTTTGATGAAACTTTCTTTGATTTCTTTCCAAACGAAGGTCTCGCCTCTTGCTTCATCCATCTTGTACCATTTATTTGGCAAGTTGTCGAGCGTGTTTGGAAAGAGGTGTGGCCACACTCTTTCATCTTTATAACCCAATATTATCCATTCTCTTTCACACTTGTCGATATGAGCTTCGGGATCTTGTCCCTATGTGAAAATCGGGATTTCTTCCTGAGCTGTCAATTTCTTGCCTCCAAATCTATCAACAAAGTATGTTGACGCAGTAGTCCATGTATGGAGTCTTGATTGATGTGTGTCCCACCATCTCGCAGCTTTCCCTGTGAACATCTCGACCAGACTCTGCAATCTCCCTTGTTCTCCGACATGTTTTGAAACTTCCTTGATGTGTACTGACGAAGAATCCCATTCCTTGTATCGCAGCGCATTGTAAAATTAGTCACAGCAGATCTAATGAACAAGTAAATCAATCACAACAGATGAACATAGAAAATATGGTGCAAAACTGTGCAAAACATGCAGCAGTGCTCAATATCCCAATAAGGGTGAATGAATTACAATAGAATACAATATCTGTCAATGAGCAATTCGAATTGACTAAGTAGGCCATTCGAATCACTGAATAGAGTAGCTTGACTCTATCTAGGAGTCCTCATCAATCATCGGTGGTGCTCATCAATCACAATAACCAGTCATCCAGGTGTCAAACTGAGTCTAACTGAGTGTAATAAATGTAACTGAAGTGTGTAGCACTGATATAGGATCTGGAGGCTCAGTGGGGGCACATGGGAGGCTAACTGAAGTCAGAACAAGTCACCTAATCAAACTGGAGGTCAAACGGAAGTGATACAGTCATTCGGGAGTGAAACTAGCCTCAAATCAGGGAGAATCGGAGCTATCTGAATGTAACTGGAGTGAATCTGCAGTGGTAGGTGAGCAAGTGCGCCCTTCTCTGGCAGTAGGTGAGAAGTGGGCGCCTTTCAGCTTAGGAGGGCTAAAACTCTGTGGTAGGTGGCTCCCGGGTGCTAGAAGAAGGTGGATAAGGTGCTGGAGGCATCAAACTGGTGAATGGGATGCATGCCTGTGCATGCAAGATCCTGAAATAGATCATATCCTGAAATAGATGATCCTGAAATAGATCATATCCTGAAATAGATCATGCAAGATCCTGAAATAGATGATGTATCCCGAAATAGATGATGGATATCCGAACACCCCCCCTCAAGCTAGACTATGATGTGCCAACTAAAATAATGTGGGGCCCTGGTAACTAAGACCAAAGGTCACCCCAATACAATAATCCAAAAAATGTTGAAAATAAACTAAGTGAGGAAAGAGGGAAAACCCAGTGGGAAGAAAGCCCCCCCTCAAGCTAAAGCATAATAATGAATCAATCTGTCTCCACCATGATGGAACTCACCCCCAACAGTGAACGGAGGTAAGAGAACTTCTTCTCAGTGAAGCTCTTGGTGAAGATGTCTGCAATTTGCTCATCAGTAGGGCAATATTGCAGAATGATGGTGCGGTCGTGCACCAACTGTCGAATGTAATGCATATGAATCTCAATGTGTTTGGTCCTCTGCCGCTGAACTGGATCTGTGGAGATCTTGATAGCACTTTGATTGTCACAAAATAGGACAGTCGAAGTAGTGCCACCAAAACCAAACTCGGAAAGAATACCCTGCAACCAAACTGCCTGAATGCAGGCATTGACTGCCCCTCGATACTCTGCCTCTGCTGAAGAAAGTGCAATGGCTGCTTGCTTTTTGCTGGACCAGCAAATAGCACCATGACCAATCATGAAAACATAACCGGAAGTGGACTTCCGATCAATGCTATCACCTGCCCAATCTGAATCAGTAAAACCAATGAAATCTAGCTCAGAATCTGCAGCATAATGTATGCCAAACTGTCTCGTACCTTGCACATACTGCAAGATCCGCTTGGCTGCTCGCCAATGAAGCTCATGTGGCTGCTGCATATATCTTGACACGGCACTCACGGCATATGAGATATCAGGCCGTGAATGTGTCAAATAAAGTAGTGAACCAATCAACTGTCGATACATACTGCAATCTGCAAGCGGTGTGGAATCTCCCTCCTCAAGACTGATTCCTGAGAGGAATGGGAACGGGGCTGCCTTACATTCAGCCATATTAAACTTCAATAACAGGTCGGAAGCATATTTTTGCTGAGATATAGTGATCCCATCGAAATTTTGAGCTATCTCCAAGCCCAAAAAGTGACTCAGCAAGCCCAAATCGCTCATGTCAAAAGCTAGATTTAAGGCAGATTTTAGCTTGTTTATTGAAGTAAGTGTGCTACCAGTAATAAGCAGATCATCAACATAAAGTACAATAACCAACAAATTACCTTTAACTCGCTGAAGATAGACATTCGGATCAGATTTGCATCTTTGGAAATTTTGAGAAAGAAGGAAGGAGTCCATCTTTGCGTACCAAGCTCTTGGGGCCTGTTTTAATCCGTACAAAGACTTCTTCAATCTACAAACCAATGATGGATCTGATGTATAACCCTCTGGCTGCTGCATATAGACCTCTTCAGCAAGGTCTCCATGTAAAAATGCACTCTTCACATCCATGTGATGCACCTCCCAGTGCTTGGATGCGGCAATAGCTAAAACAAGGCGGATGGAATCCATCTTTGCAACCGGTGCAAAGGTCTCTGTGTAGTCCACTCCTTGGACTTGGGAAAAACCTTTTGCCACCAACCTTGCTTTATATTTGCTGATAGTGCCATCAGCAGCAACTTTAGTACGGTAGACCCATTTACACTTCACTAATTTTCTTCCAGGTGGAAGAGAAACTAGCTCCCATGTATTGTTCTTTTGAAGAGAACTGTACTCTTCATCCATGGCATCTTTCCATCTCGGATCTCGATGGGCTGAATAGTATGATTGGGGATCTGAACCAGCCATCAAATAACAAATCTCAGGAAGAAATGGATCAGCAATAGAAAGAGCCATACCTGCCCTTTGAAAGTCTCCTCTTGTTCGTCTCGGATCAGCAGGATTTCCAAGACTAGAACCAGCAGATTGTAGAGTGTTTTGGGCCCACTTTGGTAACTGAGGGGGATCTGAATGATCGGATTCCGAACTTGATATGTCATGATCATCATATGCTGCTACAATATCAGAAATATCAGAACTCATACCTTCATTATCGCTGCTCGAATCTTCTTCTGGTGAAGGCGGTGAATCGGCAGTTTTCTCCTCAACTAGTTGCAATTCTTGAAGCGGTTCTTCAAACTGCACACTGCGCTCTATGAATATCTTTTTAGATCTGATATCCATGAGTTTATATGCTTTTGATTCTTCCCCATATCCTATCAATATGCACTCGATACTTTGTGGATCCAAAGCTCGTCTCTTCTCAGAAGGAATTCTAGCCCATGCAGTAGAGCCAAAAACTCTCAAATTTGACACATCCGGTTTGTGACCAAAGAATGCTTCGAAAGGAGTCATACCTTTCACGGATGAATGTGGAACTCGGTTCTGTATATATGCAGCAACATTGATTGCTTCAGCCCAAATATTTGCAGCCAAACCTTTTGATTCAATCATGCATGTAGCCATCTCTTTCAGTGACCGGTTTTTCCTTTCCGCTACACCGTTCTGCTGGGGTGTGTAGGGAACTGTATGTTGGATCTTGATTCCGCTTTGGGCACAAAGTTGCAGCAACTAGGACTTGATATATTCCCCACCATTATCAGATCTAAGAGCTTTGATCTTGCTCTCAGTGGTGGTCTCAACAGAAGCCTTAAAATCCTTGAATTTTCCAAGCACTTATGACTTGTTTTTGAGAAAGAATACCCATGTAAAGCGAGAATAATCATCAATAAATGTCAAAACATACCTTGAACCATTTAATGACATATGGGGCAGCGGACCGCTGATATCAGAATGGATCAATCCCAAAATAGTAGAGGCTCTGCTAGCCTTGCCGCGGTCGAATCTGTGCTCGGGGTGCTTCCCAATAATGCAACCGGTGCATATTCCCTTCGAGGAACGGAGTTGTGGAAGCCCGTCAACCATGGATTTATTTGATAGCAGCAGCAAATACTTATAATTTAGATGTCCAAATCTTTCATGCCAAAGCCTACTAACCTCATTACCATGTGTGCGAAGAGCAGTGGGCTTTGCAAGCGGAATAAAGTGCGAAAACTCATAACATTTTGCAGTGTGGTTTGCCTTTCCAACCGCAACTAGTCTTCCACTTTTGATATCAGAAATTTCAACTGTATTAGGGCTGAATGTGACTTTATTTGGATCACCAGTATGTGTCATTTGATACACAGAAAGGAGATTCGAAGCTAAGGAAGGCACATAGAGAACATTCTGAAAGCATCCATGTTCTACATGAATCGTACCTTTGCCCTTTGAAGAAATTTTTGAGTCATCTCCCAAATGGATGGGGATGGAGCTGTTTGGATCGAATGAGGAAAAATAATCAATGTTTGCAGCCATATGATTTGATGCACCCGAATCTATCAAGAGAGTTGAGGGCTTCGAAACCGTTGCCATGAGTGCTTGTCCTCTTTCATGATCATCATTCCGATCCTTCTTCCTTGCACCGTCAGGAAGGGTTATGTTGTTATTTTCCAAAAGGAGGGCCATTTGATCTATAGTCTTCTTCATACATGAACTTTCGGGATGAAAGCCACGGTTACAATAAGTACATTTAGATTTTTGGTTACCTTCTTTGCCCTTTTGCTTGGATTTCGAACTGGATGGTGCATCCGTTTGCTTGCCTTTGTCTTTTTGCTTGTGAGGCTCGAATTTGGGCTTCTCCTTCTTTAGCTTTCCTTTACCATTCGAGATCTTGGGTCCTTGAACAAATAGGGATGAATCTTTGGAGCTTATGGACCCCATTTGAATCAACTTGTCATGCTCTTTCGTAACGGACTCAATGAAGGCATTCAAGGTAGGCATCTTCCAATTCGGGGTAGTTAGCCGACCGGAATTGAAAGTAGAGACAAATACCGAATAATCTTTCCCAAGCTTACTTAGAATGGAGAGGATCAACTATTTATTCTCTTTGATAACACCACTGTTCTTCAATTGCAAGTTCAAGTTCTTGAATTTTGTGAAGAATTCATTGATGGTCTCGAAATTCTCAGGATTAAGGCCAATCAATTCATTCTCTAATTGAAAAGCCCTAAGCTCATCCTGCTTGCCGAATAGTGTCTCAAGTTGCTCCCATATGGCTTTTGGAGTCTTCAATCCGCTGAGATGGAAGTGAAGATCCTTGGAGATGGAGAGACAAAGAAGACCGTAAGCTTCATCAAGCTTGTTGTAGTGTTTAGTTCTTTCTGCTACATTGTTTGGCTCCAATTCAAGACCAAGAGTGACTCGGTAGTAACCTTTTGAACGTAATATGATCTCCATATCATCTTTCCAATCAAAATAATTGAATGGGGTGAGGATAGGATTTGAAGAAGAGTATTCCATTGCAAGGATTGAGTCAACTGATGAAGAGGAAGCTTGCATGCAGACTATAGCGAATGGAATTGCTGTAGAAAGGCTTGCATGCAGAAGGTAGCGAATGCAATTGGAGGAGACAATAAACCTGCAAATCACATCAAAACAACCACAATAAGGTCGAACAATCCACCCTTTGAGAGTTGCATCACACCTGGGATTGGATTTCAAGCAATGTTGAATAGGTCCAATGTATCAGATCCAGGAATTATGTGGTAACTCAAGCTTCTGGAGTGGTATTGGAGTATTTTTCAAGCTTTGCATGCACAGGAGCGAATGCCCTTGAGATATTTCATGCCAAACTTATTGCAATTTTTAGCAATTCAGTCAAATCTTCTTGTATAAACACCTGTAGAAAAGAGATCTTGTCCCTGCAATGGCTCTGATACCATGTAAAATTAGTCACAGCAGATCTAATGAACAAGTAAATCAATCACAACAGATGAACATAGAAAATATGGTGCAAAACTGTGCAAAACATGCAGCAGTGCTCAATATCCCAATAAGGGTGAATGAATTACAATAGAATACAATATCTGTCAATGAGCAATTCGAATTGACTAAGTAGGCCATTCGAATCACTGAATAGAGTAGCTTGACTCTATCTAGGAGTCCTCATCAATCATCGGTGGTGCTCATCAATCACAATAACCAGTCATCCAGGTGTCAAACTGAGTCTAACTGAGTGTAATAAATGTAACTGAAGTGTGTAGCACTGATATAGGATCTGGAGGCTCAGTGGGGTCACATGGGAGGCTAACTGAAGTCAGAACAAGTCACCTAATCAAACTGGAGGTCAAACGGAAGTGATACAGTCAGTCGGGAGTGAAACTAGCCTCAAATCAGGGAGAATCGGAGCTAATTGAATGTAACTGGAGTGAATCTGCAGTGGTAGGTGAGCAAGTGCGCCCTTCTCTGGTAGTAGGTGAGAAGTGGGCGCCTTTCAGCTTAGGAGGGCTAAAACTCTGTGGTAGGTGGCTCTCGGGTGCTAGAAGAAGGTGGATAAGGTGCTGGAGGCATCAAACTGGTGACTGGGATGCATGCCTGTGCATGCAAGATCCTGAAATAGATGATCCTGAAATAGATCATATCCTGAAATAGATCATGCAAGATCCTGAAATAGATGATGTATCCCGAAATAGATGATGGATATCCGAACATGCATGAGTATGTGTCGGTTCATTTTTCGCTGGTGCAAGATTCGAATATTCACGAATTTTCCTCTCAAATATATTTGGAATGATCGATATTGAGAAACATTTCTTTACTTTATTTTTATAGATGGCTTCAAATGTCCAACATTCTTTTGCTTGAAGTTCATAATTTTCCATTTTCCAATCGTAAAGTTATGCATCAGAGTTATATCCGACTGATGCAGGATCTCCCAGGTAGATTTATCCTCTTGAATTTGGTTCAACATAATATTCGTTGTTATTTACTTGATATAGCTGTCTTATATCATTTTCATCCTCCATAGGTTCTGACCATGGTTCTCCTTGAGATGGGAATATTGGTAATATCACCTTCTGACCGTTTCCTTTCAATTTAATCATGTGACCCTTATCAAGTGAGATCGAAGCTTTCATTTTTCGGCTCCATGGTCGACCGACCAGGGATGGAAAAGAACTGGCTCCATCCTTTGGATTTATGATCTCAAAGTATACTTTTGTCTTTATGTCTTTTATGGATGTTTCAACTTCTCTCCATACTCCAATCGGTTCAATTAGTCCTTGATCAACAAGCTTCAAATAAATGCTCGATTCTTGAAGTTGTGGTCGACCTAGCTGATCCCAAGTATCACGAGTCAAGATGTTAACTTGCGATCCAAAATTGAGTACGACTTGTCGGACATGGTATCCGTGTATCTCGAGGTCGACGAGAGGGTCGGCATCGTTCTTGTCTTTTTTATTTAGTCGGAAAATGTTTTTAGCTTGTCTTTGCGCAACAAATTTATTCTTAATTTTATGCAACAAGTCAATTAATTTTCTGAAGCTTTTTCTTTAGTGATTAAATTTGTCACCTACCTAAATTTCTGAAAATTATTATTTTATTTGCAAAATACTTTATGTTAAATTTAATTACAAACTTTTGTAATTATGATCAATTCTGATCAAGGATGAATGTAAATACTGATTATTATTATTTAAATAAATTAATTAGGAGACAAACACCCAAGGGGACTGTTAAATGAGTGTTCACTGACCCACTAGGAGGAATGGAAGCTATTGGAAGGTATGGGACAGATGGCAGCAATTGCACCACACCACTAGCTGTTGGTTATGGGACAACTACCCCTAAAAATGTGGCATTATCCCCCAGGTGGTGGGAGTGGGAAGGAAGCTCATTTAATGACACAGTAACAACTAAAAAGGCCTAGGCAACCTACATAAGGCAAATTCGAATTGAGCAGGAAGCTCTTACACAATATTTCTGCAGGAATATTTCCTCATGTGTATCAGGTGATCATTGAGAGATTCGAATAGGGAGGCTAGTTGTGAAGTGCAAGCATAAGTCTGCAAACTATTGGTTAAGGAGAACCAGAGGTGCTGGAGTAGGTCCCTTGGACTGCTAGCTCTTGAAGATTCGAGAAGTTATTTGCTACTACAAGAAGAGATCCTAAATTCCTAAGTTTCTTCCTCTTGGTGGTTCAGTGAACAGGCTCGGGGGTCCTAAGGCAAGTGCTTGACTGTCTTCAGGATTTGGTTGGGTGGAACAGTCTTCTTGGGCTGTTTGTTCCTTACAGATTTTATCCAGGTTTTACAGTTTCTACTCTAATTCAGTTATTAGTTTTGTTTAAGTAAAATTAGAAATCTCTGTTTTGAAGAAGAATTGATTTCTGATTTTATTTGAAGTCTGAATGTCGAAGTTTATGTTATTCTGAATTGACAAACCAATCTCTACATTTTTCCACATGATGTTGTTTGCATCGTACTCTAGTGTAGAGACGCAAATTAAGTATAGATTAAAAGATAGGCAAATTTGCCATTGCTTCGATAGATAAATATAGAGTAATTTATATGTTTATCAGTTTCTACCCTATAGTTAATAATAGTAGAAAGTTCTGTATAATACCTAAATATTATAGAATACTCCATTGTTTCATTACAAACAAACATTGTTTATTTCCTGTATAAATATATTGTAATTTCTTATCTCTGCTATGTACATAAGAAATAAATGGAGTCAAATTTTCCATATATCATATCATGTCTACATTATAAATAGTGTTGTTGCAATTAAATAAATGAATAATTTATGGACAAAGCTGCAATCCATAGTCAATTCACAGTCTTCACATTTCACATACACACATTGTTTTCATTTCCTACTATAAACATTGCCTTTGATTATTTAGTTCAATTAGATAATGAAAATATTATAAACGATATATTTTCCATCATTCATTTTATTTATATAGATATTCTAAACTGTAAGTGTCGATTTCAAAATTGAGTTTCGTTTCAAATCCTAGTTTTTGGCTTCAAAGATCTTTTTAGAAGTTCATATTCAAACACTTATCGATTTTCAAAGACAAGACTCGAACTAGGGTATGATCCTGTTCTTTTCCATTACAAACAAAAGAAAACCATTTTTTCATACACATTATAGAGTTATCATCTACGACAAACATTGGACTCTCGCCTAGCTCGAAAGTCACGATATCAACCTACAGTAATCAAAAGTATAACATGGACGACTAGCACAGAATGAAATATTATATTTTCATTACCAAGAAGAAAAACAATGTATCTACAGTTTGGGGCATAGCTCGTTACTTTTCTTTTCATATAAAAAACAAAACCTACTCTATCGTTTCCACGATTACTCAGATCCTTAACTACAGTTTTTGAATTCAATAACAAGTGCGACAGGCACTATTTTATACATAGAAACCAAACCGAATAGCACCAAAAGAAACAACATTTTATTATTGCCGAGAAGCAATGTTTTATCCACAAGTTAGATGAGCTTAGGCTCCACTTCTTTTCCACATAACATAAATCAACAGGTGGATGGTTCAAACTATTTCAACCATTACAAGTTCCATTTTCAAGAAAGAGGAATCAACAATTCCCAGCAACAAAAATTTACATTATGTTTCCAAATGAAAAACGAACAGGGTTATTCCCTTGCTCATACAATTTAAAACAAGTCCAAAAACCCTTAGCATTGATGAGTAACATAACTCCTAGTTCGACGAGATAGACATCAAAGTTTAAGACCGAGTATCTTATAAACAAACGAAGGGCACAACCCTATACAAACATCGTTTGAATAACAGAAGGGCTTCAAAGTTTTTCAACTAATAGACAATGCCGAGGCATGGTGAAACACTGGTTACTCATCCTCTTGAAACCACATCAACCAGAGTCGAAAGGCACCTACGAGGTGTGAGACCCGGAGCTTACCAGGAATGGAAGCACGCCGTTCCTTTCCAAACCCTTGCCCAAGTTGGTCTTCGAACCCTGCAACTGACAAAACAATAACTTAGAATTAAACAACTGTTACATTTTAAAACTGAAAGTCGAAAACTTCAACGAAAGAATCACTATTCTTTTCGAGGACGCTTACCTTCTCAACCAGCAGCCAAGTTCTTTGCATTCACTAGAAAAACGATGAGATCTTTGCTGTAGACGAGACCAAAGTACTTCTTTCATTTGCAGCATTTTGCATTTCACTCAAATTCTAAAACGAAAAGCTTAAAACCATCGACTCAATAACAACTCAAACTAGAAACCCAATCTTTTAAGCACAACGTCATTACAGTGAGAAAGAACCTTCAAATTCAACCCTAATCTACAAGTCTCGAGGTCGAAACCGCTTACAAGCTTGCTAACCCTATAATTCGGCAGCTTGTCGGCCACACAGACCGAAACAATAGAACATTGAACAACATTCAAATCTCTTTAACCAAAACAACGACAAAAGTTAGGGTTGCATCTAACGATGTACATTCATCACTATCAACGATCATAATAGTGCCAGCGAGATGGCATTGGGACGAACAACTTTTGCAATTAATGCCCCATCCAATAGTACAAGCATGGCAATGCCACTTTGGCACACGGAGGATCGATCAACAGACAGCTCGGAGGAAGATCACTATAGAAACCATTACACAGTGGTTGACGTAGTTGCTAATGCATCGATTTTACATTACGTGGATTGGTAACAATCCCTGTCATGCTGAGTTGTGAACCGAGATTTTAATGCAGGATCAAGTTACGATCTCCACGACAGCTCGAGGATCATGTCATTTTAATGACTGTCAACTCGCCACCCTGTTGATATAAATGAATGTCAGTACCCATTTATAATGACAACCAATCTTCATATAAGATCTTTTGCAAACTCAAAACATTCGATTACATCGTTAATAGGTAAAGCTCTAACTTTATGGTTACGATTAGGGTATTAAAACTAAGTTTAGCCATGTATTAAAATAGATTTCATATCATTTCAATATTGTAAACTCTCATATATTTTGTAATAGTTTGTAATTATAAAACTATTATATAGGATAGCAAACTATAAGATTGACATGGTTAATATATTAATCATAGTTTCTATTTTCTCCATTTATAAAAATATAATAATGTAGGAGTTTACACTTGTGAATTTCCAACAAGACCAATAATTAGTAACTAGCATAAAAACCATGCTTTGGTCATGAACCTCATACCCTCACTCTTAACACAATGCATCTGGCGGTTGGCGTTATAGTTACGACGTTAATACCTTACAGGTATTAGTTATCTTAAGATGACGACCAAAGCCAAACTATAACAACGTCATTGGCTTGCGACAACAAACGTGAACAACATGTATACCTTCTAGACATCATTATTTTTCAACATTCATAAAAAGTAAGACAGCGTCAAGAAAGCTAGGAAGCAGTACTAGATTGTCATACCTGAAGATACTTGTTTTCGCAAAAGAATTCACAACATATTATTTCACGTTGAATTGAATCACACAGGTACTTTTAAACTATGCAGTTATTGAACCTCTTACCTGTCATCTGAACATAGAATATTCAAATGTGTTAGCGTCGCAGCTAAGTAAACTCCAGGGTACCTCGTAGGACACCCTTGTTCATCAAAAATCAAACTGTCGGTATCTTTTCAAGAAAAAGTATCACATCACATTAATAACCTGTTAGTTCGTCTATTACCATAATCATGTCGTAATTGATGTGTTAAAGTTTGTCATTATCACCATGCTGCTAAAACAGAAAATTAAATTATATTTAGTACTAATGAATTTTTAATTAAAGTTGTCGTAATCAAACAATTATTATTTCTGCATCTATAAATTTTGTATTTAATGTCGTTTTCAAAAGTTTTAAATTTTTATGAAAATAGGGGATGTTAAAAAATTAACCAATTCCTTGAATGCTTCATGTCGACTTTCTTCGTTGTCTTCTTGTGCTGCTAATTCAAAAAATATATCATATTCATTTTTAAACAAAGATTTTTGTTTAGTAGGATTAGGATAACCCTCTTTACTTGTTACTTTGATTATTTGTGGTTTGTCTTGACCAATATGAGTACCTTGTCTTGTTACAATTTGCAAGTTCTTTGTTCTAATCACAACACATTTTGGAACACACGACAAGACATTAACATTCTTTTTATTCGAAATTTTCTCAATCATAGTAGGGAAATCCTCCAAGAAGTGATCACCTACTCCGCATTTAGTACAAAATTTTAGATCTGTACGATCTTTATAGGGACATTCTGCATGTTGATGTCTTTGCTGAGACAAGTAAAACATTGTCCAGGTCTGCGAGGTCAGAAATATCAACTATCATTGCCGCGACCTCGGCCTCGGTATCCTCTACGTCGATTGTAGTTATTATTCTGCTGATCATATCTTCTTCCATCGTACCTTGGATATCTGTCGTTTCTGTCATTCCGGTCATAGCGGTCATTTCTTTCATTCATGTCGTTTCGATCGTATTAGTCATTTCTTTCATTTCTGCCATTTTGTTGCTCGACAAAGTTTGTCTGGTACACTGCATGATAATTCTGCTTGTTCTTCAGGTTTAGATGGCATTCTGCTATAGAATGATGTTACAACGTATTTTGGCACCTTGTGAGCATTTATACTAATTGGCCTCTGTTATTCATTTAACTGACTCAAAACCAGTTTTTGCCCTCCAGGAACCTTGTTTTCCCTATTTTTATTCATGTATGCGAGCTTCTTTACTGCAACTCGCGCATGCGCGGGATGTCCCACTATAGCCCACGTACATCGAGTTAAATGGTAAATTAGAGTAAAAAATCTATTTTAACTCCAAAAAGCGGTCATAGGGTGACCTTTAGCCCTCCATGTATCCCGAAACGACTCGATTCGACCTTTCAACTACCTTTGGAAGGCTATATATTGAGCTCTTATGGTACATGGAAGGAGGAGAAAGAGAGAGCATTGAAACTCTATTGGATTTTTTCCATAGCTTGAGTCTACATCCATTGATCCTAGTTGTTGTGAACCTCTTATGTTCACCTACCAAACTCTTCCTTATCTTGTGAAGGACTCTATCCTTTACTCGTGATTTTTCCATTTCATGGGGGATTGAAGTGATGGAGACACATGTGGAGGGACCTAGTTCTTGGTTCAGATGAGTTGCCGACAAGAGATTGTATCATGTACTTTTTGTTTACATTAATAGAAATACTCATTTTCTCATCCAATTGATCTTGTGAATGGTTGTTAATTAAAATTAGGTAACATTTGCTTAGTATATCATGGACCATGCTATTCTTTATGCTAACATCTTTCATATATTATATGCACTTGTTTGTATTTGTTGTTGAGACTAAGTTGCAGGTTCAAGTGTAGAGATTCGAAATCTCACTGGGGATATACATCGAATGTCTGGTTGAAGGTTGGTTATTTATTCCACATCTTAGGATTTATGTTTATATAGAGCATTGCATTGGGAATTGAGTTGATTTCTGGTAGTAATCTTTCTGTTGTGGTCTACCCCAAGCCATAGGAATTTTTTCTCTGTAACAGAAATGGCGACTCCGCTGGGGAGGAACCTCCATTTTTGGGATTTTTGGCATTTATCCTTACTTTGAGTCTTTGTTCTGTCAAGTTTCTATGTCGTTGATTGGCTGTTATGGTCAGCTTGTCTTAGCCCGTGTGGATTCGCTACTATTAGTACAGTAGCCTGCGTATACATGCTACTATTCTATGAACAGTTGTGTACAACTCCGAGATTGATTTGTTTTTTATCTTTGGTTGTTGCTGGGTGAATTTTGGGTGTTCTTGAGTCTTAGTAGGCCTGTATTCCGAATGTTCTATGCCTCTTTACTGACTAGAAACTCTTCTTTCGTTAGTTTTTGAGCTTTTGGTTGTCAACCATTTTTTGTTTTTTATAGCTCATTAGCTTGGCCAAGTCTTACTTTTTGGGATTTGCCGGTTTGCCTGCTTTGCATGCTCTGCATTTTTCTGAAGAGTCCTGATTCTGCTTGCATTTTTCATTCATCTATATTGAAAAATTCAAAAAACATTGTTTTGCATTTTCATTTCATTTATTATGAAAATACGAAAAAAAAATTGCTTTATGTTATTGCATTTTGCATTAGAGTGCTTGTACTTTCATTAGGACTTACTTGAGCATGAAATTGTAAAGATATTTCATTTTTTATTTCTAAAAACGAAATGTTGGTTTGATTGTCATTTAGTGGCATATTTTTCCCATTGAGAGAAGAGTCTAGTGTTTATTGGATGTGCATTTATTGAGTCTATTCACATCATCAGTTGCACGACCATACCTTTGAGTAATCACAGCCATTAAAATTAATGCTTAATCTAAAATTGATTAGAAACGATTTTCTCTTTTATAGGGTGCACCAACTAGTATAGGTTTAGAGTCTTGGAATAGATCACTGTGAGCTAACAATCCAAGGCTATTGAACCAAACATTATGTGTCTGACAAGGGAGTGGTGAAACCCATGGTATACATCTGTGTTCTCAGGAAGCTCTATTCAAACCAGAGTTAAGCACAAGGTCATGGGAGGCTGGTTGCATAGATATCCCTCCAATACTAGCTGAACGTGGGGGATATTTCCAGGATTTGTTCGTGTTTGGGGACTCTTGGGGGATTTGACCCTCTTGAGTTTCAAGATTAGTTACCCTTCCCATACGACGGATCCCACCTGTGACTGTCCGCCTGAGCATTGGTTATACGTGGTGGCCATAGTTTCTTTACCTAGGTATCACATAGGGTGCTTGCAACGGTTATTCTGTGAGTATCATGAGTCAGATAGGGGTCGGACAACATAGTTTCTTTTTGTATAGGGATTTGACCCTATGCACGCAGTGAATTCTGGGGGCCCTTATAACTGATTATGCTACCTCCGGTTATAGTTTGGAAGTCTCAAGCCTCCCCTAAGCGAGACATGCCAGCTGTAGTGTCGGGAGGTCCCTTGAGCCAGTCATGTTTGTGTGCATTTGGTTGTAGTTTCTTTTAGGTGTATGCTTTATGACGATCTAGTATGCCTTTAGGAGATGTTCACTTGTTGAATTTTTGAAGTCATCGTGGATCGATATCCGCCTCTCCGCCGATCTCGTAGGTTGGCTGGTTTACTAGCTATCGATCCATCATAGTCTTTTATTAAGAAGCATTGGAAGACTACCATTGGTATTCCATTTACATCTCACAAGCTTTGAAGAGCTCCTATCATGAGTTCTGCATCTGGCATGATGGGAGTCCCCGTGACTCCATCTGGTGGCGCTGCATGAAACTCCCCTCCGTCCACTCCTAGATATGGATGGGGAGGAGGTTCACCACACAAGACTTCTCCCGGGTCTGGAACATCCCAGCCCACGAGCACAAACCCTTTTGATGAAACATGGTCAACAGGTTATTTATATGCTTCATCCTTGGGAATGCCAGGTTATGGTTCCACATTCGTCCCTTTGACCTCACACCCTTTTCATTGGGTATGCTCGGTTATATGCCGACTGTCACTTACACCATGTCTAGCAGTCATGATAGCTCTAGCATTGGGATGGGGGGAACTACAACCCATTTTACTGCATATCAGTTTGGGAGTGGTCACATCCCTCCATCTACTTCATATGTTGGAGGAGGGCCACCTCCTACGACAACCCCTAGTGTTAGTGTGAACCCATTTTCGAGTGGTGTTTTCACGATAGGTATGGGATTTACAACTTACATTCCATCTTTTAACTCGCATACCTCTATGCATGTACCCTCGAACGCTTTTATGATGCTGAATCCTCCCCCCGTCTCTAGTTCGTCGATTCCAGCGGGTGGGAATATACCATTTTCATATGGCCATCATTCGTCTAGTTTCCCTTCCTCTAGTGGTTATATGGGACCCTATTCTTATGGAGGTCATTCTTCTGGATTTTCAACTGGTCCTAATTATTATCCAAATCCCTTCTATGCACATACCTGTGTATCATAACATGGGTCGGTTCGGAGGAGGTTATTATCCTTATGGTCACAGTCATAGCTTCTATCAGAGTTCATCGGAACCTCAAGTTTCAGCTACGATGAACATGATCTCACCTTCGTAGAACCAGTCTCTTTTGGGAGCTTATAATCAAGATTCACAGCCTCAGCTCCTGTTTCTTGCTAGATTGAATCTACCTGATCTTTCGAAGCTCATGAATGATCCGGTGCGTCACGATACTACATGGCCTCCAGTCCCCACCAAGCTCCCTTTTGATGTTCCGAAGTTTGAGGGGAAGAATGGTGAGGATCCAGGTGATCACGTCACAACTTTTCACTTATGGTGCTCCTCGAAATCCTTGAACCATGACTCTATTCATTTGAGGATATTTCAATGCACCCTCACGGGGCAATGATGAAATGGTATGTCGAGTTTCCTGGGGACACATATAGAGGTTTCAACGATTTAGCTTTGGTTTTCCTAGACCAATTTCAGTTGTCGGTTCGTTATGATACTGGCACTGAACTTCTATCCACCTTCCGTCAGGACAAAGCCACACACATCTCTGACCATATTCAGGAGTGGGGCCGGTGGAAGAGGCTAGTGAAAGCCAACATTCCTCCAAAGTTTCTGTTGGAATGGTTCCTTAAGTATTTACTCCCTTACGTTTCGAAGGACATTTCTTTGTCCAGTATTATGACTGAGGAACAAGCTATTTTCAAATCCCAGTAGCTAGACCTAGTCTATGTTCAGTCTGGCATCTTATATGACATTATACCTGATGCACCACGATCACGACATGAGCCTAAGCCCATTCTTGGACCACATGCCGATGGTATTTTTGGATCCACAAGTACTCGTCCTATAGATTTGGTTATGAATCAGATGCACAATCTGTCCATTATCCAATCTACCCTTGGACAGGCTCATGCCTCGTCTGTTTCCACCCAATCATCCAATGTTCACTCTATACAATCGGCAAACCCATCAGGTAACCAGCAACCTAGTGGGAAGAAAAAGGGGAAAAATAATCGTAGGGGTGGGAATAATAAGAACAATAATCCTAAGAAAGGCAACGCCAACCCTCCTCGGGATGGCAGAAATGCTGGTGGGGACCGCAAACCTAGACATAAAGTGAAATTTCCTTGTAAACTTTGCACGAAAGATTACCTTACACATTTGTGTCCTCGTATTGAAGAAGCATCGAAGCATATTACGTAAAGCCCAACTGTGCTTAAGGATCCCCTTCCTCATCACCAAAGCATGGCTTCGGGTGCTTCCATTGCCAGTAGTGGGACTAATGAAACTTCGACGTCCTCTACCTATGCCAGCGGATACAGATGCGTCAACATGGTCAAATCAGAGGTTAGTGTCGCTACTCACTCTCGTGATTATGGAGCTCCGTTAGGGAATGAGCCCCCTACACCTGATACCCCTTTGCATATCGAGAATCCTAACTCTATGCCATGGATACCAAAAGGTGTTCTCAAGCGCTCGACGCACAATCCTAATGCTTGAGCCACCCATAACTACTCCATTGTAGAAGATCTATGCTAGACTCCGTGTGCCATGTCAGCTCTCGAGGTTCTCCAGGCCTATCCTTTTCAAAGGACCACCCTTTTATGTGCTTTGGGAAACCAGGATCAATGTAGTCCTAATATTATCAAGTTCGATACTACTGATGTTCAGCCTCGGTTTCCCTATCATGTGGATTTCCAAGTCCACGTTAGGTTCCTACAAAAGATCATTAAACGTATCATGGTTGACGAAGGTGCTTCCACATCGGTAATGTCGTTAGCTTGTTGGAAGGCTCTAAGTTCCCCTCCATTGTCGAAATCTATGACCATGCTTACTATATTTGATGGTCGTTCATTCAGGATGCATGGTATTATCCCCTCCCTTGAGGTCCACTTCGATGGGAATACCATGCCAATTGAAGTCGAGGTGGTTGATGCACCCATCGACTACAACCTTTTACTGGGTTAGAATTGGATCTATGCTATGAGAGCGATTGTGTCCTCTGTTTTTAGAGTTATCTTCTTTCCCCATGAAGGCAAGATTGTGACTGTCGATCAGCTAGATTTCACTAGTTCCAATACCATTGCATCACCAGGAACGGAAGTTCCTCAGATAAAAAATTCTCAGCCGACAACTTGGAATATTGGTGTAGGATTGTATTCCTCTTTGATGGGATATTTCAACTTTGTTGCACCAATCTCCTTCATAGGAACCACCTCCGAAAGTGTTCCTTCCTCGTTAAATAATGTACCGTTCTGGACATCTTATTTTAGTGATCCTTGGAATCTACCTTCCATGAGGTCCCCGTTTGGAGACGTTTCACACATCGAAATGGCTATGCCCTTGTCTGCAGCTGAGCTTGCCTATCAGGATATTCAACAAGCCACTGCAGAGCTAGATCTCTCTTCTTCACGGACAGAGGAAGAAGATCCTGTTATGCGGCCTGTATGGGTAGTTGCCTCGTCTTGTTCACATGACTGCCTTGATGATACTTTACCTTTAGATGAGGCCATTATCGAGGCCATGAAGGATAATGACAAGCCTTGGGAGAACCCTCATCATAGATCTTATTTCCTTCCCAACCTTGATCTTATTGAGAAAGATGAAAGTATTTATACCACAGTGACTCGTATCGGATCTTTCTTTACATATGTTTTAGATATGATCTTGGTACTAATGTTTCTGGGAGACATGATTCTTAGCTGGACCTATTCTTGCTTACTAGTCTTTTTTGACACTTTGTTCGATCATGTCAAGTATATTCAGAACCTTGCATATAGGTTTAGGCTTCCCCGCTGTTATGATGCATTTGAACCTTTTTCCATCCGAATTTGACATAGGGTCGAACCTATTGGCCATTGGTGTGTTAGCCATATTTATATGGATTATTCACCAATCCGACAACAGAGCCTACCTAACATGGGTCACCCTAGTCAGCACCCTTATGCCATTTTGGTGCCCATGCTGAGTATTTTCCATAGGGTCGGGAGCCTTTCTAGATTTACCATGACTTTGAGAAGAAGCCTCATGTTTTTCTTTCTCATATATTTCTGGCCATCCCTGATAAGGCTCCCATTTTTGTGTTTAAGTCACATGGGCATTTATTTTGATCCTGCTTATGCTTATGAGCCTGATGTTGGCTTCCACGCTTTTAGCTCATTATATAAGCCTCCATCTCTGATCTCATTTTCATTAAGCTATGTATCACTTTGCCTTTGTGATTTCACATCCTTTACCTGGAGGAGATACACCCTGAGTGTCCTTATCTTACTCATGTTCCTTGCATTATGCTGGCTTTGTTCCATGTGCTTGGAACTAGTCTCGCATGTCCCTGACACTCGTCTGCTCCCATTACGAGCATTCTTCCACCTTTACTTCGAGCTCGTTAAAAACAGTAAGGAGGTTACGAGCATTCTTCCATCTCTCCTTTGAGCTCGTTAAAAATAGTAAGGAGGTCACGAGTTTACTTTTTCGGGCTCATTAAACCTTTACGGAAAATATTTTTATAAAGTCTTTTTTAAGCCCTTGTTAGACTTTTTCAAATCAAACAAGATTGCCAAGTATACTTATCATTTCAGGATCGTTAAAGGATTTGAAGTGACATTCACTTAGGTATAAGTTTACCCCTTTTCCAGACCTTTGTGGATTAATTATGAAAAAGGTATACTCTAGTCATACATGACTAGAAGAGTTCTTCTCTCATTGTTTAACACTTTTTCGGGTGATGAGACTAACTTTACGAAAAAGGACTCCCCATTTTATGTCAATTTGTGACTACATTGCATTATCCTGCTTTCCTCTTGAGCCTTCTGCCGGATCCCAATTTTCTCAGATATTAGCCATGTGTTTATAGAGTTCCATACACAGGGATGAAATTTAAGAGAAGAGAGGACCTGCGTTTATCAAAGATAGAATCTCAACGTTTCGATCCCTACAATGGGATCATCATCAGGAGACAGTGAAGCCCATAGTAGGGATCGAAACATCGAGATTCTATCTTTGATAAATGCAGGTCCTCTCTTCTCTTAAATTAGCCATGTGCCTAAGCACTTTCCCTTTCGAGCCAAGCAGAGCCTCCATTTATCTTTCGCAGCTTGATGACCCTTACCTTGAGGGAACACGCCCCTGAGTGTCCACATATTGCACATGCTTCCTTGCATTGATCATAGGTATGTTCCACTGCTTGGAACTAGTTTGCTTGCACTTGACACTCGTTCCCTCACCTGTTGTACTATACGAAAATTTATTCTTTTTCAAGCTTTCACAATATGAAGAAAACCAAAAAATCATATAACTGAAAAAGCCGGATGGGAAAATATTTACTACCTCTTATTGGCAGCTTTTGTGTCTCATTTGAATAGAGCATTCATTTCCACTCCATTTATCATGAATCGGGACATTAGTAGGACCTTAGGAGCTGTACTCGTTTCTCAGATATTACTCCACTGACTGGTTAAGCTTCTAGTCATTATGGAGCCTTTGTCAATGCCTCCTGCATCACATAGTTTTATTATCATCTAGTACTTGACTCTATGCTGCCTAAGTCTATCCATCTGCTCATGCTCTTGTTCAAAGGAAGTATTGAAACTAGAGTTGACCACTCCTCATATCTCTTGACTATTTCATGTCGGCCATCCCATATAGTTCGATCTGTTAGTCTGAGTTATTCCAAATATTTCAGCGTAGTTAGTTACCTCGTGCTGGCTAATGGGGGATTCACTAATGCCCTCCTTCCAACGAGTTTCATTCCATCAACTCCAACCCATTTATTCCGGAATTGAGACTTAGATTCCATTGAGTACCTTGAGGCTTGCAGTCATTAGTGGTAGGTTCTCTCGCCATCGACAGTTGGGGATTCATCAATGCCTCCTGATCGATGGATTCATCATAGTGTTCGACTTCAACACCTCTATTCACACTTTGATGAATGTACTCCGTGCCTTGATGCCCATTTTTATTATTGGTGGGTTATCTCGCGTTTGTTAATGGTATACATTAATGACCGTTAATCAGACGATGCCACATCAGGTTTGACATCAACACCTTTATTCACTTGATAGGGCATGCACCGCAGATGATTTGTGTAGAAGACCCCAGACTTCAGTGGCATTCAGTATGCTACTGGTGATCATGATTATGCTTATGAGAGATCATTCTCATACATCAGGAGTTTGTACCTTCATTTTTCATCAGTTGTTTCCTCTTCAGCAGGAGACCATATCTTACTATATATTGGGTCATGTCTATGACCACTTATGACATGTATTCACTATATACTGCCTATTCATGGCCATTGTATTAGATTTCTATGTATTGTACCGATATGTATTCAGAGAGCATTGTATTATGATGAGTGGGCTACTCCTTCCATTTGTGTCCCCATAACTCCACTTCTGAGATTTATAATGTATTTTGGCCATCGTAGTACCTTCTCTGACCTCACACATTAGGAGGCATCTGTTACAGCGTATTTTGCCACCTTGTGAGCATTTATACTATTTGGCCTCTGTTATTCATTTGACTGACTCAGAACCACTTTTTTCCCTCCAGGAACCTTGTTTTCCCTATTTTTGCTCCTGTACACGAGTTGCTTTACTACAGCTCATGCATGCACGGGCTGTCCCACTATAGCCCGCGTACATCGAGTTAAATGGTAAATTACAGTAAAAAACTCTATTTTTACTCCAAAAAGCGATCATAGGGTGACATTTGGCCCTCCATGTATCCCGAAACGACTCGATTCGACCTTTCACCTACCCTTGGAAGGCTATATATTGAGCTCTTATGGTACATAGAAGGAGGAGAAAGAGAGAGCATCGAAAATCTATTGGATTTTTTCCATAGCTTGAGTCTACATCCATTGGTCTTAGTTGTTGTGAACCTCTTATGTTCACCTATCAAACTCTTCCGTATCTTGTGAAGGACTCTATCCTTTACTCGTGATTTTTCCATCACATGGGGGATTGAAGTGGTGGAGCCCCAAGTGGAGGGACCTAGTTCTCAGTTCAGATGAGTTGCCGACAAGAGGTTGTATCATGTACTTCTTGTTTACATGAATAGAAATACTCATTTTCTCATCCAATTGATCTTGTGAATGGTTGTTAATTAACATTGGGTAACATTTGCTTATTATATTAGGAACCATGCTATTGTTTATGCTAACATATTTCATATATTATATGCACTTGCTTGTATTTGTTGTTGAGACTAAGCTGCAGGTTCAAGTGTAGAGATTTGAAAGCTCACCGGGGATCTACATCAAACGTCTGGTTGAAGGTTGGTTATTTATTCCACATATTAGCATTTACGTTTATATAACATTGCATTGGGAATTGAGTTGATTTCTGGTAGTCATCTGTCTGTTGTGATCTACCCCAAGCCATAGGAAGTTTTTCTCCATAACAAATGACTATTGAATTCACAAATCTGACGCCACTTAGCTTGCTTGTTCTTCAAATTGTATGGGAATTAATTTGTAGTATGTAAGTCATAGTCTTGACAGATATGACAGAAACATCTTGTTTGAACAAGTCTAATATCTTGTCTTTGGTCCTCCTTATGACAAGAGTCTTTTGTATGTCCTGCAGTAGAACATTTTGTACACCATACTTCCGGTCCTCTTAGACTGATATATCGGATTGATTGTTGCATATTGTCCAATCGTTCTTCAATGTTTCTATCGACAGATGCCAAAGGAAATTCGTCATCCATCTCAATCTCCAAAGCCTTTGTCAAGGCATCTTCGTATGAGTTGAATCTCTTCCAGTGGACATGCATTTTAATTTTTCGTACAAGTCCAACAATGAACCATTTGATTGAGTTTTTCTTCAATATCATATTCAAGCTGGCTCAAGAGGTCTTTAAAACTCTTATCATATTCTTTTATGGTCTCTGTAGGTCTTTGGACTGTAGTCTTTAATTTCTCAGCAGCCAGGTATTTTGCATCCGAGGTTTTGAAGAAAGAAATGAATCTTTGCTTGATTTCGGCCTTCGTCGCATTTGGTGTTTTATCAATGTATCCCATGTACCATGTGAGTGCTCTTTTTCGCAAAGAGACTACAAACTGAGCCATCTGACGTTCTTCACTGGTAATTAAGTTGGCTACCCATGTTGATTCACACACGAACCAATGTCTTTGAGGATCTCCATCACCCTCGTAAAACGGAAGGTGAGCTGTCATATGCGACATGTCTGCTACTTTGACTGATAAATTGACTGGAGGGGTCAGTGTATTATTACCGGAGACAGAACTACTTGTTGGTTTAACTTTGACGGCTACTATCACCAAATGTGTCTTGGGAACGAGTTCTTTACCTTCACTGCCAGTGTCTAGACCTTCGTTTGGCTCGTTAGGTCTCGAAAATGTTTTTTCTTCGACTGATTCTGTCGAAATCCAAGTGAAATTATGCTCGATTTGGATTTCACCTCTTCTCGGTAGTTCCGATGAACTCAACGATTCAGTCAATGATGGTAGTGGTAGGGGGGGTGATTTTGCATGATCTGAGTAGAGTAGATGAAAACTTCTATTGGAAAACTCGGGCTGAAAAGTCACCCAGTTTCCTTCTTCTGGTCGATGAATCAATAGTCTATTGACTTCATCGCCTTCATTACTTCGTCGACTCCAAATGCCTGACTAGCCAGCGTGAAGTCCTAGATATTCTTCGACAATATCCTGCACTTAGGCACTTTTCGTTAGATGCAACGGAGAAGGTGGCGTTATTACCTCGGGTATATTAACTTGGAGAGCACTACCACGGTCTATCCACAAGTCTTCCTCCATCGGTGGCAATTCTTCATCGACGCCGCTTTCATCTCGGGCTTGAATCGACTCCGACAGATTTCCTTCTGCATCTGTCACGACACCTGATCCTCATTTTTTTCGGAGTGCACTAGCCTGCTCCTTCAGTTCTTCTCTCCTTTTTCTCCTCTTCTCCCGCTCAATATTCTGGATATCTAGAGTGCTTTTGTGACTCATTGCTCGATCTTTGTTGAATCTATTGGATATTTCACTGCTGGTCATGTCTCTTTTTCATTCATCTAACTTCTTCATGCATCTACTCCATCATAACATGTTTGGATACCCCCCCAATGCCGACCCGAAGTTCTCTAGGAAACTGGGGAAGTACATAACTTCATTTGCTCAATAAATACTCTCACTTGCGCTCTTGTATGAATTTCTTCCATGCTCGTTCTTTTTCTTCCCAATTTGAGTTTGGGAGCCGCAGAAGAAACAAGGGTTGAGTCTCGACAATATGCGCAGCGTCTTTGTCGATTAGGAACTTGAACAAGAGTGTCGGCAAAGAACACAAAAACTGGTTGGTAAGGTCAATGAAAAACCGTTTCCTCACTTCGTCAACAGACACTCGCTCTTCAATCGCACATTCTTCACAAAACTTGTCGGAAATCTTCTCGCACCATTTCGACGGATTCGTACCACCTCTGTTAATCAACTTTGAAATCAATTCACGCTCCTTTTCATCTGGTTATCTTCTCATCGAAGAGTTTCTTCAACACGAGCGGCACAGATTCTACGAAATTCTCATGAGTATCAGAAAAGAATTTCTCCCTTGCTTTATCAATCGTAAGCTTGTTCCTTCTCGCATAGTTTTGTAGGTAGTTAGCGATCTTTCTCTCCCACCAATCCTTAATCTCTTGTTTTGATATCATTGAGCATTCTCACTATTGATTTATGTATGCATCACCGGCAACAGAACCAATGTTGTAGTCGAGGGGGTTACATTGTTACTAGTGACACATATTATATATAAGCAAGCACACAAGATACATATACAATAGACAAGAAGATGGAGAGAACAAAATCCTTTTATTACTCAGCAAGATGCAAAACAATACATATAAGAACAGATCTAAGTTAACTCAATGGGTCGGCTCACCAGCCTATATATATGCTTTACATATGGTTATATAATCGCTTGTCGGTTCAACCGACCGACCTAACTCGACATGTTCTGGTTGACGTAACTATCGACATGTCTTACAATAATTCGAGCGGAGGGCCTAGTCGACAAGACAACTTAGGATCCTCCAACATCACTCTAACATGATTTGGTAACTTACCTAGGAAGTGAGTGTCATGTTCAAAAAAAGCATGAAGGATTTTCACAAATTGGTTCCAAGGGACATAATGATGATAAGATTTACGACACCATTTCCAATATTGCCAATGTTAAGTTTAAATATAAGACCCCGATTTTTAACTTTTGGAAAGCATCCTTAACTCCATGGAGAGAAAAATAGTGTTCCATTTGGGTAACCCAACCCGAGGGGTCTGATCCATCAAATTTGTGCATGTCAACCTTTGAAAACCAGTTCCATGAAGTGTTATCTTGAAAAGATGGAGGATAGGTTTCTTGAAAGAGAGTGTGAGAGCAATGTTCTTCAGTTACAAATAATTTATTAGTTGGATCCTCTCTTTAGGGTGCTATCCCCACGTGTTGAGTGATGATATCTATTAAGTGTTTCCAGTTATCCATATTGATGTTGATTTAAGCTATATTGATGTTGACCTAGCCCATATTGTTGTTAATCTAGTCAACTGAATGATGCAATGACATGACCGTTGATTCCAATTTCTTAGTGTTTTTGGGTGGACCCTTGTGTTTTTCCTCCATGTTTGGTTAGTCGTAGGTGTAGACCATGGGATCACTTATGATTCAAAAAGTACTAACACCAACTTATCTCAAAACTGCCAGTGACAAAATAAGAGTCTGGTTTTGAGGTGTACCACCAAATGTGGCATTGTTGGGTCCACACAAAAATTATTATTAGAGATTTATACCAAAACAATCATCATGATGCACATATTCATTTGAGATAGGTATCCAACAATGGTGTCGGTGGATACATTGAAGGGAGTATTACTGCACTAAAAAAATTTCCAAATTCCTTCTAGATGCAAAGATGTAGGAATTTCATTGGTTGGTCTCAAAGAATAGGGTTTCTAGGATCCCGAGGACAAGGGATTGTCAAATGCTATAACTCTGTAATATATTTGCAGGGTCGAAAAATAGTACTCGACCCAATATATCAGAGTGCTAATGTTGGTTGTGGAGCATGATTATCTTCCCGATTCAGAGATCTTCTTTTAGTCGTGTTTGGATCCCAGTTCCTAACGAGGAGGTGTGGGGGTGTTTTCCACCCCACTATTGTCACTAGGGGGTCCAGTTGTTACAATGTAATTTTCCACCTTGTGAGCATCAACACTCTTTGGCGTGCAGGATCCATTTTACTGACTCAGATCCACTTTATATCCTTCAGACACATCATTTCCCTATTTTTTTCCCCTGTATGCTAGCTGTATCACTTCAATGGGCGTACCCGCGAGTTGCATCACTACAGCCCGCGGGTAGCATGTAAAATGGTAAAAATCACTAGTTAATTACTTTTTACTCCCAAAAAGCGGTCATAGGGTGACCTTTGGCCCTCCATTTTCCTCGAAATGCTTCGATGTGTCCCTTCACTTACCTTTGGGAGGACTATATATTGAGCACATATGGCATATGGACGGGAGGAGAAAGGAGAGTAAGAGAACTCTATTGGATTTTTGCCCTATCTTGAGTCTACGCTCATTGATCCTTGTGGTTGTGAACCCTTTATGTTCACCTTCCAAACTCCTATCATAGTTTGAGTTTTCCATTCCATGGGGGATTGAAGTATTGGAGGCACAAGTGGAGAGACCCAGATCTTGGTTCAGATTGGTTGTCGACAAGAGGTCGTATCACATTGTACTTCTTGTTATTTATTAATAGAAATACTCATATCCTCGTCCATTAATGTTGTGAATGTTGTTTATATTACATTGGGTTTCATTTACTTATAATATCATGGACCATTGCTATTGATGATGTTAATGTCGTTTATATATTATATGCGCTTGTTGTACATTAGCTGTCAAGACTAATTTGCAGGTTCAAGCGCACGGGTTGAAAGCTCCAACGGGGATCTACATCAAACGTTTGGATCGAGGTTGGTTATATTATTCATTATCTTAGCATTGTCATTTATATAGCATAGCATTGAGAATTGAGTTAATTTCTGGTAGTCAGCTGTCTGTTGTGGTCTACCCCAAACCATAGGAAGTTTTCTCCAACACAGAAATGGCGACTTCACTGGGGAGAACATCCATTTGTGGGGATTTTTAGGCATTAGTCCTTATTTAGAGTTGCTGTGTGTCAAGTATCTGTGTCATTGATTGGCCGTTAGGATAATCTATAGAAAACACCCTTTTTATGAGCCATTTGACTCTTTTTCTACTCATTTGGTTTTCCCTGTACGCGGGTGAGCCTAGTTTTGCCCACGTCTACCCGCCTCTGTCTGCACTATAGCCTGTGGGTACCTGCAGGTATTCCTTCGATAGTAACGTACAACTCCGGGGGTGATTGTTTTATGGCCTTTGGTTGTTGTTGGGATGATTCTGAGTGTTCCTGAGTCTTCTTTGGCCTTGTTCCTGACTATTCCAAGCCTTGTTTGTGACCAGAACTCCTCTTTTCTCTTGGTTTTGAGCCACATTGGTTTTTACCCATTTTCAATTTTTAAGCTCATTCCATTGGCTGAGTCTTACTGTTTTGGATCTGCTAGGTTGTCTGAGTGATCTCCTTTGCATTTTTGTAATTGAATAGTAGGATTTTGCTTGCATTTTTCATTTCATTATATTGAAAAATACAAAAAAATACAAAATAGTTTTGCATTTTCCTTTTGCTTATAAGTGAAAATACAAAAAAAAAAAAAAAATTATGTACTGCATTTTGCATTGAGTGCTTGCTGCTTTCATTTAGGTTCTGCTTGTGCATTGAAAATGTAAAAGAGTTGCATTTTTATTTCGAAATCGTTGGAATGATTTTGCATGCTAGTGGCATTGTTTTTATTGGATAGATGAGTCTAGAGTTTGATGATTTTTGCATACTATTGAGTCATATACATCACTAGTTTCACGACCATATCCTTTGAGTAACCACACCCATTAAAATTAACGCTTAATCTAAAATTGATTAGAACAATTTTATTTATAGGGTACACCAACTAGCATGGGTTTAGAGCCTTGGAATAGATCATTGTGAGTAAACGATCCAAGACTACTACACAAAACATTATGTGTCTGACTAGGGAGTGGTGAAATCCATGGTATACATCGATGTTCTCAGGAAGCTCTGCTCAGACCAGAGTTAAGCACGAGGTCACGGGAGGTTGGTTGCGGAGATAGCCCTCCAATACTGGACAAACGTGGGAGATATTTCCAGGATTTGTTCGTATCTGGGGATTCTTGGGGGATTTGACTCTCTTGATTTTCAAGCTTAGCTACCTTACCCATACGACGGATCCCACCTTTGATTGTCCCCCTGAGCATCAGTTATACTGCGGTGACCATAGTTGCCTTACCTAGATATAGCACAGGGTGCTTGCAGTGGTTATACTGTTTGCGTCCTGAGTCAGATAGGGGTTGGAAAACACAGTTGTTTGTTGTCGATGGTTACGGCCCTTTGCACGCAGTGAAGCCTGGGAACCTCTATAACTAATTCTGTTACCTCCGGCTAAAGTTTGGGAGTCTCAAGCCTCTCCTAGGCGAGACATACCGGCTCTAGTGTCGAGAGCTCATTTAGCCACTCTGTTTGTCTGCTCTTGGTTGTAGTTTCTCTAGGTGTGTGCTCTTGATTTACTTTTTTTAATCGATAGTTGGCCGTTAGGGGACGCTGTGATTTTATATTCTCTCCAGAGATATCGTGGCGTGGAGTCCTACTCTCCGCCGATCCTGTCGATTGGCTAGTTTACAACCTGCCGAGCTTTCATGCCATGTTGCTAGGGGACGCCGGTGGGCTCCCTCTGAGTCTTCAGATTCTTATGAGACATATGTCCTCGACGTTATGCCTGCACACTCTGACACAGGAGAAATCCCTATGACTCCATCAAGTAGAGTTGAGCACACTTCAGACACCCCTACTCCTCGTGAGGCGTGGGGGGGTGATCCACCTGAGACCCAGCCTAGTTTGTTTGGTCCGGATCCACCCGAGACCCAACCTAGTTTGTTTGGTCCAGATCCACCCAAGGACGACCCATTCCTTCCTTCATTTCCATGTAATTATTTATACGGGATGCCAGAGTTACATGATGACACAGGTCCTATGATCAACCCTACCGCGTTATCTTTTGGTTTGCCTGGTTACAACACAGCTAATCCTTCCACTGCATTTGGTAGTCATGCTGGCACTAGTCATGGTGTTAGCAACACTGCACCCATTGGGGGAAATACCATCGTCGGGGGCACCACGTTGTCCACTCACACACATGGTATTGGGATCGGTCACATTCCTCCTAACAATGCTAATGTTGGAAGAAGGACGCCTCCTAGGACTACCCAACCTAATAGGAACATTGTCTGCAACCCGACTTGCCATCCACAACATAACACACATGCTGCTACCCTTCAACCTAAGACCACTTTCGTGAATGTTAACATTCCTCCCAATCACGAGGGTGGACATATACCGCATACTTTTACGTCCACTGCCGCTACTAGTAATGCTAATGTAGGAGGTGGGAATATACCTTATCCTCATGGTCACAACGCCACCATTCCTGCTACTAGTAACACTAATGTTGGTGTTGGAAATACCTCTCATACTTATGGTCACCACACGACTGCTCACGCTAATCCTAATGCTTACGTTGGGGGTGGGAACATACCTTACCATCATGGTCATTACAACACAGTTCCCGCTACGAATAGTACGTATATGCCCCATAATTATGGTGGAAACCCTTACTACAACACAGTCGGTGTTGGCCACCAGTACAACCCACCTTAATATGGTGCCCAAAACACATATATACCTGCTTATTCTCACACGGGTCAGGTTGGAGGAGGTTATCAACCTTATGGCCATGGTCAAGCTTATGGTCAGACAGGTCCGTATAATCAGCAGTTTAATGCTTATGGTCAAGCATTTGGTCCTTCTTATCCTTCAGGTTCTTACAATCAACCTTCACCGTACATATGGGTAGATTGTTCCACAAAAAGTTTCCATGTTTTCAACATTCGTGGGTTAAAAAAATGATTTTTTAACCTTTTTTTTTGTCAGGGCAGAAAAATCGTGGCAATATCCACGTTTTTTAAAGTTCCACGAACATTCGTCGATATAGGGACGAAAAATCTAGGTTTCAGTTTTCATGGCAACAAGGACGAATGCCGAGTTATATAAACTACACACTCTCACCATGATTTTCACATTTTCTTTTCTTGCGGCACATTGAGCACGGATTTTGGACTTGCGGGGTGATTCTATGAGCTTGGATATTCTGCATAGCTTTGATTTTGAACTAGCAAGGTCAGTAATGTGTAATTTTTTGTCTATATTTTTATAAGGGTTAGATTTTAATATTGTTTAGTAATGAGCTGGCTTAAGTCATGTTAATTTTCTTTTTTGCCTTTCTAATATTTTTTTCAAGAACTTGCTATCATTTTCATTTAACTTGCTATATTTTTTTCAAGAACTTGTTTTTTTGGCTTAGGTCATGTTAACTTGATTTTTGAAAATGGCATATTTGAAAATGTTTTCTCTTGCAATTGGTACTATCTCTAGTGTGTTTGCAGTCCTATATAACATTTGACATACATAATGCTTGGGATCTATTACAATCCTTTCTTCTTTTTGCTTTGCATATTCAATGTCTATATGGATCCAATTTTTTTATGGCTTGACCTCATCAAGATTTTCTACTTACCTAATTACTAGTCTTCAACTATTGCAATGGATCGACTAAATAGAGGATTTTGAATAGTTGACCTTTAACCAACTCATTTCTTAGCTCTTGTGTGCACTTCTCAACATCATTGATTTTCTCTATTGTACCTCGAACCAATATTATTACCTCGAACCTATAAAGTATGATTATGGACTCACACCCTTCACTACCTAATGGATACTTCACACTATTTGTCAATGAACTAGTTAATGTTTCCAACCAAATTTGAGCTTCCCAAGGTGATATCCCATGTCATGTGGGTGAAATACATCTACAATATTGGTTAAGAGCCTACCCTCTTTGGTGGTCAAACTATATGATCAAGTCTTCAACCTATACAAGTAGTTATCAATTTTCCAATATTTTTGGTTCCTTAACATTTGACATTTACCATTTTTTTTAGTAACCAACCAGAACCACTTCTAATTTTAGTGCTCTTGATACAATGCATTCCTAAAAATATGGAAAGAATATTTATTTAAAATTCCAACCATTGCGTGGGTACAATCTCCCTCCAAGTGTTCACATTAAACGTTAGATTATATTAACTTACCATCTTTCCATTCTCAATTCACTTTCTCACAACCAACTTATAACCATCTTTCCAATCATATTTACTTTAGTCTTCATGTTTTTCTTTATAAATATAGAAAATATTGGATTATAATATACTATATTCAGAAATGTACCTATAATATCTAATGTAATTGACAAGTTCTGTTTTGTATGGTGTAGGTAAGACAATTACTTGTACAACTACAAGGATTTGTCACTATGAATGAAAATGCAAGGAAGCTTGCTCAGTTTAGAGCTGCATTAGATGTGAGAGGAGATGGAAAATTTTATTGTCCTTGCTTTGATTGCAGGGGCTTGCAAAAAAGAAGACTTTTAATAGAAACAAATGAAAGACATTGTAGGGAGAAGGGGCACGCCGAAGGGGGTTATGAATATCGTCCCCTAGAAAGACTATTTTTGGGGTTCAATTTTTAATATATTCACTGTAATATTGATCATGTCTGCATGAATTTTAGTAAAATGTCTTATTTTTTTACTATATGTTCTATACAAACTAATTTTTCTATGTTGTTTGTAAATTTATAGACAATGCCCCCAAAATGTCGCGTTCCCGAGAGTTATTTTCCAAGTATTAGCAGAAATACTCATTCACGGCCTGACGAACTTCTACATCAGAATATTGAAGATGATCAAGTAGTTATTTCTGATGATATAATGGATGTAGATAACATTAGTGACACAAATCAGGAAGATGAGATACATAGATTGATCCAAGACACATTTGCTCCAATGGATGAGGACAACTAGGATGATAGTGATGATGTTGATCCTCTACTTGAGAAGTCACGTCAACCTCTTTATGAAGGCTCAAAAACAAATCTTTTATCTGCTATATTATTGTTATTGAACTTGAAAGTTTTGAATGCATTATCAAACACCTGTATGACACAGATACTAAGGTATGTAATTTGTTTTTTTTTTAATTTTTGTCTGCATGTTCACTGATTAGAGGAAATTTCAATTTAAAATGGGCCTTCCAAAATAATACAAATTCCATGTCATCATGTATTAGCGAATCAAAATGCTTTAAAATTAAAAAAGGGAGCACCTAAAAAAATTGGAGGGAAAAAATAAAAACTACTTTTTTGGATCATATTTTCAACTTATTTTCTTGCAGGTTTACTCAAATTTCAAGCAGGAGGACTCGTTGGATGCATAATTAAATTATGCATCCAAGGAGTACTCATGTTTCATACTTTTAACAACATACACACCATGAAAAATCGAAAATACATTAAAAAACGTGTTTTCTATCACTAGAAACACGTTTTTTAATGTATTTTCAATTTTCATGGTGTGGATATTGTTAAAAGTATGCAACATGGGTACTCATTGGATGCATAATTTAATTATGCATCCAACGAGTCCTCCCGCTTGAAATTTGAGTAAACCTACAAGGAGATTAGTTGAAAATACAATCCAAAAAAGTTTTTTTTTACTCTCTCTCTACTATTATTTTATTATTTTCTTATTATTTTCCTTAGGAGGCCCATTTTTTACCCAAATTTCCTCTAATGCAATATCTATATATAGAAAGCGTTGACTTTTTTCCTATATTGTTGCTATTGTTATCTAATGTGTAAAGTTTGGATGCGATATTAATTATTAATATTGTTTTCATTGATTTATTCTTTTGAATTTTGTAGATTGTTAGGTGAATTTCTATTACCAACTTCAAATATTTTACCACGCACATATAGAGGGATATATGTCATTATGAAAGCATTTGTTATGGAGTATCAAGCTATTGATGCATGTCCTAATGATCATATCATATACTATGGACAATATGCATTAAAAAATGAATGCCCACAATGTCAAACAAGTAGGTATCGAACCGATAATGTGACAAAAAGGGTGCCTCAAAAAGTTCTTCGTTATATTCCGATAATCCCACGTTTCTAGCAGTTGTTCAGGTGTCAAAGTATAGCACAGTTTATGGATTTCCATGCAAAGAACATAAGTCGCGACGATGTTCTTTGAATGCTTGCAGATGGTTCTGCATTGAGATACATCGAAGAAAAGTGGCCAATTTTTAAAGGTCCTCGTAATGTTAAACTTTCTTTGGAAGCTGATGGTGTCAATCCATTTGGAGAGCTTCGTTCTACCTACTCAGTGTGGCCTGTTTTTGTTATAAACAGTAACCTTCCTCCTTGGATGTCGATCAAGAGAGAGCACACAATGTTAGCAATGATTGTTCTAGGTATTTAATTAATAGGTATTTTTTAAATTGAAAGTTTGATCAGTAAATATTTCATTGATTTGTTTCGTGCATGATAATTATGTCTTTTATATATAATGAAATATAGGCGATAAATATTTACTAATCATGTATGTTTGACCAATTAGGAAAGTACCAGGTTAAAGATATGAACGTATATCTTGAGCCTCTTATCGATGAGTTGTTGAAGTTATGGGCTGGCGTCACTATGTATGATATTTCTAGACCAATCGGGCAAAGACGATTTCAATTCCATGGAATACTTTCATTTACAATTCATGATGCTCTCGGGTTAACACATTTTTGTGGTATGTTGTTACTTTCTTTTGTTCCTTAATATTTTATATATTTGTTGATAATATCATGCATTATTTTAAATTGTAATGCTAATTTGCTACACCAATTCATATATCTTGTAGGTCTTCAAACCAAGGGTAAATTTGCATGTCCATTTTGCGGTCCCAGGATAAAATCTCATCGTTCAAGGATTTTAGCAAAGGAAGTGTTCGATGAGTATAGGCACTTTCTGCCTAAGAACCATAGTTATCGAACTACAGACAAAGAAAAATTTAACGGTAAAGAAGAGAATGGAAAAAAACCATGAAGAATGACACCTCACCTATGGAAGGTGGAATATAATAGAAACCATCAAGGTATGCCAATTTGTTTTTTGTATTGAATTATGTTCAACGCGATATGTTATACCATTATTGATTAATTGGTTTTAATTTGATTTTGTTGATATTTCATGAATGTCATTAAGGCACACAAGGAATCAAAATTTACCCGATTCAATTCAGTAGGTTGCCATACTACGAGCACCTGCAAATAGTTAATTTGTTTGACACAATGCATATCGGGAAGAACATAACAGAAATGTTATGGCGAATATTAGATGGAAGGACTGACAAAGAAAGAATTGGAAAGATTTGTAGTGACATCCAAGAATCTAATCACGCATTGCAAAGTGTGATCATTAATTCTAATGGCGATGGCCGTCAACAGAATATTAGTCTTCCTTGGTGCTTGACGGAGCAACAGAGCAATATTGTAAGAGAGGTCATCAAAAATATTAGGTTTCCGATGGGTTTTTCGTCAAACATAAAGAATATCTTGACGAAAAAAGGTGATTTTGCAGGGGTTAAAACACATGATTGGCATACATTCATTAAGGTAATCATTAGTCTATAATATATTTCATTATCGGTATGCACTATTTTATTAATTTTATTCTCTTATCTAGAAATAAATATTAATAATTATGTGTTTTTTGATACAGTATGTTCCACCTTTATCTCTCCCAGATGACTTTGACAGCAACATAAAACATATTATTTATGTTCTTGGAAAATACATGAGGTAAGTAATGTTTTACTTGGAAAATGTACTTGGTCTGTGGTCTGTAGCAGAACTTATTGACATATAATATGTTTTTCCCGCAAATATTATATATGCCTTGACATATTGTTTTATTGCATCATTTGTAGGTGGCTTTCATCAAAAGAAATCCATAAAGAAGATATAAGGCATTGGAAGAGAGAAATTTCCCGACTAATGTGTGAAATCCAATAGTATCTACCTCCAGCATTTTTCAATGCACAAGAACACTACCTCATACACCAAGTTGAGGAAATTGAATTATGTGGACCAGTACACACAAGGTCGATGTGGATGGTGGAGAGGTAGTTGAATTCATTGAAGGATTTTGTTAGACAAAGAGCACGTCCCGAGGGTTCTATGGTTCAAGGATATATGGTATATCAATGCATGGTGTACATTAGTGAATATCTACCTAAAATAGCAGAAAATATGAATGTGCCTCGCATTTGGCATCTCGACTCCATCAACAAATTTGAAGGGGAGGTCATACTGGGGAGAGGTACATTGACGACTGTGAAAGGTAATTATTATTATACGTTGTTGAATTAATATGTTACACATTTATTTTTTCCAATTTTATATTATCATATTGTTTTTTAACTCTTTTTAATAATTATGCATTTTCAACTATATTAAACTATGTTCCTTTAATGATGATCTAATTAATTATGAAATTGAATTGTTTTTTTATCATATAGTTGGTCAAGTGTGGGATGCTTTACATTTATACATTGCAAACACACTTGATTGGATGGAGCATTGGATAAAAGATTGTGAAGAATTCTTCGGTAGGTTATCATGGGAAGGGGTCAGTAACATGATTAAAACAACTCATCGTCTTCGACATCAAATTCCTGACATTACGTCGCAAAGGGAAGTTGATTTAGCCTATGGTTTAAAAGATAAAAAGGCAAGTAATTTTTTTACCCACATTTCTTCTAGTTACTTCGATCCATTTTTCCAATTATTACATTTTGTTTGTTTAAGTTTTCAATTATATTTACTAACTCCTATATGACGTTTATTAATTCACAATGTATTTGTAACATGTTGTCAATGTTGCAGTTGAAACATCACAAGGCTATGTGGTGTAATGGTCGTAAATTTCGCATCAAAAAGTTGGATGATAACAAGAAAACCTCGGATTGTGGGATAACTCCAGTGTTTAAGGTCACCAATGTTTCCTCTAGAAGTGATAGACATCCAGAAGAAACTGAGAATAGGTACTATGGCTATTTGGAGGACATTCTTAAGTGTGATTTTAATTCCTTTAAAATAGTTTTGTTTGAGGTGAAGTGGTACAGGCTACGGATGCATGAACGTGATCCTGAAAGAACTGTTATTGAGCATGCTAATGGATTTACCATGGTTAATACAAGGACATTTGAACTGGGTATAGAGCCTTATGTTCTTCCAAGTCAATGTGAGCAAGTCTACTACTCCGAGGTACCAGGTAAAGCAAGTTGGTCATACGTTGTTCGTTACGATCCAAGAGGAAGACCAGTAAAGTATAATCATGTACTAGATGATGAAGATAATCATGGAGAAGAAGAAGATGATGATGATTTAGATCAGACTACAGTTGATGTGTTAGATGAAGAATTTGAAGAGGTTGATCATGCAAATGTAGCAGACAATGTTCTCATTGACGATATGGATGACTATATTAGCGAAGATGACTTTGATTATGATGACGATGTGAATGATCCTTTCATCAATATCTATTCAGAACCAGATCTTGATACAGATGTTGAGTTGGATGAAGAAGAAGATGAATGATATTTAATTGTTGAAAAGTTGAGGTACGCAATGTTTATAGGTTAAAGTAAATGCACTCACGTACCATATGTTCATTATGTTGATTAACTTGGTTATATTTGAAAATTAGTTTTCTAATCTTATGTTCTACATGTGCAGAAGCATGGGTGTTCCTCGAGGTTGTAGTGGTAATGGTTTGAATCGAACATGTGTCGATTAACCAAGACACAAAATCAAGTTATAATATTTATGTGTTATTTTTTGGGATATTTCAATTACTAATTAGTGGATTTGTATAATGTAAAGAAAAGTATATTTTTTTCTTAATTTTGAATAATGTATAGAATAATTAATGTACCGAATGGGGCCAACATTGAATTTTTTTCAATGGGTGGTTGTATGGACTGGATTTTTGCATGGTTATACTAGACACATGTAGTGATAGTATGGGAGGGGTTCTAGACTCAATCATGTCTCACACTAACAATTCGACAATAAAGCAATCAACCTATAGAATAATTAAGGTACCAAATGGGGCCAACATTGAATTTTTTTCAATGGGTGGTTGTAGGGACAGGAGTTTTGCATGGTTATACTAGACACATTTAGTGACGGTATGTTTCTTAAGTACCTTAGTATGTTTCTTTCCTAGAATTTACTAAAGGTATTAAAGAAATTTGTATGACAAAAGGTTCAACCTAAGTGCCATGTGTTTTTGTTGAAATATTATGTGCAACACAGTTTTTAATGATTGAATATTTGGGTGCATTATAAGTTTTTATAGTGCTTGTCTAGAATATATTGAAGTTACTCAAAAACCTAGATGTTCTTGTCTTCTTAGGGAAATCCCTAACCCTAATTACTTGATTGAATAAATACAAACCTAACAAACTAGACAAGAGTGTAAAATACAATCAAGTTGAGCTCCATACGAAAGATACAATTTCACTCAAGCTCTCAAATCTCTGAGACAATATAGATGTGATAACGAATGAATGAATGAGTGAATTAAACAAAATATTCTATCCTCCCTTTATAAAATAGGTGAGGGGGGATAACAATAGTAAAGTAGATAAAAAGGAAAACTACCTCACATCCACAAACGAGATTAGCAAGATGATGAGATTAGTAGATGATGATGATGATGATGATGATGACGATCACGATGGTGTTTTTTACGTTGATGATGACAATAATGATGTTTCATATGATGACAATGATGTTCTCAATGGTGATGATGCCAATGACATTGACATTGATGATAAAGATGACGATGATGTCTGGGTTTTATAAGTGTTGTGGGTTACACATTATGGCGACGACGACGACAATGATGGTTTATAAGTGTTTCTCATTTGGTTTATATGCTATATGATTAAGGCTTAAGAGTTACAAGAGACACAAATTAAGGCTTATATGTATTGGTGTTGATAAAGGTTAGATGTTAATAATTGTAAGAGTAGGGGGATATATATTGTTGTCAATTAGATGTTTTCAAGGATTAGTATTTTAGGGCTATATGGAATTCAATAGAACAATAATATGCTTTATAGGGTTTTCATGGTATGCATTATAAAGTTAAACATTAAGCATGGTGATAATGGTCATAGTGGTAAAATATTTTAACGTTTTAGGTTACTAGTGTACAATGCTACCAAATTTAGGTATAAGACCCAACACCTTGAGCATTTGTTGATCGACATCAAAGTCATTATTAGGAGTAGTCAACAATTTCTCACCAATAAAAATGGATTTTTCCCTATCTAGAAAGCATAGTTCCTACTCTAGCAAAGATAAATAGACCCTCCCAATAGACAATTGGACCATGGCCCTTGGCATCATAATTCTTGTTGTTTTTATCAAGTGATTCATTTCCCTAGTTTTTATAATGCTAGGGTAAAATTCCCTTGATGTGTCTAAGTTATGGTTATAAGTTGTAAGGCTAGCATTTTTGAGATCCTCTTCTTGTTTCTTCTCCAACATACCCAAAGTGCAACATAATTCCATTCACATGCCCTTGATTTCTTTCACATAGCCATGAATTTTATTGAAGTTTGTCTTCCTACCCACGGTATCTCTCCATGTAGCACCCATGCAGAAACGTGAGTTTCCTGCCTCTATTTCCTTTTTTGCTGACTCAATCACTGCATATTTCTTCATGAGATTTTGACCTTTCACCCTAGTGTCATCTCAAGATGACTGGGGACAATATGCACAATCTTAAAATTAAACAAAATTAAATAAAAATAAACCTATTAACAAATAAAATTAAAATTAAAAACAAACAAAATTAAACAAAATTAAAATTAAGTTAAAATAAAATAAATTAAAAAAACAAATTGCAAACCTAACAAATTACAAACACAACTTACCTCGGCCCCACGTTTCCCCCGCTCGAACATTGAAAACTGTTGCGGTCTGCATTTCCATAGTGGTGAGAACCTTGGCCCCACATTGTCGTTGCTCGAACACTGTTACCCTTGCTTGAAAACTGAACACTATTGTAGTCTACTCGAACACTGTTGTGGTTACTGTGCATTTCCATAGTGGTGAGAACCTTGGCCTATTGCCCCTACTCGAACCCTATTGCGGTCTGCTTGAACACTGTTGCGGTCGGCTCGTTGCTCCTGCTCGAACCCTAGCCCGTTGCACCTTCCCAAACAGTGTTGTGGCCATTTCCATTGTGGAGGAGAGCCCTAGAACAATTTGTCCCTGTTGCATTGCTAGAGAGGGCACCCAAAAGCATCCTCGAGAACATGGTGAGTTTCCAATGTTACTATCTCCATTTTTCATCTGATGGGTAAAACTAATTATTCAACACGACTCATGTTTAGTAGATTTTGGGCATAATTCATACATAAATTTTAGGGCATATTTCCTTGTTCTCTTCACACCTTTCCATGTTCTCTTCACGCCTTCCCTGTTGAAACCCTTCTCATTGAAACCCTTCTAGAGCAATTCAAAGTATACAATAGGGAAGAATGAGTTTTGATAGTTGGATCTGTGTTGTACCTGTGAATGAAATTAACTAAAGAAAAGTAAAATTGAGAATCATGCAGTTGCTCAATGTTTAAACTTCTTCCATGGAGATGAACGTCTGAATCAATATTTTACGACTGAACATGTATGAATGACATTAAAGGATGATGCATGAAAAAATTCATTCCTTTGTTAGCATCAATGCTATTATATTAAGATAGATTCTTATGAGAAGGGAAACACAACTGTATATTATGCTTTAGATGATGAAGTTATGTTGCACACCTCTTAGCTGGGGGAATTCATGTCCATTGGGCTATGGTTTAGAATCCAGTTAATGGCCCAAGCTTAAACTGTGACAAGCATGTAGCCTATAGAGGTTTCATGTCCCTAAGCTAGGTGTCATCTTAAATACTCATGTTTAATCCTACCTCGAAGTGTAGAGAAAATCCATTCATCCATCTCTCACCACATGCAATTGTCTCACCCTATTAGGGTTCAGAGATTCGCTTATGTTCCAAACTCTGGTTCCATCAAATTTTGGGGTGCACAATTTTTTTTACCTCCAATCTCTTTATTTCAAAATTTTGAAAGTCATAATTGTTGCAAGGTTCCCATAATAGGTTCCATTTCCCTTCGATGTGGGAATAGTGGGACACTTACAAGGAAATATTGAAAGACCACTTGTTCCATTCCCCTTCCGTATGGGAATCATGGGAGATCTTTAGTGAATTCTTGAAAGACCATTTGATATTTCTTGATTTGTTCAGAGAGTTGTTCATAGACATATAGTATTTGAAGTTGGCTGTAAGGTGTTTCCTCCATGCATTGCCCTGTAATCCATGAATTCAAAATGGCATTTCCTTGTATGATTGGATTGTGTAGTTATTAAATGTTAGGGCATCGATGGTGTACTATTCACAATTTTGTTTGAAGGGTTGAATTTTTTTTGACAATGACTAGAGTAGTCTTCATAAATAAGGTCATTGGATGTCCAATACAATATCCACTACTTCAATGTCTACAACCTCAGTGAAATTTGTTCCACTGCTTTCATTAGGAAAATGCTATGTTGGACAATTAAAATTTAAAAAGCTAAATCCTATGGGAAGCCAAGTTAATACAATGATGCAACTAATAGTTTTGGTAGATGGTCACATGGATTGAATTTTGAAGATAAAAGGTTTCATCCTTTGATTAGATCAAGTCTTCAAGCAGATCAAAGAGGGTGTTTTGTTGTGAGAAGGTAGACAAAGATGGAAGGTGTTTCCCTTCAAGGCTGGTATTTTGGTCTATATATTATATATACTCCAATGGTTGTTTAATAATGATTATGTCACATATATTTTCATCGGCGTTGAATGATGAGGTGAAACCCCTTTATGTTTTAGCGTATATGGTATTTGGGACATATATGTATTATATATGTGTGGTAGAGGAGGGCGCAACCCACTCTTTGGCTATATATATATATATATATTAGTGTTGAAGGAGCCATTAAATTAAACACATTAATTTTCCTAGCACAATAACTAATTCAAAGCATTATAGGTTAAACCATAATTAGTTCCTAACTGGTTCAATTATATGCACAGAGTTCATATTTCTTTAATAACAGAGTTAACAATTCATATCTAGTTCAATAAACAGAATTCTGCAAGCAGAATAAGAAGGGTAAACCTGAAGTTTACATACATTTAAATGAAAATAATTACTAATAAAATAGTGACCATTGAAAAAGAAGAAAATTACTGAAATCACCTCCTAACTCTTATACTTTCATTTAATATAGGGGCCTTCAAAAAGGGGGTCCTTATTCTTCATGTAGGTTCACTTATAATGTTACAAGACTTTGCCTGATCATGAAATGTGGAGCAAATAACAAAGGAAAAGTATGTAATGTAGACTGAGAGGTGAAACCCCTTTATGTTTTAGCGTATATGGTATTTGGGACATATATGTATTATATATGTGTGGTAGAGGAGGGCGCAACCCACTCTTTGGCTATATATATATATATATATTAGTGTTGAAGGAGACATTAAATTAAAAACATTAATTTTCCTAGCACAATAACTAATTCAAAGCATCATAGGTTAAACCATAATTAGTTCCTAACTGGTTCAATTATATGCACAGAGTTCGTATTTCTTTAATAACAGAGTTAACAGTTCATATCTAGTTCAATAAACAGAATTCTGCAAGCATAATAAGAAGGGTAAACCTGAAGTTTACATACATTTAAATGAAAATAATTACTAATAAAATAGTTACCATTGAAAAAGAAGAAAATTACTAAAATCACCTCCTAACTCTTATACTTTCATTTAATATAGGGGCCTTCAAAAAGGGGTTCCTTATTCTTCATGTAGGTTCACTTATAATGTTACAAGACTTTTCCTGATCATGAAATGTGGAGCAAATAACAAAGGAAAAGTATGTAATGTAGATTGAGAGAGGAAAAATAACGATATGTTAGACCTCCTCATTTTGTATTCTTCACATGAGGCTGCTAGAAGGTGCATTGTTGTAGCTTGTCATTATAGGGCCCAGAACTGCCTAGATGTGAGGTATAGGGCATGTTCATTACCTTCCATTGTCCACAGGTGGCATGGGATGCCAAAGAATTCATTTTAGAACTAGAAAGAGGGAAAATCACACTTTAGACTCGTTAATTAGTGATAGCTTACACAAGATTATTGCTAATTGTTGGTTTTTTAATATTTGAGAAAACCCTACTTCTTTCCATTGTAGGATTGGTGAAAAAGCATTTTAGGAGTTGAACAGGTAAGGGACAGCAGAGAGAAGTGTGGTTGAATCTGAAAGTACATTCGGCTAGCTATTACAGGAGGCTATTTTTCATTAGAAAACCCATCCACATCTTGTTTTACAGCTTTAGGAGCAAGTGAATTTACCATAAATAGTTAAGAGAGAAATTTGTGGAAATATTGATTCTGTTTATATTAGATATATTAGATATATTAGATATGTTCTTTATATTAGATATATTAGATATGTTCATCATGACTTCGATCATCATCACTCTTTATAATTTGATTACTTCCCATTACATATCGAGGACCAATTTCAGCACAGGGACCAGAGAGGAGTGCTGAAGTTGATAGAGATCAAATTTATGTTGTAAAATCTTGTACTGTTGCTTTAGCACTATTCATAAATAGTACCACACTTCAAATCTGATTTTTGGTTAAATGTTGACGTGGAGATCTTCAACTATACCTCTGTTATTGTTATATGATCGATATGTTTAATTTATTACATGTTACTGAAAGAGATGAAAATTATGTTATAAAATATTTTACTGTTGCTTTAGCACTGTTCAAAAATAGTACCGTTTTATCATTCAGCTGTAGAATTGTTATGTTACTGTACCTTTCTTTCATCTATGTGCTGAATTGTTGTAGTATGTGGACTGTGTAAACTTGTTTGAGGTATGTACTTAACTTTACATCTCGAGGACCAACTTTAGCATAGGGACCATAGAGGAGTGCTGAAGTTGATAGAGATCAAAATTTATGTTGTAAAATCTTGTACTGTTGCTTTAGCACTATTCAGAAATAGTACCACACTTCAGATCTGATTTTTGGTTAAATGAGATCTTCAATTATACCTCTCTTATTGTTATATGATAAATATGTTTATTTTATGACATGCTACTGAAAGAGATGAAAATTATGTTATAAAATGTTTTACTGTTGCTTTAGCACTATTAAGAAATAGTACTGTTTTATCATTCAGTTGTAGAATTGTTATGTTACTGTACCTTTCTTTCACCATCTGTGTGCTTAATTGTTGTAGTATGTGGACTGTGTAAACCTGTTTGAGGTCTATACTTAACTTTACATCTCGAGGACCAACTTCAACACAGGGACCAAAGAGGAGTGTTGAAGTTGATAGAGATCAAAATTATGTTATTAAATCTTTTACTGTTGCTTTGGCACTAGTCAGAAATTTGGGTGGTAATTGTGATGAAATTTTGCTTTTGTAGACCATATTCCTAAATTTAAAGGTTAAACAGGTGGCTTTTGTTTTTTATAGTACAAGGTACTTAACTGTTATGTGATGCTATCAGGATTGCATAGAGAGAAATGATGGATATTTTTATTTGGCATACCACCACCCTTCCTTATACTGTGATGATGAACTTTCAGGTTATATGGAACATCTGTACATTTGAGAGAGATATGACTGGTTGTACCTTCCCCACCTTGATTGAGCTATGATTGGTCTCGTAACTTTTTAAAAACCACCTTGTTGAAAATTTGCTCTTATAGAGTCCTATGGTTGTTTGGCAACATTTGGAGCATACCCTTGGTTCTAAGGGTCATGGGTATTCTACTACCCACACCTATGTTATGACCATTGTTTATATTTTTCTTATTTTATGACCATTGTTTATATTTGTACCCACACTTCAGATCTTATTTTTGGTTTAATGTTGACGTGGAGATCTTCAACTATAACTCTCTTATTGTTATATGATCGATATGTTTATTTTATTACCTGTTAGTGATTGAGTTATTAAATACTTGTTGTACCTTCCCCACCTTGATTGATTTATTATTGGACTTGTGGTACCTTCCCTAAGACTTGTGGTTAATGCGGTCATTTACCCTCCTTCATTTTTTTTATACCACCTTGTTGAAGTTTTGGTCTTATACAGTACGTGACTTTGTCGAAGTTTAGAATTTGTGTGACTTAATTTATGTTGAGTTATGTACTGTGCTTGACTGTCATTGACCTAATCAACTCCAGTCATTTCTCTCTCTCTCTGGTTTGTACACATCCTCTTGTAGGGTCAGCTGGTTCCTAGATAAGACTGGCCTCTCCGAGGCACAATCAGTCTTTGTTGAAAGTAACACTTCTGAGTATATTTTCAATAATGGTTTCACACCCAGTTGGTTGGTATCTTCAAGTATATCTCTATTTCTGTTATATGATATACATGTTTATTTTATTACATGCTACTGAATATTAGTTTATCGTTTTAATTTGCTTGTCATTGTAAGCAATTATAATCTGTTGATATGGCAGTTATGAATATACCAAAGAGCCTGTGTTAAGAACTTACTGGTTGTACATTTGGAGTGCTTGGTTACAGGAGGTAAGTATGCATGTGAAACTTAGTGATTATGCCACATATCCAATTCTAGGAGTGGGATCTATCTCACTCCAAATAACATAAGGTGATATCCTTGAGCATATTGGTGTTTTGTATATCATGTTGTGGTAGTGTTTCTGATGTTTTCTTTTTCTTGTTGGGTGCTTGCCTTATAGACACTAAAGAAATACTAGATATACAGGTTTGGAATCCAAATATTGAACTTGTTCGGTTGTTAGGTAAAAGTTTTGCTACACAGGAGAGAAAGGTTGCACATGAATACTTTCTCAGTTTGGAAGCTTGCAATACAATAGTCCTGGAGTATTTACCGTGTCTATTGAATTATGCTGCTCACAAATGTCTACTATTTAAAATAAGGTTTGTGGAAGACTAGAAATAGATGTTTTCTAATGTTTCACTAGTTTTTGTGAAAATGTTTTTGAGAGTATCCAAATTCTGAATTGGAAACCTTCAGCTTTTAAGGTGTTCATGGGTCATACTTCTAGGAAGAATGCACATGGGATTGGAATAGGTAGCTTGCTTATCTCGCTTGTAAATAGTCAGATTTAGAAAAGGTTTTGGCTTGTACATATAAATAATTATTCTAGTCAGAATATAATATTAAATTCAGTGCCTTCTTATGAATTTGCATGATACAGCTGATGCAATGATATCCACTGGATTATCCAAGGTTGGATATGAGTATGTGAATATAGGTAACTTACAATATTTTCTATCTCATGTGTTTATGCATTATCAACTCTTAATTTAACATATATATATAGGTAACTTAACATATTTTGTGTTTGGTACATTTGGCCAGATCCAATACATGCCGTAAAACGATGCCAGGTTCACTTGGACACGAGGAACAAGATGCAAGCACGTTTGCTTCATGGGTAACTTCTTGTCAATAAATTTTCTTGTCTCTTTGATAGATTTGTTGAAGAATGCCATCAGTGCAATACTGAAAAATGGTTGCCTATTTTGTGGAAAGGCACATGCTGCTAGTTGTGGGTATGATAAAAACGTATTGCATGATACCCAGGTCATCCATTCAGTAGCCATTAATGAAGACTCAAGAAGAAATATAGAATATACATCACAATTCCAAACCCATCATTCCCCACCAAAAGATGACTATTTGCACACCAAAGTATAGGAAATTAGAACTTGTTAGAAAAACAAGATCGCAGAGCAATAACAATAAACAGAAATGCAAATATAATCACACATACACATTACAAGAGAGACACAGATATATCGTGGTTCACCCAACTTGGGCTACGTCCACACTGAATTTGTCAGTCCTTATTATTATTACCGTCCAACAAGGTGAAGGGATACAACCTGCAGCACAACCGCTGCACTTCCTCTTCTCTGTTTCGCAGTCTCTCTCCTGATCTCAGAGATCTTTACAATGCATAAAACCTAATACATCCTCTACCCTAGCCATATTACAATGTCTTTCTTTTATAAGGGAAATACAATGGGAAAATACCACAGGATACCCAAAACCATGGGCCCCCAAAACAGCTGGCGAAAACAGCCCCAAAAATTTTCTTTGGGGGCACTGCCCCCGAACCCCCCAACCAAGGGGGATGGTCCCCCCTGGAACCCCATGGGGGGGCGATACCCCCCCGCTGGGGTGAGTGTACAGTCCACCTACATATCATATAAAACTGGAGTACAAATACGGCTGATACAATATCATCTATGAGACTAGAAGATCTGGCTCCACAACCAACAGAACTTAGAAGTACAATCCTTAATGATTTTATCTTTGGTATCTTGAAGTACTTTTTGGTCGTGTTTTGTTGCATGTCTGGAAATATTATTGATCTTGATAGGATTTTCTACATATTTTTCAACAACATATTTAATATTACTAGGTACATGGCATTCATAAGTGTTTTTGCTAGGGATTGTAATTGCTTGGCCACTTGTATGAAAGGTGATGGTATCTTTGCCTATCAAGAAAGGAAGATGATAGTCAACAAAATATTGACCAAACAATAGATCAACACCTTTATCAAAACAATACCAATTTACAAAAGTATTATGGCCATTAATCATGATAGGAAAATTAAGAGGAAAACTTATCATGCTTGCACACCATTTAAGCAAATAACTTATCATGCCTACACACCATTTAACTCTTGCAACTTTTGTTGATGTGAATAAATTCACAAGAAGTTGTCGTCTTTGCTTCACAATTGAGGGTCCTCTTATGCTGGTTCAATAGAAAAGGCTGACACTATTGGGAAATGGTTAGAACCTAGGACCAACATTTGGACATCAATCGCTTTGCCTTGGGTACTTGCAAATGTGACAGCATTCTTGCGACCATAAATTATGTCCAATGACAATCTAGTTTGAATACACTTGTCTCTTGGTTGCATATTAGATCAAGTGAATCCCCCCCCATAATCAAGATGCTTTGGTCTCCAATTAGGATCAAACCCTTGTAAAGTAGCTTTGCATCTGCTCCAAGCCACTTTTTCATTATCAGACAGAGAATGACAATTCCCTCCTTCCTGGTCACCCTCATTTCACCATATTCTAAATCACCCCTAGAATGTATTCAGCATTCTGTGAGGAAGGAGCAGTCTAGTTCCACAATAATGGGTGCATATGTGAATGTAGTACATACACATCTTGCCCATATAAATAAATGTATCCCATACACATATCTGCAATGAATCTATACCATGATCTAGTAGGCATGTCTAAAATTTTGAGACCAAGGAGCAAGAAGAACCCCTGTACTGCTACCTTGTTGATGGTCTGTAGACCAAAAGGGACCTCACCAACCCATCCTAGTCCTAAGCTCAAAACGAAATGTGCTCACTTCTTGAAGGAAGGCAATATCTGACTTCACATCAATCAACATATCTCTCACAAGCATGCTCCTACTGGGGATAGACATCCCTATCACATTCCATGACAATGGTGACAATTACATTGGGAATACCTTGCATCAAAAGTGAACCAAAGCGATTGTTGGGCATCCTGAAATCTTGAAAACTATTGAGTCTGCTGAATTATGAAAGGGAAATGAAATTCTACTTTCTCCATATGAAGTTCGATGAGGTTGGAACCACTCTCAAACATCTTGGAAGAATTAATGGTAATTTCCTTAAAAAATGAGACACTCTCATGCTCCCTTTTTACCAAAGTCCACCGTTTTGAACTCCCTCTCCCTAGTAATTATAAATAATATTTAATGTCTCATTTTTACTTGAATGTAAAAATGAGACATTTAATATTATGATTAATTGCTAGGGAGAGGGGGAATTTATTATTACAAGAAATTACTAGGGAGAGGGGGGATTTGATATTACCAATAATTACTAGGGAGAGGGGGTTCGAAACAACAGATTTTGGTAAAATGGGAGCGTGGGAGTGTCTCATGTTTTGAGGGAGAAGTTCCCTATTGTGTTTCCTTGTGTCCCTTCTAAAAGGGCACATGGGGAAACATCCCCCTTGGAACACCCATGTCCTGGGAGCATGGGGAGCATGGGGATCATGTACCCTAACCTTGGTAAATAATTTGAGACGTTGAGGCCACTTTATGTTTAGATCCACTTTAACAAAAACTCTTGGGTTTGAACACGGTTGTCATCACTAATTAGTACCTTGCAAACATATCAACAAAGGGCCTCATGTCAGTTGAAGCTGGCATACTCAATCTAGAGGGAATATTGTGCTTGATTAATGTTCTTTGAAGTTTGGATTGAAGTCATGTCTCCAAGATTGGATATAGGGAAATGGCCTAGCTATTGTTCATGTACCAAACTACAAATCATACCTAACAACCATCTCAGAATTAAAAGGAAAGCAGAGCTATCAAGAACCAATCCCCTTGGATTAGTTCAATGAGATCCCTTTAATCTATCAGTTCATAATGCATAATTGACTAAAGGCTTCTTCATCCAACATTCTTCAAAGGAAATATAATATGACTCTTCCTTGCTCCAAGTAGTTCCACTGTTCTGTATGTTCAACAATATCATCAAAAAGGAAACTAGTGCTCTCATTCTCCTCTCCATGAGTTGCTTCCTCAGGGTTCACGGGATCCATCATTAGCTAATATTCTCTTCATCATTAGCTATTGTCTCTGCTACTATGTTTCTTTAGGAAATCATTGTGACACTTGTATTTTAAATGCCCTAATAGCATTGACTTGATCTTCAACAGACTCTGCTTCATTGTTGCTCAGTTGAGCCCCACTAGATCCAACAAACCAATGATTTACAAGGTCTGCATTGTTCTGCATAGGTGTATTCCCTACACTTGAGAGTAACCCAGATCTAGCAGAGGGCTCACTCTACACTGCTTCAAACACAACCACTAAACTTGTGCTATTGGGAATGCTAACTTCTTCATGATTTATAAATTCACATATATTCTACAACACACATACACAGCCCAAGTGTGAGATATTATGCCATGATATGATACAGAAGTGATGATGACATATTGCATATACACAGTCCCGAAGTTAACTCTTCCCAAGCAAGCAAACAATCCCAGAATGTTGAAGATTATTGAGGCAGCCTCAGGGTCATAGATGGAAGATGACTCCTTGGACATCAATGCACAGGTGTAGCTCTTGTGTTGATCCAAAAGATCTTTGACACCAGCTGGAAGTAAAATTGGAACATGTTCAAACATCCACAAAGTTTTGAAGATGGTGAGCAGCTGAAGCAGTCTAATGACAAACACTAATTAACCAAGTGAGTAGATCAGATTGACATAACATAATTATACTTGATAGATCAGTTTTGGTAAGGTTGAATTGGACAAGTTCAGATTTGTTACTTTTAGCAAAAGAATTGTTGAAAAAAATTCCTTTCAGCCTGATTTGACAAGAAGTTTGAAGTAGCATATTGGATAGGGGGAGTGTGTTTATTAAAAACTTGAAGATGAGAAAACTTAAATGAACATTATGATGAAAATTTAAAGGTTTGAAGAATGATGATGATGCATGCTTACCTTTTATGAATTTACTGAACTTCAGCATATTAGTTAGGGGGAGCATTTATGTGATGATCATCAAAACGTTGAGGCATATATATTTATGCTTTGAAATGGTGCTCTACTATGATTCAACGATTGCCATTTAGGATTTTTTATTTTTTTTAACACTTCCAGGTATCGTCGCAATATCGACGGCTTCCTATCATGAAAGTTAATGATATTTAGATGAACAGTCGTGGAACCAAAGAAATTTTTTTGACGCACATGATGACCCTGCCACAAATTTTCGTGGATACAGAGACGAAGTTTCGAAGAACTATAGAAATGTTTCCACGCAGATGCTGAACTTGCCACGAAAGTTAGTGAATCTAATCGTCTCTATTGCGATGAACATTCGTGGAGCTATATAAGATGTTACCACACAGATGCTAAACCTGCCACGAACATTCATTGCTATAGAAACTAACCTCCAATTTAAGTTCGTCCCTATAGACACGAAAGTTCATGGCAGGTAAAGCATATGCGTGGAAACATATTGATGAGGGGCGTTGATATATCGACAAAACTTTGTGGAAGAATTAATTTTCTGAAAATATGAGGACTAGTGCGAAGGTGACACGTGGCCATTGAGAAACGTTGCTATTGCCACAACAGGGAATCTTCATCCCTATATCCACGAAGTTGGTTCCATGAAAAAATGAACCCCAGATCATTGCAATAAGGACGAAAAATCGTGGCTATTACAACGAAAAACGTGGCAATTTTGGCCATATGTAGTAGTGCTTTTATGGGAGCTTATAATCAAGCTTTCCAGCCGCAGCTCCCGTTCCTTGCACGTTTGAATCTTCCGGACCTTTCGAAGCTCACGAATGATTTGGTGTGTCACGACCCTAATTGGCCTCCGGTCCCTACCAAGCTCCCTTTGGACATTCCTAAGTTTGAGGGGAAAGGTGGTGAGGATCCAGGTGATCATGTCACAATGTTTCACCTTTGGTGCTCTTCCAACTCGTTGAATCACGATTTCGTTAGATTGTGACTATTTCAACGCACCCTCACGGGGGCAGCTGCGAAGTGGTATGTTGAGTTGCCTGGGAACACTTATAGGGGATTCAATGATATCGATTTGGTTTTCTTGGATCATTTCCAGTTGCCGGTTCATTACGATACTGGTACTGAACTTTTGTCTACCTTCTGTCATAATAAGGCCACACATATTTCTGACCACATTCAAGAGTGGCGTCGGTGGAAGAGGTTAGTGAAAGCCAACATTCCTCCAGATTTTCTGTTGGAATGGTTTCTCAAGTCTCTACTTCCATATATTGCTAAGGATGTTTCGATGTTCGGTATTATGACTGAGGAACAAGCCATCTTAAAAGTACAGCAGTTAGATTTACTATACTCTCAGTCTGGCATTTTATATGACATTATTCCTGACGCACCACAGACACGACATGAGCCCAAGACAGTTCCTGGACCACATGCCGATGGCATTGTGGGATTAGCAAGTACTCGCCCTATAGATTTGGTGGCTAGTCAAATGCAAAATTTGTCGCTCAACCAGTCTACTCCTAGACAGGTTCACACCTTGTCCACTTCCACCCCATCGTCCGATGTACACACTGTGCAAACAACAAACCCATCAGGTAAGCAGCAGCCTGGTGGTAAGAAGAAGGGGAGAAACAACCGTAAGGGTGGAAACAATGGGAATAATAATAGTAACCGCAATACCCCTTGTAAGGAGAATGCCAACCCTCCTCATGAAGGTGGAAATGCTGGTGAGGACTGTAAACCTAGGTGTAAGGTGAAATTTCCTTGTAAGCTTTGTGGGGAAGATCGTCTTACTAACTTGTGTCCTCGAATCGAAGAGGCATCGAAGCATCTTGCACAGAGCCCAGCTATGTTGAAGGATCCCCTTCCTCATCATCAAAACATGGCTTTGCATGCTCCCGCCACTGGTTATGGACCTAATGAGATTGCAACGTCTTCTTCCAATACTAGTGGTTATGGATGCATGAATATGGTTCAATCGGAGGTTAGTGTTACTACTCGTCAACGCGATTATGGTGCACCACAACCTAATATGGGGAGTGAGCCTCCCCCTCCTCCTGATAATTCCTTGCATATCAAGAAGCCCTCTATTATGCCATAGATACTGAAAGGTGTTCTTAAGTGCTCTACACATAATCCCAATGCTCGAGTCGCCCAGAACTACTCCATTGTAGAAGATTTGGGCCAAACTCCGTGTGCCATGTCGGTTCTTGAATTTTTGCAGGCATGTCCTTCTCAAAGGCATGCCCTTTTGTGTGCATTAGGAGTTCAGGATGGAGGGAGTCCCAACATTATCAAGTTCAACACTACTGATGTTCAACCTCGCTTACCTTACCACGTGGCTTTTCAAATCCATGTGGAGTGCCTTCAGAATTTTTTCAAAAGAACGGTGGTTAACGAAGGTGCTTCCACGTCAGTGATGTCTTTAGCTTGTTGGAAATCTCTTGGCTCTCCTCCTCTACTCACGTCTAGGACCATGCTCACTGCATTCGACGGTCGGTCATTTAAGCCGCATGGGATTATCCCTTCCCTTGTTGTCCACTTGGGAGGTAAACCTGTTCCTATTGAAGTCGAGGTGGTTGATGCACCCATCGACTACAACCTTTTACTTGGTCAGAATTGGATGTACGCTATGAAAGTTGTCACGTCTACTGTATTCAGAATTATTTGCTTTCCACACGAAGGCAAGATTGTGACAATTGATCAGTTGGATTTCATTAATCCTACTTCCATAGCATCCACGGGATCAGTAGTCCCACAGGTTATAGATTCTCATCTGGAAACTAGGAACATGGGTGTTGGTATGTACCCTTCATTGATGGGATCTTATGATTTCCCTGCACCTGTTAATTTTATTGGAACCATTTTCGACAATGCATCTCCTCCTTTGCATAATGTACCGTTCTGGACTTCATATTTTGATGATCCATGGACTTTACCGTCCACGAGTTCTACGTCTGGAGACATTGCACATGTCAGGATTTCTATGCCATTGTCTGCTGCTGAGCTTGCTAATCAGGATATTCAACAAGCCACTGCAGATTCGGATCTCCCCTCTTCTCGAACAGATGAGGAAGATCCCGTTACACTGCCAATTTGGGCAGTCGACTCATCTTGTTCGAACGATTTCCTTGATGGTAATTTACCTTCAAATGAAGCTATTATTGAGGCCATGTGTGGTAGTGAGAGACCTTGGGAGGATATGCATCATCGCTCTCATTTTCTTCCCAACCTCAATCTCTCCGAGCAAGAAGAGTTTAGGACGACTCTTACAGAGATGGTTGGTCACCCTGTGGCTCTTTTGGACTCACATGAGATTTATGCGGAGGGGAACATGGATAATATTTCCCTGACTCAACCGATCAACATCTCTCACACTCCCAGAACGATTGAGAACGTTTACATTGGTGATGATTTCTCTTCTAAGGAGGTTTCCATCTACATTGAATTGTTTACTGAACTTCGGGAAGCTTTTTCCTGGTCATACGAGGAGATGCTAGGAATAGACCCCGGTATTGTCGAGCATGAGATTAGAATGTATCCTCATGCTAAACCGGTTCGACAACGTATTCGTGCTGTTAACCCTAGGAAGGCAGCAACTATCAAGGCAGAGGTGGAGAAACTGCTCAAAGCTGGTTTTATCTACCCCGTTCCCCTTACCGAATGGGTGTCAAACCCCGTTCCTGTGGATAAGAAGCAGGGAACGATCCGCGTATGCACTGATTTTAGAGACATGAACCGTGCATGTTTGAAAGACAACTTCCCCACGCCATTCATTGATCATATCTTGGATGCTTGTGCGAGAAGTGAGATTTTTTTGTTCATGGACGGCTTTTCGGGGTATAACCAGATTCAAATCAAACCCAAGGACCAACATAAGACCGCTTTCTTTTGTCCTTGGGGTACGTTTGCATATCATAAAATGCCCTTCGGCCTTAAAAACGTTGGAGCTACATTTTAGCGTGCCATGACCTATGCCTTTCATGACCTTAAAAGTATAATGGAGGTTTTCTTGGATGATCTTGCTGGCCATTCTTGCAAGAGAGTGGACCACCCCAAGCCCCTTCGTTGGATTCTCGAACGATGTATACACTACAAAATTCGGTTGAATCCCAATAAATGCATCTTTGCGGTGAGGTCTGGTCGCCTCCTAGGATTTATAGTTTCGAAAGAGGGTATTAGAGTCGATCCTCTTAAAGTTGAGGCAATACTTCGGTTGCCTCCTCCGTGCAACTTGTTTCAACTTCAGAGCCTCCAAGAGAGAGCTGCTTTTCTACGTCGTTTTGTAGTCAATTATGCTAATCTTACCAAAGGTTTCGCACGCTTGTTGAAGAAAGACACACTTTTTATCTAGGATGAGCGAGCCCAGCAGTATTTCGATGCCCTCAAGAAATCTTTGGTATCATCCCATGTGCTTAGTCCACCCGACTTTGCATGATATTTTATACTTTATGTGGCTGTGTCTCAAGAGACGATTGGCATGGTCTTGGTTCAGGTGGATGATGTGCTCGTCGAGCATGTGATCTATTACCTTAGTCGAAATCTAGTAGACGCTAAATTGAGATATACTCACGTGGAAAAGTTGGCACTTGCGACTGTCCATGCAGTCCAATGATTACGACACTATATTTTGCTTAGAACGACCACAGTTGTAGCACATATCAATCTGTTTCAGTTCATGTTATCATGACGCCTTATAGGGGGGAGTACAATAAATGGATTGTGATCCTTCAGGAGTTCGATCTCGATTTCTCTTCGGCGAAGTCGGTGAAATCGTTGGTGTTTGTTGAGATTATGTCAGAAATTTCGAGACTTGATGAGGATGTCATCCATGAAGATTCCTTTGTGGATGAACACTTATTTCTTATCTTGTCAAAGGACCCTTGGTATGGGGATGTCATTGTATATCTCCAAACTTTGAAGTTTCCTTCGCATTATTCACAGGACGAGCGACGGTGTGTGAAACATCATGCTAAAGATTATTCTATTCTCCATTGTTCCTTGACTCATGAAGAAGCGGAGTGTGTGCTTAATGATTTCCATGCTGGGGCGTGTGGCAGTCACTTATCTGAGCTTGCTACAACCCAACGTATTATGCGAGCTGGTTACTTTTGGCCTTCCATCTTTAAATATTGTGTGAACACTGTGAAGAGATGTCACCCTTGCCAGGTGTTTTCTTGGAATATACACTCGCATCCAGCGCCCCTCCATCCGGTCGTCACCGTTGGTCCCTTCACCAAGTGGGGGGTGGATTTCATGGATTGCAAACCAGCTCCGGCTGGGGGGCATCACCATATTATAGTGGCCGTGGACTACTTTTCCAAATGGGATGAGTCCATGCCTACCATAAAAGCCGATGGTGCTACAGCAGCCCATTTCGTGTTCAATCAGATTATTACTTGGTTCGGTATTCCGAAAGAGATTGTCACTGACCATGGCAGTCACTTTCAGAACAAAATGATGGAGGATTTGTCTCTCAAGCTTGGGTTTCTTCAAGAACACTCATCTTCTTACTGTCCCCAAGCGAATGGTCAAGTTGAAGCAGTCAATAAGTCTTTAAATACCATTCTCCAACGTACCATCCAACAAAGCAATAACAACTGGCACATTATGCTATAGCCTGCTTTGTGGGCATATCAAACAGCAGTCAAGACTGCCACTGGGTTCTCACCATTTCAGCTGGTACATGGTGTGGAGTCGATTTTACCGATTGAATGTGAAATCCCTTCACTTAAACTGGCCATAGATCTCCTCCTTGATACGATGGGTATTGAGCAACGTTTAATATACCTTGAGCAACGTCGAGATGCTCCCGTGGCTATAGATGCCAATAAATGTCGTGTTAAGGTTCAGTACGATAGTTCTATCCATCCCCGACAATATGTTGAAGGTGACTTGGTCCTCTTATATGACCAAGCTAAAGAACCCCTGGGGGCAGGTAAGTTTAACCCCATGTGGCACAGTCCTTACATTGTGAGGCGTGTCCTAGAAAAAGGATCCAATGAATTAGAGGACTATGAGAGGAACATCTTGAAGAAGCCTAGAAATGGGCTCTACCTCAAGCGGTATTACGCTTGAACTTCTAGTTCAGGCTAATAATTTTGTATACTATTGTATAGTTGTTTCTATACATAATTTAGCTTTCTTTTGTTTTTTCATGTCTGCTGATTAGATTCTATTTGATTGATAGATGTCAATGGAGTTTCCTACGTTCTTAGGATTCGCGGATGGTGCTAGCGATCATATGCAGAGCTTGCTTCTGCTGCCTGGGTTATTTATTCACCTGACCGTCTAGTTGTGTCTTCAGGAGGTGCTTGTCTCGATCCTACATCTAACAACATGGCTGAGTATAGTGTCGTGATTGAGCTACTTCGAGATGTTATTTCACATAGTATCCAGTCTTTAGAAGTCTGCCTGGATTCACAACTAGTTGTGTCTCATTTGAATGGTCAGTATCGTGTGAGGGATCCTACGTTACTACAGAAATTCTTAAGGGTAAGACTCTTGGAACACCATTTTGTTTCAATTATATACATTCATGTTCCGAGAAGTTTTAATCATATATCTGATGCATACGCTAACTATGTATTAGATTGGAATTTGTCACATTCACAACGATGCACACAAATAATACATTCATACATTTGTACATACACACATATAGTAGAACCGGACAACCAAATTTTTTTATAAATAATATGTCCAAAATGGTAGTGTCATAATACAAAACTGGAGCCCGTAGCCCTAAAAAATATACATATCGATACAAAAATGGGACTCTGAGATATCTAAGCCCTACGAGGAGGACTAGATGCCACCTCGACAGGATGTGTCTGATAGTAATACTGTACTGCATTTTCCAAACGCTGCAGTAGTCGCACCCAGCTGGTTGGTACCCCCCACTACATGGTGCTGCATATCCTCTGGTAGTCGCGCTACCTCTATCTTTGGTACCCTGTTGATCATCCGTGATAGGTTGACCCACAGAGTCTGTAGTGTACGCTTTGCTGCAGCACCCACTACCTCATCACCCTGCCCCGACGACGATGTCTCGAGAAGCCCTCAGGTCTCACTGGGCCCTTGTCTGCGAGTAAACAGTAAAACATTAATATATGATACTACCCCCAAAAATATTTTTGCACTTACATCTATAATAAAAAATACATAAAAATTTAATACACCAAAAAACTTAAAAAGAGTAACTCACCAATGTCTCCAAACGATGCTCCTAGTGGAAGCGGCATGTCACGATCCTGGAGGAAGTCTATCCCTGCATAGGGGTAGTCATCTATAGCTATGACCTGTCGGTCCCACCAGTGAAAGAACTCCTATGTGTATGGTGATTCCTGACGGCCACCACCCTGTTGCGTCAAGACCTTTTCCCACCAGGTCAGGGCTGGGTCGTAGAGACTATGAGGAGGGACTTCAACCATCGAACTGAACCCCAAAACTCGCTCAAAGAATAAACTGCATAAGATACTGCCGTATCCAAATATTTTTTCCTCCCCTTTCTTGCACTCTTTCAACTGGGTCTTCATGGACCCCACTAGCGTTGTGCACCAGTCAAATATTGTGGGTTGCATACACTGTGACGCATAGAACATCACTGGCCTGGAGGCCAGGTGAAGAGCTTTTGAACCAGAAATCTACACTAAGGTAGCCACTATAACCTTCATGCTCAGGTTGACTATGGCTTTGATGGGCACCTGACTCCCACCACCCACAGAATGAAATCGAAGGCTTTCCACTTCACCTCGACGAGACAAACCAGTAATGAAGTAGATATCATCCACTTCCAAGGTGAGTATTTTCCCATCTAGGTTGAAGTTCTGTGCATCGATGTCCCAGTAATCTATCAAACGGGAGCAATAGGTTTTGGGCCCTAAAACCCCTTATGTTCCAAAATTTGTATATCCCACATGCTTGTAATGCTCACTGTGCAGGCAAATCATTGCAGACGGCCTCATCCACAAGGTCATGTTCCCTCTCTCTCCAGTCTAGAACCATCCTGGAGGAAGAGAAAGCAAAGAATTTAGTCAATTTTATTTAAAAAACTCACTTCACGGCCGTACCCGTGGGAAATTTTGCTCACAGAGGTGGGTACCCACGGTCAACGCATGCATTGATTGCGAGTACCTTGCCCTACCCGCAACCCACATAATAATAGCTTGCGGGCAGTGCCATGACCATTTAGGGATTGGCCACATAAAAAATCCAACCACTGAAAATTGAAATAAAAGCATTAAAATGAAAGATATGGATGAGACTACCAACCTACTCCTGACGGTTTGATGAACGGACGCCCGCAGCTCCCAGAATCAGTAGTTGAACTTCGAGGTGAAAACTAACCACAAAACTCCAAATGGGTGAATAGTAAAAATGAATTGTAAATTGTAATTTTTTGTTACTATTTATAATTTTCAAAACCCACTTGTTTATAGTTTCCGCCATTTTAAGCTGTTTTGGACTAATATAATGTCTTGGAGTAACATTTTTTGACCAGATTTCTTTGGCGAATATTGTTTTGGACCATTTCGCGCCTACGACAGGTATATTTCACACCCGGCATATAGGTTAGATGTCATTTTCACATGCATTATGCATTTGACCTTTTGACCATTTTTTCATAAACCCTAGGTGCGACCCCGCTTCTTAACCGACACGGAACATTCATGTTGTTATAGAAGTGTCGTTACGTGGCGGTAGGGCCTTTTCGAACATGAGTACCCTAGTTAGAACCCCCTTTTGCATTATGGTTCCCATGCCGTTGTTTGTCCTTAGGATCGGGAGTCCTTTATAGTTACGCCATGACTTTGCGATAAAGACTCATAATCTACTTTGTCTTATGCTAGCCATCTCCCATAAGGACTCCCCCATCTGTATCAAGTTGTGATTGCATTGCATCATCTTGCTTGCTGCTTGAGCCTTGTGTTGGCTCCCTCTTACTCAGTTGTTATCCTGATTCCTAAGCACTTTTCCCTGTCGAGCCCTGCAGAGTTTACATTTTCCTTTCACAATTTGGTGACCTTTTGACCCTGAGGGAACACCCCCCTGAGTGTCCACATCCTGTACATGCTTCCTTGCATTGATCATAGGTATGTTCCACTGCTTGGAACTAGTCTGCTCGCTTTGACACTCGTTCCCTCACTTCTTGTACTATAAGCAATTTTATTCTTTTTCAAGCTTTTCCAAATATGAAAAAGACCAAAAAAATCAAATATTCCAAAAAGTCGGATAGGATTATGGTTACTATGTCTAGTTGGAAGCTGTTGTGTCTCCTTTGAACAAAGCATTCATTCCATTCCATACATTATGAGTCAGAACTATATTTGGACCTTAGGAGCTGTACTTGTTTCTCAGTTTACTCCACCGATTGGTTAAGCTTACAGTCATTATGGAGCACTCTGTGGTGCCTCCTGCATCGCATAGTCTATATTGAGTCTATGTTTCCTGAGTCTATCCATCTACTCATGCTCTTGTTCAAAGGAAGTCCTAAAACCAGAGTCGGCCACTCCTCGGATCTCTTGACTATTACATGTCAGCCATCCTTATTGAGTCAGTCCATTTCACCTGAGATATTCCAAATCTTTTGGCGTAGCTGGTACCTCGTGTTGGTTGATGGGGGATGCCTTAATGCCCTCCTTCCAGCGAGTCTCGTTCCGTCAACTTCAACCTATTTATTCCAGAACTTGAGGCTTAGAGCTTGGTTGAGTACCTTGAGGCTTGCAATCATTAGTGGCAAGCTCTCTCGCCATCGACAGTTTTGGGAATACATCAATGTCCCCTGATTGATGGATTCATCTTAGTGTTCGACTTCAACACATCTATTCGCACTTTGATGATTGTGCTCTATGCCTTGATGCCCATTTTCATTATTGGTGGGTTATCTCACATATGTTAACGGTATACATCAATGACAGGTAATCAGACGATGTCACATCAGGTTCGACCTCAACTCCTTTATTCACTTGTGTAGAAGACCCCAGGCGGTAGTGGCATTCAGTATGCTACTTATGATTGTGACTTTACATCTGAGATATCACCTCTCAGATATTAGCAGTTTGTACCTCCAGTTTGCACCAGTTGTTTCCTTTTCAGCAGGAGACCATATCTTACTGTAGAGGGGTCATGGCTATGATCACTTATGACATGTATTCACTATGTACTTCCTATTCATGTCCATTGTATCATATTGTTGTACTATACCAACTTGTACTCAGGGATACTATTGTATTATGACGAGTGAGCTGCTACTTCCACTTGTGTCTCCATCACTCCACTTCTGAGATTTATAATGTATTTCGGCCATCATAGCATCAGTCTCTGACCTCACACATTAGGGGGCATCTGTTACAATGTAATTTCCCACCTTGTGAGCATCAGCACTCTTTGGCCTGAAGGGATCCATTTTACTAACTCAGATCCACTTTATATCCTTTAGACACATTATTTCCCTATTTTTTCCCCTGTACGCTAGCTGTATCACTTCAGTGGGAGTACCCACGAGTTGCATCACTACAACCCGCAGGTAGCATGTAAAATGGTAGAAATCACTAGTTAATTACTTTTTACTCCCAAAAAGCAGTCATAGGGTGACCTTTGGCCCTCCATTTGCCCCGAAATGCCTCGATGTGTCCTTTCACTTACCTTTGGGAGGACTATATATTGAGCACATATGGCATATGGACGGGAGGAGAAAGGAGAGCAAGAGAACTCTAGTGTATTTTTGACCTATCTTGAGTCTACACTCATTGATCCTTGTAGTTGTGAACCCTTTATGTTCACCTTCCAAACTCCTATCATAGTTTGAGTTTTCCATTCCATGGAGGATTGAAGTGGTGGAGGCACAAGTGGAGAGACCCAGATATTGGTTCAGATTGGTTGCCAACAAGAGGTCGTATCACATTGTACTTCTTGTTATTTATTAATAGAAATACTCATATTATCATCCATTAATGTTGTGAATGTTGTTTATATTACATTGGGTTGAATTTACTTATAATATCATGGACCATTGTTATTGATGATGTTAATGTCGTTTATATATTACATGTGCTTGTTGTACATTGGCTGTCAAGACCAATTTGCAGGTTCAAGCGCACGGGTTGAAAGCTCCAACGGGGATCTACATCAAACGTTTGGATCGAGGTTGGTTATATTCTTCATTATCTTAGCACTGTCATTTATATAGCATAGCATTGATAATTGAGTTAATTTATGGTAGTCAACTGTCTGTTGTGGTCTACCCCAAGCCATAGGAAGTTTTCTCCAACACACCAGTGGGGGCGGCGACAACGTTTTGGATCCCCCCTGATAGGGGAAATTCCCATGAAGAGAAATTTTTGGGAAAATGCCTTGTAAAATATTGTAATTTAGTAGTAAATCTAGACCATTCATCATTAGGTTACAGATCTAATGGTAGAGATTATGTTTGTGTCTTTTTTCCCTAAAGGAAATCTCTTTTAAAGAGGGTATTGTATTACGATTATGTAATGTGTGAGAGAGTGAAGAGGAGGTTGCAATGGATGTGTTGTGGGTTGTATGGCATGTTGGATCAGGAAAGTGCTCTAACACCACTTGTAATGTTACTAACCCTTAAAATTAGAACATGGGATATGCATAGATTTATAATGTAAGAAACCACAATTTATAGAGTAGAATAACCAAACATGAGAAAATAGAGAGGAGAAATGATGCAGAATAAACCCTTTGTATAATGCTAGTTAATCAGAAAGCATTGTCCACTAGCCTTTTAAGGTTGGGAAACTTTTCACTTGAGCATAGATTCAATTACAACAATACTTGACGAAACAATCCATAACATCCTCTCTCTTTAAATAGGTTTCTGATAGCCAAAACCCTAATTACTTATGGTCCCATAATTAATTGGGTACTAAATAACTAGTGGGTCTTAATTAACAAAGAGACCATTTTTACATTAATTACTATTCACAACTAACTAGTTGTCCTTCTTCAAAGGAAGATAGTTGCATACATTAGTTGACTAACTCCTAAAGTAGGGGGTTAGGATAGGACCCTAACACATACAAAGAAGTATCTCAAGAAATAGGACTCATCCACCTCCTCCTTCTTAATATTTGGTTAAGATTTGATCTTCAATTATTTTATATGAAGAAACTTGAAACAATGAGACAATTAAATCACATGAAATTCATACATCCATAACACAATATATACCTTGGGTAAAATACTCAAAACTATGAGAATAAAAACCCCAACAATTCTTCTCAATATAATATAATGGATAACAGAGAATGCTTTCTTTTACAACATAGCAGATTGCTTTCAGAAGATAAGAGATCACCAAACACTCTCGGTGAAGATATAAAAGCAATAGACAAGAGAGATCAATCAGATGTGTTTTCCAATGTTCCCAACACATCAATAACAAACAAGAACAGTAACCTACAAAAAGAGAAGCTCCTTTCCTTCAATGGAGAAGAGAATTCACTTCACATTGAATTCATCAATCTCATATAACATATTTATACATTCTTCTAAAGCATTGGATTCTTCTAACTTCAGGATGAACTTGCCCTCAGATTGGATGTATCAATCTTGCATGAATACGTGTGCCCCAATTCTCATGCAGTGATTTATCTCACTGAACCATCTCTTAGGATGAACTCGCCTCTTAATTGATAGCTTTCCCACTTAGTTAGGTGGCTAACTTAAGTGTCGTCATGAAAGTGTCACAACTCAAGTGTCGTCTTTTAGTTTAGCATAAGTGTTGTCATGAAAAAACCCTTCGTTAACTAGATCTTCTTTGTTGTCACTTAGTTAACTCTCTTTAATTGATTCTTTCTTGATAACATCACAATAGTGATCAATTAGAGTTCTCCTTGATTTATTGAAGTGTCGTATTTTAGTTTAACTAAAGTGAAAACACTTTAGTTAACTAGTCCTTCTTATTTAACACTTAGTTAACTATTATTAACTAAAATCATGCTAATTGATTTACTTGTAGTGACCACTGTGAGTTCTTTAGTTAAATGAGGCATACATTGTGGCTTTAACTGAAGCATGACAATTTGAGTTCACTTAGTCATCTCATGATCAATTCAAATTCCCTTTTTCTCTATGAATTTATCTTTATCTCTTTATCTTTTACTGCATGGTCAATATGTGCTAACTTTAATTATCCATCATATTACATTATACTAAGAATAATTATCGGATGTTGTGATCATAGTATATTATTCCAGACCAAATGATCATATGTTAAATTAATTCACTTTAGAGGTAATCAATCTCTAAAGGAGACTTAATAGCAATCTGGTGATCATGGTTAATAATACATCACACAACATTAAATGCTTTTAACAAGTAAAGCATGACCTTTATACAGAAGGTCCACCTTTATACGGGAGGTCCATCCCATGGATACCTTTATACGGAAGGTTCACATGAGAATCATCACTTGACACACAAGTCCAAAGCCTTGTCCAACAAGACTTTACAACATCATTACTTTGATCAATTACCTCTATATGGGAGGAATAACCTTTACACATAAGGCAATCAAAGTGCTCACCTCTATATGGGAGGATCAATCTTGGTTGCACAAGATTGGTTTGGAGAATGTATCCTGATGTTGTACATTTGACACTCCTCATGTGTTCCACCAGGGTTTCCTCATGAACCCTAGCACATCACTGAGAGAACACTCCAAAGAAAAGATGTAAATGAATGTGTGTGATGTGATGTGTTGTTTGGAAATATTATCCTTCCTCTATTCATACGAGATGCAATGGATGCCAACAATGTAATGCAGGTCTCCCTAAGGCTTAAAATCAATCCTACTAAACATAAGTAAGCCACATATAAGTGAAGTATTGCACTCCTAGAGTACAAGTGTCATGCATAATAGTGACCCAAGGTGATGTAGCTCCGCAAGGAAAGTCCACACCACTCCATCCCAAACCTTTGTGTACTCCATCCATCCTCTAAAGCCAAGTACTATATTGGAGTAAGTATTTCTTGCAAGAACAATGTCGAAGCCCCTGGAATCCCCGAGCCATATCAAATCCTTCAAACAAGAAACCAAGCCACCGCATGCCGTGTAGGGATTGTATCTCTCCTCCAAAATGCACAATGCTCCTCATATCCTGTAGGGTGTTCTACCAAAAGGTGAATCCTCTATATGTCCATCAAGTAGGACATCCACCATCCAAGTAATATATCTCCAATTCCTTTGGGAAGAACATCAATCCAATGATCATCTTAGGCTTGACATCCACCAAACAAGCTATCACAAGTGTGCATATCCACCACATACCATCTCTCTTTCTACAATCCATCTTGAACCATTCAATGATTGAAGATACACCATGTACCCCAAATCTCATGAAGCACCCCAAAAATGGTGTAAATACTTTCATAGTAACTCGAAAGTCTAACATATGCATCTTCATTCAATCGCTTTAAGAGTCAACATGTTTTTTCCATCACCTTTGTCAATTCTTAAATATTTTACCTAGACCATTTATGCATATTCTCATTCATAGCTATGTTTGATTAATTTATTATGAAGAGATTCATATGAAAGTGTTTTGGAGACTACAATTTCAAGACAAGACTCCATTTAAACTCATTGTTTGCTTATCCGATTCCAAATTGGTTTGTGTGAATGTGTTTGTGAGGTTATATTTATAAAAATTACCTCTCCATTGAGATCTTGATAACTCTTCATCATGACTAGGACATGTCATCATTTTGATAGTTAATATTGATTAAATAATACTCATGTGCAATACTATCATATTCAAGACATCATTCCCAAATAATTGGTAGATATCAATTTTATCAAATTGCATACTTTACTTGGGATAAATGTTGTAATGGAGGATTCTTGGAATGTCCTTTCCTTTCCCCCTAGTCAAAACTTAAGGGGTGATAGTAGTGTATTATTAAATCATTAAGGTTATATATAGAGAGAGAGAGAGATAGATAGATAGAGAGAGAGAGAGAGAGAGAGAGATTGGATTGGATGTGGCTCATTGAAAAAATAAAAAAGAGAACTGGCTCATGGTTCCATCGATGGATCTCTCTAGCAAGTCGGGTCACCCTGGTTAAGAGCGTAATTGAAGCTATACTAGTCTATTTGATGGCCCTTGATTTCATTCTAAATTAAATCCTTTTCATCTATCAGGAATATTTTCTCTTAAAATATTTGGGCTAGAAACAAGGCTAAACATTGCTCTCCCCTCTACAAGTCGGAGACCCTATGCAAACCAAAGTAGTGTGGTGGCTAGGGGATAAAAAACCTATCACTTTTATCCAAAGAAATGGTAGCAAGAATATTATGGAGGCTCATTTCCACCGAATTTTTATGGCACGACTATGTAAAGAAGAAACGCATTGATTCCCTTTCCTCCATCAGCAGGATACGAAGAGGAAATCCACTCCCTACCGAAGGATCTCTATTTTGGAGGTATATGTCCAAATCCTTCAATATCATATGTAGCAATTTGGCTTGGAATCCTAGCATTTGTACATACATCAAGATAGGGGTGGATTCAATAGTAGGACTGGATCAAGATGACCCGATATTTACGGAGATGGTCTCACACCTCTTATATTTGAATATAAAGACTATGGAAGATGCATCTACAACTGATGGTAGAGGATGGATCACAACAACAAATATCGGTCTAGTAAGTGATTTTATATCGACATGGGTAACCTACATATCAAAGATAAATTATGCCTCTATGACCTTGAATAATCGACAATACTCCCTTATGTGGATTGAAAACCAAGTTGGAGGTGTTTATAAAGTGAAAATGGATTATGTTGTCTTAGCCCATGCCAAACATGACCATGCACTAGTGCGGTGGTGCAAGTATATTTGGAAACCAATGGCACCACCAAAAGCTATATATTTCGGTTGGCTTGCATTGAACAACAAGATACAAACTTGGGACAACCTCTTGAGGAAAGGGAAAATCATGCCAAATAGGTGCCCCTTATGCAAATCTATGGCAAAATCAATCAACCATATTTTTGTACATTGCAGGTTTACAAAATAGGTTGGATAGAAATGGACTCCCTTGGTCAGAGACCAAACTAGCTGGACACAACTTTTTAGGAATATTGGAAAAAATGGTATGACGACTCCACGGTTTCAATGTACCCAACCCTCCCCCTCAATGTGATGTGGTGTCTATGTCTTATTAGGAATGAGGAAATATTCATGGACAAAGTACCTTGGCATTTCCATGGATTTGTATAGGGTCAAATACTCATTGATTGACTTGGCTAGTGGGAAAGAAAAAACAATGTCAAAACAAAACTCCACCTAGCCTCGACCCTAATCATCCTTACTGATTTTGTGATGGGGATTCAAGTGGAAATACGGGACTAAGTGGTTTGAGGGGAATCATAAATCTCAGGATCACAACACGTACCTTTCAACATGCACTGGGTATAAATGTGAAGCATCTACATCACCCTGCACTTGGCTCGGATACATCATATCTATGAACTGGAAACCTATACAGACTCAAAATTGTATGTAGTGTGGACAAACAACGAGGAAATATACAACAATATATATCTACAACCTCTCCTAGAGAAGGTCAACAAATTAAAACAGTTGCTTGCAAATGATATTACCACCCATGCCTACATGTAACGAAATCAGAAGGATGACACCTGTTTCCACTGAAAATCACACCTGGGGGGAAACGCAGCATAAATATTTCGAAGCTGCTAGGTGTGTCCTTGGGGGAAAGTCTCGAGCAAGTTGTTGTCACCTGATCCTAACTCCTCCGTTTAGGAAAAATCCTAACGAATCCAAGGGGGGTAGACCTTAATAAAGAGTTTCTAAGGCTCTTAAATTATTTGGTTGTTACAAATGCAAGTAAGTTGTTTTTAGGAGTTTTATAATGACGACTAATAATCGACACAAGATATTGAAACTTTAAATTGAATCAACAAAATAAATATAAATACATTCACAACATAAGATAGATAACTTAAAATATAGAAAATAAAAAGACCAATGTCGTGGAGTCAAAATAAAATAGTGCTTGTTGTTGTAAAGAAAACCGTTGTGCAATGCTCTTGGTCAATTTTAGATTATTAGGGTGAAAATGATTAGGGGGGGAATGGGAGCTCCAGATAAACCATGATGTACAAGGAGTAATGTACGGAAATTAGCCAAAGGTGTCTCCTCACGAAGAGGTTTGGGCTGGAGAGGAGTGTCAAGGGCATGTTCAACACTACACCAACAAGGATGTAGTCTAACGATGACCTGAGGTCACTCTGTAGTTGTTCCCGCTTCTTCTAAGAAATTTCCCCACGCAGTACTTAATGTTTGAATGCTATATTTTCACTATGTTACGGGTTGTTAATTTTATTAGTATTAGTCCTTAGTTAAAATGCAAGAATTTATTGAGTGCTACAATTCCACCTGTGGATGGAAGAGAGCCAAAAAGTTTTATTCAAGTTGTTTGTACAAAAATAAAATGTTACACTAATTACTAAGGACTATGTGTCAACTTTATGATCATCCAACACTAATCGACAACGAATTTAGGTGGAAGGCGAGAGCATACTTCATGGCAACGAGTCGGTTTATGGAAAATAAACAAATATGTAAAAACGAACCAAAAACCAATGATGGAAAATATTAAAGGTTTTCTAATTATCTATCCAAGAATCTCTTTTAGGTCTAAAGACCGTACTTGGGAGAGAAAGGGGGTTAGTATTCAGTTTATTCCCAAAATAAAGTAAAGTAAAAATTGAAAGAAAAATCTAGATCTAGTTGAAATAATTGAAAGAACTAATCTAGCAAGCAAAAACTAATCTAAAGGAGAAATTAAAGGGAACATGTACAGGCTTCCCCAAAATGGGGGAAGGAGGTGTGGGAGCCGTAATCCCACCTTCTCTTTATTAAATTTTACAAATTTTAACTCTCCGACAGAGACCTCTTTTGATCCGTAAAAATGAGATTCAAGAGACTTTAAAGCTTGAAAGAAGCTAAGTATGAAAAAATGAAATAAATGAGGGGCTTCCTTAATGGTTCAAGATCCCAAATTTCGCAAAAGTTTTTGCTTACCTGTTCATCAAAAGAGAAAAACCATCAAGCTATTTTATTAAAAATATGATGAACTAATCAAATAAAAACATGAAAACCCTAACTATTTAGTACTTGAAAAAACTTGGAAAAATTATGAGCGCAAGTACTACTAAAAGCTAGATCTAAGCTTGTGATAAGAATTCTAAATGCTTCTAGATTTAGCTAATGCATGTAGAATACGAAATGTATATGATAATACTTTTATATTATATCTACTTATTATGCATGAAGGAAACAAAGTAACCAAGAAAATAGAGAGAAGTTTGAGTTTAAAGGGATGGAAGGAAGGCTTCAAGCCCCAAGCTTGTTCTTCGTCGAAAAATTTGGAATGCCTACCAACAAAAGCGTTAGCTCGAAAGTATCGAAGAGGGGAGAGGATGCAACCAATCTCAACTCCTCCTTTAGATATGTAATCCTGCACAACTATAAGAAACACTTTCCAATAATGGATTAGATCTAGTGTGCATGCAAAAAAGAGATCAAGAGATCCTCAATACAACCGAATACAGTTGGCTACTCCTATTTCTCTTGAAAACAAAACACAAATAAAAAACTTAAAAACCGTAAATGTGTACTTTATGATTATGAACAACCTTCTAAGCTAGATATATCATCAATATTGAAGTAAGAGAAAATAAGTGGTACAACATCACCTCAATAACATAACGTTCATCAAATGGCACAACATGGACCTCCAAAGTCTTTCAATATTTATTCATCAGATACAATAGAATTAGAATGGTAAGAGTCTCCACCATCCATCCCGGAATGAGTGAGAATGCATTGCATTTATAGAAGAACCAAGGAGGGGGGCGCATGAGAGGGAGGGGCGCATCCCTTGATCAAAGGAGTGATTTAAGTGTTGAACTAAGGCTTAACTAAGCCTTGGTTGTTGTGAAGAGAATAGGTTGCATCCACATGGGAAAAGCGCCCCTTAATCAACCTTGAAAACTCCATCAACAAGCTACGATATGCCGCATGTGAGGTATGCCGCCCATGTGAGGCTATGCACTACTCTAAAATTGATTTCACTCGCCACTTTAAGTTTTGACTTTAAACATGTGCCTTTATCCACTTAGTGAGGTCGTACATCATAAGATACAAACATGCCACCTTTTCCCACATGTTTTAAACATGTATCTTGATTTTCTCAATTTGTCTCTTAGTGCCATTTTGTAGCACTTTTAGCATTTATTTGATGTTTTGTCGCATCCTCGAGAAGAAATGCTTCAAGTGATAATTTAATCAACTGAAACATAGGAAAAGTGGGTCCTAGGGTAAAGAGGATGATATGATCATGAAAACGAGCACCCCCATGCCAAATTCCACCTCTAGACCATACTTTTATTACAATTTGAAATTTTCCAATTAAACCATTAAAAATAGTCTAATTTTACGGGAATATATATATATATATATATATATATATATATATATATATATATATATATATATATATATATATATATATATATATATATTTCCCAGAATGAACTCAAGCTCCTAGGGGACCTAGTGCATGTCCATACGACTAATTATTGATGGATAGCATGTAAATATACATATACAATTAGGATGTAATAACCTCCCAAGGATTGAACACCATGGTAAATACTCCAGCTTTGGAGGTGTGAGTGAAAAAAAAGGAATTATACGTCACTAAAGCGTAATGCATAATTACCAAGAAAAAAAAACTCTAGAGTATCCCCTTCATATCTAAACCTAAGGTAATCCAAGTCTTTTACAAAAATACCATGCTTAGACCAACTTATTACAATTCCCCCAAGGGGTCTGGACATGCAAATTTTACAAAGGGCAAAACATTTGGCCTGATGAACTTCTGAACACTGATGATGAACATTGTAAATATTCACAACTCATGCGGCTCACAATAAATCCACCTAATGTACAAATTAGGAGGTAACATATTCTGGCTCCAACTGCAGGACGTGTGCTCGATATGGCCTTCAGGCAAGGAGAGGATGCGAGAACACCATAATATTTGGTTTATATAACCTTTAAAAACATCTCAACTTGACAAAAATAAACTCAGTAGCACAAGTTTTATGAAAATCCAATGAACCACCATTTGCATTTATTTTGAAAATGAATTTAAGAAAAACTTCCTAAGTGGGTGAAGGGCAGTACTGAAAATGAAATATAGAAATCAAATGCTCATTTTGAGGAGCTTATTTTTCCTACTCTAAGCATAAGATAATGAAATTGCTAAGTAAAATGAAAAATCCAATGTAACCAACTTAACATTTCATTAATTGTAAAGTTTCTGACCTTGCGTTTGGTTACCTGACAAACCTGCATAATATTTCTAGATGAGAGGGCCAAATGGGAGATCATAGGAAAAAATATCATTGAACTGCTTCCCAAAATGGTCAGTCATCCCGCATGCTTCTTCTATCCATGACTGGATAGGAATAATAAAAATTTATGAATGATGATGCAGGTTAACCGCTTCACAATGTTGATCTGATGAGATCTTTTGATAACTTCTTGTAGAAGCACAAGCCTCAAGCTGCTCCAAATCATAAGGAACATCTACATGTGAAGACGATGGTTGAGATAGATATTCAATTAATTGTACTAATCTAGCTCTTCACAGCACTGCTTCTCCAAGTCCTTATTACAAATGCTTGAATATAACTTTGACTAATCATATGAAAATTCCGAGTGCTCCTCCATACAACTTTCATAAATCTCAGATAAAACACTCCCCTCGCTGGACATATCATATATGGGATTTTCAAAAATATTTTCACAAGTCTCATAGATTGGGTTCTCAATAAAATTCCAATAGTCGTCATGCCCATCAATGTCATATATGAGAGAGTATTCATCACTGGTGCCAAGTCCCTAGATGTACTCATCCTCCTCATAATCATAGCAATCCTCCTAAAAAAAGTGAGTTTCAAAGATATCATAAGGGACCCAACTTTCAAAATATTCATTGCTATGTGGAGAACAAGGGGGAGTATCATCACACATATTATAGACTTCATGGATTTATTCATAAGTGTCAATCTCTATAATGGTTTCTTCTTGGGGCCAATCCAAAAAATTGTTATCATTGTCATTGACATGGATCCGAGGATATTCCAATTCCTCCATGTTGCATACCATTGAAACACGAGGGAATTCTATGACCACATATTCAATCAAGGGCTTCTCCTGTACCTATGTTAAATTTTCCTTATAATGTTGCTAGGAAATACAACTATCTTCACTTTTACTGAAGTAATCAAGGAGTAGCTCCAAATATTCAATGCTTTTTACCGTGGAAAAATGAGGAGGCTCTTCTTTATGGTATTCAATGTTTGGCAAATCAAATTTACAGATTGCTTCAAGAAATTTTTCTAAACCCTTCATACTACCCCTACCATCATGCCACTTCTTCAAAAATATCCGAAGGAAGCTTTAAACGGAGGTGATAAATTTATTTGGAAGGCCCTAAAAAAAAACAACTGGCCTCTCTGTTAATTTTTTACTTGTTTATCATAATAACATTAAACAATATAATCACTGAAAGAAATACAAGCACAAGAATCACAAAGAACACAATATTTCTCTCGGGGAAACCACATGTTATGAACCTATGTCAACCCTTCTCTTTGCTTTGTTAGTATATTGTTGTTGGACGCATATGATTTGCATGTCGTCCCGTAATATTTATTGATCCATAGTTTGTATTAGCCCATGGTATTGATCCATAGTATTGGACACATATGCCTTGTAAGTCGTCTCTTAGTATTATATGTTCCATGGTATCAATCCATAGTATTGGCACCTAGACTTAGTATATATGTTTGTGTTGAGGCCAATGAAGGCACCGTGGAGTTATTTGTATTGAGCTTGATCAAAGGAGGTTCCCCCCTTGAAGTGGCCCATGATCAATAAATCTATTCTAAGTTCTGTTATTTCTGATATCTCATGCATTTTCATTAAATAATTGTTGCAGGTTCTTCACATCTAGTATCATAGCACTTTCTTGGGCTCGTTGGGTGGAATTTTTGCCAATTTGTTTTTTTGCATCTGTTGCAGGTTCAGATCTGGGAATAATCCCTATTTGCTTAACTTTGGGAAGTACTTGGGCATAAGCCCTAAAACTCATTGTGAGGAGTACCACAGGAACCCCGAAGTAACTGGCCCATTAAGAGGACCTACTAGTGAAAAGGGCCACAACCCCTACCTGATTGACTAGTTCCCACCCGTGAGGTAAACCAAGAGCTTTTGTTTGTGGCAAAGCGGTTATCAGTTTTACCTGAGCCGTGGAGTGAGGGGTACTGCCCCAATACATAAGTCGTTAGACAGCACTGGTGGTTGGGTGAATCCCGTGAACCTTTAGGAAGTTGCACATACCTGGGTTCCATATCTATCTTCAACTGATAAATCATAGATTACATCTGTCCAGAACTGTTTCCAATCACTTCCGCACCATTGCAGATCCATTCTGATAATAAAAAAAATATGTTTTTTGGCCATATCTCCTTTGTTTCCACTCTGTTTCTCTTGAAAATTCACTGAAACCCCTACAATCCCATTCTGCACATTTCATTCCTGAGGACCCTATCCCAAATTCCACTTTTCAAAGCCATAAATCTCACATTTGTCTATTTTTAGGGTTTTCCATAACTTCTTTGATTTTTATACAATCACCTTCCAATTTTGCCACAATGTTCATTTCCTATTTCTTCTTCTTTGTCCCTCTCTGAATTTTTTTCTCATTCTTTCACCCTGCTTCTGAAATCCCCATTTTTTGCTTACCTGTCCATTAGAAAGTGTCCAAAACCTAGTCAAACCCCAATTACCCATCATATTTTTCCCCAAGTCCAAACTTTCCCTTACTAAAGAAGCTTTTGTTTTTGTTTTTCTACCCATTAAAAAAAAACAAAAAAAAAACTCTTGGTTATGGTTGTCCCCCGCACAGGAGCACAAATCATGGATGAAGAACTTGTATCCCTCAAAACAAAACTCCAAGATTTGGATGAAACATTTCTCAACCTTCATCTTCAAAATTCAACCATGAACAATAAATGACAACCAAAATATTCTGCAGACAGTGGGTTCTCTTCTTCCAGCAATTTTCGTGGGCCAAAGCTTGATTTTCCTCGCTTCAATGGTAATGATCTAATTAGATGGATAGACCGGGTAGAACAATATTTCAGTCTGCATAATAATTTTGATGTCCACAAAGTTCCACTTGCATCCTTTCATTTGGAACAGGAAGCCCTTCAATGGTACTGTTGGTACATCAAGGCTCATGACGAGCCAAAATGGACAGATTTTTGCCAACTCCTTTTGCAACAATTTGGTCCTCATGCTTTTGATGACTTCACAGGAGCACTCACTAAACTTTGCCAAATTCGCACTGTGAAGGAGTATCGAACAAAATTTGAGAAACTAGCCAATCACGCAGAAGGATTGTCTGATGAATTCTACAGGATTTGTTTTATCAATGGTCGTAAGGATGAAATCCGCTCAGAGGTTAAAATGTTATGTCCCAACACAATGATGGAAGTCCTAGGGTTGGCTAAGTTGATGGAGGACAAGATCATAGCCCAACAATACTCCAAATCCACTTTTGTTTCATTCAGAAATATGGTTTATACGACCTCCCATCACGCCAGCTCCTTACACAACTCCTATAAAGCATTTGTTTGAAGCAAAGATGCAGGCACGTAGAGAAAAAGGGCTTTGTTATAATTGTGATGAGAAATTCACTCGGGGACATAGATGTGTTGAGAAACAACTCTATCTCTTGGATGTGGATTCTCCTCCTGCCTCTGAACTTGGTGAAGAAGCTCCATATACACTAGATGATCAGGTCGACATTGAACAACCTCCTGGTGACCCTCCGTATCCGGATGACCACCTAGATATATCTCTCCATGTTTCACCACCCCACAAATAATGTGGGTCAGGGGTTACTTCAAGAAGCTCCCTCTTACAATACTAATTGATTTTGGTAGCACTCATAACTTCATTGACCCTCGGATCACCAAACAGGCTGATTTTTTTGTCCATCCTTGCTCCAACTTTGAAGTCATGATTACCAATGGGGGCACCTTACCTTGCAAGGGGAAGTGTCGCAATGTGTGTATCTCTATGGAAGATTATAAATTGCGCTCTGACATGTTGCCTTTTCCTTAGGCGGATGTGATGTGGTTTTGGGTGCTCAATGGTTACGCACACTTGTCCCCATCTTATGGGATTTTGCTGAACTTTGGATGCAGTTTTCAGTTAATGGGCAAAAAAACACATTTATGGGCTTGCAACCAGGGTCTCTCTGCATCATCAGTTCACATCGCCTCGAAAATATCCTTAAGAATAATTCACATGGTGTCATCACTTAGCTCCATTCCATTCAAATGCACCCATCACCGATCTCCACTACTCCCTTGGATAGATATGCAGGTGTCTTTGTTGAACCAGTGGGATTGCCGCCTTCAAGAGACCTTTCGGGTAAGAATTTAGCCTCTTGTCCATCTGATAAGGAAATGATGGCTATTTTGCATGCAGTACAGAAGTGGAAACCATACCTATTAGGGAATTATTATGCATCAAGACTAATCAATGGAGTCTGAAACATTTCCTGGAACAACGGGTCTCCTCCCCAGCACACCTGAAATGGGTTAGCAAACTCATGGGTTATGCCTATGAGATCACTTACAAGAAGGGTAAGGACAATCTGGTGGAAGATTCTCTTTCTCGCATATTTGATGATGCAGTTTCTCTTTCATCTATTTATATGCTTGTTCCAAATTGGTTGCAATCTGTTCAACAGGGTTATGTCTTCTCTGAACTCCATGCTTCTCCATCGGCAGGGCACTCTGGGTTCCTCATATGTATGAGTGGGAACAATGTAACTTCTTTTGGCAGGAACTGAAAATGACAATTGAACAAATGGTGGATGAATGTGACACTTTCTAGGTTAACAAGGGCAAAACGACACTCCTTCTGGGATTGCTCGAACCCTTTCCCATCCCTACACAAATTTGGACAGATATTTCTATGTATTTCCTTGAAGGGCTCCGGTGGTACAATACTGCATCTAAAATGACTCCATATGAAGCAATCTATGGTTAGGCACCACCAATTCTTCTTCCATACTCCCTTAGCAGTTCACCAGTTCAGGAAATTGATTTGGTTCTTCGAAACCGCGATCAGATTCTTCTCATTTTGCAGGACAATCTTCACATGTAAAGAATTAGAATGAAACAACAAGCCGATCAACATCGTTCTGAGTGCACTTTTCAACCAGGTGATATGGTTCTTCTTCGTCTATAGCCTTCCAAGAAATCCTCCCTGAAACTCAAAAGGCGTCAGCTTCTCTCTTGATCTATCATAGAGTTATTAATTCAGTGGCACAGAATGCAACCAAAGGATGCTACATGGGAACCACTCCTTCAGATTCCACATCAATTTCCACATCTAAAGCTTTTAGGACAAATCTTTTCCTAAGGGAGAGGGGATGTTAGGAACCCATGTCAACCCTTCTCTTTACTTTGTTAGTATATTGTTGTTGGACGCATATGCTTTGTAAGTCGTCTCGTAGTATTTGTTGATCCATAGTTTGTATTAGCCCATGGTATTGATCCATAGTATTGGACGCATATGCTTTGTAAGTCATCCCGTAGTATTATATGTTCCATGATATTGATCCATATTATTTGCGCCTAGACTTAGTATATAAGTTTTTGTTGAGGCTAATGAAGGCACTGTGAATTTATTTGTATTGAGCTTGCTCAAAGGAGGTTTCCCCCTCGAAGTGGCCTGCGATCAATAAATCAATTATGAGTTCTGTTATTTCTAATATCTTGTGCAATTTCATTAATTTATTGTTGCATTTTCTTCACACCACAAGGGAGAAAACCCCGACAAAACTTCCTCAATATAGAATTCATCAAGTACAAGATAAAACCCCAAGACAAACAACTTCCCTCGTTCACCAATGAACTTTTCTCTCTCTCCTATGCAAACTTGAGTGAGTGAGTGAATGATGCAAATCAAAAACTCAACCTGCCTATTTATATTGTTCAGTTGGGGTGAATTTTCCTGATCAACAGGGCCGACTTAACCTAACTGATTGGGATGACTTGTCAAGTAGATAATAAAATATCTCTTTTTGGATTCTTCTAGGCCAACACAACTCCTACGGTTTACATTGACTCTTACATTATCAATTACATCAATGACATATCCTGAAGGAGGAATAACAATAATATAATAAACAAATGCATTTAGAATATCTTCTGCAATTACATTTCTTTAAAACTCCCTCTTAACTAGGAAGGTATTCTACGAACATCATCATCAACATCAACAGTTGTACAACTGACTGGTGAAACTATGTATGTCATAGGAAGTTTTTGGAACATCCTAATATATATGGGGTATCATCAACATCATATGTTGGAACATCATCATCGACATTATCATCATGGTCGTCATCAACATGGAACTGTTGGAGCATCAACATCATCGTTATCATCAACATCATTGTCAACAAGGAACTGATAGAACATCAACATCATCATCATCAAAAAGAACTGTTGGAACATCAACATCATCATCGTCAGCAAGGAACTGTTGGAACATCAACATCATAATCATCAGTATGTAAATACTGCAACAAAAACATCATCAGTCATCAGGACATGGATACTGAAATAAAAAAACTACATCAACCATCAGTAAGTAAATACTGGAACAACATCAAACAACATCAATCATCAGTAAGTAAATATTGGAACAACAACATCAACCATCAATAAGTAAATACTGGAACACCAACAGTGCACCAACATCATCAACATGTAAATGTTGGATCCATCAGTATATAAATACTGGAACAACATCATCATCAGCATGTGAATGCTAGAACCATCAGTGTATAAATATTGGAATAACATCATCATCAGCATGTGAATGTTGGAACCATCAATATATAAATACTGGAACATCATCATCATCATCATGTGAATGCCGGAACCATCAGTATATAAATACTGGAACAACATCATCATCAACATGTGAATGTTGGAACCATCAATATATAAATACTGGAACAACATCATCATTAGCATGTGAATGATGGAACCATCGTTATATAAATACTGTAACAACATCATCATCTGGAATGTGCACTATGGTGGGCACTCTGGTAGATGATGTTGACTTATTAATCCTTTCAGACCAAACAAGCCTAGTCAGACATACCAATCTACCCAGGGATCAAACAAGCCTTTTCTGGATTACTAATCCTTTCGGACCAAACAAGCCTAACCAAACATACCAATCCCCCTAGGATCTAGCCGGGCTGACATACCAATCCTTTCAGATCAACCAGTCCTTTCCAGGATGACGTACCAATCCTAGACTGAAATTCCATACCAATGATCCAAGAAACTACTCCCTCTTTTGAGGGTGATCCTTTCAGACCCATCATCATCATTCCTTCCTTCGAAGGAGGTCCTTTCGGACTCATCATCATCATCACTCCTTCTTTCGAAGGAGGTCCTTTCGGACCATCATCATCATCACTCCTCCTTTCGAAGGAGTTCCTTTTAGACGATCATCATCATCATTCATTAAGGAGGTCCTTTCGGACCACACCAAGATTATATCGAAAGTATTCAAACTTTTACTCGAGACAGAGGCTTAGTCAACACATCAACAACTTGTTCCTCTGTAGGAACATACTTGAGCTTTACAGCTCCCCTCTACACCATATCCCAGATGTAGTGATACTTAATTTCGATATGCTTCGATCTATATTGGAACACTGGGTTTTCTGACATCTTGATACAACTCTGATTATCACAAAGAATATCAGTCACATCTATCTCTGCATCAAACAATCCTGCCAACATCTTGTGAAGCCAAACTGATTCATTACAACCTGAACATGTTGTGACGTATTCAGCTTCTGCTATACTAAGAGAAACACATGGCTGCTTTCTACTGATCCATGAGATCATACCTGATTCCAATCTAAAACAACATCCTAAAGTGCTCTTTATGTCTTCAGCACTTCCAGCCCAATCCGAGTCTATATATCCGAACAATCTGAACTCACTATCTGATGCATATCTGAGTCCATAATCCAATGTACCCTTTAGGTACGTCATCACATGTTTTGTTGCAACCAGGTGAACATGTCTAATATCTACCATATACTGGCTCAAGGTGTTCACATCAAAACATATATCTGGCCTAGTGTTGGTCAAATACATCAATGAACCAATAATATGTCTGTACAATGTAATATCTATTGTTTCTGATGAAGTATCATTCAATAGATTCAAGTTTGTCACCATCAGAGTAGGCATGGCCTTACAGTCCAATATCCCGAATATATTTAGGATCTCAACATCATATTTTCCTTTATTTAGGAAAATCTCATCTGGAAACTGCCACACCTCAATACCTAGAAAATAGTGCATCATCACAAGGTCTTTCATCTCAAATTCTGCAGCAAGCTTCTTCCTACATTCAATGATGGGATTGTCTTCTCCTATAAAAAATAGATCATCCACATACAATAGTAATATCATAGGTTCATAATCTATAACCTTATAATAAAGGTTGGAATCTGCTTTACTCTTAGTAAAGCCCAAGCTCATCAGGAAACCATCAATTCTTCCATACCATGCTTAGGGTGCTTGCTTCAACCCACATAATTCCTTCTTTAATTTACATACATGTGTTTTTTTGTCACCTGTTTCAAATCCTTCTGGTTGCTCGATGTATACTTCCTCTTCTATATTTCCATTCATGAAATTTGTCTATACATCCATCTGATGTAATTTCCATTTCATCTTAGCTGCTAAGGAAAGTATGGTTCTAAATGAAGTATATCTAGCCACAAGAGAAAAAGTCTCCTCATAATAAATTCCTTCCTTTTGAGAGAATCACCGAGCTACAAATATTGCCTTGTACTTTTCAATGCTTCCATTTGTTGAATGTTTTGTTTTGAAAATCCATTTTGATGAAACTACCGACTTGTCCTTTGGTCTTGGTACCACATCCCAAACATAATTCTTTATGATGTATTGGTACTATTCAATCATAAAATCCAACCAATCCTTCTTCTTTGTTTCTTCTTCGAAACATGTGGGTTCTTCTTCAACAAGGCTACACATCAAGGCTACATAACTAGAGTATGACCTTGGTTTCTTGCTTTCTCTACTTGTTCCTTCTGGGGCACCATATTTTCCTACATCTTGGATTATTTATCGTGCCCAAGCTGGTATTCTATTTCATGGATTTATCTCATGAGGTGGCTCCTCAGGTCTTTGAGGTTCTGTCATATCATGATCCTCTGGTGTATGCTCTTCTTCAATATTCCTTTCTAGTGTATTGTTAGTTTCTATAACTCTAGGAGCTTCATGCTCCTCTTCATCCTCATGAGTCTTCTTAGCATTGTTTAAAGTTGTATCTTCATCAAATGTAACATCTCTGCTAAGTTCAATCTAACGGTATCCTGGGATGTAGATATGGTAAACCTTTGATTTCTCACTGTAACCCACAAATACCCCCTTCCTTCCTGAAGGTTCCAACTTTGATCTCTTCTCTTTTGGAATGTGTATGAATATTGGACAACCAAATATCTTCAGATGATTGACTTCAGGCTTCTCAACGGTAAACGTCTCTTCTGGAGTCTTGTGGCCAAGAGCACTATGGGAGATTCTATTCTACACATAAATTGTCGTTCTAGTTGCTTCAACCCATAGATGCATGGGTAGATCTTGATCATGGATCATGGCCTTCACTGATTCCATGATATATCTATTCTCCCTTTCATCTACTCCATTTTTTGTGGATTATAGGGGATGGTGAGCTCCCAATTAATCTTTGCTTGTTTACATAATTCTTTGAAATCACCTAAAGTATATTCTCCTCCATTATCTGACCTTAGTATCTTGATATTCTTTTTAGAGAGGTTTTCACAAGAGCCTTAAACTTCTTAAACTTTTCAAATACTTCACTTTTATTCTTTAATAAATAAATCCATGTTTTGCGGGAATAATCATCAATAAAAGAAGCATAGTAAACATACCCGCTTAAGGAAGTAGTCGACATTGGTCCACAAATGTATGAATGGATAATGTCCAATATACCTTTTGCTTTCCTATCACTGCTTGAAAATGAGTTCTTTGTACTCTTCTCTTGTGCACATCCTTTGCACACTCCTTCATCATCAACCTAGATTTATGGTAATCCAGTCACCACTTTGCTCACTATTGGTAATGCTTTGTAGTGTACATGAGCTATTCTTCTATGCCATAATTCACAAGGACTCATGGTACTAGCCATTAGAGATGAATATGCATGTCCCTTTAGTTTATAGAGTCCTTCTTCAATTCCAATAACAACTGCATCATCTATTGTCTTCCCCTTTGGCCACATGAGAACTTCACCATCTACAAATGCAACTCTAAGACCTTTCTTATATAATGCTGAGATAGAAAGAAGATTCTTTTTCAAACCTGCAACATATAGAACTTCCTTCATATTCATGGACTTTCCGGATTCCAACTTGTAAGAAGTCTCTCCCATTCCTTTGATAGGATATTGGTAATCATCTCCAAGCTTCACTTTGTGTGGGGAATCTTTCTGCACAAGATGTGAAAGAGAATCTTTGTACCCTATCATGTGTTTGGAGGCTCCACTGTCTACTAACCAAGTGTCACTTACATGAGATACTGAACTAGTGAGAGCTGAAATTAGAGCATATTCTTCACTGGAATCTGCATCTTGTTTGATCTTGTTTTCATCATCATGTTCATCACCCTTGGCTGCATGAGCATGAAAACTTTTCTTTTGCTTCTTGAATTGTTCAGCTCTGAGAGGGCAATTTCTTGCAATGTGTCCTATCTTGCGACAAGAGAAACATTCAAAGGAGGAGATGTCTCTCTTGACCCTTTTGTTCCTTTGAAATATTTGATATCTTATGGGAGAGTGGTCATGAGAACGTACATTATTCTTTATTTTGTTTCTTCCTTTGGAATGGGTTGCCAAAGCTTGATCTTCATTATCATTTAGTTTCTCTTCTCTTACTGTTGTCCTTTCTTCTTCTTGCACACACTCTTCCCATAGTTGTTTGAACTTGATCAATCTATTCCTAGAGCATATGCCACGAACTAAAGGTTCCCAATCCCTTGGAACACCATTCAAGGTGGTCATCACAACCTCTTCTTCTTCTATAATGTCTCCAATAGCTTCTAATTTTTCTTTGATCTGAGATGCTCTAGTGAAATATGATTGCATAGTATCTGACTTCTGAACCTTCACACCCTTGAGTTGATTTCTCAAGGTCATCTACCTATTGATGTTCCTTCCTTCAAACATATTGGTCAAAGCATCAAACATCAAACATTTCTTTCAGGACACTTGAGGAATCAAGTGATCTTTGATAGAGTCAGCTATGATCCTCTTATCCTTGATCATATTCTTCTTGTGTTTTTCTTTGGCCTCATCTCCTTCTAGTTCCGTAACTTCTTCCTTTATAAATCCTTCTAGGTCATGTTCTTCAAGAATGAGCATGACTCTATATTTCCATGCCCTAAAGTTGTCAACTCCTTCAAGATTCTCATCAAGATTGGTAGTGCTTGTCATTTTTATAATATGAGAACCTCAAATGGAAATAGAATGGAGATAGTACTTACCAGTAAATTTGTCGGTTTGAAAACTGCTTCTACCTTGACCTGGGGTTTGATAGAGAAACCCTAATTTTCCAACTTCAGGATCTTGGGAAACTGACTGGAGTAAAAGACGCGCCTCCTCAAGGTGATTTGAGCAATATACTCTTTCTCCCAAATCTGTGAGCACATCTTACAAAAAATTGATGCCTTAGTTCTCTGAGTTGTAGTGATGGACCCATAAATGAAAATTCTCAGAATTGAATTCTGCTTCAACAGAAAGATGCACCCTACTGAGGCGAGTTAGATGCACCATATTTTTCAACTAAATTGTGGAGAGAGATCATGGAATAAGAAACCCTAGTTTCTGCAGTTGCAGTGGCTGCACAATGTTTTCTTTCAGGCCTGCTCTGATACCATGTTAAGTTTTTACTTGTTTAACATAATAACATTAAACAATATAATCACTGAAAGAAATACAAGAACATCAATCACATAGAACACAATATCTCTCTCGAAGAAACCACAAGGGAGAAAACCCCGACAAAACTTCCTCAATATAGAATTCACCAAGACGTACAAGATAAAACCCCAAGACAAAACAACTTCTCTCCTTCACCAACGAAATTCTCTCTCTCTCTCCTATGCAAACTTGGGTGAGTGAGTGAATGATGCAAATGAAAAACTCGACCTCCCTATTTATATTGTTCAATTGGGATGAATTTTCTCCAATAGGGCCAACTTGACTTAACTGGCTGATCCGACTTGTCAAGTACATAATAAAATATTTCTTTTTGGATTCTTCTAGGCCGACACAACTCCTAGGGTTTACATTGACTCTTTCAATGAATCTTACATTATAAATTACATCAATGACATCTCCCAAAGGAGGAATAACAATAATATAATAAACAAATACATTTAGAATATCTTCCGGAGTTAAATTTCTTTAACACTCCCTTAAAGGAACCAACAAACACCTGCATCATATTGTCTTCGTATAGAGTATTGAAGTCAGTTAGATATTCAAGAAAAGACTTGACATGCCAGATGGTTGAATCACCATTTCCATGAAAGATCGGATGCCATTTATATAAATCCTTCTCACCATCACCAAAGTTAGGAAAACCTGAGATGTTTGAGAAGTCGATAGGATAATAATGTTTGACAATATGAGCACCAAATTTCTCTATTAACTCATCCATATCAGATATCAGCAACATGTACTCGATGTAACCACGAAATAGACTTTATACTGAAAAAAGGAGTGAAAAATAATGACCTTTGAATACTTTACTATGTTGAATAGGCTCATCTACACACAATCAATCTCATTAAATTTATGAGAAACAAGGGTTTTATCCCTTCAACAGAGTCGCCTTGTGAGAATAAAAAATATGCATTTAGAATACTCACAAAAGTTCTATTTTTTACTATGAACAATTTTTTATAAAAAAGGCAAGGTTAGTGGAATCACTAGATGAAAATTAAAGATTGGATCTAAAGATTCATTAAAAAAAAAAGATAAAAATCAAAAAGTCGTAATCCGGGAAACAAAATATTTGTCCCCATCAACGATGCCAAAAATGTTGCCTCTGAAAAGCACAACTGGGGAGGAACACAATATAAATATTTCGAAGCTGCTAGGTGTGTCCTTGGGGGCAAGTCTCGAGTCAGGTGTTGTCACTTGATCCTGATTCCTTCGTTTAGGAAAACTCCTAATGAAACCAAGGGGAGTAATGTTGGAATATATTAATTATATTCCTTGGAAGGTAATAATGTCTTTGTATTATGTCGGAACTTATCCACAATCTTTTGTAAAAGAGTAATACATTATATCCCATATTCATTATGGTAAATTATTCTCTTATTATCCATTATTATATAAAGAGATGTTATTATGGAGAATTATTTTATCCCACATGCAATATGTGAGAGTAATTCCTCCACATCTCTTGGTATATAATAGGGTCAAAGAAGTCACAACAATGATATAGTGAACATCACGTGATACTATTACAACACATTGTATTGTGCTCACAAGCTCTCTGCTATATTGTATTGGGGTTATTTGTAGTTGCTCTCTTGTAAGATTGAAGAATATTTTTGGAGATAATAGAAGACAACATTCCTATGGACGTAGCCCAATTGGGTGAACCACGTATATCTGGTGTATTCTTTTCCTTGTTATCTTTTTGTTCTTATTTACCTTGATATGTTATTGATAACTATTATCATCTGGGCATTGCTTATTCTTGTGGATTTGCTTTATATCTTGTAGCCATTAGGCTTCTCTTAAGATCTGGGCATGATTCTGTAGTTTTTTTTATAACCCTAACTTTGTTGTGTAGTTTTTTGCATAAATTTTTTCAAGGGTTTCTTAATTGTTTTTCTGTAGATCTATATGATTTTTGGATTCTCCCCAAGGAGATATATCTTCGGATTCTCAGATCTGTTGTTTTCGTCCAAGTTTGGTAGAATTTGTGTAGGTTTCCGTCAACAGCTTAATCGACATTGTTTTCGGCCTAAAACTAGACATTCACGACTTTTACTTCGCAGATAGCGCGGGTAACCTCGACTTGCCTTACTGCGAACCCGCGAGTATATTGCAGAACCACGACTTTCAGTGTACAAAACCGCGTGTGCTACGACATACTAGTGCCTGCTCTACTGTGAACTCGTGCTTACTTCAATATACCCGCAACCCTCTTGTGCAGAGACCCGCGAGTGCTTCAACATAACCACGACTTCACTGTATAGAGACCCGCGAGTATCAGATCTAACCGCAACCTTGTTGTGCAGAGACCCGCGAGTGTTCCCAATTTCACTGTGGCAGACCCGCGAGTGAATTTTTTCTTGGCATTTTTTTAAAGAGGCCGTAAGTAAAGTTTCTCTGTTTTTTACTATGTTTCTTCAGATCTGCACGGTAAAGTGTATCAGTTTTCTGTTATTCACTTTTTTCTCTTGTCATTTCTAGCATTTGGGTTTCTTATCAATATTTCTATCATTATGACTTCAGAAGTAGCTTCTATTCCTGAACTTGTTAGTCCTAACTATCTTGCATGGAAAAGAAAAATGATTGATGTTCTCAGGAGTAAGAATCTATGGAGGATTGTTAATGGTGAACACCAAAAACCCTCTAATGCTAAAGATGTGGCTATATGGGAAGATAAATGTGAACAAACAAGATGGCTCATTGGTCAAACAGTTTCAGATAGTCTTCAAGTAAGTATTGAGGCAGAAGACATCCTGGTTGAGGTATGAAAAATTCTTGTTTCTTTATTTGATAAATCTGATGATGTTTCTTCTTATTACCTTGAAAAGAATATTTTTGAGATAGATGCTACTAACATTGAAAGAGTAGAATTATATCTTGCTGAAGTGAAAACTTTAAATGAATAATTAAATAATTGTGGTAAAGATTACAAGAAGACAAACACTGCTCTTATAATTCTTGTAGAACAAAATTGCCATCTTGTTTTGACATGTTCATCCAAAAATTAGGCAAAGGTGACTCCTCACAAAGGCGTGCGGGCTGGAGCGGAGTCTCGAGGGCATGTTCAACACTACACCAACACAAATGTAGTCCAATTGTTCCTACTTCTTCTGAGAAATTTCCCCACGCAATACTTAATGTTTGAGTTCTGGATTTTCACTATGTTAAGGGTTGTTAATTTTATTAGTGTGAGTCCTTAGTTAAAATGCGAGAATTTATTGAGTGATACAGTTCCACCTGTGGATGGAAGAGAGCCAAAAAGGTTTATTCAAGTTGTTTGTACAAAAATAAAATGTTACACTAATTACTAACGACTATGTGTCAACTTTCTGATCATCCACCACTAATCGACAAAGCCTTTAGGTGGTGGCGAGAGCATACTTCGTGGCAACGACTTGGTTTATGGAAAGACAAAATAAGATGTAAAAACTAACCAAAAACTAATAATGCAAAAGATTAAAGGTTTTCTAATTATCTACCCAAGAATCTCTTTCAGGTCGGAAGACCGTACTCGGGAGAGCTGTTGGAATTTGATCAACTTCGGAAGATATTATTATTTTATTTTATTGTATTGATTTGTACCTCCTACGGGTGATGAATTTGATGTAATTAATTATGTAAACCCTTGAAAGAATCAATGTAAACCTTGGGGATAAATTACCCAAAGAAAATATTAAAATAAACTTAATTTATTGATCCTAACTCAAGTCGGCCCAAACAGTTTGACAAGTCGGCCATGTTGAGGAAAAAGCCAGTTTGGCACTTGTATAAATAGAAGGAAAGTTCACCTCATTTGTACACTCACTCAACCAAGCAAGTTCGCACCACTTGGAGAGAGATTCACATCTGCAGCTAGGAGAAGATATTTTGGGGTTTCTACTTGGAAAGTTCTTCCACTTTTCTCTCTCATCATTTTACTCTTTTCTCAGAATTGTTCATCTCTATACGAAGGTTGTTGGGTTTTCTCCCTATTGGGTTTCCTAGGATAAATTCTTGTGTTCTTTGTTTCTGTGCTTTGTCTTTCTTCTAGTGATCCTATTTATCTTATGCAATTGAATTAGAATGCTATAATTGTATGAAAAACTAACAAGAGCAAGGGGGTTAATATTCAGTCTTTTCCCAAAATAAAGTAAGTAAAAATTGAAAGAAAAATCTAGATCTAGTTGCAATAATTGAAAGAACCAATCTAGCAAGCAAAAACTAATATAAAGCAAAAAGTAAAGGGGACAGGTACATGCTTCCCCAAAATGCGGGAAGGAGGTGTGGGAGCCGTAATCCCACCTTCTCTTTATTAAATTATTACAAATTTTAACTCTCCGACAGAGAGCGCTCTTGATCCATAAAAACGATATTCAAGAGACTTTAAAGCTTGATAAAAGCTAAGTATGAAAAAATAAAATAAAGGAGGGGCTTCCTTAATGGTTCAAGCTCCCAAATTTCGCAAATTTTTTCGCTTACCTGTTCATCAAAAGAGAAAAACCAGCAACATATTTTATTTAAAATATGATGAACTAATCAAATAAAAACATGAAAATCCTAACTACTTAGTACTTGAAAAAACTTGGAAAAATTATGAGCACAAGTACTACTAAAAGCTAGATCTAAGCTTCTGATAAGAATTCAAATGCTTCTAAATCTAGCTGATGCATGCAGAATAAGAAATATATATGATAATACTTTTATAAGATCTACTTATTGCGCATGAAAGAAACAAAGTAACCGGGAAAAGAGAGAGAAGTTTGAGTTTAAAGGGATGGGAGAAAGGCTTCAAGCCTCAAGCTTGATCTTCATCAAAAACTTTGGAATGCCTGCAAACAAAAGTATTATCTCGAAAGTGACGAAGAGGGGAGAGGATGCAATCGAGCTCAACTCCTCCTTCAAATCTGTAATCCTACACAACTATAAGAAACACTTGCCAATAATGGATTAGATCTAGTGTGCATGCAAAAAAGAGATCAAAGAGCCTCAGTACAACCAAATACAGTTGGCTACTCCTATGTCTATTGCAAACAAAACACAAATAAACAACTTAACAACCGTAAATGTTTACTCTATGATTATGAACAACCTTCTAAGCTAAATCTATCATCAATATTGAAGCAAGAGAAAATAAGTGGTACAATATCACCTCAATAACATAACATTCATCAAATGGCATAGCATGGACCTCTAAAGTCTTTCAATATTTATTCATGAGATACAACAATATTACAATAGGCAAAGGCTCCACCATCCATCCTGGAATGAGTGAGAATGCCTTGCATTTATAGAAGAACCAAGGAGGGGGGCACATGAGAGGGAGGGGTGCATCCCTTTATCAAAGGAGTGATTTAAGCGTTGAACTAAGGCTTAACTAAGCCTTGGTTGTTGTGAAGAGAATAGGTGGCAGCCACATGGGAAAGGAGCCCCTTAATAAACCTTAGAAACTCCATCAACAAGCTACGAGCTACCACACGTGAGGTATGACACCCATGTGAGGCTATGCTCTAAAATTGATTTCACTTGCCACTTTAAGTTTTGACTTTAAACATGTGCCTTTATCCACTTAGTGAGGTAGTACATCATAAGAGACCAACATGTTTTTAACATGTATCTTGATTTTCTCAATTTGTCTCTTAGTGCCATTTTGTAGCACTTTTAGCATTTATTTGACGTTTTGTCCCATCCTTGAGAAAAAATGCTTCAAGTGATAATTTAATCACTCGAAACACAGGAAAAGTGGGTCCCGGGGTAAAGAGGATGCTCTGAGCATGAAAATGAGCACCCCCACGCCAAATTCCACCTCTAGCCCATACTTTTATTACAATTTGAAATTTTCCAATTAAACCATTAAAAAATGGTCTAATTTTACGAAAAAATTTATTGTTGCTAGAATGAACTCAAACTCCTAGGGGACCTAGTGCATGTCCATACAACTAATTATTGATGGCTAGCATGTAAAAATACATAGAAACTCAGGCTTTAATAACCTCCCGAGGTTTGACCACCATGGTAAATACTCCAGCTTTGGACATGTGAGTGAAAAACTCAGGAATTATACGTCACTAAAACACAACGCATAATTCCTAAGGAAAAACAGTCTAGAGTATCCCCTTGATAGCTAAACTTAAGGTAGGCCAAGCCGTTTACAAAAATACCATGCTTGGACCAACTTATTACAATTCCCCCAAGGGGGTCTGAACATGCAAATTTTACAAAGGGCCAAAAATTTGGCCTGATGAACTTTTGAACACTGATGATGAACATTGTAAATGTTCACAACTTTGGCAACTCACAAGAAATCCACCTACTGTACAAATTAGGAGGTAACAACACCTTAGCGAAAGAAGCATGTCAATTGGAATCCAGGCTGGTTAAGGTAATTACAAATGGCTAGGGAGGTCCACCTTCAACTAAGGAATTGTAGATCGTCTAATTACAAACAATGTTTTGAGTGTTTTGTTTTTCTTAAGGAAACATTATGTATAATTTTTATTTTGACAATATAGCCTGGGTCAAGAAGTCTATAACCCTATGCCAGACTAGGTAATCCCTTTTCTCTATTTCTCTCTATCCATCTCAGCTCCACCCCCTCCTCCTTATACTCCCTCTTTAATAGACACACACACAAGCCAAAACCAACACAAAAAGCAAGAAACCCCATAATCAACCAACTAGACTAGAGCCCCCCTCTCTTGGTCTTGCCCCATTTTTATTCCTTAATTTCCATATTTGATTCAATTTCTTACTTTTTGCATGCATGACACACTTGTCACTCATGCACCTCAATTAAGTTATAATGCACATTTCCCTTTTTAATTTGTTTATATATTTCTTAGCATTTCTACCATTACCATATACCATACACTAAAGTCTAATGTTGGGTTGTTACAAAGTCTCCCCATAAAAAACTTTTATACAGTTGATGTTTTTATAAAGATAGTATATACAATGTTTATATGTCTGCATAGCTAACATAATTAGAGTTGAGACTCGATATCCTGGGTCGAACAACTCTCCCCAAATAGGCTTTATACAGTTGAAGATAAATTTTGTAATGGGTAGTGGTATCCACAGTTTCCTCTCTCTTTTTTTTGAAGGGCGAGACAACATTCTTATTTTTTTATCAATGCTGACAGGCATGCCTTGATGGGCCACACTGGATGTAGCTTTTATCTCATAAAAAATAAAGCTACCGACACTTTTATCTCATGCCTTGATGGGCCCCAGAATATATATATATATATAGAGAGAGAGAGAGAGAGAGAGAGGCCCTATGCACTTTTGTATTGAATTGAAGCTTACAAATTATTTGTTTTTGATAGTATATCATGTGTTATATGCAATGTTAGGTGGTTTCATATTATGAAATATAATTGATGCTACACCTAAAATTCAATAGGGGGCGAGTTGTATGAAATCACATATTTCTTTTTGCATATCTCACATTTTATAGTTAGTAGGCCTATTGTTTTTCTTATAATAAAGGAGGGGGTAATCCCTCCAAGTATCAAAGAAAAATGGTTTACATTATATTTGAAAGAGTTTTCCTCTTGAAGAAGGGCTTGGTTATTTGTGTTTATGCTTTTAGATTTTTGCTATGTTGTACAAACATCAGTGAATTTTATTGGTAGACTCATCGCTATTATTTTTAGGATCCTTTGGACTTTTCCAATTCATCCCCTTGTGCTCTGAATTTTATTACACATCTATATATTAGTTACAAAATCATTCATCAATTCAAATTTCTTACAACTTGTTTGTACCTTGTATTATACATCCCTCCTTGGGTTTTTGAACACCATCTTTATATAGGTCTATTAAACATCATTTATCCCTACCTTGGCAATTCTATTTTTCTACCTTGTCAGATCATATAACCATTACTTACTGCCATCATTGTGTTTCCTTTCGAATGTAATTGTTTTGCATGAGAACTGCCTAATGTGCAGCATCGACATATGTCACTACATGTGTGGCTTGTTATTATACATTTGCAAAAATACTTGGCATATTGTTGTGTGAGGCTTGCTACATATTTATATCAAAGTAGTATACAAACCTCTATCGAGTTTGCAACACTAATTGTTGCATGTCAGTTGTTTTTTATCATGCACTACATTTTACCATGTATTGCACACTATGCGGTATGCTCCACTTTGTTGCACAATTTAGCCATGAATTGCATAACTCAAGCCTAATGTCACAAAGGAATAAGACTTTTTAAGTTCATTGTTTGATTTCACTCTTGTAATGCATTTGAGAGTTCTATTTGACCATGGAAATATTTTTGGAGGATTCACTAAATCCTTTTAAAGAAAGGTTTCAAAATTACAACTAAAATACAGCTAACAGAATTTTGATCTCAATAAAAGAGGTGACTTGCAATGGCTAGCACATAGCCTTGGCTAGGTTGTCACTTCCAAATAATCTTACTTTGTGGGGTCCATCCATTAATTCTATTCATTTGCTGATAATAAAATTGATAATAAAATTCTTGTGTATGATTTAATACGTTCCCTGCATTTTAGAAAATTTGGATTTAGGTAGAGTTTTAATGAGGAATAGAGAGTGCATGTCACCTCTTAATCCATTCCTTCAATTTTTGGGGTTTTATGCACCTATAATTATGGAAACCACCTTTAGTGAAAATTGTTTCTTACGAACAAAATGTCCCATAAATTCCAGAAAAAATAACATAAGTACTCATAATGTATAAGTAAAGACAAATGACCAAACCACCATAAATCCTTTGGACAATAACTAATCTTTATTCTCATTGAGTCCACACATCAACAAATTCTTTCTTGGAAAAAAAATGTTTTGGTCAAATCCAAGGAGGATAATTTTTTATGAAGTTCATGAGAAGTTATTATTTAGTGTTTTAGTTAAACAAAAAATATTAAAAAGTATGTGCAAAGTGCAAACAAGTGTGTTTTATGAAATCCAATGGTCTAGCTCGATCCATTTGAAGTGATTGTTTCAAGGCTTGATTTCAAGAGACCATAGGTTCAATCCAAAAATTCTAAAGAAGAAAAGAGTGCCCCATAAAGAAAAAAACATAACATAATTTTGAAAATATAACTAATTATTTCCACCTTCAATTTGTTTTTGAAAATATAAGTTATTGTTTTTATGTTCAGATATATGGTCAAATCCAAAGATAATTTTTTATGAAGTTCATGAGAAGTTATTATTTAGTGTTCTAGTTAAACAAAAAATATTAAAAAGCATGTGCAAACAAATGTGTTTTTTTGAAGTTCAATGGTCTAGCTAGATCAAAAAATATTAAAAAGCATGTGCAAACAAATGTGTTTTTTTTGAAGTTCAATGGTCTAGCTCGATCAGTTTGAAGTGATTGTTTCAAGGCCTAATGTCAAGAGACCATACGTTCAATCCAAAAAATTTAAAGAAGAAAAGAGTGTCCCATAAAGAAAAAAACATAACTTACTTTTGAAAATATAATTAATTATTTCCACTTTCAATTTGTTTTTGAAAATTTAAGTTATTGTTTTTATGTTCCGATTTATGTTGGTTGAGTGCAGTGAATTGGAAGCAGGCATTACAAGGTCAATTCTCATTTTGCCGGTTAGATGACTCTGAATATCGTGGACCTCATTCAATATCTCCATCACGTCCTGTCCTCAAAATGAAGAGAAGTGATTTTGCATTTGGTTGAAAAAAATGTAAATAATTTCATAATTATTTTTACTGAATTGAATGTAATGAAATTTATTTATTTTTAATTAAATTAATAATTTTTTTTATAAAATTGATGATTATGAACGGTGTTGGCTTCCACTCGTGGACACATAAGCCGTTGCTGATGAGAGGCTGGTAGTTCTCTTAACAATATCCAATCATACTACTTTTAAGGGGCTTGGTTTGGTGCATTGATCTGAGTACTGCTGGTCCTTCTTGAGGTCGCTCGTTCCAATCTACTAACGTGACATGACAATTAGTTTGATTTCGACTTTATAATCATTTACCTTTTCTCTGTTTTCAAATATCTTTTCAATGTCTGAAAATTCTCGACAGACCATTACCATTGATTTATCTCAATTAATACTCGACCATTTTGACAGAGTATCTTCGCTTTTCCCCAGTTATGAGCGCACCTTAAAGAACGCCATTTTTCCAAACTTTTCACAGTTACCTATCAACTTGTCTTAATATATCCCATCTTTAAACACCCCCGTTTCCATGTCACTTGATCTTTAACTTAGTTCAGACATAACAAAAGCTGAACAAGTCTGTCTTAATGGTTACCTATGAACTTCTTTGTCTTATTTATATGTCCCGTCTCAAAACAAAACCGTGTATTTACCTCAGTTCAGATATAAAAAGAAAAAAATTGATGTGAGTCTTATATTTGCTTCCTTACTGCTGCACATGGTCCATCTTAAAACAACACTACCATCTTCACCATTGGATAGGCCTAAAACTATTTTCAAGTTCAACATCAAGTTCAACATTGTCTAGACCTAAAATTCAGATTAACAGTAGACAAATAAGGCACTGCAAGCACTCCACCTGAGTCTTGTAATAAAACATAATTTAATGTGCAGTCCGAAGAAAAACAACTATTCCTGCATGACACCACCAAAAGAAAGGATCCGAACCGCCGTCTATTCCATGTCATTTTCATATTTGTCTCCAACGGCCTTCCAGAGTATATGGCAATGGTTTTACAAACCACATACTCCCTCTTTAAAGAGATATCCAACAATGAGGCACTGAGATAAGAAACCTAATGATTCTTTAAAGAGACCTCCAACAACGAGACACTGAGATTATAAAAATACCATATCCATGGCTAAGAAAATTATCTAAAACGTGGCACATTTATAATCAATGCTTACTAACTATTATCTTTAGCCTACCTTTGCACACCTCTATTACTATTCAGGCCATACTTGTCTCCAACGGCCTTCCAGAGTATAAGGCAATGGTTTTACAAACCACATACTTCCTCTTTAAAGAGATATCCAACAATGAGGCACTGGGATAAGAAACTTAATGACACTTTAAAAAGATCTCCAACAACGAGACACAGATTATAAAAATACCATATCCATGGCTAAGAAGATTATCTAAAACGTGGCACATTTATAATCAATGCTCACTAACTATTATCTTTAGCCTACCTTTGCACACCTCTATTACTATTCAGGCTATGTGCACCCTAGATGAATTATCAACTTTGTAGTGTCACGCGCCTATCTTGTTCCAATATTACTGCATTGCTCAAGCACCTAGTCCCTTGATCACATATTCAAGTTCCGTGTAGTTTTGGCAGCCGACAATGAAAAACCGAATTCTGATACCAATGCCAACATGAAGCATACTAAGCCTTTTATAGTCACCTTCACAAACCATGACATAAAGATTTCCTTGAATACCGGCACTCATAAATATGAGCATCGGTATCCCTTCCATTGGCAGGAGATAGAAAGACATTGCATCCATTTTGCTCAACCAGGATATTTCGATCTAACTATTGAACTATCATAAATGTTATCCATTGCCATTGATGATTGAATAGAACTCATGTAAAACATAAATAATAGAAAATGTTACGCCTGTCAACAGTATACTAGTAATACTGAAATGGTTTATATTTCAGTATAAAATGAATGGTAACAAATTACAAATGAATCTCTACTGTACAAAGAATCAATTCAGAACCTAAATTATAATCTACAGTGACTGCAAATGATTCGCAAGCTGCCAAAATTCTCTGGATGTTAAACATCAAAAATATAAATACAATTGTACCCCATGGTCAACCAAGGGATATTTCTGGGAAGAGATTAGAGAGGTTTATCCGAACCATCTTTTACCATTTTTCAAATTCTTCACTGTCATTACTAACTGCTCGCGTTGTGCTTCAACCTCTGCAAATTGAAGGCTCATTTGAAGATAGCGCTCCCGCATGTCCTTTAGCTCTGCTTCAAGAGATGATGCTGTTTGCTTGTACCGAAGAAGATCATTCACTACTTGATCAACACTTCCAAAATTTTGCAGGGCTGCCACATGAACATTCTGATCCTGGCAGAGAAAGCTGGAAATGCAAACAAGTTAAATATTTAAAATTTCAACTCCTAACTGGGCAGAAAAATCATAACAATGTTTTATGTCAAAACATGGCATCCTTTATGCATTCTCTCACAATAGCCTCTATCCTGAATATATCTAGAATATGAGTTATTTTAATTCCAACGTACCATCCCAGTTCAGAAAAGCATGGTGCACTTCCTATGTTGGAATCTAAATTACATGACATGAAGACATGGGACATGGAGACGTGGAAATACGAGTATCCAACATGGGACACATTGACCCCAGAAACAGGACACGGGGACATGTTATATATATATATATATTACAAATACAAAAATGAAATATTGACATGAAGACCCATTTTTTAGAAACTAGAGCATTTACAAAACACTTGGAATCCCTTCAAATCTTGATTTTACCCTTCACCTGCACAATGAATCGTGAGAGCTCTTTCTCTATAACTAAAAGTGAGAAACAAAACAAAAAGAGGTTTTTAGAGTGGGAGATGTCTATGGGACGTGTCTGATGTGTGTTTGACACACATCCTGTTTTAGGACACGTGTCAAACATGTGTCCGTGTTGAACGTGTCCTAGCATGTCTGTGTCCGATATATAGGATATGGACATGGGACCCTAGTTGGACATGTTGTGTTTCCTGGGTTGGAATATAATATAAAAGAGAGAATCTAAGATTTGCTTATTTCCTAAGCCTTAGATCTATATGGTGGTCAACAATAGACAATGTTGATCTCTTGGTTGTAAAATCCTTGGTGCCCTGCTCTCATGTGGAACAAAAAACACAGGGAAAGATTTGTGGTTTGCAAGTCACTTAAGTAGAAAGATTGGACAGAACTCATAGAGTTTAGTTCTCAAACAGTGAAAAGCAGAATATGAAAACTGGATGAAGTTGAGAAAGCTTCGCATTTAAAATGCTACTATTCCTTGTTATGAATGACTGGTGGAAAAAATGGGGTTTGAGCCGGATAGGAAGGCATTTGCCACTGAGCAAGCAGTTCTATGACACAATCAAAGAATATCAATAAATATGAATTCTGTTTTGGAAATTGGTTTCAAAATGCATGTTTGGAAAGGATGATTGTCAAGTACTATGGATTGCAAGAGTTGAATGGTGAAGCAAAAGAAGAAATTGTCACAAACAACTCCAAAAAGAAATGTGAATCATGCACCAAAGTTAAAAATATTCTGTTTGCTCTTTATCTTCTCCGTATGAAAAGAAAACATTGAAAAGTTCTGTTGTTTGATTGGGGAAATGTAATAGAGTCAAATTAATTTGATATGATTTCAAGCTATATTACAAGAAACAAGAAGTGAGGAACACAACAGGAAACGACAACCAAGTGAGAAAGGAGGTTCAGAAGGTTCTGGGTATAAGACAATGGTACTCTATAGAATCTAAGGCCCTGCCCCCACAAAGACCTAGGAGCATATATGCAAGAAGAGTTACATTTAGAAGTAGTTTAACAAGAAATGGCTCCCAGCTGACACTAATGCCTCAGAATAAATAGAGAACTCAGGGAGATTAACAAATGGGATTTAGACAAGCGGGACTGGGAACCCATGATTGTGACTAAGTATCGATGTATAAATATGGTGCTCAAATACCCTAGATCAAGTTAATCGTGGAAATGGCAATAAGGCTAATAAGAGGTAATGGATTCTTGGCCCAAATCAATCTTGAGCAGTCGAATAAGACAATGATGCTTCAAACAATGGTGTACCTTGTGATGAAAGCATAAATTATGGGAAGAAATGGAGGCTTGCAGTCATTTTGTCTGCTGACAGAGCCAAAGATAAAAGCTTTTCTGAGGAACTGACTTTCTTCTAATGATGCAAACACAACAGTGGATTTATCTCCTAATTGTTACAGTATGGTTAAACACTATGCTAGCTGAAGTCTGGAAGGATTCTCTTCCTTTTCTGTTAGGTCTTGGTTCACCAGCGGACTGGGATTTACCAGGCCTGCTGAAGATTCAAGGATTGGGCATCAAGGAACCACACCTGTCAACTTTCCTTCTTTTTGTCTCAGTATTTGGTTTTGATTTTATGACCCCTTGTTCTGTGTTTCATCAAATAGATTGTTGTGGGCTTCAGAGTGTTAAAGCTAATGCAGCTGCGAGATCCATTCTCTGGGAGGATGGCACCCTAGTCAGTTAACTAGAGTTCCTGGTCAATTAACCATGCAGAGTAAGTCCCTAGCAGGTACCCTAGGGTCCCCAGCAGTCTACTGGGGTTCTTGGTCTGGGACCAAGCAGGTTGATGGTTGATGCCATGGCAAAATCCCTAGCATGTGGCTAGGGCCCCTATTTGTCTCTAGGGTATTCTGGTTTGGGACCAGACAGTTTCTTGGTCACGAGGACCAAGCAGATCCTGCAAGATGAGACAGAGACATCCTGGTCTGGGACCAGGCAGATTCTTGGTCTGGGACCAAGTAGTTCCTGCAGGTACATACTTGGTCAGTTAACCAGGTGGATCTTGGTCAGTTAACCAAGATGATGATGTGTGATTCCCTCCTCTCCTAGGTCTTCGAGACGGTTGAGCTAGGTTGTCTTCTCAAGGGACTGGCCACCCCTTGATGGAGTCACTAGCACTTGACCTCAGGAGCAGTCAGGGACCACAAGATCACATCATCTAGTGTGGACCTTCCTTATATGGTGATGATAGAACTTTCAGTTAGTGTAAGGAACACTTGTACATTTGAGAGAGATATAAATGGGTTGTATCGCCACCTTGCTATTACACCCTTGGTCTTATGGTTAGAAGGGTTGTCTTCCTACATTGTGGTTATATCCTTGGTCTTGTGGTTTGAGGGGTGTTTACCCTTCCTTGATTTATGGTGGTTAGCCTTGTGTCAGCCTTGTCTTGTGTTGACCCCTCCTTGTTGGTCCTATGTGCTAGCGCCCCCTAGATCATGTCACTCTAACCTTTGACTTATTCTTGTTACCCACTCCTAAAGACGTTATAATATTAAATTATATCTTTATAATTGTTAACCCTCCTAAAAGAAAGGATGTCTTGAGAAAACCTGAGTCAATGAAGAATTATAAATGAGACCCTTCTAGAAGCCATTAAGAGGCTATAAATACAAGTCCAACCTTTCATTATGAATTTATCTTATGGTGAAAATTCAGATCTGATTTTTTAGACTGTCCTGTGGTTCGATGTTGTGTTTGAAGGTGACATCTAGGGTTTCAAGCTATTGGAGACTGTCTTGGGCTGCCGCCACCTTAATGGAGTCTGCCTTGTCTTCCTAGGACTGCCTGCTGCCCACCGTGGACTGTTTTGACTGTGAGGAAGGGGCCACTGCCTGTCTTAGGCTGCCAGCTGACACAATGGACTGTTTTGTGAAAGCCGCTGCTGTGTATGGCATGTTTAAGGCAGCCACTGTCCATGTGAATTGTTTTATGGCTGCCATTTGTCATGAGAAGACGCCGCAGGCTTGTAAGTGACCATCTTCTCCCTGTCAAGGACTGTCTAGGGTTGCCGCCAACCAGTTTGAGGATACCACTGCCTTATTGAGGATTCTACTACCTATTTTATGGGGGCCACTACTTGTTTGGGGTTGCTGTCTGCTGCTAAAGGAGTGCCACTGCCTCTTCTGACTGTTTTATGACTGCTGCTATCTATTCTGTGGATACCGCTTGAAGTGTTGAGGCTGTCTCTGTTTGCTTTGAGGTTGCTGCCCTCTGTTAAGGCCTTCCTTCAATTTGTCCAGGCCTGTGTAAGGCTGTTTGGTACAGCAATCCACTACTGTGTGAATTTTGGAGCAGCTAAAGGAGTGACAAAACCTTTGTGAGGTTTTGTGGTCACCTTTCCTTGTTAGGCACTTGTTGACTGTTTTTTGGTTAAAGCCTTGGGGTTGATCTTGGATATACTAAGCTTATGTACTGTAACTGCCTAACCCTACCCTAGAGCACTTTATCTCTCTCTCTCCAGTTTGTACATACCCTCAGGTAAGGGTCAGTTTTGTTCCAGTTGATTGACTTGCCTCTGAGAGGCAAAGTCTGTTCTGAAAGTTAAATTTCTGAGTATAAGGAAGCTCCCAACTTGTTCCTTTTTATTGTTAGTTAGACCTCTTACTACTGATATAGTTTTGTCTAATTAGCCTTACTACTGCTGCTCTGCTGGTTATATATCTGCAATTGTAAATGTGTGCTTCAACTTTAACACAGTGATCTTTGGGAGTGTTAAAGTTAAAAGAAATGAAAATTATATTTTTTATTTATCAGATCTAAACTTGTTTGCTGTACCATTCTGTTTTCAGTATTAGGTTAGAAATTTATTTTTGCATTAAAGTACAATTTTTTTTATTTTTCTGCTTAAAACCCTAACCTAACACTAATTTTAACACAGAGCCTCTTCTTTCTGCCAATATTTTGTGACTGGGGACTCTGAAATTTTCTTTAGTCTCCTTTTTCTACCTATGATTTGTTAAGTTTCCATCCTGTGCATGTGGATACGAATTTGAGAATTTCATTGTGTTGCCAGGGGACGTGTCCCAGACCTAGAGATGTGTCTTCCCATCTTGGAGACATGTCTTTCCATCCTGATCCCATGTCCCAGGTGTGAAACAACGTCCCTGACTAAACTCGAGTGACATGCCCATGAAAGTTGAAACAATCATAAAATATGATTTGAACAATCTAATCCCATCTCTCGTATTCTCATTTCTAAGGTCTGAACCACATCTTCCATGTCCAACAATCTGATTTAAGCTCGGATTTGCATCATTCCATGCCCTGTGATCTATTACATGAATCTGTCCAGGAAATTATTGTAGGAATCTGATTTGTTTGCACAGATTTGTTAGCAGTGAACAACAATAGCTATTTAAAAGCAGAGCCCCTCAGTTTACAACTTCAGTCTGAAGATTTTCAGATTTCTCAGCATTCACTTTCAGTTTCAGATTTTCACTCGGATTTTCAAGGCAGAAGATAGGTTTGAAGGAGCATCAAACTTTAATGCATGGAAGGCTAGGGTCTTGAACATTTTGGAGGAAAGTGACTTGGATGAATTGGTCACTAGGGTTGTGGAAGAGCCCACAACAGCTCAAGGAAGAGCAACATTTAAAAAGAAGCAAGCTAAAGCAAAGAGGGTCATCTTTGACTCAGTCAAGGATAATTTGATGCCTGTAATAGCTCCTTTAAGGACAGCTAAGGAATGCTTTGATGCCCTAGCAAATCTCTATGAGAAGAAGGCACCTACTCAGAAGAGGGCCTTGAAGAAGCAACTTCGTTCATTGAAGATGGAGGAGAAGGAATCAGTTGCCTCCTCTTTCTCAAAGATTGCTCAGATAAAAGATCAACTCATGGCAATTGGAGTTGAAGTAGATGATGATGATCTTGTGCAAACAGCAGTAGATGGTCTTCCTACATCTTGGGAGACATTTCTTTCAGCAGTGAATGGAAGAGAAATACAACCAAGCTTTGACAGGTTGTGGCATGATTGTCTAGAAGAAGAAGGCAGAATCCAGAGTAGATCTAGGCCTCCAGCTGAAAAGAATCATGCTCTTGCTGCGAAGACAAAGAAAGAAAGAAGCTTACCCCAGCACCAGAACAAAGGTAAGCACTTTTATAAGTCAAAAGTAAGATGTTTTAAATGTAGCAAGCTTGGTTATTATGCAAACGATTGTAGAAATCCTCCTAACAAGAATTGGCATAAAGGAAAGCATCATGCTTCAACTGCTACAGAAGAATAAGAGCCTCAACAAAAGAAATCTAAAGTTGAGACCAAAGAAAAAGATCAAAGAGAGTTCTTGATTTCAGCACTCTCAGGTTCCATCTGCAACTCATCAGACTCATGATGGATTGACAATGGGGCCACCAAGCATATGACTGGATACAAAAGGGCTCTTGTGGGTTACAAGGCCAAGAAGTTTAATAAGAAAGTAGAGATGGGAAATAGAAGTACCTTTGAAATCAAAGGAATTGGTTCAACTGCCTTAAAGCTTGATTCAGGTACGTTAATTCATGTTGAGGAAATTTTATATGTTACTGGTTTAAAGAGGAATGTTCTTTCAATGGCAATTTTAGAAGACAAGCAGTTCTCTATAGCCTTCTCAAAAGGAAAGGCACTAGTGTGGACTAAAGGTGGAAATATAAGCTCAGCTACTGAGATTGGTGTCCGTGAGGGGGACCTTTACAAGGTCTCAGGACATGTTGTTAAAGCTCTAAAGAATAACCCTTGCCAAGTTTCAGAGATCAAGAGGGAGTCTTTCAGTGACTCAGATATAGAAGTTAATGAGACTTCTCGTTCAGAGAAGTAGAGGAAGGCCAAGAAGCCTTCAATTGATCTCATTAAGGAACCTATTGAGGGGTTCCAAGGATGCTCCAGTGGGAGCCATGTCACTGATTCAAGATCATCCACTAATGTGGAGATAGCCAAACTTCAAGTTTGGAAAGATGCTATTCAGTTGAAAATGGATAATGATATGTGGAAAGTGATTCTCAGACAACAAGGGAAGTCGGGTGTAACTTCCAAGTGGATCTATAAGATTAAGGTGTTTGTTGACAATCTTGTATTCTATGACAGATTGTTTCACCATGACAAGGACATGGTGCATTTTTCAGATGTGTTGACTAAGCCTCTGTCTTCGACAAGCTTAGTGTTGCTGAGAATGCCTCTCTTGCTGAGAGGGAGTGTTAATTTTTAGTGCAGCTGCGAGACCCATTCTCAGAGAGAATGGTACCCTAGTCAGTTAGCTAGGGTTCTTGGTTATGTTAACCAGGCAGAGTAAAGAGTAAGACCCTAGAAGGTACCCTAGGGCCTCCAGTTGTCTCCTGGGGTTCTTGGTCGGGGACCAAGCAGGTTGATGCCATGGCAAAGTCCCTAGCATGTGGCTAGGGCCCCTATTTGTCTCTAGGGTATTGTGGTCTGAGACCAGACAATTTCTTGGTCACGAGGACCAAGCAAATCCTGCAGGTTGAGACAGAGACATCCTGGTCTAGGACTAGGTAGATTCTTGGTCAAGGACCAAGTAGGTCCTATAGGTGGTTGATCAACATTCAGTCTGGGTCTGAAAGCCCAACTTGAGGCTGAGGACCATTCTCCGAGAGAATGGAGGACCTGGTCAAGGACCAGAGGGTTGATCAACATGGTTTCAGTCTAGGATTGAAAGCTCAGCCTGGGGCTGAGAGCCATTCCTTGAGAATGGAGGTTCTTGGTCAATTACCAAGATGATGATGTGTGATATTCTCTTCTCCTACGTCTTCCAAATGGTTGAGTTAGATGGTCTTCTCAAGGGATTGGCCACCCCTTGATGGAGTCACTAACATTTGACCTTAGGAGTAGCCTAGAGGACCACATGATCACATCATCCATGTGGACCCTTCCTTATATAGTGATGATGAACTTTCAGGTTATATGGAACACTTGTACATTTGAGAGAGAGATTGGTTGTGCCCCACCTTGATTTATTTACTTTTTGGTCCTTACACCTTGTTGATTATTGGTTTTGTGGTACCTTGTCTTTGACTTGTGGTTATTAAGGTCATTTACCCACTTTGAGTTATTCTTTTAATTTGTACCACCTTTGATGTTTTTGGTCTTATGGGTACTATGGTTGTTTGTCCACATTTGAGGTACACCCTTTGGTCATAAGGGTTATGGGTCAATATACCCATTCTTGTTTTTATGGTTTTGACTTGTACCATTTTTTACTGGTCATTATACCCTCACCTATTTAATTTGTGTGACCCTAGTACCCAACTAAGACATTCTACTTTATTTTTATTTTTTATTTTTTATTTTTCTATTATTAAGTGGTAACTTCCTAACTTAAATAAGGTTGGGCCCTTCTTAATTTGTGGAACCCTAACTTAATCAAAAGATTATTTTATTAATCTTTCTAGAAGACCTTTTATCCTATATATAGATCTCGATTCCTCTTTTAATAATCATCTATTTTGATCTTATCTCAACTCTGATCTCTATGATTGACGTCAAGGATTTTTTACCAATGTTTACTCATCCATTCTTGGAGGCCGTTCACCTGATGATCATCCTCTGATCAAGAAAAGACTGTTTTTAGGGCATCTTTATCAGCAGACGGGTCTGATCTCTTGTGCATGAAGGCAACTTATTTTTTGTCTTTCTTTGGGGCATTTGATTTGTTGTTAGGGCCTATAGCTTACTATCCAAACCCTGCTAGAAGTCTCCTATGACAACCGCAGTTGAATTTCAATGGAGCAGTAGCAGACTGAGCCTCAGTTAGGGCTCTTCCTCCTCACCTGAAGTCTGTTCAAATGCTTTTCAGGAGGGACGAGTTTGTATCTATCTCAGCCGAAGTCTGGTTTGGGGTTTTCAAGGAGGACTGAACCCCTATTCTTTCCAGTTGATATCTGATCTGAAGCTTCAGGGTGAGCCTTGCTTGTTAGGGTTGTCTTACTTCAACAACAGAAGTTTGTGTGATGACTTTGACCACATCTTATCCTCAACATAGTTAGGGCATCTCTTGTTCAGCCACAAAGTCCTCCAGACAAAGATTTTTTATCAAGCTTTGTTTCAGCAGAAGTTTATCTCAGTAATTAACCAACAGTCAATGGTCAGCTTGTCGTGTTTAGTCTCAGATCTGATCTAGTGTTAAGGCCCTTTTAATTTCTGATCTATTCTGATATTTATGTTGAGCCTTTATCTTTGACTAAACCCTTTTGTTGATACTTGGTTGTGTTTGGATCCTTGGTGCTGAGATTTAGTTAGGATCTGTTATATGTTAACTGTGGTCTGAGCTTTTGTGCTTACATCCTTTGAACACCTTTTGTGCTGAGTCTTGTTTGTTACTGTCACTGTGTTTTTGACTATCATTGACTACTTCTAGTTTTCTGTACCTCAGCCCTATCATCTCTCTCTCTCAGGTTTGTACTAACCCCTTAATAGGGTCACTTGGTTCCTAGTGTTCACTGACCTCTGAGAGGCTGTCTTTTCTAAAAGTAACATTTCTGAGTATATTACAGGAAAGGTTTCACACCCAGGTAAGTATCTTCACCTATCTCTTTTATTGATAATTAAACAAGTTGATTATTTTCTTATTGATTACATGTTACTAAAGATTACTTTAACACGGTGACCAAATTGGTAGTGTTAAAGGTGTGGAGTTGAAAGAGATGAAAATTATGTTAGAAGTTACTGCTGTACTATTTCATATTTAGTTTCAGTACTTGTTTATTAAATCTATTTTGCATTAAAGTATATTGAATTGTTATTCTTCTGCATAAAACCCTAATTCTACCAAAAATTAACAATTACACCTAGTGTTAGTTTGTGTGTTATATACATGTTGTTCTTTGGCAGGTCTCCAAAGTACTGCATCGATCATCACTTGACCCTTGGTTCCACATATTTTCCTTACCCACATTCCACCCATTCACCTTACTTGATACAAATCCCATTTGATTCAGATATGGCTAAGTAATTCAAGAACATTCCCCTCCATGACCTCTTTGTTAGGATGGCCTCCATGTATACCCCTGGTGTCTCGGCTCTGTGACAAAGCCTTCTAAACCTATTGATCTCCTTCTGCTTGTAGATCCCTGTGGATTGAGTGCAAGCTAAGGTTGGCCTAATCACCAGAAGTGTATTCCTGAGACTTCAAACAAATTTCCCCATCATTGAAATTGGTCAGTGACTAGAAGGGTAGGTACTCCTTGAATTAAGAGGTTAAGCCTACTTGCTCTAAAAAGGCATTATTATGGCAACTTTGACACACCTATGGATGGTGGTTGATAGTTGAGCTAAGGCCATGTCATAACTGGTGCCCATAAGGCAATCTAGGGCAAGTACCTTTCAGCCATTAGCTAACTAAAGGATTGAAAATAAATAAAGTACTTCAAAGAAACATCATAAGAAAGAAAGAAATGTTCTGAATGTCAAATCAAAGTGAAATGCAATGTCAATCGAAATAAAAGGAGGGCTTGCAAAAGTAAAGGGGATATCTTCTAGCACATCATCCATCAGTTAGACACCCTACTCACTAGTGTTTTCCAAACTAACAAATGTCATAGAGATTCCTTCTCCCAAATATCCAAGAGTAACTCAAGCATTCCACTGATCAAACAATTCACTTGACTAGCCTATAGACTGTTTTACCATCTGCTCCACCCAATGAGGAAGATTTATCTTGGCAATACTTTGTGATATCGTTAGAGGATAATATGAATATAACTCACTTACTTTTACTCTATGTTTTGTTATGTTTTTTGTGCTATGAGGACATGTCATGCAATGAGTCACATGGTGATCACAAGTTATAGGATGGGAGCTTATGTTTAGTTGGTCATCAATACTTCACATAATTAAGTGTTTGCACTCCTCTACAAGCTTGATATATGGTTCTCATATCATTTTGCATGTTGGTCAAAGTTTGATCAAGTTTGACTTTTTTACTTGGTCAAACCCGAGTATGACCTGGTCAAAGAAGTCAACCAACAACATGGGACTTTCAATTAGTCGTCACTTATAATTTCTCATCCTTTGGAGACCAATTGGACCCCTTCAAATAGCATTTGCAACATTATTTGATTAATTGGTTAAAAATATAATTATTTTCCCAAGTCTTGAATTTCAGCCTAAGTTTAATTTAATTATTTGGAGCTGATTTAAAAAGACACATTTCATATTGGATTTGAGCACAAGTTTGATGCATCTTATGATTTTGGAGGGCAAGGAACTCATCTGTGGTGTTAGATTTCTATTCCGAGCAAAGGAAGGCAAGGATCCAATTAATGGCACATTATTTAATTTTATCCAAAGGTTCAATTCAAAAAATTACTAAGATCCTCGTTCAACGTGTATGTCAACAAGATTTCGTAAAAGCAAAGTGGTGATTTGGGTAACCTTAATTTATGCTGCTAACATCTGCCTGGCATTTCAACTTGTTTCCACTTGACATTTGACATGGCACATTGAGGTGGGGCACATTCTCTCTGAGGGGGGTGCATCCCTAGTGGCCCCTAGCAATGTAATAGACATGACTTGTAAATTTTAGCAATGAAATTGGACTCATGGAGGTAATTCGCCACCCTCCAAGTGACTTCCATTTCCAACATTAAAAAAAATTAAAATATTGTACATGAGAAATCATCCATTGATCCTCTTCACTCATCTTTTAATCTCGACCATTCATCATATTGGCTAGGGATTTGCTCACTCTCCCTCTATAAGAGAGAGTGAGCCACCATTTGTAAAGGACTCTTGGCCCATTTCAACAATGAATACAAATCAAAATTTTCTTGAGTGCAAAATCTATTGTTTCTGGGAAATGTTTGATGAATTTCTACTCTTGCTTACCTCTACTATGTGCTAGATCTCAGTGCCAACTTGTTCCAAGTATTATTATGTGTTTTGCATGCAAAAAGGGAAAGCTAAGTTCGCCCATGTGCCTTGGCTACCATAGTGAAGGGGGGTTGCTATTCGATTTTCCTTTTAGAAATCAATTTCTTGCTATTCTCTTCGCTATTTTGCATGCCTCTTGATTTCGTAATGCTTAGTTTACTCTAGTTTGGTGATTGCACTCACTATCTTCATCTTTGTGTTGCAGGATTTGGAGAGAGAGTGCCCAAGTGTGCCCAAGCAAGGAGGTGGAAATTTTCCTTTGACAAAGATCTATTCAAAAGTTGTTAGGGAGGGGAAAGGACTTCATCAGCCATCCTGTACAAGGTGAGTACCTAAGGACTTTGGTTTTAAAAACCCTAAAAAGCATTTGTCATCATTATTTTCTTCTTGTACTGTGTTTGGGTTTTGCATGTGGAGGGTTTGAGTAGTGTTTTAGTTGGTTGTAGCTTTCAGGTCCTTTTGTTGGGTTATTTTCAAGATTACTTTGTGTGTTTATAGACTCCATAGCACTCACTTTACAGGCATTGGTCTCAGAGTAAAAATCAGCCACTTGGGCAGTGTTCATTTCCCCTCATTTGCTTGTTTCACCTTGTTGTCCGCCAGATTGCACACCAGCAGTGGAAATCTTTCGAAAGTGGTTTGGAGTCGCCAGACAGATTGAGAATCTATCAAAGAAGGTAAAACAAACTAGAAAAAATTAAGGTCGTCCAGGAACAAAAGATTTTGTCCTCGGCAGCGGCGCCAAAGATGTTCGCCAGATTGCACACCAGCAACGGAAATCTTTCGAAAGCTATCTCCCTCACTAGAAGTGGGGAGAGGTGTGGCCTTGGGCGCAAGCAATGAGCCAGGTACTGTCACCTGAATCCCAGCTCCTCCGTTTAGACTAACTCCTAACGAAGCCAAGGGGGGTTGTCCCTAACAAAGAGTTTCTATGGCTCTTGTGTTTTTAAATATTCTTTGTATGTAGTGATGCGAATGGGTGTTGTTTAGGAGTTTTTTAATGATGAGAGATCACAACTTTACAATAATTTGAGATTAAGCAACACAAAGATATACTTGCAAGTTTATTTAAATGAAACACAACTAATTGGTAAGCAAAGCATCCACAATTTAGACAATACAATAACTTCAAAGTATGCACTTCAGATAAATAATTGAAATAAGTAATCAGTGCCTTATCCGTTGGGCAATGGAGTCAAAAGTAGAGTGCTTGGATGCTTGATACAAAAGTTCAGTGTGTTCGTGAGATCGTTTTGCAAGTGTTCTTTGTAAATTTTAAAGTAAATTTTAATAATCTTGATTATTATTATGGCTAAGGGTACTTCCAACCGATACGCGAGGTACTGGAAGTCTATCCGGAAAAGATAGTATCAAGTGCCTCCGTTCAAGGACATGTCGGGCCACCCAGTGCTCTAGCCAGGTCGCGCAATGCTAACCAGCAAACTAGAGGTTGAACATGGAACCCCGGTGCCCCCAACTAGGATATTACCCACCGAACTTATCTTATCGATCAACTCCGGATTGGTTGGTCATGGGGTGAAAGTTTTATTATGGTTATCACTTATGAGATTAACAAATCCAATCACCGTTCTGAGTACGAGTCCAACTTTCTAGGGTCGGCAAAGCATACTAAGTGATTGGAAACCAAAAAGATAAATTATTAAAAGGGGAATGTGAGTTGAAAATTTTAATTAGAGCACAAATGCAACTCTCCGACAGAGAGTGCTCTTGACTTCGTTTTATGACAATGTTCAAGAGACTTAGTTAACTACATGCAATGCAATGCAACAATACAAGTATGCTCTCCGATAGAGAGTGCTCTTGACTCGTCTTGCGACAGGTTCAAGAGACTTATCTACACTAAATGATATGCAAGATAGGAAAGTAAAGTGCAAGTAAACAGTTGATTAATTTAATAATGTAAATGATTGATGTACTTGCAATGTGTGAGAAAAGCTGAAAGCAAAACTAAACTAAGAACACACAAGACACTCTTCCCCAAATGGGGAAGAAAAAACCAACTATGGGAGGCTTTATCCCACTTAGCCTTATTTCATTAATCAATTACAAAAATGAGGGAAAATAACCCTTGAAGTGGAATGCAACTAAGAAATGAAACTAAAGCCTTTTTTGGGCTTCTACAAAGGAGATTGTTTTGGTTTCGCCTTCTTGGTTCAAATCTTCTCTTTGGGTTTGATCTCTTCTTGACTTGGATTTTCTTGTTTCTTGCTTCTTCTTGGTTTTCTTTTCAAGTCTTTTTGATCTTTGGGCTTGCTTGCTTGATTTTCTCTTTAAGCACCTATAACTCCCCCACAATCTCAAATACCCATTAATGTTAATCAAAATAAAACAAATTTGAACTAACAAGTCTAAAACCTAAGTATGAGATCTAGATCTTTTAAGATGCAAAATACTTGTAATAAAATCTAAGCTAAGTATGCAAATGCAACTTTGAATGAAATGCAAGCTTTCACTTTTATAAATGAGATCTAAACTAAGAATAAAATGAAAACTATGAAATAAACTAAACTAAGATCTAATCTATATGTAAGAAAACCCTTTCCAATGCAAGCTTTAACTTTTTAATGGAAACTAGCTAAGTGTGCAAGCATAACCTCCAAAGAAGATCTAGAATGCAAATATTATCAATACTTAAGTGCAATATCTAATTATTAATAAGAATGCAAAAGAGACTAGCAACTAATCCCTTAACAAACTATGCCACTAAACTAAAGCCAACTTCTAATAAGACTTAAATGTTTTGTTTGGTTTTTGTTTGTGTATTTGTGTCTCTTTTGTGGATGAACAAGAAAAAGTGGCTGCCAACAAACAGGAGATGGGACAGTCCACGAGTAAGAGGATGGGGCAGCCAAAGAGGAGGGAGAGCAGCAGTGAAAGAGGACTGTAATGACAGTGATGGGGCAGCGGCAAGGAAAAAAGGAACAAAAAATGCAAAGGAGAAGGGCGAGAGGACTGTAAATGAAAGAGGGCAGCAGACAGAAATAAAGGGCAGCGAGCTAAAAGAAGAGAGGTAGGGCAGCAAACAAGGGTGTGGACTAATGGGAGATGGCCCTTTTTTGGAAAGAAGAGAAACGAATGGAATAGAAGAGGGGATGCAAAAATGAGAGCAAGGAAGATTCAAAGAGCAAAGATGGAAGCTAGAAGAGGTAAGCTTAGGGTAACCAAGATGTTTGTTTTGAAAGTAGTTGATGGTGAAGCAAGAAATTCCTTTTTGCTAATGCTTAACAAGTTGAGAAACCTTTGGCCAAAAGTGGAGTGAAGGAGAACCTGCAAAAGCCCACAAAACCTTGAGAAATCCCTGCAAATCACATATGATTAAGCGAATAGAGAAGATATACATGCATGTGCTAGATTGTTAGCCTTCTAAGCATATAAATCAAAACTAAAGAATCCTAAGCATATGAAAAAATGACACAATATCACCTCAGAAATGTGATGAAGCAAGGCCACCAAGAGCCCCCACGAATTTGACCTCCAAAGTCACAACTTTATTAAATATAAATCCAATTACAATTTGCTCAGAGTTTCTTTGCATAAACGTCCATCCAAAATATGGAGCAAGAGTCTCTTATTTATAGTAGAAGAGAGCAGCCATGCGAATTGAAGAGAGGCTCGGTCATGAGGAGGGCAAAAGAGCTAGCCGTGGAGAGATTCACGTGTTTTGCCAAAGCTTGGAGCGTGAAAGGTAGTTGGAGTGAGTGTGATGGAAGAGGTGGCAGCCACCTCATGGGAGGGGCACCCCTCTCCATAAGTTTCAACGCCCAAGCATTGTAATACTCACCCATTCCACCATTACATTTGCACCTTTAACCCACGCGAAATGATGCCCACGTGAATGTGCTCACGTCATCCTCACTTTAGAAACTTCACGTTTAAACCAATGTCTAATAATCGGCATGTGCCTATTAGCTTAACATGGTCGTACAACTCTTATCAAACTATGCCCCACTTTTCCAATGTTTTAAAAATCATATTTTTGACTTTTTTTTTAATTTTTGTCACTTAGTGCTTTTGTCATTTTATGGCCACTAAATGCCAAAATAGTGAAAAACTACTCCCAGAGGCGATGTAATCGCCCGAAACTTTAGAAGAGTTATCGCTGAGGTAAGATGACGCTCTGAGCGTCAAAACGAGCTTCCCCACGCCCAATTCCGCCTCCAGATGAGGTTTTTATCACTTTTTGAAATTTTTTAATTAAACCATTAAAAAATGGTCTAATTTTATGAAAAAAATATTTTTGCCGGAATCAAACAAAACTCCTAGGGGACCTAGTGCATGTTCATACGACTCAATCGAGATGGCTAAAACGTAAAAAATCCTAGACACAAGACTCTAATAACCACCTTAGGTTTTGACCACCATGGGAAATACTCCAGCTTTGGAGGGTTGAGTGAAACACTCAAGGATTATACGCCACTGATGAGTAGCGCATAATTCCTAAGGAAAAAACACTCTAGAGTATCCCCCAAATGCCTAAACCTACGGATAGCCGAGTCTTTTATAAAAGGACCCTGTTTAGACCAACTTTTTACATTTTCCCCATGGGGGTATGAACATGCAGTTATTACAAATGGGGTAAAAATGCCCTGAAAATGACTTCTGAACTTCTGAACATTGACGATGAACATGAATCATGTTCATGGAACTAGCGGCTCACGAGAAATTCAGCTATTTGTACAAAATAGGTGATAACACACCTCACTATTCATGATACTTCAGATCTGAATCTTTTGCTATAGCGAGTTTAATTTAGTGAGTCATTTTTAAATCAAACCCAACTCGCAACTGTGCCCCAAAATACATTTTCAACACACACACACACACATATATATCATTTGATTTCGGGGTTACTAGATTGTGAGTGGATTATTTATCTCTAGCATAAAGTCCATTTGGAACTCTTCACATCATCCTGTTGAACATTGCTTGTATGCTAAGTCATCGAACACGTCATTTTAGGGCCAAGTGTCCCGTGGGGACGTGTTGGTGCGGACACAACTCCCCCAAGTGGGGGACACGACTTTTTTCGTGTCCTGTCTCTGCACACTATGTCCCAATTCCAGGACACTTCCGCACGGCAAAAGTGAACCTGCAAGCCCATAAAAGTCGATTTTTGTTTTTTTTGGCCATTTGTGAATTGAAGGGAGAGTGAGAGAGAGCTAGAGAGAGCCCAGACTTGGTTTTTTTGCAGGTGAAGGAGTTTCAAGTTTGTTTTCTTGTAGGTGAAGGGATTCTAATTTCTATTGAATATTTGTAAATGTTCTAGTTTCTAAATTTTATTGGATCTATATGTCTATATTTTTAAATTTTAATATATTTTAAAAAATATGTATATAAAAGGTGTCCTTCGTGTCCTGATTCCGGGGGTCATCGTGTCCCGTGGGGACACTCGTGTCTCGTGTCCTCATGTCAAGTGACTTAGCTTGTATGTTGGTCTGTTTATTTTTAATGATTAATATTTAGGACAACCCTCATTAAAGCTTTGTACACCAAGTGGGACTCAACTCATCTCAAGTAGCTAATATATCTATTTCCTACCTGTGTGCTACTTGTCTAAGACATTCTAGGGTTTATTTTATATATTGTTCATATCTAGCTTTTCTCCTTAGAGTGAGATCCCCCCAGGGTAACAATTTATCACATTTACCAAAACCTCAAAGGTGCCCTATTATCTTCCCAAAAGCAGCTCTGTAACTACTTTAGGAAAGTTGAGTTTCTCGACAAGTACTTAGGAAAGTAGAACTAGGGACTCGTCATGTGGCTAATCTAAGTCTGCCTTCAGCAGATTCGGGAAGCTTACAGAGACAACATCTTGCTCCACGTTACACTTTGGGGCAAGGTCTTGAGGTTTCACTAGTTTGGTAGTCATCACCCTCTACCTACGTATAGACCGCCACATTTTGAGAAAACATATCCCATCCATATTTTTCGTATTATTCTTAATCTAAATCTAAATATATACAAGTTGTAGCTCAAAGTATGGGCTTTGCATGATGGATTTTGATTTGGGTTTCTAGCTAAGTCACTGAACACGTCCTTTTCGGGCGAAGTATCCCGTGGGGACATGTCGGACACAGACACGGTCCCAACACGTGTTAGAAAAGTGTTTTATCGTGTCCCGATTTTGGGACATGATAAAACATGTGTCCGACACATGTTGGGACCGTGTCCCATCTCTGCACACAACGTGCCTCGATTCCAGGACATGTCCACGCAAAAAAGGAGCCCGCGAGTCTCTTAAAACCCGGTTTTTTGTTTCATTTTTGGCATTTGCAACTTGAAGGGAGAGCTAGGGAGAGCTAAGGGTGGGTTTTTTTTGCAGGTGAAGGGAAATTTGAAGCATTTCCAAGGGATTCCAAGTTGATTTGAGGGGAGATTTACTTAGAGGATTCAATCTCACCATCAAGGAAGAAGAAAAATGTCTCAATCAGTTAGGGCAACAACTAAAGGGCAAAGGAAAAGGAGAAATGCCCCATCTAATCCCTCTCCTCCTCTTCCTCCTCCAAGCATATCCTCTTTTGCTCCTATTAGTGCTCCAACTGCTTCTAGTGAAGCTCATGCTCGTTTTACCCATGTTTTAGCAAGACAACAAGCACAAGAGAGTAAATACCCTTTGTGGAAGTATGTGACAAGGAAATAAGGCGATGGAGCAAAGCTTGGTGGGGGAGGCAATGTGTGTTGGACTTGCAAATTCTGCAAGCATGCTTTCAAGAGCACATATTAACGGGTTAAGGGCCATTTGTTGGCCCTTCCTTGTGGGATTTCTTCATGCAAAGCAGTGAGTGTTACCCAAAGGAGAGAGATGGAAAGAGAAGATCATGTTGGGTAAGGGAAGGTAGCAGCAGCAAGCAAGACATAACAAAATGAGGATTCTCTTTCATTCTTGAGGAAACCCTCTAGCACTAGGACTGAGGTTGATGCTTATCCAACAAGAAAGAGGCCAACTTCAAGTGGACTAATGGATAGGATTTTCCAACAAGAAGCGTGAGAAGAGCTGGACCTTACCATTGCATTCTATTTCTACCTCAACTTCATTTCATTCAATGTTGCACGGTCACCATTGTTCATTGAGATGTGTCGAACTCTAATTGAACAAGCTCCAACTGGTTATGTGCCTCCTGGTTCAGAGAAGAAGCTTAGAACCACATTGTTGGTTAAGGAAAAGAAGGAGGTGGATGAAATTATTGAGCCAATTAGATCAAAATGGCCCACATGTGGTGTTAGTATTATTTCAGATGGATGGACGGATGCAGCATGCCATCCACTCATCAATTTCATGGTGTCTTCCCCAAATGGACCGGTGTTTTTGAAAGCGGTGGATGCTCTTGGGAAATACAAGGATGCACAATATATGGGTGAGTTGTTCATCAAAGTCATTGAAGACATAGGTGTTGATTCTTGTGTACAAATCATCACAGACAATGCACCTGTTTGCAAGGCTGTTGGCATGCTTGTGGAAGCTAAATATCCACAGGTATTTTCATTTTGGACACCTTGCATAATTGCATTGCTAATTTGCTCATTTATTTGAAATTTTGAGTTGTTAGTTGTAGTCTTGTAGAGTCTAGACTCATTTATACTTTCTTTTATTGATCTTACAGGTATTTTGGACACCTTGCATTGTCCATTCTTTGAATTTAGCACTGAAATCTATTGCTTCAGATGTGACATGGATTGACAAACTTATTGAGGATGCACGCCATATCCGTAACTTTGTACAAACCACACCAATGCCCTCATAATCTACAAACAGTACACACATCTTTCATTGTTGAAGGTTGCAGATACTCGGTTTGCTTCCTCATTCATCATGCTCAAGAGGTTGAGAGAGGTCAAAACCACTCTTGGGTCCATGGTTATTTCAGAGTTTTGGTCCTTTTGGAGAAAAACGAATCAGGTTGCTTCCAAATAGGTAAAGGACATAGTGTTAGATGATGGTTGGTGGGAGAGGGTAGATCTTACCATTAGGATCATGGAGCCAGTCATTTCTTTGTTGCAGTTTGCAAACACGGACCAGCCCATCCTAGTAGATGTTTATGAGGGGTGGGATTCCATGATTGAGTCCGTGAGGACCATGGTTATGGAGAATGAGTGTGTCGAGTATGAGACATCGGCAAAGAACTTATGGTCCACCATACATGATATTCTTATCTCTAGGTGGGATAAGAATTGCACACCTTTGCATTGCTTGGCCCACTCATTGAACCCCAAGTTCTACAGTCACAATTGGCTCAATGGTGGGTCGGGGCCTTCATGTAGAGTCCCTACTCACATGGATGGAGAGATCTCACAGGGGAGGAAGACAACATTTAGACGGCTACTTCAGGATAGAGACCTACTTGAGGAGGTGGAGGAGGGATTTGCAGAGTTTTCCAGTGGCACTGGGAGATTTGGAGGATATGACGTGCTTAGAGACATGGGGGTTAAGAAACCCTATGTTTGGTGGGCAACTCATGGGGCAACATGCCCTCTTCTACAGAAGATAGCCTTGAGGGTCATCTCTCAAGTTACTTCATCCTCTTGTTGTGAGAGGAATTGGAGCACATATGGGAACTTGTACAGTTTGAAGAAGAGCAGGCTTGAGCAATCCAGGGTAGAGACAATGGTGTATGTGCACTCCAACCTTCCTCTTATTTACAGGAAGAGTGAGGAGTGGATGAAGGAAAAGACAAAGATGTGGGGTGTCTTTCATGATGATATGGGTTTGGACAATAGTACTGAGTTGGCATTAGCCAACATGGATCTTAATGATCCAGTGCTAGAGCCAGTCACTTTTGATGATGGTGATCCTCTGGAGGGATCATCCTCCACACCAGCAAATGCAGATCGTCAGATGGGAAGAGAGGAGGAGGAGGAGGAGGAGAAGGAGGATCAGGGTAGTGATGAGTTTGTTGATTCAGGCATGGAGGAGGACTATTGAGTCATTGATAGATGAGATTCTTCCATCTTGATCCACCCCTTTTTGTATTTTCTATTAGTCTATTTGGCATTTGCCAGTGCCCGGTGGCATTCCGACATCTATGTAATACATTTTGATTTTGATGACTTAATGAGAAATATGGTTCCGACATCTTGAGCTATTGCCCAATGCCCATCAAATTTCAATGCATCTATGTGTCTCATTGTGATTTGTGAATGACAAATGTGGAATCATTAATGAGTATTGATTCTAATTTCTACTGAATATTTGTAAATGTTCTACTTTCTAGTTTCTAAAAAAAATTGGATCTATATGTCTATATTTTTTAATTTTAATATATTTTAAAAATATATATATGTGTATATAAAATGTGTCCTTCGCGTCCTGATTCCGGGGATCATCATGTCCATGTCAGACACTTGTATTTTCGTGTCCTTTGTGTCCCATGTCCTCGTGTCAGGTGACTTAGGTTTCTGGTGATTTAATTGTTGTTTTCTCAGCAACATCATTACAAGCAACAAAGCCTCCATGTCAACAAACCAAGAAATGCAACAGCTCAAAGGTTTGATCCTTCTGGGTATTGCTCTTGTTCTTCTCATTTTTAAGGTCTTCTTAGCTTTTACACTAAGTTGTTGGGAGCGGGGAGTGGGGAGCAGAGCGAAAGGCAAAATTTTCAAAAGCTCCCATTTCGGGAGAGTTTTGTGAGTGTTTTTTATATAGTATATATTTAATATATTTTGATGGATTTATATCTAAAAAACATGTAGGATGTTGAATCAGCTATAGAAAACATGGATTAAACCATATAACATCAAACATCTAGTAGTTATAACTTATAACGTTGTCATCAAATGATCAACCATAACAGCTTTTATAGGAGCTTGGAAAAGAAGGGAGCTACCCTAACATTGTCATCAAATGATCAACCTAGTATAAGAGCTTTTAGTATAGGAGAGGTAGGGAGTGCCTCGGGAGCGCGCTCCCAAAATTGGGAGCATTCGGGTAACGAGCTTCTGAAGGGATCGAGAAGGGAGTGAGCTTCGGGCGCGGGAGCAAGGGGGGAGGGGGGGTTCTCCCATGCAGCAAAGCTTTTACATATTGTACATATTGTTGATGTTTGTAGCTCGGATAGGTATTCCCATGGGTTGATGTCATACCCATGGGAATCATCATTATGACCTCTCAAGTTTTTAGGATATTCATTTTCATTAAAGGAATTATTAAAGTGAATGCTCTTTTATAATTAATTGGGGTTAATTTGGAGAAAATCCTAAGTTTTAGGCTTTAGTGATTTAAGTTAATAAAATGAATCATAACCGTCGATCTCAAGTGAATGAGATCTAATCTCAACCATTGAAGTTAGGGTTTTGATTCATCCCAAGAGTATAAAAGGAAGCTAAGAGGAGAGGAAAAGACACAATCTTTAAAGAGAGAAACTCAAGGATTGAGTGGAGAATTAGGACTCTTTTATTTTCAATCTCTTGGGCAAGAGAGAGAAAGAGGTATCATTCAGGGTGAAGAGGCAATCGAACTAGTTCAAGGAAGAGCATAATTTTTTGGTGCAAGGAGACCGTATGGAATGAGTGTACAGGAAAGCCGTACAATTGTACAAACCTATCATATGGATCTGACCGTATGAATTTGTGTTCATGTTATACAGATAGTTGTACATATCAGTACAGTCACACGGACTATACCGTATGGATTCATACATTTGTACAGACTGTAAAGGTCGTACAACAGGTAAACAGGGCAGAAAAATCAGGGTTTTCGCTGCAGATTTATGGTGCAGTTTTGCAGGTTGAAAATTTGTCTTATGTTGGGCAGAATTGCCAAGTTTGTTGTGAATTTTCTCAGGGCCATTTTCCCAGTAAGGGAGCCCTTGTAAGCTTGGAATTTATTTACTGAAAAGTTGATTTTAAAGGGAAGAAATTGTGCATGTATTTTGTGATTTGTTTCTTATTTTTCTCCCACTAGTAAATTACGTCAATAGATCTCAGCAGTGTAAAATAATCAGTTGGCTGAAAATTAATTTTTAAGCAAGGAAAAACTAGATATTGCTTTAACTAGGCCTAAAATCAGAAAAATTAACATGGTATTAGGGCACAGACTCTGAGAGGGAACATATCTGATCTATTGCAATAGATCTAGTAGATCTTAGTAACCAACAGGAAGATCTAGTGTAGATATGGGGTTTATAAAAGTAGATATTGGTGGGTGCTTGAAGGACAAAGCACACAGCAGTTATTTTTGCAGATCTAGTGAAGGCAACAACCCTTCTCAGATTTTAAGATAGGTTAGATGGTGCATCTAACTTCCTGTCATGGAAATCAAGGATTATACTACTCTTGAAAGACCATGAAATTTGGGACATTGTGGAGCAGGCAGTTACTAAACCAACAGATCCAACTCAGTTGGCAGCACATGAGAAGAACGAAGTTAAAGCTCAGAGAGTGATCATGGATGTTGTGAAGGATCACTTGATTCCTTGTGTAGATGAGAAGTCAACAGCCCATACAATGTACAAAGCTCTGACGGATCTATTCTAGAGCGATACTGTGAACAAGAAGATGATTTTCAGAGAAAAACTCAGAGATGTCTGAATGACTAGATCGAACAATGTTACCAATTATCTTATGAAGATCAACCAAATTCGTGAACAGCTTGTAGTCGTTGGGGAGAAAGTAAATGATGTAGATCTCGACAAAGAATCATTGAATGGATTCACCAAGCATTGGAAACCATTTGTAGAAGGTTGATGTGCTCGAGAAAAGCTTCCCAACTAGGAAAGGCTATGGGATGATTGCATCCTGGAGGAGACTCGAGAGGATTACAGAGCATGCAAGCAAGAAGATGGTGAAGAGAACTTGGCCCTTGTTAGCAAGGAAAGAAAGAGCAAAGGAAAAAGTTCTAGCAAGAAGGGTAACAATGAGGGGGAAGCCTCACAGCCAAGGAAGAAGAAAGACTCGAGTAAAATCAAGTGTTTTGTGTGCCACAAGAATGGGCACTATGGATCTTAGTGTTTGGAGAAGAAACGTAAGGGGAAGACGCAACATGTAGCAACATCTCCAAACACTCAGTTGAGGTGAGTTTGCTGCAAAGTTTGAGAGTGACTTCTCACTAGTTTCCTGCCTTTCTACCAACACAATTGCTGGGAGTGCACGGTACTTGGACAATGGTGCATCTTGTCACAAGATGAAAGCATGGGAGCTATTCAACAAATTGACGGAGTCAAACTCAGGGATCCATGTGGAGCTTGGTGATGATGTCAAGTATGCAGTCAGAGGAGAGGGAACAATTTCGTTCCATCTTGAGTCGGGTGGTTCGTTTGTTGCCCAGGACGTGCTATTTGTACCAGGACTGAAGAAGAACTTGCTCTCAATCTCAGTTATGGAGGACAAGGGTTTTGCCGTTATCTTTAGGAGAGGGAAAGTACTCATAGTCTCATACATCCAGAGGGAGCTAGCCCAGACACAACAGTGAATATTGGGGTTAGAGAGGACAACTTATACAGGTTGCAAGGGAATCCTATTCAGGCTTTGGTATATGACAGTGATAACTTGTGCGAGCTTTGGCACAAGAGGATGGGACACTTGCATTACAAAGCATTGTCATTTCTAAGGGAGATTGTCAATTATGATTTATTACGTTACATTGTTATCAATGATTATGTATGTACTAGTCTATTAGATTATAATTTAGAAACATATAAATTTCAATTATTATGTTTCAATTTGCATGCATTCTTAGATAAATTTTGTAGTATTTTTGGCAGGGTCCCTTGTGTTGAAGACCTCGACGTCCCCTTCGACGTTTACTAAAATTTGGGGGAAACTTCTACATAGATGATGCAGGAACTTTTAGTGCAAATGAGCCATGACCTTTTCCTGTAAAAGGGGGAGAGGTCATTGATTCTCCAAGATAGGATGATAGCTAACTGCTAGATTTGTCGTTGTAGATGACTCATGATGATGAGATACATTTATATATTTGATGTCATTTTGTATTGGTTACCCACTTTTGAATCCTTTATTGGACAGCTATCAAGTTTTAGGATTTAGTGGTAGATTGTGGTAACTTCAGGATGTCCTCCATGATTCAGATGCCTTGCATGGAGGTACATCAACACTATAGGCATCAGGATGGAGTAGAGGGTGAGATGCACTCTACTCAGTGGCATGAGTCCAGTGGTGGCTGCATGCGGACCTTCCGGGGTGATTTGACCTTTGCATGCATGAGATATGCATGACCTGTCAGCGATCAGTGGATGCATGCAAAAGTGACTTTTGCATGCACCGAGAATTAGGGTTTTGGCAAACCTAATTCATTGGTGAGATTATTTATAGAGGCAGGGGGTCACTGGATGAGGTTACTCAGTTGTATTGTCAGAGAGTGATAGTGCTGGAGTGAGGAGGGCACAGTTGTGAATGTAGGGTGACTTTCTGAGAGAGAGAGGAGTTGTTGCAAGAGCTAGGAAGGTAAGATCTGAGCTGGATCAGTGACCTTTAGCTCCAGAGTCACTAGGCACCCAGGTCTGTGGACTGAGACAGTCCATCAGAGAGCATTCTACTCAGCTTAGAGGAGGACGTGTTCACTTGGAGGAGGGCGCATTTCCCAAGGAGGGAGAAGCTCATTTGGAGCCAGACCGATCAATTCAGAGTCTGAGACTTCCAGGATAGCCTTGCCAGGATAGGAAGGTTACGGACGATCAGAGCTCAGATCTGCTGAGATCCGGTCTAGTACGAGCATCAGACATCTAGAGGGGAGGGCACACTTCTGCATGCAATGGAGGTCGCATTCTTCAGAGGGCAGTCTTCAGAGAGAATAGATCATATCAGTGTGATACAGAGGAGGAGGTAGATCAATCAGAGGCACCTGCAGAGACACTTAGATCCAGTTTACCAGTTAAGGCTTACTCTTCCAGTGCATGCATCAGCTGATGCATGCAGATCTAGAGTTTGTCCAGTTCAGGGATTGAGTTACCTTTGAGGTAATCCTGTATTGTACTTGTCTATTTATATATATGCTCTGGGCTCAAGAGAGAAGATAGCCTCACAGATTGTTGGTTTTCCCCGGTTGGGGTTTCCAAGGTATATTTGGTGTTCATTGTGCGATTGCATGTGTTTCAATTTGGTAATGAGATCTAGTTGTTGAGTTTATGTTTTATGGGTATGTACTGACATGAGACTCAAACCGCTTGAGGTCCCAGGGTGATTCAGAGGGAATAGTGATCTCTGAATCAAAGATTTACATTTAGCATTGACTCTGATGTATCATTTTAATTTGGCATCCACTAGACCATATATGTCGGTGTTTTTCCTATATTTATGTGCCAATGTGTTTATTTGATGTTGTTGTTGGTTTATATGTTTAAAAAATAGAAATAAATAAATTTCTTTTGCATTTTTTAATGCTTTCCGCGGTTTGCCGATTTTTTCGGTTTTCCCTGATGTTGTCGAGAAGTTGTATTCCAAACCCCTCACTGATTTTTTGCCATTGCCGATGTTTTCAACAATGCTTTACTAACGATAGGTATAAGGAAGCGCAATTTAAGAAGATGATTCAATAATCCAACATAGGACTTTGGAATAGGGAACAAGACTACACTTCCAAAGTTGTCCACCCCTACATTCAAGGTATAACGCATGAGATTGTAAGGTATTCAAAAGGAAAAACATCATCACCTGCTCCAAACCTCGAGAACACCATTTGAGAGATGATGAAATCAATGAAGGATCCAATTGATCCACATCATCATAAAGGTGTCTACAAGATCCCATGCTCCTGCAGAAAATCATATATCAGTGAGATTAAGGATTAAACAGGATGAAACAGACCTCTGTTATGAATCTATGATCACTTCCATACCTCTTCTCTTGCCAAACACTTCTGCAAGACTAAACTTATGTCTCGAAATACCAGGATGCTTGCAAAAAACGATAACTACTCTAATCGAAAATTTAAAGAACCCATCAAGATTGTCAAACATCCTACCAACACGAAGAGGGATGGTGGGTGGCAGGTCAGTAGCAATTGCATCCAATTGTTCCAGCAACAAAGGATTCATTATAACAATAACAGCAGCGAGAATAATAATAATAATGTAAATTATAAGATAGAGCCAATATAAATTGCACCACTACAAAATAAGTACTAATAAGTAATAACCATTAATCAGCAATTCTCTCAATTCGACTTTTTGGTCTTGATGATGAACCATGCCACAGATTCAAAATGTGGACTGCAATATCCTATACATGGGTTCTTGTGAAGATCTAATGGACGAAAATATTAATAATTATGCTCAAAGCTCATGAGTCATATTCCTTCAATATGTGCCCATTCGATTTTTATATAAATGTCACATGCCCATTGTATCAATCATCATTCATATTCCAATTATATATTTTTATCCTTTATGGATTTTATGGCTGTCATATTTATTTTTTATTTTTGAATAAATTCAGGTTCATGAACCAGCTGGTTCATAACAGTGTTCCATGGGGACACGTCCTGCAGGGTCGGGGACGTGTTTCTGCGTTTCCTCGCGTCCCGGGGACGGCGAAACTCCATGAGAAACGTTTCGGGACGTTTCGCTTTGGGCAAAACTCGGCGAAACTCCATGCGAAATGTTTCGGTCTGTAGCGAAACTCGTTTCTCCATGATGAAACTTGGGGGAGACTTCCTGGCGTCCCACACGAAACTCCGGCAAACCTTTTGGGCGTCCCACACGAAACTCTAAACCTCCAACGAACCTTCTACGTGTCTGGATAATCATATATAATCATGATGAATCATGTAATGTGTTTGCATTATTAATTTATCATATTCTAAATTACATTGCATGATTGCACAATGATGAATGTAGTATTTAGTAATTTACTAAATTGCACGGGATGAATTGTGATTGTTGGGATTTATATTTTTCATATTTTTTATATTTTTAGAATTTTTATGACCCCGACGTCCCCCCGGCACGCCCCCCCCCGAATTTTCCTAAAATTTGGGGGTGGTCTCCACGCGTCCCGAATGTGCGTCTCCCCACTCCTGCGTCCCGTCGTCCCAGAACCTTAGGGGAACATTGGTTCATAACAATAAAACACATTGCTCCATCTGGGGGAAATTGCTAAGATCAAATCTGATTTAGCTGTGCAGTTTGTATATAGGGGAGGGAACTTAGCAAACGATATTGACTCTCTTGAAGTTGGAGCCAAAGCAGACATGCTAGTTCTCCTCATGCAGGAAGTGTGAATGAGCGTGCTCTTAATTTAGCTGGAAATGTATGATTGTAAGATGTATCCCATTTCAGGCATTAATGAAATATAAGATGCATTTCATCCAAAAATAGAAAACTTTGCTGATTTAATTTGGAAAGCATTTCTCAATCCTTTAACCAACTTTTAAAACCCTAGCTTGCCCAAAAAAAGGACGGAAACTCTATAAATAAATAAAGCACAAAATGGGAAACCACAGCAGGTAAGAGAAACCAATTACAAACCATGAGAGAAATTAACCATGTAGCATGAACTTTCATTTTTTCACAAAACCCATGAAACCCTCCCAGAGGAAATTTCTTCCGCATTTTTGGCATGTTTTCCTCATTGTCAGGCATGTTTGGGCAGCATTTTCAAATTTCATTCCAATTTCGAAGAAACGGTTAAAATATATATCTTTAATGGCCATATTTTTTCAAGGTCTCCAAATTTAAAACAATGTTATTGACAATTGTTTGCTAAACTCAAAGCTGAATTTGAACCTGGTAATTCAGCTTATACCTTTCCCTGCTCTATCCCATAATAAACCAGGTGAACAAACTGTACAAAACCCGGCTATAGGCTTTTTATTTTAAGTTTATCTAGTAGAACAAGTGCTGTAAATCATTCAATCGTCTTGGTATGGTTAGCATCCAAATGTAGTAACCATTAAAAACCAAAAACCTTCTTCATTCACAAGGTGCAACTTACTCATTAGGACTAGATTTTTCTCTATGCACTACTAATAATTATTTGTTTCACTGTCAGGTCAAAACTAGGAAAACCATGCATCCAATTATTAAACAGTGCCAATCAAATGTTGATTTACCTCCTGAGCTGTGACTTGTACATGGCATTTGACTCTAATGCCTCTGCCAATTCAGTTTCCAAAGAGAGAACTCTATCTAGAATATCACCCGACTTCACTGTTTCTCTAAATCTTGAAAGCTGAGTGTGTAACTGTTTATTAACCTGCAAGAAAATACAAGATTAAAACTAAGGGACTTAAAGGCACTGTAAAGCAAGCCTATAGGCAAGAAACTGTAGCCTAAAATGTAAACTCTAGAGTTAAAAGGCAGAAAGATGACCTCTTGTAGCTTCTCAATTTCTTTTTGGAGCAAGTCCTGAGAATCAAGCTTGGACAGAAGTTCATGCTCTTGATCCGATAAACTGGATTTTTGCTTTTGCAGCTTTGTGAGCTAGTGACAAAGGAAGGAAGTATCAGTCAGACCGATCATTCATTTGTAAGGCAAGTATCATAACTATGAGGAGTTAACGGATTAAAATACTTCTTAACAATAAAATTTAAGTCCAAATGAGAGTATGAACAGTAAAATCTAAGCTATTGGCTGACATGAACTAGCATTGAATTTCCAAAGTTTTCAAGAGAAATAAATACTGTCATGCAAGTTGACCTTCAAATGTTCATCAAATGTTGAAGGGCCAAGTGATTGAATTGTGGGGGCACTGTCAATCTTATGCTGAAATGTTAATGTAAACCATATTTCAAGCTATATTGAGTAGAAGACTTCTACCTTGTTCATCTATTAAAACATTTTAGTTCTTTTTCATGAACATAAGTTGTTTCAAGTTGATTGGTTAGTGAATTACCCTTCCCATCTTCAGAGTTTGAACATAAACACTAGTAGAATGTCTGTCTGCAAGTGATTCAATGCACATTGTGCATTTGCATAGTTTTATGGTACTCATCACGTGGTTTCCCAAATGCCATGTATGTTGTCAGTTGTTGTATGGGCATAGTATCTATATTATATTTTAAAATTATACAAATCACATACGCTACATTAAGTAGTAGTCTTCTAGCGTGTGTCCATCTAGAATATCGAATCTATTAATGTTTATAACATAATGTTGTTCAAATAGTTTGTTTTATTTCAACCTTTCACATCATTAGAATTCAAGCAGAAACATTGCATTTACTTGCTGCTTGAAAATGCAATGCAATGCAATATACATTGCATATTAGCATAAAGATAACGGCAGTAGCACTCCCTTGTATAAGCTCTATACAGAGACGATTGTAAATTTCATAGCTACCTCTTTCAATTATGTGAAATGGATGCAAAATAAACTCTCCTCTAAACATTGTTATAGGGAAAATTCTTGGTGAAGTTTGAAGTCAAAGGTCTGTTGGCAATCAACTTGAAGACCAAAGGCCAATGTCTAATTTTGGACACAAGAAGATGGAACACACCACTTGTTGGTTGGCATTCCAAGGCAGCATTATAATAGTTGATGCATTTTGATGGAGAAACAACCCAAGAGATGGAAAAATATGAAGCTTGGGAAAAAGGACGCAGTAGCAGAAAACTGTGGACCTGGGAATGAAGCAATCTGTTCATAGATGAGAGGACGAACAGGATTTCAAGCCTGTCCATGGAGAATAAAGATTGTCTCTGAGCCAAAACAATCTGCAAAATACCACTGAGTAAGAATACACGAATTCTCTGCATTAGACAGAGACAAAATGAAGATAAATGTGAGATGTCTTTTCATTAAGATAATACACATAATTACAATATGATGTGAACCTTGGTTTCATATTCCAAGAGGTCTCTTGGGCTCCTGTTGACTCTTCCTATTCAGCTATGACCCTTCAGTTGAATAGTGATACAATTTACCATAACCACAAGGATTAGGTTTCCAACATCCCCCCTACCAAAGTGGATAGCTGCCAATCGTTGAACCCATAACTGAAGTGCTCTCTAAATTAGTGGTTTTGGGATGACGACAAACCAAGTGGTGGTTTTAGGATGACCACAAACCAAGTGGTGCTTTGAGGATGACCACAAACTAATGGTTAGCAGAAGTTGATGTCTTTTACTAAATGGTGGTTTTCAAATGACCACAAACCTAGTAGATGGTGGTTTAGGATGACCACAAACAAATGGTTAAGAGAAGTTGATGTCTTCTACTAAATGGAGGTTTTAGGATGACCACAAACCAAGTAGTGGTTTTAGGATGACCAAAAACCAATGCATACTCTAGAACATGGCTCTATCTTTGTCTCCTGGATACAAGTTTACAACTCCAACTCTTGCTTTGGCTTTGTCTACTGGCTCCGGTTTTGGCTATGGTTCAGACTCGCTTGTTTCAGCAATGCAGATGTTTAGCAACCTATCTAATTGATAGGGCTTCACAACTTGAAGCTTGACTATCAATCCATGATATTCCCCCCTATATCAGGTACAAGGTGAGAAGCATGAAGACTTTTTGCTGCAAGTTGTGTCAAAACTCGAGATTGAATTCTTCAATATGAATGATATTCTTCTTGGTTTTTGATGACCATTGCCAAGAATTGATCCACCCAAAGTATTGAATTCTTTCCTTCCTGATTGTATTGAAATCTCCTAATTGTATTGTTGGGTGGACCAATTCTTGGCGATGGTCATCAACAACCAAGAAGATATATCATTCATATCGAAGAATTCAGTCTCAAGTTTTGACACAGCTCGTAGTAGAAAGCCTTCATGCTCCTCACCTTGTACTTGACAGGGTGGGATATCATAGATTGACAGTCAACCTTCAAGTTTCAAAGCACTATCAATCAAACAAATTGCGCACTAAGCAAACATCTACACTATGGAAACAAGCAAGCTTGAGCCATAGTCGAACCGAAGCCAATAACCAGATCCTTGAGCGTGATCTAGAGCAAGAGTCGGAGTTGTGGCCAGGAGACAAAGATAGAGCCATGATCCAAAGTATCCATTGGTTTGTGGTCATCCTAAAGCCTCCATTTAGTAGAAGACATCAACCTCTACTAACCATTGCTTTGTGGTCATCCAAAAACCACCATTTAGTAGAAGTCATCAACTTCTGCTAACCATTACTTTGTGGTAAGCCTAAACCATCATCTACTTGGTTCATGGTCATTCTAAAACCACCACTTGGTTTGTGGTCATCCTAAAACCTCCATTAGTGGAAGACATCTATGTCTTCTAACACTTGGTCATCCTAAAACCACCATTTGGTTTGTAGTCATCCCAAAACCACCATTTGGTTTGTAGTCATCCTAAAACCACCAATTTAGAGAACACTTCAGTGATGGGTTCAGCCATTGGAAGCTACCCACTTCTAGATTTTAGCTCTTTCAAAAAGATTCTTGGACTCACAAACACCCCTTCCGATTAAGGGGGGAATGTTGGAAACCTAATCCTTGTGGTTATGGTAAATTGTATCACTATTCACATGAAGAGTCATAGGTAAATAGGAAGAGGCATCAAGAGTCCAACAGACCTCTTGGAATATGAAACCAAGAGTCACATCATATTGTATTTATATGTTTATTATCTTAATGAAAAGACATCTCATATCTTCGTTTTGGTTGTCCAACACAGGATTTATGTGTTGTATCTTTACCTTCATTCAGATTATGCAACCATTAACCCTTATTTATAAGGTGTACCCCAAGAGCTAGAGAGGAGGTGGATACTTTATTTGATGACTTCCCTTGTTAGCCCCAATTCATCTTCAACTCCATCAAGTAGGGTTTGGGTTAGCAGTTGCAATTCTTCTCTCTTGGTGACCTACATAGCAAGGAATTCTTATTTGGTGATCCTTTGACTCCATTTTCCCTTGATTTGATTGGCACTAATCCTTGGAATAATCCCTTTACATCACCTACCTTTATATGCTACATGAGACACAGGTTTTTCTAGAGTTACTCTTCATTTCACCTTGCACTCATTGACTATTATTCTAGTAATCCTAGTTTAGGGAAGCCCCCCTTGAATTGGAGAAGAGGCAACCAAAAGTGCGAAAAGGGATTGGTGTGGAGACATTGGCCATTTCCTCTTGGTTCCCCTCAGGTAGCTTGCTTCTTTGAGACTTTAATCACACATGCTAGCTTGGGATGTAACATAGTGTAATCACTAATAGCCACACATGTATGGGTTCATAGACATACATCATATTTAAACATTGCATGGCCACCATGATGTCAATAACAAGCATGGAATTGGTTGCATCTTGTTTGTTGCTTGAGGATGTAATGGATGGGTAGAAGTGTTGGTAATAAGATAGATAAGATAAGATAATTTTATTAATGTCCAACAAATGACCACAAAAGTAGGTCAATGGGACTAAAAGGATACAATCAGTATAAGTACAATGTGGGAGTGCAAATGCAACTCCTAGAAAGTGTCGAAACTAACCCTATGATAAAATAAAATAAAGAAAGAGGATACAAGTAGTAAGTTAGCCTCCTAAAACATGTATATGATCGTATCCAAGGCATGGTGATGTAGATAAATAAGCAAGTATGTCCAAGGTTGGGATGGATAGCTCAAAAATCCCTCAAAATCCAAAGAGAGAGAGAGTTGAACATGAGGCTGATGATGTCAAGAATGCCCGAGTTTGATAGTCGATGGCGATGGGGACGAACTAGGCACCGACTCATATCAGCGTCCTTTGGAACCACCGAGGTGTCCAGCTGTATGATCCTAGGGGGGATGTAGGAGTGAGGGATACTCCTAACATCTGAGGTCGAAAGAAAGAAACTCCAAAGAGATCTCTAACTGCTCTGCTGGGGCTAAGAAGGGATCCTACAAGCGGGGGTATCCCTACTTTGGATCTGTCGAGAACTTCTCCTCCTAACGCTCTGGGGGTGTGTGGATTGATGTGTTGTTTGACCCCTCCGAGCCGATCTCAAAGAGGTTTGTCGGTCTCCCAAAGAGGAAGGTTGAGAGGAGACCCAAGGTCTCACAACTCTATTATCTAAAGTACTATGGAACTCAACTCATTGCTTGTTGCTCCGATCAAGTGGATCAACATGAAAGTATGAGTTGATTTTCTTGGTCATCTCAAGGCGATGCAGGGTACGTAAGAACTAAGATCTATGGCTAAATATCTCTTTGATGAAGAGGGCTAGGCATCTCTGGTCTTGATAAAGAAAGTAGAGAGGGAACCCTCTAAGTCTCTATAGAGGTAGTGGTAACATCCTCTAATCTCATAATATAGGGGGCATCTAAAAATGAGGTGCCCTTCTATCTCAGGCTATTGCAGGTGACACATCTGGCAGATTCTACAAATTGTGGTATATGATGGTTTGTCTCCACTTGGAGTTGATGAGATCCAACCCGAAGCTACCCCAAAGGAATCTTAAGTGATTGCATCCAATGCCTACGTGTATATGTGGGGTGAACAATAATACCATCCTGCAACTACAAGAAGTGCTCAAGGTAAAAATACATCTTCGATCCTAGGCCCGTCGGAGGTGAGGTCCAAGTGACCTGGATGTATAATCTGTAGCATAGTGAAAAAAATCGGCGATGTCCTAAAAAATTGCGATTTTTTCTGAGTGTCGATTTTTCGGCCTGAAAAAAAAAACGGGATTTTTCAAAAAATGGACATTGGAAAAAATTGGGAAAAATAGAGAAAAATCGACAAATAAGGGAAAAAATCGATAAGCAAATTTTGACCATATTAAAGTACATTTTTTGCATTTTTTAATGCTTTCCGCGGTTTGCCAATTTTTACCGATTTTTTTGCCGATGTTGCCGAGAAGATGTTTTCTGGACCCTTGCCGATTTTTTGTCAATGTCAATTTTTTCCACTATGATCTATAGATATCCTCTCTAATAGACTGATTCAATATCTATCTAGGCGGCAAGTGATGGCTTCGTGCATCAAGATAGAATCTGAATGGGGGAAGGCACTTTGGGGAGATGGTCACTGACTGCATAAGTGGAGATTCCTCAGTGTACCAACCTCATGCCTGTCCTATGGGGTGAGCCGAAGCGATGGCATTCGAGGAACAAAGCGCAAAGTAGGGGTACCTGTCTCACGCAATCGCTAAGTCTCTGAAAGATCTGATTCTGTGAAGGAAGGAGACCAAGCATAACATGACCTCGAGGTGGAAGGGGTGTACACGAAACTCTGCCAGAACAATGGGCTATAGAACTGTCCATTTGCATCGGATGATGCGCTTGAGAAGCAAGGTCTAGACTCTCTCCATTTGGGCCCAATATGTCTATATCAAGCTTGGCCCCCTAATCTCAAAGCCATAGAGGATTGTGGGCCTAATAATCACCTCCATGAGGTAGATTTTGGACAAGATGTCCTGCAACTAGCTTCGGAAACATTGTCTCTCAATGAGGGCCAAGGAACCATACCCTTTTCTGAGTTGAGGCTGGAGGGCCTGTCGCATACCAAAATGAGGTCCCATGAACTATACTCCCAGGTAAATGTATGATGTGGTGATCTCAATCTCTTCTCCTCGGAAGTAGAAATGCAACCCAACCAGAGATTTCTTTGATGCACTAAAGAGCTACTAGCACTTTGAGAAGAAAGAAAAACCCAATGTGGGCAAAGCTCTAAAAAGAGAGGTTAGAAGGCCTAAGAGCCATTAATGTGTATCTACGAAGAGAATCTGCACTTGAGGGATAAAATATAGAGGCTTGACAAGAAGATAGCATACCTAGAAGAGGACCTTGAGACTACTAGGAAATAGTTTTCTTTATTAAAGGAACCGCTAGGACTCTCTCACCATTGTTATGGCACATTGGAACAAGAGAAAAGTTCAGCCCTTGCAATTGAGAGAGAAAGTAATACAGTTGGATGATAAGCAAGAACAAAGGCTCTCAGATGATGGCTCAGTTGTACCAAGGATTCGCTGCAAAGAAGAATGCATTGGCCAACTTATAAGCTATGTAACTTAAATTTGAAACTTGCACAAATTCCAAGGGATGGCGAATAAATTTGTTTAAATTCATATATTTTTTTTTAAATTGAAAAATACTTCTTATATTCACATAAACTTATTTACGATAAAAAAATCTAGCAGTGGAAGGGTATATACAATGCCTATCCTAATTGCTTCCTGAAGCTTATTAGAGCAAAAATAAAATCAAAATATACAATAAGATCCAACTTTTAAGCATTCTTGATTAAATGAGCACCCTTGGCTAGTAACTGATGGCGTACCTCGTCTTTCCAAAGCGCAATAAAAGATGAAACGTAACTACTTTCTTGATAAAAAACATACTTGCACTCGAGTTTCCATAGCATGAACAAAGCAACTATCCGCAAGGAATGCCACAAACCAAAGAGTGAATCTCATATCAAGGAATAGCCATCTCCAAGTAGAGATGCTCTCCAATAAAGTTTGTTTAAGAATAGCTTAGGGTGCTACTCTTCAACAAATATCCAACAACCTCTGACAAATCTACAATCCCAAAAGATGTGCTTAACTATCTCTAGTCTCTAGCATAGGAGCCAAACATAGCCAATCAAGCCTTGGACAGAAGCCCCTAATAAACCACCAACCAAGCAAACACTCAAAGCTTATAGGAAAGCCGCACTGACCAAACACTGTGAAACCGGCGAATCCAGCGCACCTCTAGATCTAACAAAACCCATCTAGCCTTGAGTACCGACACAAGGGGATGATGACGTTGATGAAGAGTTGCATACATACGGCAAGAAACACAATGCAATAGTGGGATACCAAAGCTCCACTACCAATCTCTCCAAAAAGGCCCTAGCATACCAATGTTCATTTTGAACAAATATGTAGTGTTCCATGGGGACGCATTTCGGCATTTCTTGCGTCCTGGGGATTCCGAAACTCCGTGTGAAATGTTTCGGGACGTCTCGCTTTGGGCGAAACTTGGCGAAACACACAGCAAAACGTTTCGATGGGCAACGAGACTTGTGGGCGTCCCGCCCGAAACTCCGAAACTCCGGCCAGACTTGTGGGCATCTCGCCCGAAACTCTGGCGAGACTCAAAACTAAAAAATCAAATGACAAAGACTCAAAAGTGACAAACATGAAATATGATGTTCATGTTAATCATAGATTCATATATTAATATAATCATGATGAATCGTGTAATGTGTTTGAACTTTGCATTTACATTGCATGATTGCAGAATGATGAATGTAGTGTTTAGTAATTCACTAATTTACATGGGACAGTTTGTTATTGTTGGGATTTATGTTTTGCATATTTTTAATATTTTTAAAATTTGTATGACTCTCGCGTCCCGCCGTCCCCCCCCCCGAATTTCTCTAAAATTTGGGGGTAGTCTCCACACGTCCCGAATGTGCGTCTCCCCGCACCCGCATCCCGTCGTCTCGGAACCTTGGGGGAATATTGCAAATATGACACTGGGAGATAGGCCTGTAGCTCGATGACCGCAAGGTGATTCGAGGCAAACAACCCGAACTCCTGAGCAAGCAGTCTCCACAGCTTCCATGAGCGAGCCTCAAAATCCCAAAGATCGCGCCAATGAAAGATACCCTTCTGACTTAGTCGTCTCGCCTGGAACCGTGACAACTCTACAATGCAAGCACCTTGGTCCCGCCAACTCCAAATCGACCCCACCCTGCTCCGTTTCCCTCCCACTACCACTAAACCAACCCAACCACCAACCTCCATGCCGTCCAAATACTCCTGAAGATAATATAGCCCCCAACCAGAAACAAAGATGGCAAGTAGATGATATTCTTCATCTATTATATTCAGCTAAAAAAGAAGAGCCATTTCCACACAGTGACACGCTATGTTGGGCCTCTGCATATGCCCTGGCCCCTCCCTCAGTATTTATGATTGATATTTGAACGGTTGAAACACAAACTTTGAAATAGTGACTCACAACTCGTGAAGAGGATACTCAAAAGACCTCAGCATAGTGGACGAAATGCCAATGGAGAGAATGCCTTGTGTTCGTTGGCCAAACCACAGACTTGAGTTAACAATTTGCGTGTCCATTGACTAAACCGCCAGCTTGAATCCATGATTCACACTTCCATTAGATACATTGTTGGTTTAAATCCAGTATTCCATCGATTTAATTCCATGATTCATGCAATTAGATAATGTATTTGTTATTGCCCTAATTTATATAAATTTACACATACTATATACTAGCACAACCACTTAACTTGTGGCAGGTGAACACAGATAGGCCACAAGTTAAGTGTCACGAACAAGTTATTTGTTACTTGTTCTCCATGCGTAGTTGTAATCACCCGTTGTCTACCACAACTACCCGTTATCCATGCATCAACTATGAGTTATTTATGCATCAACTACGAGTTATTTTTTATATTCTTTTTTTTATAATTATTTATTTGATATTTCGAATTTGAAACGACTACCATAAAATCAATATGGATTGTACACTTGTCTAATCCTTGTGAAATCTAGGAAAAGCATAGGCACTAGTCCACCCCAAATTCTAAGATATAACACCTAACTATGTAATTAAATAACTCTATATTTCAACTTTTATAATAATAACTTACATAATGTATAAACATTAATATAACTTATCTAATAATAATTTAAATAATATATACACATAAAACATTTATAAGTTAATTTATAAATTTAAACATTTATAAGTTAAACATACATATATATTTAAGTCAAGTCCATCAAAAGCAACTCCATTGACAAAACCACAATGATTGCCGACAATTCTCTAACTACTAGCACATCGATCATTTCCACGTCAATTGATTATCACTTCAGTACCATCTCTCAAGGGTACCTAACATTATCACGTATATAACTCCAATGTATCCCCAACATTAATGGAGGTACTTACCATGTCACATTACTCACAATTGTCTTGTCAAGCATAGGTGACATGTCCTCACTCCCTATCTAAGCTACCCACCACCTCTCCCACTCATTAAAATGTCATTATCCTTTCCTTGTCACAACAAGACTCCACTAATCAAGTTACACTCTTCCCCCATCACCTACCCTTCCATGTCCACCCATACATCAAAATAATTAAATGTCAAATCGCCCTGACTTTACCCATGCATGTGATATTTGAAGCTTCATGTATCGCAATCTCCCATTACTACACACTCGTCACCTTTCTTGTGTGAATGTATCATCGCATTACTTTAGCATCTAATCTTGCCTTCCCACATCGCACCATGATGGCTAACTCTTTATATTCCACTCCAACCTTATCCCTCGTATCTTTTTTTCTTTTGTCCCACCAATGTCCAACGCTCAACGACCAACTTGAGCCTCAACTTCTAGCCATCAATGAACAATTTCATCTTTTATCTTTGTAGTTCTAGTGACCAACACCTTGTCAATGTTTTGGGTCCCATCCACCCAAAGCATCATTTAGCTCCCAACCAACATTAACATAGTTCAACTTGTTGCCATCAACCAATTACTTTCTTGTTGTGGTCTCCAACTTCCAACTTGCACCATTGGTCTTTATCTCACTATTCATGAGCTACAGTTGCAATTGTTGCTTGTTTTACAATACCTCAAACCTACCATGCAATGGTCAATGCCCCCTACAACTTTCAACTTGGAACATCTAGAGCTTTTGCAAGCGAGTCGACACTTGGATATTCACAACATCCAAGCCAACCCTTCTCAGGCCATGGAATACTGTGGTCTTATTTAAGCTCTTGAAATTATTTAATTCAAATTTGATAATCAAATGTCCATCAAGCAATTGAAAACTATTGGCACAACACCTAGTAGTTTACAAACCAATACACTCACATCGCCTCTTTGAAATCAATTTGGCTTGCCTAATTCAAAATGTGATTTCAACTATTATGTGGTCAACAAGTCCTTCCCCATTGTATGCAACAACATCTTGGTTGATCACTATATGATATGTGTACAATACCAACAATAGAGGAAAAATACTCACACACAAGAAAACAATAGAGCTAATATGCAAGTATGAGAGAAGATTGTCAAAACTATACACATGTTGCACACTTGGTTGTATTACTATATATAGAGTACAAAATTGTGGGGAGAATGATCATGTCTCCAATAAAATATAGTGAAGTGGGTGGGTGATCTATTTGCATTTAGCCACCCAAAAGAGATAAGGATAAAGTACAAATATAACGCATGTTAACCCGTGTTCACTGATCAAGTCTCATCAATTCCTCTTTGTTGAAGGAAATTGTCCCCCATAGATGTTCATGATAAAAAGGGAGTGTGTGAATAAATGGCAAAATACTTTGTTGAAGAGGAGATTCACGAAAAAATGTTAGTGGAGGCCCTCACCACTGAAAAGAAAAACTCAAAGAGGCACACTAATAAGTTAATAACTAAGAAGGAGAAGCATGGATGTAGGAAAAATAAGAGGAACTACACAAGTAAGCATAATGCACAAAATGATGGAATGTATTTTGCTTTAAAGTTGTAATGCATGGGAACAAAGAGTGAATTGGATCCTTGTTTGAAGTAGGATGTTGATATGAAGGACCGGGTGGTACTATGAATCCTCACTATTGAGGTTGGAGAATCCCATGAGTTCGTTGGAACACTATGGATGGGGTAGAAGACTATGAGAACAACCCTAGATGGGCAACAAAATCTAGGTCCATTAATGGCATAAAGGCTAGAGAGATGGTGCAAAATGAATTCAGAATGTGTCTCCAACACCATTGGCTCTCAACGTAGTGGATTTGTAGAAATCTAAGGCTGTATAACTATGTTGGCAACGTAAAGAACTAGCAATGAATCATGTTCTTGGGAAAGAGAAGGCATAGGGCAAACTACAATTGTGTATCTTAGGGCACATGTGATGCATGGGGTGTGTGTGGCATCTTGTTGTCGAGAACAATGGAATCATATGAGAGGGAAGTTGTAGAGCATGTTGATGATTGTGAACAAAGGAAAGATGTGTGGACATTGAAGAAAATGTCATAGGGGTGAAGACTCTTGATTGGAAATGCAACACAAAATCCCTATTATGACCCCAAATCAGAAATGGAGCCAAAATTGTGTTTGATGGCTTTGATTCCAATTAATATGTGCGCAACACATATTCCAATTAATATGTGTGCAACACCAACGATTGAGGAAGGATACTCACACAAGAAAACAAAAGAGAACTAGTATGCAAATATCAAAGAAGATTGTCAAAATTGTGCACATGTTGTACAATCATTTGTACTACTATATATAGAGTACAAAATAGTAGGGACAGTGGTCAACATTAACCATGTCTCCACTTATATACAATAAATTGGGTGACTAATTAATTTAGATCAAGTCACCCAAAAGAGAGAAGGATAGAATCCAAAATAGAAAAGTGCAAATATAATACATGTTAACTAGACTAGTCTTATCACTAGACTAAGTCTCATCATTGTAACAATTCAATTGACAACCTTCATTCGTATAGCCACATTCCTCTTTTTACATGTTAAGAAAGCCACACGTGAGTCACAATTACTATATTCCAATGCTTGTGTACCCATGTCAAGATTGGCTTCCTCCAACATATGTTCTCATGATGGTCGCCCATGCTCTACATGAGATAGAATCAATCAATTCCACAAGTTTCAAATTTTTCAACTTGCCAACAACATCCATGACTCTATGTACCTTTAACATCCATTCTATATGGCCAACTTCTCAACTCCCTTAATATTTGATGGTGCTCTCACAACCCTATAGAAAAGTCTAGCCAATGTTGTTCAATCCAATGAGGTTTCTTCTTTTGTTGTTTGGCTCATGGTAATTCATCTCAACAACATCCATCAAGATTCCTAAACTCAAGTAACAACAATTTGTGAAGAACCCTTCATCGCCTTCAAACCTACCATCCCCCACTTCCCCCAAAGTTCCATCCAATGCAATCACTTTATTGGTTGATTGCACAAATTGGTTCAAGCACGAAAACTATAGTATATTATTATGTCTTTGAATCTATGAGCTCGTATTTGAAATTGAGTATGCATTTGTTCATGAATGAAATTGTATTTTAGCTAGGGAGACAATATTGGAAAAGCAACCCAAATAGCATACACCAAACATGACAAATAGTTCAACCTTTTGGTCGACCTTCCAAGTGCATATAACTTGACTCTTATCCTCCTATAGAGGCCCTTTAAGAGCAACATTCCAAACCATTCTCAAGGAATTGTGTGCAGTTGGGCACTAGCGATCCTAATATGGCACCACGACCATTTGACTCCCAAATTATGACAAGTCCAACACAGTTTCCAAATTGACCATCATATAGACTCCTAATTGGGTCTTCTATAGCAAAAACACCCCCTTTGAACTGTGGAAATAGAATGGCACATCCCTTTGTCAATGCACCCCCTTTTTCCAAAACTACTCAAACACAATGTCAAGCGACCCTAGCACAATAGCCAAGAACAACGAATGAAGAACCTAGTTGCAACAAAAGAGAGGACAAGCATTTGGGGAAGGCAACAGGATTGAGGATCATGCCACTAGCACACAACACAACATTCCTAAGCCACATTAGTAAAAATGTTATAAGACATAGGGTACCAACCACCATCAATCCCACCAAAAGCATGCCAGTACCACACACACCAAAATGTAACAAATCAAGGCACTTAGACCCTTAGCAATTGCAACAACGACGACTGTGGAAATAGAAACAATAGTCGTCACAGTGGTAAGAATTATCGAAATAGAAACAATTGCCTTAGCAGCTCCCTACTTCTCCCCAATCAACCCACAAAATACCCCAATAGCCAACTCCTTCACACGCTTGCACGTTGCCACTATCCTTAGATCTTCTTTGGTCCTACATCCAATCACTGGTACCATATCGAACACACAACACATTTCAAAAGACGAGCTCCTTGACCTTTGTAGCACACCCATCAAAGAGGAATTCCAAGGATCTTCCCCTCTACCTACTTAATCCATGCTTGTTATTACGCTTAGTCACATCTTTACAAAGATTTCCAATGCAAACTCACTAGTAGGTCCACCCTTGCACGCCCCACTGTACCAATGAGTCAACATTGCCATTACGCCCACATCGACCACTCTAACAAACATGCACCTACTCCCCCTTGAGCACTGAGTCAAACAACACCCCCAAATCCATATGTAACAAATGCCATGCCCCTTTCACAACTAACCCTAGTTGGTCTCTAAGTTCACCTAAACAATTGGCCTTGATTTTTCCATTAGAGATTGCAGAAGTTTCTGCTTTTGCATCCTCCAACCCTCGAATTGGATTGATTCGATAAAGCCTATCTACTTTGGTTCAAGCTTGGACACCATCACCTTCCTCAAGGAGATCCTCACCTCGCAAAAACTTCGAGTACCCCATCATGTCATCTCTAAGCATGCAATTTACAGGAGCACTACCACATGATATAGCAACAATGGTGCAAAATTGAGCGGAAGATCCAATTGTTGAAGTTAAAACAAAACAATGATAAGGAAAGCAATGTTTCCACCAATAAACACATGTCTAGCCCAAATAAAAGCGATGTGGCAAGTCTCCTTGAGACCCAAATAAATCAATGAGTTGTATAAGAGATAACCCAAATGACGTTTTACAACCGAGGAAAAACCTCGTATAAATAGGTGTAGGGATTACATTAGCTAACCCCCAACCCTTAAAACATGAGACCATCAAGGTCACCCACTAACCACTAATGTAAGCTATAACTGCCCACCAAGGGTGAATCTTAAATGACTTTCATGACCACTATGGACCACAAAGCTAAGTTACCGGAAACGTCGGTCTAGCAAGCTGGAAACGCCGATCCACGTATCAGAAACGGAATCGGAGGGGATAGGGAATTGAAGCGGCAGTGATACGTTTCAACGCCGCTTCAGAAATTTAGAGCCGCTTCAGAAATTGGAAACGGAAATTGACTGCTGGTTCGAGTGTTGACCACCGATTCGAATGTGACCGTCGAGTGCAACTGTGCAACTGTGTAGAGTGTTGAATGCCGAGAGGGCCGAGAGTCCTTTGCTGAGAAGGCCGAGTCGCCAACAATTTGAAATTTCGAACAGACCCACGACCAGCGACCCATGGGTTTTTAGTGAGAGCAGAGGTCACTAACTCGGCTGACGGGTGACAACTTCCGGCCCACGGGTTTGTAGTACGAGCAGAGGTCGCCGACTCGGATGGAACTAGAGAGAACTAAGAAGTTAGAACAGAGCTCGTTGGCTTGAGGGGAGCTCCAAGGAGCACGTCACAGGGACAGCAGAGGGCTAGCCACCAAATTTCAATGATTTGCTAATTTTTTGCTTTAATTTTTATTATCTCATCTTTTTTATAGTTTGTAACTTTGATTGTGATATAATATTATAAACTTATAAATCTTTTAATTTTTTTTATAAATTAGAACACCGTTAATTTTTATTTTCTTATCTCTTTTAGTTTTAAATTTTTATAATTTATATTATATAGTTTGCTTGTGTTAAAAACTCATAAGTCTTTTTTTTTTATTATTATAAATTAGAACACCCTCCCTCGTTTATATGACATGTTTGGATTAGAGAAAGCTAAGCAACACCAAAATAATAAAATATGTATCATTTGCCAGAAATTAGAATAAACTCTTTTACTAAAAACCCAATTTTTAAATACTATTATTTTAGGACTTTAAGCCTGTCAAGAGGTTTGGTAAATGATTTATTAATTTGAAATTTAAATGATGACGGTTAAATTTTAGGTTAGATTTTAAATATATATATATATATATATATATATATATGTCGTTTCCCTGCCGTATCGTATCCAGATTTTTTGAAAAATTGTCGTATCCGTGTCCCCCCCTCGTATCCGTATCTGTTTCAATGCAACTTAGCCACAAAGTTGAGCTTAACCATCATAACACCAACATGCCCTTTTAAGCTTGACATGGAAAGAAAGTATGAAAAGGTGGCATAATACAATAATCGCCTGAGAACATGTTGGTCACAACTGTTGTCAAAGAACAAATCTAGTTGTTTGAATGTTTTGAGCCAAAGGCATGCGGAAAGACTGATTTTTCTCCACAGTTTTACCAAGAGAGATTGTTGGGTTTTGAATGCACTAATTCTCCTCTTTTCTGCTTGTCCACAAATTTCAGACTCGCTCAGCACTGCAAACTTATTTCTGTGTTGTTTTTGAAAGAAAGACAAATGAAGGTTTAGGTTCTTTAAATAGAGTAGAATTAGAGATGGGGAAGCTATTCCATCATTTAAGAATTAGAAAACAATTTAAAATTTATTTTTTTTAATTTTTCTGTGTGTTTTATTAGCTACTGGCACATTTTGGGAGGGGACTACCCCCCCAAAACAAGGAGTACCCATTCGTATCAGAGTACTCCTAGATACCCCAAGGATGTGGGAAACACACCCTTTTCAAAAGGGAATGTTTCCCTCAAATCAGGGAATGATCACACCCATGTCCCCTATCATCTCTGACATACCATGGACAACAAGAAACATTCCCAACAATGGAGGAGTATGCCCCCAAGGGTAGGGAACATGAACACGTGGAGCACTAGTTCACACAAAATCTGGTTTGAGAGACTGTTGAATTTTTTAACTTAGCAGTACAATTTTTAGATCTTGATAATTATGTCCTAATGATTATCATCCCACTTTTATCATTGCATAATTATACACCGAAAATTTCAACTTTCACTTGTAGCATAAATAAAACAAGATCACTGAAAGATAACCATGCACAAGAAGAAATCAATCCAATTCAAGAAAAATACCATTCATGAAGATGAAACCCTAGCAGAAGAGTGTGCCCTTCTGCCACAAGAAACCCTAGCGAATTTATAGGGACAGACAGCGAACCACAAGAAGATGGTAAGAACCCAAAATGTTTGCTTCCTTGCCTTTTGCTAGGCCTTCCTTGAAAAATGCACACAAGTGGAGAGAGAAGAGATGTCGTGTGTTGATGAAAATGAAGTGTGAGAGCACTTTATTTATATTCTGCAATCCACATGACTTTTTCCTCAATGGGGCCGACTTGTTTTCTTTGTTGGGGCAGACTTGTTCTTTCGTCTAGGCCGAATTGTCTTCCTGCCTTCAATTTTTTCTGGGACTTCTTCAATGGTTGACTTGACTTCTTGGTTATTTCTTTATTATAGAAAAGTTGTCCTTGTTGATGTTCATCTCCTCACATGCAGATCAAATTCACCCATAGAGCTCTTATGTTGATTTGACCCCACTCTAAGAAGTCTCAGACACTTCTTAGAGCCTATGTCAAATTCAACATTAGATTAGACTTTTTGTATATTTCACAAGGGGATAGAATCCCCTATCAAAATAGACAAGTCAACTCACTCTAATATAGAATAGATCACTCCTTCTCGGAGAATGCAATGTGACCTCTAGCTTCCTTCTCGAAGCACTCTTTCTTAGAGTAAGCATCTCGAGCTTTGTTTACCCTTAGTCACTTCTCATGACTAATCAAAGCTACGCGGGGGCCATCCTCTACCAACTATTGGTCACTTCTCATGACCTCTCTAGGAGAATGTCTGCAGAATGTTGCTTGCTGCTGTAACCATGGAGAAACATCAACAAAGACCTCGACCCCCAGTGTACCCTCATATCACTGCATCAATATCGGTCCACATTCACGAACCACTTGGAAGATGCGTTGGCACATGGAATTTTGAGCTTTGTCCAGCACAACCACATGTTCATGCCATCTGGCAGTGTCATCATTCATTATGATTAGCGTCACCCAATCTATAGCCATTCTGAAAGGATATTTCTTAGACAGCAAAGGCACGATTACAAACATGCGCTCACCGCATATTGACTCTATGTAACCATGTCAGAGCATGTTTTTTCACTCCACGCATGAGAATAGGAATTAATGTCTGTTATCTTGTAATAATTATTCCATGGGCACCATTTTTGTATAAATAATCTGGCCATCCACATAGTAAATCAGTGAGAACTGAGTACATTGATGATTGACTACATAATCTATTTGCTAATTAGCAATCTGGCATTCCCACTGAAGACTTTGTGTCGTGTTTGAATGTTTTCTAATATGCTTTTCAGTTTATGAATTGACAGTATTTGTCCACTGGCTAATTTACCGCAACTGTGTCTGTCCTCTATGTTAATTTATTTCAGCTTTAAGCATATTTTACATCCTCTGTACTGCTGGCAGATTTTACACTTAACAGAGCAGCTTTTGGTCGCAGGGACTGCAGTCTCACAAACATCAACACAAAACAAATTGTTCATTTATTTCAGAGCTAAATGAAAAACTCTCATGTTGTACCAAAAAGAGAGCAAAAGAATAATGGAATGCAATAAAAGACATTTGTAGAGATAATGTTACAAACATCGACATCTTGACATCTTTGTGAAATGACAAAATCATAATTGCCTGCGTTAAGCAATTCAGTGGCTTCAAAGCAAAACTTTCACACACACCATGACTAGTAGATTCTAAGTGCACAAAAAATCAGCACCTGGGCTCAGAAATCCTATTCTTATGTCATGAGGGATATTGAAATATTAGAGACTGCGAGGATTAACATTTCCTAAGGTGCTATGAACTGAAAAGTATGACCCAACAAAGAGTCATTTTGGCAGTGAATAAAATCCCCAAGATAAAGAGTAATTATATTCAAGCTCCATCTTGAAAAGGATAACATCCAGTACTTTATGTTTAATATAGATGAATTTGGAGGAGGATAATGGGGCATCTAGCCAAATTATATGCAATACCCAGTCTGGGTTTCCACCAGAAACTACACTTTTCCTGGGAAATTCTCAACAATTTAGTATTAGCTAGCAAAATATCTGTTAAGCATGGTTGTCATTGATGACAAGCCATTAATGACAAAGGAGTGACAGAGGTTGATGACATGGCAAGCAGGACATGATAGTTTGGGCATTGGAGCCCATTCACAATTGGTGTGTGCTTTGGAGCACTAGGTGGTACAAATGACCCATTCTGTGGTCATTTGTTGTGACTTGATGAGGTCTTGAAATCCACACACATGGTAGCTTGATGGTCCATGCTACCACTTGATGACAATGAGATGATGTGCTTGAAGACCATGATGGAGCCCTTTGTGATTTGATGATGTTCTTGTACCCCATGAGTATGTGAGGAAGACCATTGGTGGCTTGTATGAGGACCTTCACATTGGACCTTGATGTGGAAAATCTCTTGGAGAAATGCAAGTGAAGGTTTGGGTTTTGGAACCAATACACATGGTGGGATTTTGGACCTTGGCATATATGGAGACCTTGAACATGGAGCCCTCTTGCCTTGTTGATGTACATGATGCCTCTTGATCTTGTCATGGATGTGTACCTAATATTTACACCAAAAAGCAAGTGAAAAAACTCAAATTATCTCTGTATTCGGGTGACTAATTGGAGACTGTGGCAGCAGCAGGAGATAGAAGTTTACTTTCTCTCTGAAATTCGGGTAGATAGAGAACAGCCGCAATCAAGGTGAAGTTGTAAATCTGATCAAGCTCTGATTTTCGGATGAACCTGAGGCAGCTGCAGTCAAGTATTTGAAGTTAATGTTTTTGGAAGTGTTTTTTATGTGCTCTGAATTTCGGGTTAAACAGTCCTGGAGGCAGCCACAGATAAGGGAGGGAGTAACATCAGATCAGTGAAGACAATCTACAGCAGGACAACACCATATTCGATAGGACACGAGCAGCATTTATATGGGAAGATAGTGTGTGTATGCTATGAAGCCACTTTGCATTGAAGACATTGACAAAGACCTATACACTGCCATACTCAAAATATACCAAAGTCTGTGTTTGACTTAACTCCATTAGCTGCAGCGGAACTATGTTTGTTGAAGCAAGTTGTGAACAGCGATCTTGCTCAGATTATGACAGTGGACATTCTTGGGAACACCAGAGATCAAAGGTTTCTGTAAGAAGAAGCTTCCATTGACTTGGCAAGTTGATTGAGTTGAGTAAAGCATATTGACAGCTCTGACTTGACATTGACATAGTGTGATTTGACAAGTAAAGTGACAGTGACAGAGATAGCTAGATGATGACATTGACAAAGTGATAACATGTGACATGACAGTGATCAATATGTGAAGGCAAGCTGGGTCTTGCACCACTTCTTAGTTGAAGCTAAGAAAACCAGGCTGGGCCCTATTGTTAGAGTTAGTGCTTTTTAGTCAGTTGGTGCTGATGTAATCGCGAAGATTGAAATCTTCATTGTAATTCATATCAAATTATAAATAAAGTTTACTATACTTGTCTTGTGATGTGTGTCTTATGATCTATGTTGATGACATGCTTAATTGATGAATGTTGATGTACTTAGTAGCTTAATGTAAATGATTAACTCTGCTTAAGTTTTGAGAAGTGAATATTGTTAAGGGTGCTCGCACACTGATTCACCGCCCCCTCTCAGTGTGCCATTGTGTCCAACAATATCTGCAACAAAGATCCCATTAGCCAACACTATAACATCTTAAAATGATAGAAAACGTATGAAGCATTTGGTTCCATTTATATGGAGATTTTTCTAGGTCGTCTATAATCTATTTGAACTGCCAGCCAAATGGTATACTAAGTGGCAATCGCACTAAGTGGTATGTTACTAATATATATATATGGCAATCGCACTAAGTGGCATGTTACTAATATCTATATATATATATATATATTGGAATTAGCATTTTGAAATTTAGCTCCTTAACCTGAATCTTCAAAATTTTCTTGAGTTGCAAACTCACTAACCACTAGCTTCGATATCACTACAGATATTTTATAAAAGACATAGTGCAGAGAACAATGCAAAGGATGTAATGATACAAAAATGCACGCAGAGAAGGAAGACTAGCTATTACCTCCACTTGTAATTTATCTGTACTGAACTCTTTTTGTGCCTGTGTGAGTTGTTGGTTAACATTTTCCAGGTATTCAATCTTAGCATCGAGATCTCTCTCTTTTACCTCGAACTCCTTTGTGATAGTTTCCAATTCACCCTGTATATTAAATGAAATCTTTCTTAGTAGAAATATAAACTAGCAATTTCTCTTCACCGTACAGAAGTCTTAAACTACACAATTGTGAATGGAATTCATATTCTTCAGTGTACAGTGCAAAGTATCAACCAAAGTTGATTTAATGTTGAATACTAATTAACTTGCCTCAACAAACCGCAGCTTCTTGCGGAGTTCAACCACCTCCTTTGAATCCCGAGAAGGTGATGTGTGTTCCACTTTACTCACTGACATGCTAAAAACTTTCTGCTCAGCCTTGGATAAAGCATTTGCCTTTAGTTGTAGCTCTTCCTCAAGTAATTTTAATTTGCTTTGAGACTCCTCTCTCTCCTCCTGTAGATCCTGAAGCTTGCGTTGAAATTGACTGTTTAGCCTTTTAAGTCTTATTGACTCATTCTTCTGCTCAGCTTCATGAGCAATTGATGCCTCCTTCGTACTGAGTTCTGACTGCAAGCGAAGAAGCTTCTCTTCCAAAGCTACCTTAGAGCGCTTGACTTCTTCCCGTTCAGAAATAGCCGTTTTCATGGTCTCCAGTTTTTCTATTAATGAAGCCTTCTCAGCCTTTACTCTTCCAAGTTCGGCATCTATAGAGTGCAGAGAACTTTCCAATCTAGACTTTTCTCTTGCGACATTCTCAATTGTGCTTCTAAGAATGTCCATTTCAGCTTTTAGATTGACTGCTTCGTGGGCCTGACTCATAAGGCCATCACACTCTTCTTTGAGTTTCTGATTCTCAGTCTCAGCCAGTTTAATCATTTTTTCCAGGTCTTGAATTCTTTCCCTCGAACTTGCCTCACCAAGTTTCATATCCTCTAGCCTAACGTTCATCTCTTCTTCCTTTACTTTGGAAGCACTAAGCTGAAGTATCAAAAGCTGCACCTTACTTTCATAGTCCTGCCTTACAGATGAGAGCTCCAATTCACAGTGTCTAACTTTCACTTGAATTTGCTGAAGAGCATCCTCCAATTTCACCTTTTCTGCTCGAAGTTCCGATGCTTCAATAAGAGCCTTAGTGGCCATACTCTCTTTCTCATCATATGTTGATGACATCTGCTCTGTAAGGCGCTGCACCTCATTTTGTAAGCATTCTACTGTACTCACTTTTTCCAACTGAACTTGACTGAGTGCTTCTTCTGCTCTTACTACTTTTTGTTCTTGCTCTGTGCTGGATACTAGAAGAGCCTCCATTTCAACAGACCAGACTCTTTCTTTCTCAACCATTTCCTTCTGCAAAGTTGCTAATTCTGACTCTAATGACTTAACTTGTTTGGTGGAAGAAGAAAAGTGCTCTGTCAGTTCCTCTAACTGCTCCACTAGATTGGCACGAGAAACAGACAAACCAAAAATTTGCTCTTCATGCTTCGTTTTTGAATCAGCATATTCTTTCATCAGGTTATCCAGCTTCAATTGCAGCAATACATTTTCTCTCTTATAAGATTCTGTCTCTTCTAAAGCAGCAGAGAACTTATCTTCTGATTCACGCAAACTCCTCTGCAGTTCCACAGTTTCTCCTCTGAGCTCAAGCTCAAGCCTATGCAAATTACTTTGCAGATCAGTACAATGAGATTTAGCATTTTCTACATCTAGTCTGTAAGACTCTATCTCTTCTGTTATGTACCTCAATTGTGCTTCTAGTCCTGATATGCGTTCTGATAATTGCACATTTTCCACCTCAAGATCTGTTAAATGACTCTCAAGTTCCTCTTTGTTGCTTTCTAATTCCATGGCATTCTTTTCAATAATCTTTTTAGCAGACATTTGGGAATCCATGCTAACTGTTAACCTTGCCAGCTCTTGACCAAGCTCATCCAAATGTACTCTAGCAGCCTTGCTTTCCTCCTGTGTAATTGCCAGCTTATGTTCCAGGTCTGCTTTCTCAACCTTTAAGTTTGACACTTGCATCTCAAATTCATGCTTTGAGGATCTCAAAGCTTGTGTTTCTTCTGTAAGCACTGATAACTGAATCTGTAATTCCTGTATACCAGGCTTATTGGTAAGCTGTTCCTTAAAATTCCGAATCTCGGACTGTAGCTCCAAATTCATATGCTCAAGTTGCTGAATTGTGCCTTCTAGATGTTTTTCATTATAGGCATAGCTATCTAGCTGGTGCTGGAGTTGAGAAACATGTTCATCATGCTCGCTTACTTGTGAAAAGGCCTGTAATTGATTAGCTTCCATCTTTTGAATCCTTTTCTCTAGCTCTTCATTTATCTGATGCAATTTGCTTATCAGACTTTCAGCATTCTGTCTCTCCGCAGCTTCCTTTAAAAGTCCATCATTCATCCTTTTATTATCTGCTTCAAGATCTGCGATCTTTTTATAGGAATAATCAAGTTCACATTGTACATCTGTTGCCTTATCAGCAGCATCTTTGAGCTGTATAGTGGAGTTATTTTGTACACTTCGGTAATCTTCTACCTCTGGAATGGATATGTTCTTTGATTCCAAAATCTTGTTTAATTTGTTCAACTTAAAGATAAGTTCCATATTTTCATCTGTGAGCTCCTTGCAATCCCTCTCAAGCTCATCCATCTCTCTTCTAGATTTCTGGATTTCTTCATCCTTGGAAGAAAGCTTTTGCATCAATTCAGCCTTCACATCAAGTATACCACCCTTATTTTCTTCTCTAGCAGAAAACGCTTCAAAGTTAGAAAGGTGTTCTATCTGCCTTTCCTGTTCCTTAAGTCTTTCCTCTAGTTCTTGAACAACAGAGAGTACACGCTTATATGAATCTTGTGTCTTTTGTAACTGTAAATTCAGACTGCTATTGGATTCCTTCTCAAATTCTAGTTCTTCTTCCAATTTTTGAACAGTGAACTTTCCATTTTCTGCTTCACAACTAGCAGTCTCTGCAATGCTCTGATTTGCCATCGAGACTTGCAAGGCTGATCTAAGCTGTTCAACTTCTGATTCTTTTTGCACGTTCATTCTCTCTAATTCCTGTCTTAAAGCCTCCAAATCATCAAGCTTTTCCCTTTCTTCTGAAAACTTGTCTATCTCTACATTTTTCTGCTCAATGGTCTCCTCTAGCTCCTGGAGAACGGAAACCAACTCCATGTTTGACTCTCGTGTCTTTCTCAATTGCATATCTAGGTCTGTATTGGATTGTTTCAGGAGTTCTATTTCTTCCTTCAATTCATTGACTGTACGCTTGGCATCATCTGCTTCAAATCTTGCTTTGTCCAGAGAATGTCCTCTCTCTGTGGAGCCCTGCACAACTGACGTCAACTGCTCAACTTCTGACTTTAAGTTGTCCCTTTCAGATTGTGCTGCAGAAAATTCCATTTTCAAATCAGAGTAGTGCTTTGTCTGTTCAGCAAATTGATGCTTCAAAGTATCCACTTCTGCACCTGACTTCCGTGCATTCCTTTCCCACATCATTGCTTCTTTACGGAGTTCCTGAATTGTTGCCTCAGCAGCTTCCAAGGAACCTCTAGAATGGTCATTGCCTCTCATAAAAGCTGCTGGATGCATACCCCTGTTAACATTTTCTATGCTCCCCTGAGAACCTTGAGTTGATCGTTCCTGCCACTGTTTTTGGAGGTTAATCATTGCTCCGGTACCCATTCCATTGAAAGATGAAGGAGTTGATTTAGATGAATCATGGCCATTTCCAGTCCTATTTGTTACAGTGCCATCTCGAGAGCCTGCTGAATCTTGTCGTCTAGGTAATCCATTTGCTGTACCACTTCCAGATGATAAAAACTCTGCTGAGTCTGAGCTATGCCGTGAGGTTGCAGGTGAAGAGGCTCCATCCTGCAAGTGATTTTGTAACTGAATGTGTAAGCTAAAAAGGTAATTTTCAGCCCTATAAAACTAACACCATACTAAAGTATTGGCATGCCTTTTTAGTTTTTATTGATCTGTTTTTTTCTCTATTAAATGACACAATATCAGGTTAATATTAGAAAGTACGAATTGCAAAGAAAACCCAATCCAGACAACTTCAAACTTGCTAGATTTGCTTAGACAAAAGTTATCCTTCATATTACCAAATATCCCAACCTAATTTCCTAAATATAAGATGGAATTCAGGGATATGAAATTACCAACTATCAAAAGGAAAGAAGAAGAACCTGTCTTTAGTGAAATATGACAGATGAAAAATGGTTAAGAAAACATAAGGAATGTGCTGACATATGCAGAATTTGGTACCACTCAAAAGAGGATAGACTTAGAGTCTTTTGCTAATAAGCATATCTTGACAATAAATGCAGATTTAAGAGCATCCTTTAATTATCCTTTTGCTACTAGTATATATTATGAAGATAATGACCACATTGCATATTTTTCTTCTTTCATTTTGGGGGATGAACAGGCCTGTTTCAAATAATTATTTTTCACTTGATAGGAACTACTCTTCTAAATAATGAATACTCAAACAAATAAGTCTTTGGAGTCTGTACCAGCAAAAATAAGACAAGTGACAACTCTTTTACCTGAATCAAACAACAGGTCCACAACTACCCCCAAAGAAACCAGGAATGTATTTGTTGCAGTGAAGATAACATCGGCGAAAAATCGTGATTTTTTCGAGAGCCCAAAAAATCGGCTGGGAAAAATCGCGATTTAAAAAAAAAAAACTTAACAGCGCAATTTTTGGTAAATAGCACGCCACAATGGGAAAAAATAGCCAAGAAGGCTTTTTCACAGTTTTAAAAACTCGGATTTTTTTTAAAAAATTGATCGGTTTTGCACAAGTGACATTGAAGTCCAAAATACTAAATGGTAATGTTAAATTCTTAAAGCAAAAGGATAGAAAATGAAGATAAAGAGAATGTCACCTTTACTATTTAGTAAAGGATAGGTAAAAGGATAGAGAATGTCACCTTTACATTACCTATCATTTACTAAATAGTAAAGGTGACATTCTCGTTATCTTCATTTTCTATCCTTTTACTTAAATTTTTAACATTACCATTAATTGTTTCAGGATGTTTGAGAGTGGTTCCAACCTCATCGGACTTCATATGCAAAAAGTAGAATTTTAGATCCCATTCAGAATTCAACAGACTTAATAGTTTTCAGGATTTCAGGATTGCAACGTTTCCACTGGATTCTATCATGTATGAGGGTAAGGGATTGGAATTCAATCAAGCACATCAAACTCTCTATGTACCTTGATGTTGGTGGTGCTGATGCCTGATTGTTGAAGTTGATTGAACTCCTCTGTCATGACCTTAATTAAAAATGTACCTTTCAGTCAAGCAAAATCACTTATTAAGCATGGGAAGCTCTTTCTACCTTATTTTAACGCTTGGATTAAGAACTTTCATCAAAATTGTAGGGTGTTGACTAATGTCCTTGGAGGATCAACTTTGAGATTCGAGGTAGAGGCAAGGGCTAGAGCCTAGAGGAGGGGGGAACATGGTGCTATTGATGAATAGGATCCCAACATAGACAATGATTTTGATGATTATGTATTTACAATTTTGATTCAGATATGTATTGCACTTGGTGCCAATTTGATATATTCACCCTTAGATGGTATATACACGAGTAGACTTTGCATATTTTGTCTCTAATGGTTTGGAATCATAGCTTGGAATCTTTAATATATATTTTTTCATTAAAATTGTAAAATTTTATGTATTTTTTAGTAGTCCGAGTCATTGAAATCAAGCTGCTCCGAGTTATTTGCATCCACTACATCTATATACCAATGCTTTCTCCATATTTATGTGCCAATGTGTTTATCTGATGTTGGTGTTGCTTTATATGTTTAAAATTCTGAAAAAAGTGAGTATATTTTGTATTTTTTAATGTTTGCCGTGGTTTGCCAATCTTTCGCTGATGTTGCCGAGAAGTTGTATTCAGGACCCTTGCCGATTATTTGCCGATGCCGAAATTATCTACATTGATTTGTTATTTTAATGGTACAGATTTTTTAATTATGTGACAACCTATCATGAGGAAATTGTGGCAAAGAAAGCATACATCAATAAAATCCATTTGCCAAAGACAAGGACCCTCAGGAATGAAAGCAATAACATTTGGGAGAGTGATAACAAGCATGTGTAAAAATTCAAAGTGACAAGGATAGATTACCATGGTATGCTCTACCTAATTGGGTTTAACTTACATGTTCATTTTTCCTTTTAGTCTTATTCTATTAACTGAGAAAATGAATAAATTTTCAATTTATTTTTCTAAAAGCATTGCTTTTGAGAATGCTACTAGCATTACAAATGCATCCAGCAACAACATACATGTAAATCAAGATCATTGCAACCAGGGATCAAAGAGTGACCAGACAAACCCCCAGCCTACATTGCAACAAATGAACCCACTCATTAAACACATTTGGTATCAATTCATTGTGAGTTTACTTTTCTGCAAGTTCATTTAGATTTCCATAATTGATCATTGATGTTCATGAAACTTTATTGTTCAAGTTGAGATCTTGCAATCCTTTCAGTATTTTGTTTCAAGTGTTTGTTTTACATAGAATATTAACAATCTCACACATTCAAGCACTCTTTGGAGAATTAACTTTGCAATTCACTTACATACAGCTAACTAAGTTACAATCAATCACCCTAAGCTCTCTTTATTAGGAATCACTTAATCAACCTTAGGGAAGCCCGAAACCCCCCTTGACCTTGAGAGCTGATCAAAAGTGAGGGAAGTTAGCACAGAGGTGACAGTGGTGCCTTCTTCCGAAGTTGCTCCTTGTTAGCAGTTAGCACTACTGGGTTGGGGCTTTCCCACTCAAATGCTAAATCAAGTTGTAACACAAGTCTTAGGTGACTTCAACATAATAGATACCCCCGGTCATGGCTACTTTGTTGAAAAGTAGCCGACATAGCTTGTGAGACATATGTGCTTCATTGTTTTATCTCATGTTAGACAATGTTGTTTGCTTGTGTTGATCAAAAGTGCCCATTTAAAAAAAAAAAAAGTATTTGGGAAAGAGTTGCAAGTAAAGAAATAGGTGCAGGAGAATAATCCTTTATGAAAGAATTGTTGAGAGAAATAAAACCCACCAAAAACAACATAGGAGATAGTTTTCACAAAATATGATGTACAAGAAGTCAATAAGAGGATCACATCAAGAAAAGCAAAAGGTATTGGTAGGCTATAAGCCAAGCACATGAAATGGGGGCAAAATTTCCTTATAGACAACATATCACAAGCCATAAGCAACGAAAAGATCATAAGGATTCCCGAAACATTGAACGACTAACCTTATATTGCACATTTTAAAAGGTGGAGAAAAAATGATCCAAGAAACTACATAACCATTATGATCAAGCCAATATTTGCCAAATTTGTTGTGGGGAACTTGGAAAGAAAATAAACAATTGCGCAGAAGAGAAATACAAAAGAGCCAAAGGCCAAGCTAGATTTTGACCGAAACACTATGTTACAGCTCAAACTAGCATGTGCAATTAAAGCCCAAAAGAACATTGCTAACCCAATTGCAACTTAGAGGTGTTACCCACTATCACCTCAGTAACTACCTCTCTACACTTTAGGTTGGCTCTTCTCCAACTCAAGGGGTCTTCCCTAGGGATAGCATTACTAAAGCTTGGCAATTAAGCACAAGGTCATATGAAGAGATGGCCTTAGCAAAACGATTTTGTGGCTGTAATATGAGAATAAAAAATGGGTGATGGGAGGACCATGAAGACTATTACCAATTCCCGGGGCAAATGGAGTCAAAGGAGCCTAGTCTAAGAAAGGGACAAGTTCATGAAGGGTTAGGGAAATTAGGGTTGCATTCACATACCATAAATAAACAATGTAGGAATTCACTAGGAACACCCAAGAATGGTGCCACATCAAAACATTGCTAGCTAGTGTGTGACTTATGCAATGAAGTATTACAAGCAACTACTCTAGAAAGATGATCGAAGCAATGTAATATAATCATGCATAAAACAACAAAGGGATTTTAGAGGAAATACTTCTCACATAAACCGCTTCCAATGAGGCAAGTTACCCTTTCAATTGGCCCCAATTAACAAGTGATAGTTATTCTACAATCCATTAGCAACATTTAGAAATAGGAACATGGATGCCACATATGAATGGAGAAGAAACCCTTACACTTCAAGTTGCACCATGAAAGATATGTCCATTAAGCTCCAAAAGAGAGGGAACTCTCAAAATTCAACCATGACAAATGAAGGAGAGAGAAAATCCTTATATAGCTTTTAGCTCCTCTTCCTTCTACAATAAAATATGAATAAAACCCTGGATCTAGCCTAGGATGGAGTAGGAAAACCAAAATGCTGCAACTACTCCAACAAAGTTTAAGAAATAAGGTGGTCAAAGCCACATGTGTACCATATTCAACTAAGAAAAGGCCCAAGAAGGAGGGTACCTCCATCAAATGAGGGTGAATGATGACAAGTAGAGGTCAAAGCATAGCCTCCAAACATAGAGATCCAACAAATGGGGATCAAACATCAACAAGGCACCTCCAAAAGTGGTTGTCCCCATGATAAGCTCCAAAAATATTGAACACGGCACAAAATGATGAGTGGAAGACTTCCAAGGTGAACCCTCTCCATGAAAAGTCTCCAAAACGCACGTGCAGCAAAATTGGGGTGCAGTTCTTTAAACAGCTATTCTTTTTTTTCTTTTTTTTTTAACAGAAACAGGGTATATATATATATATTCGAAAAAAGGTTGTGCACAGCCATTCATTACAGAAAATACTAAAATAGAGTCTTGCTTCTGAGAAAGAGATCAAAATAGGACATGTAGGCATGCCCAGATTAACTATGAGGTTTCTTTTTTGCTACTGTCCATTTCTTTCTGTAATAGAGGAGGGATAAACCCTTACAAACTAAGAGTTTAACAATATACAAAAATACATTCAAAATTGAAACTAGGAGGAGAACCCAACTGAAAAAAGGCAATTCTATCCATAATTTTGTTGTTGCACAGAGGCGGCTTCTGCAATTTTCCTGTCCATTGTGGGGGATTCCTGGCAGTGGCTACATTGGGACATTCTAGCCATGTTTAAAACTTCTTCTTTGATGATATCAACTGTGCCCATTAATTCAAAGAGATGTCTCTCTAAATCATCAATCCTGGAGTCTTGACAAGTTAATTGCTGAGAGTTGTACCTAACATCCGATGCCATCTCGCTGTTCTGTTTGATTCCGGTGCAAATTGCCTCGTAAAAACTGCGCAGGTGCTCCTTGAAGTTGACAACGACAACTTTCAGAACCGCAATCCCTTCCGCCACGCCGGCCATGGTGCTGCTGCTGAGGTCAGGACGGGAGGAATGCCCGAGAGGGCGGGCACAAGGAGGGTTGGAACCAGAGCGAGGAGGGGAGCCTAAAGAGTTGGAGAGGAGAAGGTTGCCCAGTTCGTCCGAAAGCAGGAGAGCAGAGGAGCCGAGATGAAATGCCATGACGCCAAGGAAGGATAAAACACGAGGAGAGGAGGGCGGAGTTAATGCCGAAGCGGGGGAGCTGACAAGAAAGGAGCGGGCCATGTGAAGGCCCATGTTCCCTCACCAAACCATTGGGAATAGGCATGACCAAAAAATTCCTAAGTTTCCAAAGTGGTTAAAAAGATCGTGGAGCTTTGAGTTAGGGGATGAATTTGAAGTCCTCTTTTTCATTGTTGTATAAGATTTTCCCTATAGCAAGGGTGACTCCCCTGTTGGTGGCTTCATCGGCTTCAGAGTTGTTCCCCCAGAGGATGTGGTAGTAATGAATTTCTTGGGGGAGAGAGAGTAGGCCGATTCTTCTTTGAATTCTGAAGCTTTTTGAGCCTCTTTTTCTAATCCCAGTTCTCATTCTTTGAATGACATGCCTCGAGTCACCAAATACTTTTAGTTTGTTGACGTTGAGAGTCGCTATGATTTCCAAGGAGTGGAGCAAGGCTAGCCATTCTGATTCGTTGTTTGTTTTCTTTCCTAGGCCCCATGCAAAGGTGGTGACTTTATTTCCTCCGGGATCGTAGATAATCCCTCCCGCACTTGCCTCCCCTCTTTAAATAACTATTCTGGAATTGCCAACTTCCTCAATATTTATTAGATTTTCTATTATAACCACTTTTCAGAAATCTCATGACCACCCTGCATTTGATGGCATTAAGATGGCCCAATTATGGGCACTTTGTCAATAGATAATTGCTCCCAAAGCTAGGGCACCCCTCCAAAAGGCTCAAGATGATGTCCACAAGCCAACAATAGTTTTCCAAGCTAGGACGTCACTTCCAAAGGCTTAAGATTCAATGTACAACCTCATCAAAACATGTGCAAAGGACAGATCCATGAATCAAGAGGTTAAACCCTTAACCAACAAATAGATCCATGTGCAATGGTTGATCAAAGTAAGGAACGACCTCAACACATGTGCAACATGTGTCCACATATCAACCAACTCAGCCTCCAACGCCATCAATGCATAAGAGAAGAGCAACACCATAATCATCCATAGCCACTACATCATGAAAAGACATATCCCATAGCTACTAGCCTAAATGTATCATGAACACCCATATGTTATGGCATCATCAACACTAGGACATCATAACAACATGAAGCAAAAATCTAGCATCGAGGAACCTAGGCCATCCATAGCTCCAACCTGTAGCCCCTATTGAATGTGTGACAAAATCAGATGTGGACACCCATGTCAAAATGAAGGTTAACACACCCTATGTAATGTCCTCTTCTGCTTAAGCATTGAGGACCATCCCGCTAACCTATTTGATTCCCATAGGTTCGAGCGGGCACTAACAGTCAGGGAATCAGCTGAGGATTGATGCCATATAAGAAGATCTAGGGCATTGATATTATATCATCATTAGATAGACAGGGGTCACCTGAGCCAAAGGCCACCTGCATGCATGACATCTGAGCATTATTTCATGATGCACGCACCTGATTGAGTCTCTAGGCACCTGCATGCAAGTCAACTGCGAATTAGAAGGTAAAGTGACCTAATAAGTTAGGTTATTTGCAGTTGAGTGTTATAAAAGAGAGGTAAAGTGAATGGAGAAACACGCTTATATGATTATTGGATTGAGGATTCAAATTGGAGAGCTCAGAGAGCTAAGTTGGGGTTGACTGCATGCTTAGCTAACTGGTGTATTTCGGCAGCGAAATCTATCTGCCCTAGTTCATCATCAGGTTGGATCATCCAGGTTCAGCATTGATTCATCATCAAGTTCTATTCATCGGTTGCTTCAAGAGATTGAGTTATTCACTGGATTGGGGATTTGCTCTCCTTACTTGGGCGCATTGCTCAATTACACACTCATTCGTTTTACAGTCTGCAGGGAGCAGAACCTTTGCATGCTGCTCCCATCCTTCTCAGAGTGCCCATATTACCCTTCCCCTGGAAGAAGGGCTTCTCCATTGGAGTCTTGAGAGAGTTATCAACATTTGGTACTATTGGAGGACATTTGCATGCCTGAGGGCGAATCACTTTGGAGAGATATTCATGTTTTGGGCTATTGAGCCATCACATCTTCAGCATGCAGCTTCTATCATCATCAAAGGGGCACTATAACCCTATTGCACCTTGTCTGGGTCTTCATCAGTCAAGTATCATTTATTACGGAGCAGTTATAGCTTGGAGGAGGGCGCACTTCTCTCTATGAGGACGACTTGGCTTATCTCCTTATTCATCCAGCATAATATCTGCATGCGGGGATCATCCTCATCGACATTAGCAGATCTATATACTGGTATGTACATGCATTAATTCCTCCTACTTTCTAGCAATTCAGTATTTCCTAAGGTACAGATCTGCATGCAGAGATCAGGGTTTACTTCATATTCTGTTGAGACATAAGCCTACTAGCCATCTCCAGTACACAAAAAAAGAAAAAATATCAGTTTGGGATATTACACCCTACTATAGTTCGCCACCTCACTTTAAGGGACTTGATAGGGAAAACAATAGACACCAGAGATGAAGAACTGTGTGATGCTGCTTTGTACACTTCTAATTGTCTTTTTACATATTCCCAAAAGAAAAATTATGGAGAGGCTCATGTAGATGGGAGTCCCTAGTGAATGGAGAAAGGTAGTGCAAAGCTGCATGAGCAAGTAAATGCCAAAATCAACACCAAGGATGACTTATCAAAGAGTTTCAGTAGTAATGTAGGAATGAACCAAAGTTGCACGCTCTCCCCCACCACACTATTTAGTTTTACAGAGACAAGTTAGACGAAAGGATAAATAGGAGAAGACGTGGTGGGGTGAACATAGCAAGAATTGTAATAAAAATACTGTTATATGCAGGCAATGTAATCTTGACAGCTAGAACACTACTCAGCATATAATAACACTTATTGGCATTGGAAAATTTGTTTGTGGAAGTGGAGATGGAGGTGAACACAGGTAAGACTAAGGTGATGATATTTCCACTAAAACAAAAAGCAAGTCAGACCGAAATTAGACTTTGAAAATGGGCATCCCACAATAACACAACACCAGAAAGCTCACTCTTCATTAGATAAAGGGTTTGATCAGAATCATATCTGTTACGTAAGGGGGATAGATCAAGACTTGACCAGGTTGATTGGGACCTTATTGGTTGGCTGGGTTGTCACATGGCCTGAACCTTTTAGGCCCAAAATGAAATAAAATTTCCTTTTAAGGCGTTCCTTATTGCCCAAAGTAAATAATTGGGCGTTGAGTAAAATGAAAATTTACACTGGGACACATACACGAGAAAGAGACTTCAAGGAGGATGAAAAGCAATCTTGCTACTTTAAAACAGATGCAGAGCAGCTGAGGTTTGGGAATGGAGCATGCTACGGTCCCTCTTCCAAGAACTCATAACACTTGTACTTTTATACGGGTTTGAGATATGGGGACCAAGTACATCTAGGAATGTGGGATCAGATGGAGACAGTGCAAAAGCACTTACCAGGCTTCCTTAAAGTAAAGGTAAGCATTATGAGACACTCCTGACAGAAATAGGTTTATACCTTACTGAGCTTGAGGCAATGAGGAAGATGATATTATCATGCATATAACAAGTGGCAGCCGTGAGCAGCAAAAGGGTACCCAACAAGATCAACCTGGATGACTTCAAACAGGAAGAAAATTATATAAGAGCTTACAATACATCACCACCATTTGTGGTATTCCTGGCAATGTATTTTCTTCTGCTTGCTGAAATTTTGACAAACACAAGTAGGAACCTTATGGAATTGCTCTAATCTACACTTAATTACTTCACTTGATTTGAATAATCCAATGAACCACACAAAGCACTTTGCATATGAGCAGTGCAATTAATGTATCACCCACTCAGATTAAATATTCTATAGAACCTTGAAGTGCAAATGCTTTTACAAGTTTACGATTTTATATGCCGGGATCTGATACCACTGCTCTGGGATTTCAAAAATATGGTTTCTTAGCATTCCTCAGTTCATATCTAGTAGGGTTTGGATGCCCAATGTTTTCATGAATTTCAAGTTCAACAAAGTCTGGGCAGTCCATTAATATATGCTGTTCATCGGCTACTTTCCATTTTGCATATCATGCAGATAGTTTCTTCCCTGGAATTTTTGGTTGAACCACCTACCAGATTTAACTTCATGGATGATTGGAGTACATACAGTTGTTGGCAATATTCCATATCATTTTGACAGACTTAAACAGTGGAGAGATATTTTAGTGGGTCTAGGTTGTCATTAATGATCTTGTCAAAGTACTTTAATTTCCTCTTTACTTTGATGAAATTTTCTTCCCATCTTTACTGGATGCTGTCTTTAAGATGTACTACTTTAAGTCCTTTCAGTTCACTGGAGATTCTAATGATGCTATCCATTTGGTCATCCCATCCGAGTAATCTTTGGCCAAGTCCCTTTTCAGGTATTAGTGTCTTTGGTTCGTTGGGTTTTCATAGCTTTTAAAAACATTAAACCAAAACTTTACCATCTCATAAGTTATTTCCCCTTTGTAACAAAACAATCATATTCAGATTCAGAATCCTAAGTCTCATGAATCACCTTAGTCTGCTGAAAACCAGAACCCAAGTGACTGCCAGATGAAGATCCAACACTCCCAGTAAATATTTGATCAGAACCTTCAGATCTATTATCAGTATCATCTGAAACAGAATTCTGATCATCCTGTTCACCAGCACCTTCTTTATATCGTTCTGACTTTCTGCCACAAATATTAATACAAACAAAATTCAGATTTCCTAATTATTAATAATGATTTTTCTCAAATAAATGTCAGTTGGCTCGATCATCCAGATTCCAAAGTTCCAAACACCTTCGCACCTGGATCCTGCTCTTGGATTAAGGCACTGAATTTTGACCTGTATTAAAATAGCAATAACCTCTTGTCAGTTACTACAAACATCATAAGAACATTGATGTGCACTTTCTTTATTTAACTTTGAAAAGGAGCTGTGGATTTCTTTTGGAATCGATCAATAGCAAATATTTCCACATATTGTCATCATTATAAAATCTGCAAGAGTAAATGCTTGGTCTAGATGATTTGTCTTGGTATTTGATAACTAAAATTTCAACTACAACTTTTTAACCAAAAACAAACATTTTATATGATTAAATTACTATTTTCAGATGGTTTGATAGCATTCCTATCCGTAAAAATACAGCATCTTTGTCAATCTCATCTTTGCAATATTCTCCAGATTGTTTCCAATCACCCTCATGAGTCTAAGTAAATTTAGACTACGGACAATACCAGGCAACAGGATGGAAATTCCTAAAAATGGTTAACTTACATTCAAAATAGTTCCTTGATTACATTTTTTCAGTGGCAGAGAAATGGAAACTGGATACTTTGAACTCAAATAGTCAGCCAAGTTTATTATAGCTTCTCCAAGAATGCCTGAGCGGGCAGATCCCTGAGTCATACATGTCAGATCTTCACCATAAGCCCTCCAAACCAAGTTGAAATTCTTGAAGCCTACTCCCACTAAAATTGTATCTTCCATACCAACTTAAAGCAGTTAACATAAGTAGCATGAAATTAAGCAAAAATCTATTGTCAAAAAGAAAACAAACGCTTCGAACAGAAATAAGACAATGGGAAAATAGGCCATATAAAATTCATAGAAAGAAATCCAGAAATCCTACCATTGAAACAACAAACTTGAAAAGTTTTTCCTCGAGCTCTTTTGATGCATCCTCTTGCGAAAAATGCACAGATTCTGATACAGCTTCAGACCATTGGCAGCTCCCACTTCGAACCAGAGCTTTGTTAGTCCTGGCAACTGCTTTTGCAGTTTCCACGGATATTATAGAAACGACAAGCTTATCCCAGCCAACAGGTACCTGTTATTTCAACATTGCAAGCCAAAGAAAACAACTCGATTAAGAACTTCAACAGTATTGACTCTCTCCTCTCTCATAAGTTTATATATCCTGCCCTTACAGAGGATCCATGCAATCTTATAATTTGTGGTAGATAGAAGTAACATACAAAATTTGACTTTATGATTCACACTTTCCCAACACCCTTTCAATCACTCATGCAAAAACCAAGGGACTTGAGCATGTAGTTGCGCTTTTGAAAAATTAAACCCATAGAACCTAAGCCACAAAAGCTCCACACTAACATTATTACTCTAATCCTGAGATCATCAATTCATGACTACATCTTTCCTTTGAAAGATAAAATGTATGTCAACTTTTGAAGGATCCAGAAAATTATTTTGTAGCATGGATTTTCATAGGTATTTGAATGTCTTAGCTACTCAGGTTTATGCTAAGCTCTTCTTGCCTAGCAAAGTTATTGTAGATTTTTATTGTGGGAATCAATCAGAAATGCAAACCCTTCTGGCTTGGATAGGAAAGGACCGCCAGTTGCTAGAGATGCATGACCATAAACATGAGAGAGAAACAAATAATTGGAGAATGTATTGTTTACTAATGGAGTCATTAAAATACATCACTATCAGCTTCATTTATATATGTAATAAGTTACTTAACTAACCTCCTCAATTAACATATATTTAATGTGGGTCATTAAATGTATCATTAATCATAACCCTCTAACATTAGGACTCCTAACAACACTTTAATAATGAGTGTTACCACTCTAACACCCCCCCCACCCCCCAACACAAAATAGTAATTTTTATTTTACCCCTTTTAATACAAAAGGTAAAGGTTGGACTTTTTCTGACAAGATGATTTTAAAACATGTTTACCAATACTTAATAATGACTTTCAAAAATCTTGATTGCTATCATAAACCTGGACAGATTTGGGAACTGTCATAAATTTGGATTTATAGCTCACTGCAAAACTGAAGTCAGGCCTAATGGCCGTAATGTAAATCAATCCCCACTAACTCCCTGTATACTGACTCAATTGCTGATTAAGTCCGTTTTGGCTGAAAGTTTCAGCCCTGTTAGAAATCATGAGGTAGAGGATCTATGGTGAATTCTCCAACAAGCGCTAATTCAATAAGATAAACAAGCTAAAATATAACAGCACCTTAATGATGTACACAGAAGACTTCAAGAAAGGGCACCACACAAGTATAGGTACCCTTAAGCAAAAAATGAATAAACTCACTTGAATAAGATGCTTACAGATGAGGTGACTGGTGAGTATTTATACCAATCACTTAGGGTTAAGGTGCTAACCCCAAGGAAGAGACTAGGCCAACCTTACGCTAAAATAAAATAAAGGGTGTAACAGCCCACAACTACCCACAAGTTGGCCCATAAAGAGCTCAACTACCCACAGTGAGCTGGCACATGGCCACAAGTGAAGATTAGCCAAAATATCTCAATAACCCCCCCTCTAAATTGAGCAAGGGGCCACAGAGACTACATTACATCCATATATTATCATACAAGATCACCATACCACACCCACCACCACTCTAATGCTAAGTTGGGGTCATCAAAAGCCATAGTGCTCACGAAGAAAGCCTTCATGATTGATACTGGATTGACTGTGCTAAAAAGAGTTTTCAATGGTGCAAACCCACGTTGCGTGGGAGCGCCCCCTCCACCCCTGCTCCCGAGGCTCGCTTCTGAAGGAAGCATCCAGGAAGCGCTAGGAAAGTGCGCTTCCTAAACGCTCCCGTATGGGAGCGTTTTCAGGAAGCTCGCTTCCTTGCAAAAAAAAACGCTCCCTCCTTTTTTTTTTCAATTTTTCTTTAAAACAAACCAAAAAATTAAGTGATGGGTAGGGGGGGGACTAACCCTAGGCCTATACTAATGCTATATAAAGGAGGAAAAGCCTACTCTAATAGCAAAAAAACTAGCCTTAGTAATCATCACTAACTTTAAATGGTAATATTAAATTCTTAAAGTAAAAGTTGACATTCTCCTTATCTTTCATTTTCTATCATTTTCTCCTTATCTTTGTAAAAGTTGACATTCTCCTTATCTTTCATTTTCTATACTTTTACATAAATTTTTAACATTACCATTAATTGTTTCAGGATGTTTGAGAGTGGTTCCAACCTCATCGGACTTCAAATACAAAAAGTAGAATTTTTTATCCCATTCAAAATTCAACAGGCTTTACAGTTTTTGGATTTCAGGATTGCAATGTTTCCACTGGATTCTATCATGTATGAGGGTATGGGATTGGCATTCAATCAAACACATCAACCCCTCTATGTACCTTGATGTTGGTGGTGCTAATTGTTCAGATTGATGTTGGTGGCCTCAAAACTAGTTTTTGAACAATCCCTAGTTTATAGCCTATTTATTGATGTACTTTGGTTCAGATATGGATTGCACTCGGTGCTATTTTGGTTGTATGCACTCTTACTTGCTATATACATGAGAAACTTTGCATATTTGTGTATAATGGTTTGAATTCTGATGGATGCACATGGTTTTGTTGGCATATGCATCAAAATATATAAAAATATATATTATATAAAAAACGCTCCCACCCCGGAAGCTTTTGAAAATTTCGCTTCGCTCCCGCTTTCCGCTCCCAACAGCATAGGTGCAAACTCGTATTTGTCAGGTAGAGAAGGGCCTACTGAAATAAGGACCCATTATGAGTGTGACTTGGACTGCTGCTGAAATAAGGACCCATTATGAGGGTGACTCAGACTGCTGAGAAGGTCAAGCAATAAAGTTATCAGTATCAGTAAGAGTGGCAATAGCCCACTTGGGCAAAGAAGGAAACAATGAAGCAGTTGCACTTGGGCAAAGATGGCAACAATGAAGTAGTTGATAGATCATCATCATCAAACACTAGCAACTGAGTAAAATCAGTCATCAATGAACTAAATATCACTAGAAGGAGAGGGATCACTATTGGCAAAGGGCCCATCACTATCTTGCACATTTGGAGAGAGATCATCATTGGAAAGGCTCATCGTGGGACTGCTCATAGAAAGAAGGCTCATTGCTGGACTGTTCATAGAAAGATGTTCATCACTAGGCTACACAACCTCACAAAAGAGGGAAGACTAGAAAAGACCTCCAAAATAGGAGAGGAGCCAACTAAACAAGTAGGCCCACAAGTCCTCAAAAATTGTCCAAAAGAAGAGCTCAAAAAGGTACCCATGGGTGTACCAAGACTCGACGAAGGTGTTGTAAGATCCATTACAATTTGAGTCATCAACAAGTAACTTTGTTGAAGAAGAAGAGGCATGTTCCATGGAGACATGTCAATAATCATCACTAGAAAGAAGTGATGGAAGAGATCCCGGTAGACCATCAAGAACATGCACATTAAAGATAGCCACATGATGCTCAGTCACACAATGAATGATGGGATCATAAAGGCAATACCAAGGCAACAAGGAAGCGCCCTAGGGCCACCCGCTTCACTCCCAATTCACTCTCCGAGCAGAAGCGGACAGGAATCGATCCCAAAATCGCGATTCTTGTTTGCTTCCATTTGGGATCGTTTTGGTAATTCGTGATTCCGGCAAAAGAAATGATCCCTGGAATTTCAAGAATCGTTGAGGGAGCGATGAGGGATCGACGCTCCCTGAGCGATTCCTCATCGCTCCCTCAGCGATCCCGTGCCAAAAAAAAGGCTCCTGAAATAGAGTCCGAGGCGCTTCCGCGGGTTGAATAGACTTGTTTGGCATTTGGTCAAATTTGCTTGCTTCAAATTCCTTTTTGGTGATTGGCTAGGCTTGCTTTGGGCTATATAAACACAATGTGACTTCATTTGGACTCATTCTACTCCTATTTTCATTGATTTCATCTCTTTGCTGGGGCTTTGAGAGGATTTGCTAGTTCTTTGTGAGCAAATTTGTGGGAGCTTGGAAGAAAGATTGAAGGGGTGATTGAAGGAGAGCTTGGAGAGGAGATTGAAGGCTTCCCCAACCACCATTGGAGAGCTAAAGAGGTAAGCTCCAAACCCCACTCTTTGTTTGTTTTTGAAAAAATATTTCACTATGTTAAAAACTTTAAATCTTGCAATGTTCTCTTCTCTTACTCTTTCCAATTTCTTCTTCTCCATCATTCTATTGCAAGCAACAAGTGATTCTCATCTTGAGTCAAGAAGCATGATGGGTATGTGATTTTGGCTTTTGGTTTATATGCCCCCATTGTACTAAAACTTACACTGGTTCATATACCCGAGTGAGAAAGCATTTGTGTGGGCTTATGCCATGTAATCAAGGTAAGGATGTTGGAGTCAAAACCTATGACAAAGTGCCAACTAAAGAGAGAAACAAATACAAGATCGAAGAAGAGGCCGCTCAAAACACTTCCAAGAGATCAAGGGTTGAATCTGAATCCTCTCACTCACATAGAATGTTTGCTAGTGGATCATCATCAGCTCCATTGGGATCCTCATCCCCTAGATTCTCAACTATGCGAAGAACATTATCAGATTTCCTTGACCAAGGTTGTAGAGATGATGTGGATTCAAAAGTTTACAGGTTTCTCTATGCATGTGGTGTGCCATTCAATGTTCTTCGCTCACCTTATTGGCATTAAATGGTACAAGCCATCAATGGTGCCCCTAAAGGATACAGGAGCCCTCGGTATGACAAAGCCAAAACCGTGGGACTTGACAAGGAAAGAGCCAAAATCAATAGTGCTCTTGGAAAGTTTACAAATGATTGGTCCAACTATGGGGTATCCATTGCATCTGATGGGTGGACAAATGTTAAAGGAAAGCCATTGATAAATATTCTTGGTGTGTCTGCTAGCAGTGCGGTCTTCCTTTCAACCCATGACTACTCGAATCGCTACAAGACCGGTATTAATATTGCACAAACTTAAAACCATTCAAGAGATTGGGCCATACAATGTCATTCAAGTCATCACTGATAATGTTGCTAATTGTAAGGCAACAAGAGCAATCATTGAGGATAAGTATCCCAACATATTTTGGTCAGGGTGTTTGGTTCACACATTGAACCTTTTGATGCATGATATTGTTAAGATGAAGGACCCTAATTACCGATGGATTGGTGCCTTGTACAAGAGAGGTAAGAAAACAATAAAATTTATTACCAATCATAGCGTGGCCCACCACATTTTTTGCAATCACTCTAGGTTGGAGCTATTGAAGATTGCAAAGACTAGATTTGCTAGCTACTACCTCACCTTCAGGAGACTTTTGAATGTAAGAGAGGCATTGGCTAGCATGGTCTCAAGTGATTCATGGCAGGAATTGAAAGATAGAGCTGCAAGCGTAGCTGATAGACATGACTTTCAGGAGGTGGAGGACACCATTCTTGATGGTCAGTTTTGGGCACCGGTAAGGTATGTTTTGTAGTTCACCAAGCCTGTTTATAATATGATTCGTTTTGCAGATACAGATCAGCCGGTGGTTGAGGAGGTATATGAGCATATGAATAGCATGCTTGGTCAAATCAAAGACATTGTTGAGCAAAGAGATACAATCTTGTATGACCATATTCATAAACATGTGGTCAAAAGGTGGGATAATCTAAATGTTCCACTCCATGCCATTGCATATCCTTACCCCAAAATATTATTCTCCAAATTGGTTGGCCCAACATGCACCTAGGGGTGGAGTTAGGAAAAAACCACACACAGATCCAGAGGTGCAAAATGGGTATATGTTTGCATTAGACAACTTGGTCCCCAATGAGGAGTGTGCTCAAGTACGGAGTGAATTGGGCCAATACATCAGTGAACATGGAGTCTTCAATACCCTGCATGCAACCAAAGATCGAGATAAGTTAGATATTATCCGTTGTTGGAACATGTATGGCTCCAGTAACACATATTTGCATAAATTGGCAGTGAGGGTGCTTTCACAAGTTGTTAATAGTTCTTCTGCAGAGAGGTGTTGGAGCACCTACAACTTCATCCACAGTGTCAAGAGAAACAGTTTGAATGTAGAACGCGCAGAAAGCTTGGTTTATGTGCACTACAACTTGAGGTTGTTGTCCCATTATTGTTAGGCGGCCAAGAATGATGGAACATATTTGACTTGGGCCAACAATCCAGAGGAGGCTAATGTGGAGGATGGAGCCATAGCATTAGAGCGCTTGGAGGATGAACTATTGGGTGATTATGATGGTGATCCAATTCATACAACAGAGATGCCACCCCCAACCACCAACAAGTTTCCAGATGCAAGAGTTTTTCCTTTAGCTTCACAATGTCCAGCAATCCATGGGGGCCATTCATCTTCTTCTCATGTGCCACGATCACTTCTAATAGCTCCTATTCCACCTAGACCACGAGAAAATAAATTGGAAGTTTCTCATGGCGAGCGAAAAGCTTAGAAGATAGTATCATAGTACTTTGTATTTCATGTTTATTATGGCCTATTTTGTAAACATTGTGGCCTACTTTGAACTTTGACCTTTGAATCTTGAACAATTGAACCTACCTTTGAAGTTTAAACTTTAAATTGTTGATTGCATCTTACAACTCTTTGGTATTGAATATGATATTATGATGCTTTGTTTCATTTCATGGTTGATGTTATCTGTTAGAGTTTGTTGATGGCAAATATTATATGTTGAAATTTGAAGGTTGATGTTGTTGATGATTAATGATTGATCATTTAATGACAATGTTATAAGTAATAGCTCCTAGATGATTGATGTTATATGTGTACTAAATGGTTATATCTGTGTTTTCATGTTTTCTATAGCTAGTTTGGCATAATACATGTTTTTTTTAATGTATATGCATAAAAATATATAAAAATATGTATTATATGAAAAACGCTCCCAAAACGGAAGCTTTTGAAAATTTCGCTTTCCGCTTCGCACTCCCGACAGCGTAGGGCAATACTCCCCTTGAAAAGACTCATTGTAGCCAACCATAGTCTAGTAAGGAGTATAATTGGACAGGTCATATAGTTAACCTTCCATGAGGCAAGTGGACCCATGCATCTAATCAAAATTCCTTAAATATAAAATAGAGGGCTCCTACTCATGAAAGCTCTTATAAGTAGTCAGACCAGAGATAGCACAAGTAGGTGTGTGGTTGATGATAAATGTTGTATAGACAACTGCTTCTCCCCAAAAGAAAACCTTAGTGTTCTAAGAGTGAAGCATACAGTTGGCCATCATTATAGCTCTCTTCTTCTGCTTTGCTACACCACTATGTTGAGTACAAGGAAGAATCTGTGACCAAGAGATTGAACCAAGAGTTCAATCTCCACATATGTGTAGATATGTGTAGATGAACTTTTACAATCTACAACATTGAACTTGTCTAGCAAACCTTCTAGATACTTAGTTTGTGAAACAAAATAAAATTCATCAGACTGCCAAACTTCTACACCTAAACAAATAATGTAAGAGGTCAAATTTTGGCTGAACATAAACCTTTTGAATCACTTCGACCCACGGTTACAAGAATCGTGGGTGCGGTCGGAATCGGCTGAAGAATCCGGTGCAGATTTGGCACTCATCCCAAAAATAGGAATCAGGGAATAGAAACCCTAACCCTATTTTTTTATTAATATATATTTTTTTCATTTTAATTTATAATGAAAATAATAAAATATAAAAGCAAAAAAAAAATCTCAAAATAAAACGATTCATAGAATCATGTAAATTGTAACATCATGGATTATAAAATACCAAATACAAAATACATCAATGCATCATAGATTCATACATCTAACATCAATCATGATTCATCATACTTCTACAAGGATTCATACATTAAAATTTTAACATCATACATCATTCATCAATCATCGATTCATCATAAATGTAACATGTTACATACATCTAAAGACTAACATCAATGTCAATTGTTAAATGATATTGATCATATAATCATACTGAGTATCTGATACATCATGATTTAATTCATGCATCATAAATCAAATAGCATAAATTCAAAATATATATGATATATCAATATGTTTGTGTCAACATGGAAATTATAATCATAAAACCATAAATATTAAAGTGTCAATACTCATGACTATTTAGGCCTGCGAACAGGCTTTATGTGTGCCTTGTTAGCATACACAAGGAGCTTGTCGATGCCAACAAGCATACACAACACATTGTTGTGTATACATGTGCTATGTATGCTTGTTGGCATACACAGGCTCCTTGTGTATGCAAACAGGGCACGCACAAGCCTGTTGGCAAGCCTGAACAGTCACAGGACTAATACACAGTCTTATGTATGCTTGTTGGCATACATAGGAAATGCACAATGCACAACCAAGATGCCCAAATGCCAAATGGGAAAACTAAAAACTAGTAAAAAGTAAAAACAATAAAGTTATAAACAATAAACTATTAAGCATTGAAACAATAAACAAAAGTCAATAAACATTAAACAATAAACTTATTCAAGAGCACATATTTCGAGAACTGACGAAGCAAGAAACCCTAGAGCAAGTTACGTTACCGAAGACATGAGAGCTTAATAACACACGGCACAATATTATTATTAGACTATATGGTACAACAATAATTTGAGGATCCTTTGTCTTATAAAGAGTCTAAGTGACCAAAACACTAACCCTAATATGTAAAACCTAATACATCTAAAAACCTAAGTCACCTAAAACCCTAACTTTTAACCTAAGACACTTAAGTGACTTTATTACATGTGTAACCTTATATCTTAACACCCCTCCATAAGGAGTACATTGCTAAAAGATAACAAATTGAAATCAAATATATATACTTGAATGAAAACAAATAGACTAAAAGTTAAACATCAAAAAACATCTATTGGAAGCTTCTTCTTTGAACACAATTCCTGGACCAGGTTGAGCTCCATCAAGCTGCCTTGTAACCCTCGAAAAGGTGTAGCTCCTTAGTTGAATTCCCGAATTCCCAAATTCCACCTCCCCGAACTCCTGAATCACGAATCTCCCGAAGTCAATTACTGGACATCAATCCACATGCATGTTGCATAACCTCACTAGTAGACTATAATCCACATGCATGTCTCAACCATTGAAGAATCTTTCCCTAGGTTCACAACTATTGAACTCTTTAGGCAACTATCCATATTGAGTCATTAATTGATCCCTTCCTGTCTTCAAAGCATTGGCTTCCTAAAATGAATAGAATTCTAATTTTCTTTAGTAAGGAAAATGCCAGTGGCAGTGGCCGGTGGTTCTTCTTTGATAAACCCGACAACACAAGCTGTGTGAACCATCATCATAGGTCTCAAAATTCCCTCGCCATTAAATAATCCAAAACGATAATCGGGCGCATCAAGAATGGTGTTTTTGTACTTAGGGTGTAAACAAAAAACTCTTCTTTCCCACGACATATCCATGGCTTAAACAGACCTAAAATCTTTATTCTTCTCTTGCTAAAAATAATTACTACTGGGAAAACAAATTCTGAAAAATAATCACAAAAAATTTATAAACAAAAAATTGTTGGTATGTAATCATACGGACTGTATGGATCGTTTTGTTGGCTAAAAAAAGCTATGTACGGAGCAATTTGACGGTGGTAGATGGCAGCGGCTGAGCAAAAAATAAAACGACGATTGTAGGCGGATGCAGTTGTAACCTCGACGACTGATGGCTTAAAAAAAATAGTGGTTGTAAACAACTAAGCAAAAAATAAAATGGCAACTGGCTTAAAACAATGCCTGGAGTCGACGACAAAAACAACATGGTTTAAAACGAATGGTGACTTGGCTAACTTCTTTCCATTAGATGCAACTGGCGGTGTCCTTGGTGGTGCATGGAGGCTTCTGCAGAAAAGCAACAACTAAAAAACGTAAACAACGGCTATGCTTGTCACTTCTTTAAAAATCGACGGCTTCCTAAGTCATCGAACACGTCCTAACAGGGCCAAGTGTCCCGTGGGCACGTGTTGGGCACGGACACGACCCTCCCACGTGGGGGACACGTGTTTTTTCATGTCCCGAAATCGGGACACGAAAAAACACGTGTCCCCCACATGGGAGGGTCGTGTCCTGCCTCTGCACAAACCGTGTCTCGATTCCAAGACACAACCGCACGGAAAAAGTGAAACCGCGGGTCAATAAAACTGGTTTTTTCTTTTTTTTGGCCATTTGCGAATTGAAGGGAGAGTGAGGGAGAGCTAGGGAGGGCTAACAATTGGTTTTTTTGCAAGTGAAGGAGTTTGGAAGCATTTGCAAGGGATTTCAAGTTGATTTCACCATCAAGGAAGAAGGAAAATGTCTCAACCAGCTAGGGCAGCAGCTAAAGGGCAAAGGAAAGGGAGGAATGCCCCATCTAATCCGTCTCGTCCTCTTCCTCCTCCAAGCATATCTTCTTTTGCTCCTATTAGTGCTCCAACTGCTTCTAGTGAAGCTCATGCTCATTTTAACCATGTTTTGGCAAGACAACAAGCACAAGAGAGTAAATACCCTTTGTGGAAATATGTGACAAGGAAAGAAGGCGTTGGAGCAAAGCTTGGTGGGGGAGGCAATGTGTGCTGGACTTGCAATTTCTACAAGCATGCTTTCAAGGGCACATATTACCGGGTTAAGGGCCATTTGTTGGCCCTCCCTTGTGGGATTTCTTCATGCAAAGCGGTGAGTGTTAACCAAAGGAGGGAGATGGAAAGAGAGGACCATGTTGGGTTAGGGAAGGTGGTTGCAGCAAGCAAGACACAACAGAATGAGGATCCTCTTCCATTCTTGAGGAAACCCTCTAGCACTAGCAGTGAGGTTGATGCTTATCCAACAAGAAAGAGGCCAACTTCAAGTGGTCCAATGGATAAGATTTTCCAACAAGAGGCACGAGAAGAGGTGGACCTTTCCATTGCATTCTATTTCTACCTCAACTTCATTTCATCCAATGTTGCACGGTCACCATTGTTCATTGAGATGTGTCGAACTCTAATGGAACGAGCTCCAACTGGTTATGTGCCTCCTAGTTCAGAGAAGCTTAGAACCACATTGTTGGTTAAGGCAAGGAAGGAGGTGGGTAAAATTATTGAGCCAATTAAATCAAAATGGCCCACATGTGGTGTTAGTATTGTTTCGGATGGATGGACGGATGCGGCACGCCATCCACTCATCAATTTCATGGTGTCTTCCCCAAATGGACCGGTGTTCTTGAAAGCGGTGGATGCTCTTGGAAAATACAAGGATGCACAATATATGGGTGAGTTGTTCATCAAAGTCATTGAAGACGTAGGTGTTGATTCTTGTGTACAAATCATCATAGACAATGCACCTGTTTGCAAGGTTGCTGGCATGCTTGTGGAAGCTAAATATCCACAGGTATTTTCATTTTGGACACCTTGCATAATTGCATTGTTAATTTGCTCATTTATTTGAAATTTTGAGTTGTTAGTTGTAGTCTTGTAGAGTCTAGAATCTAGACTCATTTATACTTTCTTTTATTGATCTTACAAGTATTTTGGACACTTGCACTGTCCATTCTTTGAATTTAGCATTGAAATCTATTGCTTCAGATGTGACATGGATTAGCAAACTTATTGAGGATGCACGCCATATCCGTAACTTTGTACAAAACCACACTAATGCCCTCACAATCTACAAAGAGTACACACATCTTTCATTGTTGAAGGTTGCAGATACTCGTTTTGCTTCCTCATTCATCATGCTCAAGAGGTTGAGAGAGGTCAAAACCGCTCTTGGGTCCATGGTGATATCATAGTTTTGGTCTTTTTGGAGAAAGACGGATCAAATTGCTTCACAAAAGGTGAAGGACACGGTGTTAGATGATGGTTGGTGGGATAGGGTAGATCTTAGCATCAAGATCATGGAGCCAATCATTTCTTTGTTGCGGTTTGCAGACACGGACCAGCCCATCCTAGCACATGTTTATGAGGGGTGGGATTCCATGATTGAGTCCATGAGGACCATTGTTATGGAGAATGAGTGTGCCGAGTATGATACATCGACAGAGAACTTATGGTCCACCATACACGACATTCTTATCTCCAGGTGGGATAAGAATTGCACACCTTTGCATTGCTTGGCCCACTCATTGAACCCCAAGTTCTACACTTAAGATTGGCTCATCGGTGGACCGGGGCCCTCATGCAGAGTCTCTCCTTACATGGATGGAGAGATCTCACAGGAGAGGAAGACAACATTTAGACGGCTACTTCAGGATAGAGACCACCTTGAGGCGGTGGAGGAGGGATTTGCAGAGTTTTCCAGTGGCACTGGGAGATTTGGAGGATATGAGGTGCTTAGAGACATGGGAGTTAAGAAACCCTATGTTTGGTGGGCAACTCATGGGGCAACATGCCCTCTTCTACAGAAGACAGCCTTAAGGCTCATCTCTCAAGTTACTTCATCCTCTTGTTGTGAGAGGAATTGGAGCACATATGGGAACTTGTACAGTTTGAAGAAGAGCAGGCTTGAGCAGTCCAGGGCAAAGACGATGGTGTATGTGCACTCCAACCTTCATCTTATTTACAAGAAGAGGGAGGAGTGGACGAAGGGAAAGACAAAGATGTGGGATGTCTTTCCTGATGATATGGGTTTGGACAGCAATACTAAGTTGGCATTAGCCAACATGGATCTTAATGATCCAGTGCTAGAGTCGGTCACTTTTGATGATGGTGATCATATGGAGGGGTCATCCTCCACACCAGCAAATGCAGTTCGTCAGATGAGCACTGGCAGAGAGGAGGAGGAGGAGGAGGAACAGGGAAGTGATGAGTTTGTTGATTCAAGCATGGAGGAGGACTATTGAGTCATTGACAAATGGGATTCTTCCATCTTGATCCACCCCTTTTTTGTATTTACTATTAGTCTATTTGGCATTTGCCAGTGCCCAGTGGCATTTCGACATCTATGTAATACATTTTGATTTTGATGACTTAATGAGAAATATGGTTCCAACATGCATCTATGTGTCACATTTGTGATTTGTGAATGACAAATGTGTTGTGATTTGTGAATGACAAATGTGCAATCATTAATGTGTTTTGATTCTAATTTATATTGAAGATCTGTAAATGTTCTAGTTTCTAAAATTTTTTGGATCTATATGTCTATATTTTTAAATTTTAATATATTTTTTAAAAAAATGTATATGTATATAAAATGTTTCCTTCGTGTCCTAATTCCGGGGGTCACCGTGTCCCATGGGGACACTCGTATTTTCGTGTCCTTCGTGTCTCGTGTCCTCGTGTCAAGTGACTTAGACGGCTTCTATTCCGTGATGGATGCAACAAATGGCAACTCGACGGCAATGGAGGACGACACCCTTTATTCAGTTAAAGAGTGGTAGCGATTAATGGCTTGGAAAGTACAGAAGAGAACTCCATCAACAGGTTAAAACACAGGTAGCTACAATATGGTGGCTCAGTATTGATGGCTCAAGTCTCGATCTTCATAAATTGTGTTAACCGCTAACTCAATCCCTTGAATCGATGGCTAGGCCAAGATGCTCATTTGCTGCTATGATACCATATTTCGAGAACTGAAGAAGCAAGAAACCTTAGAGCGGGTTACGTTACTGAAGACATGAGAGCTAAATAACACAACACAATATTATTATTAGACTGTATGGTACAACAATAAATTGAGGGTCCTTGCTCTTATTAAGAGTCTAATTGACCAAAACCCTAACCCTAATATGCCTAACAACCTAAGACGCCTAAAAACTAACTTAGGTGACTTTATTACATGTGTAGCCTTATATATTAACAAAACTAATAGGGAGGAGGACACTCAAAAAAATGAAATGAAAACCAAATAGCCAAAGCTTACAGCCTTACCTCAACCTATGCACTGGGTCGTCCTTGCTCCAATGTTATTTCTCATTGCTTTCAATCAATGCTCAAGGCTCCTGAAGTCGAGTGTCCTCTCTCTACTGTGCGATTGTGATGGTAATCTCTCCCATAGGTTTGAGTGAAGTGTGGGGTCAATAAGCTCTCCCACAGTCTTTATTGCCTCAATTTTGTATTGTTTTTCTTCTCAAATTTCGTTTTTAAAGGGGGATCCAGTTCCAGTTGAAGGAACCAATTCCTAACTTTTAGGAATCGGTTCCTTCAATTGGAACCAGATTCCTGTTTTCAGACGAAGATTCCTAAAAGTAAAATTGAATCCCTCCAACAAAGAATTGTTTTCGATTTTATGAATCGAATCCAAACCATTTTTTGTGATTTTTCCTAGATTTTGGTACGATTCTGTGATTCCCCAATTCAGACAAGATTCTAGTATGGAATCTTAGCAGGGGGTTGATTTCGGTAACTCTGCTTCGACCTCATTATATATGAATCATGATGATTAAGTCAACTACACATATCCCCAAAATCACCACTTCAAGATCCTTGCTTTTAAAATAGAGATTAAGATTAGAAGAACTTCTTTTAAATCCACTATCTCCACATATTAGTCCATTTTGATGTACCACACTTTAGGAGCTTACTTGATGAAGTCTCTCTATCTGCGATCATAGAGAGACTTCAGCAGTGTACACTAGATGTTCTTTTCATGCAATCTAGAACCCTTGAGGTTGGCACATATTAACTTCTTTCCCTAAATCTCCATTGAGGAAGGCACTTCTACCATTTATTTAGTAAACACTCCAACCAAATTGTGCAACGAAAGCAAGAACCAATCTAATAGTGACCATCTTGGTAGTTGGGGAAAATTTGTCTTCGTAATCTACCCCTTTCTATTATAGTATTATGCAAAGCCCTTTACAATCAACCTTGCTTTATTATTGTCAAGTGTCTCATCTTCCTTATATTTGGCTTTGTATACCCATTTGCAGCCTATCAGTCTTTTAGTAGCGAGCAATTCATCCAACACCCAATCTGATTTTTTATCAATAAATTGTATTCTAATCACATGGCACTCTTCCCATTATGCTCGCCCTTTAGCTTCTCAATAGCGCTAAGGCTCAAACAAATTATGAATGTTATCCATTAAAGCATAACTAACCAATTAAAACTTCTTATCTCCTTTGTTGATTGGCTTTCTACTTGAACCTTTTTTCTCTTGGTTGAGGAAGTTTCTCTAACCAAACATAATCTAATGCCATACCATTTTGGGTGTTTCCTACCTTCCTGGTCCGTCAAATCAACGTTGATTTTTTGCAAATTTGAAGTACTTTCAGTAGTAACGTGACTGAATATCTTGTTGGATTTCACTCATAGAGATTTTCCCTACCTCACACTTATTTAACTCGTTCACAACCTCATACCTAAATTTAACGCATTCATCACAGTTGTTTTTCCTGCCATATTGCAACCACATTTACTAATTTTCAAACCTGATTCATGATCTGACTTATGTTAGAAGAGACCTTCCATCTGGATCTGCACATTTCCTTTTCCTTCAAACTTGTACTCTTCTCCACCACCAAAATCAAAGAATCAGAAGAAGACTTATCTGCTATAAAATCAAGACACCAATCTCTCCAGTTAATAAAATGTCGTGATGCAACTAAATAAATATAGTAGACCAATCAATTTTGTTTCCAATGGCTTCTGTATTTCTCTCTGTTACAAATATCGGTGATATATCGCCGACATCGCGAGATATCGCAATGTTTGCTGCCAGCCGATAATTTCGACAAACATAGTCGCGATGTTTGGGCAATTTTTTGTGGCAAAAAAATCGTGATATTTTCGTGTGTCAAGGAAAAATCGGCAAAAATTAGGAATATCCGGAAAATATCGGCAAAAATCGAGAAATATCAGCTGAGTCAAAAAATTAATATTTTTATATTTTTTAATTTCGTCGATATGTTGTCAATGTTTGCCGACATTTTCCTCGATAAATCCGATATTTTCTTTTTGGACCCTTGGCAATATATTCGCCGACACGATATTTGTAACACTAGTATTTCTAGCCACAAAAACATAGAACTCATCTTCCTCTTTATTTCTCGTTTGATTTCCAGATACAGGCCTTTGGTTGTATATTTCACCCCACAAGTACAACTGCTCCCATCAAAACTTGCTCTTATGGCCCATCTAATGATAATAAAAGCATTTGATAATTTTCCTGGGTTTTTGAGTACCTGAATCAGCATACTTGTTGGCATCTTTATACTTGCAAGGCTTGCCTTTGCCATTGAACTTTTCTACTAGGACCACCTCTAAAGCTTCGTTCCCATTGCTGCTATGGTGCTACTAAACTGTTTTCCCCTTGTTCTTCTGCAAAAGTCTATTGCTCAACTACTCACATGTCCAATCAAGATATTTGAAGGTTATATTCAAAGTTCCAACAAAATTCTCACATGATAGTGATAGGCTTTTCGACATAATTATCACCAAATACAGAATGATTGTTCATAAGAAATAGATCAATCCTAGTGAGAAATCTTTGATGGATGGAATGTAGAGCAATCTTTCGTCTTCATTCAGGCGATTGGGACTTTGGGAATGTAAGTTGCATTGGTTTTCGGGACGGGGGATGGCGGGATAGGGGGACGCATCCCCAGGATGGCTAGAGCGCACCCCCAATTTTTAAGGGGGTGGAAGGTTGGGGATGGCAATTATATATATATAAGTTAGAATTCACCATAAACATTTCTAGTTGCTTGTAAGCACAACAGTCTATACTATACAGTATTATGCACATCCCTTACACTTGCTAGTTCTAAAAAAGCTTGGGCAAATAAGAAAAGGGTGAGCGACATTCCATTATTGACACTTGGACATGAGCAAAATGCAATTTATCTTTAGGAAACTTAAGTGTAACTATTTTCTATCTGCAACAAGATCCATGAAGGGTCTATCAGAAGAATGCTTGTCTCTATAACAACTTTTCTTACTTATATTTCTTGCTTATGATGATTAGGTTAAAAGGCATTCCCTTCTCAACAAGTTTTGTAGATTTTTATAGTTGTGTTCAAAACCACTACAAAACACTTTTAGATATACATGCTTGCATTATGTAAAGAGATTACATTTATATTTTAGATTAAGAAGGATATCGAATAGGAATTTATTCAAATGTTTAGTACCCAATCCAAGTCTTTACTATCCAATTGTTTTCATCATGGTTGAGGTTGGGATGGGGGAAGAGCTGGATTTGAATAACTCTTGGACACCAAAAAGAAAGTTTTTAAGACCAAATTTTGGAAAAAAAACAACAAAGGTTGTGAAAATTGCCGAGCCCTTTGTTTAGGTGTTGCAATTGGTGGATGGAGACAAATTGGCCACGGGTTACATATATGAGGCTATGGATCAGACAAAGGAGCAGATAAGGGCATCTTACAAGGAAAGAGTAGTTAAGCATGGGCCTATCTAGGAGATCATTGATAACAGATGGAACAATCAATTCCATCGCCCTATACATACAGTTGGGTATGTCTTGAACCCAAGGTATCATTACAGAGCTTAGTTGGGAGAATATCAAACTGGGGAGGTCAAAGATAGATTGTAGGAGTGCCTGGAGCACATGGTCCCTAATGAGAGTGAGTAGCTAGAGATACATCAACAAATCAATCCTTTCACTAGGGCCATGGGTATATGTTACCGCGCAAACTAGCACCTATAGTTAAAGCCCAAAAGATTACTACTAGTTCACGGTAACCTAAGAGGTGTTACCCACTGTCACCTCAGTAACTACCTCTATGCACTTTCGGTTGGCTCTTCTCCAACTCGAGGGCATCCCTAGATAGGATTGCTAGGCTATGGCAATGAGGGCACAAGGTGATTTGGAAGAGAAAGCCTCCGTAAAATGGGGTTGTAGTTTTTAGGGTTTTTTTAATAAGTAATGAATATATCCAGCAAATCAGTGCCAATATCCAACTAGGGAAAATGGAGTTAAGGTGAATCGTATGGCAAGTGAGGCCAAGAAGAATGGAGAAGGTAAATACCAAGATTAACTAGGAGAAGGTAAATACCTTAAAACCCTTGCCAAGGATCCCGAAAACATATCAAAACAAGGCCTAAAACACTCACTCAAACCAACAAAGGAGAATGTGCAAGCCAATAGCTTAGTACACCCTCCTTCCAATTATCCTTTGGATCAATACCAAGAGGTTTGTAAAAGACTTGAAATGTTAGTTGTGGAGCCTGATCTTCCTTATTCAAAGGTCGTGTTTCAGTCGTGTCTGGATCCCATCCCATGATGGGGGGGTTTGGGGGGGCTTGCCCCGCAAAAATAGTCGCCATGGGGGGTCCAGAGGGGGGCGACGGAGCCCCCCTGGCAAGGGTTCGGGGGCAGCGCACCCATAGTGAAAACTTCAGAAAAAATGCCTTGTAAAATGTTGTAATTTCGTAGTCATGACTTGGTCAATAATGGGTGATTTACAAGCCCATGGTATTGGGTGTCCCATTGTATTTTCCCATGGTAATCCCTCTTTAAAAGGAAGGCATTGTAATACGGTTGGGTATTGTGGCATTGTAATACGGCTGGGTATTGTAGCATTGTAAAGATCTCTATGATTGTGTGAGAGACTATGAGAGAGTGAAGAGGAAGTTGCAGCGGATGTGTTGCAGGTTGTATCCCTTCATTTGTTGGATGGTATAATAATAAGGACTGGCAATTTCTATGTGGACGTAGCCCATCTTGGGTGAACCACGTTATATTAGTGTCTCTCTTCTAATGTGTTTTATGTGATTTATATTTACATCTTGTTTATTGTTCTCGCTCTGCGATCCTATTTTTTAACATGAAAATCCCAACATTCACCCTTAAGCACAATAATAAAACTAAGAAGACAAAGCTTCAAGTATTGACAACACTTTTCACCACATAGAAAGAGCCTTTAACAAATTGCACAAAAGAAAGATATATCGTTGAAGCTCTAAAAGAGAGAGAATTCTCCAAGTCCAACCATGAAAATGAAATGAGGAAGCACCTCTCTATTTATAGGAGATGCTAAAACTCCCTTTACAATAAAATATTAATATTTTCCTAAGATCTAGCCTAGAGTGGGGCAAAATACAACAAAAGCCCCACTTCAAGCAACTAATGCAATAAAATAAGGTGGTCAATGCCACTTGTACAATGATGAGATACATGGGGCCCCTAACAAAGGGGAATCCTCCCAACAAGCAAGGATCAAGGTTGTTGATGATGCCACATAGACTCCAAAGGCTCCTGCAAGGTTACTTGTCCATTAAACAATGTTCAAAATGCGCTTCGAAGCCCCCAATGTCACCCACATAGAAGCTTCTCAAGACATGTCACCTAACTTCATATGCAAGGCAGCCCATAATTCAACCAAATCACATCAAGCAACGTCCACTTGCCTACAAGGCAACTAAACCATGTCCACATAATAACCTTTATTAATCCACCAATACTATATACTTCAAAGAGAGTCTTCTTCAAGGTTCCCTGCCATAAGATAGGGACTCAGTCTGTGAGAAATAACCATCCCAAAAATGGTTAGAACCACTTTATTTTATCAATAAAATATTCAACTTCTTCCAACCTCAATGACCCCCTTCCAGCTCATGAATAAAAAAACCATGGTTTACTCCCTTTTTTGAGAAATAAAATATTCCTCAACAAACTTATCGAGTGATAAAATAATGGTATCTTCAAAGTAGCTTGACCAAGCCCAGGTGAACTGCCACGATGAAAACAGTCCACGATATATGTCATGGATGGCCCCATCAAACTGCTGGTCAACAAAACGGTTACACGCCACTTACTGAAGGAATCACCACACACGATTCCAAATGTAAATATGGTCTGGCTCCAGATCACAGTGAAACAAATCATGGTTCCTTCAATCGCCAGCTTGCTCAACACGGCTCTGTCCCTTTCATATCATGGGGGTCACAAGTTAGTCTGCAGCTTGGCTGTGGCCTTCCATTGCCATTTCTTCCTGATTTCTTCACAAGTAATAGCAACAGCACTGCCAGAAAGCTAAGGACTCTGTAACCCAACAAAGTCACACTCTACCAGCTTCCAATGTCATCCAAGGCTGAGAAGAATATGCTGAGTGAGGCCGCAATCTTCTGCTATAGTCATCGTTACCTTTTTTTCATGTCAACATCAGATTCCCCTTAGTCGCTGTCAAATTCATTGTGGGTCGGACTTCTTCTACAATGGGTTTGCTGAATGGATTGGTAGTCTCCGTCTCATAATCAAATGTTGCCACAGTTATGCTTGCATGTCTTCATGGGTATGGGGTAATACACCTTCAACCTTCTCGACCTTTTACAGTTTTGTGAAATCTTCTATGCTGTCTGCGCGACAGAATTGATCCATATGGCAGACCCACGAATCCAGTCATCGCCCACAACTTAGTCTTTGGCTATGAAGAAACGACCCCATGATCCTTCAGTCATCGCCCAGCTCTCCATGATGATTCTAAATCGATTCTATTAACTGAGATCCAAATGTAGCATGGAAAGCGAGTGTATCAGGAGTAATGTTTTGTGGCTGTTATCTTCCACAGGTGGAGTGATCTGCTACAATTGTTTCAAGGTTCAGGAGTAATGTTTTGTGGCTGTTATCTTCCACAGGTGGAGTCCGAGTGATCTGCTACAATTGTTTCAAGGTTCTCAAGAGCAGTACTGATGACCAAAGCTGGGCATTTTCCCTCCTACTCCTATCTTTCCACAAGGTGCAAAACTCTTCTATGAACAGCACTGCACAGGACAACAGAAAATCCATTTCTTATTTCCCTATCGATAGTCACTGGTAAGTTCAATATTTCCCCACCACTGACTTCTCCTGTTGCTGACCCATGATATTAGTGTAAGCCTCGAAACTGGAAAAGCGGTTTCTCAATTCTACATTTTCCTTTGACAACATTCAACCTGGAACAAAGCTGTTTAAGTTCTGCAATCTTGATTTCTCTGTTGGAGCTTTGAGTTGGAAGTCACACAGTTTCTCCATATTAAATGAAGGTGTTGCCCATAAGACTAAAACTGCTACCCGATGCCTAACCCCCAGGAGCATGCTACAGGAAATTTGTAATGTGGCTTTGAAAATCCTCCTTCTGTCCTTGATGAGATTTAGCTTTGAAAGAAATAGACATCCGATAGCTGATCATCTAATAATGCTTTGGAACCATACACCCTGTTCTGACTATTTGCCACAGGCCTGAAACTTATTGGCTGAACTGTTCAGATATGGGAGGAAACTTCCATTTGTGCATATGAACCCCTGGTTTCCACAGATGGCAATCTGGGTTTTCAGTCTCTTCAGCAAAAATATCAACTGTTCTCTGTCAAGAATTGATTTTAAGATACAGACAGGTGCCCAGTTTGCTGATATATGCTTGAACGATGTTTTCTCCATAGCATCAACGAACTCAGGACTGATTCCTGACCTTCATCCTTCAGCCATTGCAATGAAACCTGGGTGATCATCACTCTTTTCCATATTGCTGTAGGTGACCTTAATGCTCAATGGCTGTACACAACTCAGGTCAGCCCCAAAAATGCATTAGTGCACACCCATTAAAAATGGGGGGTAACAGGTACCTTTGGCAAATCCCTAGCAAAGATTGCAAGAGATGTGGACCAACCCAGTAAACAATTCTAAAGTTTTATTAAGTTCAGTTGTTTAATCTTTAAATGCTTGAACTTTTAGCCAAATTCACAATCTAATTTCTTGAACTAACTTTGTCTTTGCAAAATATTGGTGGGAGTCATTTGGTAGCCAATGTCTTCAATTAAAAAAGTTTGCAATTCAAGTCCTGAGTCAGATTTGCATTGCATCCAGGTGTGAGCACAATTGGTCTGTCTTTGAGCAGATTCACACAAAGAAGAGAAACGGTTTGGCACAAAAACGGTTAAATGATCTCATCTTCGTGCAATTCAACCTCCAACTAAGGCGCAACTAGTTACTAAACAAAAGACCTGATACAGATCCAATTGTGTTGGATGATACTAATCCAACCTCAGAATGGGTAGAGGAGTCTCACCCGATAGTTTGATCATGATCATGATTTTGATACAGAAGACATGGTGTGATGCAGAAGACATGGTGTGGATCCAGCAGTAGTAGTTGATGCAACCATAGATCCAGACATGCCAGGCACTATCTGATGTAGCCGTGCTTCTACTAGTTCTACTACTACTCTTGTAGATGTCACTGCACAGTCCAATGAGGCTAAAGAATCCGAGGGGTCTAAGCCAGAAGTTGATGCTGAGGATCTCATTTCCACCAATGGTGATGAGCTTGATAACTGATTCATGTTGACCTTGTAAGCATATCATGTTGTTCTTTAGACTCTACAACCATTTAGAGCCTCGTTGTTATGTATTTTGCTCCATATATGTATTGCACGGGCACATGATTTATACATGAGCAGACTATGCACATTTTGTCTCTAATGGTTTGGAATCTTTAAAATAAAAAATTTCTATTAAAATTTTAATATTTTATGTATTTTTTAATAAACCAAGTCATTAAATTCAAACCGGTCTGAGTCATGACTGAGTCCGAGTCCGAGATGACCCTTGGTCAATTCCGAGTGAGTCCGAGTTTTAAAACATTGCGGCGGTGGGACTCCTTGATCTCTGGTGTAGAGCACAGGAGTGTCCAAGGGATGTGCACTCGACAAGCATGCCAAGATTGCTTCCCCAAGCATTGAGCACATATCAAGAGGGATTCTTGATCCTGAACATATAGATGTGTGTGGACCCATGTCAGCATCTTCATTGACAAGTAATATCTATTACGTTTATTTCGTTGATCATTTTTCTAGGGAAAACCTAGATTTATTTTATCAAGAACAAGGATGAGGTTTCTAGTAGGTTCCAAGAGTTCAAAGCTCTTATGAAGAACTAGATAGGTAAGAAAAAGAAGGTATCAAGATATGATATTGATTATGGAAGAGTGTATACTTACAAGGAGTTTGATTTCTTTTGTAGAGAAGCAAGGATCAAAAGGAAGTTGACAGTGCCTTACAAACCACGACAGAATGGGTTATTGAAAGGAAAAACAAATATATTTTTGAAATAGCAAAGGCTTTGGTACATGACCTAGATCTCCTATGTTCCTTTGGGCAGAAGCACGCAGTACAGTCATATATATCCTGAATAAATGTCCTCACAGGGTATCGAAGGGCAGAACACCAACAGGACCTTTCACTAGTGAGAAACCCCAAGGATCACATTTCAGTGTTTTTGGTTGTCTTATATATATTTATATATAAGGAGAAAATTACTAAATTGGAACCCTTTAGGTTGAAGGGTGGTTTTTGTTGTAGACAGTGAGTCCTCCAAGGATCATAGGATAATAGTGAGCCGAGATGTGAAGTTTGATGAGGATGCATGGTCCTCAAAATATGAGGAGCCTCCAACAGAGGTTGAGGGAGAAACACTTGTTGTCCTAAATGTTGATCCAAAGAAATAAAAAAATTCTAAACCAAATCAGCAAGGTCTCCGAGGTGGAACTGATGCTTCAATACATTTGAATTCAGCCATGAAGCCTGGGTGGCTTATCCAGACATTGCAAGATGCATAGGAGCAAGTTAGAGCTCCAAAGACGACATTTTGAGTGATTCATCCTCTTAAAAGGTTTTTGAATTATGTTGCATTAATGTCTTCCATCATTGGTGAAGAACCTTCTAGTTATGAGGTAGTTGGTGAGAAGGTATGGCAGAATGCCATGTGGAGGAGCATAAATCCACCATGAAGAATGATGTTTGGCAGATTGTGTCTAGACTAGTGAGGATGTCAATGATTGATTCCAGGAAGTTGTACAAGCTAAAGCATGAAGCAAATGGCAGCATAAAGAAGTACAAGGCTCGATTCGTAGCAAGAAGATTCTCCCAGAGAGAGGAAGGTGACTATGACGAGACATTTGCTCTAGTTACTAGGTATACTTCCATCAAGTCCATTGTGTATTCAACATCTATTTTTGGTTGGAAGTTATATAAATGGATGTAATATAGTTTTTCTTAGTGACCTAATTGAGGAGGAAGCATACATCAATCATCCATGAGCCTTTGAGGTGCATGGGCGAGAGACCCATGTATGCAAATTGAAAAAGGTCCTTTATTGGCTAAAGTAAGCTACAAGTGTCTAGTTCTCAAGGATTGATGAGTATTTGTTAGGTTTGGGCTTCACTAAAACTATTTTAGACTCCAATCTTTATTATTTATTCGATAGATATAATATGCTTGATTTAGTCTTAGAAGTACTTGATCTTTTACTTGCAAATAGTTATGAGAAGCTCATAGCATGGTGCAAGAGTGGGCCTAACAGTTAAGAACATGTGTTTCCTCCCAGGAGGTCATAGGTTCAAATCCGAAGGGGGGTAGGGTATGTACACTTCTGTAGACTTTAGCAATTATATCACTGCGCAGAGGGGGGTCCCTTGTCCCACAAACAAGAGGATCTCATACAACAAATTGGTGTTTGGCTTGACTGTAGACTTAAAAATAGATTATTATTATTATTATTATTAAGACAAAGTTGGCACATGAATTTGATATGAAGGACATCGGAGTTGTGCACTATTTCTTGGGTCTAGAGGTTTAGAAAAGTCCAGCTAAGATCTTCCTCAGATAGAGTAAGTATGTAGTCGTGATTCTGAAAATATTTTAGATGATGGATTGTAAGCCCATGGCTACTCCTATGATACAAAATCTAAAGTTATCAACAAATCTATATTCAAATTTGGTAGAGCCATTAGGTATAGGTGGTCGATTGGTTCCCTTATGTATCTAGTCTATACCACACCTAATATTTGTTTTGCAGTGAACAGCTTGAGAAAATAGATGGTTGAGCCAAGGCAGATTCACTAGGTTGCTACAAAGCATGTTTTCCAACACTTTAAGTGCACAATGCATCATGATTTGAGGCGTGTAGGAGATGGTGAGTTGAAGTTGCATGGCTTTGTGGGCTCTAACTAGGCTAGAGATGTAAGTGGCAAGAAGCGTACTTCAAAGTTCTGCTTCACTTTGGGTTCAAGTATGGTATCATGCTTCAATAGCAAGCACGCAACAGTGGCACTTTGTTTGGTAGAGGCATAACACATGGTCATTGTCAACCAACTCTTCTAGTTGTGAAGGTATTTGGATTCACAAGTTGATTGCAAAGCTGATCGATCAAATGATGGAGCTCACAACGATATACTATGACGATCAGAGTTATATCAAACTCTATGAAAATCCATTTTTTCATGATCACTCCAGGCACATAGATATTTGATATCATTTCCTCAAGGACAAAGTTCAAAAGGGTGAAGTGTCGTAGAGCATGTCCCTTCACCTTCGCAGGTTGTAGACATTTTGACTAATCCCTTGCTAAAGGGGAAGTTCAAGATGATAAGGAAGATACTTGGATTGGTGGAGAACACTTTCCTCACAAAGAAGGTGTGTTGACTTTTACATGGTTGCTTGGTAATATTCCCCTATAGTTGAGCACAACCAACAATTTGAAGTAGATTCAAATAGTACCTCACACATCAAGCTTGCCTTGGGAATCATGCATCATTGTGAGTCTGTGACAAGGTTTAGGCACACTACTTTAGCCTGTAGATTCAAATAGTACCTCACACATCAAGCTTGCCTTGGGAATCATGCATCATTGTGAGTCTGTGACAAGGTTTAGGCACACTACTTTAGCCTTTGGGAGGCATTGTTATCTTAAAGATTGTGATAAAGGCACATACATGCCACCATTGCAACAGGATTGAGGCGCACCAGTATAGCCTCTAGGAGGCATTGTTGTCTTATAGATTGCAGTAGAGGTGCATACATGCTATAGGCATGCATGCACCAACATTAGACATTGAGTTCACTTCAATTCTATTTATGTTTTTGCATGCATTGTCCATTATTAGATAAGGGCGCATATCTCTAAGTAGCTAGGGCACACTGCATGAGAGAGTTCTTTACTAGGAAGAGGGTGCAAATACCAAGGAGAAGCATGCATTAATATTCCAATTCATCCTCTAATTGGGGTGTTGTGTTCTAGGAACTTCTATACATATTGCTAGGGCACACTAGCTAGGGAGATTAGGGTTTGGGTTTTGATGCTATGACCTAGGGTACATCACTACATACTTCCCCTATCTTCCTCCTATAAGGGAGCCCAGAGGTGCACCACTATGTTAGTTTCCAATTTTAGTTTTGAACTATGGCAATGTAATTTTTATTCTGTTGCCTATTAATTTAGTGGCTATCTGCATTATATGCTGATATGAGTAATTGCACGCTCCATGCTTCATAGCTATGTTGGTGGCACATGTAACTTGGACTTTCTACTGTGTTCTTGGGCTCCTCTCAGCTGTGTTTTTGAAGATGTAATAGTGGTACTTATGTAGTAGGGGGTGTACAAGTGTTGGATATCTACCCAAGATAGCTTCCTTCCTTATCGCAGCTCAGTTTTGGTACATGATTAAAAATGTGGTAGCAACATACAACAGTTACATGACAGGTGCCCTCTTTACCCAAGCTCCTATACAGGTTGGTCATTTAATTTAATTTTTTTAGTTGATTGAAAACCTTAAATATAAGATTTATTCTTTCTCCATTCATTATCAATGATATTTGATAAGGGAGTTAGTTAAGGCCTTTGAGTGAAAGGGAGGATATTAAAGTTTAAACATCTTCTCTCCTTTTACTACAAAAAGATCGTTATCCTAAAAAAAGGAGGGAGGTGAATTTATTTTGGAGGGAATTCTACTTTTAGATCTAATTCTCTTTTAAGGGGTTCTGGTTGTATTTATGCCATTACTTTGTATACGGAATCTGTTTTCTAATCTGCCAATACCATTGAAAAGCCGACTCAGAAAGCTTTCTAATGATTGGTTGCACCACAAAAATATTCTTTCAGATTGAATTTCATTGAGGGGGGAAGCTATTATATCCTAAAGTTATTTTCCATGGTTTTATTGTGGCTGATCTTGATGAGAATGGAGAATTGCTCATTTGGAAACATCAAGAAAAGATCATTTCCTTGCAGGCTTCTAATGATAAACTTTGCGATGAAGTTTCCTCATTGCAGGATATTAATGATGGTTGCTCAACACCAAATTCAAGTTATTTCTTTGCAGGAATCTAACACCCGACTTTGTAGGAAGTCACATCATTGCAGGATATTAATGCCAATCAGCATGAGACTTTTTCCAAACTTCATGTTCAGTTGGAGGACAACGATAAGTGCATCCATACTCTGTGCAATCTCAGTAAGCACCTTGAATAAGAAGTAAGTGATTTGAGAAGTACTAAAGTTGATTTGGAAGATTGCATAAGTAAATTACAAACACTTGTTTCATCTGCTTTTATGAAGTATGATGAACTATGTCAAAGTTCGACATCTCATATAAATTAGATGGAAGAATGCAGCATTGATGCTTGTCAAGTGCTCTGGGATGAATTAATGGAGAAGGAAAAAAAGGATATGCAATGATCTCTTGATGCAACTTCTTCTCAAGCATGTTGGCCGCTCATGTGTTGTCTTCCCATGAGTTTGAGAAGCACACCAAATGCATTGGTTCCAAATTGTTGCAGCATATGTGCTATACAGGTGGTGAACTTAGCAAGCATGGACAGGCCACTATCAATCCAATTGTACCAGAGATAAGATCAATGTGTGCTTTTATTGGCTATGTTGGAACTTCATCTTCGAGTTCTCTTGATCTCACAAGTCACAACCACCTTTGTTTTGCAGGAACCAGATCATGCCCCATATTTTGCTTCATCAAATGACGTATCGTGACTCGTCTATGCCAAAGAATAATACAGCCTCATCTAATTCACAGAAACCTGCTTCTGAATCATCCATTCAACCAGCTACAGATTTGTTCCATCAGCACTTACTTTTATGCCATCAACATCTCAACATGTCTTCACCCTAATCATAGTGATCAAAGGCATTCTTACGCTTCATCCAATTATGAATTATCAAACATCCCGCTGGTATGCTAATTGCTCCTCTTACAATCATTAGTGGAGAGACATCAAAAGCAATTTCTTTGATCAGTGCCTAGCATTAGGGCATGTTATGGTGGGTAGATGATTTATCATGGCAAACTTTGAGCAATTGCTTGAGGATATCCTGTCAACTTGTGTCATAAACTGTATGCATGTGTAGTCCTTGCTCTCATTGATTGACTGATCGCCATGCAGTGTCTACCTATGATTACTTTCATGGCAAGGGTTTCAATTTATTGATTTCTTAAAGTGCTTGTTAAGGCTTTGGCCCTCTTGCCCAAAAATCCACATGGTCAGCTCAATGATCCCTGGATTGAAGCACTCTTGTTGATCTCTAACATGTAATTTTTGCGAGATCACAGTCAGCTTCCGCATTATTCTTTATTTTCTTGGAGCACTTCATTGATCTTTGACATTATAGCATGAAATGCATCTTTGTCAAATCACTCTCAGCTTCAGCATGTTTACACCATCTTTCATGTCATCTATGGAGACTATGTATATTGGCAACATTGTGGGATTTTAATTTCCTGTCTTGATCACTTGTTCCTAAGCTTGTTGAATGGAATCGTTGTCTGCATCACCAGTTCTGAAGAGGTTAGTGTGAAGATTATTGTTTTCAGGAAAAGCTAAAAATCTGAACAAGAACTCTCCATTTGCGCTTGTCTGCAACTCATTATGATGTTCAGGATATTGTCAAATTTTGGTCATCATTTTTTCTTTCCCACCAAAATCACATTAAGGAGGGATTTCAGTAATGTTTACTTGGCCATCAATTGTTTTGTCCCAACATCCCCCCCAAAGTGAAGATTAAGGAGAGATAAGGTTTGGAGTATATTTACTTGGCCAGATACACGAGTTGAGAATGGTTGTAACTAGTCGTATTTTGTTCATGTCACTTCTTGTTCCCTAAGTCAAGCTTTATTTTATTATCTCCTAATCTCGCTTAGATGTAGCATAATAAATTCAAGTTAGTGCCATTGGTACAAGCCATGTTCATCATAAAAGAGGCAAACAAGATCTTGATTCTGAATTGGTGGACCTTGTGAGAGGTTCACTCCCAAGTAGTTAGGAGAATGTTATAATCTTGACAACGTCATTAACTGAGGTTGTTACCTACAAGTCCTATAAATTGGGGTCCTTGTAAACTATTTGTGCACGGCGAAATCATAATTTGAATAGAGCATTTTGAGAGTGGGTATTACCGTATTTCCTCTACAAGTAGAAGTTTTGCCACTATACATCAAGTGTTGATGTTTTATGTGAGCTGCAATATTGAATGACATTTTGTTCCTGTATGGGATTATCGCCTCAACGATACCCAAAACCAATGTTCATTTGAGGAAGCACCTAGAGGGTTTCCCTAAGGACATTTTCCATGGAAAAAAATATACATATCCTATATTAGATCATAACAATTTTATATTGGAATATTTTATATGGCCAACACATATAAAAGCTTCAACACGTAATAGATTTGCATTGATTTTATTATATGGCACTATCCAGTCCTCCTTGACACTTTGAATAATCTTAATAGATGAATTTTTTATCTTATTTACTTCCTCCAAAGTCCAAACCCTAATCAGCCTTGGGAAAGGACAGGCTGGACCCATTCCTTAAAGTTGTCTTGGAATTTCAAAGCCTGAGTATTGAAGAGATTTACAAGCCTCTGACAAGGGCAGAAAATTGCAATACAGCGAAAGGTTTTACATAATCATGGATTAGTTGATTCCAAATATTGAGAGCTTTTGTGAATAGAAAGAAAACATAACTGTCAATGATGCCCTTCTTTTGTTTGCAAAGATTGCTGCGTTTTAAGCAATAATTGTGCCATTTGCAAAACTACATTCAAAAATTGCATGAACATTTCAGAGAATCGATGGTGTACCTTGTAGCCTTCTCACATATCCCTCCGTGCTTTGCAAGTCATTCTTATTTTTAAAATGTAATTTTGTTTCATGCAAAAAGAAAACAAATTTCACTTACTATGAACATTTCAGCAAGACGTATGGTTAATTAGGCCGGCATTCTACATTTCAGTAAGTCCTTTGGTTAATTAGGCTGGCAATCTGCCAAATTTTGCAGGTGTAAATGCTGACCAAAATCTGAAAAGTTAAAAATTCCTTAGCATCTAGAACTGGTACCATGCTCGAAATTAGTTGGATAGGAAGCTGAAGAGTATATAATAATATATTTAAACTAGCTTCAACCAGATCCACTGCAAAGACAGAAATTAAATAAATATCGAGCAGCCTGAAAACAATTTGAATTAGGAGACACATCTAAATATTGGTGTTTCAAAATTTAGATTCCACTTAAACACAGCCCGACTGTGAGGTGCATCAGCAAATGTTACAATGGAATGTAGATGTGTTTTGTCTGGTACAACCACTCAATTATCCACTTCTAATAATCATGATTCACCCAATTCTGGATCATTCCCTGAAATCGAACTGGCAAAAATCGGTGACTGTTCATCTGAACTGTTATCATCTGAAAACTTGTAAGGTTGGGTCGACACCTGTATTTATACCAGCCTAGATCCAAATCCTAGGCTCTATCAAGTGCCGAGAGGGATCAAATCTCCTGAGGTGCAAACCTCTCCTTGAATAGCTCCTTGAGTGCAATACCTGAGCCACCTAATCCTAAGCTCTAAAGTCTCTAGTTTAAGTCTCATATTTACTTTTTACTTTGTATTATTCTTTTTTGTTTATGGCCCACATAATATTTATTACTTTTTACTTTGTATTATTCTTTTTTGTTTACTTTGTATTATTTTGTTACTCGACAAACTCGACAAACACTCTAAAGTGTCATATTTACTTTTTACTTTGTATTAAAAGTAAAAAATAAAGTCTCTAGTTTAAGTCTCATATTTACTATTTACTTTGTATTATTATTTTTTGTTTATGACCGACATAATATTTACCACCTAATCCTAAGCTCCAAAGTCTCTAGTTTAAGTCTCATATTTACTTTTTACTTTGTATTATTCTTTTTTGTTTATGGCCGACATAATATTTATTACTTTTTACTTTGTATTATTCTTTTTTGTTTACTTTGTATTATTTTGTTACTGGACAAACTCGACAAATACTCGACTAACACTCGACTAACAAGATCTCCCTCATACTGGGCTGCAGAGCGCCTCTCGGCGCAATAACACTAAATATTATGCATGTCGCAGTGGGCATTGCCTAGAATTTGGTGGATAAGGCAAGCGCCACCAATGGCTCAGTATTGATTTACAGGCTTATCATTAATACAGCCTCTCACCTCTCTAGCTATAGTCTAATCGTTGATCTGCCTCCACTAGTGCAGATGCATGTGAATGTTCCACATTCAACCTCTCCATGTCTGAAGGTTATTACAGTATAAAATGGGCCCAAAACTTTGCAAATTCAAGAGCAAACTTTGCAGCTTGAATCCCCAGGTTAATGCCTCAGCATGCTCCTCCCCTCTGGTCACAGCACTGCTTGATGGTTCTCAGTGTTAAGAGGATCCTTTGGCTTTGTCGTTAGTTTACTTTTGGGCTGGGGTATGTACATGTATGTGTTCCTTTAAAATGTTTGCATTATGCCAATACGTTAAGACTCATCAACTAAACCAAGAAAAAAGCCTCGCGTTCAGCAATTGACTCGGTTCCTTCTGCATTTCTTCGCATTGATCCATTACAAGCCCCACAGATCTAGCACTGCAGTACATCACGGAAAACCTAAATATTCTCCTAAAACACCGAGTTCAGAAGACAGATAGCCTCTGCACATGAGGGTAAAAAGCTTGAGCGCGCTCGAGGCGAGCTTAAGTGCAAGCATGAGGACTCTAGCTCGTAACATAGTGCAGCCTTAGTTCATCGGAGGCCCTGTGACAGAAATGACAGAAAGTACTTTACATCTGTGAGAATCATCCAATAGAATTGTTACAAGTTATTTAAAATTTGAATTTGGTATTTTGTAAGCTAATTTGAATTTGGTATTTTGTAAGCTGTAAATCGTTGGAGAGGCTCGAGCATATTCATGTGCGCTGAAGGGGACTTTGGCTTCTGTTACGTCATCAAAACTGGACTGCAGAGGCGCCCCTCTTCGCTCCATGTGCGGAGTCTAAGAGCGGAGACTAAGAGGCTTCAACTAAGAGGCTTCAAATCCCTGTCAAAGGTCTCGCTTCTCTTATCCAATAATCTTTTATGATACAATTAGATCTGATGACCTGAACTCCTACCGCTTCCTCGTATAGACAGAATCTTTATTTCAGACAAACAACTATCGTGTTCTTCCACAGTTAAATAACAACGCAAAACAATACAGCATGTGAACTGACGTTTAACAAACAAACCTTCCTTCCCTACAAAATGACAACCTAAATCTCCATAATAACGCACAAGGCAACTCATCCAACGACATTCTTTAAAAAAGTACCCTGCCACAACAGTCCTATGCCCAGAAAAAAAAATACATCAAAACTAGAATCTGCAATTCTATGAATGAACGGAAATCTCGCGACAAGATCCAAGGGGAAAAATAAAACAACGCAGCTGTCTATTCCATAATTCAAACGTTCAACGGCTTACCCGAGTGGCCTGAAACTGCAGAAACTTGAAATCGACCTTCTCGCCGGCTTTCTCAGCCTTCGACCTCTGTAATCTGAACATTTTGCCCACAATATCACCCGCTCTTCGTCAACAGCTAGAAGCTCTTCAAACCCTCTCCAGCCGAACTAAAAAAAGTCCTCCTGAACGCCTTACATTAACGAAATCGTACGGTTAAAGCATTTTCCCACAGCCAGAATCCCGAACCGTAACATCCATGAAAACACCAGATTTTCCTTCATTTAGAAACTAGAGAAGCTATTTCGAGCTTTTTTTTTCCATAGAATTTGGTCGAAGTATTCCTTTCACATAATTTAAACGAAATTGTTCAGGATTCCTTCGACATTTTCCGTCGTCCCGGAGCATATTTAAAGCGGGGTTTGCATTTGCATCGATCTTGCCCGACAGCATGAAAAATGAAGAAATCTGCATTAAATTGGACTCTGCAATTTCCCTGCACAGACTGGCGAAAATCATCGAGCGAAGCCCCCTTCAACCCCGCCGCAGAAAACGGGCTGAAGTGGAGTTCGTAACAGCAATGCTTCCATCGCCGGCCCGGCGATTGTCCCGTCAAAAGTCGCTCGCTCTAATAAGTCATGATTTTCTCGAATCTCATTAATCTTAAAATAAATAAATAAATAAATAATTCATCGTTTCCACTTGTCAGTGTTGTTTCAACTTTGTTTTTCGTATTTTGGCCGTGAAATATTCTATTTCCGAACTATACGTTTGTGTTGTAATGTGCTATTCTATTTTGGCAGTGAACGGACCATTTAGTTTTATGTTTTTTTAATAAGCGGAGATTGGATTTGGAGGGGGCCATTTTCATTGTCAACGCTGCTTTTTATCAATTTGTCATTTGTTAACGTTACATAGTGGAGTGCGGGTGGTGAATGGAATGTTATGTAATAGGTTTTTTTTTTTAAATAAAGAAAAATGTTATGTAATAGTGTTATAAATAATTTTAAATTGATTATAAATAGTTTTAGAGGAAAGATTATTAAAGTTAATATACAATGAATTTTTTTATTAAATTTTTAATAATGTATTTCGTGTTTTTGGTTAGTTTCTCATTGCTTTTTTTGCAAGTTTATAAATCTTAATGTTAAATGTTAAATGCATGTGAGTTATTTTTAATATTGACAAAAGATTTAGTATTAATTTTTAATTAGTAATAATTAAAATTTAATAAGTAATTAGAAAAATTGAAATTGAAAAAGTTTAAGAAGTTAATTTAATTTGTTGTTATTAATGTTATTGGTATTTTATTAATTTTTAATTTTATGTTAATGGGTGTTATGTTCAGTTAAAATGTTATTAATTAATGTCAAGAAGTATTCATTAAATTTTTCTACGAAATTTATATTTGTTTATTAACAAATGTATTTGAGAAAATAAAAATTTATTTATCATTAATGTTACAATTATCTAAAAAGAAGTTGAAGTAGTTAATTAAATTGTTTGGTGTTAAGCATTTCACTATCTATATGTTCACAAGTGTTCAATTCAAATTGGAAAGTGAAACTCAATAATATACACTATAGATTATTAAATATAACATTAAGAAGAAAAAAAACTTATTTAAATATCTACATAAAATTTTATTTAAAAAAATTAAAAATAAACAAAATAATTTAATTCTTTTACTTTATAAATATAATAATAATTAAAATCTAATTTTAAAAATCATAACTTAATAAACAACCAAATAACTTATAAAATCCTTTTTATTTCTATATATTACAAAATTTAAATAATATACATAAAACCATAACCTACTACACAATCTCAATAATACTTTATTACTTCACCTATTACATTATAAAATAATGAAAAATATATTTAATTTTCAATTATTATATCGTATTATATAAATAATATTAATTACATCATATTATATAAATAATATTAATTACACCATATCATATATATAACTTTAATTACACTAAAGTTATCATGTTTAAATATTATATAACACCAAATCCAGAGTGTATTTGATGCTTGACTTTAAGTGATATATGTCCTTTTGCAATCACATTTAAATTGTCGGTATGTGTGAACATTGTCAAAATTTGGTCAATTGGAATGGTGATGTATGTATAAGTATGATATTTGATTAGTGATATTATGAATTTAATTTTTTTAATTAAAAAGATTTACGATAAGTAAAAATTAATGAATTTAAATTTCAATAAATTTATATTTTTAAAATTTTTCAATTAAAATTATATTCTTTTTTATTAAATAACATATTAAGTATTAAATTAATTAATAATATGTCATAATATTTTATATAACATTAATAATAAAATTTACCAACGTAACACGATTGATAATAAGGTTTACCAACATAAAATAATAATTAAAGAAAAAGGAGAGGAGCTTTCCAAAAAAACATATAAATATGATGAACGCAATAAATGTTTAACCACATACATACCCATCACGTGATACACCTTCTCTCCATTGGCTAGCTAAAAGGTAAGATGAAAGGTCAAATGTCATAGCTAACTAAGAGCTGCGGTAATATTGGTGACGGTAATATTGGTGAAGTTTCATTTGGTAAGAGGGAAGATAACGTAGCTAAGGAGGTAGTTTAAAAGGGGTAATGGTTCATTTACACATCAATGCATTAAGGAGGCATTGCCTTACTTTATGCTAAAGGTAAATGGATGTGAATGATGTAATCATGATGAAAACGTGAGTATTTAATTTGAATGGAAGTATTAAATATTATAAAATAAAATTTAAAAATAATGGATTTTTTATCATAATATGTTTGATTTTGGAGTAAGATCTAAAATTATTTATGATTGGTTAAGACTCCGTCTTTTTTGGATGTAAAGAAAAAGATTAACAGTCTAAGGCTCGGAGGCATTTGGCACAAGTGGAAGTTTGCCCCCCTACGGATTACCAACGACCAGTTTTCCTTGAATAATAGTGATGAGTCTAACTCACATTTGCTAACAATAGTTAGTGATGGTCATCCTCGCTACCTTATGATGGGTTTTGTCATCTTTAGAATAATAATAAAATAAGAAAGTATTATAAAAAAGAAAATATATTACTTTAATAAAATATAATAAATAAATAAAACAAAATGATGGATGAACCTTCGAGTATATGTTGAGGATCTTAAAGGTAATTCATATTTCTAATTTACAATCTATATCAAATTTACCTTTAGATTCCTTTACCACTAATAAAACTATGGTAACGGAGATATCTAGTCTTTCGACATGACTACAATCGTTGCCATTTTATGTCCATTTTAAAAGTCTCCAACATATGTTATCTTAGGCTTCTCCTTGGTCTCTATATTCAATTTCATTGATTTGAGGGCTTTTCGGTATATTTGCTACCACTAGTCTCTGTGGTTTCCTTGATAAAGTGTTCCCCTACTATCTCCTTGAAAGTAAGTAAGGTGGTGCAACACATCCAAACATAGAAGGGAATGACCTCCTCTTGCGTTGTGTCTGGTTGAGGGGAAGAAAGTTCAGACTGGTTAATAGTCGGTGTGATGTCGAGGGTTTCCTTAAATGGATTTGAGGGTAGATATCTAGTTGGTTCTAAATATCGCGAACTATGGATTGGGTTGATTGAATTAGAGCGTCATAGGTGCTTCCGTCTACATGGTGCGGTAGAATCCTTAGTTGATTCCTATGATTGGGCGGTGAATCACTCCTTAACAACCAATTTGGTGGCCATTCATTTGATTGCACGCTATTGTTGTAATTACCTCTATTGTGGTGTGCTTTATATCTAAAAATTCAACCACACATAAGATATCCCATAATGGTCAACCACACATAAGATATCCCATAATGGACATGAAAACCTTCAATATTTGATATATCAAAATACCCTCCATTCAAGGCAACACCTTAAAATGCTCCGTTCATAAAAGTATCAACTATTGTTTACTTGCCTCTTTGAGGAGGAAACCTCCCAATGAGATATGCTCAAATACAATTATATTATCATGCATGATCACATAAGGAAGATTCCATCATTATTTAGAGCCACCAAATACTAACTACCTAGTGGGTCTTGTTTAATGAGGCCACATTACATTTATTCAATACTTACCTAATGGGCCTTATTCAATAATAACTAACATTGTGGACCTAGTCCACATTACATTAAATTGTCACCATATTGATCATATTCTTAACTCTAATGGGCCTATGGGCCCTTATTACACTCCTTGGAAGGATCCCATCATTTATGTAAAATGGATGTATTTGTATAATGTTTTGTGTTTCCATGGATTCAATTAGTAATATATGAATTATATAATGGAATGGATGATGGGATGGAAGATTATGTGAATAATGTATGTGGGTTAAACCCTGTTTAGCAATTCATCTCATTTTTGTATATGCATGATAAATTCCATTACAATTACAAATCGTGTTAATTATGCAACTATCTTGCATGTAAAATATGTTACGAGGTTATGGACGGTTGAATTGGAAATCAAAACTAATGAAGAAGAAAATCCAAGGGAGTGCCCCAACAACCAAGGGAGTCGGGTTCAATATGCTACACGTGCAATGGTGGTTCATCTTTGATTCTTTCCACCAAGAGGGCTCAATGTTTTTCTTCTTGGTAGTTTTTCTAAGGATTTGCATTTAGATGTGAGATTGCCACATGTTCATGATTAAAATGGAGTACGCATTGAAAGGCAATGTTTTGTGTCCAAAAGTCGTATCTAGCTTCAATATTATTCTCCAACACAATTTAGTCAAGAGAGCCTTTTACATAAATCAACATAAACATAAATCCAAGCTTAGATATTGGAAACATTGATGCTAGTTTTTGGAACCAAGGTAGTAAATTTACCCAAAACATTATTAATGGTTTGTAGAGACTAGTAACAACACTACTTTAAGGGGATAGGTAATAATCTTACGAGAAGCATTACTAATTTATAGTAGAGTGTAGTAACCCCAATATTTAAAGGGAAAATAAATGATCTAACTCATAAAAGGTGATATTACTTCATTATTATAATCAATTTTTATGCAATGGAATAATAATAAAAATAAAATTTAAAAAAATATCAATTTGATAAAAGTAATTTTGATAATATCTTTAATTCCTAAGGGTTAGCTCAAGCAGTCATGACTCATGAGCCAAAAGTGATATCTCTCCGAAGTTGGGGAAGTCACAGATTCAACTCTCTTATCCCCTCAAGGTTTGACGTTGGGTACTTAGCCACCAATGATTTGCCCCATTTACCATCCATGGATCACGAGGAAGTCTCCGGAAGGTTTTCCATGCGTTTTTCCTTGAAAAAGAAAAATATTTTGATGATAGTTTTATCATCTTTGACTGTTAAATTATATGTATTGTTTTCTATCATTTTTCTACATGACAAATGCATAACTTAAACTCCATGAGAAAGTATTTTACTAATTATGAAATATCATAGTTACAAAATGAATAATGAATAGCACCTTTCGCAATAACCAAATGTTCATTTATTACATCGATAGGTGTTTATATCTTAGAATTTGGGGTGGACTACAATCTGTGCTTTTCCTAGATTAAAGGATGATATGACAAGTGTACTGTCCATATTGATTTTATGGGAGTCGTTCAAAATTCGAAATAAACAATTAAAAAAAAAATATATATAAAAAATTATTGGTAGTTGATGCATGGCTAACTCGTAGCTCATGTATGGATAGCAGGTAGTGACTAACAACTCATTTAACTAAAGAAGGTAGCATGTAGCTAAGGCATAGACAACACATGATTACAATTAAGCATGGAGAACAAGTAACAAATAACTTGTTCATGGCACTTAACTTGTGAGCTATCGGTGTTCACCGGCCTTAGTTTAACAACCTCAAACCCAATGTTATAATCTTTACGACCAAGCATTAGATTCTGATTTTATTTCCAAGTATATATGTGATTAAGCTTCTCCTTTGTGATGCATAACTAATGAGGAAGAAATATTACACTTATAAAAATTGTGTATTTATATTTGACTATTTAGTATTTAGAACTTTTATGAAAGGAAAACAAGTTACAACGTATAGTTAGATTTCATCGAGAGCATCATTTTTTCCTAAACTCTTTTATTCTTATTGTTCTTATTTCTAATTTAAAAATAATTCTATCATCACTCTAAACTAGTGCAAGCTTTTGTTCTTTCTTAACTTTCAGTTTATCTTAAATAATTTAAAATATATTCCCACTGGCTAAAAATGGAGAGTTAGCCATTATTACATAACCCCAATCCATTGTCATCCATAACTTCTTGTTTTACTACCTCATTATCCAAGCAAATGAGAAGAGGCACATAGTTTCTATAACTTCCAAAAATATATTTGTATTTATTGTTCAAAGTACAAGTTCAACTTAGAGTTTAGATTCATTACCGTGTATTATTCATTTATTTCAACAGAAACTACTTAAAATTTTGATTAAATTAAATTTATATATTTATATTATCGTTGACTTTTTAAAACAAATAAACAAATATATTTGAATTTTATAATTATTTATCTTCACATTTTTGTAGTTGGTATAATTTTTTTATATTTGGACATGATATGAGAAGAAATGAGAACTTTTATAGTCTTCGAATAATTTCAAAAAAACTATAATGAACGTATTAGACTTTCAACTACATATAATGGGTATTTGACCTTAATCACATTACACACTTCACAAAGGACCCATCTTATTGGCTAGCTAAAAATGTAAGGTAATAGGTCAAATTCTTAGCTAAATAAGCGGTGAGGTAAGAGAAGAGTGTTGATGGCCATGGTTTATTATATTAAACCAGGCTAGTGAATGGAATTAGGGGTAATTAAAGGTAAGGCACATGGAGTTGGGTTTGGTAGACTTCTCAAACCAGGATCAAACCATGATGAAAACGTGAGTGTATGTTTTTTAACTCAGCTCAAAATTAATTTTTAATATATGTATATATCAATTTTTTTTATTTGTTATTTAAAATATTATAAATAATGTTAAATATAATAATTTAATAAAATATATTAAAATATAATGATGAATGACTTTACAAGGATTTTATGTCTATAAATTTTAACCCTCATCTTTCGAAAATTTTGAGAAAAATATTTGATCATCTTTACAACTTCTAATAGTGTATACTCGTATTATTAGCCTTCAGTAAAAGTTATTTGGGGCTTTTCTTAAATCTTTATATTTGTTGTTTTTAAGATTCTTCTTATATCTTGTTACCATTATTTTTTCACTTTTTTAATAAAGTGCTTCCCCAACTCATTAACATTATAATCATCACCCTCAATTTGCTCGATCTTATAACAATTGAAGCTCTTCTTTAAAAGCTAGGTCTTTGTGATTTAAAATTAAGTTCCAATGCTTAGGGAACACATAAGAGAATGATTTCCTAGCATAACTACTGTAAAATAAAACTTAATAATTTTGAGTGTAACAGTGACATCGTGCATCCTACTATTGTAATTAAAGGTGACATGTAAATATTGTTGTACTATATCCCAATCTTTGGTATGGTACCTATCCTCCTAATGAAAATACCCTGCCCTTAGGGAACGGTCCCAAAGTCTAAATAATCAGCGAGCCCAAAATATTTTGGGTATCCCTCTCCCATACATTTTCGAATACAATTTACCACATGGATCTCAAAGTTTGTTTTGAGTTGGTATAGTTATGAGATATTTCTTTGAGTAACATCACACTCTTGCATCACATTCACTTGGATTTTTATTAGGGCTGAGAAACTATATATGATAGTTGATTTTACCTCCTCTCAACTGACCAAGTTCTCTTTGTGAGTAGTCCACTGTCGTGTTGAAGTAACCTTTGATGCAACATCTCTGCAACTTCTAATATTGTATACTCGTCCTATTAGCCTTTAACAACAAAAGTTATTTTTTGTGTTTTTCTTCCATCCTTATATTTAATTTCTTTGAGGGATTCTTCTTATATCTTACTATCACTGGTCTTTCTCATTTCCTTTATAAAGTGCTTCCTTACTATATCCTTGAAAGTAAGATGGTACACAACTCATTAACAATATCATCACCATCCTCACTTTGATCAATCTTATGACAATATTGAAACTCTTTTTTACTAATTAGGTCCTTGTGGTTAAAATTAAGTTCTAATGTTCGTGAACACAAGGGAATGATTTCATAGCATAACCATTAAAAAAACTTAGTACTTTTGAGTATAACATCGATACTATGCATTCTACTAGTGTAACTATAGGCGCCAGAAAAATATTGTTATACTACATCCCAATCTTTAGTATAGTACCTCTCGTCCTAATGCAATTATAATGCCCTCATGGAATGGTTCCAAAGTCTAAATAATTAGTGAACCCAAAATATTTTGGGGCATCCCTCTATCATACATTTCAAATACAATTCACCACATGGAACTCAAGGTTCTATCTCGAGTTGGTATAGTTATGAGATATTTCTCTAAGTATTGTCACACACCTACATCACATTCACTTGGAGTTCTACTGGGGTGACAAACTATACTTGATAGTTGATTGTACCTCCTCCCATCCGGATAGGTTCTTTTTTACAGTAGCCCACTATCGTGTTGGAGCATCCTTTAATGCAACATAAGAGTTGTAACTAGCTTTGCCTCCTCTACCTTTTGTTCCCATATCCAAATTTGAATGATTAATAATTATTTATTTATTAAAGGTTGCATCGTAGCCTGATGGAGTTATAAACTAGACAACAAACTCTTCTAATTTAAACAATGTTTTGATGAAGATCGCATACCTCATTTTCTCTTGATTTCTCCTAAATTTAACCCAACCACATTATTGGAGTGTTTATCATCAGTTATTGCTTCGCCATGCTTAATAGAGCCACATGAATTGGGTCCCTTTACTTATCTGAAGAATCTGATGCATGCCTCATGACCCTATCAGTGTCTTTGTCACACCTCATTGCCAATGGAAAAATGACACTAGTTAGTGTTATCGGTGTAGTTCCATTCGAGGCCTTGATTTGTTCTGCCTAGTGGTGGTCCATCTACAATTCTTTCCCCCAAAAGGGCTTCTTATTTTTACCATTTGTAGCTTGTGAAAATTTTCCTTTAGACACGAGGCCACCAAATGTTCATGATAACTATAGAGTTTGTTTCAAAAGGCAATGCTTTCACGACCCAAAAGTTATGTCTAGCTTCAATATTTGTTGTCCAACATAATTTAGTTAAGAAAACCTTTGCGTAAATTAACATAAGCATAGACCTTGACATAAGTATTGAACCATTAATGCTTGCTTTTGGAGTTTAGGTACTAAACATTCAAAGCATTATCAATGACTTATAGAGTTTAATGGCATCGAATATTAATCACATGCAGAATTCAGCCATGCAAGTATTCTAGGAAGAAAGTAATAAACTTACCCAAAATACTATCAATTATTTATAGTGTGCAACAACCTCAATAAGTTAATACTTTAATAAAATACTAAACTATCTAACCCATAAAAAGGCCGAACCGTTTGGCCTAATGGTACCTTGTGGCGGTTAAGTCCTCATAGGTCCTGGGGGTCCATTCCGGGGGGGCTTGGGGCGAACCGTTGATTCTTGGACGGAATACCAAGGTCTTGCATAAAAAAAATTGAAAATCTAACCCATAAATTTTTTTTAAGGTGGTTCACCGAGGGGCTACATCTACTGAGAAATATGCCAACACCTGCTATTATGGAGAATCAAGGTATAGCCAGAATTGCATAATCCATTCATTCATTATATAGGAACTCATCAAAAGCATCATATCACTTACAAAAATTCAACTTCCTATATCACTTACCAGAATTAAACTTCCATATACTAAAATTTACATATAATGTCACTTCCAAAAAATTCAACAAGTATATTTTTATATCATAAAAAAACATTATTTTTAATCATTAAAATACGTGTCATTTTCTACCTAGAAATACACACCTAAAGTATTCACTGCTAATAAAATAACATTGCCTATATAATTAGTAATGAATATTCCTTTTTGTAATAATCAATATGTTCCATCTATTTGATAACCTAGGGAATAAGTAATGAATATTCCTTTTTGTAATAATCAATATATTCCATCTATTTGATAACCTAAGGAGCCCGCTAAATTGTTGATCTTATCTACTAGTATATGCATGATTAAGAGTATCCGTTGTGATGCATAACTAATGATAGCGTAATAATTAATATGTTCCATCTATTTGGTAACCCGTGGAGCCCACTGAGTATAATCATGATTAAGCCTTTGGAGCCCACTGAGTATAATCATGATTAAGCCTTTCCGGTGTGATGCATAACTTAAGTAATGATGGTGTAATAATTAATATATTGCATAACTAATGATGGTGTAATAATTAATATATTGCATAACTAATGATGGTGTAATAATCAATATGTTTCATTTGAGGAGCCCGATTTTATAATCTTTAGATATGCATTATTATTATGATTATGTATATTATTATAAGTATATTTATGATTATGTATTTTCGTTGTGATATATAATTAGCAATTATTTTATGTAAATACGATGTGTTATAATGTAATATATATGTAATGTAATGTATTATTTCAAGTCTCGATGGGTAGTTTAGTTGGTCAAAGCCCTTCACTGCTAAGCTATTTGTCCTTTGTCACAAGGTCATGGGTTCGATCCTCTAGGTCTGTCGGGGTCAGGCTCTTCAGCATGGAGTCGACAGGAGGTGGCCCCTTCGGGTGGGCCTGCCTTGATTGTTTGAACGGATTTACAAAAGATAGAATGTAATATATATGATGTGGATTTGAATAAAATGCATGTGTGGAAATAATTTTCAAAATAACAAAGGAGGCATGGTGTTTGCAAAATATAGGAGCAAAGACATCGACAGTTTAAACGTGAAACATCAGGGAATTTTGAGGTTGGAAAGACTTTTATGCATGAAATCTTAGTAGTAGATCCAATAATAAGAAGAAGAAGCATCCTATTAGAAAACAAAGAAAATAAAAATATATTTTGAGTTTGAACTTAACCTTAAAAAATGGCAACTTCAAACACAATAAATACAAATTTTGCAACATGTCTACCTATTTTGTCGAATAATTAAACAAAAAGACTCATCCCCTCATCATTCGTAAGCTTCTACACAAGATCAAGTTATATATATGAAAATGAGACCTAAAACATGAATTCAAATACAATGAAATAACAAAACAAATCATACAAAAACATGTTGACAAATTATGCCCACAACTACCTAACAATAACGAAATTTTGTTTGAAATGTGAAGTGTCAAACCGCCTTGGAATTGAACTTCTAATTGCCTCTTGACCAATGCAACATCTATCGCATCAGAGAATGCACAAGCTTAATCTAATGACTTGTATATAAAAAGTGCCTACATGTGTACAACATATGCGAGGGAAATAAATTTCATGATGTTTGGCTTGTCGTTGTGGGCAAAGCATAGGTCAATCACGATGCATAAATAATCGAAATGGACTTCAAGGTCGTCTTGGAAAATCAATGACCCACACACACCCAAACTATATATTTTTCTTTACCGTCTAGGAATCCCCCCACGCATTTATGATGGGTATATAACCTCCGTCGAGGCCAGCCTTAGTGTTCACTGGAAGAACAATCTACCCACCAAGAGAGGTACTCAAACCAGGTTTTTGCAAAGACGAGGACCACCTTGGACGCCCCACAGCTCAGCCTTGTTTCGTATGGCTCCTAGCCTCAACCTTTGACCCATAGGATTTGAACCTGGTGACCTATGGAGACTTAACCACTACTTTTCACCAACCCACCTACACCCAAACTATCTCATCCAAGAACATAAGCTCTACAGTGGGAAACAAACACTTTACAATCTAATTAATAGAAAAACCTACATGACAATACAAAAAAAGAATACCTAACGAAATTGGTTAAAAACCTTAATAACATGCACATTTCAATTTTATTGATGTTTTCTAATTAAATGTAAATTTCAATTTTATTGAAATTTCATATGAAATTTTTTTAAATGTATTTGTTTTTTATTCTTGTAAACACTCCATTTAATTCGCTAATTATGTGTATCAAAAAACCTACAAAAAGTTGGTTTATTATATATATATATATATATATATATATATTCTCAAATAGCTAATAATCCACCCGAAGATTGAAATGAACAAGAAAAGTTAGTTAAGAAATTGAATTTCCTTAATAGATCAAGGAACTTTAAGAAATCGGAATTAATAGATCAAGGAACTTTAAGAAATCAGAATTAATAGATCAAGGAACTTTAAGAAACTGAAATTCCACAGCGACATGGTTCAATATTTACATATCAACACTCATGACAATACGATGAAAATGCTAAGTGCGACTACAAATTTGAACTACGTAAGAAGAAATCCAAATTCACTTATTTTGCTATCATACTTTCGGCATTAAAATTATTAGAGCTGGAACTATTGGAAGTTTCCATTGTGAAGGTCAAACGTATATAAGACATATTTGAACCCTCAACCTTCACAATGCCATTAAAAATAAGAAGCAAGGCATAAATGAAGTTGACCTATTGGAATGCGTTCATTCGATTCCTCATTCCTTTACATACAACCAAAGAGTTGTTAATTTTTTGTCACCCACTACATTTATAAAGAGGTCGATTACCTCTCAAAAAAGAAAAATGAGAAGGTAGGGTGAAATTTGACACTAATCATGTCCTGGTTCAGGGTCAAACATTCTCATTCACCAATTTGAAAGACTTCATCAAGGATTATACATACAAGAGGTGGAGAAACCTAGGTAAATAGAAGACACAATCATGATGCATCAACGATTGAAATGGTGCGAGGGTCATCTTGGCACATCAACGACTTATGTGTAGAAAATATCTCATCCAAGGACATAGGTTCACAGTGAAAATGCCTTACGATGTAACTAATGATGGTGGTATTTTTTAATAAGATCGATTTAAGGTTTACATAAATGTGATCATTGGGAATATCCTACTAACAAAAGTTGATTGGGAATATCCAACTAAAAAAAGTTGTATATTTATGTTTAAAAGAAAAAGATGGTATAATTGGACTTCACTCCAAATTTTATTTTCATTTAAATTTTATTGTTATTATTATTATTTTCAAAATGAGAATGATGATTCTTTTATAATCTTGTTTTCATTTTCCACAACTTAAATTTTATTTTTACTAGGTAGAGATGAAAATTAATCAACACATATATTGTATGTTATGTATAAGTTATGCAACAAGGAATTTGAGATCAAAGGAACATTTTATTTCTCCTAGTTTATTGAGATTTGTGGTGGATATTATTGCTTATTTAAAGATCTTCAAATTTAGAAATCTTGGATTTATTATGAAGACCAAATGCATGTTATCACTTTCATTTGACAACTTACTTCATTTTAGAATAACCCCAAATCCAATGCCATCGAGAATCGTCCAAAGTACAAGGTTTCCATAGAGTACAAATTCATTGTGGTGATATCACTCACTTCTTTTCAAACTCAAATGTTAAAAAAATCATTCTTCTTATGTTCTTTACCTGCTTTTGGTCTAGCTCAATTTTATATCTTTACATCTCTTCTTTTTTTTTACTTTCACCAACTCCTCAAACTAAATATTTTTATATATTTACTTTTATTTTCTTCACATTACTTTAAACATTTTCTTTCTCTTTTAATAAATTTCAAATTTTATTTTTTTAATCTCCTAACCAATTCTAAATCATATATTTACTTTTATTGTCTTCACATTACTTTAAACATTTTCTTTCTCTTTTAATAAATTTCAATTTTTTATTTTTTTAATCTCCTAACCAATTATAAATCATTTAATAATATATGTTTGATGTTATTTAAACCATTTAATAATATATCCTGAACGTTATTTAAATCATTTCATAATATATTCTTGATGTTATTTAACTTACACTCAACGTATTTAAAATCCAATGATGCACATGACATGTCATATGACACATGATATGATGGCTTGGATATACAATTACCAAATATACATCATAATTGATATACATATAAAAACGATCATAGCTTAAAACTTAAGCTTATATCACACCATTTTTTATTTATTAAAAATAAATAAATAAACAATTTCCATGGTAAATGGTCCATTTTTTATGAAAAAGATTGAATGAGAGCACTTTGACTTTTAAAGGCAAGGAGACTTTGTTTCCCTAAAGAAAAGTAAGAGTTTGTATTGCATCTTTTGAAGTAGTCTCCTCCTCGACAAGAAGTTAAGCCTTTTGTAGTTTCATTGTCAATGGTGGTTTATACTTTTGGAGTTGATTTACATTCACAACATCTAAAATGAGTTAGAAAATTTAAATAAAAAATATTAGTATAATGATTACAATTAATGGATTTTAGATTAGGAAGAAAATCCAGAAATAAATTTGTGTAATGTATTAAGTATTATTTGTTTAAATGTAATTGATTTTAAAATATTATGGAAAACAATATACAATGGTTTTAAAAAATAAGGCTTTATCTTTATTTGGAATGATGTAGTCGAGGGTTATTTGCATTGACAATAAGTCAAACCTTTTGCATCCACAACATCACATACGCTAAGAGGAACTTGAAGATTCAAATAAAAAATATTAGATCTAATATTAATTTAAGCAATTTGATAAAGATCATATTGGATAGACTTTAACTTGTGAGGTAAATCAAGAAACAAACTCTATGTAGATGGTGTTTGAAGTGTCATTGATGTGAAAGGATTATGGAAAACAACACATAATGGCTTTCAAAGGTAAGACTCTATCTCCAACTAGAATCGTGAGGCCAAGGGTTATTTGTTTAGATAAAATATCAATAGGAAAGTGTGATTAAAACTTCAAACCATCAAAGAAGGTCAAATGTTATTCCTTAGCATAGTAGCATAATTTAGTGGAATTAGGCCCTTTTATATATAAATTTAGCCAAATTCCTCAAATTCAATTTTTACCATAGAAAAACCATATACAACAAAAACAACAATATTTAGATTTAAAACTTAAATTTAATAATTATACAATTTAAACGCACTTGGGTTTATATCATAGAAACCTTAAACTACTCTACAAATAAGGCACATAATGAAGTCTCTCCCCGTAGGAACCACTTTCAAGCATGTTCTCCAAGAAATTGTATATTTCATTAATATGCTTTTTCGTATTCACTAAAAATATTAATAATATTTTTTTCTGACATATATTTTTTCAATTCATATCAAATCCAACCCGAAACCAAATTCAAATATTTCAAATATGCTCAATAGATTTAGATCCCTTGGCCCAAGGGTCAATTTTGCATGGAGATACATGCTTAGGATTAGGATCGAAGTCACCCACTCTAACCATATGAGGTTGTGATTAAGCCAAAGCCCACATTAAGTTTGCATGCCCCAATGAGAATGAGACACATGAAGTAATCCATTTTCCCATTAGAATGTTGATATGCATGGAGGAGTTGTAGAGAAAGTTTGCACCATTGATCCTCTTATAATCAAAGATATGGCACTCCCGAGTTGACGTGAGCAGTTTCAAAGCTTGGGATACACACATTGTCTAATCATGTAGAGATTTGAGAGCTCTAGATCTAGCATGATTTGCAAAGGGGGGCCTCCTCGAGCTCTCCAAAATAACCCCTAGTTAATTATGGATCGACATGTGGCTACAGGAAAAGGGCCTAAAGATCGTGCAAATACAAAGAGTTAGAAGACCATGCAATCATGGAAATACCCAATTAAGAAGGGAACATTGTACGTGACACTCAAATCATCCCATTTCCAATGATTTACCCAAAATCCAATGAACCAAAAATCCTTGAAATCATAGTGATTCAATTCGTTGTTCAATCACAATTTCATCGATCTAGGTCAATTCAAAGACAACATAATTACATCCTTCAATTGCATTTTACAAGTGTTGGATGGTAAATTTTAGAGGTTGAGGTTTTTATGGCTAGATACAGAGCAATTTTCTACTAAAAAGGAAATTGGGAAGAAGCACAATTTGAGTGTCCCTTATCCCGCACCATCGAGAAGAATCGCAAGGACAACATAGAGGCATGATATCCTTAGATTGTAGTTCACAATTGTTGGGATGGTAGATTTTAGAGGCTGGGATTTTTATAGCTAGATATAGGGCATTTTTTTTGCTAGAAAAAACATCAGGAAGAAGAGCATCTTGAGTGTCCCTTATCCCATGCCATCAAGAAGAGTCACAAGGACACCATAAAAGCATGACTAGCATTGTTTCATGAGCTTAGGAAGAGAACCAAAGGCAACCTAGATAATTATGAATGAAACGTAATTGAGTCTTGCTTAGTGATTGGCTTTCCAAAAAGGACTTGAATAAATAAGAAAATGAACAAATCAATAGAGGGTTTCTTCCAAAGTTTGCAAATGTCACTCAAGGGAAAAGAAAAACACATAAAATTGTAAAAAGTCCCAAGTAGAAGAAGTATTAGAGGCAAGGAAAATTGTACTGTTTGAGTCATTTACATAATGATGATGATTGTTAAAAGATTAAAAAAAACATTTTTGTGGCCTAAATGCATAAAGAGCATAGTAAGCTAGTTCCACTTTAGTTTTTTCATTTAAGTTTCTGCATAATAAGTCTCTCTTACATAGTAGTAAGTAGTAAGTGGTAAGAAACCAGAAAAACATATTTATAATTTAAATGAATAGAATTTTATAAAAAAATTATTTTTATTTAGTCTTTATCATTTATATAACTACAATTTTATATTTATAATAATAATAAATAATAAAATCTTATAAATAAGTAAACCATTTTCATCTGAGTTTTTCTATATGTATGGCTACTATTTTAACCTAAACCCACTGAACCCTCACAATATATATTGAAAATGTAGCTTATAATATATCGGTAGAAGCCATCAAGAACATTTTTTAATTTAAATGTGTAGGATATTGGCTATTTCCATCTATATGCCTACTGAATGTCTTTATAATCTAAACTCAGAGTGGTAGAAGTTTATATGCATTTAGCAAGAGTTTATGGTAGATTTCATTGAATAATGGTGATGAATCAATTAGTATTTGTTAATAGTAGTCAATAATGACTGTCTTCACTAAGAGTTTGATTTACTTGAATAATGATGAATCAATTAACATTTGGGAATAACAGCCAATAATGACTATCCTCTCACTACCAAACTACCAATTTGATGACTAAATTATGATAGATTTTGTCTTCTGATAAAAATTTACAGCTATAAACAAACAAACAAATATCAAGCAGAGAAATTCGATCCAAACACAAACACTCTTACAGTATACAGTACTCAACCGCTCCAATGAACCCATCCTATGTTTTGTCATTGTTATGTTGTATTGAGTTAGTGTGACCATAAGCCCGGGATTACAAATCAGTGACCATACTCTGTCACCTGTGAAAAGAATTTATGTTTGTCATACAATGCTTTATACTTAGCAGTGCTAGCAAGGGGTGTTTGATTGTTCATCCTCTGTTTTCGGGTTTAATATCAGCGACTGCATTACTCTGTTTTATTTGTCATCTATGTTCTATCTCTTTCTGTTCCTGTAGGCTGTAACAGCAGCTGTTCCTGTAGGCTGTAACAGCAGCCGAAATCCTAGCAGTTGGCTGCTGTTCCACCAGGCGGGACGGATCATATGCTATAATTAGATCTAAAGATCTGAATTCCTATTGCTTTCGGCTCAAATTTATGTTTAAACAATAAACCTTCCTTTTTCGCAAAATAATAACCTAAATCTCCATAATAACGCACACGGCTACACGTCCTACGACATTTTTTTAAAAATCACCCAAGCACAACCAGTCCTAAGCCCAGGAAAAACGAAAAAAAAAACTAAAATCTGCAATTCTATGCATTTAATGGAAAGCTCAGCTAAAGATCCAAAGGAAACATAAAATAACGCAACTGTAGCATGAAATTCGATTGTTCAATGGCTTACCCGAGTCGCCTGAAACTGCAAAAACCTGAAATCGACCTTCTCGCCTGATCTCTCGGCCCTCGGCCTCTGTGATTTGAACATTTTGCCCACAATATCACGCGCTCCTCGTCAACAGCTCGAAACTCTTGAAATCCCTCCAGCCGAGCTCAAAGAACTCCACCCGAACATCCTACATGACACAAATCCTGTCGTGAAAGCATTTCTGGAACTTTCACGAAAAAACCAGATTTTCCTTCATTTGAAATCTGGAGAAGTTCTTTGGAGAAGCTCCTTTATTTTTCGCAGAATTAGGCCAAAGTATTCCTGTCCCATAATTTAAGTCGAAATTGTTCAGGATTCCTTCGACTTTGTTCGTCGTCCCATAATTTAAGTCGAAATTGTTCAGGATTCCTTCGACTTTGTTCGTCGTCCCAGGGCATCTTTAAAGCGGGGTCTGCATCTAGATTGATCTGGCGCGACAACCATGAAAAGTGACTAAGAATGGAGACTTTTGCATTGAATTAAACACCTGTTATTCCTATGCACAAACGAAGTTCCTTTCCACCGTCTACCTCGCCGCATAAAACGGCCGGAAGTCCAGTTTGTGACAACGTTGCATCCACCGCCGGCCCGGCGAGCGTCCCGTGAAAAGCTACTCCTTACAGAAATAAATATTAGTCGGTTTTTGTCTTTTTCTGGTATTTTGACCGCAAAATTTTCCTTGTTCAGTTTCCAATGTGTTCAAAGAAAGAAAATAAATCAAGCGACCTGAGCACATGACTTTCTTGACTTTCTTTCGATAGGTGTACTTGGATTGGTGACAAATGTTATTTATCAGCGGTGGCTTTTAATCTAACATTGTAACCTCTCTTTTGTTGGGATGTCTCGTGGGTTTCTGGTGATGGTTGTTGATGGGATGGAAAAAAAAATTTGGTTTTACTTTGGATTTATTTATGACTTCCTTGGTAAGACTCAAATTGTCAAAAATTTAATTAGAATTCTAGATTGATAGGAACTTTAGTTTTATCTATGGTTGATTGTTGAGTTCTAATAAGTGAAGAAAAATTGATTACAAGAATAAACAAAAATTTAATTAGAATTCTAGATCAATAGGAACTTTAGTTTTCTCTATTGTTAATTGTTGAGTTCCAATAAATGAAGAGAAATTTATTACAAGAATAAACAACTTCATTTAGACATAACTTGTTATAAAACAAAGAAGTTAAATGTCATGGATACGGAAGAGGTGAGAGTGGTGATAGAGTTAATGTGGCAAAAGGGATTATAGTGTAGCTAAAGAGGTAGTTTAATGGGGAAATGGTCCATTAGAGTAAGTTAGAAAGTGGATAAAGACTACAAGTGAGTGAGAAGTTTTTATGGTCATCTCTTTGTCCAACACCTTTTCAATGTCCTTTCATTAATTGCATATGTGTTAATGGATGCCTATTACCTTTTCCGACAATCTTCCACTTTAGTATCACACCTTCTTTACTTTAGTAATGACTCATCTCTACACCATGCATATCATTTTTATGGCTCCATACAACTCCACAAAAAACTTAACTCAATGATGAAGGACATAATACTATCATGATAGTGACATACACCCTTCCTCTACATGTGGCCAAAAAGCTCTCTTTAAATGTGTATGACCAATTTAAACCAAGATAGACAGTAACACATAGATGACCAATCCATTTTAAAGTTTAAAATTAATGCTATATAAAAACACACATTTTCTCTATTCCATTCCTTTATCTAGTTTCTCTATTCCATTCCTTCATCTCATTGTGTTCATTTCTCTATTCCATATGTTTCCATTCCTTTGCATTCCATAACAAGGTGTTTACTTTTAAACCTTGTTTACATAACAAGGTGTTTACTTTTTAAACCTTGTAGTTGTTTTTTTTGGAATTCTTAAGAGAATGAGCACATAACTTTGGTTTACATAACAAGGTGTCAACTCTAAACATTATAATTAGATTTTAGGATTCCTAAGAGCACGCAACTTTGCTTTACACAATAAGGTGTAAACCATAAACCTTATAGTGGTTTTTGGGACTCTTAAAAGCACATAGCTTTGCTTTATATAACAAGGTGTCAACTCTAAACCTTGTAATTGGTTTTTGGGATTCCTTAGCTTTTGGAAATGGACATTGAAAATAATTGTGAATAATCTTCGTTAAGTTTGAACTATGTCCATGTCTGGTAACTCTCTTTACCAAAACCTACTTAATAATCTTATAATCACTCCACTTGCCATTTTTCTCTATACTAGTGTCAGTATAGCTCATATGGACATCAAATTCGATGTGCTCTTGGGTTGTTTCACATGGATTAGAGGAACAAACACACCAAAATGAAGGCAAGTGAAGGGAAAATATATGTTTCCACATGGCATGAATATCAAATTCCAATGCAAGACATGTGAATTTAGGGAGTTGTGCTAATACATGTGAAGCATAGTTTCCGGATGAAACAATTTAAATTAGAAAAATATTAAAATTATATATATTTTATTAACATGAAATTTTTTTGTAAATAATATTTATTTATTTTTTAAAAATGTATGTGAAAGTAATTTTTAAAATTAAAAAAAAAAAAATTAATTTTCATTATTTTGAATATTTTTATTATAAAATTAAAAACATTTTAATTATATAATTATTAAATTATTAAATTTAAATATTAAAAAATAAATTTTATTTTTTATTACTATATATGGTTTTGGTTTTTTTCCCAAAATCGGAATTCAAACAAAGCGGATTTTGTGTAATTTCCATATATAAGAGCTTCTTAACTCAATTCTACTATGATGGTGCAAAGGTATGGAGGATGTACCCATGACCATGGTAAACATATAAGTCCTACCTAGCTAAATTCTTTAAATTGTGTTGAACGAAGCAACAAATAATAACAAAGATTATTAAGAGTGGGAGGGGGAGGAACTCGAAATGGGAAGATTGTAAAAAAATTCTAATCGTTATGAGTAATACACGAATTTATAAATGCAAGGTTGGAAAAATGTTCGATGTCGTTATTAAGTGATACATGAATTTAATAAATCTAAGGTTGGAAAAATGTTGGATGGTTAAAAGAATCTTAAATAAAAAAATCAAATGAGAAGGAAATGGTAAAAAGGTAAAAAATCAAATAATCATAATAATTAAAAATTAAAAAATATAATAAGAAAATAAATTAAATTAAAATTGATTAATTATATATATGAAAAAAAAGTTTATATTTATTATTTTATAAGAGAAATCAAAATATGTATGGTTGAGTCTTATTATGTCTTTTTTAAGAACATGTCTTTTTTTAAGAACATGTGTTATTTCTAAGAGGAGGGCTATATATATTAACTCGTCATTTGCATGTACTCTTGGGTGATTACTAAGTTTTCGCGCTTAAAAAATATTAAATTTTCTATTTCTTTATATATAATTAATTTTAATTTAAATATAACAAAATTCACATTTTACTTTTTATCTTTTTTCTAAACTTATTTAAAAATTAATTTTTACCCTTCATCTTTCTTTTTAAAATTATTTTAAAAGATTATTTATAGTAAAATATTTTACTCTTCATCCTTTTTATAGAGTGTAAAGTTATTTAAAAGATAAATGATTTCTAAAGATTATTTATAGTAAATATAATTTTCACTTTGCATCCTTCTTTATAAAGTGTAAAGTTATTTAAAATATGATGATTTTTTTTATGAATAAACATGCCATTGATATAGACTTTCCAAACCACAATGAAAACGTGGGTGCTTAATCAAAGTAGAATGATATGTGATATTCAATCAACATCTATATATTTAATTATGTCTAGATGCGTTTATAAAGGAAAAGTGTTTAACTTGAAGATGATACATGGCACTTTAATAGAATAATAAAAGATTAAGTAAACATTTTTTTATAATGTAGATCTTAACACTTCAAAACCATATATATATATTCCAATTAATTAAAACTAAAATAATTAATTAGAATATTTGTTATTTGATAAATCTTTAGTCAAGATTGAATGTTATTCATGATCATACGGACTGGTACATGCAATCGTGTATTATTAAAATTTATTTCCCAAAACGGGAAACTTTTTTTGGTTGATTGCCGAACCTGAGTCGAGGGAGGAGCAACAACGTTGGATCCCAGTCGCTGAGCTGATCAGCAGAGCGTGCTGCTGCTGGTTGAAGGCAGATCGTGTTGCTGATGTTGGTTGGATCCCTCTAGGGTTCGCTCCCTATGCCTCCGATGGCTTCGGGAGAAGAAAGACCCCCTCTGATCTAGAAAAATTCCTGAAGCTATTAGCTGCACAAGGAAAGAAGCCCCTCTCCTCCTCCCAAGAGAAGTTTGTGAAGAAACTCCACGAGATACCGACGTTAGCGCTTCTTGTTGATCTTCCCTGTAAAACTGCCCTCAATCTGTCGGAGCGTGGATTAATCGGATAGTTCACGAGTCTATGGCCTTCGCCGAAGTCCACTGAAATCTGGGTGCAAAAAAACTGGTGACCCTTAATCACGGAAGATGTCAAATCTTTCTTCCTGGGCAAAGGTTACTTCGCATTCGTTTTCGAGAGCAAACAGGATTGCAGACTCATCTTCAGAAACGGACCATACTTTATGGGGCCTCAAGGTCTCTATATGAACAAATGGACTCCGAACTTTGATCCTTCCCTCGACATCCCCTCAGCTGTCCCTGTCTGGGTGAGACTCCCGCATCTACCCCTTCACTGTTGGAATCCTGAATCTCTTGAAGCAATCAGAAATGCCCTAGGCAAATACATCGATAAAGCCGAGCGAAAAGATTAATATTCATGCGCAAGAATTTGTGTCAAAGTAGATCTGGAACATGGCCTCCCGGAAGCAATAAATCTCACTATGGCAGACTGGTCCCATATTCAAGAACTTGATTATGAACAAATCCCCTTCAAATGCAGATTCTGCCATGAATATGGCCACTTCGCAAGGGAAAACTCGTGCATCCTGAATTAGAAGGGAAAACTGATCAATGGACGGTCGTCCAAAAAAAATCAAATCGGGAACAAAATCCCATGCAAAAAAGCTAAATACTAAGAAAGCAGACTATCAACTTAAAGATCCGACAGCCTCAAACAGCAAGAACAACTTCAAAGCCTTAGAAATCGTTGAGACCCAAGACTCCTCCGAAGCCGAAGAAGAAGGAGAAATACAAGAATAACAAGCCTCTCCTGCTACACCCATTGCCGGTGAGGATTCGTTAAATCCCTTTCCATCGAATGCCCCTAGTCCTACCAAATCTATATTGAGCAAAGAGACCCTCTCCTATGCTAAAATCACTAAAGCAAGAACCCCCATCTCCCCCTCCTCCTTGGAAGATCTCTTTGACAAATCCTCTAAAAAGTTTGGACGAAAATCAATCAAAGATTTGAGGGGAGAAGAAGCTAAGCGTGAGAAAGTTCAGGGTTCCCAAGCCACAATAGATATTGTCTTAAGCAGAAACACTAGAGCAAGATTAGCAGGAAAGAAAAATGGTGATCCGGCAGGAGGAACTCCTTCCACCTACAATCCTAAATGATGAAGCTAGTCTCTTGGAACTGCATAGATTTAGGTAATCCAAGCAAGATCGAAGCTGTAAAAGATCTTCAAAGAATCGACATGCCAGATCTCCTTCTACTCCAAGAGACCAAACTCAAAGACAGTGCAGTCCTAGCCATTGGAAATGAAAAATGGAAGAAAGACATTAGTTATGCAGTCAGTGCTAGAGGAGCTTCAGGCGGGCTGGAAACATTATGGTCTTATGAAAAGTTCAATCTTCACAACTCCTTTGCTACGTAACACTGGATTTTCACCGAACTTACTCATATACAGAGCAACAAGCATATTTCCCTCTTTAACATGTACATACCCAATCTTTATTCTGAGAAACAAGACTGTTGGAATCTACTTGAAGGCTTTCTGGACGCCTGCGAACCCCAAAATATCATCCTAGATGGTGATATGAATATCACCCTCTCCAATTCAGAAAAAAAGGGCGGTACCAGTGCTAATGACTTCTTCAAATCTCAGGTTGAATCCCTTCTCCAGAATCAGGATCTCATCGATATCAAACCCCAAAAAGGTAAATACACTTGGTCCAACAAGCGTATTGGCAAAGCAAACATCATGGCCAGATTGGACAGATTCCTTGTCCATAACAACCTGTTGTCTAAGTCTCAAATCATCACCTCCAACATTCTGCCTAATCTAGCGTCTGACCATAAACCCATACAACTCCTCTTCCAAGATATCGAAGATCTCAGCCCCATTCCCTTCAAATTCAGTCCCCAATGGATTGATCAGGCCAACTTTTGGAGCACACTGGAAAAGGCGTGGAAGATACCCATCTCCAGTTCCCCCTGTTTTGTATGGGAAAAAAAGCTCAAAAATACCAAATTTGCGCTAAAAAACTGGGCTAAATCCAATTCTCCAACTCCTGCGAATTCCAGAATTTTGGCAGTGGACACACTTGAAGACGTTTAATTCATAATGGAAGAACAACCCGTTGAAGTAACCACGCTGCAAGAAGAAGCCACCCAGCAATCCAAAGTCTATCAAGCATTTCGAGCAAAAGAGGAATATTGGAGGCTGAAGTTGCACAGCGTCTGGCTCAAAGTTGGAGACATGAACACCGCTTACTTCCATAAGCAATTCAAAGTCAGACAGTCAGTCAACTATATAGCAGAAATCAAGCTAGAAGATGGCACCACTGCCAATGGGAATGTGAACATAAAAAACACAGCATACAAACATTTCTCCAAAATCTACGCAGAAGATGAAAGCATTGAAAGGGAAGATGAACATACACTCCTGGAGCACATTCCTAAAAGCATCACACTTGAGGATAATCTCACTCTCCAAAAACCATTCACCGAACAGGAAGTTCTCAACATTATCAACTCCTTCGAACCAGACAAAGCACCGGGCCCTGATGGCTTCTCGATGCATTTCTACAAAGCCTGTTGGGAGTACATCAAAAAATATTTCATGAGAATGATAAAGAATTTTCATTCAAAGGCAAAGATTAGCGGTTGCACCAATTCCAAGTTTCTGTCTCTCATCCCAAAGGAAACTAACTTGAGCACCTTCAGCGGGTTTAGACCGATCTCACTTTGCAACTCCTCTTACAAGATCATCTCCAAACTGCTAGTGTCCGGAATGAAGCCTCTGCTCAATAAAATTATTTTGGAAAATCAAGGTGGATTCCTGGAAGGAAGGCAAATCCTTAATAATGTCATCCTAGTTCAGGAAGCAATCCATTCTAGCAAAAGCTGAAAGGAAAAAGGTATGTTAACCAAGCTTGATATGGCCAATGCATTCGATGGGGTTAAGCATTCTTTCCTCTTTAAGATTATGAGTCACTTTGGTTTTGATGAAAATTTTGTCAACTGAATCTCAGCCTGTATAAGCAAGCTCTGGATTGCTCCCTTACTCAATGGTCACCCCACTGAGTTTTTCCAAGCCTCACAGGGCATCAAACAGGGTTGTCTATTATCCCCCTTCCCGTATATTATTTTAGATGACTCTCTCAGCAGAAAACTGAACCATGATATGTATTCGGGCTCCCTCCCTGGACTCCATCTTACTTTAAACTCACATCCCCTCAATCATACCTTCTTTGCTGATGATTCTCTCCTTTTGGGTGGAGCCTCCTCCATCATAGCCCGAAAATTTAAGTGTAATCTGACTCGGTATTGTATTGCTTCTAGGGGCAAGATCAACTTGCACAAAAGCGTTGTCTACAGTTGGAATCTTACCAGCAACATCGTAGCCAAAATTAGTAGAATTCTTGACATCAAGGTCCACACTCAGTGGGATTATTTCAGCTACCTTGGTCTTCCTATCACTCAAGGTCTCTCTAAATCAGGAAATTGGGACAACATGATAAGCAAAATAAAAAGCAGAATTCGAATACTGGGAGGGCACTGGCTCGGCAAGGTTGGGAAATTAATACTAATAAAATCCGTTCTTTCCGCTCTACCGATCTGCCAATCCTCCATCTTTCTAGCTCCAAAATAAGTCTCGGAGCAGATTAGTAAATTATTGAGAGAATTTCTCTGGTCTGGTGGGAAAAACATTGGGAAAAAACTCCATTTAGTAAAGTGGGAGACCATAAAGAAGCCAAAATCATCGGAAGGCCTTCAAATACAAGATCCAATACAAGTAAACTTGGCTCTAGGAGGTAAACTTCTTTGGAAAATCTTGCATAACAAAAATCATCTAGTCAGTCAAGTAACCAACTAGAAATACCTATAGCAGAACAGTTTAAGAAGTCTAGATATAAAATCAAACTCCAAAGGCTCCAACATCTGGAAATTGTGTAAGGCAGCTTGGGAGTTCTTCTCAAAAACCTTTATTGGATTCCTGGAAACAGAGGGAGGATAGATATCTTCATGGACAATCTCATGGGAAACGAAGCACTCCGTAGTATCATTGAATTACACAATATTGCTAATTGGCTCAATCAACATGGGATTACAACATTGAAAGATTTTAGTGTCTGGGATAATCAAGGCAATTGGCAAAGCTGAAAAACTACGGTCATCCCTCCACACCTTGATTCAGCTAAAACTACTCTCCTCAACAAGATGAAAGGCTGTGGCCCCTTACATTTGTTGGCCAAAGACAAACGAGACTGGGGCCCTACAAGTTCATATACCCCTTCTCTTGGTTACAAAATTCTCCAAATCTAAGATGGAGACAGAAATGAACTATGGAAAACTACCTGGAACCACTTAGATCTCCCCAAAATTAATTTCTTCATTTGGACTCTAATCCATTGCAAAGTTCTCACCGAAGACAACCTCACTAAAAGAGGATTTCATGGGCCTTTTTGCTATCCTCTTTGTCGCAACAATTCCGAATCTCTCATCCACCTCTTTCTTGAATTTCATTACTCCAAATTCGTATGGAATTAAATGTTACTTGATCTCAATTTGACAATGCCGACCTTTACATCCATTACCCAGCTCTTCAAGGAATGGATTTCTTTTTATCCCTCGCCCCTCACCAAAAAGAACTCACGGTACCACATTTGGATTTCCATCCCCAAGTATACATGCTAGAAAATTTGGAATGCAAGAAACAAGGTCATTTTCCAGGACACTCACTACACTCCGAAGTAGATAGCAGGCCAAGACAAAGGTCTCTTGATCAAAAGTATCAACAGATTAAACTACAACTCAGATGCATCACTCAACAAGAAAGAAAAGACCTAGAGTGGAATCACCTCTCCCAGCCCGAACACTACCCTTCTATCGAGAACTCTTCCTAATTGGAAAATCAAGTTAACTAAAACTGAATTTCATAAATGGAAAGACAAACAAACTATGGATAGTTTATTTTTTTATGGTGCCTCTAAGAGAAACCCTGGTGTAACAGGAGTTGGGGGAGTCTTGATGACTAGATGTGGAAAAATGAGACTGAGGTACAGATGGTGTTTGGGAATCAGCTCAAATAACATAGTTGAAGCCCTAGCCATGCTGAAAGGTTGTCAGATAGCCAAAGAGCACAAAATTGAAAAACTACAGGTATTCGGTGACTCCATGATAATTATCAGAGCCATCAATACTAACAAAAATCTTGAAAATCTCGCTCTAAATCGAATTATCCAGCGTATACAACAAATTGTGAGCACGTTCGTCCAATTCAAAGATTTTCATATCTTAAGAAATCTAAATAATGAAGCAAACGTAGAGGCAAGTGCTGGAACCAATCTCAGCCAAGGGATTTTTAGTTTATCCACCAATGACAGTGAAACTCATCAGATTCCATAACACTGAAGAACCCCCAACAACTAAACTTGTGATACTAGTTGTGGGTGGGGTGGAAAGCAGAGTGACTAAGTTCAATTCAGAATTCATTAAATGTCAATAGATCAATGCAGAGATGGGGTCAGTTTTAATCTGAAGGACATGATGAAGGACTGAATGAGATCCAGTGTTTTGAAACAAGCATGAGCTCATGAGCTATCTTCCGGATGAGCTCGAACAAGCTGGAGTTTTTAAACAAGCAAGCGTTTTTTATTAAGCAGGAGTCTTTGCGAATTCGAGATTGAAGTTGGTAACTCTTGTCCAAGAGCTTGTGCAGTTTAAGGCCCTCAATAACCGATCAAGAGACAATTAAGAATGCATGCCCATAATTGATTATGAGACAAACGGTAGCCTTGTTCCAGGTGGATATTTGTTTGGGCCTGTTATTAAGAAAGTATTAAGGCTGTAGTTTTATCTCCTAAAGAATAGATGCATGTTGTATCCAGCGGGTCTGGTTTTCAGCCACAACAATTTTTTATTTTTTAATATACGTTTTTGTTATAAAAAAAAATCTCTAGTTAAGATGAATCTCTTCATAAAAAAAAAGTATTTGAATTAATAACTATTATAGATCTATCTTAACTTTGGATGTGTCGAGAGGGACCAAATCCCTTAAGGTGCAAACTTTTTCTCAAATTTTGCACTCTACACCTTAAGGGATTTAATCTCTCTTAATGCTTAGTAAATATAGAATTAAAAACCTAATATTATGATTTTTGTGATAAAACACCATATTGTTAAAAAAAACAACATATATTCATGTTCAAACTTGTCCTTTATAATGCATATTTCCATATGTTTATGGTTAAGCTTGTTATGTTATGTATGATGCATAACTAAACAAGGGTGGGGATGATTAGCCTCCCTAGGACAAGTTAAACTTATCCTTTATGAAGTATATTACCAAATATGTTCATAGTGAAGTTTGTTTTTTATTATGCATATTAAAATAAATATGGGGATTATTAGATTTAAAAGGAGAGAAGTTGTGTATATAGATCATATTGATAATTATTTATCATCATTTTAAATTATTTGAGAGGATTTCTTTCTTATAAATTTCATTTTTATTTTGGATAATTTAAAGTTTATTTTTATTAATTAATGAGGTCGATCATTGCATACTTTGTCATCAATGTATATGTAAGTTATTTAATTAGGATTTTAAGTTAAAACAAAACAAAAAACTCTTCAGTTTTCTCAATTTGATTTATTTTACGACCACGGTATATATTATTAAATCCTTGCACTTTGAGACTTTGAATTCATTATAAAGATCAAATATGTGTTTTCCTTTTCATTATAGAGTTTACAGAATTTTTGAAGAAGTTGTTACATACTCTTAGTTCCAACCCCATTTAATATCGCTCATCTCACTACCTCATTATCCAAGTAGGTGGTAAGAAACACAAGGTGATGTTGGATTTCAAAGAGGCACCAACCATTGACTCTTCATCTAGGTGCCTAGCCTGGATGTCTTGATTTGACATTTTTTAGGTCATAAACCTTCAACACATTTTTTAGGCCCTAAATAACATTTTTTTAGACCCATTGCAATTGACATGGACACGAGTTTCGTTGTTGTGGAATATTGCTCTTCTCATCGAGGTCACTCCAACAAGCTATCATGTATTTCAAATAAAGCTTGTATGTGGAAGTTATGGTCTAGAGAGTTTGATATGTGATTTTCGACTCAACTTCTTAAGGCCCTCATTTTGCCATCTCAACTCCTAACACTACGATTTGTGGTTTTAGAGTTTTTGCACTCTAGATTATTTTGATATTGTATTAAAAGGAGTTTCAAACTCCTCATTAAGAGACTTTAGTGGATGAGTATAGTTGTCACATCTCTTCTCGAATATAAGTTGTCATCACGCTTATAGGCAATATGTATTGTTGTGCATATTGTAACAATTTTCACCGTCGATTCTTTAATAGAAATTGGCTTTTATTATAATATTTTTCTTTCATTGTTGTTTTATATGTTCTCATATATTATATATATATATATATATATATAGCATTCATCTGTTAAGCTCTATATATTGTGACATTGCATTTATATTATCATATTAGTATTATCTTTATTGGTTGGCTAGGACCCTAATTATGTGGGCTCCAGAATGGTAATTGTACCCTCTCTCTCTCTCTCTCTCTCTCACACACACACACACATATACACCAAGGAGATATAGTTTGGAATAATCTCATATCATCTTTTTTGTATTTGAAATACATTGTAAAGGAGGTTCCCCCCGTGAAGACGCTGGTTATTCATCTTTTTATTGGATTCTTAAGTCATTGGAATACTATCTCTTCTTGATTTATCCTATTTTTGGGAATTTGGTGCATAACATTTGGTATCAGATCCATTTTCGTTATAACTTTTTTCTAGGACATTTCAGATAAAAAAACTTGGAGGGAACATACAAGACATATCGAACTAATTATGGTATGATTTTTAGGTATTGATTCATTATAGCTGCAGAGTTATACCCTGTGGAAGTTACGATTTTTAGGTATTGATTCATTATAGCTGCAGAGTTATACCCTGTGGAAGTTACGATTTTTAGGCATTGATTCATTATAGCTGCAGAGTTATACCCTGTGGAAGTTACGATTTTTTACTAGTCCAAAAACTAGTTTCGAACAGGTATTTCAAGAAAAACTATTATATCTGAAGCTTGAAAGATCCAAGTTGAGTGAGACATGTTCTATCAGAAAGAATACGGACCATAGTATTTTTGTTAGAAATTTCAGAATCAGATTCCAAAAATTGGACATGTGGAAGGCCATTCACTTTCGCTCTCTTGGAAGGGACAAAAATAACAAGTTTTGGGAAACTTAACATAAATTTTTATTGGCACATCAGATTTAGGTCATACATGTGGCATTGTAGAGAATACATACCAAAATACTATAGAATGAGCTTTCAAACACAGAGGGGTTGAAATTGCAGAGATACTTTAGTTGGAAGGTCGATGAGAAAAACAACTCTAAACTATGGTTTTAAAAGGTATGTTATTTTAAATTTTGCATAAATTTTTATTGGGAGGTCTAATTTTGGTGGTTCAAAAAGCAGGATAAAGATGAAACAAAGAGAAACTCTATTAATTATTAGTTAGATAAAATGGAAAGAGGTGGGGAAATTTTTTTCACTCCGCTTAAACCTCCTGAAGGCTCAACTGTGACACAAGAGGAGCAGGATGAAGTGAACCATGAGTTGTCAAATTTTTCCAACCAATTAGGAAACCTTGACATAAAAATTATGGCAAATAATGTCTAATTCCTAAAATTCAAAGAGGATATACAAAAGTAGATGTAAAATATGGCTAGTAAAGAGGATGTTCAAGAGGTGAAAGCAATGTTAAATGAGATAAGACATAGAATTGTTCCTAATTCATCTCTTCAAGAAGAGGGTAAGGATGAAAATAAAGACTTGTTCCATTCATAGATTGAGAAAGTTGAAAAACAATTGGAGAATAAGAGGTTCGATTCTCCAACACTTGATCATTCATCACTCCATAATACATGTCATCATGGGTTCAACCTGGGGCAAAGGGACCAATGGATTCCCAAGATTGATATGAGAAAGTTTGATGGCAATGATCCAATAACATGGATATTCCAGATGGAGCAATTCTTTGATCTACACCAAGTGCCAACCTTACAAAGGTAACTATTGCATCCTTGTATTTAGATCCTAGTCAATTTGTATGGTTCCAATGGCTTTGTGCCCGTAAAAAGGACTCTATTGTCTCTTGGTCTATATTTACAATTGAATTGATTGCAAATTATGGGGATATTAAGAACACCACATTCTTTAGCCAATTGATAAATCTCAAGCAAAAAGGTCTAGTTACAAAACACATCAAGCAATTTTAGAAGTTAAGTCTAAGAGTGAAGAATATTCGAAAAGAAAATTTGTTTATAGCACCAAAATAAGTAGATCAACCTCAACAAATATGAAATATAAGTTGGGATTTGCTTCATTTTTTACAAATCCCATACTCTGCAAGTATCCACTGATCCTAGAATAGTTGTGCTCTTGGTGCTTGCTTGAGTCCATATAACGCCTTTTTTCAGCCTACACACATGGGGCTTCTTCCCACTGATCTAAAATCCCTGAGGATGCTCTATGTACACTTCCTTAATTATCCCATTGAGGAAAGTTGTCTTCACATCCATATGATGTATCCTCCATCCCTTAATGGTAACTAAATACATCACTACTCTAATGGAAGTGTACCTCGCAACTGGATCATAAGTCTCCTTATAGTCTACTCCTTCTTTTTTGAAGAACCCTCTCCGACACAAACCTCAATTTGTACTTCTCTATGTTATCATATGCAACATGCATGATATTGTACAGCCACTTGAAAGTCATCAAGATTTCCCTCCAATCTAGTTACAATGTCCTATACATCATTCTTCATGATGGAGGTGTACTCCTATACCATGGAATCCGTCCAAACTCGTTGGTTTGCTACTCCCCGAAAACTAGAAGGCTCAATATCTATGATGTTATTCATCAATGCTGTGTAGTTTGGAAACTTCTTCAAAGGTCTGCTCTCCCTGAATGTGATCCTAGGAGCTTCAACATGTTCTTGAGCATTTCTCAATGTCTGAGTGAACCATGAAGATCTCTTGACAAAATTGGTAGGAGAAAGTGGATCCTCCTATGGACTTGAATGTTGTTGCCTTGAACTAGAAGCCATTGCTGATCTTGGCTCAACCTTCAAAGATTCCTACTCCTCATCCTCTATTACTAGAATAGGATCATGATATTTCTTGGATGCAAAGTATTTCTCAAACTTTACATCCCTATTTATAACTATCTTTCTCTGCTCTAGAATAAGTATCGTTTAGGTCTTTGAAGTCTGATTGTCACCAACAAACAAACCCTTCGTACCGAAGGGATCCAACTTGGTCCTTCTTCTCTACTAGCATATGGCTATAAACTAGACAACCAAAGATGCATAAATGACTCACCTCCAACTTCACACCAATGAATGCCTCCTCTAGAGTCTTGTCCTCCAAAATCCTTTGAGAACACCTATTTTGAATGTAGATTATTGTGTTACATGCTTATGTCCATAAAAACATCAACAACTCCTAGTCATGTATCATGGCCTTAATAGCCCCTCAGCTCTTTCACTTTGTAACCCCATTCTATTGTGGGTTTTATGGAATATTGAACCCCCTCTTGATTCCTACGTTCTTGTGAAATCCTTGAAATCATTGGAGGTATACTCACCCCCATTGTCTGATCTCAAAAATTTGATCTTCTTACTCAGCTAGTTCTCCACTAGAGGTTTGAACTCCTGAACTAAATACCTCGTCCTTGGTCTTTAGGAAGTAGAACCAAGTTTTGCGAGAAGTCATGAATGAAGGAAACATAGTACATGCTTCCCATGATTGATTCTACTAACATCAATCCATACACATCCAAATGAATTGGGTCTATAATCCCCTTAGACTTGTGTTCACTACTTGGGAAAGAAACCTTGACATGCTTTCCAAGTATGCACCCTATGCAAATTCCTCGTTGCTCAATGCTAAACTTTGGGAGACTAGTGACTATATCCCTTAGAATAGGAAACACACTATGATGTAGCTACCCCATCCTCTTTTGCCATAACTCGCATAAGTTATCTATGTTATGAACTAAGGCTTGAATAGGATCACCTTGTAACCCGTATAAATTGACTTCCCTAACCTTGATCACCTAAACTGATATTGGTCTAGTTTCCTTCGGTCTTATAAGGACTTGATGATTCTTAAACTCTAATACAAATCCCCTATCTTCCATGACCAAAACTGAAATCAAATTCTTCTTGAGACCTAAAATAAACAACACATCGTCAAAGTCTAAAGAGTTATCTCACTATAGTTGGAAAGGAATGGTACCAACTCCTTGATAGGGAAACAATATAGGTATCAATTGCAGCCATAAACCCCCTTTCTTCTCTTATAGAGTAGCAACAAAGAATGAGGATTAACCCTTTCTGTAGGTTAGGATATGATTTTGATTGATTATGAAGTAATGATGGTTATGTAGTAATCTTTTATGTGCTTAGCATGTTTTAATGAGCTAACCAAGTGGATAAGTGCCATGTGCAAATAAGCGCAGGGTTAATGAAAATTATGAAGACATTCAATTGCGCCTTCCCAAGTCACACATATACATAAGCAAGCTTAGAAAAGTCAGTTCCAGTTAACTTCATGGAGTAGCGAAAGAGGAACTCGAGATCACTCTATCAGTCTCCCCTGATTTCCAGGGATGACAAATCTAGAGTAGATTGATATCGTGGTTTGCAAAGAAGACACTTTTTAGATACTTTTTGAAACTATGTAATAAATAGGGGCTCACGCATAGCGTGAAGATCTCTCTCTCTGGTTTTATCGTTTATGTTTAAGACATTTTCCTTTACACAACACTCGAGTTTCATACTACATTTATATGGATTCTCAACTAGCTTAATGAAAGAATTGTGTTTCATATTACCTATGAGTTCATAGTTTAAAATAGCTAATGTAATACACTTTGAGGTGCCCCCCCTCATTGTGTTGAGCAGGAGTTCTTTGTTTTCTCTATTATTAGATTAAAGTATTTCTTTGTTTTGATCCATTAGATAACCGTACTTAGTTTAAAAGGTCATTTGGTGGTTAAAATCAAATTCTGGAAATTTCATGTTTTCATCCGTAGGATTGTATAATGGTGTGTGTAGTTTTATTATATAGTGTTTGTAGTCCTATAGGTGCGTTCCACAACACAGTTTAGTTAGATTTACATTGGAATAATTTAGTCATAGACTCATAATTACGATATTGTGCATTTCAGCCTTGGTTTAGATTAGTTTCTTTTATGCTTTCGTAGATTAAAATGTTTCAGCTTTCACCTCAATAAAATTCCATTTCCTTAGATTAAGATTTTCAGAGCATTTCTTAGAATAGATTTCCTATTTTCATAGATTAAAATTCTGCTTTCATAAATTAGATTTATGCTTTCATAGATTAAAATGTTTAAGCTTTATCCTGAATAAAATTCCATTGTCTTAGATTAATATTTTCAGGGAATTTCTTAGAATAGATTTTCTTGTTTTCATAGATTAAAATTATGCCTTCATAAATTAGATTTACGCTTTCATAGATTAGAATTATGCTTTCATGAATTATATTTCCATGCTTTAGTAGATTGTTATATCATTTCCTTTAGCAAGTATATGCTATGCTTTCATAGAACATAGAATTTATATGCTTTTGTTTAATCAATCACTTCCAATTCCATAAAGTAATCCTTTAGATTGAATTCTCTCAGTAGTTGCACATATAGTGTGTAGTGCCTCTTAAGCTTGTACGATCTATAGTCGATAATTAAAGTAGGAATCCTTAACTGTAAACCCTTAAAAAGGCCAACATATCAGTAGACCACCACTTTTTGGCACCATTGCCGGGGAGGTGTTGAAACTCTAAGGGAAGACTGCAAATTTTTTTTTTTTTTTTTTTTAGAAAATATTAAAAAGAAAAAAAAACAAACAAGAAGAGATTAAAAACTTAGATCTTGTTTACCATGAATGCCTCGGCAAAGGAGAGACGCATTTGCACATTTTCTGCCCAAATCCCCTATGAATGAAACTAGCTCAAAAGCCTTCAACTTTGAACTTTTCCCTTTTGACGACACTAACTCCAGCTACAATCTAGATCATGATAATTTCTTTGCCAGCTCTAGTTCCAACACCACCATGGATTATGAAGAAGAGGAACCCAGATATTTGTTCACATTCCCCATAAGTGTACATCAAGGGGATGCCCGAATGAAAAATATCAATCCTACAAATCTCCCAAATGTCCATGGCTTGACCTCAGAAGATCTTGATACCTTTTTGTTCAAATTCGAAGTAATATGTAGATCCTTTGGCTACATAGAAGATGCCCAAAAACTAAGACTCTTTCCTTCAACACTAAAATATCTAACACTCAGGTGGTTCATGAGCTTAGAAGGAAACAACATTTTTACATGGGATCAAATGAAACAGACTTTTATGGACAAATACAGGGATTATTGCAAAGCCAAAGATATAAGAGACAAGATTTTTAGGATGCAACACGGGGAAAAAGAATCTTTGGAAGATTATGCACAGCGATTCCAACTAAGCTATAAGAGAGCCATTTATTGTGAATTGGATGAAGAGTCATTGAAATTGGTACTCCTTAGAGGAATCATGGAGGAATACCTGGAAATCCTAAACCTATTAGGTGATGGAGATATTTTCCAGAAATACTTTGAACACATCTTACAAATATTCAAAAACTACTCAAGGTCTGGGAAAGGGAAGGATGGAATAAGAGGCATAACCCTACCAACAGGTGGATCATCCTTTCTAGCACCAACCCTCACTAAGTCTGATTTAGGCAATCTCCTAGATGGTATGAAAACCGACATCCTTCAGTCACTGTAAATGCAACTAGATGCATTACAACTCAAGAGAAAACAAGATGAAGTTAATCCAGTAGTAGCTATGTTATGTCCAAAATGTAGGAAGAAGCATGAAAAAGGCCAATGCCCATTAAATATGATTGAAGTCTGTGGATTGTGCACTGAAAATAATACGACAAACAAGTGCCCTTTACTTCCTTCATGTAAGGCAGCTATGCAAGAACCCAGATCATAAAACCCTGTGGAACAACTTTGTTTTTTCAACCAACGTCGAAATAATTTCTCTAGACCATTTCAAGATAACAATTCGGCCTACTTCAATAAGGAAAATCCTTACCAAGATTGGAATCCAATAACACAACCCTCGTGGCTTTAGCAAATAGGTCCAATTCAATGGTAGCAAAACCAAAACCGATACCAACAACCATACTTTGCTCAGCCATACCAGCAATACCCCCCACCTTTCCAACAACCAAAAATAAACTATGGAAATCCGTATTCATCTTCTTCCAATTGGAGACCTCCACCGCAAAACCAACATCCATAAAGACCACCTCCAATTCCATCCGAGCCCATTCCAAACCCAAATAATAACCAACTAAATCAACAAGTTTACAATAATGAAGTAATGCAATTCCCAACATATGTTGTGGAAACACTCAATTTGAATGAGGTAAACTTGAGATCAGGAAAAAAAATACCATACCCACAACCACCAACATAATTTGAACAAGCACACTTACAGTATCAACAACCTGTAATTGTGGAAATTCCCCAAGAAGAACAGAATGAAGAGAAATCACCAACGCCTACTACTCCAAACCCTCCATTTCCTGACATGCTAAAACAGAAAATTCAGGTGGAAGTAGAAAATGCAATACTTAATGAACTGAAACATTTGAATATACAAATTCCTCTTCTACAAACCATTAAAGACATCCCCATCTGCAATAAAATCATAAGAGAGAACTTCATAAAGAAACCAGGAAGAAGAAAACGAGATCCTCCTACCATTAACGTTGTAGGACAGCTGGTAGACCTCATGCTAGGAAGGTCTGTCAACCCTAAGTACCTAGACCCAGGCATCCCTATAGTCAATGTGAGCATCAAAAAAATTCCTATCCCAAGAAGCCTCATTGATTTAGGAGCCTCAATCAATGTTATGATAAAAGATACAAGGTTGGCCCTGAAACTGCAATATTTTATACGACCAACAACTACTGTATTATAATTAGCAGACACCACTGTCCGACCAGAAGGTATACTGGAAGATATCATCATCAACATTGAATCTTGGGAATATCCTATAGAATTTGTAGTCATAGAGGTTAAGAGTAAACTTGGTGGATACCCTCTAATCCTAGGAAGGCCATGGCTGACATTAACAACATATGCCTACATAGGCTGTCGATTTGGAGACATGACCATAACCAGTGGACAATCAAAAAAGAAGATCACCATCTATCCCCCATCCAAACTTCCTGTTGATTCAGAAAATCCTATTTGGTTAGATGATTATGATGACATTTATGATCAAGTAGTGCACCCAGTACTCAGCATCAAAACTGCTTTAACACTACAAGCTCAGGATGAGGATACTTATTTATCTAATTTTATTCAGAATGTTTATCTTGACAATGATGTACTTGAAGAAATTTTTGCAACATGTGAAAAATAAGAGATCATAGGGGCTCCACCTAAGGATCCCGACACAATGTGGCAGCGGATGTTCTCTGTGGAACAAGAACCCACAATAGTAAAAGTAGTAGAAGTTCTTCCTTGAAAGATTGTGAACATCAACACAAATCTGAAGCCAGATCAAGAACAACTCCTAATTAAAATACTTATAGATCATAGTAAGTATTTTGCTTGGACATACATGGACATGAAAGGGATACATCCTGACATTTGCAAACATCATATTTATATCAAGGAAGGCGCTATCTCAATAAGGCAACCACAAAGAAGAATGAACCCAACATTAAAAGATATATTCAAGCAAGATTTGCAAAAACTACTAGATGCTGGATTCATCTATCCTATCTCAAACAATGAGTGGGTGTCACGTCTGGTGATAGTTCCCAATAAAGGGAGAAAATGGAGAATATGTGTAGATTACAAAGATATTAATAAGGCAACCAAAAGAGACCACTTTCCTCTACCATTCATTGATCAGGTATTGGATACTCTTTCCGAGAACAAATTATTTTCATTGTTGGACCATTTAACCCACCATCTAACCAAAAGAACTACATCCTACTATGTACAAATTACCTTACCAAATGGGCAGAAGTTAGAGCTCTTACTACTGCTGATGAAAATAGTGTGGCAAAATTCTTCACAGAATAAATATTCAGCAGGTTTGGAGTCCCAAGGGAGATACTCTTTGATCAAGGAATACAATTTACCTCCAAACTCATTGAATAACTCCTGAGAAGGAACAATATAAGGAATAGGAAATCTTCTTCATACCACCCACAAGCAAATGGGAAAGTAGAAGCACGAACAGGGAGCTGGATAAAATCATAACAAAGACGATTCAATTACATAAAAGAGATTGGGCAGATAGGTTGAATGAATCAATTTGGGCCTACAATACAACATGGAAAACAACCACTGGGTTTACTCCCTACGAATTAGTATATGGAATTTTTTTTATGTTACCCATTGAATTTGAGATCAAGACACTTAGAACAACTGCTAAACTAAACATGGAACTGTCAGAGATTAAAAAAGAGTGCATTCTACAATTAAATCAGCTAGATGAATACCGACAACATACCTTATCTCACACTAAAATAATACAACAACAGAGGAAACAATGGCATGACAAGAACATAAGGACAAAGAAATTCAAAGAAGGAGACTCGGTGTTGTTATATGACTCCAAATTCTAGAAATTCAAAGGCAAGTTAACAACCCAGTGGCTAGGACCATACCAAATAGACACCATTTACGATAATGGAGCAATCAAGATAAAAAAAATAGACGATAGTCAGTTTCCGATGTTAGTTAATGGACATGGGCTCAAGATGTACAAGAAACCGATGTCTAAAGAAGAATTCACGCATAACCTATATAAGAAGCATCTCATGCTTATTGAAGACCTAGATGTCCTCCACTTCAGCTGAAGTCTTCTTCAAAATAAAAAAGACAAAAAAAAGGAGAAAAAAAACAAAGAAAAAAAAACAAGAAAAAGAAAGAAAAACAAGAAACATACATAACTAATTTTTTTTTTTTTTCTAGCAAGCGAGCTAGCAAATAATTATCAAGCGAGCTAGAAAATTACTATCAAGCGAGCTAGAACATGATGATCAAGCGAGCCAGAAAATAAAAAAAGATCAACAAGAAGACCTCCACTACAGATAAGAACAAAACAACTACAGAAATAGCATAAATAACTACAGAAACAAACACGTGCAATCTCCCACATCATACCAGCAAATCATCATCCACATCAGCAATCTAGGTACGCTAGGCATAAAAAGCTAACTTCCAACCTCATTATTTCAAATCAATAGAATATAGCCTACCTATAGAAAGCATGATTAACCCATAACCGAGCTGAGGACAACTCACTTTTGGAAAGGGGAAGGCGACGCGCAGTTCAAAAGAAGGACATTTATCCAAGAGATATAATGATTATGCATTCAAATTGGGAATATCATTCTGGGGTGGCAAAGAAGATGCATGAAAGAAACATTATTAAGACGTGTTGCATATATCCCCACGATCTAGCTATCAATCAGTCATAGAAATGGGAGAATAATAATGTGGTAAGGCAGAACGATGATAGTCGAATGGTTTTAGCCTGCATTCATTCAAAAACGAAGACTGCAGCAGAGAGAAAGACAGTGTAAAGAATCAAGGGCAGACTTCGACTTCCAAACAACGATTCAAAGAAATCCAATCCTTGATTCAATAAACAACATAAGTAAGTTCATTTCAGTCCTTCAGCTTGTTCATTTTTTCAGTTGATTTAAAAACATTGACTGTCAGCTTTAAGAAAAGCGAGCATGTGGATCATTCCCCCATTTATGATAATCCATAGGTACTGACCATCCTCCTCATTGCGGGTTGGATGCCATTCATCACCGGTTTAAGGGGATATGACCAGAATGTGGCTCTAGAATTCGCTAGAAACCTCAAACATTTGAAAGAGGAAGAATATGTGACAAGAGTGAAAGGGTTGCGTATCCATTTGAATGAAGAAAGGATATATGCTTACACAAGCATTCAGCTAGGGTTACATTGGGGGAAGGATGATAGAGAAAGTGCCATAAAATCCAAGCAGGATATATTTGCAGAAGGAGAAAGGTATGAGGAGGATAAAAATGGAGTCAAAAGGGAAACTATGCCAAAACCCTAGGATGAAATCGCAGCTGTCATCCTGAAATACATCACCTGTACAGTGAGACTCAGTGATGTATCCACATTTCACTTCAGGATGTTGGACCTCTTGAGAAATCGAGGGCATATTAAACCCAACAACAATATCAACGTTCCCTTTTACCTACTGCAGTCTATGTGGGAGATGATTCAGAAGGTGGTACAAGGAAAATATGATTCCCTGCCGCATCATGGATTGATTAAGTTGATCATCTGTGAGGAATTTTCCGCCCAGATCCCTAAAATTTCTTGGGAAGAATTTGTACATATTTCCACTGACGATGTGCAAATAATGAGGGGAAATCCAGGTTCGATCTCAATCCCCATTACAGGACAGAAAGAAAAGAAGGGTTCGGGCACAGGAAAGAAGACAACCCCTCAGTTAGGGGCTAAAAGAAAGATTGAGTTGGAGATAGACGATAATGAGATCATGGCTGACACCCTGATAAAAATAAATCATTCCAAATAAGCCTCTACTAAAAAACAACCAGCGTCATCCTATAGAGAATACGAGTTCATACGACAGAGCAAGAGGCTTAAGAAGGAAGAAAAAATCAGGGTATAAAAAGAGAAAGAAGAGAAGGAAGAAAATACTATGGAAGAAAAAGAGGAATTTAGGAAGTCACCCCTAGATCAACAGGACTCAGAGGACTATGATATGGAAGTAGGAGAACCTTTTATATATATGGAAGAGAAGAATCCAATCAAGGGAAACACCTTAGATGGAGAAGAAACGCTAGTCATCCAAGATTACCGATTAGTAGATGTATTAACAGAGCTATTAAGGGTCAAGGAAGAATTGGTAGCACTGAATCCTATAGCACACTCCTCTGTGACCACAAGGGCGAGTGGGAAGGTTGCGACATCAGCTAAGACTCCAATTAGCCATGAGAAGATTCAGATTTTGAAGCATGCTTACCAGCAAAAGTGCTTGGAGCAACAATATCAAGCACTATAGGAATAATTGGGGACAACTCAAGAAAGGTTAGCAGAGAAAGATCAACAAATCTTAAAGCTAGAGATTACCGTGGATCAAACTACCAAGCTTTATGAAGAAATTGTTGGTTACAGACCCCCGTCTAGAATTTATACTGTGTATATCAGAGAGAAGTGGTGTCGATTTCAGCTACAAAGGCTACAGACTAATTTGCCAGAGGAATTGGACACCCTGAAAGATTTTGTGGATGCCTCGCTAGACAACACAAACCTTGAAAAAGACAAGTTGTGTGAATTCTACATCCATAACTTGGTTGTGCCTCATTCATATGACTAGTCACCAAACCCATACATTGGTGATTTTCAATTAATAGCACTATGTTCCTGGATGAACCACGAAATAGAAAGAGAACAGGATGTTCACCTATACCAGTTAGAGGAATGGGTGAATGCGTTATGGGTTAGAGTAGAAGCATCTTATCCTGGAACAATGATTCAAAATCACAATGCTTTAACAACTTAAGAGGATTTAATTCCTATCCTTGAGGAGAAGCAACAAGAGGCTTTTGAACATTTTGATAAAACCATTCAAAGCACCCTTGAGGAGGCGGAAGAGGCCATAAGCGACAGATGGAAAATATTTTCACGTGATTTGAAGAAAAGGGAGCCACACTCCCCCCATAGGATGGATATTTCCCTGTTCAGGGCACGAATGTACAGAGAATCCTTACTGAAAAATAAACTGAAATGGATTGGAATGAAGATGAACCCACCATTTTTCCTTCCCCTGTAAATCAAGGAAAATGTTGATGAGGAAGAAGAAAGGAGAAGTTGGGCCAAGGAAGAACATAACATGGGATAATACCCATAGACAGGGGCACCCAGGATCATTGCATGGGATATCGGGGAGGCCATTGAACAACAGAGAAGTCCACTAGGGCAAAGGGATAATTTATACAAGGATGTGTAACATATTCAAGTCTGGTGGAGATGATAGGGCCACAATATAGGCATCAATTGCAGCCATAAACCCCCTTTCTTCTCTTATAGAGAAACAAATAAGCATGAGGATTAACCCTTTTTGTAGGCTAGGATATGGTTTTAATTGATTATGAAGTAATGATGGTTATGTAGTAATATTTTCTATGCTTAGCATGTTTAAATGATCTAACCAAGTGGATAAGTGCCATGTGCAAATAAGTGTAGGTTTAATGACAATTACGAAGACAACCAATTGCGCCTTCCCAAATCACACATATACATAAGCAAGCTCAACAAAGTTAGTTCCAGTTAACCTCATGGAGTAGCGAAAGAGGAACTCGATATCACTCTATCAGTCTCCCTTGATTTCCAGGGATGACAAATCTAGAATAGATTGATATCGTGGTCTGCAAAGAAGACACTTTTTAGATACTTTTTGAAACTATGTAATAAATAGGAACTCACACATAGCGTGAAGCTCTCTCTCTGGTTTTATCGTTTTTGTTTAAGACATTTTCCTTTACACAACACTCAAGTTTTGTACTATGTTGATATGAATTCTCAACCAGCTTAATGAAACAACTACGTTTCATATTACCTGTGAGTTCGTTGTTTAAAATAGCTCTTGTAATACACTTTGAGGTGGCCCCCCTCATTGTGTTGAGTAGGAGTTATGTCTTTTCTCTATTATCAAATAAAAAGTATTTCTTTATTTTGATCCATTAGATAACCGTACTTCGTTTAAAAGATCATTTGGTGGTTAAAATCGAATTCTGGAAATTTCTTGTTTTCATCCATAGGATTGTATAATGGTGTCTGTAGTTTTATTATATGGTATCTGTAGTCCTGTAGGTGCGTTCCACAAGATAGTTTAGTTAGATATACATTGGAACAATTTAGTCAGAATTACGATATCGTGCATTCCATCCTTGGTTTATATTAGTTTCTTTTATGCTTTCATAGATTAAAATGTTTCAACTCTCACCTCAATAAAATTCCATTGCCTTAGATTAATATTTTCAGAGCATTTATTAGAATAGATTTTCCTATTTGCATAGATTAAAATTCTGCTTTCATAAATTAGATTTATGCTTTCATAGATTAAAATGTTTCAGCTTTCACCTCAATAAAATTATATTGCCTTAGATTAAGATTTTCAGAGCATTTCTTAGAATCTATTTTCCTTTTTTCATAGATTAAAATACTGCTTTCATAAATTAGATTTATGCTTTCATAGATTAGAATTATGCTTTCATAGATTAGAATTATGCTTTCATGAATTAGATTTCCATGATTTCGTAGATTGTTAGATCATTTCCTTCAACAAGTAGATGCTATGCTTTCATATAATAGAGAATTTATATGCTTTTCTTTTATCAATCACTTCCAATTCCATAAAGTAAACATTTAGATCGAATTCTCTCAGCAGTTGCACATACAGTGCATAGTGCCTCTTAAGTTTGTACAATCCATGGTCGATAATTAAAGTAGGACTCCTGAATCGTAAGCCCTTAAAAATCCCAGCATATCAGTAGACCACCACTCCTGCTATTCAATATTTGGCATCATCACCAAGATCAACTTGAACTTCTGAAACATTCTCTTTTAGATTTGAAAATAGCTCCCAAGCTGATGTTATATGCCTAGATGCTCCACTATCCACATACCAATCATTCTTTGAAACCATGTTGAAATAAATGCAACATACCATGAAGAAATCCTTGTTGAATTTGGAGGAAAACTTGTTCATCTGAGTTTCAATTGAGGCTACTTCCTGATGTTGTTGTTTTTCCCTTTACCTTCTTTTTCTCTAGACATTGTGATGCATAATGGTCATGCTTATGACATATGAAGCACTTGATTTTACTCAAGTCCTTCCTTGACTATGACGATGACTCCTCACTCTTTACCTTACAGTTGTTGGTTCCTTTGCCGCTATGGTTCTTTGTTTGAAAAAATAGGGAATGGTCACTATCACTTCCTTGCTTTATATCCTTTGATTCATCTGAGTCTCCTCCTAGATACAATCATATCATAGTCTTCCCTAGGAGGTAAAATTCTCTTGAGCACAAACATCCAGGACAAATGTTTCCCATTGAGATGAAAATTCATTCAATGCATGATTTACTAGCTCTGTGTCTTCAACATTCCTCAACTACTGTAAGTTGATCACGAATCTACATGATCTTCATGAAGTAATTGGTGATTGTCTTTGATCTAATCATCTCTACAGATTTAAGTCTGTTATGCAATATCATCTTTCCGTATTTATGTTCTCGCTCTGGTAAAGCATCAAACATCTTTTTTGCAATCTTCTTCTTGGATATATGAGGGATCAAATGATCCTTTAGAGCATCCATGATCATCCTCTTGGATTTCACTTTCTTTTTGTGAACTACGAAATCCCGCGGATATGTTTGCAAAGTCACTACATCATTGATAATATCCTAGAGACCATTCTCCTCCAAGAGAAGAGTTACCCTAAATTTCCATGATAGTAAATTCAAGGTACCTTCCAATATGTCCTCAAACCCGAGGCTAGCTAATGCCATCTTTGATCTACACACAAAATCCTAAATCTGATAAGCACTACCTTTGAAACCCTCTACCTATTTGTATTGGTTCTTGGTTCTTGGTTCCGGTAGTTGTTTCCAATAATTAATGTACTATCATAAACTCTTCAAATCCTCTCAAACAAAGAACCTTTGATACCATGTTAAAATTCTAAATCCTAGTTGATTGTTGTCCTTATGAACTCTCAACTAAATAAAAATATTATTTAATTGCAAAAATTAAATTCTTCACGTAGGCTAGTAATCACACATGTAGTTGGGAAGTAAACATCTAAAGATAAACACAATGCACATGTAATTACTCCTTCAAATAAGTTTTTCATTAACAATTCAAAGCTTACAAGGAAACCTCCACAAAATGTTAAACTAAAAACTGCAGGGGACGAAAAAAGAAGATATACAAACTTATTGAGACAATCAACTTACTAGAAAAAGAGAAAAAAACAACTTGTTGCCTGTTTTGGGCTATTGTACGACCATGTCCATAAGAATGTACATAATTTTCCATACAATTGTATGGAATTTTTATGACTAGACATACATGTCTATAGGGATCTGTATGACTGTATGGACCTATGCATTGTTTCTTTGCTTGTATCTTGATTGCAGTTCCACTCTTGTGCTCTCGACTTGTTTGACTAATGAACTAGGCCACCTTTTGACAAAGCTTGTCTAATTGTATGTTTGTCTTAACTCTCTATCTTGATTTTCCTTTATACTTGAGTTAAAACCCTAATATACCAAAACCCTAATCTCATAGTGAGATGCATGATTGATATTAATATAAATCACTAATGTATAAAAATACGCTTTATTAGACTCAACATCTAAATATAAGATTTTCACTTTATTGCTAAAGTGAATTACAAAATAGATTTGAATTGAAATCCTTCCATAATGTTTGAAACTTAACTTGTGCATAAGTTCTTGTCCAAGCTACAATCTTCAACATATGGCTAAGTATATCCTTGAATCTCTTGTTGTATATGGCTAAGTATATCATTCGGCATTTGTTTAATCTCTTTGAGTTTTTGTTCTACAATATGTTTAACATCTCGAGTCTTAAAGAATGATAGGAAGATATTTTTAATTTCATCCTTAGTTCTGTTAGAATTTTCATTAAAGTTCATGAACCAAGTCAATAGTCTTTGCCATTTGCTTTGTTTCGTCAATGACATCCATTGCATCCCACATTTTCTCACATATAAACCAATGCCTTTTTGGATCCTCATTACCATGATATAGAGGAAGTTTTATGGTATTAATGTTTTCCATATATGTTGTTATCAACAGAGTTAACGTTAGGGTCGGTGCTGTTGGTGTTATATTAGGAATGATCCACTTCAAAATTTTGACTTGTGTGTTTGATTGATATGCCTTGAACTTTCGACATATGAATCTCAATTGTATGTTCTTGTTCTCCTTCTTATTTCAACTTTGTTTGACACTCATGAACTTTATATTTGACTACATGGTTTCTTCTTGAGTGTGGGTCTTCATCGCAACCCTTATTTGGTGGCGTTTGGACTTCTTTAGTAATTAAATATAGCTAGGGAGGTGCTCCCATGATATTCTCAATCTATATTAGCAAGTCATTTTCTCCTTCTTTAGGTATAATATTGATCAAATTGGCTTTAGTCTATGGCATTTGAATCCATATTATGTCAGTGACTCAACCATCTTGGATTTAATGGCATTTGAATCCATATTATTCTAGTGACTTGACCATATTGGATTTAATGGCATTTGAATCCATATTATGTTAGTGACTTGACCATATTGATTTAGTAAACTTTAAATTGATATTAGACTAGGCTCATTGTGCAGGCACTATTGAACGACTTCCTTAATATTTAGAATTTGTCATCGTGTATGTGGTGTTCTAGATATCACAAGTCCTAATGCATTGACCTCCATGGTTTTGACATTCTCTGACACTCGTAGGAATTCTAGGTTTGCCTCCACAATTCTATAGATTCTCATCTATGAAAGGAACCATCGTGGTTGCTTCCTCTTCTATAACCCATTAACTCTTGTTTGTTGACTCTGATAGGGTTATCTTTTTGTTGACTCATTGCTCCACTGGATCGATAACTTCCAAACTATTGTAGTTTATTCCTCTTTTTCACCTAGTCAATATTCAACATTCAATTCAAGGAGGGTTAATAGACCATCGAATCGATGTTCAACTGCTCCTTCTTCTCTTCTAGGTCAAATTGTTCCCATAACTTCTCTTGCCTCAATTTGTTTTCTTTATCTATTGTCTTGCTTGATTTTTTGCAAGTTAGTAGAGGGTTTTGTATTCTTTCATTCTTCTTTCACTTCCTTTCTTCATTTCCTCATCCAATCTATATTCTATTTGTCTTCAACTCAATACTTGCTTCTTTCCTTTCCTTGTCTTGCTTTTGTTTTCCACTGATCTACTTCTTCTTTATGGGGAGATGAAGAGGTTTTTTTCCTTCTTTAAAGAGACATATCATGAGTAATTAGCCCCTCGTCGTTGACCCCGAGTCTACTCTTGGTCGACAATGGTGATCATAGAAGTCATGCTAATTTTCTTAGGCAATACTCCCACTCTTCTTGTTTCTTTTTCCAGTTGATGTAGAATATAGTTCTTAAGGGATGTCATGCTTTGAAAATATGCCAAACTCTTTGTTGATGATAAATTTAGGCAATAATATTGGTATAGTGCAGAGGGAACTATCATGTAAATTGGTCTAGAATCTCCTTTTTATGTCAACTAGGGATGTACATTCTTTGATTTCTTGTTTTTCATACAAATAATCCAATGATCTTTCCATCCCACTCATACAAGTTTTTCCAACCTCCATTAATCAATTTCGATACAAATTTGCATCCTTTATTTGATTGGTCATGAGAAAGTGTTTCTATAAGCTTCTTTATCTCAGTACAGGAATTGATTCTATGTAACATACCCAACCCTGGAACACCACACCAAGGTCAGGTACGCGACTCTTATCAAAGGGCATGGATGAATCTAAGCTATCCACAATAGAATAATACTCTACAAGTTTAGGCTAACATGCCAATCAAATCAAAACTATTTAAACAATCAACCACCTACAAGGAAGACGACCCTTCCAATGCAACAATTCCCCGTTCTACATGCAATGCAGTGTAATGACACATGAATACATTCACACCAGAACTTATTCACATGTTTAGTAAATGCCATCACATCTATGGGAGGCCGCCCAATGCCATATAACCGACTAAATAAATCAGATTTACGTACATTAATGGAACTCCGTTTACTACAATAACCAATCAACATTTCTATCTTTCATTAAAGCAGAATTATACACTAATGTATATTAGATCAAATGCATAAAATTATCAGCCATAAACCCCATATAAGATCTTATCCATAACATCCATACACAACCATATGGACTGTCCAAATATTAGATCCTTGAATGATCATAATTCATAAGCAAAATAGCTTCTAAAGCAACAATTAAACCAACAATCTATTTTACCTCAAGTAGCGGAGTTATATCACTACTTTTATCAGAATTCACCATATTAAATAATGACCATCAACCCCCATGGAATATATGATCCGGAACATCCATACACGACCATGTGAAATACCCTAAAATCATACCTCCTAATGATCATAATTTTCAAAATAAAACTAGATTCTAACAAGTAGATTAACACAACCACATACCTGCTCCGTGAGCTATCAATTTATCAACATTTAGTTAGCCAATCACCATGAACATGAATACAATTTAAAAGCATGTAATGACAGAGATAAATTAGCCTCCATGGGCACATGTATGGCTACATACATAAATAGGTTTATTTAGTATAAATACTTATCTTTTTGTAGGGCGCAAATGGCATCAACCAGACAAATTTCCTCCAAGCCTTAGACACTGTCAAGCAAACTTCTTGAGCAGGTCACCCCCAAGCTGAGGTCTTGGATTTCACACGGAAAAGGAACTCTTCCCAATTCGATCCCTAAGGATGACATAAAACTCGTTTCTCAACCTGATGGATAAAACACATGATTTCCCTTCTCCTGTAATACAACTTGTGATCACTGAGATCTCTTCCATAGGATTATACCCCTCTCCTAGAAGTTAAGCTACGACCAATATGGTCTCCTTCACAGGATTTCCCCCCTCTCCTGGAAGACCAATTGTAGCAACTAAAATCTCTTGCACATGATTGTCCCCCTCTCCTGCAAGACAAAACACACCAAATAGGACCCCTTGCTCAGGATTGTACCCCTCTCCTGCAAGTCAAGTGCAACACACATGATCTCTTGCTCATGATTGTCCCCCTCTCCTGCAAGTCCAAGCACAAAAAATAAGAAGTTCTTGCACATGATTGTCCCCCTCTCCTATAAGGAAAGCGAAACACATAGGATCTATTGCTCAAGATTGTCCCCCTCTCATGTAAGTCCAAGCACAATGAATAAGAAGTTCTTGCACATGATTTCCCCCCTCTCCTGTAAGATAAAACACAACAAATCAGATCCCTTGCTTAGGATTGTCCCCCTCTCTTGCAAGGAAAGTGAAACAAACATGATCTCTTGCTCATGATTATCCCCCTCTCTTGTAAGTAAAAGTGCAACAAATAAGAAGTTCTTGCTTAGGGTTGTCTCACTCTCCTGCAAGACAAAGCGCAACAAAACAATCCTTCACAGGATTGTTCCCCTCTCCTTCTAGACAAAGTTGCGATAAAACTAATCTCCTCTCCCTGTAAAACAAATCTTGACCTTTTGGGTGCATATACCAATTCGAATCCCCTCCTTAGGTATTCGAATTGAAGGGAGAGTAGTCTCTCCACTATATCACTAAACTCTCCTCACAGGATTTCCATTCAACTCCAAGACAAAATTGGTGTAATCGAGTGCACAATACCATGCCAAATCCTCCTTAGGAATTCACAATATAGTTAGAGCAAAACTTTGCACTAACCAACAAAATCCATAATGAAAGAATGAATGAAATCTGGAGAATTTCGAATCCCCTTATACCAATTTGAATTTCCTCCTAGAGATGGACTCCAGACCACTGAGAAGCAACTCCAAATCATTGAGGCTTCTCAAAACCCACTGAATGAACCATTCAATTTCTCCACATAGTAACTCGAATCCACTGAGACTGAATCTAAACCACTAACAAAACATTCCTAGTCACTCGCTAACTCGAATTTGTCAACACTGACTGAATCCCCCCATAACTAACTTGAATTTCCCCATAAATTATTCCCATGCACTTAGGATAATTCAAATTGACCCAAAAACGCTTAAATTAACCGAGGATGAATCAAATTCATCTCATTAACTAAAGACTACTGAATTTAGACACTAATTAACCGAGGACAACTCCAGTTAACTAAACTGACTCAAAATTACTCCAATTAACTGAATATTACTCCAATTATCTGAATATTACTCCAATTAACTAAATACAACTCAAATTGACTCAATATTACTCTAATTAACTGAATATTACTCCAATTAATTGAATACAACTCAAATTGACTCAATATTACTCCAATTAACTGAAAAGATACTCCAATTGGAGTGGAGTTACAAGAATTAGGTGCATGATTGGCACAAACATTCAATTAGGAACATAAGACAAGAGTGATGTGAAAGTGGGCCCCACCAACATCTAGTTGAGGAATATTCTCTCTAGTGAGGGCACAATAGTGCATGTAAAATATTAACTAGGAAAAATAGGACCACCATGGTCCACTGACATCAAAATTAGGAAACACTGAGTGATGTTATGATGAGTGTTGACACAAACCTAGTCGATAGGGGTTCCTCACACTGTCGACACCCAAACCACCACGATCTCCCTTAGCACTGGCCCAGACAGGTTTTACCCTGTCCAGCAACACCTGCAGAGCAGATGAAGTCTCACCTGAGATGTTCAAGGGAGAGCTGACGGAACCACGTTTCCACCGAATGAAGGAGGACTTTGTGCATTAACTCATCGACTTATTGCTGCATTGCATAACATATCTAACCATTTAACTCAGGAATTAAACATAATTACAACATCATTCAATAGATCTCATCATTGACAGAACCACCAATGTGCAATAGATATAACGGTAAAACATTAATTGCAGCAAGAAAACATCACATCATTCACATATTCATATCGCATAATGCATTTATCACAAGGAAACAAGAAAGACACAATGTTTCTGCTCAAAATCACATCATATTAACCTTCGCAACAACCCATAGATACAGCAATATAGATCTTCTATCGCATACCCAGATTAACAGACAATAACAAACAAAATCCTCCGTGCTCAACTGTCTCTTCAATTGATCAATTCTCGTCTCCAGATTGGTATCCCGACACTTACAATGCTATGTCTATTTACAGGCTTGCGCCTTTACATTTGCGGTCCACTTAGGCAATCATCTAACTACTTATTAACAAACTTTACAAAAAGGATGACCCAAAAACCCACATAATGCGGTCCAAATGACCCAAAACTACATAAACTAATCGAATTGCGCGCTGTTTTCCTTCTTGCGCGACATATTTGACCCTTCGCAGCATCCCCGATGCTGCGCAGTTGACTCATCCAAACCGCCTGCCAACAGGCCCCCAACACAATCTTGTGGCTCGCCCTCGAGCCATGTCAGTTGGACATGGCGTACTCGTTGATTTTCAGCCGGAAGTCTTCGTATTGCTGGTCAATCTCCCGGACTTGCTCCTGAACTGTTGCAGTCGTCTGCTGACTCTCTTCCACGTCCTATGCGGATGGATGCTCACTCATCTTATTAGCAACTTTCCGCTAACCTTCCTGCATATCCTAGAGCGCGGAACTTGCCTTGAGAGAGAAATGTGCTCCAATTTCTTGGAACTCATCCATCTATGCACTCCGCTTTTGCTGACGCTCCTGTGCCTTTGCAACACACTGCTGCAACTCCTTCAGTTCCACATATTTGGTAACCTGAGCAACTGGTGGCATCGTTCGCATTGAAGCTTTCAGTGTTTCCAGCTGCCCTTCCACCTCTTGCCGGAGCTTGGTCAGCTGCTCTAGTTGTTCATCCTGAACGACCCTTCCCCAAAATTACGTAGTCTCTGTAGTGATTTTGGTCGCTGCTTGCTCCAGCTCTCCCAGTTGGGTCGCCAACTCCTTGACGGCGTGTTTCCATTCAGCTACTTGCTCCTGCGGTGTGCCTGGGTGTATTAGAGCTGTTAAGTCCACATTGTCACGCTACAATTGGGCGATGACAACCCCCAGTCGCTGCGCTCGCTTGAACGGATCCAACTGCGTGGTGGGCTCCGGTACGTACTGACAGGATTCAGATACTGCCTCCTCCAACCGCACACTACTGTCCCAAATGTGGGCTTTCTCCACCATCAAGTGGTCCTGCTCCTTCTTCAATTCCTCAATTGCTCGAGCCTTCTTAGCGACCAACTGCTCTAGCTTGTCTTCTAATTCATCGACCACCTCCCTCGCCGCAACTGCTTTTCCCTTTAATTCGTCTACTTCTTTTCGAGTCGCTGCCTCGTTCTCTTGCGATCGCAACAATTGAACGCTGACGTCTTGTTCCCTGTTGGCTTGCTCCTGCCTAGCAACCGCCTGCATCTGTACCAACGTCGGTGAGGACAACACATTGATGTCGATCGACAAACCTTGTAACTGCTGCAACAAGGCCTGGAAAGCCTCATTATAGGTCGCAACCGCAGTGGGGGGAATTTGCACATTCTGAACCTGCGACGTAGTGCTGATTGCGCCAACTACCTGCACAGGATACTCTAGTCTAGTTGGTTAGGATACTCGACTCTCACCCGAGAGACGCGGGTTCAAGTCCCGGCAACAGAACCATTTATTGACACAAACCCAGTCGACAAGGATTCCTCACACTGTCTATACCCAAACCACCGCGATCTCCTTGAGCATCGGCCCAAACAGGTTTTACCCTGTCCAGCAACACCTGCGGAGCAGATGAAGTCTCACCCGAGATGTTCAAGGGAGAGCTGATGGAACCACGTTTCCATTGAATGAAGGAGGACTTTGTGCATTAACTCATTGACTTATTGCAGCATTGCATAACAGATCTAACCATTCAACTCAGGCATTAAACATAATTACAACATCATTCAACAGATCTCATCATTGATAGAACCACTAATGCACAATGGATATAACATTAAAACATTAATTGCAGCAAGAAAACATCGCATCATTCATAGATTCATATCACATAATGCATTTATCACAAGGAAACAGGAAAGACACAATGATTCTACTCAAAATCACATCATATTAACCTTCACAACCACCCATAGATACAACAATATAGCTCTTCTGTCGCATACCCAGATTAACAGACAATAACAAGAAAAATCCTCCGTGCTCAACTGTCTCTTCAATTGATCAATTCTCGTCTCCAAATTGGTATCCCAACACTTACAATGCTATGTCTATTTATAGGCTTGTGCCTTTACATTTGAGGCCCACTTAGGCAACCGTCTAACTACTTCTTAACAAACTTTACAAAAATGATGACCCAAAAGCCCACATAATGCGGTCCAAATGACCCAAAACCCACATAATGCGGTTCAAATGACCCAAAAGCCACATAATGCGGTCCAAATGACCCAAAACTACATAAACTAATCGACTTGCGCGCTGTTTTCCTTCTTGCATGGCATCTTTGACCCTTTGCAGCATCCGCAATGCTGCGCAGCTGACTCATCCAAACCGCCTGCCAATAATGAGCAACAACTCCTAACCCCAACTTTCAACTCTAATTAACTGAATACAACTCAAATTGACTCAATATTACTCCAATTAACTGAAAAGACACTCCAATTGGAGTGGAGTTACAAGAATTAGGTGCATGATTGGCACAAACATTCAATTAGGAACATAAGACAAGAGTGATGTGAAAGTGGGACCCACCAACATCTAGTTGAGGAATATTCTCTCCAATGAGGGCACAATAGTGCATGCAAAATATTAACTAGGAAAAATAGGGCATGATTGGCACATGTGAAAGAGAGCCCACTTTCAACTCTAATTAACTGAATATTACTCCAATTAACTGAATACAACTCAAATTGACTCAATATTACTCCAATTAACTAAAAAGACACTCCAATTGGAGTGGAGTTACAAGAATTAGGTGCATGATTGGCACAAACATTCAATTACGAACATAAGACAAGAGTGATGTGAAAGTGGGCCCCACCGACATCTAGTTGAGGAATATTCTCTCTAGTGAGGGCAGAATAGTGCATGTAAAATATTAACTAGGAAAAATAGGACCACCATGGTCCACTGACATCAAATTAGGAAACAATGAGTGATGTTATGATGAGAAACAACTCCTAAACCCAACCCCTTCACATGTGGAATTCCAAGACTCCTCAGCCACTTTTGTTGTCCATGTTGAGCCATTATTTAGTTATAGGTAAATAATAATAATAATAATAATGTCCATAGTCCATAGTCCAGGCACCTAGTACCATAATAATAATGATAACATCATCACATATGTCAGGGGATTACCATCGGGGCATTACATCCCCTCCCCCTTAAAACAATGCATCGTCCTCGATGCATACTTACCCATATATGCCTTCACACGTGCCTTTATTCGTACATGCCTTCAAAAAATTCCTCAAAAGGATAACATCTTTCAGTTCTCTAGTATTCCTTCTTGGAAATCCTCTTCCTAGAAACCACAATACTTCCCACTACCACCTACTTTTCTGTCTGTCTCCATTGCCTATGGGATGTGACCCCTATCACCATCCCATTTCTTGGCTTCCCTGCAAGAACTGAGACTATTAGAGTGGACTCAAGGAAGTATGGGTCAATCTTCAATCCCCATCATAGGTTCTTCAAACCTCTTTACAAGGCTTTCAAACCTTCAACAAAGATACATCCACCTGGAAATCATATTTCAATCACTTATATGATTAACATCAGGTGTAAAATATATATGATACCTGATATAAGGATATTCTCCAACAAAGATACTTTCTTCACATTCCAACAAACACACGGTTAGAAGCAAACATATACATATATATATATATACATATATATATATATATATATATATATATATATATATATATATATATATATATATATATATATATATATATATATATATATATATACTGTTAAAAAAGATACATAAAATACATCTCCAAAATAGAAGATACATGAAATAAATTCTAATTAATCACATTAGATACATGAAAGGTACATGGATCAAAACACTTGAAATACATCTCCCTGAAACACGTTCTAATCAATTTAAATCATATGAAATGCATCAGGTATATGTGTATCAATCAATCTCATGAAGTGCATCAAGTATATCAACCGATCTCATGAAGTGCATCAAGTATACCAACCAATCTCATGAAGTGCATCAAGTATATCAACAAATCTCATGCATATACAAGTTAACAACAGATACATGAAATATTATGAAGATAATTTTACAACAAGGATGTATGAAATATCACTACAAAGATGCATGAAATTTCACTAAGATACTTTCCAACAAGATGCATGAACTATCACTATAATATTTTACAAAGATACCTTTCAACAAAGATATAAGAGATACCACAAGGATAACTCTTCATCAAAGATAAATTTCTTACTATTTACCAAACATACACAACATTATTATACTACGTATAAACTAGCTACATACATTACATATACTAACACACATCCCATACCCCACCTTTAACAATCGATATCAACCATAACCATCCAAACAACAATCCATAATACCTCAAACATCTAAACATCAATCCACTTATCCATAAAACATCAATCATATATCAATCATTCATCAACCAATGTCAACCATACATATATCAATCATAATTACAATCAACCGTACAAACATCAACCATTGTACATCAACCATGGCAATCAATAGCACCATAACAACCATATCTAATCTACATCAATACTGATACATACATCAATAACAACACCATATATTCATCATCCATTCATACATCATACATACAAACATATATCAATAACATTAGTAACCACATCATTGATACCCATACATGCATATGTACATCAACAACCTCATCATCACTGTCAATACATATATGTACTATATGTATTATACACACCATAATACAACATCGCATATACGTATACACTACATTATCATATAACATATACATAAATCAGCCCCCACATTACTTTCTATTATACATTTCACCACTACTACAACTAACATATACTATATATAATGCATTTGCTATTTATCCTTGTAAACCATTGTACACATCATATACATATCATAACTACATTATTTCATACACATCACATTAACATACTTAAACCATTACTATATTATATGCTATACTACATGTACCACAATACATACTATAATACATGTATCTTACTGAACCTTCCAAAGTCAAGGGTTCAAGACTTTTCCCAACAACTCTTCTTTGGGCTATATGGAATCTGTGCAATTTCCAATTCCACCTCCGATCTCTGTAGCTTCCTTTTCTCTGTACTTATTGAGTCCTATTCTTCACTGCTCTGATTAGGCTTCAAGATTGCAATTCAATAACCACACTACATGATTATTCATTAACTGACATAACTAACATGTTCCATCTTCTTTCATACCATTTTCATCTCAGATGCCAATGCATAAAGCTCTTTAGAAACAATCATTAACTGCATATTGAAAGCACAATCCAAGCAAATTGAGCAGGGGTAGAAGGTGATTCTGGTCACTACAGGGCTTCCACATTGAGCACACTTCATTCTAAACTATTAGAAACTGGTTTAATCTCATTGGATTTATGGATTGCATTTATGAATCATTTGAAAACTCGATTTGAAAAACCGCTCATACACAATAATTTGGACTAAAAGCTTCGATTTCCAAGATTTTTCAAAGGAAATCCTCCAAATAAAATTTTCTTGTAAGGTAGATACCGTCAACAACATGTACATATTCTTTAATCAACCAAACACAAATTTCCCTTTACAAAATGAATTTCTCTTCAAAAATAAATACTAATTTCCAAGTAAAAAAAGGAAACTTTGAAGGAGGTATGCTTATGAACTTTCCCAAGACTTTCCATGGTTGTCGGTGACTCAACCATTCACCCCAAATCATGCCTAAGATCATCATATAACTTTTCTAAGTTCTAGTCATGCTTCATAAGGTCTTAGAACATTGAAATCATTCCTTCCAATGTTTATCAAAATTACTGCCATTTTCAAGCAAAAATCCATACAAGTTCTCCATAGCCTGGTTTGCATCTGTCAAAATTTTTGAATTCCCCAAACAACTTTGGGAGGCCTGTATGTGTCACTATAGCCCTTTCTTTCTCCAATACCAATAAATCCATATACATTGTATATATATATACACATCATCAATATTATCAATATACATTATCAATATTACTCAATATATTTATACTATTTATATATACTATATATACATCACATTATCTATACCAATACATACACCTTACCATACAATTTACATATTCACATACATTAATATATATACTACACATATATACCTAATTATTTACTTTATACACCATTTATATATCACACTACACACACACACACACACATATTATAATTCCTATAATACACTATACTATATTAGCATATACTCCATATCCATTCCATTATATCATTACATATCACACCTTACAACATACGTACTAATCTATGCTAATATATTTCATATACCAACACATCCATAATCTCTTGACCGTTGAAATTAAAAGAAATAAAACACATTCAAACTAATCTCTGAAGTAGGGTACTAGTCATGGTTTCCAATGGCTTTGGTTCTAGCACCGAACTCTTCCATTTACATAGGGGAGGTTAAAATCCTTTCACAACACACACATTGTAATTGTGATTATAATTTTTTGACATATTTTAATTTTCAAATGCATAAATACGGAGTTATAAATCTGTAGAAGGACCAACAACCGCAGTGTTGGAACCTTCGCTCCGATACCACTTGTAACATACCCAACCTTGGAACACCACACCAAGGTGGGGTACATGGCCCTTATCAAAGGGGAAGGATGAATCTAAGCTATGCACAACGGAATAATACTCTACAAGGTTTGGCTAACATGCCAATCAAATCAAAATTATTTAAACAATCAACCACCTACAAGGAAGACAACCCTTCCAATGCAACAATTCCCCATTCTACATGCAATGCAGTGTAATGAAACATGAATGCATTTAGGCCATAAATTCTTCACATGTTTACTAAATTTCATCACACCTATGGGCAGCCACCCATCGCCATATAACCAACTAAATAAATCATATTTACGTACAGTCACGGAACTCCATTTACGACAGTAACCAAACAACATTTCTATCTTTCTTTAAAGCAAAATTATACACTATTTCATATCATATTTAATGCATAAAATTATTAGCCATAATCCCCATATAAGATCTGATCCGTAACAACCATACACGTCCATATGGAATGTCCAAAGATCAGATCCTTGAATGATCATAATTCATAAGCAAACTAGCTTCTAAAGCAACAAATAAATCAACAATCCATTCTTCCTCAAGTAGAAAAATTATATCACTACTTTTTATCATAATTCACCATATTAAATAATGGCTATCAACCCCCATGGAAGATTTGATCTGGAAAAACCATACACTTCCAAATGGACTGCCCTAAAATTAGACCTCCTAATGATCATAATTTTCAAAAGCAAACTAGCTTCTAACACCTAGATTAACACAACCACATACCTACTCCGTGAGCTGTCAATCAAGATTTAGCTAGCCAATCACCATGAACATGAATACAATTTAAAATCATGTAATGACATAGATATATCAGCCTCCATGGGCACATGCACAACTACATACATAAAGAGGTTTATCTAGTATAAATTCTTATATTTTTGTAGGATGCAACTAACATCAACTAGGCAACTTTCCTCCTAGACTTAGACACTGTCAAGCAAAATTCTTGAGTAGGTCACCCCCGAGCTAAGGTCTTGGATTTCACATAGAAAAGGAACTCTTCCCAATTCGATCCCTAAGGATGACATAAAACTTAGGTCTCAACATGATGGATACATCACATGATTTTCCTTCTCCTATAATACAACTTGTGATCACTAAGATCTCTTCCACTTGATTGTCCCCCTCTCCTGGAAGTCAAGCTACGACCAATATGGTATCCTTCATAGTAGTCCTTGGTCTTCCTACCAACTAGGTAGGATTAGGATCAGGGGCCTAGCTAACGCGTGAAACACTCCACCTGGGGAGTACGGTCACAAGATTGAAACTCAAAGGAATTGACGGGGGCCTTTTCCCTATCGGAGACCTACCTTTTTTAATCCTCAATTTTTATCACAAATAAATTCAGGCAAGTCAATCCGAGTCAGGCCTCTTGGAAAAGAAAATAATAAACAGGTAAAACTCTCTATCTCTATGGCAAGTCAGACAAGTCAGGCAATTTAGGGCACTTTGATTTCAGATTGGGGAAGAAGATCGAAATTAGAGATTGATGTGGGAGAAAGGATATGGGCTCATGTAAGCAGAAAATGAAAAAATATCTATTCTAGTTCTATTATCAGCTATGGGTTTAAATATCGAAGAGATTTTGGAGGTCGAACTCTATTTATAGGAAAAAAGTCTTTGGACACTCGACTAAAAGGAGGGGGCATGGTTTAGCCCAGGCAGCCTTTTTCCCCTCTCATGGAAGACTAATTGAAACAACTAAAATCTCTTACATAGGATTTCCCCCCTCTCATGCAAGGAAAAACACAAGAAATAGGATCCCTTGCTCAGGATTGTCCCCCTCTCCTGCAAGGCAAGCACAACACACATGATCTATTGCTCAGGATTGTCCCCCTCTCCTGTAAGTCCAAGAGCAAAAAAAAGAAGTTCTTGCACAGGATTGTCCCCCTCTCCCGAAAGACAAAACATAACAAATTGGATCCCTTGCTCAGGATTTCCCCCTCTCCTAAAAGACAAAACACAAAAAATGCAGGATTGTCCCCCTCTCCTGTAAGGAAAGCGCAACACGGAGGATCTCTTGCTCAGGATGGTCCCCCTCTCCTACAAGTCCAAGTGCAACAAATAAGAATTTCTTTCTTATGATTGTCCCCCTCTCCTGCAATACAAAGTGCACAAAATAGGCCCCCTAGGATTGCCCCCCTCTCCTTCTAGACAAAGTTGCAGTAAAACTAATCTCTTCTCCCTAGAAAACAAATATTAACCTTCTGGGTGTAGATACCAATTCGAATCACCTTCTTAGGTATTCGAATTGTAAGGAGATTAGTCTCTCCATTGTATCACTAAACTCTCCTCACATGATCTACATTCACCTCCAAGACAAAATTGGTGCAATTGGGTGCACAATACCATGCCAAATCCTCCTTTGACATTCTCAACCTAGTCAGAGCAACCCTCTGCACTAACAAAACAAATACACAATGAAAGAATGAATGAACTCTTGAGAAATTTGAATCCCCCTGTACCAATTGGAATTTCCTCCTAGAGATGGACTCCAGACCACTGAGAAGTAACTCCGAATCACTGAGGCTTCTCAAAATCCACTGAATGAACCATTCAAGTTCTCCACAGAGTATCTCGAATCCACTGATACTGAATCTAAACCATTGACAAAACACTCACAGTCACTGGCTAACTCGAATTTGTCAACATTAACTGAATCCCCCCATAACTAACTCGAATTTTCCCATAAATTACTCCCATGCACTCAGGATAATTCGAATTGACCCAAAAATGCTCAAATTAACTGAGGATGACTTAAATTCATCTCATTAACTAAATACTACTGACTTAAGACACTAATTAACTAAGGACAACTCCAATTAACCAGACTGACTCAAAATTACTCCAATTAACTAAATATTACTCCAATTAACTGAATATTACTCCAATTAATTGAATACAACTCAAATTGACTCAATATTACTCCAATTAACTAAATATTACTCCTATTAACTAAATATTACTCCAATTAACTGAATCTTACTCCAATTAACTGAATACAACTCAAATTGACTCAATATTACTCCAATTAATTGAAAATACACTCCAATTAGAGTGGAGTTACAAGAATTATGTGCATGATTGACACAAATAGTCAATTAGGCGCATTAGACATGAGTGATGTGAGAGTGGGCCCCACCAACATCCAGTTGAGGAATATTCTCTCTAATGAGGGCGCAATAGTGCATGCAAAACATTAACTAGGAAAAATAGGACCACCATTGTCCACTAACATCAAAATTAGGAAACATTGAGTGTTGTTAGGATGAGCAACAACTCCTAACCCCATCCCCTTCACATGTAGAAGTCCAAGCCCCCCCAACCACGTTTGTTGTCCATGTTGAGCCATTATTTAGTTTTAGGTAATAATAATAATAAAATAATAAAAATAATAAAATAATAATAATAATAATAATGTCCATAGTCCATAGTCCAGGCACCTAGTACCACAATAATAACAATAACATCATCATATGTCATGGGCTTACCATTGGGGCATTACATTCTATGAACGTCTCATGAGTTTTTGTGAAAAATCATGCCCTAGCATATGCAAAGGTTAATCGATTTCTTCTGGCATAATTCTTCAAATAATTCTCCAACTTTCTCTCCAATTGTTCATTAATCTCCTTCTCACTCATCATTATGCACTCATACAACTAATATACATGTCCCATATTAATACTACCGACATTTGAACTAATGTTTTAATCTAAAGGACTACAAAGTAAATGTGGTTACCAATAGTGTAGTCAGTCAACCATATTATAGAAATAGTAATATACATGCATGCACATATAGAAGGAGGAGAGAGGAAGAGAAGAGAAGTAACAATAGAACAAAGAACAAGTACTCTTTTATATTATTATATATTTCAACTAACAACAACCATTAGATGCCATCTTCATGTCTATTTATACATTCCAAAAGATGGGGGTAGTTATAACTACCATAACTAACTCGATTGATCAATTGACTCGATTGCAATTTCAACTTGAATACTCATTCTATTACAATTTTCAGTTGATTACTTAACCTAGTTAACTTGTCAGCTAGGTTCATCCTACACTCTTTATATTGTTTACATGTGGAAATTTGAAATAATAGGATACGCCTTTGAACTTCAAGTAATACTTTCTCAACCTAGGTCCCTACGATTTTATGTTTTAACTTCTTCTACTTCCCACCCAAAGAATATTTTGAAACAATTACTTTCCTCGGAGTAGGAATCAGTCAGAGATTTAGATTACTAGCCAAGGTCATGCATTTGGATCACTCTAACAATAAGAAGAAGGAAGGGTTTGGCCATCTAGTTTTTCGATACTTTATTAGTGAAGAAGAACCAACTGCGTGCATTAAGAGAGGATTCTTTGGGAACCAATAAAATCTTGGGCAATTTCATAGTGCTAAAGGTTAAAGGTGGTTTGGAATCACCCATGGGAAAATAAGGTTGTACAGGCCGTATTCAATGAAATCATTGCATGGAGGGCATCCCTTGTCCCACAAATAAGGGGTCTCATATGACGATTTGGTGTTTGGCTAGGATATGACAAGCACACATAGACATAGACATACAAATATGCAAATATACATTCCAAGAAAAGATTGCATATTTGTTATTTTAAGAAAAAATCAAAATACATACTGATATGTCCCTTTAAAGTACTCCAAGGAACTTAGCCTCTCTTATGCTCAAAAAATAAAAAAATAAAGACAACTTATCTTCATATGTCCTATTTAATACAATATCCTGTTGTCTCTTGCCTTTGAGGTATAATTGATGAAAAAAACAAAAGGTTGTCTTTAGGATTTGAACATGGAAGCGGTAAAATATAAACAAAGATTTAATCTCTTCCTTTAGGATTTTGGATTGAAAATTTCAAAACAAGATTGAAACATATTAGTCACAGATAAACCTCTTGAGATCTAGAAGAACATTATTGTCCTCAACTTCCTCTGATATGAAAATACCAGGTTAAAGAATTAATGCTTCTTTTAATAATTCATTTTCCTTGACACTTGATTATCTATAAATGCATTGAAATAATTTTTTTAAGAAAGTTCTTTTTATCTCTTTGATTCTTCCCATTATTGGGGATAAAAGTACATTTTCCATTTTTTTGGTTTACACATCAATAACTAGCTTATACCCACCCGGGATTTTAAGTTAGGTTATATCTTTCTTAGAAGCTATTCTCATTATCAACCAAATTGTAAACTTCTTAGCTCTCTCTCACACACAAAGAAAGCCATTAAAAACACTGCTATAAGGAGAAAATGACAAGTAGCTTGTCATATAACTTGTAAAATTTATAATTTGGATAGTTTACTACATGCCAATGTTGATGGTTTTCTCTCCAAAACCAAACCATTGGTAAAAAGTTGTTCAAAATGAGCAAAAACATTCCAATTGAGTGTAAAATTTCAACAATGATGGGATGTAATAGGTTGGGTTTTTCATGTTAATTGTTATGGAAACAAAAATAATTTAAAAGTAAAGTTACACTAAAATTGAAAACATCGCTACATTAATAGTAGTGTTGAATGCTATGGTGTGGAGGAGTTAATGTTGGTGTGAAGCACTTGTCTTAGCATGTAAGTTAACGTAGTTCTTGAATAGATCCAACAACCCCTACAATTTTGTGTGTTTTTTGTAATGATAAAGGCCCCATAGTCAAGGAAACTTATGGAATTCACTCCATTACTACCTTTTGCATGAGCAACAAAGGAGCTCCTAGTTGGCGACAAAATACATACAACGGTGTTTGGTTTGCACAAACAAATTCATGGTGAAGCTCCAAGTATTTTTTTGTTATATTTGGTTATTCAAAACCCTAAACAAAATCCAAAATCCATAATGTTCATAATAATGGATAACATAGGTACATGTTTTAACCCCACTAAAAAAATTCATATAGGTGGCTATAAGAACAAATGTTAACATTTGCAACACAAATTCTTCCTCGAGAGGAAGATAATAGTTTCCAAGCTCAACTTGTTGTGGTTTTCTTATGGTTTTAGGTACCATGGTAGCTTGTGTGGTGGTCATGAGCTACAATAGATTTCGCTTAGGCTATTCTCAAAAGAGTTATTATTATATTTTGTCTCTCCACATCTAACTCACACCCACACAACTCAATATGTTTGTTATGTCCTCGGCATATAGTTTTCGGTCGGGGATATTAGTTCAACCGTGATTGTCAATTTTTCAATCCCTAATATAGTTTGAACATATGAATAGTAATTTTATTTTTAAAACAATTTTGAAAATAACAATTATTTGAAGTGTGATTGGTTGTTTGAGGTTGATGTCTGCCTTGTTATGTGTTTCCCACCACATGACGACAGGTATATGTCATCCCGTTTTAATGGCTTCTCAGGTGCATAGAATGTTTACAGAGGGATGTTTAGGGATTTACCTTTTCTTTGTTGTAGTTACAATCAAGGTGCAAGATTTATCTTCTCGATGGAGTAGCTGGCATGCCGTTTTCGATGGATGTACTTTCTGATGGAGTAACTGCATTGAAATCCATATATGTTATTCAGAATCTACATGTCTTGCAGCTGTAGCATCAACCCTGTAGTTGTATCAACATGCCTTCTTCATTTTTTTCATTATAGAGTAACCCAAAGTATTTACATTTACATTGCATTCCATGGCTTCCATGAATAGAAATCACTGTTGGTTTCTATTATTAGTCTTGCCGTGTATTGTGGGATCCCTGGAATCAAAGAGAAAGTCGCCTCTCCCAGTTTTATTATTAGATACGCCCAAACAGAGTAAATACTACAGTCTACAAAACAATTTAACAAACAAAATTAGTGGTGTTCACCATATATTATTTGTTGACATAACTGACTGGATGTTACATATCCTATCCTAGATGATACTAATGGAAAAGGAACATCCATTCAAGGTGTTGTGAAAAATGCTCAACTTGGAGGGGAAATGTGCAAAGATGGAAGGCTTCCTCTGTGGAAATTACCCTAATCGCATGGGGGATTTATTAGAGGAGATGACAGGGTACATCAAGGAAGGAAAAATCAAATACAAGGAAGATGTTAAGGAGGGTTTGGAGAGCTTATTGGAAGCTTTCAATTCCATGTTTACAGGAGATAATATTGGTAAACTTGTAATTCATCTTGGGCCACCATAATAAATTCCGAAACCAAATACAAGGATGATGTTAAGGAGGGGCTAGAGAGATTCATAGAATATTTCAATTCCATGTTTATGGAGATAATATTATTAAACCAACCCTTCATTCATCTCAACCGACCAAAATAATGTCTAAATGTTTCTTTAAATTGAAGTGATGGTAAGCAATCATATCTGTAAGAACATGTAGTCACATTGATCTTGAATGGAAGTAGGTTGGTCCTTCTCCCCTTATTTGTTACTCCAACTCAATCTTTGATGTCTTCTTCATCATGTGCATGTGTGTTCCTCCACCTTATTTTAAAATATGCACTTTCCCCCTCAAACAATGAGTGAAAAAATCTAGAATAGGAATCCTTGATATGGGCTTGTTTGTTATAAACATAAATAAGCATCAATTATATATAATATAAATAATAAATAATAAATGCATATAATAACAATATGTACAAATAAGACACGACTCCTTATGAAGAGTCACCTTGTTCCTTATTAAATATATATATGGGCACATTTACCTGTGTAAATCATCAATTCAATTATTCATTATTCAATTTCTATTATCCTTTATGGATTATTATGGGGTGTCCTATTTAGATTGGAAGTTTCATATATGAACCATCTTGGTTCATATCATTGGTATCATAGCAAAGTTGCAGTGGACTGATTTGGATAGTAGCCATCAACTCAAAGTTTCTCTTATCCTAGGTCTTTGAACATATTAGGCTTCTCGCCATTTATCAAACCCCTATTGAGAGAGAAAAAAAAACACTTGGTATTATAAAAACCACAGGCGGTTTTTATAAAGGAAGAAGGAAGAAATAAATTACTTGTGAAAAAAAGGAAAAGTAAAAAATAATAATAAAATTCAAAAGAGAGAAAAAGAAAAGGAAAAAAAAAATAGAAAAAAAACACATTGTTTTTATGAAACCACACATGGTTTTATGAAACTGCATATGGTTTTATAAAACCACACATGGTTTTATTTAGTATATTAAAATTATAAAGGAGTTTTATAAGGTATATACAAGGAAAAGAAAAGTGATTTAAGAAGTGTTTGAAGGTTATAAAGTGTTTTTTCAAGATATTTAAAAGAGTTTATAAACAAAAATTGATTATATTAAATGTGAATTAAAGAGTGTTGAAGTTAAATCAGTTATTTAAGAGAGTTTTTTTTTACTAATTGAAGAAAAAATATATATTCAAAGTGGAAGCATTGAAGAACTATATAATAATAAATTTATTATTTTTATAATAGTTATTGCTTTTTAAAATAAAAATTATTTTGGGGAAAAACACGGTCAAATGGATGAGATAGATTTTACAGAGGAGAAAATAAGATTTGTCAATGTCCCATAAAAAATGCCTATGATGATGCTAAAAGTTGATGCAACGTTTTATGAAAGCTTTATTAACATTGCTATAAGTCCAACTAATATATAAATTTTTATTAATGTTTATGTTGCTAATCAACTACACGTTCTAGAAGCATATATAGAGAAGAATGAGAGGAACGAAGAGAAAATGAAGCAACTAGACTTAGAGATCGATAGTTATATTCTTACATAAGAATTCACCATTGCAAATATAAATGATGGTACTACTGACATAATGTTAGGTTCTAACTGGCTGGAAACAGTGGATACAATCACCTTCAATGCAAAAACGAAAGTCATGACCTTCTTTCATGAGAAGAAGAAAATAACAATACATGGCTCATCGGTGAGAGTTCCTTCATCAAATACAACTGAAGAACTGGAAGAAGAATTTACGTGCTTGAATGCCCTCTTGAACGACCGTGGATGAGGAAATTGCGCAAATTTGAAAGAAATTAGAAGATCAAGAATCAATGAATTGCCGTTGTCAACAACAAATAAAAGAACTCCAGCAGCAAAACAATGACAACCAAAAAGATCACGAGTTAGAGACCATTAATATCAACAAAATGTTATTAAGCAATACTGGAGAAATATTTTGACTAAAGAACCATAACAAAATTATACTTAAAAAAATAAGAAAATTAAAAAATACGCGAAAATCAGAACGAGACAATGAATATATTGAAGGGAAACTACTGGAGAAAGAAGAAGAAAGTCAAGATCTTAAGGAAAAACTTAAGAAGTTCAAAGAGGATGAAAAGTTGCCAGAAAAAAAAGTTTAAAAAGATTCAGAATAATAACAAGATGTTAGAAGAAAAATTAGAGAAAATTCAGAACGAGACATCAAAATCTTCAAAAGTACAAGTTATGTAAAAAGGTACAGTTACAGATCCAATTCAAATCACCAATCAGGATATCCTCCCAGTCGGAGAAAAACATACACAAAAGTTAAGATAAGAAAACACTACAAACATGATGAAGAAAAATGACATTAAAAAAATTCCCTATCGACATCCAAATCACAAAAGTAGATATTCTAAAAGTCAAGAACAACTAACAAAAGTTAGTAATTCCAGTGCAATTAAGTCTTATGATGACACTTCACCGTGGCAACACAACGTTCCGCACAAAATCGACGTAGGATGGATCGATCCGTCTACATTTCGAAGGTTGTGTTCAACACTTACAAGTTCTTATCATCACGTATCATTAGATACGATAGAGCATACAAGGATGCGAGTACACTTACAAAACGAAAATTTGTAACATTGTCTTCATCAATATGCTTTGAGGACAAAGCATTTCTGAAGAGGAAGGCAATGTTATAAACATAAATAAGCATTAATTATATATAGTATAAATAATAAATACTAAATGCATATAATAACAATAAGTAGAAATAAGACACGACTCCTTACGAAGAGTCACCTTATGCCTTAGTAAATATATATATGGGCACATTTACCTTTGTAAATCATTAATTCAATTATTCATTATTCAATTTCTATTATCCTTTATGGATTACCGTTGGGTGTCGTATTTAGATTGGAAGTTTCATATATGAACCATATTGGTTCATATCATTATTAAAAATCTACATTTTATTCTATAAACATTCAATATAGATGCTTTGAAATTAATTCATTAACAACGAGATCTCTCAAACATAGGCATATTATCTTGAAGAGAGTGCCATTGATTTTCCTTCATCATTGCTCTTATAGAAGCACTTGCAGATGGATAAGTTTTGTAGAGTGGGGCATAAATGAATATTGATGCAAGGTTCCAGTTCCTTTATATCTTTGGCACATAAACGATTGATAGAGGACCAAGATATCTGTGCGATAGTTTCCATGACCTCCATTCACTTCCTTCTTCCTCCTGCTATCACAATGACATAGAAATTTTCACCTATTTTCCATCTTACTCGTGTTGTAGCATGTAATGTTCCCATTTTGACCCTTAGGATATTTTGGGATATAATGTAAATATTGTATGCATATTATGTATGATTCCTAGTGTGGAGCTCAAGGCCAAGGCCCCGCTAGTGAACGCTCGACCTTGAAGAGGCAGGTATTTGATATTATGCTACCCGTGTGCTAGTGAGCCATGGGAATTGTAAATATGCATTTTAATATAAATGACCACGACTAGCTATGCAATGCAACAAGATATGGGGGCATGATTTTACAAGGAATTGGGAGGGAAAACATTCAAACCCTTGAACCAATCAAGTCAAGCCAAGTGTCAATGAGATAACCCATAAAACCCTCAACTACCCATGTTGACTTTTGTACCCAATCATTCATTTCTCCCAAGAGTTGGGTGAAATAGTTAATGCCTTAGGGAATGGGAGATATGGCTGTCCAAATTCGGGTATGGGAAAGCCACCCTGCATGGAAAATGGTTTTTGGCTTCCTTGGCAAGAAAAAAGCCACGAAATTGCTCCCCAAGCCATTCTTCACCCATAAGTTTTTCTCTCTCATGAGTTTGGAGCTTCCTGGGCATTTTCCTCCATGGTTTTTCTGTGTTTTACTTCATTCTCAACTAAGAGAAGGGTGTTTTTGTGTTGTATACTAGTGGGGAAGAAGGGGAATCGAATTGGGGTTCCATAGAGACCGTTTTGGCTGTTAAATACTTAGATAGTTGGGGGAGAAATCGTTTTCCTCCCTGTGAATGTTATTTTTCCCATCCCACAATCCTTTTTTGGATGGAAACAATTTGGGGAAAACACATGGCCATCTTGTTGTAAATCCCATTGTTAAAAATGTGTATCCATGCCCAATGATTGTGCTTACTGTGTGAGAAAATAGTATGTTGGGGTATGGGTTATGGGTATCCATTGCTTTGGCTTGAGCTTGAGTGCAAGCATCCAAAAATGAAGAGGGTTCAGATTTAGCCTGATAAGCCTAGCTCTTGTAATGTCCCTTTTTAATAATTTTATTAAAATGACAAATTTTTCACTGTTTACCCTAGTTCGACCTTTGACTAGTTTTGATGTCTAGGTCTCCAATTTGCTCCAAATGATCCCAAATATTCCGAGAAGGTATATGAATGATATTAGGACTTGAATATGATGTTCAGGGATGATATATGACCTTTATATTACTTCTGCAAATCCTCTTTTAATTCTGTCTAAAGTAGGGAGTTTGACTAGTAATTCCTCTTTGACTAGTATTGGTCTCTTGGTCTCCAAATGACCCCAAATGATTGTATAATGGGTCTGAAGGTATTTGAGAGGTATTAATACATATAAAAAGTATCATGGATACTTAAAAACCTTTAAAACAGTTCTTCACATTCATTTACAGTCTGGACAAAGTAGGGAAGATTACTAGTAATTTCGAGCTTCAAACCCCTAATGGTAGATGGCTCTAAATAGCTCCAACTGCTCTCAAATTGTACCGGTAGGTGTATGAATGATGTTAATACATAAAAATGGTGTTTATAGGTGTCTTTTAACCATCGAATGATTTCTGCAACTCACTTTGGAAATCTGATCAATGTATGGAGTTTTACTAGTAAAATTGTGGTTCAAATCCCATAGGGGTAGATGATGAAAATGACTTTCCAAATGCACTCAATCCAACTCAAAATTCTGAATGGAATCAAGGGAAATATAAATTACATCATCATGAACTCATATTCATCACCATTTAACTTTTAATGTTTGCTATAACTCCATTAAATCAGATGCAAGAAGACTAGTTTCAACCTTGGGGGAAATAACATTAAATCTTCTTCAAATGAAATAAAAATGAGCAAGATGGCTCCAAATGCTTAAGTGATGAACATGAAACTTGTAATACTCATCAATGGAAGTCCATACATCATAAATATATCAGAGAAACATTCTTCCATTCGAAATCATCATCAATACATTGGCATACATCCATCTAGTGGGGGAATGGTCACTGTTTGCTCAATAATCATCAATTTTACATACAACCACTTGATATTTCGACCTGAAAATTTCTGGATATGAATAACAGAGTATTTAATTCATATTATAAAATAAATTGGGTATTATAAGCTCCCCCAAAGAGTACAATAGCTCACCAAAAATGCCCTCCCTTAAGGATCAAGAATATGCAATGAAAACTCGAAATGGTTGGAGGAATTAGCTGCAATAGAAGAAACCATGATCTTCCCTATATATTACACCTGCAACAAATGAATCCATCAAATCTCCAAATTAAAGGTCTGAATGGCCTTTCCAATTACCAACTTGGATGGGAATCTTTCACCCTCGAAATTGGCTAAGGCAAGAAACTAGTCATCCACTAGATCTCCCTCTTCACAAATGCAATTGCAAATTCTAAAAATGATCAAAAGATCCTATTATTATTTGTTCATGACTTTTATAAACTTCTAATGTCCTCCATGGGTCGAATTCCTTCCAAGATATTCATGCCGACTCAATTTGGGAAGAGATTCCCAAGTATGCCACTTGTCCTTCCAATTCTAGCTCTCTCCTTCTCCAAATTCGAATTGGTGTCTCTTTGGCTTCCATAACTCACTTGAGTGCCCTCTTGGAGGCTGTTTTTAGCCCTGACATGTCATATATGTCACATGTCAGCCTTCAGGTCTGATTTGTGTCATAGGTGTCATAGCATCTTCATCATTGTTGTCATAGTGCTAGGGAATCTAGTCCAAGTGTCTCACTAGCTCCAAATTGCCTCTTCCTCTTCCATGGGAGTTATTCTTCCAATCCAATTCAACCTTACATGACTCATTCCAAGTATATTGACCTTACAACTCATCCTAAGAACCTTTGGCTTCTTATGGATTTGAAATGACAAGAGGAGAATACCATGTGGCATAGAAAATCTAGCTTGAGTGGGTCCCACTTCCTCCATGTGTATTCATGATCAAATGGAACTTTGATTTTCCATTGTATATATTTATTTAGCTCCTTTATTAAATATTTATGCTCTTCTAATGTCCACACATCATTTATTATCCTTCTTATTTCAAATCTCAATGCTTCCACCCACAACCTAGGAAACTAGTAATTTTCCTCCTTGGAAATTATTTGACCCTTAGCATCAATTTGACAAACTCTCATGAATATGACCAATGGGATTAGGCCATTGTGACCCAATGCAAAATTTGGGACATGAAAAATCCTCCCTTCCCAATATTGCTTGTCCTCAAGCAATTTCAAACATGGGTGTTGAAGAACCTGCTTTCTGTATGATTCTTTGAAGTTGCCACTGAATTGCCCAACCTTGAGTCTTCGAGATTCCATGAAGATTTTAGAGAGGAACCACCATGCTTGCTGCTGCACTACTCTGATAAAAAATAACTTTATTAAGTGGTAAATCCATCTCCCATACTGCTTGTTTCCCAAAAAAATGAAACCAATGAAACAAAAATTATTCCAGGGTCCCATTGTTTTTATTGCACCCCAACAATTAAGAGTGCTCTCCAACCCATACCATCAGATAAGAGGATTCCTGGATCCCATTTTCTTGTATGCATTCTTCCAAACATCATGAGTACACAATATATATCATCAAAGTACATAAAAACATAATGAAAATGTACATCAAGAATATGCTTCATCAAAGAGTCATGAAAGTGCTTATACCTCCAAGCAAGTAGACCACCATTTTCCAAGTGCATACAATCAACAAGTAACCAATCAAATATGCTCCAATGACATAGGTGAGGATCCCATGTCCTATAATGCTTCTCCAAAAGGATATGATATGCATCAAAATATTCAGCCATGTATTCTTTCATCCAAGAAGTGAATGAAGAATCTCCACTAAAATCTGAACCAAATAATGAGCAGAAAAACCAAGGAGACTTCAAATGACTCAAAGAAGTCTCACCCATACATCCATGAATGTGAGAATCATAAAGATATAACAAGGTATGTGGCTACCAACAAAAATATTCTCCAATCATAAATCTATTCACCCAAGTGTTGGATGAAGTTCCTCCAACATCAAATGAACCAAGTGTTGAGCAAGAAAAACCATGAGTCTTCAAGTGACTCAAATTCATATCATAGGTGCATCCATGTAGATGTGCATCATCATAAAGTGACAAATTATGCTGCTGCAAATGTGAATAAGAATTTTCTCCAACCATGTCATCATAAAAGGTAAATCTAGGAGTTCCATACTCCTCATGTGGCACCATAAAAAAAACCCTTTCACCCATACTTCATTGAGACTAATGCTGCAAAACATGGAATTGTAGGATGTAAGAGAATGAACTAACTCACCCAAATGATCAAGAAGTGCAGTAGTTTCATCATGGGAAAGATCCATATGGGTAATATCATGCAGCTCCTTCAAAAGTGTGTAACCTTTGTCATATATTGGTTCCAATGTAGAGGAATCATGCTCTTCTTTAAAAATTGCATAACCTTCATCAAGAGACAATTCAAGTTCCTCTTCCACCACATCAAGTGTTTGGATATCTTCAAGTTCATATTCAAACACATCAAGCACATTCTATTCAAACACATCAAGCACATTCAAATTTCCACATTTCTCATGATCCACCATGTCACGAGAATCCTCCAAACAATCTACCATTTGACAATCTGAAACATATGAGGAAAAACAAGTATCTTGCAATTTTTCAAGAAGTTGCTCATTTTGAATTGTGAGCTTATGATTATCCTCATTATCCTTCAAGTTTGCATCATGTAACAATTCATTAAGCTCAAACAAATGGTTTCTATCAAAAAACAAAGACATGAAATTACCTTTGATGTGGCACATTGCTTTTTGAATCTTCTCCATGTCTTCAAGGAAGGATGTTTCCTCCAATGAAGTAGCTCTCCAATAAGAATTTGACACCAATGCTTGAGTGTCATGGAGAATGCTGAGGAACTTTTGGATATTCTTTTCATTCATCTTTAAGGACCCCTCAAGAAAATGAGGCTCTTGCAAATGAACCTCCTCATCTTCTTCTTTCTTGCTTGGACCAACTTCATGAAGCTCAAGTGGTGATGGGGAAGTTGATCTTGTTTCTTCTTCAACTGCTACAAGGTCTTCATTTTCATGTTTAACGGAAGTTTGGCTTGCAGCAACACTTTCAAAAGTGATCTTTATGTCACCAAAATAGAGGTGTGAGCAACCATCAGTAGGTACTTCTTCATAGTTCAAGCATCCATTAGTAGATGCTCTTTTGTTCATGTCTAAAGTAGAAGGTGTCTCGAAATGATCTTCCATATTTTCAATAGAATCTTCTTCATGCTCTTGTGATGTCTCTTCCTTTTGCTCCTTCAAGCAAGCTGATGCATTTTCCCCCTTATTTTCCTTAGTATCAATATATTTGGAGTCTCTTTTTGAAGAAAATCCAAAAACTCTCCTCAAGTAGGACATACATGCCTTCGCTGAAGCTTCAGATATCTCATTGATCTTTTCACTCACACACATTTCACTTACACACATATGATACTCTCTCCAAGTTTCTTTACAAGAATGGCATAAACCTTTCTTTACTAACTCCACATCTTCCTTTTTGGGCCTATTTGCAAACACACAATCAGCATAGTCTTCAAAAGGCATGGCATTTTGTGTATCTTCCCTCGAAGCAAGATATTCTTGATATTTTTTATATTGTTGGGGCAAGGTTTTATATGTTGCTCTCCATCTTTGTAACTCGTTCATAGAATTATCCTTTGGTGGTGTGACATACTCATATTTATCATACATATGGTCATAATACTAGTCTTCATTCCTCCTAAAATTGTAAGAAGTGTTGCATGATGGCACCTCTTCCTCATACCATTCACATTCTCCTTCATATTGTTCATAAGCATATGCATATTCCTCATAAGAATTGTACTCATAGGATTCATCATAATAGTAAGACATGGCTGCAACTTATTATTCAATGTATGACATTAATTCACAGGTGCAAGGACCATGTTTTGATACCACTGTAATATCCCTTTTGAATAATTTTATTAAAATGACAAATTTTTCACTTTTTTCCCTGGTTCGACCTTTGACTAGTTTTGATGTCTAGGTCTCCAATTTGGTCCAAATGCTCCCAAATATTCTGAGAAGGTATATGACTGATATTAGGACTTGAATATGATGTTCAGGGATGATATATGACCTTTAGATTACTTCTGCAAATCCTCTTTTAATTATGTCCAAAGTAGGGAGTTTGACTAGCAATTCCTCTTTGACTAGTATTGGTCTCTTGGTCTCCAAATGACCCCAAATGATTGTATAATGGGTCTGAAGGTATTTGAGAGGTATTAATACATATAATAGAGATCATGGATACTTAAAAACCCTTAAAACACTTCTTCATATTCGTTTACAATCTGGACAAAGTAGGGAATATTACTAGTAATTTTGAGCTTCAAACCCCCAATGGTAGATGGCTCTAAATAGCTCCAAATGCTCTCAAATTGTACCAGTAGGTGTATGAATAATGTTAATACATAAAAATGGTGTTTATAGGTGTCTTTTAACCATCAAATGATTTCTTTAACTCACTTTCGAAATTTGATCAATGTATGGGGTTTTACTAGTAAAATTGTGGTTCAAATCCCTTAGGGGTAGATGATGAAAATGACTTTCCAAATGCACTCAATGCAACTCGAAATTCTGAATGGAAGCAATGGAAATATAAAGGACATCAAAATGAACTCATATTCATCACCATTCAAATTTCAATGTCTGCTATAACTCCCTTAAATCAGATGCAAGAAGACTAGTTTCGACCTTGGGGGAAATAACATTAAATCTTCTTCAAATGAAATAAAACTAGGCAAGATGGATCCAAATGCTTAAGTTCTGAACATGAAACTTGTAATAATAATCAATGTCAGTCCTTACATCATAAATATATCATAGAAACATTCTTCCATTCGAAATCATCATCAATACATTGGCATACATCAATCTAGTGGGGGAATGGTCACTGTTTGCTCAATAATCATCAATTTTACATACAACCACTTGATATTTCGACCTGAAACTTTCTGGAGATGAAGAAAAACATATTTAATTCATATTATAAAATAAATGGGGCATTAGAAGCTCCCCCAAAGAGTACAATAACTCACCAAAAATGCCCTCCCTCAAGGATCAAGAATATGCAATGAAAACTGGAAATGGTTGAAGGAATGAGATGCAATAGAAGAAACCATGATCTTCCCTATAGATTAAACCTGAAACAAATGAATCCATTAAAGATCCAAATGAAAGGTCTGAATGGCCTTTCCAATTACCAACTTGGATGGGAATCTTTCACCCTCGAAATTGGCTAAGACAAGAAACTAGTCATCCACTAGCTCTTCCTCTTTACAAATGCAATTGCAAATTCTAAAAATGATCAAAATATCCTATTATTCTTTGTTCATGACTTTTATAAACTTCTAATGTCCTCCATGGGTCGAATTCCTTCTAAGAGATTCATGCCAACTCAATTTGGGAAGAGATTCCCAAATATGCCACTTGTCCTTCCAATTCTAGCTCTCTCCTTCTCCAAATTCGAATTGGTGTATCTTTGGCTGCCCTAACTCACTTGAGCACCCTCTTGGAGGCTATTTTTAGCCCTGACATGTCATATATGTCAGATTTCATGTAATACCCCCTCCTACCATACCAGCATGATAGAGAGGACGTGATGCTAAAAACGGGCATCTAGCCCCATGAACTTTTAACCAAGCATTCACATAATTGAAAGAACATATGGAAATGTATAATATATATGAAAAACACAGCAGAAGTAGTATCAATTACACATTCATCATACATTCAAGATATTCATCAAATAAATAATTGCAAGTTAACACAGGAGAATACTTATCTTATAATCAAGTAGTCCCAAACAACTGTCTATGCAACCGCAACGTTCCACCCAACCATAGGCCAGTTGTGCTTATCAACCTCTTGATAAAACTACCACCCCCAAGCTGGGCATGATTACTACAAGGAACCAGGGAACAACAGACTCACACATAGCCAAACATACACCAAAATGAGCCAAGCCAATCTACAATTGGGTTTATCAGGCTGCTAGGGATTGGAAAGGAAGAATTGCTAAGCTAGTGTGCTCAACCACAGAGCTATGGATACCTCTACAAGATCTATTCAGCTTGGCACTCACAATGCCTACACACCCAACAAAAGGAAGTATTCTCTTCACTGCCACACAGCCCCTCAAGCCATACCTTCCTTTCTAGTGCTCTCAGGGTGTGCATAGAAAAGTACCCAAAGCCCTCTTGATATTCTTGAGAGGTTACTCCCTCCACTAGGTTTATCAAGCCAATTCTGTCCACTACCAGTCCAAGTTTCTTGCTCATAGGTTCAAATCAAAAACTGGGATGCACATGACAGTAGAGCGACACTTATTGGGCATGATAAAAACGTTTTAACAGGGAGATGCCCAAGGATGGGGTTTTCATTAGCTTCAAAAAAACGTGGGAAACCCAAAAACGAAACTGGAAGATGGGGAACAACCCTGGGAATCCAAATCCATTTTTAGAAAAACATCCATGGACATTCTGGGGAAAAAACGACCTCCATAACAGTCCCCAAATCGTGGCCCTTCTCTCCCAACTACTATATATGCAAAAACGAACTCCTAGGCATGGATAATGCAGGAAAAATGGTGAAAACGTGATGGGGAAAGACCCAGTAGTTCTGACTGCGTGAGAGAGGAAAGACTCCCTGTTCAGAATGGCTTTGGGCACCATTTCGTGGGTGTTTTCTTGCCCAAAGAGACAAAACACAATTTTCCAGGTTGATGGCTTGCCCATGCACGAAATTGGCTGCCATACCTCTTCATTCCCAAGGCATTAACTGCCTCAACCAACTCTTGGAAGAATTAAATGATTGGGTCCCTAACCCAAAATGGGTAGTTGAGGGTTTATGGCTTTTCTCATTGACACATGGATTAACACCATTGGCTCAAGGGTTTGAATGATTCCCCTTCCTATTCCTTGTAGAATCATGCCCCCATCTCTTTGTTGCATTGTATAGCTAGTTGTGGGTATTTTTCATTAAAATTCGTATTTACATGATGTCTCATTTACATTGTGCCTATCTAGCATAAGAACCATAGGCATCTATTTTTAATTGCCGATACATAAAACGCTAAATCAATGGTGGGGCCTTGGCCTTGATCTCCTCACCATGATCAAATACCAATATTTACATCATTTACGATTTAATACAAAGGGGGTCAAAATGGGGACATTATATGTCAGCCTTCAGGTCTGATTTGTGTCATAGGTGTCATAGCATCTTCATCATTGTTGTCATAGTGCTAGGGAATCTAGTCCAAGTGTCTCACTAGCTCCAAATTGCCTCTTCCTCTTCCATGGGAGTTATTCTTCCACTCCAATTCGACCTTACATTACTCATGCCAAGTATATTGACCTTCCAACTCATCCCAAGAACCTTTGGCTTCTTATGGATTCGAAATGACAAGAGGAGAATACCATGTGGCATAGAAAATCTAGCTTGTGTGGGTCCCACTTCCTCCATGTGTCTTCATGATAAAATGCCATTTTGATTTTCCATTGTATATATTTATTTAGCTCATTTATTAAATATTTATGCTCTTCTAATGTCCACACATCATTTATTATCCTTCTTATTTCAAATCCCAATGCTTCCACCCACAACCTAGGAAACTAGTAATTTTCCTCCTTGGCAATTATTTGACCCTTAGCATCAATTTGAAAAAATCTCATGAATATGACCAATGGGATTAGGCTATTGTGACCCAATGCAAAATTTGGGACATGAAATCTGTGGACTGGCTTGGCTTAGATGAAATGATTAGTTGGTTGTGTATGAGCTTGAATGCCCCCTTTTCCTTGTAGAAATCATGCCCAGCTTAGGGGTGGTCTCTGAGTGCTAAAAGAATACAGGCTGGGTAGAGACCTATGGTTGGGTGGAAAGTTGCAGGGACTTAGCTAGTTGCTTGGGACCATTTCATCATAAAGATAAGTGTTTTTCTGTCTATGTGTTTTACTTCTGCAATGTTATAATTTGATGACTATTTTTAATATGCTGAATGCATATGAAATATGTGTGGATGATGTTTTATTCTGCTGTGCATGTTTGCTTGATTTGCATCTGCACATATTTGTTTTTATGAATCTAATGAATTGGGATAAGTTTATGTAAAATCCCCACAGATTGGTATCATGTTCCCTTCCTTGAATTGGGTCCACAGGAGGGGACATTACATAGTAGTTGATGCTACCCGCTCGGAGTGTAATACAACATGTTCTTCTCCCCGCATATACAAATGTTTCCATACTCAGCAAATCTTCAAACCACACACACTGGAATCGAGACAAGCCAAGCTGCATGCCAACCACACGTCGACTCTACCTCACGACAAATTCATGTGAGCAAATAAATGGGTGTAAGTGGCATTGGGCGGGGAAGAGTGGTTTCCAGGTGTCGATCTGTGTCAGAGAATGTCACGTCCAAACCGATACAATCAAGAGTCAGGTGCCCTATATGTTATTACTGAAAAATGCAGAAGCGAAACAAATGGACACAAAATTATCATCATTGACAACCTTGGAGTAGGAGCCCAATATCAAGGTTTGAATGAAAATTTTCCAATAGTCAAACGGTGCAATTCATGCTCCAAAAGGGGTATGTTTAGTATTAAAATTATGAAAACAATGCTAATATCTCTAACAGAGTTGAGGTGGGGTCACACCTAAACTCTCGCAGAGATGCGTCCAGGTGAAAATTAGGTTGAGTTAAGAAATCATCGAAACTCAAAAAATGAGATCCCTGCCAAATCACCGGCATCAACTAACAAGAAAGAAATCCATTCATTTACAATAGCACGCTTGGAACACGCAATGTATAACCAAGAAAACATGTGGCAAAGGAGTTTATAAGTAGGTGATCTAATTAGATAGTTCACTTTTTGACCAGGAAAACGTATCAACCAAAGGAACATGCAATTAAGACCGATATGAATCAAGGCATCACATAGTTAAATAAATGTACACGTTCTCCAAAAAAAGTACTACTAAAATTTGATTAAAAGATTTGACAAGTCCTCAATCTACCTAGACGTATTATAGGGTTCCTGTCTGAATTTAGAGGAATACATTTGCAAGATATTTGAATTTAGTGGAATTTAGAGTTCTGCAAATTCGGTACAAGTACTTGGGTGTTTACAATTGTCAAAAGATATAATTAATTCAAATTTTCTAGAAGTAATCGAGGGAGGAAGTAAAGAAAATCACAATGATCGATGCATATTTTCACGTGGTTCAAGATTTGTAACCATCTAGCTGTAGATGTAGCAATGCCACTTTTTGTATGAAAAGAGCCAATAGGGGAGGGATGTCTATTCTTGAATAGGGACCAATAGTTGTCATAGTATTGGCCCCACACAACCACCAAATATTGACATAAAAACACTCAAAAATTGTACATAAATATTTCATATTAACTGCAGTAAAAATTTAAATTATGTCCAAAAATTGCCCATTAATTGACTGGGCCAACATGTGTCCATAAATAGTCTTTATGTGCAAAAGAGTACAAAACATCTTGTCCCAACTACCTACAGATCTGCCTGAACATAAAAAAGTACATGAACTACAAAATAACCCTCCTAGTATTTTCCACCACTGCAAGGTACCTATCAAATCAACACCCACGGATATCTATTGGAGCATAAATATCCCATGCCAGGTCCATACCTATTCAAGAACCAGTGAGTGAGTGTCAGCCATAATTGCATGGTTGTTCAACAATCCAACCCGCTGTAATCAATAAATGACACCTACCCATTAAATGCACCCATTAAACAAATGAAAGCACAAGGATCATTAAACAGATGAAGGCACAAGGATCCACCATGACAAGTTCCCAGCCATTGGATCACATTTCCACAACACACATTCAAATTTGAGAGATTGCAATCCATGTGCACCCTTCTTACCAATCGAATTCAACAACAAACAACTATAAAAGAACCACAACCCTAACTGAAGTTGCATTTAAGACATTCAAATTGCAGAGTGTGTGCAAAGTGAAGACATACCATCAGAGAGTGTGTGCACAGTATAATCAGGTAATTGCATAATAGTATTGTTACTTCTATAGCTGTTATAATCAACTTCAATGTTTTTGTTATTTCTATTTTTGTTATAATCAGCTTCCAGTTTCCTTGTATAATCAACTTCCCTTATAAATGTTCAAGTAGTTGCAGGCATGGAAAGAGTCAGCAATGCAAGGAGAACAAGTCGTCGACTAAGCAGGGGTGCCCAACTACGCTGCACCTCATTAGACGAGGAGATGGGGGATCATTCAAATGCAAACAATGCTCCCAACAATGTTGTTGAGAATGACCATGTAGTGGTAGAGGACACTGTTGTCCTACCATCAACCACAGAGCCATCGTCAACTATAGTTCAAGGGACAATTTCAACCAAGAAAATCAGTGTAATAAGAGGCTGGAAAAAAGAAGACATGTTAGCTGCGATTGATGACATAGAGTTCAATGGATATTCCATTCGTACAACTGCTAAAAAACATGGAGTTGCTACCTCATTAGTACATTATTGGATAAATGGGCTCACACATACAAAGCGCAGAGGGCTTGTTACAGTTATGAGTGAAGAGGAGGAGGCCGAGATGGTTCAGTGGTGTAAGGAGATGCCTCAAATGGGACATGGGATAGAGCTGATACAACTAAAATCCATAGTAGCTCAAATCTGTCAAGGGAGGCCAAACCCCTTCAAAGATGGGTTTCCTAGTAAGTCATGGTGGTTTGGGTTTAAAAAAAGGCATCCAGACCTTGTGTTGCATACAACCGAGGGCCTAGATAGAGACAGGGCTCTAAATATACACCCTGCAATTCTGACTAAGTTATATGCCACCCTTTCTAGTGCATACGAGAAACATGGTTATGCTCCAGACCATTTATGGAACTGTGATGAAACAGGTTTACAGTCAGGAAGGAACTGTGGCATGCGTGGAATTTCCAAGAGAGGGAGTCGTAATGTGCCAAATATTTTTCCTAGGAGCAGGGAGTGTATCACTATTCTATGTTGTGTCAATGCAATTGGTGCTTCAATCTCTGGATTTTATCTATTTAAAGGTAAAACTCAAGTCAAAAACTATATACAAAATTGTGAACTAGGTGCATGCATGTTTGCACATCCCCATGCATGGATGACTAAAGAACTCTTTTTGAATTGGCTTACTCACTTTGATGCATCTATACCAGGAGGTGTCTCACCTGTAAATAGACACCTGCTGGTTTTAGATGGACATGGAAGTCACATTGTTGTGCAAACAATTGAGGAGGCTAACAATTTGGGCATTGGCATGTTGACACTGCTTGCTCATACCACTCACAGATTGCAAACCCAATATGTCAGTGTGTTCGGGCCTTTCAAGAACTATTTCAGGGGTGAGCAAGCTTCGTGGATGACAAAGAATCCAAGGGCGGAGGTAAAAAGGTTTGAGCTAACCGCGCTTGCAAGTAAAGCCTTTAAAAGGTCTCTCACACCTTCAAATATCAAGGCTGGGTTTAAGAGGACTGGAATATGGCCACTGAATTCTGAGGCTCTCATGCAGGATACCAGTTGTAGCTAGGCATTTGATTTGGATGGTCAGGAAGAAGGGGATGTCCAAGCACATTTTGATGGCCAAGAATATGTGGAAGTAGAGAAAGACGTTGTTGCTACTGATAATATGATATCCCTCTCTCAAGGAGGACCCTACTGTGGTGATGACAATGAACATGTAAGTGAAACACAATATAACAATGAAACATTTGACAGTAACATGGAGGTTGTTAGATCAACTGAAACGCTTGGAGCTTCTGCATGTGATTTTCTTAATGTCTCTATTGATCATGCAACTGTTAATGCAACTGTCAATGAGAATGTAGTTGGAAATGAAAACGTTGATCATGCTCCAGGAAGCAACAATGGAGAATTGATTTTGCCAAGCCAGGTTACCCCACCATCATGGTTGGTAGAAGCCATGATGAATTTGGACAAAAATAATGTCTTAAGAACCAATGAAGAAAGCATGAACATGCCTTCACAACCAAGAGAATTGGACGATGAAATTGTTCATTATTTTGTGGACAATGGAAATCTGGAAGAAGATACTGTCCATAATGAGGTTCCAGCTGAGGAGGACAATATGGTTCAAATAGATGTGGAGAACATTGACCCAAATATTGAAAGGCAAGTCTCAAGCAAGGAGCAGCAAGTGTCAACGAAGGGCCAGTTGCTTGGTCGGTTCCTAAAGCTACTAGTAGAGAGAGTGTCAGCAAAAAGAAGGAAAGCAACAACAAATAATCTTCGTCTATGCCGAAGTTCATAGTTACTCACCTCAGAAAACTATATAAAACTATTAGTTGAGTATGATAATAGGAAACTTGAAATCCAGGATTGAAAACATCAAAAGAAGGACTTATCCAAAGAAAAGAAGGCTTCAAGGATTGCTGCAATAGAACTTCGAGCACAGGAAAGGCTTGAAAGAGAGAACGAAAGACAAGAAAAGGCCCATAAAAAACAGATGACAAGGCAGGAAAAGGAATTGAGAAAGGCTCAACAATTGCTTCAAAAAGAACAAGGGCTGGAAGAAAGGGTTGCCATTGATGCAAACATAGTGGAGGAAAGCAAGATGATGCCAAACAAATTGGAACATATTGCATATAATACTCCATGTTTCCAAGACCTCCTAAACATCCAAGTCCCCCGCTATCAACAAGTGCACATTCCCACTTTATTCGCTCCTACTAGTGTAGGTGTCAATCGTATGTATGATTATCGGGGGGCTTAACCTAATGCAGGTGTTAGTAGCACAAGTGCACTGTGGCTACTCAATTCCTCATGGCTACAAGAAGCAAATTGGATATCATATGGAGGAAATCAGCCACAACCTAATCAACCATTGTTAGGTACACCAACCAACTTGGCTCAAGCATGAAACTCAACAATATTGGTCAGTGAAGATCTTGGAGGACATCAAGCATAGGGATGTCATATAGGGGTGCCATAATTTTTGTTGTGAACACATTGCGATGTGGATTTTGTAATCACTGTCTCTATTGTTTGTAACATGGCCATTTTGGATACAATCCTAGGCCATTTTGAATACAATCCTAGGTCATAGCATTCCCTACTATTTGCGGCATTGTAATCAGGGGTTTATCATACGGTTTAATATACCAGAAAATCTTCATGCAAGATGCAATTTCATCATTTCAACAGAACGCTGTAATGTGCCCCGATTAAACATTTCATCAACAATTTCTTGGATGAGGTTAGTATGCCATAGATTTTATATATTCACTGTTTTTGTATTTAATGTGGTATTTGACAATATTTGATAGACCTAACTTTAAAGTATTTTTAAATGTGTTTTTTTTAATGTACAACTCTTCCAAGATGACACCCCTATGTTTCCTTCCTTCTATAGAGCCATATATTCCTTCTATATAAAGCAATAAATATAGAGCCCTATATTCCTTCTATGATGTATGTGGCATGGTCTAGATCCTTAAACATGGACTATAAGCCTTAAAGTAATAGTTAGGATAGAAACCCATGGTTTTGGTCCTAAACTATAAATTGGGTGCTTGAACCCATCACTACTATTCCTAATTGTTAAAATTGGAGACGTAAGCATCTTGTAGGCCAAAGGTTCTTTATTTAGGGCCTAAATCATTACTTAAATTTCTCTAATATTCCTCTAATATGTTAAATTTCCCCTCTTTAGGTGTTGGGTTGGGATTGAGGGCTAACTTAGGGATGGTTTATGAGCCCCAAAGTAATTATGGTTGGGGACTATATTCCTAGTGTTTGGGTTTGAACCATTACTTGGGTTGTGATAACCATCCATGCGATGCTAACTCATAAAAACATGCCCATATCCTTTTGTAGGCCTAGTATTCCTTGTTTAGGGAATATGTTGTGGTTAAAGGCTCCATACATGGCTTATGATAACAAAACATATTAGTTAATCTATAAATACATGGTTTGGCCGAAGTAATGGCTTCACCCATGAGGCCCATCACTATTTCTAAATGCTAAAATCAAACCCATATTTCTCTCCTAAGACAAGTAATGATTCTATAAGGAATGTTCCATGGAGGGCTCTCATGCATGACTTATTGCACCTAAGAGCAATAAGTATGACCTAAATACAGTGTTCTGACTTTGAGAAATGGCTTGGGACACAAGACCCACCTTTGTTTTACCTAATCCTTGAAATTGACTCTAAATGCCTCTTGTAGGCCAATGATTAGTTCTACAAGGTTTGAGTCATGGTTTAGTTGGTTGTGCAATACCTATGAGCCCTAAAATAAAATATTAGGGAATAAGTCCCTACTTTTGAGCCTCAAACTATGACTTGGCCCATGAGTACCATTCTTTTTTATGGCCATTACTTGTCACAATGCTCAAATTCCTCTCATAGGAAAAACACTCATATTTACAATTATGCCATGTAAACTATTATCAATTATTCAACCCATAAAACCTTCATGCAAAATGAAATTTCACCATTTCAATAGAACTCTGTAATGTGCCATAAATAAACATATCAGCAACAATTCTGCATAACAAGTTTGCATAATAACAATTATGGAATTGTGTAATAGGCAGGCCTAACATATCCTTCATCAACAATTTTGCATATCAATTATGCATTACAACAATTTTTTAACTCTGTAATAAGCAGGCCTAGCATAATATTCAACAACACTTTTGCATGACAATTTTGCATAACAGATTTGAATAAAAAATTTGCATAATAACAATTTTGGATTGCAACATAAACCAACAACACAATAAATTCATAAACCCTAACCCTACTGTAGGGATTGCAACATAAACCAACAACACAATAAATTCATAAACCCTAACCCTACTGCAGGGATTGCAACATAAACCAACAACACAATAAATTCTTAAACCCTAACCCTACTGTAGGGGTTGCAACATAAACCAACAACACAATAAATTCATAAACCCTAACCCTACTGCAGGGATTGCAACATAAACCAACAACACAATAAATTACTGAACCCTAAAAAATTCACCTTAACCCTAACCCTACTGCAGGGATTGCAACACAAACCAATAACAAAATAAATTCATAAACCCTAAAAAATTCACCTTAACCCTAACTCTACTGCAGGGATTGCAACATAAACCAACAACACAATAAATTCATAAACCCTGCGTAAACCCTACTGCAACATAAACCATACTATTATCAATTATTCAACAAATAAAATCTTCATGTGAAATGCAATTCAAACTTGAATGCACAAAAGCAAATTCATTATTCACCATAATTTCCAACGTAATAAGGAACACAAGGAGCATAATTCGAGCATAAATTCGATCATTAACAAGAGCATAATTCAAGCATAATAAGGAGCACATTCATTATTCACCAATTCCCGGCAGCCCCAAAATGCAAACCAAAACAACCAAACAGTTCAAACGTAAACCCACAAAACCATGCTGCGGCGAATGCCATAAACATACAACACAAACCCTACATAAAACCCACATAAACCGTACTGCAACGTAAACGCTGCTATTATCAATTATTCATTAAAAAAAATCGTAATGCGAAATGCAATTCACCACTGCAACAAATACAACATAAACCAACATCACAAACCCTGCATAAACCCCACATAACCCTGCTATTATCAATTATTCATAAAATAAAATTGTAATGCGAAATGCAATTCACCACTGCAGCAAATGCAACATAAACCAACATCACAAACCCTGCATAAACCCCACTTAACCTGCTATTATCAATTATTCATAAAATAAAATCGTAATGCGAAATGCAATTCACCACTGCAGCAAATGCAACATAAACCAACATCACAAACCCTGCATAAACCCCACATAAACCCTACTGCAACGTACACCTATCAATTATTCATAAAACAGTATTCTGCATTCTGCCATAAAACAATATTCTGCATTGTGCCTTAAATAAATAGAGCTATCAACAATTTCCAGCATAACCAGTCGAACAATATCCAACATAACATGGATTAGAACAAGCACAAGCAGGAGCAGGCTTGGCATACCAATTCCCGATAGCCTCAGAACGCAAACCAAAACCACCAAACAGTTCAAACTTAAACCAACAAAACCCTGCAGTAGCGAATGCAACAGTTCGGAAATGCAACAGTTCGGAAATGCAACATTAAACCTAGAAATGGAGCAGAAAAGGTCCACACAATTCCCAGCAGGTTGAGAGTGTTGAAAAACACAGTCGTAGAGATGGTTGGTAGGAATCCTACCAGTGAGCCACAGAATGAAGCCACCGCCATGTCACCGCAGTGACTAGACTAGGAATCCATGAACGAAGCCACAACTTTGCCACTGCAACGACTGGACCACGAACCCACGAAGAAACTCGAGCAGGAAGCCACCATTGCCACCGAACGAACGCGAGCATGAAGCCACCATCGCCACCACTGAATCCACTGGCGCAGGAACCCACCATCTCCACCACCGAACCGATGGAAATATCCAACAAGGTATGCTGCAGACGGGCTCACCAACATATGGTGCGCCGCGGGCATGGGGAAACCTTCCATGTCGGGAGAACCAGTGGAGAAAAGCAGGCGCACCAGTGAACGCCATCTGAACGCAACCAAGGCACCTTCCATCCGCAACAGCATAGAACTAGAGTAGGATACGACCACAACAGAGGGCGACGTGAACAGGTAATGGGGTAGCAGAGCGACCACAGACCGGGCCCGAGCAAGATAAGATTGGAGAAATGAGTGACCGCAGGAAGATGTTGATGGGACCGTGGAAAAGCGTGCCGAAAAAGTCACTTTAAAGCACCCACCCACCACGACAGGTGGCGTTGCCACATCAACCTGCAAACACCATGTGCCGAGGTTCCCATGTTGCGTGGGGAGTGGAGCAAGGTGGGGGTGTCCAACAACTGGCATCCCTCCCCTAGTTGAATATTTTTTTATGTATCATTGTAGATTGAAATGTACAAAATAATGAGTACTAGTTCAAAGAATTTTTTTTAAAAGGGGGGGGTTAATGGTACTTACAGTTGAGTTAAGATGTTGTATTCATCTTTTGAAAACGCTGCCTTGTATGAGTTAAAACATTTCATGGTTTATCTTTTTCTCAAGGTTTGCTTGTTTTAGTTGCATTTAGTTAAAATTTGCACAATATCGCTTGAAACATACAAAATCCAAATGGCTTTACTGACCACTTTTGACACTAAACTTTTTCTTCCAAATACTTTCATTACACGTAAAAATATACACATAATGTGAGTGAAAACATGCCATTAATTCTACTTAAATTAAGAAAAAATTAAAATATTCTATATTAAGTCAACACTATAGCCAATGCCATATCATTAAACATTCAAATGTAGGAATTCTTGAAAGTCACGGCATAATACTTATGATATTTCTTGTGGTGGTTTGTGGCAATGTATTGCTGCAACCTCTACGAAGCTTTTGCATTTAACTCGAGTTCATGGAGAGAGTAAAAGGAGGTATGAGAATTTTTTTTTCTTCCATTCCATCCCTTTGCCTTTCAAACCATAAAACCAACTTTGATTGCCAAGGCATGCTCTTTGTTTAATCTATTCAGTGTACGACCTGTTGATATGGAAGTGATTCAAAAGAAAAGAAAAGGATTTTTAAAGGCTATTCCTTTGAACTTATATTCATAAAAAATTTGCAATTCAAATGGTATGAGAGCAAACAATTTCTCACCGGTAGGAAAATGAAGATGCATTACAACAAGCAAGTAACATAGTTGGATCATTGAGTTGCGATTGCAGATTAGAACTCCACGCTCTCCTTTGCCCCTCCTTTTCTATTCAGAGAACATCATGTTTCATGTTATCTTTCAATTAACACGAGAGAGGTTTTAGTTGCATCAAGTGTTTTTTTGTCATCGACAACTGCAAGAAACGAAACTGAGATCAAATTTTTTAATTAATAGAAGATTTTATCGCCCGTTTATATAAACCCGATCACATTTCCCTTGCAGATATGAGATGATGTGATCAACCTAACCATATATTCTGATACTATCAATTATTGAAGTACTATGGGTTCCATTTTTCATTGCCACGATCTTAAATTATGAGTTTATATCTTAATTAAAAAAAAAAAAAGTATATACGACAAAATGAAATGGATCTAAAGTAGATACATTTATCGTTATTTTGAAAAAAAAATATTTATTTATAATAAAGAGCAAATGAATAGAATTTATATGTATTTTTTGGAATAACACTGAAAATGCATTTAGGGAGACTAGTTAATAAATACTAATTTTATTAAGAAATCACGATTGAATCATAATAAAATTTTCTATTTTAAAAAGTTTTTACCAAAGCAGTTGTTCTTTCTCTTTCTCGCAAGAGCATGACATTGCCACCTCGTGACTCGTGTTTATTTATTAGATTAGGTTATTTGCTTGGTAAATTGACTTTATTTTTCATAGGTTTTCTTTATAAAATCAATAGGATTTTTTATGAATGGTTGGAATTATGATTTTTGGTTGTTGAAATTGTATCAAGTGGAATTGTTTCAATTAAAATGGGGGTTTAGGCATCCATCTACAATGTCAAAATTTGGGAAATTTTAGAATTTCATTGTCAAAATAATATTTTTTCGTCACCAAATTCTGTCAAGTTCTTGATTGAAGACTAGGAAAAATTTAGGGGCGGAATTTAGCCCATGGGCTATTTTTCGATTGTTTTTTCCAAAAAAGATTCACCAATTTCCATTTTTTTCTATATTGATTTGCCCAAATTCCATGAGATTTTTTTTTACACTAAAAATTGCCAAAAATGTCCAAAAATTATATAAAGTCCTTAGAAATTTGAATATTTTTTCAAAAAATCCGCCAAACAATTTATGGTTGCAAACTTAAGAATCAATAAGATTCGCCAAGGTTTCTACACTTTAAGAAAAATATTGATCATTAAAATTTTCCTTGTCGGAGACAGACGTTAGGTACATGAACATATCACTTTATATTTATTTGCAGGCTAAGGAAATAATAACAACAACTACGAAAAACGAGAAATAATGTGTGTTGGTTTGATGGAAGCTCCATTAACAAGTAATGTAGTAAGGCCATAACCCATGTCAATAATAATGTCAATTTTACTTTTGTGTGTATTTATTTCTCTCTTTCCATTTTCTCTTATTTCAATTTCTAATGGTTGCAATAAGTTTGTAGGGAAGGTTCATGAGGTAGCCAACTTGTAGCACATAGGAAACAAGATGAAAATCCCGTGAAGGTGCAGCCACTTAATGCAATGTTTTCCTTTTTTTCTCCTTTTTATGCAAATTGATCACACTAGGAATTAAAATGCTCACACCGATCACTTCGTAGTTTTTGTTATAGTTTATTGAACTTATTTTACTAGAATAATGTTGTTTATAGTGGGTCGATATTAAAAAAATAATAATGACAATACATTGTGGCAAGTAGTTATTATGATTCTTAGCCTTTTAAAATTGAATCACAAATAATATATTTAGAAATGAGAGAGATATTCCCATTAAATTTAGATTTCAAAATATCCTTAAGGTAGGGCAATGCCATACACTAATCCTTTTTATGAAAGGATAAACTCATGTTCACTTACCTCTTGAAAATGGTAATCTCCTATTGAGTTAAGCTCCAATACAATATACTCAATACATATCCATAACTTCATCCTTATTTCTAGCTAGCTAGCTAGAAAACCCTAATCATAACCAAATGTTATATACCTAGTGAGCTTTCTTTAATGAGTCTAGATCACATTTATTCAAGGCTAACTATGTAATGGGCCTTATTTAACTATAAAGAACATAGTGCAACCAATCCACCTTACATTAAATGGCCACCATACCTATACTATTATTACTCTAGTGGGACCTTTGACCTTCCATTACACTCTTAGGGAGGATCTCACCAATAGTTATGTCTATTTTAAAGTTTTGTGGCTTATGCTTATAATAACGTGAAACTCTATTTTTTGGTAGTTGTAATGAAAAGGGATTTCTATGATCTTATGGAGGTTGTAATTGGTATATTCAAGATTAGGTTTTGTATATATGTATAATGCAATATAAGTTTAGTAGGTTAGTTCAATTGATTCGAATGGATTGTTTCAAGGCCAAGTTTGTCTTGAGGTCTTCAATTTGAGTCCAGACGACCTTTATTGGGTTACCATCTCTTATTATCAATGGTGATTGATCGACCCTCCATTTGGATATTGTGAGGAAGAGGGGTGATCCCGCAAATTTTTCCTTGGAAATAAATATGAACAATGTATTATTCATATAATTGTGCTAGCCCCGTGGGGTTAGCTTGAGTGGTTTCTATGAGGTCTCGAGGTCGATCTCTTAGGCTAGTTTCTTTTGTTACATGCCTCACTCGATGTCCCTACCATATCAAACACCATAATATATGGCGACATGTTTACACAAGATACCATCTATGAAATGTGAGAAAAATTCCTTGCAAATTTTATTTTGGAAATAAAAGAAAAAATAAAATTTGTATTAAAATTATTATATTCTTTTATTAATATAATTTACATTATAAATATATTAAAATATACTGTGTAAATATAAGGCTTACTATAATCTAATTTGCCACTAATTTGTTTCAAAAGATGATATTTTATTTTATTTTTTATTTTTTTGATGGAATGCACACCACAAGAAATGCACTTCTCGTCATTTTGAGGATGATAAGAGGGGTAAGCCATTCGAATGCAATTTTGGTAACCTAACTTATGGGGATATCGAGTGTGGCCCACAATATTTATAAACGAAACCAAAGTTGGGGACTTGACTCATAACCTCCTGTTTATGATTTACAACACTCAATCACTCAGGTTACCTGTAAAACTTAAAAGTTGATAGATATATTATAATTAACATTTCAATATAATGCCATTCAAAGTGAAAAAAGTTTTAATTTAATATTTCAATATATTCTTCCTATTTTGTTGCAAATGACATAATCTTTTATGGATCACTAGATTTTATTTAATTAAAAAGTATGTTAATTTTATTTTAAAAAATAATTAAATAATGCTTATATATCTCCAATTTAACATAATGAACTTTTATTAGGTGATGTTGGTATATGCTTATGAAATAAGATAAGATTGTATATTGGTATGTAATTAAAATTTAGAGATATATTCAAACCATATATGTCTACTCAAATGACACAATCCTGTATGGATTATTAGATTTTATTTAATTAAAAAGTATGTTTATTTTATTTTAAAAATAATTAAATAATGCTTATATATTTCCAATTTAACCTAATGAACTTTTATTAGGTGATGTTGGTATATGGTCATGAAATAAGATAAGATTGTATATTGGTACGTAATTAAAATTTAGAGATATATTCAAACCATATATGTCTAACTGAATATAGTATAAGTTTCAAACTTTTATTAGGTGATGTTGGTATATGGTCATGAAATAAGATAAGATTGTATATTGGTACGTAATTAAAATTTAGAGATATATTCAAACCATATATGTCTAACTGAATATAGTATAAGTTTCAAATGACACAATCTTGTATGGATTACTAGATTTTATTTAATTAAAAAGTATGCTTATTTTATTTTAAAAAATAATTAAATAATATTTATATATCTCTAATTTAACATAATGAACTTTTATTAGGTGATGTTGGTATATGTTCATGAAATAAGATAAGATTGTATATTGGTACGTAATTAAAATTTAGAGATATATTCAAACCATATATGTCTAAGTGAATATAATATAATTTAATGAGATCATGTCAATATACAATTAAAATAATTTTTAAATGTAAATATAAATTATTTATAAGTTAATTATATTTTTATAATAATATATTTTGTAAGATTGTAAAATTTGTCATAATTTATTTGTTAAATTTATAGTAAAGATAATAATCATTGGTTATTATATGTAAATGTTAAGTGATTTATTATTATTATTCAAGGAAAATTATACTATTTGAAATAACTTGCTCGTGGTTTGTAGGGTATTTTCATTCATGCTAGATGTTCATGAGTCTTGGGCTTTAACTTGTGTTCTTATATAGGAGAATTACAAATTCTTAGCTAATCAAAATAGTTTTAGATCTTACTCCAAAACCAATAATTTTAAATATTTATAAATAAATGATTTAAAACTATATACATATTAATTCTTAAAAAATAGGTATATATATATATGTAGAAGTCTTTAAAAAATCTTAAAATCACAAATATAATAATATTAGTCATAGAATTGCATAATTTAGACGCTAAAGAGGTATTTGAGGGTATTGAATCTATTTATGGATTAAAAAACACAATTTAAATATCACTTTTAACTTTTTAATATCTTTCTTTCATTTAAGTTATAAGCTCCCTCTCTACATTATTGTTTAACTATTCTCTACTTCTAAGAAAACCACTTGGCTTCTAAAAGGTAATAGTTCCCTCTCTACGTTATTCGTTAGGTATTCTCTACTTTTAAGAAAGTCAATTGGCTTCTAAAGGTAATAGTTTTCTTTGCTCGTTACATAAAGTAATCTCCTTAAGCAAAGGTCATGTATTTGCTTTGGTTGTGGACACCTCCACTTTTAGTAATGGTAGTTAATATTTACATTCACAACATCATATATATGCCAATATGAGTTAGAAGATCCCATTAAAAATCATTAGATCGAAGTACCTAAATGAAGGTAGGACCACATCGAGCGAGCTTTAGCTTGTGAGGTAAATTAAGAAGCGAACTCCACTTAATGGTGTTTTAAGTGTTGCTCTAAATGTGATCATAGTATGTCACTCATTTGGAAGGTATGCGAGAATTTTGTGTGATCATAGTATGTCATTAATTTGGAAGGTATGTGACAATTTATGTTTGCACAAATGAAGTAGAGGTGGATTTGATATTAAGAATTTTAAGAATGTGGAGTACTCGCATTTGAAGATGATTACGGAGGTTTTTCATTTAGTTGGTAGTTTCTTTTTCAATCCAATGACCAAATGGAATTGTTGCTATGAGGAAGTTGACATCATGTATCTATGCTCCTAAATTATGGTTGTGAATTATGTAATTAAAGTGGTTTATGATCCATATGCAAAATTACCTCATTGTTCAGGTGGTATAACTTTAAACGCACTTATACAAAGGAATCAAGGTATATCTTTAAACACACGTATACCAAGGAATTAACAAATTTAAAAAATTTCCTGGGCTTAACCAAATTAGGTCCCCCCATTTTGATCCAAGTCTCCTTTGGAAGGATATTTACTTCAGATAAAAAATTCAAACGTGACCCAAGGGGTCAGAAACCCTTCAATATCCACGTCAACTTGAGGATCATAATTGCCGACAAGCCTATCTTCTTTGTTTAGTTCACACATATTTTTGATGATCTTATGTCCATATTTACTATTTTTCAATATGTTAATCAGTTCAAGCAATCTTGCAACTGACCCTTCCTCACTTAGGAGGTCTAAAAATTCGTCTAATGCAACATCTTTCTCTTTTTGAATCTTAAGCCTTAAAGATATTCTTTTTCATCCATGCTTCTAAACATTCCATGGAATTGTCAATAATTTGATTTTCTCTGATGGATCTAGGTACACACCTTCATCTTTCTTTCCAAGCTTCATCCGTGGGGTGCTCTACAATAATGCATCTTTCCATTTCTTTGCTCCTAACTTGGTGACCACATTTAGGTTCTTGAAATTGAAAGCTTTGGTAATCTCTAATTTGGTACACTTTATAGGAATTTGACATTCCTTCTATTCATTACCATTTCTAACATTATTTGGACAATCTTCAAGGGGTCCCCCTCTCCACACTTAGTACAAAATTTCAAGTTGATTCTTAGGACACACATGACTTAAATAATATTCTTTATAATATAATAGTTTTTTTTCTAGAATGTCCACCTTGACAGCCATGTTGACTACCTCGATCTCCATAACCATACCTTATTTGATAACCTCCATCACCTCTTCCACCTTGTGGAGACTGATTTTGGTTTGTAGCCTTTGCATGGTATTTAGTTTGGTAATTGGGCTTATTCTTTCCATTATGTTGACATTCTATTCTAATGTGGATGGGTTCTTCACAAATAACACACCACTTTTGCTTAACGTTCTTCAAAGTGTGTGGGTATTCTTTTGTATTGTGGTTCATTATCGCTTCACAAATTTCACAGTAGTATTCAACTTGAATTATTCTAACATCCCGATGCATGTCAATATATTCTCTATATTTGAAGTCTTCTTTTGTTTGCCATTCATTAATGCATAGAGTACACCAAAAGTTTAATCTTCTCAATGTGAGGTCGCACAATGATCTTTGTATCATTTCTAGTTTTTCTTCCAAATCTTTTATTTGTTGACAAGGTTAGCTAGTCCTCACTGGATTCAATTTGTCGTGGTTTCTTAAGTGCCGCTTCACATGATTGAATTCCATGCACTCTCAAGGGTCCCCTAATTTTATGTAGTAAGTTGGCATTGTACCATTGTGTTAGTATTTCTTTGTCAATAGTATTAGGGATATGCCAATGTTATCCAAACACTAGGAGATTGTTTTTCTTATGTTCTCAGCTAAATTAAAATGTTATTTAATAGTAGAAATTAAATTCTTCACATAGCAGTAATCACATATGTAGTTGGAATGTAAACAATGGAAGCATAAACATAATGTAGAGGTAATTACTCGTTCAAATCAAGGTTTCATTAACAATCCAAAGCTTAAAAGGAAATCTCCACAAATTGTCAAACTAACAGTTGTACAATACACCCAAAAAATAGATATGCACACCTACTAAGACAACATGCTTGTTGAAAAACAAGAAAAAAACAACTTGATGCTTGTTCTAGGCTATAGCACAACCTTGTTTGTTTGATTGTATGAACTATTCTATGTGTCTGTACAAACCTATCCATATGGATCTATGTATAAACCTGTGTGTTTTTACCTTGCCTACTTCTTGGCTATAACTCCTTTCCTATGCTTTAGACTTATAGGATTGATGAACTAAGTCACCTCCTAACAATGATTGTCTAAGTGTATGTGTGTCTTAATCATTTATATTGACTTACCTTTATACTTGAGATGAAACCCTAATCTCATAGTGATATGTATGGCTGAGATTAGTCTAAATCACTAATATATAAAAATATACTTGATTAGGCTCAACAACTAAATAGGATACTTTCACTTTATTACTAAAGTAAATCACAAATAGAATTGACTTGAACTACTTTTGGCACATTTGAAAATAAACCTGTGCGGAAGTTCTTGTTCGAGCTACAACCTTCAACACTCCCTCTTAGCAAGGAAGCAATTATGTACCAATTCAAGTTTGTCTTTGAATGCTTCAAACTTCTCTTTTGCTAAGGGCTTGGTTCGAATGTCAACAACTTGTTGATCTATGGGTACATACTGGAGCTTCATATATCCCTAATGAATTATGTCTCAAATGAAATGATATATGATATCAATGTGCTTTGACCTATCATGAAATACTAGTTTCTCTAAGAGATTGAAACAAATATGATTATCATAGTAAATAGATGTGGGATCTAACTCCCGATCAAATAATATTACAAGCAACTTGCGAAGCTATATTGCCTCACAAATAACAATATTAGACTCCATATACTCTGCCTCTGGTGATCTAAGTGCCATAGAAGTTTGCTTTCAGTTGAACTAGGATATCATTGTTGATACCAAGCTAAAGCAACACCTTGAGGTGATCCCATTCGAAACACTACCTACCCAATCTAAGTCTATATACCTTTGCAGCCTCACCTCACCATCTTGAAGATATCTTAGAACATACTCCACTATGCCCCTTTGGTATCTAAGCACATGTTTTGTTACTACCTGATGCTCCTTCCTTGGCTCCACCATGAACTAACTCAAGGTGTTCACTACAAAAATTATATATATCCTAGTGTTAACCATATACATCAAGGAACCTATTGATTTCCTATACAATGTGTGATCCACCATATCTAAATCTAAAGTCATTATCTTCTTCAGATTAGTGATCGTATGCATGGACATAGGTCTGCAGTCCTCCGTCTAGAATCCCTTAAGGATCTTGACTACATACTTACCCTGCCCAAGGAAATTTTCCCTTAGTCTTTTCCAAATTCCAATCCCAATAAGTAATGAACCTTGCAATTTCCTTCATGTCAAACATGACTGCCATATGTGCCTTCCACTCTATAATGAGCTTATCTGAACTTGTAAGAAACAACTCATCTACACATAACACCAAAATAAGTAGATCAACCTCAACAAATATGAAATATAAGTTGGGATCTACATTTTTAACAAATCCCACACTCTACAAGTATCTATTGATCTTAGAATACTTGTGCTCTTGGTTCCTGCTTGAGTCTATATAAGACCTTTTTCATCCTACACACACGGGGATCCTTCCCACTGATATCAAAGCCTTGAGGCTACTCTATGTACACCTCTTCCTCAATTACCCATTGAGGAAAGTTGTCTTCACATCCATATGATGTATCCTCCATCCCATAATGGTAAGTAGATACATCATTGTTCTAATGTAAGTGTACCTCGCCACTGGAGCACGAGTCTCCTTGTAGTCTAGTACCTCTTTTTGGGAGAACCCTCTCGCCACAAACCTCACTTTGTACTTTTCTATGTTGTCATATGTCACATGCTTAATCTTGTAGATCCACTTGAAAGTCGTCATTGATTTCCCCTTCAGTCTAGTCACAAGGTCCCATACATCATTCTTCATGATGGAGGTGTACTCCTATACCATGGAATCCCTCCAAATCTATTGGTTTTCTACCTCTTGAAAAATGAAAGCCTCAAAATCTATGATGTTGCTCATCAATTCCATGTAGTTTGGAAACTTCTTCAGGGGTGTAATCTCCTTGAATGTGATCATAGGAGATTCATAATGCTCTTGAGCATATCTTAATGTCTAAGTAAACCATGAAGATCTTATGATATAATTGGTAGGAGAAAGTGGCTCCTCCTATACACCTGAATGTTGTTTCCTTGAACTGGAAGTCATTGGTGACCTTGGCTCAAACTTCAAAGATTCCTACTCCTCATCATGTGTCATTGGAATAGGCTCATGAGATTTCTTGGATGCAAAGTATTCCTCAAAATTTAAATCCCTAATTATAATTGTCTTTCTCTACTCTAGAATAAGTATCTTTTAGGCCTTTGAAGTCTCACCGTAACCAACATACAAACCCTTCCTACTAGAGGGATCCAACTTGGTCCTTCTTCTCTATTAGCATATGGATATAAATGAGACAACCAAATATGCATAAATGACTCACCTTCGTCTTCACCAATGAATTCCTATTCTAGTGACTTGTCCTCTAAAATCCTTTGAGAACACCTATTTTGGATGTTTACTGTTGTGTTGCATGCTTCTGTCCATAGAAAAATCAATGAATCCTAGACATGTATCATGGCATAATAGACCCTTAGTTCTTTCGCTCTGCAACCCCATTCTATTGTGGATTGTATGGAATCACTATAACATTTTGGCTCAAAATTCGGGGAAATTATCCAATGGTACGGACAGACCGTCGAAAAATACTTGCTAAAAAGAATTTATATAGATATATATTTTAAAATTAGTTCGCATTCGTCGGTCCACCGATGATTATCATTAAACTGTCGGTAATGAAACGTCTTTCCGTTGGTCCACCGACGTTATTTCTTAACTCGTCGAACCTCCGACTTCTTAGGTGTGTTAGTTGGTAATCCAACGGCCAGACTTCAGACCCACGATGCCAAAAGGATAATTGTTAAACTTTTGAAATGGTAAATCTTGTCACTGTTGAATGTTGAAAAAGTCAACATTGACTCTTTTAGTAAGAGTTGGAAAACCAACCGATACAAAATTTATAAATATATGATATTTAGTAGATGTTTCGACAATATTGCTATAATTGCTACAATTCAGAAAGGTTATAAGGTATTTTTTCCAAACTTAGAACATATTTGTTTTATCTATCAATTACATTAGAAATTAATAATACATCTACTACACGACCACTTCATTTTATAAGATATGGATTACTCTATTTTGGTAGGGAAGAATGTTGGATAACATTAGCCCATAATAAATTGTAACATCCCCAAATTTCACAAAAAATTAAAATTTTCTAAGTAGCATTAAATGCTTACATTCGTTATGCGAAAGTATAATTAATGATAATTTGCTTATTTAAACATCAGCCTGATTTTGTATTATGACGACACCTTCTTCAAATTGTCGTCGATGTTATAAACATGTTACGTCAATTACATGCTATGTTTATTTTCTGAATAGTTATGTTTACTTCTTTAAATGTATAAACATCGTCAATTTACTTCATCTTTTACTATGGTACTGTTTCATTCATAAGTACTAACTGTTTGATTTTCTTTTTGATGAAGGGGTCCTATGGGCACCCCGGGGATTACTTAGCTATTTAGCTAACGCTCTTAAAATTATGTCGCAGATCACAGGTAAGAGCAAGATTACTGACCGAAGCATTATCGATGTATGTAAAAATGACTTTGTTATAATTCCTTTAGCATCCGGTGTTAATTACAAGAGTATAGAAAAATTGACTTGTTCAAGGGAAGGTCTACCTTAGCTTCGATCATACGTAACTCAAGATCCTCTTATAAATTTATTTATGTTTTCCATAGAGTTTAAACTTCATATTCAAACATCATGCTTATGCCATCTTTGTTTTAATTGTATTATGGTTTGAGTTTATTTGTATTTGATTATCAGCTATAGCTTTTTAATGGTAATACTATGACCATGGCTTCTCCACTTGTAAGGTGAAGACATGTAATAATACCTAACTTTATGTTATGGCTTAATGTACTTAATTATTGACCATAGTTCTTTTTATATATATATATATAAGCATGCTAAAGTGGCAAAGTTAATTTCCATGACTTAAGAACTTGTTTTGTTCAAGCTTTGGTACACGACCAAACCCTACACTAAAGGTTTTATACTATGTGCTAACATATGTGTTAGATATATTTCTCGATGTTGTAAACTTTATGCATCTATACTATTGCTAGATGCTATAAACTATATGCACACTACCTTACACTATAAGCATAGTGTGGCTCTCGAAATAGTCTACGTATACACTATATGCTATGACTATAGTGCATAGACATACGTTATGTTATAAGCATAGTGAAGACCATAAAATAATCTTGGTGGTCTCTGTGTTGGCAGGCATACGTGCAATTGGTAGCTATAACTCTTAAATGTTATTAAATGTGTTTTGGGTGGAATGCTCGTTGGCAATCCTCGTGGCAAGGTTTCACGTGGAGGTTCTTGGTCTTTGTGTTAAACCCTAGCTGGGTTTTGAACTACCTCGACGAGGAATTAACTTGGAAATTCATTTTGAAAAGAAGGTGGGAGGAGAGGCTGACAAACTCTCAAGTTTTTAGTGTTTGTAAGCAACTATTAGAGTTTCCTCCCGGGGTTCGATACTGAGACCTGTAACCTGTATTTTTTCAATAGCAGTTTATATGTGCCCGAGTTTTTTGTAGAGGTGTTAACCCTTACAGGGTTCGATGGTGAATCTTTTGCACCACTAGGGTTGATGTTGAGAGCTTAAACCATTGCTTACGTGCTCAAGCGTGCTACATGAGTTTGCAGGTAATGTCATAATCGTCCCTTTGAGTTTCACCGAGAGTTTTAACATTAATATTGTTTAAATTAATAAGTATGCATTACTTTTAGGTTTAACCAGTCATCGTGTTGATATCTTTGACAAGTTACTTCTTAGACAAAGTTTTAAGGTTGGCCAGAAAGGGATAAGAGCTTAATGTGGCCCTGGTAAGCCTTGATGACTCCCTATGGGCATCTATTTGCACTCGGAAGATTTTGCTGAAGCTTGGCACTGATGCCAGTCTTGTTTTGTTTTAGCCAAGACTTCATTTAAACTTAATAAATTGGTCTTTACAGTCGGTTGTAATTTTTATAAGCCGTATGGCATTTTTGGTACAGGGAGGGTTGAACCCTCGACCTAGACTTGCGTTGGTTTCTCAACGATTACTGTATAAATTTTTATGGATAAATATATATAGTTTTTGCAAGATCAAAGTGTAGTTTGCAATACAATTTTTAGAGAGTTCACTCTCGGCATTTTCGTTATTTTTGGCAATAAATAAATTTTGATATAAGCTATCTGGTTTTAGGGCAAGGCCCTTCTCTGTTGGCAATGGTTGTGATGTTTAATTAAATGAACTGCTTCAAATATTGGCCGTAAGGTTGGGTTAAAAAACCCTTCCATAACTGCTTACCATGTTTAAGATTTGCTTGTGGAAACACTAAGGGTTTCGAACCTCGAACCTGTTATGTATTTAAGATTTTTGTTGATAGCTTATAAAATTATTATGTGGTTTTTAGGGTGAGTCAAAAATCGAACCCTGCACACCTGTATTTTTAGAAAACTTGCGAAGATCGGGTTTATAATTATGAAAGCATGGACTGTTTGGGTGAACTCTTACGGGTATCGAACCCTAGTCTTGTTTGATGTTCTCGTTTGGAAAGGAATGCAATGATTTTTACGGTATTATCAGTGATGAAATATGAAGAGGGTTATCAACCCTGGAATGGTTAATAGCCTTGTTGAAGTTACTAATTTCTTAGTATATTTTAATGGTTAAAGTAATTGATAGTTCTTTTTAAAGTGCATTATGAAATAGTAAGTTTGAAGATCCCTGTGTAAATGTTTCAGTGGTTAATTATGATGATTCATTACATGATACATCATGTATGATAAGAATATATACTTATTTATAGATGCGTTCACATATATTACTTATAACTTTGATTTGATTATGAAAGTATCCTATATCATGAATTTGTACTACTATTAGGGTTTTGCAATAACAAATGCTTATAAAATGAGTTGGATTCGCTTTGAAAGTAAACTAGGTTTAAGATTGTTACTTCTGTATTAAACAGTTGAAATGCTAAGTACTATTGTTTAGTATACAGGGTGAATCCTGTAATTTGGCCTACCTTATTTATTTATAAAATGAGTTTTGTTATAAAAGAAAATACCTCACTGTACATGAATTAGAATAGTTTATTGATACATTTTCAGTCTATGATAAATAATCATTCTAATCTACTCATAATTTAACTTATTTGTACCAGAGTACGATACATAATGTATGTGGAAAAATATAGAGAAGTATTTCTACTCTATCATTTATCATTTTAACTGATTTAGAATTATTCCTTCAGCTTTAAACCTAGCAGATAAATGGACTTTCAACATAGATAAAATGATAGAAATTTTAAAAGCATTTACTAACAGTTCAAGAGATATCTACGTTTTAAATCAAAAAACTGATAACATCATATAATTGTTTCCTTAGTAAATAATTGGATAGAAAGTAAATAAGATAACACAATTAGAACCTGGTAACTGTAGAAGAGACAAACAAGAAAAGGAGCCTGTTCCACCCAACCTTTTCCTGAAGACAACCAAGTTAATTGCCTTAGGACCCTGAGCCTGTTCACTGAACCAACAGGACGAAGATGTTGTGTGGAGAATGGAATAAATTCCTTTGCAACTCAGCAGTAGTACTTGACAGTAATACTTATGCCTTTAGCAATATTGAACTCAACAATGTGGTTGCACTAGTTCAGAATGCGGCCTTAACTCACTCAATCACTTCTAACCTTCCCCTCATCGAATCTCTTGTGCTCTCTTGTCTTTCTCTTTCAGAAATTTTCACAAGGTAAGAACTGAACAACCTCCTGCTAAATTCGATGGGTAGATAAAGCATGCTTAGGTCTTTGGTCAGTTTTCTTTAGTTAATGAGCCACCTGCTTAGTTCCACTTTCTTGGGGAACATGACCATAAAAATAGGGAAGTTGCCTCTTGCAACAGCTAGAAGTGAGTTGAGGATGCTGCCAAGTGTCAGTTTTCTCTCCACCTTAGTCCATTCCTCCTAGTGGGTCTGTGAACACTCATTCAACAGTCTCCTTTGGATATTTGTCTCCTTTTTTATTTATAAATAACAAAATATTCAGAGTAATTAATTACAGTCATCCTTGAACCCACTTGGTCAATAAACATAAAACTTTACAATAATCATAAAACATAATGTTTTTCTGAAAACATAAAATGTTCAGAATTTGGGTATGTGACAAACACCCCCTCTTAAATTCAACACCGTCCTCGATGTTGCTTTATTATCATCCTCTTATTCTTCCTCGAACAAATTTGGATATGCCACCCGCATATTACTTTCCAACTCCTAGATTGCTTCATCTGGACTAAGGTGCTTCCATTGCACCTTTACCTGTCCAATGGTATGATTACAAAGCAAAATTTCCCTCTTATCGAGGATACAATCTGGTTCTACTAGAAAACCTCCTTTTGGTTCCACCTGTACATCATTCCAATTAATCACATGAGTAGCATCATGCACATACTTTTAGAGAGATATGAAATACATTATGCACTTTAAGATTTGGCGGTAAATCCAACTGATATGCCACTGGTCCTACCTTGGATAGTATTTCAAAAGGTCCACAATACCTTGGTGCTAGTTTTGCACAACGTCCTAACTTTAAGGAGCTATTTTTTGGTTTTACCTTGAGAAAAACATGTTCACCAACCTAAAACTCTTTCTGAGTTCTTTTGAGATCTGCATGGCTTTTCTGTCCATCTTGTGCAATTTTCAAATTTCCTTGAACATGTTTCACGGTTAGCTCCATTTCTTTTAATAACTCAAGTCCTAACATTAACTTGTCAACTGGATTACTCCAAGAAATAAGAGTGTCACAATTTATGCCATACAAAATTTCAAATGGACTGAGTTTTGCTGAAGCTTGGTAGTGGTTATTATAAGCAAACTCAGTAAGATGCAAATATTCCTCCCATTTACCCGACTGATGTCTAACATACATTTTTAACATATATTCAAGAATTTGGTTGACTCTTTCTATCTGCCCATCCATTTGCGGATGAAATGATGTGCTGAAATTTAAAGTAGTATCTAAACCTTTAAATAAAGACTTCCAGAAATTTCTTGTAAACTTAGAGTCCCTATCAGAAATTATAACTTTTGGAATCCCATGCAAACGAAAAATTTGTTTCATAAAAATTTCAGCAATGTTAGCATCCTTATAGGTTGTTTTAACAGGTATGAAATGAGCTGCTTTACTAAGATTATCCACTACCATTATGGAATCATTTTGTTTCTGATTTTTAGGTAACCCAGTTATAAAGTCAATACTAATTATTTCCCACTTCCAATCCGGAACAGGTAGTGGTTGCAATAGTCCAACTGGGTGTTGATGTTCAGCCTTTATTTGCCGACATTCCATACACCTAGCAATATATTGAGCTACCTCATTTTTCATATTTGGCCAAAAGTAATCATTCCTCAGCATTGTTATCATCTTTTGGTAGCCAGGATGTCCTGAGTATGGACTTTTATGCAATTCGTTTAAAATCAAAAACTTAATTTCAACAACATTAGGCACATAAAGTCTGTTTTTATACAACATTACTCCTCTTTCATCAATTCTAAAATCTGTTATTAAATTTTTAGCATTATCTTTAGCAACCTTTTCATGTAATTTTTGATATTTTTTATCCATTCTGATTCCTTCCTTAATCTGATTTTCTAGATCAGTTTTATAAGTACTGATTGCTGAAACAAAATTTAGCCTAACATTTCTGCTTAAGGCGTCAACAATTTTATTTTATTTACCTTTAATGTGTTGAATCTCAAAATCATATTTGCTAAGGAAAGCTATCCACCTAGCTTGCCTTGCGTTCAGATTTGGTTGATCCAACAAATATTTTAAACCTTTATTATCTGTCATTAATGTAAATTTTCTTTCGATTAATTGATGACGCCACATCTTTAACGCATGTATTATGGTGGCCAACTCTAAATCATAAGTTGCATAGTTATTTTCATGAATATTTAACTTTCTAGACTCATATGCAATCACATAACCATCTTGTGTTAAGACCCCGCCAATTCCATCATTGCATGTATCAGTGCACACGATGAAATCCTTGTTTGGATATGCAATTTTTAGGATAGTTGCGGTTGTTAACAGTTCTTTTAATTTCTTAAAACTTTATTCACATTTTTAATCCCAGATAAATTTATTACCTTTCTTTTGTAAAGAGGTTATAAGATTCGCTATTCGAGAGAATCCTTCTATAAATTTATGATAGTAACCTGTAATTCCCATAAAATATCGTACACAAGTTACATCTTTAGGGGCAGGCCATTCATTAATAACTTTTATCTTGTCCGGGTCTACTGCGATTCCATCCTTGGATGTCACATGCCCTAGGTACTATATTTTATCTTTAAAGAAATCACATTTGTTGAACTTAGCATAAATTTGGTGTTCTCTTAACACTTGTAAAATTATTTTTAAGTGTTTGTTATGTTCTTCTTTAGTCTTAGAGTAAATTAGAATGTCGTCAATGAAAACAATTACAAACTTATCTAAGTACTGATGTAAAACATTATTCATAAGACACATGAAAATTGTTGTAGCGTTGGTTATCCCAAAAGGCATAACCACCTACTTGTAGTGGCCGTAACGGGTTCTAAAAGCAGTCTTAAAGATGTCCTCATCTTTAATTCTGACTTGATGGTACCCCGACCTCAAGTCTATCTCAGAAAATACCTTCGCGTCGCGTAGTTGATCAAACAGATCATCAATGCGAGGCAAAGGATATATGTTCTTTATGGTCATTTTATTTAACTAATGGTAATCTATGCATAAACGCATAGTTCTGTCCTTCTTTTTAACAAACATGACAAGTGCTCCCCATGGCGACACACTTGGCCATATATAATTTTTATGAATAAATTCCTTAAGTTGTGATTTAAGTTCATTAAGTTCTAGAATGTTCATTCTATAGGGAGCCTTTGAATTTGGTACCGCTCCCGGTACTAACTCAATGGTGAAATCTAGTTCCCTTTTCGGAGGTAGTCCTAGAATTTCTTCCGGGAATACGTCAGAAAAATATTTTAGAGTGGGTATGTCTTCCAACTTTAACTTATCTTCCTTAGTTGATTGTTCGTCATTAATTACATTTACAGCAAACAACTTACATCCTTTACGAACAACCATTTTAACTTGCAAGGCAGAAATTTATCTAACAGAAGTCTTTCTAGGAATTCCTTTTACTGTTATAGTTTCACATTTTTCATTTAAACAAGTGAAAGTCTTTTCAAAATAGTTTAACATTACCCTATGCTTTTCCAACCAATCCATTCCAATCAAAACATCGTTAGAACCTAAAGGTAACATATTTAGTTTAACATGAGTCCTAAACTGATTCATCAGTAATTCACACTCTTTTACATAATAAGTCACTTTTCTTTTAGTTCCAGTAGCTAATTGAACCAACCATGACTTATCAAACTTGTCTATTTTTAGATTGCAACATTTAACTAAATCAGGTGACACATAGCTAAGAATTGCTCCCGGATCAATTAAAATAGATATGGGTTTATCTTTAAGCATACCTTCTACTTCAACAATGGAAGTTTGATGATCAACTTGTCTGTTTTCCAAACCTGCATTGATTCTGGGCATTTCCCTTGCTAAGTCATCAACAATAGTCTCCTCCTGTACGGTGTGTATGTTGTTGATAGTCCTCTTTCTAAGTGGGCAGTTTGATGCATAGTGAGGTCCCTGACAGTCCCAACATTTAATCGGTTCTTTCTGTTCATTGTTTTTAACAAAATTTTTAGGTGAATCATTGTTTCTTGCAGCTGTAAATTTTGAATGTATATTACCTGTTGAATTATTCCCTTGAAATTTTCTGTTAGAATAATTACGTGAATTATTATTTTCAAAGTTGCGATTAAAAGAAAACTGCTTCTTCCTTTACTCGAAATTATTAGGCCTTTTTACCTTCCAATTTGGTATGCCTTCTCTTTTCTTGTTCTGCTCATAACAGATATTTGCTTTTCTCATGGCCTCTTCAAGAGTTCGACGACCATCATACTCAATCTTGTCCTTTATATGAGAGGGAAAACAACTCAGAAATATTTGTCCCTTAGGCTTTTCTTCAGTGATGTAAGGAACATACCTTAATAAATTTAAAAATTTGCTGCTTAATTCCCTCATATCCATGGAACCTAATTTTAACTCATAAAACTCTTTAGCTCGTTCCTCATAATATTGTTCTGACATGAACTTTCTTTTAAAATATTTCTTAAAATTACTTCAGTTTACACTTTTCTCTTTTAAACCTTTTACCCATTTTAGATCTTGCCACTAGATGTTTGCTTTTCCGGTCAGATTATAAATTGCCATTTTAGTTTTTAGATGACTTGAGTAGTTGTAAATCTGAAAATACTTATTCATACCGGACAACCATGCTTCGGCCGTCTCACTCTTTTCTGTTTGTCCATTAAAAGTTGGTGGTTTGATCTTTTTAAACTCACCAAAAATTTCTTCGTATGGCTTGTACTTCTTCTTTTTAGTGTAGCAGTCACTTTCACTACTATCACTGGAATACTTGTGCTTTTTCCTGCGTGATTTTTTTTAAAATTCAGAAGATGAGCTGTTGTATAATTAGTCAATTTTAACTTTTTATCCTTACGTTGGTAGGACATGGTTCCCGATTCATAATTATTTTCTGTTCTTTTATCCTTATAATTGTTATGAAATTTATCCAACAGGATTTGATTCATCTCCTCTTGAGCTTTCAGAATCCGTTTGTTTTCTTCCTTGACAGTTTTTATCTCTATTTTTAAATCTCTTACTATTCTTAATAATTCAGATGAATTATCATTCAATTCAACAAATACGTTTTCTGCATTAATGTGTCCTTGTTCATTATTATTCTATGCATTATTATGGGGCCTCTCCTCAGCTAACTCTTCTGGTCCTTCCATACCTACAGACTAAATTTATAAAATGCTGAACATAAACAAAATAAAATAAAAATCAGTAATTTGCAATTATGTCCTAAATTTTTATTTGCGCGAGTGAGCCACTTCAGGCCTAGTATTTGAACTTGCGCTTTGATACCACATGTAACATCCCCAAATTTCACAAAAAATTAAATTTTTTTAAGTAGCATTAAATGCTTACATTCATTATGCGGAAGTATAATTAATGATAATTTGCTTATTTAAACGTCAGCCTAATTTTGTATTATGACGACACCTTTTTCAAAGTGTTGTCGATGTTATAAACATGTTACGTCAATTACATGCTATGTTTGTTTTCTGAATAATTATGTTTACTTCTTTAAATGTATAAACATCGTCAATTTATACTTCATGTAACATCCCCAAATTTCACAGAAATTTTAAAATTTTCTAAGTAGCATTAAATGCTTACATTCGTTATGCGGAAGTATAATTAATGATAATTTGCTTATTTAAACGTCTGCCTGATTTTGTATTATGGTGACACCTTCTTCAAAGTGTCGTCGATGTTATAAACATGTTACGTCAATTACATGCTATGCTTGTTTTCTAAATAATTATGTTTACTTCTTTAAATGTATAAACATTGTCAATTTACTTCATCTTTTACTATGGTACTGTTTTATTCATAAGTACTATCTGTTTGATTTTCTTTTTGATGAATGGGTCCTATGGGAACCCCGAGGCTTACTTAGCTATTTAGCTAACGCTCTTAAACTTCTATCGCAGATCACAGGTAAGAGCAAGATTACTGACCAAAGCATTATCGATGTATGTAAAAATGACTTTGTTATAATTCCTTTAGCCTCCGGTGTTAATTACAAGAGTATAGAGAACTTGACCTGTTCAAGGGAAGGTCTACCTTAGATTCGATCATACGTAACTCAAGATCGTCTTATAAATTTATTTATGTTTTTCATAGAGTTTAAACTTCATATTCAAACATCATGCTTATGCCATCTTTGTTTTAATTGCATTATGGTTTGAGTTTATTTGTATTTGATTATCAGCTATAGCTTTTTAATGGTAATACTATGACCATGGCTTCTCCACTTGTAATGTGAAGACATGTAATAAGACCTAACTTTATGTTATGGCTTAATGTACCTAATTATTGACTATAGTTCTTTTTTTAAATTATATATAAGCATGCTAAAGTAGCAAAGTTAATTTCCATGACTTAACAACTTGTATTGTTCAAGCTTTGTTACACGACCAAACCCTACACTAAAGGTTTTATACTATGTGCTAACATATGTGTTAGATATATTTCTCGATGTTGTAAACTTTATGCATCTATACTATTGCTAGATGCTATAAACTTTATGCCTTGTTGAAGTTACTAATTGCTTAGTATATTTTAATGGTTAAAGTAATTGATAGTTCTTTTTAAAGTGCGTTATGAAACAGTAAGTTTGAAGATCCCTTTGTAAATGTTTCAGTGGTTAATTATGATGATTCATTACATGATACATCATGTATGATAATAATATATACTTATTTATAGATGCGTTCGCATATATTACTTATAACTTTGATTTGATTATGCAAGTATCTTGTATCATGAATTTGTACTACTATTAGGGTTTTGCAATAACAAATGCTTATAAAATGAGTTGGCCATTCGCTCTGAAAGTAAACTAGGTTTAAGATTGTTAGTTCTGTATTAAACAGTTGAAATTTGGTATACAAGGTGAATCTTGTAATTTGGCCTACCTTATTTATTTATAAAATGAGTTATGTTATAAAAGAAAATACCTTACTGTACATGAATTAGAATAGTTTATTGATACAGATCTTTATGATACATTTTCAATCTATGATAAAGAATCATTCTAATCTACTCCTAATTTAACTCCTCTGTACTAGAGTATGGTACATAATGTATGTGAAACAATACAGATAAGTATTTCTACTCTATCATTTATCATTTTAACTAATTTAGAATTATTCCTTCACCTTTAAACCTAGCAGATAAATGGACGTTCAACATAGATAAAATGATAGAAATTTTAAAAGCATTTACTAACAGTTCAAAGGATATCTACGTTTTAAAATAGAAAACTGATAACATCATATAATCGTTTCCTTAGTAAATAATTGGATAGAAAGTAATTAAGATAACACAATTAGAACTTGGTAACTGTAGAAGAGACAAACATTCAAAGGAACCCGTTCCACCCAACCTTTTCCTGAAGACAACCAAGTTACTTGCCTTATAACCCCCGAGCCTGTTCACTGAACCACCAGGACGAAGATGCTGTGTGGAGAATGGAATAATTTCCTTTGCAACTCAGCAATAGTACTTGACAGTAATACTTCTTCCTTTAACAATATTGAACTCAGCAATGTGGCTGCACTAGTTAAGAATGCAGTCTTAACTCACTCATTCACTTCTAACCTTCCCCTCATCGAATCTCTTGTGCTCTCTTGTCTTTCTCTTTCATGAATTTTCACAAGGTAAGAACTGAACAAACTCCTGCTGAATTTGATGTGTAGATAAAGCATGCCTAGGTCTTTGGTCAGTTTTCTTTAGTTAATGAGCCACCTGCTTAGTTCCACTTTCTTGGGGAACATGACCATAAAAATAGGGAAGTTGCCTCCTGCAATAGCTAGAAGTGAGTTGAGGATGCTGCCAAGTGTCAGTTTTCTCTCCACCTCAGTCCATTCCTCCTAGTGGGTCAGTGAACACTCATTCAATAGTCTCCTTTGGATATTTGTCTCCTCTTTTATTTATAAATAGTAAAATATTCAGAGTAATTAATTACGGTCATCCTTGACCCCACTTGGTCAATAAACATAAAACTTTACAGTAATCATAAAACATAATGTTTTTCTGACAACATAAAATGTTCAAAATTTGGGTATGTGACATAAAACCAAAGGATTCTTGATAGGTTATGGGTGGTTTGCAGGAAAAGGGGTGATAACAAATGTTATTTCCCTTGCACTTGATGCAGAGTCTTTGTTCAGAGAAGATTTTTAATAAAAACAACTGAAAAACCTTATAGTAAATGTAGATACACCGAAGGGGGGAATGAATACCATCCCTTGGTAAGCTACGTATATTCATTATATGTATTTATATTGATTGTATTTGTAAAATTTTATATCATATATTGCTTATACACACTAATTTTGTGTGATTGTTTTGAATTATAAAGACAAGTCCCCCTAGGGTGTCCAACGTCGAAGAATGCACCAAATACTAGTAGATATAAGGTTGTACAAGTTGAACATGGAGTGAATATTGAATATCAAGTTAATGATCCTATGGAAGAAGATGATAATAATAACATAGTTGAAGATGGAAGGACAAACAGATTGATCCAAGACACATTCTCTCAAACGAATTATGACAACTTTCAAGATATTCATGATGTACCTTGTTGAGGGGGCCGATAGGCCTTTCCTAAAGTCATCATATATTATAATGTATTAAAGGATATGATTAGATAATCTTAACAAATGAATGGTTGGAGCAGGTGCAACCGCTCCAACCTCTCTCTTCATGTATAAGTATACCATCTATTGAATGAATACAACGGTTAAGCGCTTGGCCCAACATGTATTATTTCTTATGGTTAATGTGTTTATAATACTTCTATCTGCTTGGATACAACATCTGGCGCCGTTTCCTCCTCTATCGAGTCTGGGTCACAGCAGTAGCAGATGGAGGCGGCAATTATGCTCGTGCGCTAATCTAAAAAATTTATGCGCAAAGAAAGATAAGATGTTGTTATTTTATTTTGATACTTGGTTGCTCGCTTAAGATTGTTGCTGCAAAATTGTGTGTATTGGATATCTGCAAACTATTGTATAAATGCTAATGCTTAATTATTTTAAGTTATCACGGAGAATTCGCAGTGTTCTGGACATCCTATTGTTACTTGGTAGAGGCGATTGAGTATGCACATAGTATTCAATATAATGCACAGACTCTTATGAGTACGCTATTGTGTGAGGATGAATATGCGCTTGGGTTTATTTTTTGTATAAAATTTTGCATGAGGAGCGGACTGCACATAGGTTTCTCTCTGTTTACTATCATCACGAGAAGAGAATTAAAAGTTGAGCAATTTATCTGTTGTTGCCAAGTTTATGGATCAATTTAAACACCAGTCAACTGCTTTGGTCATTGACCAGAAATATAATATATGGTCATGATATGTTGCATGGGAAGGCGTCAACTATCAATTGATAGACTTATCGTCGACCATGAATACGTGCCAATGCAAACTGCTTGAGCGAAGGGATTCAAAGTCCTTAAGGATAATATCATTGTGATAATACTCTAAGACAGAAGCGACTATCTATTGATCAATGCATCACCTCTACTAGTGTGTCTATCTATCTTCTCAGAGATTATTGACGCTGTAAACCGAAGTCTGTAAAATTTGATTGCGCGTCGTGGATTCTGCACATGCTAGTCGTCGAAGTTCTTAATGATCAGTCATGATACCATTATGATATTGACCACATTTTTATGAAGATTACATATGTATTTATGAAGATGACTACATTCACGTGTTCCAGATACCAGTTTTACAAAGCTGCCGACTATAGTCCAATATGAAGACGACTTCTTATGCACCAGTTGACCTATACCAGCAGAGGAGGATCCATTGTTTGGATAAATAAAATTTGACCGAGTCGACCATATAATTACTCTTCCTGATGTGCTTTCCAACGATATAAGTATTAATGATCGGCATTACAAGTCTGTCGACTGAGTATTATTCTTTATATTATTTGTCTACAGGAAGTAGTTGTTCAAGAAAATTCATTTAGAATAGTTCAAAGCTACCAACTATCAGCACTCCATCAACCAGTACGATTATTTCAAGCAATCTATCGAAGAAGTCTGGACGACTCGAGCAGTTGTCATCATGTTGACACCACTGAATACAATGACCAATATATGCTTATTGTTAACACCCAAAAAGTGTTCACTACCTCATCTACCTCATTACATGGCTCATTTGTCCATTTTCCTACCATATTTCCCTTAAAAACCCTAAAAGTCCCACTAAAACGCCTCCAAAAGGCCTAAAATGCCTCCAAAAGGCCACAAAACCATCAAAAAAGCCTCAAAAAGGCTAAAAAACCCCCTTTTCCTCCAAAAATATCCAAAATTCCTCTAAAAAGGGAATAAAAAATATAAAATAATGAGGAAAAGGAGGAAAGAACCCTATACAGCTGCCCTAAACCATATGGTTCCCAAAACCATGGGCCAGCACTCCACCACCAAAAAACTATAAATAGGTGATGGAGACCCCTCATTTCATATCCACAATCAAGCATACCCTTACTCTGCCAAAATCTCTCTTGAAACCCTAGCTCACCATTGAGCCACTTTCACCTTGAGAGCCCCTTTTGGCCCATTCCCACCATTGGAGAAAGAGAAGGAGCACATTGGAGCTTGGAGCAACCCTCTTGGACATTGCAAGAGCTTCACCAATCTTCACATTGGAGGTAAAATTAATACAAAAACCATTATTTACATTTTGTTGTTTATGTTTCATGCACATGTTTTAGAGTAGTTTATATTTCTGTTTTAGCTTAATAATTTACATTTACTGAACTGCTACTAAAGAGTCCATTCTCCTTAGTAGGTGCTCATTCGCACAAGCTAGGGGTAAAACCCTAGCTACAGTTTTGGCGACTCCCCTAAGTTTGAATTTCTGGTTACAATTTTTAAATATTTTTTCTGTTCGGCTGTCCCTTTCGGCCGCCGTATACCGCATTTTTTCCCCCCACAGTTGCGTGTCGACCGCGTCTTTCAGGCACTTACCTGCGACCCGACCGTGGCTCTCAGACTGTTTTTGGTGACCTACCGTCCGTTTTCAGTCTGTTACTTGTGATCTGGCCGCGGCTATTAGCCTGTTTGGGACGGTCTGACTGCGGCTATTACCCTCTTTCCTGCATCCCGCCTGCGGCTTTCGGCCAGTTTCTCGCAACCCGCCGGCGCCTTTCGCCGTCTTTCCTGCGTCCCGCCTGCGGCTTTCAGCCAGTTTCCCGCAACCCGCCGGTGCCTTTCAGCATCTTTCTTGCGTCCCGCCTGCGGCTTTCGGCCAGTTTCCCACAACCTGCCGGCGCCTTTCGGCGTCTTTCCCGCGTCCTGACTGCGACTTTCAACCCCTTTGCTGCGTCCTGATTGCGTATGTCTGCCAAAAACCTGCGTCCTGTCCGCGCCTGTTTCCCTCAAACCCACGGTCCGACTGCTCAATTTCGCCTCAGACCCGCGGTCTGATTTCTGCATTTTTTCCAGTTTTGAGCCCAGAACTTTGCTGCACTATTTTCTGCACTAGCACAACCCTCTATCCTACCTGCAGCCACCCTTCCTTACAACATTTTTCTGCAGTTTTTTCTGTTTCATTTACAGAACCGTTTTTTCATTTTTAGCATTTTAAATTTGAAAAAGAAAATTGTGCATTTTAAAAGTTAATTTCTGTATTGTTATTGCTAGATAGAAAGTTGCCCTCCCTAGTGGCACTTTCTACTTGGGTTCATCATTATCTCACGAGCACACACTCTGTCACATAATTCAAGTAAGCCTTAAAAACTACTTAACTCAACCAATATTCTAACCCCACTTGGGGAACACAAAAGAATCTTTGTAGTTAGGTAGGATCTGGGGGATAGGCTTCCAATAACACCCCTCGGTTATTTACACTTGAGACATAGCTGTTGTCCAATTAGGGAACCAAAATCCCCTAGTACTTTTTGGCACGGTCACAACTAGTTTACCAGAGGGCCTCTCCCCTAGGAGGGTTGAAGTCGCGAGACTGGTTCCGGAGGCCTGAGTGGAATACTGCACTCCATTCAGTAACCGAAGGGCTACCTTTCGTAGTTCTCAGGATATCCTTGTATTGGGGTATTGTGGTAAAAGGACCAAATGGCAGATTCACCTTTCTGGACGTGTCATGAACGGGGTATCTTAGTTGCCATTCTTCTAGGATTGACTACCTGGTGTCCCTCCCGGTAGGGGGACATTTTAGCCACTTGGCTTTCCTATTCATATTGTCTGACTTGGATTTCATCACCTTGCAGAGGATATGTCTAGTTGAGTCAGAATACCTTTTAGTTAGGTGTTTGCATGCTCCCTTACCTCCTTTTGGTCTAGTGAGTCCACCATTTTTTATTTTTAGGAAACCTGCTGCTTGTTGGTATTCTGACCATTTCTGTTGACACTCCACCTATTGTAGCACAGCTGTTACAGTGGTTGTTTTGAGTTGGTTGTTGGCCTGAGTGCCTTGTTTTTTGAGCTCTCCTTCTGCACACTCGGTTGCATTAGGGTTTTTGAGTTGTTTTTTACTCACCTCAACCCATAGAGATTTGACACCATCTGTCACCATTGAGTCCCCGAGACATTCTCGATGCCTCAGGGGCGAGCCCCCACAGCACGGTTCACTTGACACCACCCGTCATCGCCACAGATCATCCTCACTTGATACCACTTATCACAGATATAGAGCCTTGTCACTTGACTCCACTCGTCAGTGACATAGGACTCCGTCACCAGATATTGACACCCCTTACTTTACCTCCGATTCTGAAGAAGAGTCTGAGAACCCCATTTACACTGCCCCTACTAGCCCCATGGATGGCGCGACTTCCACTCCTTTCGTGGTAGGGACCCTTGGTGGTACGTCCACCACTACACCAGTTACCACACCTGCTCTAGGAATGCCCTCGATGGCGGCCACGTCCACCATCCCGATCACCATTCCCATTCCCGTAGCTGGCATACATACCACCACTCCACCAGTGGCTCACACTACCCATGGTGGTGCAGGCCCATCCTATACTACCTTAGTTCCCCCACTTGGGGGAAACATTCCCAACCCTGCCCCTCTACTGGGGGGCATGGGCCCCAACTTGGTCCAACCCACTCCTGTGTCACATCCTTCTTCCAGTCTGCCATTCATGGCTAGCCTCAACCTACCTGATCTAGCTAGACTGACCAACGACCCTATCCGACACGACCCTGCGTGGCCTCACATGCCCACCAAGCTCCCCTCTGACATCCCTAAGTTCGAGGGCAAGGCAGGTTAGGACCCACAAAACCATATCATGTCCTTCCATCTATGGTGTTCCTCCAACTCCATAGTGGATGACTCTATTCGCCTTCATCTGTTACAGCGCACCTTCACTGGCTCTGCAGCCAAGTGGTATATCGAGCAAACCCACGGGACCCATGCCACCTTTACTTCCCTTGCCTCGACCTTCCTGCAGTTCTTCTAGTTACCTGTCCGCTATGACGCGGGCGTTGAGATCCTCCTATCTTGCAGACAAAACACGGCTACCCACATCACGGACCACATTCATGAGTGGCGTAGACACCGTAGCTTATGCAAGATCAAATTAGACGACCGTATCTTCCTAGATTGGTTCCTCAAGTCCCTTCTTCCTGTCATTACTAAGGATGTAGCTTCCGAAAGACCCCAGTCTGAAGAAGAGGCCATCCTTAAGGCACAACAGTTCGACCTCATTTATGCCCAATCGGGTTACCTGTATACCATTATACTTGACGCCCCTCGCGGTGAGTCCTCCCAGCACGATGCACCGGGGGCATCCCACGCTGCAGACGACATCATTGGCCGTGTTTCTTCACATCCCCAACCCTTTTCCATAGCACGTCCTACCCTGGGCCCCGACCTTTCGCGGGCTACCTCACAATCTGGGGCTACCAACTCATATGCTCCTATGACACATCACCATCATTCCCATGGGCCCACCTGTCCACCTCAGTGCTTCGGTCATGCGCCCCCTACTTACAACCCCCCGGTCGCACCTCAGCCATATTACCACCAGCAGGCTGCACTAGCTCCTACGCCTCCTCAGGCCCAACCCACTTATTACCACCAGCAGGCTGCCCCAGCTCCCGCACTTTCCCAATCCCAACCAGCTTATTACCTGCCCCAGGAAGCCCCTGCGGCAAACCCACAACCTGCTCCGCAGACATATCAGCAACCTCCTCAAGGTGCCGCACCTGCGCAGCCTCCACCTACATATCATCCACCGCAGCCTGCTCCCACACCTACACAACCTCAAAACCCACCTGCTGCTCAAGGACAAGTTTACGCCCAAAACAACCCGCAGCAAAACCAGAACAACCAACGCAACCAGGGCCAACAAAATCGTGGCAAGGGTCGTAATCGTGGGAATAACCAACCTACAGACCAAGGTGGTCAACCGGCTAATCCCCCAGACAACAACAACGCGGCCCCCGCTAACCAAAACCCTGATCGCCCGCCCAAGCAGGCTAAAAACCCTAATTTGTGAATGAACCATCCTTGTTCTATCTGCGGGGTCTATGGCCACTACACACATACTTGCCCACATTTGGAGCGAGCTCGGAAACTTTGGGTTGATGATGCCCATCGCCGAGGACATGCAGCTCCTCAAGCGCAGCCCAACCCCCCACAACCTCAGCAGCCACCTCTGGTGCTGCAAAACCCCTTACCAACCCAAGGCGTCGTGAACACTCAGCCGTTGGCACCCCCCCAAGCCAATGCGACACCCCAACAACAACAAATCACTTACGTCGCTCCTGATCAACCCATGTTTGACTCAGGTACCCACCACTTGTTGATGATGTCATCCACTGACGTTAACCTCCAAACTCGTTGGAACCAATATGGCTCCACCTCTGAAGCCCCTCCCGCTGATAAAACCACTAACGCTCATCCCATTGATCAAGCGTTACGTATCCCTCCGCCTCCCATAGATGGCGCTTCCAAAGCACCTCATTTCCCACTTCGCCGTATCAACAACAACCCCAATGCGCGCGCTGCGTCCAACTACAACATTGTAGACGACCTAGCCCAATCTCCCGCAGCCATGTCTGGGTTAGAAGTCTTGAAGAACTGCCCTTCCCAGCGCAAGACTTTACTCTCAGCCATTGGGGATATTGACCCAAATGATTCGAACTTGATGGCATTTGATTTGGACCAGTCTGAACCACGCCTGCCTTCCACCTTAGCATTCCAAGTTTCTGTTTCCGTTCGGAATCTTGTCATCCATCGGTGCATCATCGATGAAGGTGCCTCCACATGCGTTATGTCTACATTCGTATGGCAGAAGTTGGGATCCCCTACCCTCCAGTAGTCCACCACTGCGTTACGCGCCTACGACGGTCGTTCGGCTCAGCCCCAAGGTCTCCTAGCCAATGTCCCTGTCCAGTTAGGTGGTAAAACCGTCCTTATCGATATCGAGGTCATCAACGCCCAGCTTGATTACAACCTCTTACTCGGTCGCAGCTACATGTATGCTATGCGGGCGGTCGCTTCCTCTGTCTTTCGTACCATGATGTTCCCCCATGATGGACGCGTGGTTAAGATCGACCAACTCACTTACTATGATCCAAATGCTCCCGTTGCACCCGAAAATGTTCTCCCCATGGTTGAACAACCGGTTAGTGGTGCTGCTACCTCATTTGTTTCCTCTTTGGGACCTGGAGTTTACTCAGACCCGCCGATGACATCCACCTTCCACTCCATTCCTCCCCCGTCATCTACGCCCAAAGTGTCTGACTTATGTACCCTGTCCCACGATAACCAAGCACCTAATAATCAACCACCCTTGTTGCCTAAACCCCCATTGGTACCTAGCCACATTGGTGTTACACCTATCCATACAATCCCCTTTCTAGTCCCTCCCTCGGGAGTAGTAAGCACCCCGGTCATGGCTACCCTTAGCCTCCCTGGGCTAACCTTGGGATTACCCGTCTGGTATCTTTCGCCTCCCGTTCCCCCGTCGACACCAAGCGTTGTCCTCCAACCGGTGCAACCCATGGCTACTACCACTCAGCCACCCCCCAGTGTCTCTACCCCTTCGTCCTCCACGAATCCTCCTCCTACTCCCAAACCCACTGGGGGCAGAGGTCCCCAACCTTACACTGCTGTACCACCTCCCAAGACAGTCAAAAACCCCCCAGTCTTTCGTGCTCCTCCCAAATGCTCATTGTGCGACGAGTTAGGCCATGTGACTCACCAGTGTCCACAGTTACCTGCATTACAGGAACACATGCAGATGCTCGACGATGACCCCAGTTTCTCGATTGTCAAACTAGATCCCACTCCTAAGCGTCACGACAAATCACTGTGCACTAACCACCCCTGTGCCATATGCGGTATTTACGGGCACTACTCACATCACTGTCCCGATCTCCCCGATTACAGAGCAGCTCTCTATGAGATGAATTATCTGGATCTTGAGACGGCACCAACCACTATTGAAGAGATTCACCCCGCAATCTCATCCCCATCCGGGGAGGTCAACACCATTTACATGATATCTTCCACTACCATTCCCACGTCAACCGATTTGACGGCCCAAAATTTCCGTACTGATGAGGAGATTCTTGAGGCACTCACTGTCCTGGAGTATCCCTGGGATGACATGCACCATCGTTCGTATTTCCTCCCAGAAGCATCTTCCTCTAGCACCGCTACCCAATTTGCGGTTGAATCCAAAGACTTCCTTCCCACCAAGGTCGACTGGTTCAAGGACCCTATTCCTACTCCTGACGCCTTCGAGGAGGGTAACATGGCTAACATCTCACCTGTCATCCAAATTGATATCGCTGCCCCCGGGAGTGTCCCTGAACTCATCACTTTAGGAGCCTTCTGCAGTAAGCAAGAGATTGAGGAATACACTAACCTCTTCAGAGAGTTCCGTGATGTCTTTGCCTGGTCCTATACCGAAATGCCCGGTCTTGACCCCGCCATTCTAAAGCACCACATTGACACATGGCCTGATGTACCCCCCGTTCGTCAGAAACAGTGTCCCATTCATCCCTCAAAGCTCCCAGTTGTCAAAGCAGAGATTGAGAAACTACGCAAGGCAGGATTCATTTATCCTATTGCCTATACCACATGGGTTTCAAACTCCGTCCCCATTAACAAAAAACAAGGCACCATTCGAGTATGCACTGACTTCCACGATTTAAACCGCACTTGTCCCAAGGACAACTTCCCCACGCCATTTATTGACCAGCTCATCGATGCGTGTGCGGGACATGAAGTCCTCTCTTTCATGGACGGTTTTTCCGGATACAATCAGATTCAGATCCGAAAGGAGGATCAGTACAAAACTGCCTTTACCACCCCATGGGGCACCTTTGCCTATCGCGTCATGCCTTTTGGCCTAAAAAATGCTGGTGCCACATTCCAGCGGGCCATGACCTATTGCTTTCATGATTTGGTCCATATCCTGCTAGTCTATCTTGATGACCTTACAGCTCGTTCCCGGAAACGATCAGACCACCTTAACGACCTTCGACAAGTTTTTCTGCGTTGTCGCAAATACCAAATCCGCTTGAACCCACACAAGTGTGTATTTTGCGTTCCGGCAGGCCGATTGTTGGGTTTCATTGTTTCCCAGAAAGGAATTACTGTTGATCCCCTGAAAGGCCAAGCCATCTTAGACCTTCCTGCTCCTTGCACGCTCCGGCAGCTCCAAAGTCTGCAGGGGCGATCCAATTTCCTTCGACGCTTCGTCCCTGATTACGCCACTACCGTTCACAGTTTCTTGCGCCTACTCCGTACCCACATACCCTTTGTCTTGGATGAGCAAGCAGAAGCCGCATTCGAAGCCCTCAAGAAAGCTCTCACCCAAGCTCCCTTGATCTCCCCTCCGGATTTCTCTCAGGACTTCATCCTCTACGTCTCGGCATCCGAGCACGCTGTGTTTGGAGTCTTGGTTCAAGAAGACGTCTCCCACCAAGAGCATGTCATTTACTACGTTAGCCAGACCTTGTTTGGTCCCCCCCTACGTTACCCATATGAGGAGAGACTAGCCCTAGCTGTAGTCTTTTTCGTCCAAAAACTGTGACATTATATCTTACTTAGTCATGCCACAGTTGTTGCTGACTCCAACCCCATGGTCTATCTCCTAAATCGGCGGCTACTGCAAGGTTGTGTTTCTAAATGGGTCATTATCCTCCAGGAATATGACCTCACTTTCCGAACACCTAAGAGCACTAAAGCCCTTGCGCTTGCCCAGCTCATCACTGATCTACCTTCCCTTCTCCCGGCCCCACAAATCTCCGACGAGTTACCCGACAATCACTTGTTCACTATCTCGTTTGATGACCCATGGTACGGTGATATTTTGTTATACCTGCGCATGCAGAAGTTCAGACCCAAAGTCACCCATAATGAACGTCGTCACATCCGTCACCTGGCCTCTCGATATCTCCTCTTAGGCGATGTCCTTTACCGGCGGGGGGTTGACACCATTCTTCGTCGTTTCCTTACACACGAGGAAGCTGAACACGTCCTTAATGACTGTCATAGCGGTGCCTGCGGTGGCCATTTCTCTGGGATGGCCACTCCCCAAAAGGTCATCCACGCCAGATATTTCTGGCCCACACTTTTCACCGACTGCATCACTGCGGTCAAGCACTGCCATAATTGCCAACTTTTTGCCCCCAAGGCTCGGACACCACCTGCTCCGTTACACCCAGTCGTCACCGTTGGTCCCTTTTGTAAGTGGGCTATCTACTTCATGGAATGTAGACCTCCGTCTGCCAACGATCACAAATATATCATCGTCGCCGTCGATTACTTCACCAAATGGGCCGAAGCCATGCCTACCTTCATTTGTACCGCTGACACAGCTGCCTGTTTCTTTTTTAACCATGTTATCACTCGATTCAGGGTTCCTAAATAGTTGGTCTCAGACCATGGTTCACACTTCGAAGATTCCGTTTGGCGTGAGTTATCCACCCTACTCAAATTCGAACATCAGTTCTCCTCTACTTACTACCCCCAAGGGAATGGCCAAGTAGAGGCCATCAAAAAAATATTAAAGACCATCCTCCAACGCACTGTTGACCGGCATAAGTCTAATTGGCACCATATGCTCTTCCCCGCCTTATGGGCTTACCGTACATCCACCAAGACCGCCACTGGTTTTACTCCGTTTCATTTAGTTCACGGTGTAGAGTCTGTCCTCCCCATCGAGTGTCAAATCCCTGCCTTACATATCGCCGTTGAGCTTCTCCCCGACACTTCCCCCCTCGAGCAGCGTTTGCTGACACTCGAACAAGCTGATGAAGACCGTCGTGCCACTCTCCAGAACATCGAAGCTTCCAAGAACCGCTCCAAAGCCGGTTATGATAAACATGTTCACCCTCGAACTTTCCACGAAGGGGACCTTGTCCTCACCTATGACCAAGCCCACGACAAAACCGGTAAAGGGAAGTTTGAATCCATGTGGCAAGTCCCTTACGTCGTACAGACCTGCCTCGGCAAGGGGGCATACATCTTAGCCGACTCCAAAGGTCACCCGTTGCGCAACCCCCGTAATGGGTTGTATCTTAAGTGCTTTTACCCATAAATGAAACCGCGGCCTCATTGGTCCGCATTGTACAATTTGCTCTCTTTTTGTTTTTCACCTTTTTTACCATCATCTCACATTCATCATTTTTTCATGCACACAGATGGACCATCTTCCACCTTGTTACACTGGATTCGCTGACGGCGCAAGCCGCTGGTCTCCCAACCTGGCTTCTGCAGCATGGGTCTTATATTCCCCCTCATATGAGATGATCCACCTTGACGGAATATGTATAGGCGTTGCTACCAATAACCAGGCGGAGTATGATGCTGTGACCGGTCTCCTGACTGCTGCCCTCCAGATGGGCATATGCCACCTTCATGTGTTCCTTGACTCCCAGCTACTTGTCTCCCAGTTCAACAACTGCTACCAGGTGCGTGATCCCTGCCTTTTTTGAAAATTCCTGCGAGCAAAACAACTCAGCCGACAGTTTGAATCCATAACATTCACCCATGTCCCCAGAGCTCAAAATAGTGTCACAGATCAGATGGCCAACAACATCCTAGATTGGCACATCAATCACACCATGTAACACCTACCTCATGCATCATCATCCCATAACATATCATAAAAATATATAAAAACCCAAAAAGATTACATCAACATTTGCATCCATGTACATAAACCATACAACCACATGTATATCCATAGGGGCATCCACGTTCCTAATCATACATACATCATGTTGCATCACATACCATACACAAGGGGCATCCACGTGCCCAACATCCTATACTACTTGCATCCACGTGCAATACCAACATATCACACATCATAAAGTGCATCCACGTGCGTACAACTAAACAACAACATCACAAAAAGGTGCATCCACGTGCATATATATATATATCAAAAAATACATGTTCAGTGCTATACATGTCCTGAGTACCCCTGTACTCAGCTATACAAAAAATGGCTATACATCCCTAAAGCCTCATAAAATACATGACGTAGCTACAAAACTCGGGGGGAGTCCCCTGCACTCCTTAATGAGAGTCATACCCTGCATCACTGCCTGCATCGGCTGCCTCTGAGTCCTCGCCTCGCTCCTCCTCCGGCAAATCCTCATCCCCTACGGGCTCCTGTGCCTGTGCCCTGTCTACCAAGATAGCCACCCGGATCGCAATGGATCTGAACTCTCGGGGTGCCCTCATGCAATCTTGAACCACATCCGGGTCGACGTCCCGCCATCCCTCGTCGGTCACCCCCACCAACAAATGGTCTAGTAGTGCCCATACCGACTCCAACGTCCCCTCCGCATCGCGGCGACGGACCTCTCCTCGCCCAGGCAGAGCTGGAACGACCACAATCCCCCTCCGTGCCACATGACCTAGCGGCGGCCTCGGGCCCACATCTGCAGGTCACCCATATGTCAGTAACCGTATATCAATATACTATCATATCTATAAAACTTGACATCCATAACATGCAAGCAAAAGCATACATACCATCGGGTCCCCATGCCTGTCCTGGTGCTCATGGCGCCTCTGGATCTCCGGTGTAGTCCATGTCCCTATACGGGAAGTCGTCCAGTGTCAATGGTATCTGGAGCCACTGCAGGTACAACTCCTGCATAAAATACCTACCCACGTCGCCGCCACCATGGCGATGCATCATCTCGCCCCACCACACCATCCACGACTCCCTCAAACCTCCTGCTCTGATCGGCACCCGCGGCCGCAGTGTGGGCACCCTCTCCATAAAGAAGGCACACAAGAAAGAACCATAGCAAAACCCCTTGCCAGATTCCTTCGCTGTTGTCAGCTGCCGCTGAACGCAGGTCAGGTACATCTGGCCCCATGCATAGTACACCCCATCTAGTATGCGCTCTACCATCTGCATCTGGCCCCCAGACACCTTCTTAGGTGACTAGGACCCCAATACCCGAACCACGCATGCCACCATGGCCTGTACTGCTGGCTCCTGTAAGTCTCTCACCAAAAGTGAATTCCTATGCACCCTCGCCTCTGGACCACAGTACCTCTCCAGCATGTCCTCCATATCTATGTCCGCAGATACCCGCGGCTGCGTGTCTGCCACCCTAGCCAGACAGGGCAACCCCGTCAGGAAGTATACATCGGTCAGGGTGAGGTCCACCCTCTCACCCTATACTCGGAAAGCCTGTATGTCCGGCTCCCAGAAACTAATCAGTCGATTCAGCAGCAACGCTGCCGACTGTATCATGGGTATCTGTGCGAACTTTAGTAGTCCGCACAGTCCCAGCACCGATCGCACATGGCGATCACCTCAGACCACGGTCATGATCTCATCTGGAATCTCCCGCTCTCTCCACAGAACCTACAGCATCCTGTCAATCACACAAAGTAGATTCATCAGACTCATGTCAAATAAATAAGTCCTTCCCCTCCCCCCCCTGGTAGACCCTAATAGCTCGGCCCAAAACTGCGTCTCTAGGGCTCCCTGCCGCGGTTTCTGACCGCGGCTGTCAGGCCTACACTCGCGGTCCTTAACCGCGTCTATTCGACCTAACCTCACGGTTTGACACCGCGTGTTCCTCCCTGGAACGCGCGATACCAGACCGCGTATCCCGACGAGCAACACACGGTACCCGACCGCGTGGTTCACCCCAAAACTCGCGGTCGCCAACCGCGGTTTCATCCCCCTAACTCGCGGTCCACCCCACGTGGACCGTACAAATAACCCTGGGACCCACTATCCAACCCCTGACCCTAAAAACCATGTAGGTATGAGTTTGACGGAATACCTGTGTCTCCCGGATCTGAAGTCGGCCGGTCGGATCGTCCAGAAATGCCACCTCAGATCTGGTCCACTTTGATCACTAGTCAAAGTCAAATAGTACAAATGACACTTGTCATGTTGGGCCCACTCACTATTTATAGTTAGTTGACTTTTTCTTGTTTTGGCCATTCTGACCCCATACAGAGTCCGTTTTTCGAACCGTTTTCACCTATGGAATCAGCACGATGAGACCGTCATGATGGTCACCTCGTTGCATTATTTTTACCCCATCATTTTTTTTCCCATTTTTCAGACGCCACTAGTCGCCTCGGTTTGCGTGCCACATCGGCTGTTCTCCATTTTCACATATTTTATACCACCAGATTATTTTTTCCGAGCCGGTGATGATGCTTGAGATCATTTCTCGCTCTCACCCCCATATTTTTTGGGTCTTTTTCCAAAACACCCCCAGTCACCTCGGTTTGCGTGCCACATCGGTCGTTATCCATTTTCGACACTCTCTATATCGCCGGATTAATTTTTCCGAGCTCGTGATGATGCTTGATATCATTTCTCGCTCTCACCTGGTACAATTTCAACATTGTGTCCCAACACCTTGCTGCCTCGGTTTGCGCGCCACATCGGCCACCATCAAATTGTTCCACACATTTACATGAGCCATCCACTCCTGTCATACTGCAAATGTTTCGTTATTTTGCCACCATTTCATTCACCCCGCAAGGAGGCCCACCAGTGTTCCCTCCCACCCTTGTTCCTGGTCATCATACATGTTCCTTGATTGAACACTTCCTCCTTGCCTGGCCATTCCTTTTGTTCGGTATAATTTTATCCCTTTTTCAGGCTGGACAAGTCCTTTACGAAAAAGGCACTTAGGGAGTTTCTGTTAAGCTCTTTTCTGACTCCTAAAACAATGAAAAGATCGCCGAGCAATCTTGCTTCCTTTCATGCTCGTTAAAGTACCTGAAAGGGCGTATACCTGGTATAAGTTTACCCCTTTTTTCGGACCTGGTGGACTAATTACGAAAAAGGAATACTCTAGTCACACCGGCTAGAAGAGTTCTTCATTGCATCCTTTTATGCTTCTTTGGGCCTTGGAGACTAAATATACGAAAAAGCAACCCCCTGGAGTCTTCTTATTTGCTTTCAGACTCTCTAAAATTGAAATCAACCACGAGCATGAACTGTCCTGGGCTCGTATAAATCCACACGACAGTACCATTCCATTCCTTCAGAGTCTCCTTATTGCTTTCAGACTCCTTAAAATTGAAAGCAACCACGAGCATGAACTGTCCTGGGCTTGTTTCAATCCACACGACAGTACCATTTTACACACACGTCTTCAAGTTCCTCAACCCATGAAGAAATCATCCCATGCCTCCAGGCACTATGATCGATCATCTCGGAAGCACCCCCAATCAGGTCACCTTTGTTCAGAGTATTCTGCAGTCTCCTGCCATTTTACCCCAGCTTGAGTCTCCCTCAGCTCAGTCACCATCCCAGATCCAATACAGCTATGATCCCTTTCCCATCAGTAAGTTTCATATGCTGCCTGATCATCCCCATTATCATACTCTGAACAAAGGAAGTTTGATTCCACCCACTCTACTTGCCCAGTTGTCCCCCCAGTTTGTCAGTCCTACCATCAGTACTATCACATTTCGGTTCTCCACCTCGCGCTCCTGTCAAGGAAACATCATTTCCTTGATAGTTGCAGGTCTCCCTCTGTCGACGACAACCCCTCTATTCCAGAGGATAGTCCCAGAGGTCCCTGCGCCTTGGACCCATCACCATCTGTGGTGAGTGCCTACGGACCATTTCGAGAGGATCATTGTCTCTCCGAATGGTTGTTTCTCACATGCTCGACTTCAGCACCTTGATCGCATCGTTGAGAATCGCGCAGGATTTACATACCTACCATTATTTGTTGAAGACCCCGGATTTCCCCCGACTCTAGCACATTGGTGAGTCACTCCGGAACACCCAGTTGTATGTTCCCGTGGATGTCCGGGCTGCGTTGGCGATTATATTCGGAAGACATCCAGTTATATGCTTCCTCGAGTACCTAGTTCAGTCCCAGATCAGTTCCAGTTCAGTGTACCATTGCGAGTGTACCCCTTGTCACTCTGATCTAGCAGCTCATCCGTTCCTTTGGTACCACACTCAGTAGCACTGTTGATTGTTCCAGTGTATCAGTTCTTCAGCTCAGACATGGTCATCCCAGCAGTATGTCCCAGATTTGTGTCCCCTCTGGACCCTTATGATGTACACAGTGGTTCTCTATGTATCTTACAGGTCCCTCTTTTCGGGCCTCACAGTTCTTTTTATGTATCTTGATACGAGCATGGGTATGCCCGCCTCGTCCATATATTGAGATTCTTCCTCATTCAGTATTTGAGGTCATGTATATTTCAGGTCCCCATTTTTTGGACCCCATTGTTATTATTATGTTATATCTTGATACAAGCATGGGAATGCCCGCCTCGTCCATATGATCAGATGATTCCTCATCCATTATTGAGGTTATGTACTTTTAGTTCTTGCAGTTTGTTCGGGATCGTTGTTCCGGGCTTCAGTTTGTTTCTTCTCTTCTCCATACCCCAGGAAAACCATATATGACTTATGATGTCCATCGGCCATACGATGAGCTCCTGCCCTCGCACATCAGGGGGCAATCTGTTAACACCCAAAAAGTGTTCACTACCTCATCTACCTCATTACATGGCTCATTTGTCCATTTTCCTACCATATTTCCCTTAAAAACCCTAAAAATCCCACTAAAAAGCCTCCAAAAGGCCTAAAATGCCTCCAAAAGGCCACAAAACCATAAAAAAAGCCTCAAAAAGGCTAAAAAACCCCCTTTTCCTCCAAAAATATCCAAAATTCCTCTAAAATAGAAAAATCCCTCTAAAAAGGGAATAAAAAATATAAAATAATGAGGAAAAGGAGGAAAGAACCCTATACAGCTGCCCTAAACCATATGGTTCCCAAAACCATGGGCTAGCACTCCACCACCAAAAAACTATAAATAGGTGATGGAGACCCCTCATTTCATATCCACAATCAAGCATACCCTTACTCTGCCAAAATCTCTCTTGAAACCCTAGCTCACCATTGAGCCACTTTCACCTTGAGAGCCCCTTTTGGCCCATTCCCACCATTGGAGAAAGAGAAGGAGCACATTGGAGCTTGGAGCAACCCTCTTGGACATTGCAAGAGCTTCACCAACCTTCACATTGGAGGTAAAATTAATACAAAAACCATTATTTACATTTTGTTGTTTATGTTTCATGCACATGTTTTAGAGTAGTTTATATTTCTGTTTTAGCTTAATAATTTACATTTACTGAACTGCTACTAAAGAGTCCATTCTCCTTAGTAGGTGCTCATTCGCACAAGCTAGGGGTAAAACCCTAGCTACACTTATTCGGGGAACAAAGTAAAAGTTTCACATTTGTAACTATTTAAAGATCTCCATTTATTGTTGTTAGGATGCACTTTTTATCGATCATGATTTTCAAAGTATACGGTCAATCAATAGAGTTGGTGAATAGATCAATGTTAAAATATAGTCGACGGTATTCTTAATTTGTTGGATAGTGTAAGTGCCTTGTGGCTGAAACTTTGGTTGATGCCTAATATTGTTCGGCTCTTAAAAGTGATTGGTAGAGTCTTTGGATGTCATTATATGTATTTGTCCAACCACATCATTGCATCCTCAATTTTGGTTGAAGTAAGTTTGGTAATAACTTTATTTGGTCGACCATTCCAGTTATATTTCAAGTTTGGTTGAGTCTCAGGTATAAAGTTCATGAAAAGCATGTAACTAAGTCGACTATGTCACTATGCTGATGTGACTTCTTTTTAAATTTTGAAGAAAAAGAGGGGATGAAATGTGAGTCTTTTCAAGGCAGGCGATCCCCTTCACCTTTGTAAATCAAGTCGGTCTCTAGCGGACTATATAAGTTGAGTCAGTCAGCCACAACCAATATCAGTCGGTCTCGACCACAAGCAACAACACATCTAGAAACTTGCAGGAAGCCTCATGACAGATGAAGTCTACGAAGACCATGTATTCAAGAAGAAGCCATCTTACAATACACAGAAGACGAGCTTAACGCTTAATGATGACAAAAGAACACTTAAATCGACCAAGCCCCCCGGTAGTGAAATACATAAGCATCTCTTGAGTGTCATTTCAGAAGTTTGAAGGCAGTTGGTGAGCTGGTGTAAAGGTATAGAGTGGAATCCTAGAAGTTCCTGGACCGATGGAGATGAAATCCGACAGGAAGGTGAAAGGGTGAGGCTCGATTGACCACTACCAGACTGCTAACGAAGGATAACGAAACCACAGTTCATGGTTGTTCTTGTTTTCTTCGGGATGAAGAAAGGCTTTGTTGGTGGGGGAGATGTTGAGGGGGCCAATAGGCCTTTCCTAAAGTCATCATATATTATAATGTATTAAAGGATATGATTAGATAATATTAACAAATGAACGGTTGGAGCAGGTGCAACCGCTCCAACCTTTCTCTTCATGTATACGTATACCATCTATTAAATGAATACAACGGTTAAGCGCTTGGCCCAATATGTGTTCTTTCTTATGGTTAATGTGTGTATAATACTTCTATCTACTTGGATACAACATACCTCTATTTGAGAAGGCAAATCAATCACTTTATGAAGGATCAAGAGAAAATATTCTCTCAACTACAATATTGTTGGTGAGCTTAAATGTTTTAAATGGTTTGTCAAACAATTGTATGACATAGATCCTAAGGTATGTTTGATCACATTGTTCTAAATTTATATTTTTTCCCTCTATTTTGTGTTAATTAATGTCATCATGTAAACTAAGGATGTATTATTTAGTACAATTAATTTGGTTTACATTAACTAGTTATATTTTATGTTGTAGATTGTTAGGTGAATTTATGTTACCAACATCAAATATATTGCCTCTCACATACATAGATTTATCTGCCACTATGAAAGATATTGGAATGAAATATGAAGCTATTGATGCATGTCCTAATGATCATATAATATATTATGGACAATATGCGTTGGAAACATAATTCCCTTCAATGTAATATCAGTAGGTATCAAACTGATGAATTAACAAAAAGGGTGCATCACAAGGTTTTTTGCCATATTCTCATAATTCTACGTTTGCAGCGATTGTTCAGGTGCAAAAGCATAACACATTTTATGGATTACCATGCACATAATAGAAGTGGAGATGATGTTCTTCGAATGCCTAAAGATGGTTATGCATTTAGGGGCATTGAGGAAAAATGGTCCGTTTTCAAGGAAGAACCTCGTAATGTTAGGCTTGCATTGGTAGCTGATGATGCCAATCCATTTGGCGAGCTCAAGTCTATTTACTTAGCGTGGCCAATGTTTGTTATCAACAATAACATTCCTCCTTGGATGTCAATAAACAAGGTGCACATAATGTTGGCAATGATTGTTCCAGGTATTTGTTTACAATAATTTTTTGAATCATGTAACATTTCATTTCACTTGTTTGTTGCCTAATATCTTATATTTATTTATTTGCTTATATATACATATGGTAGTAATTACATATATTTTCAAAAAAATAGGTAAGTACCAAGTTAAATATATGAATGTATATATCGAGCCTCTTATTGACGAGCTACTTGAGTTATGGGATGGAATCACTATGTATGACATCTCTAGGCCAATAGGGAAAAAGGAATTTCAATTCCGTGGAATACTTGTATGGACAATTCATGATGCCCTAGGGATAACAAATTTTTGTTGTATGTGATGTTCCACTGCACTTTAATAGTATATAATTTTATGAAGATATCGTGCATGTTTTTTAAATGTTCCCTTCATATATATAATATATATTTGACATTAATCTATCTCTTGTAGGTCTTCAAACAAAGGGTAAATTTGCACGTCCGGTTTGTGGTCCTAAGATGGAATCTTGTCGTTCAAGAAATTTAGGAAAGGAAGTGTTTTATGAGTATAGGCACTTCGTCTCTAAGAACCATAGGTATCGAACCACTAAAAAACATATTTTCAATGGGAAATAAGAGACTAGATTAAAACCACAAAGAATGACACCCCACCTATGGAAGGTGGAATATAATATAAATCATCAAGCTGGTATGCAAATTGTCTATGTATCATATATGTAATATTGTTTGTAATATTTATTTTTATTGCATTATGTTTACCGTATTTGACAATTATTGTTGTAATTTATTTATGCTTCATGCATGTCGTCAAGGCATTAATGGGCTTCCATGAGGAATGAAAAGTTATCCCATACAATTTAGTAGGTTTCCATACTATGAGGACCTACAAATAGTTCATTTGTGTGATACAATGCATATCGGGAAAATTGTAACATAAATGTTATGGCAAATATTATATGGTAGGCGTGACAAAGAAAAGATTGCCAAAATTTGTAGTGACATTCAGGAAGCCAATCATGCATTGCAAAGTGTGATTCATTTAGATAGAGATGGAGACTGAATTAATAGCCTTCCATGGTTACTGACAGAGCAACAAAGCAATGTTGTAAAAGAGGTCATTTGGAAAGTTAAGTTTCCCAAAGGATTTTCTTCCAACATAAATAATATCTTAGCAAAGAAAGGTGAATTTAGTGGGGTAAAAACTCATGATTGGCATACCTTCATTTAGGTAATTATTTGGGTATATATACTTCTATATTGGTAAATATTTTTATTTTTTTGTCTGTTTTGGAAACAAATAATGATTCCTTTTTATGGTTACAGTATGTCCTAACTCTGTCTCTCCCAAACAACTTTGATAACAACGCCAAACAAGTTATATATGATCTTGGAAAATACATTAGGTAAGTAGCGATTTATATGCAAATGTTTGATAAATTTGTTGTTGACATGAATGGCATGTGTTCTACTTGTAATGCATTTAACGCTTTTGTTGAAACATGTGATTTTCTTGCATAATTTGTAGATGGTTGTCATCAAAAGAAATCCATAAAGAATATATAAAGTATTGGTGGAGAGAAATTCCTTGGCTAATGTGTAGAATGCAAAAGTACCTACCTTCGGCATTTTTCAATGCACAAGAACACTACCTCATACACCAAGTTGAGGAGATTGAAATGTGTGGACCTGTACACACAAGGTCAATGTGGATGGTGGAGAGACACTTGAAATCATTGAAGGATTTGGCTGGAAAAAGAGCATGTCCTGAGGGTTCTATGGTGGAGGGATATATGGTATATCGATCCATGGTGTATATTAACCAATATATTCCTATGTTAGCATCATATATGCAAGTGGATCACATTTGGGATGTGAACTTCATCAATAAATTTCAAGGGGAGCACCTACTGGGGAAAGGCAGAATCAATAAAGTGAAAGGTAATTAGATGGTGGAGAATATTTATAATACATTTGAATTTTTTTTTTTTTTTTTTTTTTTGTATATCGTACGGTATATCGTACTTTTTTGTCTATAGCGTACCTTTTTTAGCATGGTGTCTAATTATTGGTGAATTATTATGTTTTCATACAGTTGGTCGAGAGTGGTATGCTCTACATTTATACATTGCAAACAATCTTGATTGGATGAAGTTATGGATTGAAATATGTACATAAAATTGTGGAAGGTTATCATGGGGAGGAGTATCTACGTTGGTTAAAAGATATCATCTTGATCAAGATACTAATCTTACGCAGAGAAAAATTGATCTAGCATATGGTTTGAAAGATAAACATGCAAGAATACTAACTTTTGTTTGATCATATTAATGTGTTTGGTGTGTTTCTTTTCTGCGTGGGATACTGTCCAAGTTATATTAATATGTTTATTACTTGGCAATGCATTTTTTACGTGTCTGGCATAATATTGCAATTGAAATACCACAAGGCTAGGTGGTGCAATGGTCGTAAATTTCACATTAAAAAGTTGGATGAAAAGAGATAAACTTATGATTCTAGGATAACTGCAGTATTCCAGGTCATTAATGTTTCCTCTAGGAGTGACATGCATCCAAAAGTATCTCAAAATAGATACTATGGGTATTTGGATGATATACTTGAGTGTGACTTCAGATCCTTCAAATTAGTTTTGTTCGACGTCAAATGGTATACGTTATGAATGAATGAACGTGACACTAATAAAATTGTTATTGAACATGGTAATGGATTTCCCATGGTTAATACAAGGATGGTTGAGCCAGGAACATGGCCCTATTTTCTTCAGACAATGTGAATAGGTGTTTTACTTAGAGGTACCAGGTAAAGTGGGTTGGTCATATGTTGTTAGATATGATCCAAGCGGAAGGCCTGTAGAGTATCATGTATAGGAAGAAGTTAATATTGAGGAATAAGATGATGTAGAGGTCGAGTATGACGTAGAATATGTGTTAGATGAATAACATGAAGAAGTTGAACCAAATGTGGGAGACAATGTTTTTTGATGATGATATAATCCAAAATGACAGTGATGACGATGTTGATATGGTTAATCCTTTGAACATCGATTCTGAACTAGATGATACTTACTTAGATGCTCAGTTGGATGAAGAAGACGATTAATGATATTGATAAGTTCAAATATATGAGGTATGTAGTAATTATATTTTTTTATTGATTTATTATATTTAAATAATTTACTTATATGGGTTAATTACACGTTTTCAAGTTTATGCAATTTTCTATGTTGTATGCTAAATGTTGTTTATTATGTCAATTTGGGTTTTTGTGGAATTGAGAGTGATGTGAGGGGGGGGAGGGACCATAAGAGCTTCCACCTTCACATGGTTGGCCTTGTTTAGTAGAGAATAAATTATTCTCGAAACAAATAGGTGCTCATTTAGGTTTATACCATCAACATATTTTCCTTCAACATCATGATCATCTCAAGGACTTTTGGTGCCTCCGTACATCTGAATATAAGTACCCTCTGGCGTAAAATAATAATCCCATACTCACTGATCATCTCCAATGCAGTGTTTGACATGCAATTAGGATCCTCATTGAAAATTAGTTTATACAGGGTGTTGAAATATTGTAACTTCAAAGAATATTATATTTATACTTTATTATTCCGGAGATGTTTCATTCCTCTGTAAAGATCTTATTGTATATCCGAAGATGTTTATTCCTCCGTCGGAATGTGGTAACATGGGTTATTAGACTTCCCTAGTGGGGGTCGGCCTTGTATGTGTTATGTGGGTCAAAGGGTTGTTAGACCACCCTAGTGGGGTCGTCCCAGTCAGTTATAATAGGGTATTTAACCTAATGGTTAAATACGAGCCTACATGTACTTGTGTAAAAGATATGTCAGAGTAGTGTATAAATAGAGGAGGTGTGTTCCTCATTTGACACACACACTCACTTGAGGATAGCGCACTTGTGGAGAAGAGGTCTGCTATTGTGGAGGAGGAGATCATGTCTCAGGGTTTCATATTTGTATATTGCTGGTCATCTATATTGAGGAAGCTTTACTGGGTTTTCTACCCCATGAGGGTTTCCCAGGATAAATCTGTGTCTCTTGTGTTTATGCCATGCTTATTGTTTCTTCAGTGATCCTATATATGCTATTATTGTGAAATGGAATGTAATGCTGCTATTTTCTGTCTTAGCATATCAAATTTTAACATGGTATCAGAGCTAAACTGAAGGAAGGCAAGGTATGGCACTTACGACACTTGCTTTACTTACGACAATTTGAAGGTTAGGGTTTTATATAGCAAAAAATAGTCATCGTGGAACTTTCGCTATAAATCCATTTTGGCGAAGGTTCAGGATCTGAAACCTTTACAGGTCGTAGATAAAATCTCCAGGTATCTTGTATCCAAAGGGCACCCTCAGATTCGTTGTACTTTGTAAGTTATGATTAGTACAAGTTAGGGTTTCTGCCTCTTCCAAATCTCAGTCAAAATCAGGTGACCTAGGAAAAAAGGTCATAACTTGGGCTAGGAAGCTCCAAATGAAATTTCGTAAAAAGTGACAGGTAGTACACAGACTGTACTATCTCAGAAAACGTTTTCAGAGGCCGAAGCTGAACTAATGACATGTGTCACGCCGTACAATTTTGCTCTCTTGTTTTATCCCATAAAAAGGTCATGTTGCGACATTTGGCATAAATCTCTCTCAGAGAGTCCAATTGAGGTCAGACCTATCAGGATGGAAAGATAACATGGTGAGATATCTCAATACAAGTGTTCAAAGGCCGAAGTTCAAACAATGACACGTGGCACACCGTACAAGTTCGCTCTCTTGTATTATCCCAAAACAGGTCACGTTGTGACATTTGGCATAACTCTCTCTCAGAAAATCCAATTGAGGTCAGACCTATCAGGATGGAAAGATGACAGGTCAGGCTACTGCAAAAAAAGTTTTCAGACCCTGTGGAACAAAATTTTTAGAGTTATAGCAGAAACAATCAGGTACATATTTATGTCAAAACAGAATTATTTTTGGAGCACCTTTATTCATGGCTTCCAGAATTTAGGGTTTCGGAGAAAGTTAGAATTTTTGGAATTGGAATCCACGGCTGAATGCTACTCAGGAAAATCAAAATTTAGAGACCAAGATCGAATTTTTTGGTTGGGTAGAAGACCGGGCTTGATTAAACCCTAGCTCGGGATTTTGATCGGAAAGATGGAAAATTAGGGCTTCAGCAAAAGTTGGAATTTTTGAAGTCTGTAACCATGGCTGGAAGCTCCTCAGAAAAATAAGAGTTTAGAGCCTTGGATCAAACCTTTTGATTGAGCAGAAGGATGGGATTCATCAAACCCTAGTTCGGGATCCTGTCCAGAAGATCCAGAAGTTTCAAAGGCAATTTTGAGGGGTCAAATTTTGGAGATTTTAAAATTGAAGTATGCTAGTTTGATCAGCTCAGCAAGACACATCCTTCCATTCATTCGGAAGTATGAAAGTCAAAGTTTGAATTTTTAGGGTTTCTCTAGCAAACCCTAATCAAGCTCCAGATCAAGTTTCAGGGGGAGTTGAGGCTAAGGCCTTACATAAGAAGACTACAAGAAGTCTCGACAGGTACGACTTAAGAAGGTTCAGGTATGTCTTGAAATCTGATTCTTGATTAAGTTCATTATGTGTTTGTTAGTACAATCTTGATTAATGTTAGAATTGTCTTATCACCCTAGTAACAATATGAATGCATGTGAATAATCGAAGACATTCATTAATTAGGGCTATATGATTGTACTAATGCATTATGGTGTTGTGTGAGGTTGATGTTGTCTGCTAACAAGATACAGGTACATCACAAAAGACAAATCAAGTTCCATGACCATGACAACATGAAGACAAAGACTCATCCATAATCTTTGTTCTACTTACAAGGTATGTATGACTTTGTTATATTATGCTTAACCTATGAGACATGCAGGTTCTAGCTCAGGATCTCTAAATCAATGAAGAGATTGTTTAGGTATGTTGTACATAACTAAGCATGTATACTAATCCAGGTATGTTTTCCTATGTCAAGTTAGAATCTTACCTTGTGTTAGGATCCCTTATATAAGTATACTTGGTATGATTGGTTATGCTTATTCATAAAGTCAGTAATCAAGGGTTTATGCATATTATGTCTCTTATCTTGGTTGATGATTTAACTAACTGGATCAAACAAGAATATGCATGAGTAAAAGAAGACTTCCCTGATACCTTGAATATTATCTATAATCATGACTATACATTTTCAAGATTATTTAGAACTATAATGTTTTGATAACATTGAGAATATAATAATGAATGTATGTTTGTATATGAGATCATGAGGATGACACTTGAGCATGCACAATGGTACAGAATGAATAGAAGTTCAAAAGACATACAGAAGATCAAGCGGGAGGCAACCACACAAACATAAAAGATAAGTATTTGAGTTGTTACTTGAAATAGTAAATGATATTTCCTGTAATAGGTTGTATGCATACTTGTATTCCTAGAATATATGATGCTGAGTGTAAACATTCATAGAGAATTGAACAGTATACTACTAATATGCATATGATTGGTAAGTTGGACAAACATTCCATTGTTGCTTGACTAGAATGAAACCTCTTTGCTGACATGCTGAGAGCTGTGCACACTCTCGATAGTATGTTCTGGTAGAGATGGAAGGCATCTAGATAGCCACTGTATGCATACAGGATATGGGAAAGTGTTGTGCCAAAGTATTGATCAAAATAGTTGCATAACTATGTAAATGATATCTGTATGCATAACAGGTTATCATGTCAATATGATTTGATGATTATGAAGTATTACTAATCATGTACTTAATTTTGATTTGTAGGAAAGATCATGATGAATGATGAACATTGAACAAGCGATGGATGTTCAACAAAAGATTTACAAATCAAACACACTATAGAAGGCTTGTGGCTAGAAGATTCTCTTAGAAAGAGGAAGAGAATCATGATGAGATGTTTGCTCCAAGTGGCTAGATAAGACCATTCTCTTAATGGTGTAATTAAAGAAGAAGTGTGAATCAGGTTCTGTATGGGTTCCCAGGATCAATAATAAATTGATGAGCTTAGTGATCACCATGGGTGATGTGGATCTCAACCTTTGCTACAAGGTTGAATATGGTTTCTATACACAGATGACATGGATGCAAGAAGGAACTCACCACAGAGTTTGAATGATATTGAGGCTCATATCAGTAGACCCATCTAATGAGAGATGGCACAGATAGATATGCAGAAGATCATTCAACACAGAAATGAAAATGAAAGATCTCAAATTGATGCATTACATCCTAGGTCTGGAAGTATGGCAAGGCTCAGAAGGAATCTTTCTCAACCAAGGAAAGTATGCTGAGAAATATTAAAAGGACTTGATGTGTTGGGATGGCCACTCTTGAAGTTGTTAGCAGATGACTCATCAGAGTTAGTGGATAGAACTCTGTACATACAAAATATTGAGTCATTAATGTGTCTAATGAATACTAGGTCAGATATATGCTTTGTTGTGAACACCTTCAGTCAGTATCTAGTGAAAACTGGATGTGTTCACCTATTAGTTGCAAAGCATGTGATGAGGTACCTAAAGGATACAATAGACTTTGATCTATGCTATTTTGGAGAACATGACTCCAGATGTTGATTGAGCAGAAAGTGTATCAGACAGGAAGAGCACATCGAGAAGATGTTATTGTCTGGAATCAGTCATGATCTTGTGGTTTAGTAGGAAACAGTCCAGTATGGCTCTTAGCACAAGCGGAATATATGGCTGCTTGCTCTACTAGTTGTGAAGCAGTATGGCTATAGGATTGTTTGACTTAGAGAAAGACCCAACTATGATACTATGTGACAAACAGAGTTGTATTAAGATGGCAGAGAATCCAGTGTTCCATGATAAGTCAAAGCACATAGAGATATGACATTTCTATATACAAGATATGGTGCAGAAAAGGACTATAAGTTCGAATTTGTTACAAGTTACCAATGTACTAACCAAACCTCTACTGATTCGATGTACTAACCAAACCTCTACCTCAAGTAAAGTTTTCCAAGAAAAACTTAATATAGTTTAGAAGGACCCTCCTCGAAAGGGGGAGTGATGTGATCACTCATGATGAGATTGCCTGCATCGACAGTGAGGTCGATGATGAGGATACCTATATTAGTAATGTCAATAGAAAGGTTGGTGGATGGTCCTTAGACAGGGTCTAAGGTGACAAGGGGATTGCATCATCCTTGAACACATGTTCTAAAGAGAGCCGTAGACGTATGTCTCCGAGAATGAAGTCCTTGGTGGACATGAGAGGATTGCATCATCCTGAAGAGAGCCGTAGACATGATGTATCCGAGAATGAAGTCCTTGGTGGACATGATAGGATTGCATCATCCTGAAGAGAGCCGTAGACATGATGTCTCCGAGAATGAAGTCCTTGGTGGACATGATAGGATTGAATCATCCTGAAGAGAGCCGTAGACATGATGTCTCCGAGAATGAAGTCCTTGATGGACAAAATAGGATTGCATCATCCTTGAACTCAAGTTCTAAAGTGAGTCGTAGACAGATGTCTCCGAGAAAGAAAAAGGATTGAATCATCCCTGGACTTCAGTCCTAAAGTGAGCCGTAGACAGGTGTCTCCGAGAATAGAGGATAGGACTGCATCGTCCCTGGACCTTGGTTCAAAATGCACATGATTGGACTAATCATCCTTAGACAGTAAATCCAGTAATTCCGAAAGGAAGGATAGTCTTAAATGTGATTGTGTTTGGACTAATCATCCTTAGACAGTAAATCCAGTAATTCCGAAAGGAAGGATAGTCTTAAATGTGATTGTGATTGGACTAATCATCCTTAGACAGTAAATCCAGTAATTCCGAAAGGAAGGATAGTATTAAATGTGATTGTGTTTGGACTAATCATCCTTAGACAATAAATCCAGTAATTCCGAAAGGAAGGATAGTCTTAAATGTGATTGTGTTTGGACTAATCATCCTTAGACAATAAATCCAGTAATTCCGAAAGGAAGGATAGTCTTAAACGTGATTGTGATTGGACTAATCATCCTTAGACAGTAAATCCAGTAATTCCGAAAGGAAGGATAGTCTTAAATGTGATTGTGTTTGGACTAATCATCCTTAGACAGTAAATCCAGTAATTTCGAAAGGAAGGATAGTCTTAAATGTGATTGTGTTTGGACTAATCATCCTTAGACAGTAAATCCAGTAATTCCGAAAGGAAGGATAGTCTTAAATGTGATTGTGATTGGACTAATCATCCTTAGACAGTAAATCCAGATTCCGAAAGGAAGGATAGTCTTAAATGCTGATTGTGATAAGGACTAATCATCCTATAAATAGATTGGGATTTCCTCGTCCCTAGACATGGTGAGATGTCTTAAAGTGATAAGGACTAATCATCTTGTAAACAGATTGGGATTGCATCGTCCCTAGACATGGTGAGATGTATTAAAGTGAGAGGGACTGATCATCCCGTAAGTGGATTAGGATTGTATCATCCTTGGACCTATGTACTAAAGTGAGAGGGATTGATCATCCCGTAATTGGATCATGTGTATTGCAGGGTATGCTGCTGTTGTGTATACTTGTATCGGTGTGGATACTTGTATTGATAGATGTATTAGTGAGAATACATGCTTTTGTTGATAGATGTATTAGTGAGAATACATGCTTTTGATGATAGATGTATTAGTGAGAATACATGCTTTTGATGATAGATGTATTAGTGAGAATACATGCTTTTGATGATGGATGTATTAGTGAGAATACATGCTTTTGATGATGGATGTATTAGTGAGAATACATGTTTTGATGATAGATGTATTGGTGAGAATACATACTTTTGATGATACATGTATTGATTAATGTACTTGTATGGTTGAGGATAATTATGTTGTAGATCGAGATGATCCAGATGCTGATGTTGTAGATCGTGATGATCCAGATACTGTAGATCGAGATGATCTAGATGTTGTAGATCGAGATGATCCAGATGCTGTAGATCGAGATGATCCAGATGCTGTAGATCGAGATGATCCAGATGCTGTAGATCGTGATGAACCAGATGTTGTAGATCGAGATGATGTGACGATGCTGATCGTGTTGATTTAGACGACGATGTTAATCGTGTGATGACGATGTTGATGATCGTGTGATGACGATGCCGACGATCATAAGGATTCAGATATTGATGTTGTTGTAGCTGCTTGAGTGCTGCAAAAGATAAAGACTCAATACTGAAGATGTTGATGTTCCAATATTGAAGATGTTCCAGTAACTGGTTGAGTTACTGATGATGTTGAGAAAGCTTCCAATGATTTATAGATGTATCATGTATGATGTTGATGACTCCTTGCTTGTGCAGATACTGTTATAATATCCTTCTCGTTAAGGGGGAGTGTTGAAATATTGTAACTTCAAAGAATATTATATTTATACTTTATTATTCCGGAGATGTTTCATTCCTCCATAAAGATCTTATTGTATATCCGGAGATGTTTATTCCTCCGTCGGAATGTGGTAACATGGGTTATTAGACTTCCCTAGTGGGGGTCGGCCCTGTATGTGTTATGTGGGTCAAAGGGTTGTTAGACCACCCTAGTGGGGTTGGCCCAGTCAGTTATAATAGGGTATTTAATCTAATGGTTAAATACGAGCCTACATGTACTTGTGTAAAAGATATGTCAGAGTAGTGTATAAATAGAGGAGGTGTGTTCCTCATTTGACACACACACTCACTTGAGGATAGCGGACTTGTGGAGAAGAGGTCTTCTATTGTGGAGGAGGAGATCATGTCTCAGGGTTTCATCTTTGTATATTGCTGGTCATCTATATTGAGGAAGCTTTACTGGGTTTTCTACCCCATGAGGGTTTCCTAGGATAAATCTATGTCTCTTGTGTTTATGCCATGCGTGTTGTTTCTTCAGTGATCCTATATATGCTATTATTGTGAAATGGAATGTAATGCTGCTATTTTCTGTCTTAGCATATCAAATTTTAACACAGGGGCATTATGAACTCTTCACATATGAGCTTGTAAAAGCTGACACACTTATGGGCCCACATGATCTGGTAAGCCACATAGATGGGAGTTTCATCTGGAACCTAATAACATCCTAATTTATAAAATGGGTTCCTAATCAGGATGCAATCAATTAGGTAAGATGAAATGTGAATTTTTTCTTTATTCTGCGTCAAACCTCCTTGAGCTGCTGATGTTATTGCAGCCATGCTCTCTGAAATAATATATGCCTAGTTAAAAATAGTACCATGAGTGGCAATATGATACATGATCGGAACAAAATCAATTTTTTTATAGATTGGAGTATCAACTTGTTGGGGCACTTAAAGTTTATTTTCTTCTTTATGAAACCGGCCTTTTCATAACATTTACCTATACGAGTCGGGATGCATTCATTGGTTGGGTGGGGATGGGATACCGAATTGGGCTTGGTTACTCGGATTTAATACTTAGCTAATCTGCTTTGATACTCCACTACTTGGCTCGGATATCGATTATACTAAACAACCTCATTCTACATTCTTCACTAATTAAATCGCTACTTTAGTGGGGTCAAAGTAGAATTTATCATCATAATTATGAAAATTTGAGCTTATATATGTTTGCAATTTCTGTCCCAAATATTTTGCTCAGCATCATAGCCATAATTCTGAATGGGGTTTTTAAGTTCTGTGAATCATGTTCTCCACTAGCCCTTTGCCTTAGCTATTTTCTTGAGAGAATCATTTTCTTGGCGTGTTCTGAAAGATCTATATTGATACTCTTAATCTAGTCATCATTTAAAAGGAATTTGGGAGTAGTCAACTTATAAGCTGTGCCAATGTGTGTCGGTTTCCATGATAGTTTCTGGAACTACTTCAATGTCTGAATCGGATTTTACAACTTTGGCTTTGCACTTGCAAGACCTTCTATACATATCTGAATCCTATAATAAAATAACAGTATCAGTGTATTTAAATGGTAATCATAAATCCTACAAGAACCTGAAAGAAAATTCAGTTAGTTTAGGCTTAGAATTATCAAAAGTTAACTTATTTAAGCTTTTACTTCATTTAGTAATTTTCTTTCAATGCAAATCATTTTATGAAGAGAGTATGAGTCTCTGTGACACTTTAAAATACATATCTTGAGTCATTTCATCAATAACAAAATGGTCATTAAAAATAGAAATAAATCACCAAGGGAATTATTTCGTTTGATTATATTCCATGCTCTTATATGTCTCATCAAGCTTCAAAATTTAATGCAGCCAATTCATATCATGACATAAAGTAAACCCTTGTTACTTCAAATGCACGTGTTCACATTATCATAAAACTAATTCAAAAGTTCCCTATTCTTAAGGTGAATGCAAATAAATGTGTTCTACATTCAAAAAATGATGACAAACCACTTTAACTAATGTTATGTGATTTTTATTGCTCCTCCAACTAATTCAATATTATAGGGTTTAATTCCTTTTTCTGCTAGGAAGAATCCAAAGAACATGTTATTTAAGTCTCTAGCTAGAAAAGCTTTAGCCCAAGACTTCTTTCAGTCGAGAGCCCACCACGGATGCATTCAAGAAAAACTCAGAAAGAACCTCGCAATAAGAAGGTTTAACAAAAACAAAATGCCAATGGTAAGGGTTTAAGGCAATATTCGATCCATGATTTATTTGCTATCAATTACTAATAAGGAAAAATGAGCTTCTAAAAACATATTTATGTATCCAGCGAGCTTATAAGCAAAATAGGGCATTGGGATGGATTTTACTTAACTCCTAGCCTCTCCCAACCAAAAGCTAACAAATCCTGCCAAAGGAAATAGTGGTACTTACTTGGCCATGCGAACTGTCTGCAGGATGGCTCGTGATCTGGCAGATTTAAATGCTCCAGGTTTCGTTGATGCTCTGGTAGGGGTTCACGATACTCACATGGAGAGAACGACGTAAAATGTAGCGTTACAATGGATTTTCTCCCCTTTTAAACTTAAATTTTAACCCTAATAGTCATTAAATGTTCATTAATGTTTGCTGGCAGGAACAACCCTTTTCACATGGTGTTACACTTTTCATCGGTGGCAATTTAAATATTGACCCAATACTCATCAGAGCACAATGTTTCTTACACCAGTTTGTTTCAGAGCGATTAGTGGTTTTGCACCGGTAAGTTTTGGGCTTGAAAATAATTTTACAACGACTTAATTTGGGCTATCACTCAATCTTGCGCCGGTTCTATTTCGGTGATAAAACAAATTTAACGCTGGTGTTGTTTCGGGTGAAATTTAATTTTGTGCCGTAGGTAAAAAATGGAGTGAGATCTGATTGTGTATTGGGACAAAAACCAATTCGGCATCGATCATTTCGACGAGAAATCGAAAATTCCTCCAATCGGTACAAAACCTTATTCTAACCCGACTGTTTTGGAACAAAATTAAATTTTCTTTCGATCGCATAGAGAATGATTTCTTCCCCGGCTGGTTTAGCGAAAAAATTGATATTACCTTCGACTGTTTCGGTGAAAAAAATGAATTTTGCTTCGAAATAGAAAAAATCAAAATTTTTCTAAGTGTTAAAATTTTCTAAGGCAATTGAATTTACAACCTTTTTGAAATCTAAAGGATAAAAGAAGTTCAAATATAAGAATGCAAACAAAACTTGAAGAAAGGGGAGGGATCCTAAAATTTTATGCAAATTTTGGGGGAGAAGTTGCAGCTGGAACAATTGATGACTAGCTGGGTAACTTAGATCTCTGAAAAGGGAACATAAAACTCTTTTGGAACATATAATTTAATTAGGGTAATAATCACTTCTACTTATCAATGATTTCTAATTGTAAAAGTCATGCTTCACTATTCCGGTTAGTGAGTAAAGGTTTCTATTTCAGTTAGGAAAAAGTGCCTCTTGGATCATAAATGATTATTAACTTCAGGGATAGGCCATCTTGGTTTAGATTTCACAATCACTCTCTTGAGGCCATAGTATGTGGTTCATTTACTTACCATATCTTTTAGCAGTCACTAAGTAATACACCACATGATCGTAACAATATCAAGTAGATATACTCGTATGTTCCTCATTCCTATACCACTTGCATTTCTTTGATGCTTTAACATACTATGATGCTTGAGTCATTTTAATATATAGTTCTCTTTGTCTTCAAAGATTTTTTATAGGTTCTTCCATCCATGATGTCCTTTTCTGTGAGTAATGAATATTTTATTTGATTTATCATACCCACGGATGGAGAAGAACCTTCTTGAAAGTCATCGAGAGTATCCTCTTGATTGGATTTTACATTTGCTTATTATTCAAATATCCAATTTTGACTTTGATGGATATTTAACTTTTTAGAGAACTTTTGACTCTATTTGTGCCTTTGGCTTTAATATTGTGGTATAGGATCATTTTTATTTTTGTATGTATGCAACACTTGCTTCATTTTCATGGGTCAGCTAGAGTAGACTACTCGAGACAAGGTTATTTAAGTGTACAGTGAGTGGAGCCCCGAGATAGTAATTTTAGAAGTCTTTATACTGGCTATTTACATAGGTTTTAGTACATTTTGATATAGAATGAACCAAGTGACATATTTTCCCATGAAATAGAATGAAAATTAAGACATATAGTTTTCATAACTCTTTACAAAAATAAATCTCTCTATGTTTCAAAGTATTTCTCACTCCTTCTAAATTCCTAAATATTTCCATACTAGTAATTCTATGCATAATATCAGATCCCAGATTCATGCTTATCACTTTGATTATTGAGCTGAATTTATTCAAAACAAAGATGTATACTACTATTAAGTTTGAACTTAACTATTCTGGAAAAAAATATGAACAATAGAAAAGGAAAATTTATTTATGTACAAAACTTTCCTAAACTTCAGAAAAATACTCGTTTGAGGGCTTGGCTGTTTACGGGGAGAGTTTCCATTTCCCCTTTTAGATCTTGTAATTTATATGTTCCTGGACCAAGCTTCTCAACAATCTGGTATGGGCCAAGCCATAAATGTTGAAACTTGGTATGCTTTCCCTTTTCTTTATGGGGCTGATCCCACTTTAGAACTAGATCTCCTACCTCAAAATATTTATTTCCATACTTCCGACTATCAAACAATCTTTTAATATTACATTGGTTAAGGTTAAACTTGTCTCTGGCCTTTTGTATTTCTTCTTCAAGTTTTAACAATGTATTAATTCATGATTGCATGATTCCACTATTGGATCCTCGAGATGCTTGAGCTAACTGCAAGGAGGGTAATACGACATTTGGAGGAAGTATATCATCTTTCCCATAAACTGATGTGTAAGGAGAAACCCATGAAGCATTCTTTCGAGTGACCTTATCGTCCCATAGAGCGTTGGGAAGAGCTACAAGCCAATTCCTTTGATTTTCAATGACAGTTTTCTTTAATATTCTAATCAAGTTTGTATTAGTAGTCTCTACTAACTCATTCCCTTGTTGATAATAATTAGAAGAGTAATGCAGTTTAATTCCCTTTTTGACAACAAACTCACTCATTTTTAAAGAAGAGAAATAATAAGCATTGTCATAAACTAAAGAAATTGGAACCCCAAACTTGGTTCTGATGTTCTCCTGCAGGAATTTGTTGTTCTGCATCTTTGTTAACTTTGCGTAAGGGAACAACCTCAGTCCATCGAGTAAAATAATCCGTCGTAGGAAGAATATAACGATGCTGTAAAGAAGATTCTGGGTTCAATGATTTCTAAACCCCACTATTCAAATGGCTTGGAAATTATAACTGGTTGTAATGGTGTTGTGGGTTTTGAAAGTCTACCGGTGCTCTTTTGGCATATATTGCATTTTTGTACATAAGCATGTGTATCTTTGAAAATGGCAGGCTAGTAATATCCAACTCTCAAAATTTCATGTGCAGTTGTATCCCCAGAATAATGACCTCCTACAGGGCCATCATGCAATTCTTTAACCACCTTTTCCATATCCTCCTTTTCTAGACATCTGAGAAATACTCTGTCATAATTTCTTCTAAAAAGTACTCCATTGATTATCTGATATGATGCTGATTTCAATATAAGAGCTCTTCTTTGCTTAGAATTCCAATGTTCTGGAGTATACTCATGCTGAAGATAAAGTATTAAATCTCTATACCATGAATCGAGAGTGGTATGAATAGAACATACTTATAAGAAGTTCATTTCAAATTAATTGTCCCATCCATAAACCTTCATTTGAATTCTCAGCAAGCAGCTTGCATAGTCCTTGAACTTTGACAATATTTGCGGGCTTAAATTCTAGATCATATTCTTGTAATGCAGTCACCCAATTTCCGCATATTTCTCCCAATTCTTTTTGCACAAATAGAGATCTGACAGTCAGATGGGGTACTACAACCTTGGTTCTGTTCTTAAGAATATAGGGTCTGAACTAATTCACGGATTTTTTAAGTTTGTTTGTCTACATCTGGATAATTGAGTTTAGCTCCTTGTAACCCAGTCCTCATAAAAGATATCGGATATTCATCCCCTTGATCTCCCTTTTGTGTGAGCACTAATGCAAGAGAATGATTAGAAGAAAAAGTATACATAATGAAATCTTTTCCAAAATCAGGATTGCTTAATGAAGGTGCATGTGCAATAGCGTTTTTTATATCCTTAAACAAATTCCTTTTTATTTCAGTCCACTTAAATTGTATAGTTTTCTTCACCATTTGTTGCAAAGGTTTACAATTTGTGTGAAATCTGGTACAAACCTTCGAACACAATTTTTTCTGCCCATGAATGATTGCATTGTCTTCTTATTATGGGGCATGGGAATCTAGAGTTTAGCTTGAATTCTTTCTGGGTCAATCGAGATTCCCTTTTTTGAGATGATGTGTCCTAATAACTTCCCTTCTAAAACAACGAATATGATTTTCTTGGGATTCAAAGATATGCCATATTTTCTGCAACGTTCAAAAACATGTTTTAAATGAAAAGCATGGTCTTCTCTTTTCTTGGAGAAGATTGTAACATCATCTAAATAAAAAACAACATTGTGTCCAATCAACCCTCGGAATGCAATATCCATGGCCCTTTGGAATGTGGATCCAGCATTCATAAGACCAAACGACATTCTCCTATAAGCGAATGTTCCCCATTTTGTACGACAGGTAGTCTTGAGACGATCCTTTTCGGCCACTAATACTTTATTATATCCTAAAAATATGTCTAATAAGGATAACATTTCTGATCCTGAAACAAGTTGTAAAATTTGTTCCATGGGAAGGACCAGATAATTGTCTTTATCTGATGCTCTATTTAGGTTTCGAAAATCCACACACATTCTTATTTCTCCCGATTTCTTATGTACAGGTACCAAGTTTTCCACCCACTCAGAATGCTGAACTTTGAAAATAATTTTGGCATCCAATAAATTTTTTAATTCCTTCTGAATCAATGGTTCTAAGGTAGGATGCATTTTATGGAGTTGCTACTGAAAAGGATTTGCACCTTGTTTAATTGGTATCACATGTTGTATAATACTTGTATCATAAGTCTTTAAATCATCATACATCCATGCAAAAACATATTTTTATTGTTGAAATAGTTTAATAAATTTATGTCTTTTCCCAGGCGAGCAACACTTTCCCATGTTAACGTATTTGGCTCTTTCTATGTTCCTAATTTCACCAATTCATACTGCATTGCATATTTGTTTGTTTTAACATTAGTTGGCTTCCTAAATTTATGTTGTAAATCAAATAACTTCTTTAGAGTTCATACTCCTTTTGGCATAAAATTTCCATTACTTTTATCCCCATCTTCTAGATCTGATTGATGTTGATCTTCATTAATAACCGATTCTTTAAACGTACTTTCATCAGTCAAGAAATTGATCATTTGCTCATCGTCATCAAACACTCTCCAATTAGTAACATTATTTGGAACATATGGCTTGAAAAGTAATTCATTGGAACATTTATTATTAATTGGTACTAGACGTGAAGCAGATGTAGCTAATAAATCAACAGCAACATTTTGCAATCTAGGAATAGAATTTATGTTAAAAGCATCAAAATTAGAAATCAAATTCCATACCTCAGATTGATAACCTTTCAAGTGTGGAGATAGGAAATGGATAGTATTTCTTACATGTGTGACAATTATCTCAGAATCACCAAAAACCTTTAAATTTTTAATATTTAGGTCAATTGCTTTTTTGAGTCCTTGAATCAGGGATTCATACTCAGTAGTGTTATTGGTGCATTCAAACTCTAATCTACAAGAGAGAAATAATCTTTTTCTTTGGGGATCTATAAGAACACAATCGGCTCTTGCTCCCTTTGTGTCTTAGAGCCATCAAAATATTAATTCCAAAATTTATCCTCTATTTTAACTATGTTAGTATTGTCATCTAAGACAGTAACTAACTCTACTATATTACAATCTATATCATCAATCCATGCAAATTGAAGGAGATCAGACTGTATGTCTGAATCACGACTAGTGGTTTCGACTTGATAATTTCTAAGTTATATTTCCAAAAAATAATTTCCCAATACAGAAGATGAACATTTTAATGGTTCATTCTTTTCTTCTAATTCTGTCACGTTATACTTCATATGTGGTTCTCTTAACACTTTAATTTGACTCTATTTTTTTATATGGCAACCAAAAATGAGACCGATCTTTTGCAAAATAACCATTCAGTTGACTTAACCAATCCCTGCTTAATATTAATCCATAAGCTTCTGGAATATCTACTACCATAATATCAATAAATTGACACACTATTGAATCTGCAGCTAATCTAATCAAAACATTCTTCATTTCCCCAATGACTTTAACATCTGATCGATCAAGTTTAATAATATGAGAAGGTGATTCTATTGGTTTCCCATTAATCTTTTGACAAATAGAAAGTGACACGATATTAGACGAAGCTCTAGAATCTACCAAGTAGTTATGTACATTATAATTAAAAATTTCGAAAGTCAAAAGAAAAGGTGGAGTTTGAGATTTTGATTTCCCACCAATACTAGCCTCATTTATTTCAATATCTAATTCAATCATTACTGACTGCTTATTCTTATTTCTTATTGTTGCATTCAATTCAAAAGCTTCCAATAGATTCTTTCTTTGCTGTGGTAAATTACACATTTCAAATGTAGATATATTAACTTTTGTTTTCTTTATGTCTTCAACAATATCATACCCCATGTTATGATTTCCTCCAGTATTTCCACCTAGATCAAGTCTGTTGGATGAAGGGGTTACTTGTTTATTGACTAATGGAGTTGTTTCTTTTGAACCTTTTTAAGAATTAGTAGATCTCTTCTATGTCACTTTTAGTTGTGATTGATCTGCATTATTAGTTTTATTCTGATTTTTTATGATAGCATTACTTGCTTTCGCTTTTGGGAGCAATATACTTTGTTCATCAACTAGTCCTTTACTCCTAGTAGCATACCCCATGGATAAAACTTGAATTTATTCTATGTCTTCTTCATCATCCAAATCGAAATTTGGTTCCCAATCCCATAATACTAATGTAGTATCTTCATTATGATCTTCTGTTTCATTTGATTGGTCTTTATCTTGATCTTCTTGATCTAAGAGTTGTTTATCCAACAATTGATCCATTACTAAGGTCATCGAATTTATCCACCGTGGATAAGTTTTCTCTGAATGATGCTCTTGATGGAAAGTACAAAAATTATACATACCAACTTCATTTAAATTAAAAACAACAGAATCATTAGACAGGGGATTTGGACTTTCTTCTTTTTTCTTATAGAAAGGTTTGTGCGGTTTTCTTGTTGAAGAACTAGCACCGTTTTCTTTCTCTAAATCCACTATTTTATTGGACAAATTTTGAACCAATTTTACCACACTTTCTAACTCATTCGAAGATTCTTCATTAGGTCTGGTCAATAACAATGGTTTTTTATTAGCTAGAGGTTTTGCTTCAATGTCTACAACATGCTTCACAATACTATTAATGTTTGTCTCTACTTTCTTAGCTTCTTCAAAATTTTATGTTAAAGTAGCCTTACATGATCGTTTAACAAACATAGCTAAGGATGGATGTAGTGATGTGGTATAATATTCAATCAATGATTCTTCAGTAGGTTTTGTAGTAGCGCTGAACTAATTCAAAACAGTGTGTTGATGCCCCGAAAATCGCAGCATCAAGCAGCAAGGGATTCTCCCCGGTAAGCAAGCCCAATTAGATCGCTCATCGTTTGGTGTGGGGAATCCGTCCGGTTAACGGTTCCGGCTACCGTAAGATTTAAAGATTCTTGTTCTTTACACCGATTGCGGCCAGATCCACCCTTTATATGTTTTAATTTTAAAGATGAAATGCAGGTTCCCTAAGCTAAATGCAGGTAACTAATCTAAATTAACCTAAAATAGTATAAGCAAATCTAATCTATCCTTGCAAGGAGCAAACCGTAAATATGAGCAATAAGCTAAAAGAAACATCTAAAGATCATACAGATAGCCATTAAATCATAAAGATGCAATCTCAACAAAAGATAATAGATATTAAAGATAGCTTTAATTCACTAAATACATTCAATTACTCATTTAAGAAAGAGATCATTGTACATAAAAGAGAAAGATCATCCATTACACAGAAATAATTCATAACAGCAAAGAAATATCTCACTGTAGTATGTGAATGACACAGGAGTAGTCCAGCAAGCATTCAATACACATTTCCAGACAAAAACGTCCTCTCCAGGCTTTCATTAGGCAAAATTCCAGTCCTTAGAGCAAGCAGCAAAGTAGTTCACACTAGCTAGAAAATTTCTTTCACCTACAAAAAGCCCATCTCTCTTCTTCTATTTTGCTATTTATAAATTTACAAATTGCTCTTTGAGCTGAGAGGTGTACCCTAAACTCTAGAACCTTCTAATTTGTCTTTTGTGCACAACTACAAGTCGTGGAAAGCCTCCCATATAAGACAAAATAAGAGCCAGCTGTCTCTGCTATCTCATTGGGTCGCTCTTCTTCTGTTGGCTTGCTCACTTCAACAGGTTTGATTTCTTTTGTAGCCTGGTCTATCTCAATCTTAGCAACCTTTTCTTTCTTTCGCCTTTCTAAGCATGTCAAACCTGCATTAATCAAGGTGGCATGAAATAAACATTCGACATATTCATAAGCAATTCATACCACATATGTTATCTAATTATAAAAAATAAGCAACAGCAAGTAAGTTAGAAAGTTTGTAGGTTTTGCTGCTTAGCAGTTCGACTTAATGCTCAGGCATAATGAATAGCATCAAAAGTCGTTCTCAACACTCAATAGTTGCGATGGCGTTGGATTGGTGCAGCGGCACGTTTAAGCGCAGCGCTTGCGATCCCGGTGGGGAAAATATCACTAGGACCTGTGCCCAAGAGATGCACCAACGGCAAGGTTTTCTCAAAGAGTGTGAAGTTGGCTGGAGTCTTAAGGTTTGGTTCTGCACGCCGGGCGGAGGAGATATTGTTAAGTCTTGCGCCCAAAATATGCGCCAACGACCAAGTGAACGGGATCGTGAATGCAACGGTGATTTTTTGGTTATGTCCTGCGCGCATAGCGCCAGTCTTAGTGTTAAACTCTACGCTGATGGGCTGCACCAAAAATGGACTTCGAGGAAAGACGAGGTACGTCTATGGAAGCAGGAGCTATATGGATAATTCTTGCGCTTTTGGTGCAAGTTTTAGTCACAAAATGTGCGCTAACGGGAACTGCGCCAACGAGCCATAAAGAAAAGACTTAAGAGATTTTTTGTGTCGGCGATCTTAAGGACAAATCCTGCACGAATGGCGGTTGAGATATGGTTACTAATTGTGCTAAGCAGCGTAAGCTAACGACGGTTGGTTTACGTTTATACCTTGCGCTACAGACGGCCAAAAAAGGAATGCGACTACCGCTGGGGTGGCGGATTGTTGATTAAATTTTGCGCCGGAAGAAAACATATCATTAGCAAATGCGCCAAGCGACAGATTTATGTTTATCAATTGCGCTAAAGGGAGACTGATTTATGTTTATACTTTGCCGCTTAGTGCAAAATTTATGATTAGCAATTGCGCTAAAGGGTGGCCTTCATATGCTTAACATTTGCGCCAAGTGGAAGCAAGTGTTGAAATTTTGAGAAAACTTTTGGGAAGCAAGTGTTGAAATTTTGCCAAGTTAGAGAGAAAAAAACAGTCTGAAATACAAGGAAAACACTTATTACAAAATGTGTAGAAGGAGGGGCCCCAAATATCTTCAAAATTTTGGGGAAGGATGTTGCAACAACAACAATTGGCGATTCGCTGACGAACACAGATCTTTGAAACAAAATCCCATCATGACCTAGAATGACATCTGAATTGATAGCTTTACGCGCAACAAAATGCCTCACAGTTCAACTCTTGAGAATGGGGTGATCTCTTAATCATATTGGTCTTTCGAGAGAAAGGGGGCTAAGACTTATATTTCTTCCAAACTCTCTCAAGGCCGGAGTATGGAGTTAATTCTTTTAGGACTGTCTTCATGATGTCCTGACCAAAAGAGGACTCCACAGGATCGTAACAATACTTCACAGGGATATTCGTTTGTTCCTCATTCCCATGCTATCTACATCCTTTTGGATGTTCATGTATTTGACAGCTTTTGTTGTTTGAGCCTTCCAGAAATAGTTTCCTTAAAATTTCAATCTTTGATTTGGATTCTTCAATCCATAATGTCCTTCTGTGTGAGCGAGAGATTTTATTTGATTTATCAAGCTTGACGGACAGAGAAGAACCTAGCTTGAGCTGAGTCTTTTGAACAACTTTCTAGATTTGAACATTTTGCTTTTATCTCAGCCATGCTTTGATTGAGGTGAGAATTTCTGGAAATCAGACCCTTTGATGTAAGCCTTTAGACTTTTATTTGTAGCACGGGATCATTTAAAATACCATACCTCTGTGAAGCATGCTTCCTTTCCGTGGTTCCATAATAGCAAGGAAACCTTGAGACATGAATTAATGTTAAAATGAGTGGAGCCTTAAGATAGTGAGAGAGAAACATTGGATCATTAGTCATTTGAGTGGGGTTAGTTTGACCAAACCGGAAGAGATCTCCCCATTTTCAAAGGCTGATTAGTGGAAGCAAAGTTACAGAGCCTCCTTCTCTTTACAAATGAGATTCTGCCTTCAAGATTTCAATTTTGCTGAGAGTTCTGTACTACCGCTAAGCCAGGGGTTGAGCTGGGTTTTATTAGCTTAGAAAATAAGAAAGTCCAGACAAAGTAAATGGTACTGACAAACCTAACTACAAAACAAAGCAAAACAAAGATCAGCAAAGAAAGCAAAGGAAGAAAGAAACCTTTTATTTATGTATAGAAAACCTCAACGGGACTATGCAAAGTATTGATTCAAGGTGAGGTCGTTGAGGCGAAGGGTTACTTCCTCTCCCTGGAGGTCTGTTAGCTTGTAAGTGGATGGGCCGAGCTTTGCAGAAATTTGGTAAGGGCCTACCCATAAGTGTTGGAATTTCGTGTGCATTCCCTTGCCTTCGTGAGGATGGTCCCATTTCAGAACTAAATCTCCTACTTCAAAACTTTTTTTACCAGAATTCCTTTTATCGAACCATCTTTTGACTATATGATGGTGTTGGTGGAATTGGTTCTTGGCTTTCTGCAGGGCTTCTTCAAGTTGAAGCAGGGTGTCAACCCTGGATTGTAAAACCTGACTACCAGACTCTCAAGAGGCTTGGTACAACTGCAAGGATGGAAGTAAGACGTTGGGAGGGAGGATGGATTCCTTGCCATAGACAAGTGTGTAAGGGGAAACCCCTAATGCATTCTTTGGAGTCACCCTATCTACCCATAAGGCATTTGGGAGAGCTATATGCTAGCTTCGCTGATTTTCAATCACAGTATTTTTGAGAATTCAGATGAGGTTTTTGTTCAAAGACTCAGCTAGTCCATTTCCCTGGGGGTAGTAATTGGCCGAATAATGCAATTTAATTCCCCTTTCATAAACAAATTCATTTATTTTAAAAGATGAGAAATAAGTGGCATTATCAAATACTAGGGAAATTGGAACCCCAAACCTAGTTATGATGTTCTCTTTCAAGAAACTGATGACTGCATCTTCATTGATCTTGCACAATGGGGAATCCTCTTTCCATCTGGTGAAATAGTCGGTGGCTGTAAGGATGTATCGATGTTGTAGAGAATAATTTGGCTTTATCTCTCCGATGACATCTATACCCCACTGTTCAAAAGGTTTTGAGATGATAACCGGCTGCAAGGGTCTTGCTGCCTTAGGTAATTTTCCAGCACTTCTTTGGCACACATCACAGTTCCGTGCATAAGTATGGGAATATCGGAATAAAGTGGGCCAGTAATACCCAACTCTCAGTATTTTGTGAGTTGTTGTCTTCCCTGAATAATGTCCACCAGCAGGGCCATCGTGTAACTCTTTGACGACTTTACCTGCATCCTCCTTTTCTAGACATCTGAGAAAAAATCCATCATAATTTTTTCTGAAAAGTATTCCGTCAATGATCTGATAATATGCTGATTTTAAATGGAGTGCCCTTCTTTGCTTGGAACTCCAGTGTTCTGGTAGGTATCCTTGTTGCAAATAATGCACTAAATCCCTATACCATGATTCAGGAGCTGTGAAAATGGGAGATACTTCGACTGAATTCAGCTTGGCTTCATTCTTCCAATCTTGTTCTTCATCAATTGGATGTTCAGTGAGAAATTTACATAGGCCTTGTCCTTTAATGATAGTGGTCGGTTTAAATTCTAAGTCATATTCTTGAAGAGCTATAACCCAATTTCCCCTTCTTTCTCCCAACTCCTTTTGAACAAAAAGGGATCTGACAGCTGGGTGGGGAACTATAACTTTAGTTATGTTCTTAAGAATATATGGTCTGAACTGCTTTACTGCTTTGAACACGGCATATCCCTGTTTTTTGAAAACCAGATAGTTTAGTTCAACACCTTGCAGACCAGTGCTCATAAACGAGATTGGGTATTCGTCTCCTAATTCTACCTTTTGTGTGAGCACAGCTGTGAGAGAGTCATTTGAAGCAAAAGAGTACAAGATAAAATCTTTGTCAAAATCTGGGCTTCTTAAGGAAGGAGCATTAGCTATGGCTGCTTTAATATCTCTGAATGCATCCTTTTCTAAGTCTGTCCATTTGAACTGCGTGCCCTGCTTGACCATTTGTTGCAAAGGTTTAACAGTCTGAGAGAAATCGGGGACAAATCTTCGGACAAAATTGATAGTGCCCATAAATGACTGCATGGATTTTTTGTTATGGGGCATGGGAATTTTATTGATAACTTGCACTCTCTCTTGATCTATCGAAATTCCCTTTTTTGAAATGATATGACTCAGCAGTTTACCTTAAAGAACAGCAAACACACTCTTCTTGGGGTTTAAAGAGATACCATATTTTCAGCAGCGATTGAAAATCTGTTTTAAGTGAACAACATGGTCTTCTCTTTTCTTTGAAAAAACTGTCACATCATCTAGATAGACAACAACACAATGACCGCCCAATCCTCGGAAGGCGATGTCCATTGCTCGCTGGAACGTGGCTCCCGAATGGCGTTCTTCGGTATGCGAAAGTTCCCCACTTGGTGTGGAAATTAGTTTTAAGACGGTCTTCTTCAGCTACTAATACTTGATTGTAACCAGAGAAACCATCAAGAAGGGAAAAGAGTTATGATCCTGATACCATTTGGAGAATTTGTTCCATTGAAGGGACGGGATAGTTATCTTTATCTGAAGCTCTGTTCAGATTTATGAATTCAACACATAATCTTATCTCTCCTGACTTCTTTCTTACGGGAACTAGGTTAGCAACCCACTCAGAATGCCGGACCTTAAATATTATCTTGGCATCAAGTAACTTCTTCAATTCCTTTTGAATCAGGGGTTCGAGAGTAGGGTGCATCATCCTCAATTGCTGCTGAAATGGCTTGACGCCTACCTTCATTGGTATGATATGCTGAATAATGTGGGTGTCATATGTTTTCAAATCTTCATAAGTCCATGCAAAAACATCCTTATATTGTCGAAAGAGGATGATGAACTTATCTCTTTCTCCCGATGAACAACATTTATCAAGGTTAACAAATTTTGGTTCAGCTTCGGTGCCCAGATTTACCAATTCATGTTGCATCGATGAGCTATTGGTTTTAGTATTTGCTGGCCTTTTGAACTTGCTATGCAGATCAAAAAACATTTCAAGTGACCTCACCCCTTTGGGGATGAAATTTCCTTTAGCCGCATCTTTCTTTTGTAAAACAACATCATGCTCTTCTTCGTCTATCACAGCTTCTTGGAACATGTCTTCATTTGTTAGAAAACTGATAATCTAATCGTCATCATCGAAAAATCTGAAATTTGTGATATTGTTTGGGACAGAAGGCCTGAAAACCAGTTCAATTGAACATTTGTTATTAGTCGGCACCAATCTGGAAGCGGAAGTTGCTAATAAATCAGCCGCAACATTTTGCAGTCTAGGAACAGTTTTTATATTGAAAGCATCAAAATGCGTAATTAAATGCCATACCTTAGCCTGATAACCTTTCAAATGAGGTGAAAGACAGTGAATGGTATCTCTTACCTATCTTACAACTATTTCTGAGTCACCAAAAACTTTCAGGTACTTAACATTCAAACCGATGGCTTTCTTCAATCCGTGGACTAAAGCTTCATATTCAACAGTGTTATTAGTACACTCAAATTCTAATCTACATGACAAGAAGTACTTATTACTTTCAGGATCCACTAGAATATAACCAACTCCGGATCCTTCCAGAGTCTTGGAACCATCGAAGTATAAAGTCCAAAAAACATTGTTTGATTTAACTAAGTTAGTATCTCTATGATCTAAGTCAGTGACTAAGCTAACTATGTTACAATCGATATCATCAGTCCGAGAAAAATGAAGGAGATTGGATTGTTTATCTGATTCATGGCTAATAGTTTCAGATTGATAATTAACCGGATAAATTTCTAAAAAATAATTCCCCAAAACTGAAGATGAGAAGGCTACAGCTTCGTTCTTTCCTTCTAGCTGAGTTACATTTTGTTTCATGTGTGGTTCCCTCAAAATTTTAATCTGATTCTGCCTATTCTTATATGGTAACCATAAATGGGACCAATCAGTTGCAAAGTAACCATTTAGTTTTGTGGACTAGTCCCTGCTTAGGATTAAACCATAGGCTTCAGGAATGTCAACTACCATTATATCAATGAACTGACACACTCTAGAATCTGTCGACAACCTAATGAGCACATCCTTCATTTCCCCAATAACTTTAACAACATTCCTATCTAACTGAATAATCTGAGTGGGAGATGGAATTGGTTGACCATTAATCTTCTTACAAATCGACAGTGGCATGACATTCGAAGATGCTCCAGAATCTACCAGACAGTTATGCACATTGTGATTAAAGATTTCAAAAGTTAAAAGAAAAGGCAATGTATGGGATTTGGATTTCCCGCCAATACTAGCCTCATTAATTTCAGGATCTTCCTGAGTGTCTGTTAATGGAGTGTTGGGCTGGGATTGAAGGTTTTGGCACTAGAAGGAGGGAAATAATGCATGGCTGACAGAAGAGACTCTTCCTGTCAAGCAGATCCTACTGAAAACCTGCTTGAGACAGCAATCCCAGGAAATCAAGAAAATCAAGAAAACCCCAATTCTGATTCTGAGCAACAAGAAATGTTATATGCTGTACCGTTTGCGGAAGTAGAAGACTTAAGAAGGCACACACGAGCTTATGTTAAACAACTCGTTGGTTTAAATGCAATAAATTTTCTCCCTAGAAGAATAATTCCTAAAAGAGAAAGACAGTATACCCGTGATTCAATTCTGGTGCAGAACTTTGAAGAGCTAGTAAATTTGTCTTTAGAAGAGATCATACAGCCTCTAAAGGAAATCAATTCTAAAGATCCAGAAAATCTTGAAGAGATCACGCAGCCCCTAAAGGAGATCGATTTTGAAGATTCAGAAAATCTCGGAGAACTTTTTACTCCAAAGAACACTCCACTTAATTCACCAAACAATTCTCCACACGATTCTCCACCTAATTCTCCACATAGAGCTGTTAAATTTTTAGAATTTACTTCAATCTGATCTAGGATCCTAACTGAGAGAACAACATGTATAGCAAATCTACAGCATATCAAGCATGGACACAATAATGCAAGCACACAAGAGACACAGAATTTACTTGGGGAAAACCATAAAGGTGAAAAACCCCAATAACTTCCTCAAAGATAGATAGAGCAATGATACAACCAGAATACAAGAGATAGTCTTCTCCTAGCAGCAGAGACTCCTCCTCCACAAGTGCGACACTCTCCCAAGTGTGAGTGGGAGAATAGAATGTGTAAAATGAGAGAGAGACACACTCTCTATTTATACACTAACTTGACTTGACCTTTGCTCAACTAGGTCGGCCTCAACTTAACCACTTGACATAATGCTGACTGGGTCGACCCCCACTAGGGTGGTCTAATAACCCTTTGACCCACATGGCCGACCCCCAATAGGGTGGTCTAATAACCCTTTGACCCACATGACTTATACAAGGCCGACCCTAAAAAGGTGGTCTAATAACCCATCAAGTATAAGTTACGACACTTACAATATAAATGACGACACTTTCGTATAGAGGAATAATAACATCTTTATAGGAATACAATATACATATATGTGAAATACATTTCGAAGTTACATATACATCAACATTCCCTCTTAACTAGGAAGGTATTTCTCGACATAGGTCTTCTAGCACAAGTCTTCTTCTCTGGATCATCGTCACTGGATAATTGTCATCGAGTCATCATCATCGTCATTGCTGCTGCTATCTCAATTAATCTCTGAATCTACTCGTCATAGGAAGTTCTACAGAGCCAGTCCTTTTTCGTACTAGATGTAGGCCCACCACCTGCAGGTCTTCGTCATCACTGGACATACTGTGGAAACCTTAGGACTTAGTACGTGCGTCACAAAACCTCGAAAGAGCATCCCAGGCTGTTACGAGCACACGAATATACCTATAGGATCTCCCAGGGCCATATTATATGTGACCTCACCACAAAACCTCGCAAGAGCATCCCAGGATATTACGAGCACATAACTCTACCTATAGGATCTCCCAGGGACAGATTATATGTGGTCACCACAAAACCCCGCAAGAGCATCCCAGGCTGTTACCAGCACACAACTCTACCTATAGGATCTCCCAGGGATATATTATATGTGGTCATGGCAAAACCTTGCAAGAGCATCCCATGACTTATTACGGGCACACAGCCCAACCTATCGGATCTCCCAGGGACATATTATATGTCATAGGACAAAACCTTGAAAGAGCATCTGCCAGATATCCTAGGTCCAGATTATATGCCATAGGAAAAACCTCGAAAGACTATCTGCAGATCTCCCAGGGCCAAATTATATGTCCTCCTAGAGCAAAACCTCGAAAGAGCATTTGCCAGATATCCCAGGGCCAAATTATATGCCATAGGAAAAACCTCGGAAGACTATCTGCAAATATCCCAGGGCCAAATTATATGCTCATCTGCACAACCTGATCCACGACCATAGAGTATCAACCTGATACTCACCATACATCATCCTGATGTATACATGATCATCCTGATCATCATCACTGCAACATCCTGCTGCAAGTCATCTAGAGCAACATCCTGAAGCTCGTCATCCATGATCATCCTGATCATACAATGCATCTACCTGATGCATACCAAGGATCTACTTGATACATATCATCATACATGATCCACCTGATCATACAATATATCCACCTGATCATACAATATATACACCTGATACAATACAAATACATGATCCACCTGATCATACATGATACATATCAACATACATGATCTACCTAATCATACAATGTATCCACCTGATGCATATACAGATACATGGTCCAAGCATTCAACATGATGCGTATACAAAATACATACAAATGATCCAACCGATCATATCCAGCATCCAACATGATGCGTACATACATATACATATAAATGATCCAACTGATCATATCCAACATCCAACATGATGCGTACATACATATACATATAAATGATCCAACTGATCATATCCAGCATCCAACATGATGTGTACATACATATACATGATCCAACTGATCATATCCAACATTCTCCTGATGCATATACAGAGCAGTAACTGGAGCATCGTCCTGATGCTCATCATCCAGCGCTTACATCCACAGCCATGTGAAGGATCCTCCTTCCAACATGCTTGGAATGGCTTCTGAAAATGTGTCCATCACTTTTTCCTCGAAGTGTCATCAATCTGAAGAACACCAAGCCTCTCCCTGAAGTACTCGAACTTCACCCTGGCTAGTGGCTTCGTTAGCACATCTGCAATCTGCTCGTCCATCGCAATGTACAGGAGCTTCACAGCTCCTCTCTGCACCATATCCCTGATGTAGTGATATTTTATCTCTATGTGTTTTGACCTTTCATGAAACATTGGGTTCTCAGACAGCTTCACACAACTCTGGTTATCACAAAAGATACTAGTAGCATCCAATGGGAGATCAAATAACTCAGATAGTAGCTTCCGTAGCCATACTCCCTCACAACTAGTTGAACAGGCTGCAACATACTCTGCCTCAGCTGTACTCAGTGCTACGCAGAACTGCTTCCTGCTAAACCAAGAGATCACACCTGATCCCATACTAAAGCAGCATCCAGATGTGCTCTTCCTATCTGCAGCACTGCCAGCCCAATAATCTAACGATACATAGAGACATCAACCGGCTCAAATGAAGCATCACAAAGAAGCTTCAGATTCGATGCCATAGGTGTGGCCATGGCCTTGCAATCCATCATCCCGAACCTCTCCAGGATCTCTACTGCATACTTCCCTTGTCCAAGGAAGATTCCATCTGCACTTTGCCACACCTCCATGCCAAAAACAAATAGTGCATCATCCCCAATTTCTTCATCTCGAACTCGGCAACAAGCTTCCGCTGCGTGTCGGCAATCAATCTATATTCACCTGTAACAAACAGGTTATCCGCATACAAAAGTAGTATCACTGGATTTCCTTCCTCAACCTTGCAGTAAAGGTTGGAATCCGCTTTACTCTTGGTAAATCCCAAACTAGATAGAAAGTTGTCTATCCTACCAAGTTCTGCACACATATATGACTACACCATTCAAGAAGGCTGTCTTGAAATCCATTTGGTGTATCTTCTATTTCATCACTTTTATATTTCTCTATGCTACCATCTACAGCATGCTTGATCTGATAGTTCCATTTGGAAGTCACAACAGACTTCCCTTCAGCTCTTGGGACCACATCCCAAACATCGTTCTTCATGATCGACGGATCATGGCATTCTTCCCGTATCCTGGTAACTTTAATATCTTCAATAGATAATTTTGTTGCTTGAACATTTAATGTTGTAGTCCTTCTTTTGTAGGTGAAGGTATACGGTCTTTTCTACAAAACAAGTTAAATTGCATGATTAGAAACATCTCATAATTTTCATACAAATTCTTACACAAAGAAATATGTCATACAGTCATGCAATTATCTTAGCCAATGCTTCAATACAACATTTATCCATGTTCTACAACTTTCTAGATGCCTTCCAGTCTCTACCAGAACATTGTTAAGAGTTTGCACTACTCCCAACATGTCGGCAAAGAGGTTTCATTCTAGATAAGTAGCACTGGAATGTTGTACAGTGCCACAGGCCACTTACCCATCACATGCATATTAGTAGTATACTGTTCATTAATACAATCATTCTAATATGCACAATACTAATATCCTAAGTCTAGGAACATGAGCATATACATTATTGAACAATTTTATTTAAACAAACAAATATGCAAGAAATGATAATTAAAATACTTATCTTTGTTTGATTGTTGGGTTGACTCCCTCTCAGGCTTTGCTTCTTTTCTGCAACTCCATTTTGATGTGGATTGTGAGAATTGGTCAACTCCCTCTGAATATCTGCATCCTTGCAGAAACTACTAGAGTGTGCTCCCTCTTGATCTTTGCTTCCTGGATTACCTTGTAAATGGATCTTCTATGAGATCCATGACAATGGATGAATCTTTGTCCTCATTTCATCATGATCATATGTTCTTGAACCAGAACATGATTTGTCTTTCTTGGTGTACCTTTCATGTTAGCGGACAACATAAACCTCATACAACACCATAATGCATTAGTACAATCATAAGTGTCAACACCCTAATGCATGCATTCATAATTTTGTTAAGGTGATACGACAAGTCTAAAATCAAGATTGTTCTAACCGTAATAACATGAAGACAAACATATGATAAACTTAATCATGAACAAATCTCGAGACATACCTGGTTCAGTCATACCTGTCGAGATTGCTTGTAATCTTCTTATGTAAGGCCTTGGCCTCATCTCCCTCTAAAACAGGAACTTCTTCACTTATGCATGTGACCAATCCATCTTCTTCTAGGATTAACCCAATCCACTTGATTTGAAAGAACTGGACCTGGAGCTGGATTAGGGTTTGTTAAAGAAACCCCAAAAATTCAAACTTTGAATTTCAAATTTCCGAAAGGATAGAAATATGCGCCTTGATGAGCTGATCAAGTTGGTATATTCAGAATTTGAAAACTGCAAAGTTTCACTCCTCAATTTTGCCTTTGAAATTTTCAGATTCACTGGGGAGGACCTTGAATTAGGGTTTGAGTTTCCTGGAACTTCACCCAACCAAAAGATTTGATTCAAAGCTCTAAGCTTCAATTTTTCTAAGGAGCTTCCAGCCGTGGTCACAGATTTCCAAAATTCCAATTTTTGCAGAAGCCCTAATTTTCCATCCTTCCGATCAAAGTCCCGAACTGGGGTTTGATCAATCCCGGCCTTCTTCCCAACCAAAAAATATGATCTTGGTCTCTAAATTTCTATTTTGATGAGTAGAATCCAGCCGTGGTCTCCGATTACGAAAATTCCAACTTTCTCCGAAGCCCTAAATTCTGGAAGCCATGAATGAAGGTGCTAAAAAATAATTTTGTTTTGACAGAAATATGTACCTGATTGTTTCTGGTGTAACTCTGAACTTTTCAATCCACAGGGTCTGAACATTTTTTCTGAGATATCCCAACCTGTTATCTTTCCATCTCGATAGGTCTGACCTCAATTGGATTCTCTGAGAGAGATTTATGCCAAGCGTCGCAACGTGACCTGTTTATGGGATAATACAGTAGAGCGAACTTGTACGGAGTGCCATGTGTCACTAGTTCAACTTCGGTCTCTAAATTTTTTTTTTAAGATAGCCTGACTTGTTATCTTTCCATCTCAACAGGTTTGACCTCAATTGGATTCTATCAGAGAGAGTTATTCCAAGTGTCGCAACGTGACCTATTTATGGGATAATACAGGAGAGCTAACTTGTATAGAGTGCCACATGTCACTGGTTCAACTTCGGCCTATGAAAACTTTTCTTGAGATAGTAAATGCTATGTACTACCTGTCAATTTTTAGGAAATTTCATTTGGAGCTTCCTATCCCAAGTTATGACCTTTTTTCCCAAGGTCACCTGATTTTGACTCATATATGGAAGAGGCAGAAACCCTATATTGTACAGATCATAAATCACAAAGTACAACGAATTAGAGGTTTTGCTTTGGACAAAAGGTACATGGGGATTTGATCTTCGACCTGTAAAAGTTTCAGATCCGAAAACTTCTCGAAAATGGATTTATAGTGAAAGTGCTACGATGACTGGTTTTTGCTATATCAAGCCCTAGCATCATAAGTGCAACAAGTGTCATACATGCCATATCATGTCTTCTTTCAGGCTAGCTCTGATACCATGTTAATTTTTCAGAATTTACTTCAATCTGATCTAGGATATTAACTGAGAGAACAACATGTACAACATATCTGCAACATATCAATCATGGACACAATAATGCAGGCACACAAGAGACACATAATTTACTTGGGGAAAACCCTAAAGGTGAAAAACCCTAAAGGTGAAAAACCCGAATAACTTCCTCAAAGATAGATAGAGCAATGATACAACCAGAATACAAGAGATAGTCTTCTCCTAGCAGCAGAGCATCCTCCTCCACAAGTGCGCCACTCTCCCAAGTGTGAGTGGGAGAATAGAATGTGTAAAATGAGAGACACACTCTCTATTTATACACTAACTTGACTTGACCTTTACTCAACTAGGTCGGCCTCAACTTAACCACTTAACATAATGCTGACTGGGCCGACCCCCACTAGAGTGGTCTAATAACCCTTTGACCCACATGGCCAACCCCCAATAGGGTGGTCTAATAACCCTTTGACCCACATGACTTATACAGGACCAACCCCAACAAGGTGGTCTAATAACCCATCAAGTATAAGTTACGGCACTTACAATATAAATGACGACACTTCCGTATAGAGGAATAATAAAATCTCTATAGGAATACAATATACATATATGTGAAATACATTCCGAAGTTACATATACATCAACAAGAGCCATGGTTGTACCTGAGTGGAGGGATAGGGGGCGTTAAATTTAGTTGGACCATTACACAATCTGCCTAAAAATCCAGAGAAGGTTTTTCCTAAATATGACCCAGGTAAAGGCATATTTGCTAAAGATCATCTTAAGAGTTTTTATTTAGCTTTGAATATTTTAAATGTACAGCATGAAGATGTAGTTTGTAGGATTTTCCCATACACATTTGAACCGAAAGTTTCTTCCTGGTACTTGAGCTTACAAGCTAGCTCAATTTCCAATTGGTAAGAGTTTGAGAAATGTTTTTTAAAGAAGTATGGGAATCAGAAAATTGTAGCTACACTCATGAAAGAATTATTGTCCATGAGAATGGAAAAGAAAGAAAAGGTTCAAGAGTTCAACCAAAGGTTCACTACGCTCTTGAATAATTTCAGCGAAGCAACTAAACCTGCAGAAGAATCTTTAGTTGAATATTACACAACAACACTTGAAGGCCCCATAGCAATGTTCGTCAAAAGAGCTAAGAAGACCACCCTGGTAGAAAATTTCGAAGAAGCTATGAAGGTGGAAGAAGAAGCAGACAACATTGCTAAACACGCCTTAGATGCAGAAACAAATCCAATAACTAATAGAAAACCCCTGCTGCTTACTAGGAATAAAGAAGAGCCATTGGCGGATATGGAGAATGTAGTTAAAATGATGCGGAAATTGTCCAATAAAAGTGTATATCTTGAAAAAGATAAGGCAGCTAGTACATTTAGGAAGCCTTTCAAACCATTTTACAAGAAAAGGGAATACAATGACCAGCCTCATTCACCTATGAACAACTCCCCTGTTTTAAATCTGAATGAAATAGGAATGGAACACTTCTGTACCTTTCATCAAGAGCTGCACTCTGAAAAGAGTTGTCCACAATGGATTAATTCTATGAGTTTAGTAATGAACCAAATGTTGGATTCACAGATTCCAAATCAAGATGATCCTGCAGAGGAACAAACACTTGAAGTAGAGGAACCCTCCCCAGATACCACCATGGTATTATGGGACTGGGTACCTTTAACTGAATTAATAGAAGATGATCCCGTGGAGAGCCCAGTCTCTGCTGTAAACATAAACACTCGCAGTAAAGGTCCCATTGCAGATCCAGTTCCGAGCTAAACTACGTCCAAACCTAAAAGACACATTACAATCATTCCGCCTCAACCTAAAACTAACTCAACAGCTGCCAAACACTCAAACATTGACACAACAGTCCATCAACCAAAAGTCACATTGAGCAAGACAGACAATCAAATGAAAGTTGTAAAAAAATGTGATATGGGATATGACATCATTGAAGATATAAAGAAGGTAAAAGCAAATGTTTCGATATTCGATATGTGTAGTTTGCCCCAACATGAAACACAGTGGTAAATATTTGATTAAAATATTGCAACTTTTCCTTTTTATCCATTCTTAAAGACAACAGTTCTTTCATAAGTGAAGATAAAGTTCTCTGCTCACCAAATTTACTTAAGAAGACTTTTTAAAAATTGTCCCAATCCATTATAGAATCAATTTGTAAGCTAAAAAACCAATATGATGCTTTAGGTTCAAAATTATATGGAAATAATCTGCATACAACATCTTCGTGTTCCACATTCAGCAAATTCAAAGCCAAATAAAAACTTTTCAAGTGGTCATCACTAGAAATTCCTTTGCCAGGATCAAACTTAGGCAATACCCACTCTGGATGTTTGGGTAAATCATCCAAAGGAGCAGGTAAATTCAATGGTCCTCTATCCCTCCAAGGAGGTGGTTGATTAACATACGATCCCCTATGACTACGGTAAAGTCTACGTCGGTGAGACAAGTCACTCTATTTACACCAGACTAAAAGAACATAGTGCAGATATTTGTCATGGAAGATTAAAAAAATCTTCCCTGGCAGAGCACTCACATGCCTCTAAACACCATATCTGCAGAGCAATGTTGACCATTACACCAAAAGACTTGTCTGCGAAGCTATTGAAATTGATAAAAACCCTAACAATCTCAATCGAGATGATGCCTGGACCCTGAGCAGCTCATGGGCTCCTGTCATTAACCAAACTAGAATCGAAACATCAAAGTGTAACATCAATAATTAACAACTTCATAATTAAATTTTTACAAATTAATAAAAAATAAAATTTACAATTAGTTAAATTATAATATTTCACAAATTAGTTATTTAAAAAAAATGATTAATCAATTAATTTTTTTTTCAATCACTTAAAATCTCTTCCAATTATTTGAATTAATTTAAAGTTTTTACATTTAGTTGAATCTACAATTCACAATCTAACATACTAATCATAAAATATACATCCATTTAAATTAAATACATCTACCTAATTAAATAATTTTTTTTACATCTATATATAGTTATATATAGTTAGTAATTACAAATAATATGCAAACTACTTCTATCTAATTTAATAAAGAATTTTATTACATATATCTAATTAAATAATATATATATGTATAATTAACAATATAAGAATAACATATATTTATTACCATTAGTATATATTTATTAATAAAGCATATTTAAGAATAAAGCATATTCATGACCTATAAGTATATATTTATTAATCATTTCTCTTGTCAACTCATATTAGGGTTTTGCCAAGCTTATAATGAAATCATTATTAAATAGGTTGTGAGGACTTTAATTTCTTCAAGATTTCTATCTTCCTGAGGATGGGATACACTATTTAGCCCGAAACGTTGAATTTCAAATCTCCTCCACATGTTTCCAAATTGCTTTCATTATGAGCCATGTTAGAAATACGTGGAGGAGATTGTGGTGGTGAATATGGGTGTGAATGTGGGGGTGTTTGTATGTGTGGAGAAGTGACTGACTAAGGAGAATTAGGTCTTAATTGATTTATAGGATCTAGTATATATTGTAATGATAAATCAACCAATTATTCGCATGATTTCACAAGTACAAAGTCCTTATTTTGCACAACCCTTCGCCTAGGAGCTTTTCTTCTAGGTAATAAATTCTTTTGGTTGAGATGTTTCAAATGGAGACCACGAGAAATTTCCTCATGAAAACATAATTCCTCTATCAGCGATGCACTGGCGGTCCTCCTTCTAGCGCCAAATCTGTTGACGCCTGGAAAAATCCTTGCACCGACAGTAGGGATTCTCCCCAATGAAAAGGCCCAACTAGACTATTGACTGTTTGGAATTGTTGGGATATCCAACAATACTGAGAGGGGGGGTGAATCAGTATTGCCTTCTTTTTCCTTTTATTAAAACAATTAGTACAAGACACACAAATAATCAAATAAGTTAAGACACAGGATTTTATCGTGGAAACCTTAAAGAGCAAACCACAAACTCATACTCATTAATAAGATGAATTTTTACAAAATTGTTTATCTGTTACTATAGAAGGGATGCAGTAATCAATAAAAACTCACCTTCACGCCTCTTCAGAATCTTCATGCCCTTTCATTTTCGTACCTCTTCAAATCTCGGGTATTTTATCTTTTAATTATAATTCTGTTTATTATAGTTTTAATTAATTAATTAAATTCTTTTAGATCATCTTCTGGCCTACGGGAATTATCCATTTCGATTGTGCTGGCATGCTTCATCTATTACCTGCGGGCATCCTCTTCCCCAAAACACGGGCTTCCTCTCCATGGTTGTCGTTCAAGCCTACGGGCTCCAATCCTTTTCATAACTGTGGGCTTGGGCTCTCTGCTGGCTTCTTTAAACCCTCCGTAGGCTCTACAGACTACCGTAGGCTTCTTTCAATCCTCTGTGGGCATCTACAACTCTTGTGGGAATCCCTGCAGGCTTCTATAGACTTCCGCGGGAATTTCAAAGCTCTTATGAGCTCATCTAGTCCACTGTGGGCATCTTCCAACCCTTGTGGGATTAACCCAAGTCTTGCGGGAATCTTTAGCCCTTTCTGGGCATTTCCTATGCCCTTGTGGGCTTAAATCTAACCCCCCATAGGAATTTCAAACCCCTAAGCCCTCACTGCTGGCATATCAACACTTAGCCCCTTTTTTTTAAACACTTAGCCATTTTTTTCTTTTTAATCTCAATATGCAAAATAATATTTTTTACCTATTTTGGCAGGCCAAAATCTCACACATGTGAGCCTCAAAGAGAAAGCTAATTTCATGGCTAGATAGCCAGTTCACCAGGAAACAAGACCATGTCACCTTTAGATTTTACTGAGACAACCAGAGCCTCTGGGGGGCATTTCAAAATGGCTTCTCAACTCCTTTTCTAACATCAAAACCATCTTCTTCCCATTTTGGCAGACTTCTATTTCACACGTGTGAACACCTAGAAGGAAACTGACTCCATGGATGGATATCCAGTTCATCAAAGAACAAGACCATGCAATCTGATGAATTTTATCATCAACAGAACCCCTCCTTGCGAGCATCTCCAAATGGTCTCTCAACCTCCTTTTCTAACACTCAACCAATTTTCTTCAAACCCTAGGTCACCAAGGTGATTTCATTTTTTATTCAAACTCGGAAGGTGATACATCCAATGGGTGGAGGAAAACAAGATGAATCCATCAAGACCAATTTCATCCTCTGAGGCTACTTTCTCTCTCCTTGGCGGGCATTTTACTGGATTAGTGCAAATCAAGGTGAGAGGCACTTTTGGCAGTTTGATATCTTCCTCTTCAGAGACTCTTTGGGAAATATGAGACCATGGTTGGGTTAAAAAACCAACATACTAGAGCCTAACCCTTTCACATTATTTTTCTCATCATCTTATGAGATGTGGCGGGCATTTCCCCGAGGCCACTTAGGCAGATTTTACCATTAATTTCATTCTATACAGTTTGTCCAAAACCTAATGTGGATTTTTCATTTCACCAAAAACCTGAACTATTGCCACTAGATGATGTATTACACCTCACTGAGCACACATGTGCTGATTTCACTCCTAGACTCATCTTCATTTTCCATAAGCAGGCATTTTACTGAACTTTGGTGTAAGACTGCCTGAAACCCTGTTTTGGCAGATCCATATCTTCTTCCTCAAGCACTATCAAGTCAATGTGAGAACATGGTTAGGTAGAAAAAACACACACATGCAGGATGACCATATGGTGCGGCCATTTTCTTGAACCCACAAATTATGGCGGGCATTTCCCTAGAGCAATTCTAACTAATTTGACCAAAAAAGCCTTCTTTTGGGAGACCTGTGTCTTGTTCTCCAAGGATCTTTTCTGAGAACTGGGGCCATGGTCAGATAGATATTTCAACAAACTAGGGGATGGCAGTTCATGGTGGGCATTTTATTCTTCTTATGAATTATGGTGGGAATTTCCATAAGGCAGTTGCTTTAAGGTAGTTTTTCATCATACCTTTACAAACTACTATCAGAATGACATCATGAGACATTAGGACACCAACATGTGTCCTTCCAACCTCACCACTCATGCCAGATCAACACTTCTTTTTTCATTAATGACCTCCTTTGAAATCAATGACAACCATACTCAACAGGAATGGGGAATCCATCCGGTTAACGGTCCGACTACCATAGATGTCTTTCGAATCAATATTTATCAGTTGCGTCCTGACCCACCATTTATATTTTATATTTGGATATGCAAATGCAAATGCTCTAATCCTAACAATGCATAAAACTTTGACTGATAGGTAGAAGCCCCACAAGTGATGCACATTTTCTTACCTCTCTTCTTATCACTTCTACCTTATCAATCAATTAAAACTACTATAATAAAATACATCTTTTAACAAATTAAGCTAATATATCCTTGCAAGGAGTGAGTTTTAAAATATAATTAATATAAGAGATTGTTGTACAAATTCAACAGTTAACCGATTGAAATAAAGTATTCACAATCACAGTGAAATGATTACACAAAGATAACTTTGATATTCATTGATTTCATTCATTACTCAATTCTACACAGGCATTCACATTGTATAACAGAAAACATTAAAATCAGTCATACATCATTAGAATAGTCCAATAAAGTAAGAAATATCTCGCAGCATAAATATGAACGAGGGAAGACGTAATTATGCGCCTTAATTCATAACATTCCATGCAAACTCCATGTCAGATTTCACCCAACAAAATCGGAAAAATAATTCTCATACAAAATGTTACTTGATCCTATTACACCAACCAAAATCCCCTTCTCATTCTAATCCCTCCTATTTATCTTTAGAATTTTTTGTCTCTATGTGACTAATCACTTCACATTCCCTCTTACCCTTTGGTTTCCACATTTTTGTCCTTTTCTGGTTACACAACCAAAAATAGATAATAACTTACAGATTACATTAATTTGCTGGAGGATTCTCTTGACTTGAAATGTAATTGTCACAAAGGTCGCTTTCATAAGATATCACATTAAATTGTTGAGGTTCTAATAACTTTAAAGAAACTTCGTGAGTGGACAGTTCTTTGACCATATCTATTAGTCCCTTTATCGCTGCATTGTGACCTTCTCCTAGAAAGTACGCATTTAGAGTTACTTTCCCTACATGTTGTTGAAGATCCTCTGCAATGAGCATTCCCATCTCTTTAATGTACTCCAAATCCTCACCCAAACTATTTCTCAACTCTGTCAAGCATTTTTCTTTGGATGGCAACTCATCAATAGCTTGAGGGATTGGAATATGGAATTTATCACATGATTGGCATATAGCTTGATAAATTTCTTCACTCTTTGTAATTGATCTTTGTACTTCATTTTGTATTCTCTTGGCTGACTTATGACAACTTTCCAAGAGATCTATATCTAACTTTAATTCAATAGCTTTTCTTTTAGGTAAGTGATCAGGAATTTCCTCGATTCTCCCTTTCCACACAATTAGCTTTTTCACTTTATTAAATTTGTCTACTAGTTTTTGTTTTATAGTGGGAGCCTCTGCAGAAATATGTTTCATTCTATCCATCATTTCTCTTAATTCATAAATCTCCTATGTCAATAACTCCAGGGAATGAAAATTTTGTTTTTGTAATTCACAAGCATGTTCGCGGAATGGTGCCATGTCATGCTTTTGAGCTTGAGCAATTTTGATTGGTTCCTTCAAAGACTCATTTTCTTTCATCCATTCATCCATCTCAACTTGTAGAGATCCCTTTTCAATCGTCAGGGATTCTACCCATTGATTCAAATGAGTTTTCTTTCCTGATAATTCCTTGATTTGAGATTGAAATTAGTTCTTTCTCCTTCCATAATCACTAGCTATACATTTAGAGAATCCTTTTCATCTTCCAAGTCAACAGGTTTGTCTACTTCCATATCTTGTTGATTCTTATTTTCTTCTTGATTTCTCTTTTCTTCCACAACTTTCTTGATCTTCTCTTCTTCTTCCTTTTTCTTATCGGCTTTATGTTGTAATTATTTTTTTTCCTGCTCAACAACTTCTTTATCTTCCCTTTCCTGTTCTTATTTAATTCTTTCCTCTTCTTCTCTTTGTCTTATTTCTTCTTCTTGTTTCCTCTTTTCCTTTTCTACTGCCAATGCTTCTTCATGTGCTTTCTTTCTTTCTGCCTCTTTTGAGGTTTCTTCTGTCTAGCTTGAACTTGTTCCTTCTTTCCTACCAAATGGCTTGTTCAATTCTGACATGTTCTTGGCTCTCCTATACACTTCCTCATATTTCAGGAAATTATCTGCATATTCAAAGTTGATCTTGCATGAGGCACAATGTTTAGCTGCCTTCTGTAATTTATCATTCCCAATAAATATTTTTTCTACAAAGTGGTATGCTTCAAGATCCTTCACAAAATTTTCTACACCTTTGACCTTAGTAAAATTATATGCTCTGTTTGTAAAAGGGAGTGGAGGATAAGATGCTTTCTTATTCTCATTTATAAAATGTCCGACTTCGTTTATAAAAACCCGTTTTACTGCTTCCTTGTGAAATATATGTCCGACTCCATTTATAAAAACCCGTTTTATTGCTTCCTTGTGAAATATATAATCTGTGACATACTTTGGCATCAAAGAAGGACTTTTAGTGCCTTTGTACATCTGAATATAAGTACCCTCTAGTGTAAAAGAATAATCCCCATACTCACTGATCACCTCCAATGCAGTGTATGACATGCAATTAGGCTCCTCATCGAAAATTAGTTTATATAGGGGCATTATGAACTCTTCACGTATGAGTTTGTAAATGCTAGCACACTTATGGGCCCACGTGATTTGGTAAGCCACATAGATGGGAGTTTCATCTAGGACCCAATAACATCCTAATTTATAAAATCTGTTCCTAATCAAGATGCAATCAATTAGGTAAGATGACATGTAAAAATATGCTTTATTATGCGTCAAACCTCTTTGAGCTGCTGATATTGCTGCAACCATGCTCTTCGAAATAATATATGCCCAGTTAAAAACAGTACCATGAGTGGCAATATGATATATGATCATAACCAAACTGAGCTTATATATGTTTGCATTTTCCCTCCCAAATATTCTACTCAGCATCATAGCCATAATTCCAAATGGGGTTTTCAAGTTATGTGAACCATGTTCTCCACTAGCCCTTTGCCTCAGCTGTTTTCCCGGGAGAAGCATTTTCTTGGCGTATTTTGAATTATCTATATTGATTCTCTTAATCCAGTCATCAATTAGAAGGACTTTGGGAGCAGGTAACTTATAATTTGTTCCAATATGTGCCGGTTGAAATGAGGTGAACCCTTTTCCACTAGCTCTTGCAATGATTCTAGACTTGACATCTATATAATGGAAAAATCTAGCCTATTACTTTGTGGAGACTTGATTTCTTTATATTTTGATAAATTACCATCTCCTCAATGGAGGCATTAGGCACATCTTGATCTCTAATAAGTTGGTATATTTCACCCCATTTGTATTTGGGGACTACTCCGGTGATAGCTCTCGTATCTTCAAACAAGGTTTCCATGATAGTTTCTGGAACTACTTCAAGGTCCGAATCAGATTCTACAATTTTGGGTTTGCACTTGGAAGACCTTCTATACATGTCTGAATCCTGTAATAACATAAAAATATCAGTGTGTTTAAATGTTAATCATAAATCCTACAAGAACCTTAAAGAAAATTCAGTTAGTTTAGGCTTAGTATTATCAAAAGTTAACTTATTTATGCTTTTACTTCATTTAGTAATTTTCTTTCAATGCAGATCATTTTATGAAGAGAGTATGAGTATCTGTGACATTTTAAAATACATATCTTGAGTCATTTCATCAACAACAAAATGGTCATTAAAAATAAAAATAAATCGCCAAGGGAATTATTTTGTCTGATTACACTCCATGCTCTTGTATGTCTCATTAAGCTTCAAAATTTAATGCAACCAATTCATATCATGAAATCAATTTAACCCTTGTTACTTCAAATGCACATGTTCACGTTATCATAAAACTAATTCAAAATTTCCCTATTTTGAAGTTGAATGCAAAGAAATGCGTTCTACATGCAAAAAATTAGGGCAAACCATTTTAACTAATGTTATGCAATTTTTTATTGCTCCTTCAACTGATTCAACAGTCTAGGGTTTAATTCCTTTTTCTACTAGGAATAATCCAAAGAAGGTGTTATTTAAGGCTCCAACTACCAAATATTTAGCCCAAGACTTCTTTCAGTCCAGATCCCACCAAAGATGCATTCAAGAAAAACTCAGAAAGAACTTCGCATTAAGAAGGTTTAACAAAAACAAAACGCCAATGGTAAGGGTTTAAGGCAATATTTGATCCATGATTTGTCTGCTATCAATTACTAACAAGGAAAAATGAGTTTCTAAAAACGTATTTATGCATCCAGTGGGATTATAAGCAAACTAGGGCATTGAAACGACTTTTACCTAACTCCTAACCTCTCCCAAACAAAACATAACAAATCTTGCCAAAGGAAACAATGGTACCTACCTGGAAATGTGAACGTGTACCTGGGATGGATCGTGATGTGGCATATTTAAACGCTCCAGGTGTCGTTGATGCTTTGGCAGGGGTTCACGATACCCACATGGAGCGAACAACATAAAATGTAGCATTGCAACATATTTCTCCCCTTTTAAACCTAAATTTTAACCCTAATACTAAGTAAATGCTCATTAATATTTGCTGGTGGGAACAACCCCTTTTAACACAATGTTACACTTTTCATTGGTGCCAATTTAAATATTGACCCGATACTCATCGAATCACAATGTTTCTTACACCGGTTTGTTTTGGAGTGATTAGCGGTTTTGCACCAGTAATTTTCAGGCTTGAAAATAATTTTACACCGACTCATTTCGGGGCTATCACTCAATCTTGCGCCGGTTCTATTTCGGTGATAAAACAAATTTTATGCCGCGGCTGTTTTAGGTGAAATTTAATTTTGTGATGTACGTAAAAAATGTAGCGAGCTTCGATTGTGTATCGAGACAAAAACCAATTCAACATCAATCGTTTCGACGGGCAATTGGAAATTCCTTCGATCGGTACAAAACCTTATTCTGACTCGACTGTTTCGGAACAAAATTAAATTTTCTTTCGATCACATAGAGAATGATTTATTCCTTGACCGTTTCAGCGAAAAATTGATATTACCTTCAACTGTTTCGGTGAAAAAAAATGAATTTTGCTCCAAAACAGAAAAAATCAAATTTTTTCTAAGTGTAAAATTTTTCTAAGGCAACTAAATTTACAAACTTTTTGAAATCTAATGGATAAAAGAATATGATATTTAAGAATTCAAACAAAACTTAAAGAAAGGGGGCAGACCTTAAAATTTTAGGCAAAGTTTGGGGGAGAAGTTGTAGCTGCAACATGGTGGTAGAAGAGTGTGACCTAACAATCTAATAAAATATACAAATTAGTGGAAAATTCATAATTATTGGCTAATAAATGACATAAATATATAAAAAAACAAGCAATTGGAAATACAAAAACCAAAATCTTGCATACCTTAACAATTGTGTCATTGTTGTGTTTGAAATACCATTCATGACATTCAAGTTGACTAGCAACAAAAGAGCTAAGAGAATACTTGTATTTGAGTCTTTGTATAAGTCCTTTTTTCCTTGTAAATAAGAGGTACATCATGAATGTTTTCATACGCCTCATCCGAAGGTACATTCTCATGTCATGGATCAACCTATATATCCCTTCATTCTCAATAATATTGTGGTCATTTTCTTCCATTAATGTATCAACCTCAATGTCACCTCCCTCAGCATTTCCAGTACTATGAATTGTAGCAAGTGGGTTTGCAAGCATTGGTGGTCTTGTCTATGCGGTAGTTGTCAAAAAATATAACCAAATAGTATTAAAATATAGATCAATAATAAGAGTATTGCAAAATGAGAAAAAAAAAAACAATTTTTCAATAACTTACCAGGGGATGATATTGGTTTCCCCCTTCCAAGTGCCCATACTCTGAGCAACGTTTCTTGGTTGTTTTCCTAATAAATCTTCTTCTTTTCATTTCTTTGCATTTTGTACAAGGTCAAAAACATTTTCCATTGTCGATTATATATTCAACACTGAAGGGTTGATTCTGATCATTTGTAAGAACATCGTTGCTTCTATCAGCGTATACATAATCAATAGCTGCATGCATAGCAACGAGTTGTTAAGATCTGGTAGCATATCGGGGAACAAGATTGTCTGACATTGTGCTCTGTTTCAATAAAATAAAGTATCAAGCCACTAATAGAAGAAAGATAGAGATCAAATTGTTAACCCAATAAAAAAAATTAACTCAAAAGTGAGTATTGTTGATCAATGAAAAAATCTACCTATAAGCAGAGTTCTCCTCCCTCCAAAGTCCTTCGATGAATTATTCTTGTTGAATTTAAACAGAAAACGTAAATACCTATTATGTCTGAATATGTTTACATTTTTTCTAATTGATCCAAAAAAAGTAAAATACTTTTGGCGTACCTTCACTTAAGCGACAATAGGGAAAAAAGTGACGTCTAATATTAAACATCCCTTAAGAGATGTCCTTGAGCTTTGCTTAAGAGACACCTTGGAACGTCGCTTAAGGGACACCCAAAGATGCCTCTTAAGAGACATTAAATACTAGATGTTGCTTAAGCGACACTCGTTTGCTTTTTCGCTAAAAAACCTGTGAAAATGACATATATCCGACATTAAAAAATGGTTTTTGAGTTCTGACGTTGGTATAAACGTCGAATTGCCCCCCCATATGTAGTAGTGCTTGAGAGACAAAAATACTGGTGTCATGGGTACCACTAGACATCATCGAACGATACACTCTTTACTCATGTTATTGACGTGAATACCCCTGGTTCGACACCTAGTGTTGATGTGGGGAAGTTTAACACCCCACTTATACATACAACCTTTGGGTCTAGTACTCTTGTGCCTCATTCATCTAAGATTAACAGGAGTCCCAAGATGCCCAGTGCAGTCATTGAGAGAAGCAAGAAATTAAAAGTTTCTTTCTAGTTGGACCACAATTTGGTGTCAGTTAAGAGATCAAAATCCTTGGTAATTACGTCTAATCCCTTGGAATTCTTCCATTTTATACAACGATTAATAGTTTTATATATTTAATTCTATCTATCCAATCGAAATATTTTATTGCAATGCAAGAAATAACTTGTTCTACCAACAGTTGCAAGAAAAGGTGTTTCCCCTATTTGCGCCAACAATTAGAACAAGTTGTAAATATAAAAAAAAAAACAACTTGAATAAGGAACTGATGCAACACATGATCAATTTGTTTGGACCAATATTCAATCAAAAGATGGTTCAAAACATGGCGGGAAAGTACATCAAATCAGTGTGGGTCAATTATTGCAATAATATCGAAAAATACCCCAATTATTAGCATCTTGGACTGATTCCATAATGGTAGTGGTATGCACTGGTAGAGGATTTGAAGATTGGAAAACAGGGAACCTTTCCTCCAGGTACATTAGAAACACCAAGGTAGATAAACTAGTGTAACAAACAATGAAATTATATATTGTATATTGCATTTTACCATGATTTTTAAATCGCATAAACATGTACTTGACCATTTATGTAGGCTCAAAGGCACCAAAAAATATACACATGCTAGACTTGAAAATATTGGCCAACACAAACTTGGCCCAGAGTGCTACGTTAAAGTGAAGGGGAGATATGTAAGTATTTATATTTAAAAATTGTGATTGTTGCATTTTCGATTATGCTTTAAACGCTTTCCTTACCAAGATGTGTTATGTTACAGTATGTAGTCTACAGACTTTGGAGGCATGCCCATGGATGAAGAGTTGAAATTTTCCTTGAAAGGGGGCTATAATGCCCTAGTTGAAATGAGAAATTCCAATGCAAATAACACTTATATTGTCAATGAGGAGGTATAAAAATTCAATGCATTTTTTATAGAATACTTAATTCCAAAGTACAAATCGAGATTGTGTGATTCTACAACAACTACAAATGTTATTGCTGGAAATACGAGAAGATTTAGGTGTTTCTCAAAATCAAGTTTTAGAGACTGATTGTACTGCCCAACCAAAGGTTTCCCCTACTGCACCTGCATGTACTAAGAACAAGTTGAATTGAAATTAATTTTTTTTTCGGGATTATGTATAGTATAGATGAGCTGATTAATAAATGGTTTGATTTAATTGTAGTTGATGTCAATCCCGGTACTAGGAAACCTACAAGGAGATGTATCTTGCACTCCAATTTAGATCCAACACCAAAAGAAACTAGTTAACAAGAGAATGGGGAATTGATGGCAATGTCAAAATTGTGGACCTTCTTAAAAAGAAAAAACCTAGAAAGAAGTAGGGTAGTAGAGATTGGCTACTATGTATGGTAGGCACTTTTTATTGTAAACAATATGATATTAGATGTATTTTTGCGAGAGGACCTCATGTATACATTTTGTCCCATACAGTATATGCATTATATGTATTTATATATTTATATACCTCTATTCTACATTTATAGTTTTTTTATCATGTTTTATATGCATTAATATTTTATTTGTTAAAATTCAATATGCCAAGACAGAAAATAGCAGCATTACATTCCATTTCACAATACAAGATCACTGAAGAAACAACAAGCACAGCATAAACACAAGAGACACAAATTTATCCTAGGAAACTCTCATGGGGTAGAAAACCCAGCAAAGCTTCCTCAATATAGATGACCAACAATATACAAAGATGCAAACCAAAGACATGATCTCCTCCTCCACCATAGCAGACCTCTCCTCCATAAGTGCGCCTCTCTCAAGTGAGTGAGTGTGTGTCAAATGAGGAACACACCTCCTCTATTTATACACTACTCCGACTTTTCTTTTACACAAGACATGTAGGCTCGTATTTAAACATTGGGTTAAATACCCCATTACAACTGACTGGGCCGACCCCTCTAGGGTGGTCTAATAACCCTTTGAACCACATAACACATACAGGGCCGACCCCCACTAGGGAAGTCTAATAACCCAAGTTACAACATTCCGACGGAGGAATAAACATCTCCGAATATACAATAAGATATTCACGGAGGAATGAATCATCTCCAGAATAATAAAGTACAAATATAATATTCTTTGAAGTTACAATATCTCAACACTCCCCCTTAACGAGAAGGATATTATAACAGCATCTGCACGAGCAAGGAGTCATCGACATGATACATCTATAAATCATTGGAAGATTTCTCAACATCATCAGTAACTCAACCAGTTACTGGAACATCTTCAATACTAGAACATCAACATCTTCAGTACTGAGTCTTTATCTTCTGCAGCACTCAAACAGCTACAACAACATCAATATCTGAATCCTCAGGATCGTCAGCATCGTCATCACACTATCATCAGGATCGTCATCACACGATCATCAGCATCGTCATCACACGATCATCAGCATCGTCACATCATCTTGATCTACAACATCTGGTTCATCACGATCTACAACATATGGATCATCTCAATCTACAGAATCTGGATCATCTCGATCTACAGTATCTGGATCATCTCGATCTACAGCATCTCAATCATCTCGATCTATAGCATCTGGATCATCACGATCTACAGCATCTGGATCATCTCGATCTACAGTATTTGGAACATCTTGATCTACAGCATCTGGATCATCTCGATCTACATCATCTGGATCATATCGATCTACAGCATCTGGATCATCACGATCTACAGCATCTGGATCATCACGATCTACAGTATTTGGATCATCACGATCTATAGCATCAGCATCTGGATCATCTCTATCTACAGCATCTGGATCATCACGATCTACAGCATCAGCATCTGGATCATCTGCATTAGTATCCACACTGATACATCTATCATCAAGACATGTATTCACTAATACATCTATCATCAAAAGCATGTATTCTCACTAATACATCTATCATAAAAAACATGTATTCTCACTAATACATCTATTATCAAAAGCATGTATTCTCACTAATACATCTATCATCAAAAGCATGTATTCTCACTAATACATCTATCATCAAAAAGATGTATTCTCACTAATACATCTATTATCAAAAGCATGTATTCTCACTAATACATCTATCATCAAAAACATGTATTCTCACTAATACATCTATTATCAAAAGCATGTATTCTCACTAATACATCTATCATCAAAAGCATGTATTCTCACTAATACATAACAGCATATCCTGCAACACACACGATCATATTACAGGATGATCAATCCCGCTCTCTTTAGGACATAGGTCCATGGATGATACAATCCAGTCATGTACCTTTTGAACCGAGGTCCAAGGATGATCCAGTCCTACCATGTACCTTTTGAACCGAAGTCCAGGGACGCTCCAGTCCTATCATGTACCTTTTGAACCGAGGTCCAGGGACGATCCAGTCCTATCATGTACCTTTTGAACCGAGGTCCAGGGACGATCCAGTCCTATCATGTACCTTTTGAACCGAGGTCCAGGGACGATCCAGTCCTATCATGTATCTTTTGAACCGAGGTCCAGGGACGATCCAGTCCTATCATGTACCTTTTGAACCGAAGTCCAGGGACGATCCAGTCCTATCATGTACCTTTTGAACCGAGGTCCAGGGACGATCCAGTCCTATCATGTACCTTTTGAACCGAAGTCCAGGGATGATCCAGTCCTATCATTCAATTCTCGGAGACCTCATGTCTACGGCTCAATTCATAGGACCAAAGTCCGAGGACGATCCAATCCCCTTACCTGTTCATTCAGGATTTTTTTATTCTCGGAGACATCTTGTCTATAGCTCAATTCACAGGACCAAAGTATGAGGACGATCCAATCCCCTTACCTGTTCATTCAGTATTTTGTTCTCGGAGACATCTTGTCTACGGCTCAATTCATAGGACTAAAGTCCGAGGACGATCCAATCCCCTTACCTGTTCATTCAAGATTTTTATTCTTGGAGACATCTTGTCTACGGCTCAATTCACAGGACCAAAGTCCGAGGACGATCCAATCCCCTTACCTGTTCATTCAGGATTTTGTTCTCGGAGACATCTTGTCTACGGCTCAATTCACAGGACTAAAGTCTGAGGACGATCCAATCCCCTTACCTGTTCATTCAGGATTTTGTTCTCGGAGACATCTTGTCTACGACTCAATTCACAGGACTAAATTCCGAGGACGATACAATCCCCTTACCTGTTCACTCAGGATTTTGTTCTCGTAGACATCTTGTCTACGGCTCAATTCACATGACTAAAGTTCGAGGACGATACAATCCCCTTACCTGTTCATTCAGGATTTTGTTCTCAGAGACATCTTGTCTACGGCTCTCTTGAGGATGATGCAATCCTATCATGTCCACCAAGGACTTCATTCTCGAAGACATACGTCTACGGCTCTCTTGAGGATGATGCAATCCTATCATGAGTTACCACATCACTCCCCCTTTCGAGGAGGGTCCTTATGAACTATATTAAGTTTGTCTCGGAAAACTTTACTTGAGGTAGAGGTTTGGTTAGTACATCGGATCGATAGAAGTTTGGTTAATACGTTGGTAACTTGTTACAAATTCAAACTTTTGGTTCCTTTCTGCACCATATCTTGGAACACTAGATTCTTTGCCATCTTGATACAACTCTATTTGTAACATAGGATCATAGTTGGGTCTATCTCTAAGTCAAACAATCCTGAAGCCATACTGCTTCATAACTTAGTAGAGCAAGCAGCATATATTCTGCTTGTACTAAGAACCACACTAGATTGTTTCCTGCTAAACCATGAAATCATGGCTGATACCAGACAATAACGACCTCTCGATGTGCTCTTCCTGTCTGATACACTTCCTTCCCAATCAACATCTATGTAGCCATCTGAAGTCATGATCTCCAAGATAATATAGATCAAATTCTATTGTATCCTTTAGGTACTGTATCGCATGATTTGCAGCTTATTAGGTGAACACATCTAGTTTCCACTAGATACTGACTCAAGGTGTTCACAGCAAAGCATATATCTGACCTAGTATTCGTTAGACACATCAATGACTCAGTATTTTGTCTGTACAGAGTTCTATCCACTAACTCTGATGAGTCATCTGCTAACAACTTCAAGAGTGGCCATACCAACACATCAAGTCCTTTTAATATTTCTCAGCATACTTTCCTTGGTTGAGAAAGATTCCTTCTGAGCCTTGCCATACCTCCAGACCTAGGAAGTAATGCATCAATCTGAGATCTTTCATTTTCATTTCTGCAGCCATCTTCTTCTTTCTTTTCATGATCTGTTTCTCATTCTTTGTCAGAAAGAGATCATCGTCATACAATAATGGTATGATATGTTCATCATCCACAACCTTAAGGTAAAGGTTAGGAACAACTTTACTTTTGGTAAAGCCCAAGCTTATCAAGAAACTGTCAATTCTCTCTTTGTGACTGAACATCGTTCACACTCTGCATTGAATGATCTTCTGCATATCTATCTGTGCCATCTCTCATTAGATGGGTCTACTGATATGAGCCTCAATATCATTTGAACTCTGTGGTGAGTTCCTTCTTGCATCCATGTCATCTGTGTATAGAAACAATATTCAACCTTGTAGCAAAGGTTGAGATCCTCATCACCCATGGTGATCATTAAGCTCATCAGTTGATTATCGATCCTGGGAACCCATACAGAACCTGATTCACACTTCTTCTTTAATTACACCATTAAGAGAATGGTCTTATCTAGCCACTTGGAGCAAACATCTCATCATGATTCTCTTCCTCTTTCTAAGAGAATCTTCTAGCCACAAGCCTTCTATAGTGTGTTTGATTTGTAAATATTCTGTTGAACATCCATCGCTTGTTCAATGTTCATCATTCATCATGATCTTTCCTACAAATCAAAATTAAGTACATGATTAGTAATACTTCATAATCATCAAATCATATTGACATGATAACCTATTATGCATACAGATATTGTTTACATAGTTATGCAACTATTTTGACCAATACTTTGGCACAACACTTTCCCATATCCTGTATGCATACAGTGGCTATCTAGATTCCTTCCATCGCTACCAGAACATACTATCGAGAGTGTGCACAGCTCTCAGCATGTCAACAAAGAGGTTTCATTCTAGACAAGCAACAATGGAATGTTTGTCCAACTTACCAATCATATGCATATTAGTAGTATACTGTTTCAATGCTCTATGAATGTTTACACTCAGTATGATATATTATAGGAATACAAATATGCATACAACCTATTACAGACAATATCATTTATTATTTCAAATAACAACTTAAATACTTATCTTTTGTGTTTGTGTGGTTGCCTCCCGCTTGATCTTCTATATGTCTTTTGAACTTCTATTCATTCTGTGCCACTGTGCATGCTCAAGTGTGCACTAGTGTCATCCTCATGATCTCATACACAAACATACATTCATTAGTATATTCTCAATATTATCAAAACATTCTAATTCTAAATAATCTTGAATATATATAGTCATGATCATTAGTATTCAGAGTTTCAAGGAAGTCTTCTTTTACTCATGCATATTCTTGTTTGATCATAGTACTCTTCTAGTTAATTAAATCATCAAGATAAGAGACATAATATGCATAAACCCTTGATTACTAACTTTATGAATAAGCATAACCAATCATACCAAGTATACTTATATAATGGATCCTAACACAAGGTAAGATTCTAACTTGACATAAGAAAACATACCTGGATTAGTATACCTACTTAGTTATGTACAACATACCTAAACAATCTCTTCAATGATTTAGAGATCCTAAGCTAGAACCTGCATGTCTCATAGGTTAAGCATAATATAACAAAGTCATACATACCTCGTAAGTAGAACAAAGATTATGGATGATTCTTTGTCTTCATGTTGTCATGGTCATGGAACTTGATTTGTATTTTGTGATGTACCTGTATCTTGTTAGCAGACAACATCAACCTCACACAACACCATAATGCATTAGTACAATCATATAGCCCTAATCAATGAATGTCTTCGATCATTCACATACATTCATACTATTACTAGGGTGATAAGACAATTCTAACATTAATCAAGATTGTACTAATAAATAATATGAAGACAAACACATCATGAACTTAATCAAGAATCAGATTTCAAGACATACCTGAACCTCCTTAAGTCATACTTGTCGAGACTTCTTGTAGTCTTCTTATGTAAGGCCTTAGCCTCAACTCCCCCTGAAACTTGATCTGGAGCTTGATTAGGGTTTGGTAGAGAAACCCTAAAAATTCAATCTTTGAATTTCACACTTCTAAATGGATGGAAGGATGTGTCTTGCTGGGCTGATCAAACTAGCATACTTCAATTTTGAAATCTCCAAAATTTGACCCCTCAAAAATTGCCTTCGAAACTTCTGGATCTTCTGGACAGGAACCCGAACTAGGGTTTGATGAAGGCCACTCTTCTGTCCAATCAAAAGGTTCGATCCAAGGCTCTAAACTCTTATTTTTTTTAGGAGCTTCTAGCCATGGTTACAGACTTCAAAAAATTCCAACATTTGCTGAAGCCCTAATTTTCCATCTTTCCAATCAAAATCCCAAACTGGGGTTTGATCAAGCACGGTCTTCTATCCAACAAAAAAATTTGATCTTGGTCTCTAAATTTTGATTTTCCTGAGTAGCATTCAGCCGTGGATTCCGATTCCAAAAATTCTAACTTTCTCCGAAACCCTAAATTCTGGAAGCCATGAATGAAGGTGCTCAAAAAATAATTTTGTTTTGACATAAATATGTACCTGATTGTTTTTGCTATAACTCTAAAATTTTTGCTCCATAGGGTCTGAAAACGTTTTCTGTGGTAGCCTGACCTGTCATCTTTCCATCCCAATAGGTCTGACCTCAATTGGATTTTATGAGAGAGAGATATGCCAAATGTCGCAACGTGACTTGTTTTGGGATAATACAGGAGAGAGAACTTGTATGGAGTGCCACGTGTCACTGTTTGAACTTCGGCCTCTGAAAATGTTTCCTAAGATAACTCGCCCTGTTATCTTTCCATCCTGATAGGTCTGACCTCAATTGGACTCTCTGAGAGAGAGTTATGACAAGTGTCGCAATGTGACCTGTTTATGGGATAAAACAGGAGAGCGAACTTGTACGGCGTTTCACGTGTCACTGGTTCAAATTCGGCCTCTGAAAAATCTCTTGAGATAGTACAGTCTGTGTACTACCTGTTACTTTTTACGAAATTTCATTTGGAGCTTCCTAACCCAAGATATGACCTTTTTTCCAAGGTCACCTGATTTTGACTGAGATCTGGAAGAGGTAGAAACCCTAACTTGTACTGATCATAACTTACAAAGTACAACGAATCTGAGGGTGCCCTTTGGACACAAGATATCTAGAGATGTTATCTACGACCTATAAAGGTTTCAGATTCTGAACCTTTGCATAAATGGATTTATAGAGAAAGTTCCACGATGACTGGTTTTTGCTATATAAAACCCTAACCTTCAAATTGTCGTAAGTAAAGCAAGTGTCGTAAGTGCCATACCTTGCCTTCCTTCAGGCTAGCTCTGATACCATGTTAAGATTTAATATGCTAAGACAAAAAATAGCAGCATTACATTCCATTTCACAATAATAGCATATACAGGATCACTGAAGAAACAACAAGCACAGCATAAACACAAGAGACACAAATTTATCCTGGGAAACCCTCATGGGGTAGAAAACCCAGCAAAGCTTCCTCAATATAGATGACCAGCAATATACAAAGATGCAAACCAAATACATGATCTCCTCCTCCACCATAGCATACCTCTCCTCCATAAGTGCGCGTCTCTCAAGTGAGTGAGTGTGTGTCAAATGAGGAACACGCCTCCTCTATTTATACACTACTCCGACTTTTCTTTTACATAAGACATGTAGGCTCGTATTTAACCATTGGGTTAAATACCCCATTACAACTGACTGGGCCGACCCCTCTAGGGTGGTCTAATAACCCTTTGACCCACATAACACATACAGGGCCGACCCCCACTAGGGAAGTCTAATAACCCAAGTTACCACATTTCGACGAAGGAATAAACATCTCCGAGTATACAATAAGATCTTCACAGAGGAATTAATCATCTCCGGAATAATAAAGTACAAATATAATATTCTTTGAAGTTACAATATCTCAACATTATTCACTCTATTTTAATATTTTATCATGATAAAGAATGAATCATTGGATGCAAGTAATTCTTATGTATGATCAAGTTTGTTACAATGAATAGATTATATATGGAAAATTGAGAGTGGTGTGAGGGGGGAGGAGGGGTTGGACGAGCTTCCACTTTCACGTGGTCGACCCTATTTGGTAGAGAATAAATTATTTTCGAAATAGAGAGAAGCTCATACAAGTATTCCATTTTGGTCTGTTTTTAGTATGATACATGTTTACTTTCATATTTATTTATCATATCTATATATATATATATATATATATATATATATATAATTAATTCCATATTGATTTCTGCAAGTATTTACATGCAACATAAATGCAACATGATATAATTCCATATTGATTTTTGCACATGCAGATGATATAATTTTTCATTTATTGTATTTTTCTCTGACGAGATATTTTTTGGGTTCCACAGACACTTGTGTATACTGATCATTACCTTGCAACATATTGCATTTGAGTTACCATTGCTATTTGCAATTTTCCAAGCAGTTCCTAGATTTGTTTCATTCATAACTATTCATGAGTAGTATAATATGAATTTATGCTACCAACATTGTCTTTTTAAGTCATATTTCTTAACCATTAAAGTAAGGTTTCAAAATCAATTATGGTTATTCCAGTTGTTATAATGTCAGTTTGTAGGTTGGGATAATGTTATTTTCCTCTTGAGGCAATTCCTATGATATTTTTTCCTATAGGTTGTTGTTTGTGGATTGAGAGGTACCTCTCATATAGATATATGGGAGTATTCTGGCCTTTTCAAACTAGAATTCAGTGCATTGATCTTTATGTGGTTTCCCCAAATTTATTGATTAGTGGGTGATTAGTATTGTTAATCTTGTTTTAATAACTTGTTTATGTTCATCCACAGGGTTTTTATATTCCAAAATAAAAGAAACAAAATCTTGTGAATTTTACATACAATGGTGACCCTGCTGAACTAAGACATGGTGATGTTGGTATAGTGGATATCACCAACTACACAAATGCATCAAGTCCTAATGTTATGCTTGGGGTTGGCCTTGTGATGCAAAAGCATCAATCTAATTTTTTTTCTTCCAAGAGGTCAACACGATTTACGAGGGAAGTTGGTTTCCCCATATTTTATTTACTTGTAATTGTGAGATGCCTCTAGAAGGCATCCATATAGAATTAGTTGTTGTTGAGTTCCTATGTTAGTGATAAGATGTAACAACTCAAATGGATTGGTTTGGGAGCTATCCATGGGTGTGAATAAATCATATATATATATATATAGTTGGTGTGAGAAAGGATTGGTGGGTAGGATAAGGATCTAATTCCTCTATTTTGTTTTCAAATTGTTTCTTTTATGGAATTGAAATGTGTGGATTGGTGTGAGAAAAAATAAGAAATTATGTTCTGCGTTAATGAAATTATGCTCTGAGTTCCTAATGGACTTCTTTCATTCCATTGATAAAATATCTAGATTGTAACTCCTTTTTCAGAATAAACATCTGCTCCTATTTTTTGTCAATAGAAATCCTTTGAACATTGGTTTCATGTTTCCGATATAGATATGGATTGGACAAACATATAGAGTGTTGAGCTACTAATAGAGTTATTCTATCTCCGTTTCCTGAGGTATTGGCCAAGAGGTCGAAATCAAGTGGAATCAGAGCCACTGTATCTTGAGGAAGTATGTTGCCTAGATGTGAAGGCAAAGAGAGGAATGTTGTAAATAATGAAAGGGGAGAGAGGAATACCGTGAATGATGAATTATGGTATGAGATAAGGCACCTCCAAGCAAGCATGGAAGCCATGGAAACGACCCAAAGAAGAGAACCTGTCACAGGAGATGTCAGTGAAAGTGAAGATACGAGATCTGAAGATGAAGAGACATAGGGAGAAGGAACAACATAGGAACAACTAATAAATATGGTTACGAAGGTATGATCTAGGCCAAAGATGGAAGTGCCCGTGTATGAAGGTAATCTCAATGTCGAAGGATTGCTTGATTGGATAAATGATATGGACAAGTATTTTGATTATGAAGATGTGGAAGAAGACAAGAAGGTGAAGTATGCAATGACAAGATTAAAAGGACATGCATCCTTATGGTGGGATGAGTTGCGGGCTGACAGAAGAAAAAAAAGGGGAGAACCAAGATCGGAAGTTGGGATAGAATGGTGGCAAAATTCAAGAGTAAGTTCATGCCCAAGTACTACCAGCTAAATTTTTCCAAAAATTGCAGAACTTGAGGTAGAAATCCATGACAATAAAGGAATATAATAAAGAATTCTATAAGATAAATATCAAGATAGGCCATATATAAGAGGATGTTGAGAAATTTGCAAGATACATCAATGGACTGGGGTATGACATTCAAGATGAATCAGTCTTTTACCCCCACGGACAATCGATGATTCTTATCAAGAATCCCTAAGGAAGAGAAGTTGGCTAGGAAGCATATCCAAAGGAGTAGAGGGAAGAGTCCAACAAGAGGAAGAGGATCATCCAGTAGAGGAATATTTCAGGCTTTAGAGGAAGAAGCAGGAAACTCTAGTAATCAATCACCTAAAGGAGGAGAGTCACAAGGAAGAAGATTCTTCTCAAGAGGAAGATGAAGGGGCAGAAAAATCAAATGTTATACATGTGGGAAAACATGACATATGTCTTAGGACTATCATGAGAACAAATTAGTAACCCAAAGGGGAGCTCATATTGCAGAAGCTAAGGAGGAACCAGTGAATGCAGAGGTAAGAGAATAAATTCCAGAGATGGGGGAATCACTAATGTTGAATAGAGTTTTAGTGAAGGAAGAGAAGGAAATCCATGAACCAACACAAAGGAAAAGTTTGTTTAGGACAGTATGCAAATCAAAAGGGAATGTTGTAAGGTGTTCATTGATAGTGTCAACACAAACAATTTAGTCTCTATAAAGATGGTGGAGAAATTGGGACTGCAAAAGATAGCACACCCTACTCCTTACAATGTATCTTGGTTGCAAAAGGGATATCAGATTTTAGTAAGTGAACAATGTAAGGTTGAAATTCAGATTGGTTTCTACAAGGGTAATATATTATGTGATATAATTCCCATGGATGTTTGTCATGTTCTATTGGGAAGGCCATGGTAGTACGATAGAAAGATTGTTCATGACGGAAGAAAGAACACCTACTCTCTCGAAAAGTATGGGCACAAGCATGTGTCATTTCCACTAAAGGATGAAGGAGTCAATGGAGAAGTTGGTCCAAGTGTTTTGCTAATTAGCCAAAAAGAGTTGTTGCAAGAAATAAAAGAAGAAGAGGAGGAACATTTTGCTTTGATTGGTAATCCTCGAGTATTACTTATCAATACCAATTTGAATGATTTGCCTACTAAAATTCAAGTGTTATTAGAAGAATTTGTTGATATTATTGTTGATGAGTTTCCAAATACCTTACCACCTATGAGAAGCATTAGCCATCACATATACTTAATACCAGGAGAAATTCTACCAAACAAGGAAGCCTACAGGATGACACCTAAAGAGAATGAGGAGATTAGGAATCGGGTTCAAGAATTATTGGAAAAAGGATTAATCTGGGAGAGCTTAAGTCCTTTTGTTGTCCTATTGTTTTTAGTCCAAAGAAGGATGGAGGTTGGATAATGTGCATTGATTCTCGAGAAATAAACAAGATTACCATCATGTATAGATTCCCTTTGCCCTGTATGGATGATTTAATGGACTACTTGAGTGGTGCAAGTTATTTTTCAAAAATAGAATTGAAGAGTGGATATCATCAGATTAGGATGAGAGAGGGAGATGAATGGAAGATATCCTCTAAAATAAATGATTGGTTGTATGAATGTATTGTCATGCCTTTTGGCTTGACCAATGCACCTAGTACCTTCATGAGGCTTTTGAATGAAGTCGTCAAAGATTTTATTGGCAGATTTGTGATTGTATACCTAGACGATATTCTTGTTTATAGCATAACAAAGGAGGAGCATTTAAGGTTTTTGAAATTGGTGCTAAGGAAATTGCAGCAAGAGAAGCTTCTAATAAATATGAATAAATGTTCTTTTACAAAGATAGAGTTGGTCTATTTAGGATTTGTGATCTCTGAGCATGGATTGAGGATGGATACAAAAAAGGTACAAGCTATTAAGGAGTGTCCTTCACCAAAGAATATTTATGAGGTAAGAAGCTTCCATGGATTAGCAAGATTTTATAGGAAGTTTATTAGAAATTTCAGTAGTATATGTGCTCCAATCGTTGAGACCATTAAGAAAGAGAATCGACCATTTAGGTGGACAACAGAAGTTGAAAAAGGGTTCAAACTGTTGAAAGAAAATATTACTGAACAACCCATTCTAGTCCTACTAGATTTTTATAAACTTTTTCAGGTCACGCGTGATGCAAGTGGAATGGCCATTGGTGTTTTTCTAAGCCAAGATGAAAATCCTAATGCTTATTTTTGTGAAAATTTAAATGATGCTAAACAAAAATACTCAACGTATGACAAGGAATTTTATGCAGTGATACAAGCCTTGAAGACACGGAGGCATTATATTATGCCAAAAGAATTTATTTTGTATACTGATAATCATGCCTTGCAGTTCATAACCAGACAAGAGAAGTTGAACCAGAGACATGCCAAATGGGTAGAGTTCATGCAAACATTTACTTTTGTTCTTAAACATATCATTGGGAATGCTAACAAGGTTGTAGATCATTTGAGCAGGAGGTGTTTGGTTTTGCAGGAAGTCCAAGTGAACACTTTGGGGTTTGAATATATCAAATAAATGTATAAAGAAGAATCATATTTCAAGGAAGCCTATGAAGCATGTGAGAATCCAGTGATGAAGGATAGGAGTTGTTATCAATCAAATAAACACTTCTTCGTTTGTGATGACACCAAATTGTCACTCACACAAAAGGATGATACAGATTGAAGAGATGAAATTTGCTATAGATGTTATTGGCCTTAATCATTCCTCCTTTCTCCATATTACTGCACTTTTGTGATAGCATTTTAGGACCTAACCACGGCTTTATTTCTCACATCTAGTGGGTCACCTACATGTGATCCACTTACCACTCGAGGGTTTCCCTTAAAATTTGCACCCGCTACTTCTTTGAAGCTTGATGGAAGGTTACCCGCATGTTGCAAGGATTATACCCACGGGTCCCTTTGAAAATCACGAAAAATAAAAAGAAAATTCGAAATTGGAGCAGTTGGTGGTAGTTCCTTAACTTCCACATCCTCCCCAACTGTCATCCTCTCGAAACTATCTTCCTAGCCTTGCCATAAATACAAGGGGAAGGCCACTTGAGAGGGGGTTCACTCTTGAGATATTGAAGTGCTGGAGAAATTCTAATTGAAGGAGAGGAGCAAGAGAGTCCAGATCTTCATTTCAGAAGTGTTGTTGCAGAACAAGGTATATGTACTTGTTGTCATTCTTATGATCAATAAAGAAGCCTTTCTCTTCCGATATTTTTTTGTGTTTGATATATGAATTGAATATTGTGAATCTTTCATGCTTAATTTATGTATGAGTTTCCTATTTTATTATTCATTCATGTTTAGACAAATGTTTTGAGGAAGGTAATCTATGTTTTGCAGGATCTGTATACAATATTGTAAAGCAAGCACAAAAGAGTTGAAAGCTTGGATCAACCTTCTAGAGAATAAGGTAATTATTCTTTGGATTTTAAACCCTAGTCTTTTCCATACTGAAAATCTTGTCATGTATCTACTATTTCCTTAATTTATGCATGTCTTTAGTAGTATGTTTGTGACCTCAGTAACTTCCCAGTCATAGGATTAATTTCCGTACAACAAAATTGGCGACTCCACTGGTGAGTTCCTTTTTTGTTGGGAGTCCTTTGTTTGAATTTTCTTCAGTTTAAGCGTGTTTTTAGGTTTTAGGAGGAGTTTGTAGAGGTTTGGAACCATTTCTCTTAGCCCATAATTTGATTTTATTGAGATTTGCCTCTCTTTTTTTAAAATTGAGGAAGACCCGTGGTTTTCCTGTAGTCACAGTCGTGCATTTCCCCTGTTACCAGTCTGTTGACTGCTTTACACCCACAAATGACCCGCTAGTTGTTGTACTCATAGTCGCGGGTACCCCTGTAGGTTTTGATTTTCCTGCTAGGTTTTCATTTTTATGATTTTTCCTTGGTTTATATTGAAGTTATGACTCTTTAATAGGTCAGTATAGTTAAGTTTGTTGTCTATGTTCAGGGATTTTACTCTTCCTTTTGATCTTTTTGGATTTTGAAGCTTGTTAGGGTTTGTGTCTAAGTCTTTCAAGTTTGAGTGATTGGTTCACAGATGCTTTGATTGACCTTCATTGGTTGTTGGTCTATTTGAGAGTTGTTTGTGACCTTGATTAAACTTGTGGATACTTTTTCTTTCCTTTCAGTTCATTTACTCAAAGTGTATTATATCAAATTTAGTGAAGTTGTTTCTTTGTTTGGATTCACTAGGTCAAACTTGTTGTTTTTAGAATTATGAGAGGGTTAGAGTTATGTTCTTGTAAGCTTAGATGCAAAATCTTATACACTTTGTCTGTATTTGAGTGTTTTATGCTTGTTTGTAGTTAGTTTTTCTTTTCATATTTTAAAAGGAAAATTTCAAAAACAAGTAGTTTCCTTAGCGAGCATTGTAGTCAATTTTCTTTTAAAGAATAGTTGCATTTGCATAAACATTATTTTTGGAAAAAGAAAAAGAAAATCAGTTATTTTATTAGTTTGGCATCATCAATACCTTGATTTTGAAAGGAAAAGGAAGAAAATAAAAGAAGCGAAAGCATTGTTTTACAATTTCATTGCACACTTATCATGTTGTTTTTACATTTCACTTGTAACATCATCATGCACACAATCACTACTTCTTGAGTAATAATAGCCTTAAAAAAATCATTAACTTAAAATCAAGTAGCAACTTTTCTTTTTAGTTTCTAATTACACCAACTAGCTTAGGTTAGCACTTTGGATTAGGGTGTCTTAAAAACTATCCAAACCAGTTAAACTCAGACGTAGTAGCCAATATTTAGGTAAATCCACCCACGTAGAAGGTGAATCAAGAAGATCCACTTACACCAGAGTCAAGAGAGAGGTCATGCGATATTGAGTAGAGGAGATACCCCTTCGATATTCAATTGAGAATCTACCAGGATTGGTGTGTGCACAAGGATTCATTATTACCTTTGGTGCTTTTGAGTTTCGGGATTTGTTACCCTGCCCATGCCCATCGATTCGACTTGGGACTGTCCCCCTAAACCCTATCTATATAGTTGGTAGCCTTAGTATCTGGACCTTTAGGGCTCTACACGGGTGTTGGTGGAAGGATATTTCCATTATACCTAGGACAGATTCAGAAGGAAATCCTCTGCAGTCCTTTGGGAAGGAGGTTGGTGATTCAAATGCTTGGCCCCATTGAATCTGTACTATGGACCCCAAATAACTGTTCTTCGTCCCTTCACCGGTTTGTTCTGGGCCCTCATCATCCCAGACACTCCTTTGGAAGGTCATTTGTTTGCTTGGTAGGGATCACTTAGGACTTTGTAGTAGTGTGTTGTTTGATTACTCTTGTTTCAATTGGACCTAGGTGTGCTTTAAAGTTAAATTTTTAGCTGTGGAGGATCATCCTCTCCGTAGATCTAGGAGGTTTCAAAACCTTCCTCCACTCACCGTGGAGCCTCCACTGCAACCTCAACGGTGAAGAATAAACACAAGCAACTCTTTTGAGCCAATCAGAAATACTGATCTACCTAGAGAACCTTATCTTATCATTCAAACTTCACCGGTTGAAGGATTCGTAAGACCCTTCAACCCACCCTTAACTGGGCCTTATGATATGGTGTTAGTGAAATTGAATTCCTTAGGTCAACCCGAGTTAAGTGTCTATAGATTTACATCTGGTTTTATCATGGATAACACAGGGGAAGGTTCGGGAAATGTCTACACTCCCACTTCTGCTATCGTGTATGGAGGATTCTATCCCCCACATGTTAGCATTTAGGTACCTAGTTCATTGCAGTTTATTTCTGCTCCAATCACATCATTGAGCTTTAGTATGGTATCCTTAGGGACACATAGCACTCAAATTGCTTTAACTTCTATACCCTTTAGATCCAATATTGGTTTGACTAATGTACCTTTCATTAGGATTCCTAGATTCCCTTTTACATCATCTCCTTTTTTACAAAACTTCCATTCTAGGCCTACTAGTTCGACTCCTTTTGTACATGGATTCCCTTAGAATGGAGGGAATATTCCTCCCTCTACACATTTTGTAGGCTCCGTGCATGTTCATTCCACTACACAAGTTATGAGTTCAAACCTCTTTATAGGATATGGTTTTCAACAAACTAATGTACAAACATCAAATGTGCTTGTAGGGAGTGCTCCTTTTTCACTTTCTGGTGGAAGAGGCAGTGTTGCTTCTACTTCAACTCCTTTTAAAGTTTGAGCTAGTTATACTAAAACGAAGTGGAGTGGACCTCAAGGGAGTAATCCACTTACTTATGGATGGAGCCCTTTTCAAAATGTTTTCACGTCACAACTGATGGCTGGGGGAAACCCTAACCAACCTTATGGGGGATATGGATTGGGAAAATTTCCTTATCCATTTCCCCAATCACATTTTTCGTCGGCTAGACCTCGGTTACCTTTTCTAGCAACATTAAACTTGCCAGACCTTTTGAAACTCAAAGATCCAATCCGTCACAACCCGGTTTGGCCTCCCATCCCAACCAAACTTCCTTCAGACATTACAAAGTTTGAAGGTAAGACTGGAGAAGATCTTGGAGACCACATCACTACTTTTCATTTGTGGTTCTCTTCCAACTCGCTAAATGATGATTCTATATGGATGAGTTTTTTCCAAAGGACCTAAACTGGTGTAGCAGCCAAATGGTATATCGAATTGCCATCTGCTGCTTATCATTCTTTTTATGATTTAGAAACAATATTTTTAAACCATTTACAACTTCCTTTGCGGTATGACACCAACACAGACCTTTTGTCTACATTTAGGCAAAATAGATCCACTCATATATATGATCACATTCATAAGTGGAGAAGGATGAAAAGGTTGATCAAGGCTGAGATTCCCCCGGAGTTATTATTAGAGTGGTTTTTGAAATCACTCATACCTTACATCTCTAAAGATGTTTCCACTTCAGGGGTTACCTCAGAGGAGGAATCCATCTTGAAAGCCCAATAGATGGACTTGATTTATTCTCAGTCTGGGATCATGTATGAAATTATTCCTAACGCGTGGAGATCAAATATTGATCCCACCAAACCTAAGCCTGGGCCACATGTTGATGGCATTGTTGGTTCAGTTAACTCATCAACTGTAGAAGCTTTGTCCAAGCAAGTGCAAGAGATATCTATAAATTGTTCTGCAACGGAGGCAACTACGGTTTCCACCTCCCCTTTTAAAATGACTACTGTACACAATGTGCAGTCCAACCAAAAGGGTACTCAGTAACCCGGGTGGCAATCAAAATAAGGGAAAGAAGGGGGAGGGTAATCAAAACAAGCCCAAGACCACTGACAATGCTGAGGGGAGTAAGAAAGAAAATAATAAATTAAATTTTCCTTGTAAAATTTGCAAGGAATACCACTTGACTCATAAATGCGCCTTAATTGATGAATCCTAGAAGGTACTACAAGAAAAGAAACTTGTTGTCCTAAAGGATCCTTTTCCCAAGGGAAAAAACATGGCTTCTAGCAACTCTAGCTCTGGGGGCACCCAAGGTTCCACACCATCTGACCAATCCTATATCAATATGATTTGCTCATAAACTTTATTGCATACAAGAGCAAAAAACTACACTCCAGAATTGTCACAAAAAGACAAAGAGACTCTTGAGGTGTCCGCTCATCTTCACATTAAGAGGCCTGGAGAACCTATGCCTAAGATACCAAAAGTTGTTTATAAGCGCACATAACACAATCCCAATGTGAGGGATGCTCCCAACTATTCAGTTGTGGAATCCTTATCCCAAACTGCATGTGTTATGTCAGCTTTAGAAGTTTTGCAAAGTTGCCCTTCGCAACGAAATGCACTTTTGGCAGCAATAGGAAGTCTCGATTCACCAAATTTGTTGGTGAAGTTTGATATGTCCAATATCAAACCCCAGTTTCTGTATCACGTTGCTTTCCAAATTGATGTATTTCATGGATTTCAAACCATTGGATGTACCGTGGTGGATGAAGATGCATCTACGTACGTAATGGCCATTTCCTGCTAGCCAACTTTAGGCTCCCCTGATTTAGTTCCTTCAATCACATTGCTTACTACTTTTGATGGAAGATCTTTCCGTCCACATGGGATTTTAACTTCCTTCGAAATACAGTTAGCAAAAAAAGCGGTGTTGGTAGAAGTCGAGGTTGTTGATGCTCCTCTTGACTACAATTTGTTGCTAGGAAGGAGTTGGACCTATGCGATTCAAGCTATTCCATCATCCATTTTTAGCGTCTTGATTTTCCTCACGAAGGAAGAATCGTCATAGTCAATCAAATTTACTTCACCCAACAAAATAACACAACCTATTTAGAATCAAATATCGTGATGATTGATCAGGAACGTGCACCCAACGAGAGTTTGGGAGTAGGTTTATATTCTTCTCTTATGGGAACTTTTGATTTTCCTGCTCCTGTTAGTTACATTGGTTCAACAAGTACTCAACACAATGTTTTAGTATCCAAGTATATCTTCAGAATATCAAATAAAATTGATCCTTGGATCTTACCTACTTAGGATGAGCCAATGGTGCCATGATCTGTGGCAAAGGTTGCTTATCAAGCATTTTGAAGAAACGAACATAGACACCATCCTGAATCCTTCTGTCTCTGAGGAGTTAGACGTTGATTATGAACCTGCATGGATGGCAGACTCTGTGTATTCTTTCGACTGTTTAGACACGGTTTTTCCTTTAGATGAGGCTATATTGGAAGCAATGGTAGGCATTGATCACCCTTGGGAACACATGCATCATAGATCCTATTTTCTTCCAGAGTTAGATAGAATTGACAATGGGGAGTTTCAAGTGAGACTTAGTGGAGATGTTGATTATCCTGTTAACCCTTTAGTAAAACACATAATGTTTGTTGAAGGAAACATGGCTAATATATCGGCTACAATACCGATCAATATTTCCATAAAACCTGATATCGTGGAAAATATTTTCATTGGTGCAAGTTGTTCTCTTGGATAAGTTTGCTTATATAATGATCTTTTTAAAGAATTCCGCGATGTCTTTTCCTGGTCTTATGAGGAGATGCCAGGAATCGACCCATCTATAGTTGAACACGATATTAAGACATATCTGAACATGAAACTAGTTCAACAAAAGCTTCGTCCAGTCAACCCATGGAAGGCTTCAACCGTTAAAGCTAAAGTTGAAAAGCTCCTCAAAGTTGGATTTATCTATCCTATCGCCATGACGGAATGGGTTTCTAATCCAGTTCCTATTGATAAGAAGCAAGGCACCATACACATTTGCATTGATTTTAGGGACATTAACAAAGCTTGTCCTAAGGATAATTACCCCATGCCTTTCATCGATCAAATCATAGATGCGTCTGCATGAAACAAACTATTTTCTTTCATGGATGGATTTTCAGGATACAATCAGATTCAAATCAAACCCCAATATCAACATAAGACGGCTTTAATATGTCTGTTGGGTACCTTTTCCTATAGGAAGATGTTGTTCGGTTTGAAGAATGTTGGAGCTACATTCTAGCAAGCAATGCATTTTTCCTTTCACGATATCAAACATATACTCGAACCCTATCTGGATGATATACCTACACGATCTCGAAAGAGAAGAGATCCTCCAGTCCATTTACAACTTGTGTTTGAGAGATGCAGACACTACAAAATTCGATTGCATCCTCATAAATGTGTGTTATGTATCGAGTCTGGATGACTATTGGGTTTGATCATGTTCAACAAAATGATCATGGTCGATCCATTGAAAGCTAAGGCTATAATCAAATTGCTTCCTCCTAGCACCATTAGGCAACTTCAGAGTTTGCAGGGCATGTACAGCTTCCTCAGACATTTCATTGTTAACTATGCAAAAATAACGAAAGGTTTTATGCGTCTACTCAAATGATACACCCCATTTTTATGGGACAAGGCTGCTCACAACCCATTTGAATCTTTGAAGAAATCCCTCTTATTAGACCCCTTGTTGAGTCCGCCAGATTAGCTCGAGATTTTATCCTATATCTGGCCGCATCTGATTCTACGGTTGACATAGTTCTAGTTTCGGAGGATGATTAGCTTCAAGAGCACATCATCTATTACTTCACTCGTGCTTTGGTGAGACCTGAACTTAAGTATTCCCATGTTGAGAAGTTGGCACTTGCAGTTGTGCATGTAGTTCAGAGGATCCACCATTACATTTTGTTGCGAACCACTATGGTCATTGTAGATGTCAATCCGTTTCAGTACATTTTAACCTGACGCATTATCGAGGGAAAATTTCATAAATGGATTGTTATCCTTCGAGAGTTTGACCTCACTTTTCAGTCTGCTAAATATAAAAAGTCCTTAGTGTTTGCTAAGCTCATTTCTGAGTTCCCTAGTGGTGAATATTTCAACATAGAAGAGGATTCATTTCCCAATGAACACATCTTCCTCATTTCTACTTTTGATCAGTGGTATGGGGATATTTTGATTTATCTCCAAAATTTGAAGTGTCCACTAGCTTTTTCAAGGGAAGAGCATTGAAAACTTCGAAATAACGCTAAGAATTACCTCATAGTTTCTAATACTTTGTATAGACGAGGGGTTGATTCCATCTTGCATCATTGCTTAACTCTGAAAGTGGCTGAGTTTGTTCTGAATGATGCCCATAGTGTAGCATGTGGGGGTCATCTTTATGAGTTGGAAACAACCCAAAAAATATTACGTGTTGGTTATTTTTGGCCCGCCATATTCAAGGATTGTGTGGAAGTTGTTAAGTGTTGTCATCCATGTCAGATCTTCACCAAAATGATGTGGTCACATCTTGCTCTCCTATTCCCTGTCATCGCAGTAGGCCCCTTCACTAAGTGAGGGATTGATTACATGACATGCAACCCATTTTTTGTTGGGGGGCACGAGTACATTATTGTCGCGATGGACTAATTTACCAAGTGGGCAGAGGCAATGCCTATTGTGAAGGCATATGGTGAAAATGCGACCTGTTTTGTGTTCAATCATATTATCGTGAGGTTCGGTATTCCTAAAGAGATCATTACAAATCTCGGTAGACATTTTCAAAAAAATATGATGATCGATTTGACTATTATGCTTGGATTTAGGCAGGAGCACTCGTCTCCTTTCTATCCACAGGAGAATGGCCAAGTCGAAGTAGTAAACAAATCCTTGAAAACCATTATCCAGCACACCATTAATGCTAGTAGGCCAAACTAGCACATTATGTTATATCCGGCTCTCTGGGCATATTGAACAACCATCAAGACTGCCACTGGTGCTTCACCCTTCCAACTCATTCACGTGTTGGAGGCAGTCACACCGGTTGAATGTGAAATACCATCATTAAAGTTGGATATTCAACTTTTACCTGAGACATCTTCATTGGAAGAACGTCTGCTTCATCTTGAACATCTTGATTAACAACGCAAAGACATGCCATTGCAAATGAAGCACATAAAAAACAAGTCAAAATTCAATATGATAAGTATGTTAAACCTAAGGTTTTCTCTGAAGGAGACCTTTTTTTGGTCTAGGATCAGGACAAAGATCCTTTGGGGGCAGGAAATTTCAAGTCTATGTGGCTTGGGCCTTATGTAGTATCCAAGGTTTTGAAGAAAGGGTAATATGAATTGGTTCATTATGATGGGTATAAGCTGTCAGAGCCTAGAAATGGGATCTATCTGAATAATTATTATAGATAGTTGTACAGTAGTGTAGTGTTTGTATTTTCTTGTTTCTCATGTAACTCCGGTTGTGTTTCATATGCCAACCGAGTGGTTTGTATGATTCATTGATGGCGCTAGTTTCCATACTTGTAAACTCGCCTCAGTTGCTTGGGTGATTTAATCACCTACAGTATACCTAGTTTCGTCTGGAGGTGCTTGTCTAGGACTTGCTACTAATAATATGGCTGAGTATAGTGTTGTTATAGAGCTACTCTGAGATGCATTATACCATGACATTTCATGTTTGGAGGTTAGGATCGATTCTTAGTTAATCGTGTCTCAGTTCATTGGTGACTATCGGGTTAGGGATTATTTGTTATTACGTTAGTTCTTTAAATTTAAATTGATTGAAAGACATTTTGATTCTATCATATATCAACACATTTCAAGAAACCAAAAAACTATAACTGATGCATATGAAAACTATATACCTGACATGAATTTGTACCATACATAGTAAATAAATAACCACACACATAAGAGAAACATGTATATAATCGGTATATGTGTATATATATAGGTCCAAAAAATAATAAAAGAGTTTGAGTACATAAAAATTGGGCTTGATAGCCTCAAAATGATGTATATATCCCTAAGGAGAGGCGGGAGCCTCATCCTACTCAGCTATAACTTCTCTATAAAAGATAACCAGTCTAGCTACTTTACGGAGTATCCTAATCCACGCAGGGGGCACGCCCACTACATGTTCCTACATATCCATAGGCATACGCTCTATCCGATATGTAGGAATGTCATGAGTCAACTGGTTCATCTTTCCCTCAATGGTTCTAAGCATGGTGTCTGCTTCGCCCAGCTCCGCTGGTCGTACGAACACTCTAGGGTGTTCAACTGGTCTAATTGGTCCAATAAATGCATCAAATTATGGTGTTAATACTTAAACTCACAAAAGCATATGTACATATCTATAATAAAATTCATAAAAAATGAATAATGATAAAACAAAAAATGGTTACGTATGTCTCCCCAAACTGCTCGTAGAGGGAACATGAGTTCTGGGTCACAACAGAAGTCCAACCTAGTGTAAGGAAACTGCTCAAATGTAGGAACTTGTTGGTTCCACCACCCTAGGAAGTCCTCATCATCATAAGAGGTGCGGGTGTCTCCGCCTCCCTATCGTAAGAACACCTCACCCCAACGAGTAATCTTGGGCTCACCACGGTCAACTAGTGGAAGGGCCACCCTAGGACTCAAACCTAGAACTCTCTCTTGAATAAGGTACATAAGATATTCCCATAACCAAAATTCTTCTTCTTTCTAGTTCTACACTCAGTGAGTTGGTGCTTCATGTTTTCTAACAATCCAGTGCACCAGTCGAATATTCCATTCCGTAGGAATTCTACAAAAAAATATATCTAACCACAAGATGCTAAGTGTTGATCGGCACTCCGTCCCACTTGGTTAATGGTACTCAAAATGAATTTCAAAGGAAATCTCGCTATATTCCTAATTGGCACTTGAGTGCCACTTTTCTCTACTCCAGCTGTGCAATAAGTGTTAATGTATTCTTGTACCGATAAGGCTCTCATCTTTCGAAAAGTGTCCTTGAGGTTAACAACCTCTCCTTGTCGAGACAATATGGTGATAAAATATATGTCATCTATTGTGAGATCCAATGTCTCACCTTGGATATTCAATACTCCTTGATCTGGATCCCATAGTTGCACCAAAATTTCAAGTAAGTTGGTTTGAGCCCGCATATTGGATGTGCGGAAGAATTTTAGAAGACCACACCGGTGTAAGGCATTGAGAGTCAATGGATCCTGCATAGCCTCTCTATCAATTGCTTCATGGTCTCTTTCCCTCCATGTGAGCACCATTTCTGCATTTCAATTGTTGAGTTTTTACATCTTCAACTACGCCACCCACGAGTTGTTGTTAGCATAGTGGCGGCCCAACCACGAGTGAATATCACTTCACCCATGACTTTTTCTCGAACCCGCTACTTTTAATAAATTCACTCACAGGTGTGCAAAGTTAAATTTAAAATATCAATAAAAATTCAAAAAATCAACAAGAAACCATAAAAAAATTATATGGAAATGCAATGGCGAGAGATAGGAACTACCTGCAAGTGACGAAAGTTGAAACCGTCCAACGGATTGGTCGTGAGAAACAATGGAAATTCTAGGACTCTTTGCTCTTGGGAATGGTAAATGGTAAAAATGATTTGGTTTTACCCCTTTTTAAATATTTGTGGTAATTTTGTTTTTAATTTTTACCCACTTTATATAGTTTACTGATCTTTTATGTCATATTTTTTTAATGATGACCACTAACAAAGGTGTTTTGACTAGGTCATTGAATGAAAAGGCACATTTATAAGGTCTTGTCCACATCGGTACTTTAACAAGGTTTGGTACTTATGGAATTTTGGTTAGGTTCCCATTGCATGTTGCATCGCATTTATACCTCACCATTCTTTTTATGCCTTAGGACCCCTTTTATACCATGGGTTGTGACATTAGCCTTCCATTTTCCCACCATCATCGTTGTTATTCCATGTTTAGGACTTACCCTACATGGGCTACCCTAGATAGTACACTATGCCATTTTTGGTGTCCATGTCGGCATTTCCTATATAGGGAGCTTTACCCATATGATATGATCCGCAAATCAATAAATGCATACTTTGTCTTTAGTACTTTGTTGCCCACATTTATTAAAGATCCTGTTCCTATGGAGTTCTCTTTATGCTCTTGTTAGACTCCTTAAAATTGACAAGTTGTCGAGTACACTTGTCTATTTCATACTCGTTAAAGAATTTGAACGGACACCCAGTTAGGTATAAGTTTACCCCTTTTCCGGACCTTTGTGGATTATTTACGAAAAAGGTATACTCTAGTTCATTGTGACCAGAAGAGTTCTCTCTCGTATAACTTTACACTTTTCGAGCAAGGAGACTAACTTTACGAAAAAGTACCCCTTTGGAGTCTTTTTTAGGATCTTCGGACTCTCTAAATATGAAATCCCTACGAGCACATACCAACTCGGGCTCGATATAAAATCCACGAGTAGGCGTATGGAGTTACTGTTTAGGTTTTTCAGACTCCTTAAAAATGAAAACACCGGCGAGCACAAAAATATCCGGGCTTGATATTAAAATCCGCGGATCAGTGTCTTATCGAGTATTAGTCTATTTTCTCTTCAAACTTGTAAAACAATGAAGAAAGTATCAAGTTTCCCTCCCATGGACTCATAAAATTACACATGGTTGGGTCCCTATCAAGCATTGTTCTCTCTCTTCTTCGAGCTTATTCAAAAATGAAGAAGGTCCTAAGTTTACTTTCTTGGAATCGTTAAAACTTTACAAGAAAGATCTTACCGAGCTTGATTTTTATCTTTTTTCATTCTCGTCAAAAAATGAAAAGATGTCTAAAAAGATAAGGAAAGGGAAAGGTTTATGTCATTTGTTCATTTTCTGGCAACAAGTTTAATCATTCCTTGAACATAACACTTGTCTTGATTCAATGGGTCCTATTTTTGGCTTTAGGATAAACCCGATTCCAAAGGTGTTTACTCCTCCAATTGGTTACTCTTCAAATCATATGGCGAGTTTTTCATGTCTCCTACATGACAGACTTATTTCATGTTTCCTGTATGTTCCAAGATGCCTAAGTTACTCCAATATTGTGCTCATTGTTCAAGGATTATCCCTATGTCAGCCATTCTGCAGTTTACCTTGACTCCTCATGTTGGCCATCCCTTATATCAGTATGTACTCAATCCTATTTTAGACCAATTCATTCTTCAAGTGTTTCTCGTGTGAGATGATGAAGGATTCATCAATTCCTTCCTTCTCACAGGTCTCTTCCCATCGACTTCAACTCATCTTGCTCTAGGAAGAAGAATTAGAGTTCTGGATAGTAAGTTTGAGATTTGCAGTCATTAGTGGTAGATTCTCTCACTATTGAGATGGGAATACATCAATGTCTATTACTTGACATATTCTTCAAGTGTTTGAATTCAAGGCCTTTTATTCACACTTGTAAGAATGTACTAGGTACCTTGGACCCCGTTTTCATTATTGATGGGTTTCCTCACGTTTGTTAACGGTTTACATCAATGACTCATAATCAAGCTGTATTCTCCATGTTCGACTCCAACTCCTTGGTTCACATGGTTTAGGATTCATACCTCTATCGATGGTTTGGATTGAAGACCTTGGGTTTATAGTAGCATTATCCCAATTTGTTATTACCCAAGTTGTGCAATATTGAGCTTTACTCATTTTGGATCCTCATGAGACATAGATCCAGCTTGTTCATATGGTTGTGTTCTCCTTTTAACATGGATCCACGCTTGTATTCTAGTGGCCATGCTATATATATCTGTTACATCTATGTATTAGAGATCATGTTCTATCCTTTTGAACATGGTATATAATGTATGATGACCTTTGTTTTGTTTCAGGTACCTTTGGGACTTTGATTTTGTGATTCTTGCGCTCCTCCACTTCACTGTTCGTAATGCATTTTGGCCATCATTTACCCTTCTGACCTCATACATTAGGGGGCATCTATTATAAATCAAATCAGCACTTCTCCCTCCATGACGACACCAAATTGTCACTCACACAAATGAACATTATGGATTGAAGAGCTTAGATTTGCTATAGATGTTATTGGCCTTAATCATTCCTCCTTTATCCAGATTACTGCATTTTTGTGATAACATTTTAGGTCCTAACTGTGGCTTTATATCTCACATCTAACGGGTCACTCGCATGTGATCCACTTACCACTTGTGGGTTTCCCTTAAAAGTTACACCCGCTACTTGTTTGAAGCTTGTTTGTTGGTTACCCGCATGTTGCAAGTGTGAAATTCCACAAGGATAGATCACTAAGCTTGAACAAACCTCACAATTTCACAATATTATTACTAAGAAGAATTAGAAAGAAACATTGATCAATTCACTCATAAAACTAAAACGCAGATGAAAAAATATTGTTCATACATTAATCAACAATAAGGTAGAAATCAAAAGATGTTACAATAGAATGAATTTGATAGCCTCTGATAGGATTCAAATTATCCTCAAGTCTGGGCTTATTTTGCATTGGAACCATCTACCGATAAGGTTTAGTGGCCACCGATGGTGAATGATAAGTTAATTGAGGTAGAACTGAGCATGACTGAGTCATGTGGGCACCAAAATAGGGGAGGAGACTCCAAGGGGGTGCATAACTAACTTCCAGTTGTAAAAAAGGGCGCTCCTACACTCAGTAGCAGTCAAACTAGGTGCAGCAGTCAGTTAACTGAGAAATCAAGGGGGCACAGCGCACCAAATCATGGAACTGACTGTGTAGACTCCTAAATCTATGCATAAGGGCGCATTGTAACTCCAATGATGTAAACAAGGTGCTCTGAGTGGATAGGATGGCTAATGATGGCCAAAAAGAAGCTCTAGGGGGGCCAAAGTAAGGATTAGGTGCTAGGAGACTCAACTGCCAATGCATGGATGCATGGACTACTTCATGGAATACATGCATGCAAAACCAAGATAAGATGCTAAGAATATTCCAACATCAAGGCTTATAGCGGCGGGTCCCTCTTAAAATCACAAAAAATAAAAAGCAAATTCGAAATTGGGGCAGTTGGTGGCAGTTCCTTAACTTCCACACCATACCCAACTGTCATCCTCTCGAAACTATCTTCCTAGACTTGCCATAAATACAAGGGGAAGGCCACTTGAGAGGGGGTTCAGTGTTAAGCTATTGAAATGATGGAGAAATTATGATTGGAGGAGAGGAACAAGAGAGTCCAAATATTGATTTCAGAGGTGATGTTGCAGAACAAGGTATATGTACTTGTTCTCATTCTTATGATCAGTAAAGAATCCTTCTCTTCCAATATTATTTTTGTTTGATATCAGTGAATTGAATATCGTGAATCTTTCATGCTTAATTTATGTATGATTTTCCTATTTTATTATGCATTCATGTTTAGCCAAATGTTTTGAGGAAGGTAATCTTTGTTTTTAAGTATCTGTATACAAGATTATGGAGCAAGGACAAAAGAGTTGAAAGATTGGATCATCCTTCTAGAGCATAAGGTATTTATTCTTTGGATTTTAAAACCTAGTATTTTCCATACTGAAAATCTTGTCATGTATCTATTATTTCCTTAATTTCTGCATGTCTTTAGTAGTATGTTGGTAACCTCATTAACTTCCCATTCATAGGATTAATTTTCGTACAACAAGAGTCCTTGGTTGGAGTACATGATCCAGGAGGTATTGTTGTTCAAATGAAATCAATTATGCATTCCAAAAGGTTCAATGAGAGACGAATTGTTGAAGGATAAGCACAATGGAGGATTGGCTGGTCATTTTGGACATGACAAAACTTATGCCCAGTTAAGTTCTTCTTATTTTTGGCCAGGTATGAGATTTGATGTTAAAAATTTTGTGGACAGGTGTAGAATCTATCAATATGCAAAGGGAAAGCAACAGAACACAAGTTTATATCAGCCATTTCCCATACCAAGTAGACCATGGGATGCCATAAGCATGTATTTTGTTTTGGATTTACCTAGAACTCAAAGGGGAAATTATTCAATTTTTGTAATTGTGGATAGATTCTCCAAGATGGCACATTTTGTACCTTGTTGTAAAACCAGTGATGCAACACATATTGCAAATTTGTTCTTCAAAGAGGTTGTAATATTGCATGGATTTCCCAGAACTATAGTTTCAGATAGAGACACTAAATTTGTTGGACATTTATGGAGAACTTTTTGGAAACAATTGGGAACCATTTTATCATACACTTCAACCTATAACCCTGAAATTGATGGGTAGACATAAGTGGTGAACATAAGCTTAGGAAACTTACTAAGGAGCTTGGTAACTGAGCATAAAAAACAATGGGATCAAATTTTGGCACAATCTTAGTTTGCCTACAATGACTCACCTAACAGGAGTACATGTAAAATTCCATTTTAGATAGTATATGATATGCACCCAAGGGAGTTTATGAACTTTGATATCTAGGAAGAGTAGAAAAATGGATTTCCGATGCAGAGGATTTTGCTACAACCATGCAAATATTGCATGAACAAGTCAAAGGACAATTGCAAGATAGTAGTCAAAGGTACAAACAAAGGGCATATTTGACGAGAAGATAAGTCAATTTTGAGGTTGGAGATCTAGTCTTGGCACATTTGAGGAAAGAGAGATTCCCAAGAAATGAGTATAATAAGTTGAAACTGAAGAAGATAGGACCCTGCAAGATATTGAGGAAAATTTTCAGCAAATTCCTATGAGAATGAGTTACTACCTGATATTGGGATATCACCAATATTCAATGGTGTAGACTTATACCCCTATAATGAACCAGAATCGGGAAATGAGAATGATCGGGAGCAAGTTAAATGGAAGGACCAATTACCTACAGTGAAACAACTACATATGGAGAAGATCCTTGACAATAAAATTGTCAAGAAAACCATAAAATTGGATTACTATGAGTATCTAGTAAAGTGGAAAGACCTTCCAGTTGAAGACACAACTTGGATGAGTGCTGCTGAGATCCAGAAACATGGAAAATATGTTGAATACCTCGTGGACAGGAGTACATGAAATTTTTTGTTCAATGGGAGTCTGATCTAGAAGCATCAATCTAGTTTTTTTTCCAAGAGGTCAACACCATTTACGAGGAAAGTTGGTTTCCCGATATTTTATTTTCGTGTAATTGTGAGATGCCTCTAGAAGGCATACAAATAGAATTAGTTGTTGTTGAGTTCCTATGTTAGTGATAATATGTAACATCTCAAATGGATTCGTTTGGGAGCTATCCAGGGATGTGAATAAATCAGATATATATAGTTGGTGTGAGAAAGGATTGGTGGGTGGGATTAGGATCTAATTCCTCTAATTTTTTTTACATTGATTTTTTTATGGAAATGAAATGTGTGGATTGGTGTGAGAAAAATAAATAAATTATGTTCTGCGTTAATGAAATTATGCTCTGAGTTCCTAATGGACTTATTTCATTCCATTGATAGAATATATAGATTGTAACTCCTTTTCCAGAATAAAGATATGCTCCTATTTTATGTCAATAGAAATCCTTTGACCATTGGTTATAGGTTTCTGATATAGATATGGATTGGGCGAACAGCTGGAGTGTTGAGCTATTAATAGAGTTATTCTAACTCGGTTTCCTGATGTATTGGTTGAGAGGATGGCATCACCTTGTTGCAAAGAAAGGTTGTGAATTCATTCTGGGGGTACATGTTTTATATTTGTGGCAATGTTGAAGTTTCCTTGAAATAATTTTGTTTCCAATCATTTCTACCTGAAATAAGATTCCCATGGTATTTTAATCTATATTTTATTCTACCCCCTACCTTTTGTACAATATGTGAAGCATAAGAAGATACAATCCATGAAACCTTCAAGGATACTAGATCATCTATATCAGCAATCAATTCTTTGCTCATGTAAGACAAATATGCATATAGAGCTTCTTAGCCTGCCACCGAAGCATATAAAGTTGTCCACGCACATGCAGGAACATTAGGAGCTTACTTGTTTGAACTTTTAGTTCCACCAATGGCCTCCATCACTTCTTAGAAACTCTTCAAATCTTGTCACATTCAAAACATATCTAATTCTCTAGTCATTTCCCATCCTACAAAAGAGTTGAAAGAAGCAGACCTTGAATACAAATCTTCCACTGTCTTACTCAAATGTATTCTTCAAGGTTGCTATTGTTATTAATTCAAAGGGATATGCTTTGTTTTTCTCTTTAGTTCTAGACTCTTCAAGTTTACTCTGAGATTGCTCTTCAAAGGTCCAATACTTCCTTTAACGCTTGTGCCAAAACACTTTACAACTCATCCCATCATGTCTGTCCACAGTATTAAGCGAATACGATTCTTTTCCATCCCTTATGATAGTCAAAAGTACTCTTCAAAACCCTTCTTCAACTATTTATAATAGTTCATCAAATAGTCCCTCAAATGATGGTCTAGTGGTTCATCTTCTTAGCATATTCTATGCAGTCTAAAGATTGGTCTTATCAATGACACGTGTACAGTCAATGATTTCCTATTTCAAGTCCTCAAGCACCCCTTAATATCATTTCTTAACATGTGCATTTTACCTTGTCAAAATGATCTTGTAGTAAATTCTTTCTCAGTGCTTTGATATTCTCAAGCCTTTAACCAGTCTAGGATAGGTGTACTTACACAGGACCACTACCCCATTTACACAGAGATACCCAACATGATGGATTGCCTCAATGCATCTATGGCAAAGAAATAGGATAAATTTGGGTCAATTATATTTCATGAACAATAAAAAAAATTGTTTCTAGGAAAGAAGGCTATATTTTATTGATTGTTTGGCGACATGAAAATCCATGGATGGTGACAATACCACTTGGTGACAATATTATCCCTTTTAGTTGAAAGAGGAGTACATTTATAGAGTTGTAGCAATATTGGGATTCATGTAGTAGATCAGTAGCTCACTGAAAATCGTGTAGTAGCCCCCAGATTTGGGATTGAAAGTGCTATCATAACCAACATATCACATACCTCTTCCAACATAACATGGGATGTACACAAAATATCAAACGAGAAAAATAAATCTATTGTAATTATTTTATTTTATAAAGACCAAAATAAACTTCTCACTGATTCAACCAACTATTCAACTTCTCTGTGTTAAGTTGACCATCATAAGTTGGTATTTCAAGTTTCACTTATATCTTATAAATGGAATATTAGAAGATGAAAGAAAATAAATGTTATTTCTCAATAGTTTCCAGGATTCTCTCCTTTGTAATAGTTTAAAGTGTCTTAATAGTTGTGTCTCTTCCACACATTATGTAGATGGTTGACTTGTATTTTCCTCTTGCTTGAATACTCCCATCCATCTATGAAGATTTCCAAAATGGACATTAGGCTACTAGGTATTCTAGGACTGTTTATGACTGTCCAAAAGCATAGTATACTCTCATGACTCTTCACCAAAAGCATCATGGCTTCTATCGTGATTGACTATGCTTTTTTTGCACAATACAAGCTTTAAAAAATGTGACCAACGGTTCTCCCATACATTTTCAAGTTTTTCCCATTTACTAAGGATGCTCCAAAAATGCAGTGATTCTCTTAGGTCTATTTGTAAGATGATCTAAAATTTCATCACTAAAAATCATCAAAATGATTTCCAAATATGTCCTCAATGTCTACTAATTTCTTTGACTTTCCATCCATTTGACCTCAATGACCCCAATTGACATCAATGACAACATAAAGTTTTTTAAAAATAAACTAGAAAATTTATATTAAAATAAATGCAAAATTGCAAAAGAAGTCATCAAATTACATTGTCCAAATCCAACAATTCTTCTGCTCTACTAAAGTATACTTGAGCTATGTTCATTCATTCATATATTTCTAGTGTATATTCTACAAAATTTTCCTGAAATCAAAACACATAAGCATTTAACCTTCGAATTTACTGAAATTAGGCATTCATGTCATTGTTGTTCTTCGATTTCTCATCCTTTCTATTACCTCATTTAGTTGTTGTGTCCTTGCTTTCCTCATTAGTTGTAAACTTGAAGAGAGATTTCTCCTTGGAAACTTCAGGAGTTGGCTTGGTTCTCCATGTGAATGCTCCACCTCATGAAGTGGTACTCAAGGTATAGTTATGGGGCTATTGAATGCCCCAAGCATGTGAAGGAGACAAATTCAAATTTTTGGAGCCAAAAATGTAGTTGTGACCCTTTAATGCACCACATAAATTTAATAGTTCGTTGGATGGTATGGCAGCATGAATTTCAAGTCTTTACCAACATGGATGCATGTAGGTTTCCTTTATAAAAGTTGCATGGTTGTACTAAAGTAAATATTTTTCAATTCTAAGGTTCAATTCCCATGTTGAATTTGATGAGGATGGTGCTAATGAGCTTCATGTTGTATGTTGATGAAGTTTTTTGGTAATAATTGTTGAAATGTCGCATGTGTGTGAAATTTAGGTGATAACAGATATTTATTAGCTATCGATGCAATGACTGTGTGAAGGTTGGGAAGGGAGGGAAAAGTTTCCCACGTTGTGAATGCATTAGCTGGAAACAACATCACAAAAGTGATATTCAAAAGGATAAAAAGAACCTCAAATGTGTTTAGATGCAAGAGCTACTATTTGAGAGAAAGACACACAACAATGCTTAAGAAATCTTATACATTTGATTTCATAGTTTTTCGACAACAAAATCTATGTATCTAAACTCTTGCCTCTTGAATTGACACATTTTGTTGCCTTAATGATCTCAATGGCATAAACCAATAGGAAGAAAACACGTGGATAAGTTATATCACATTCTATAGATAATATAAACAAAAAATGAAAGGAAGTGGAAGATAATTCATCGTGATAACACTCCACGATAATCACTGAATTGCAAGGGAGAGAACATTAATTTATAATCGAAGGGAAGGGATTTTAGTAGTCATTTTGTTTATGAATTGTAGAATGGAAATAACAATTTATTCTCAATCATCTAATTTCTTAAATTCTTAAAATCTGATTATTATATATAGACGTAGATTTATGCTATATGGAAAATAAAATTCTTAAACTTGTATATAGGAAACACTAATTTAGAGTTGAAGGACTCTAGTAGTCTTTTTTTCCATTTTTTATTTTATACATAAAAGCATGCATTTGTGAATATCTTAACCTAAGTTTTTATAAAAGAATTTGACAAATAATTTCTCTTAGTGAATCAATAACTTTTGAATCTTATTTGGCCTCACATAGAGGCAACTTTGATTTATGAAGCAATGAACTTCAATTTATGAAGCTATTTCTGATGTTTCAAGCTAGAATGGGGTAAACATTTTTCACATGCACATTAATACTATCTACTAGTTAGCATTGTATCCTCAACATTTTATTTTGTGAAGTTTTTTTATTAGGCTTATGCTAATTATTGATTACCATGACTTAATGATACCATGATGCACAACTATACATAGTTGTTTCTTCGTGATAGTTGTTGTTTCTCTTAACAATTGCATTGCGCCTATGTTTCTCTTGAAGTTTCCACAACATTGTGACATGTACTCATCACGCATATCTTGAGACTTCACAATTAACAACACATATCTTGGCAGGCTAGTTTTCTTTTGCTTCATAAAAAATTACCAAAAACAAAATCTCTAATCATTGATAAAGAGGTCTCACTTGTTGATAATGGTGTTGATGGAGTTGAAATGAGTTGGCCTCAAAAATATCAAATTAATCCTTTAACTCTTCTACCTTTATTATTTCAAGCAACTTAAAAGCATCCTCTGACTTTTTAATCCAATCACTGTGCATTACTCTTTGTCTTACTTAAAGAGTTACACTTTCCATTAAGCATTGGTTGTTGATCAAGCAAGTGACAAGGCTAGCAATTCATGTTGAAGATCGATTTGAGATTTTGTCCTTGAATGGAATCTTGGTCAGGCACTCTCTCCAATACTTGGGATTCAAAAGGACTCGAGATAAGGCACTATGAGAAAGGTTTGATTCGTGGAATAGGACAAGCCAAATACTCATCCTTCCTCCATTCAACACACTCTCTATGTTAGAAAACATTCAATTTGTTAATCTATAGCATGAGTAGAGAGAGGGTAGACTTGACCTTCCTTTCAGACTCCTAGGCTAAAATTCTTGAGAGTTGAGCTTCCCGTCAAATTTGTAGTTCTAGGATTCTCTAAGCAATTAACAATCTTGTCGAGATGGATTTAGTAAGTAAAAAAATAATGTTGGCAATTCATTATTATCTAGAGTTCTTGCATTGTTGCATTTATATATTATTCTATGTTGGACCACCTTTTTGGAATTCTCCCAACTTTTTCCTTCATGGAATCCTTCTTATGTTTAGCAACCTCTTTGAGATGGATTTAGTCAGTAAAAGAGGTTGGTAGCAAGCATTCATTATTATCTATGGTCCTTGCATTACTTCCTTTGAGACAAACACACTACCATGTGAAATTTTTAGAGCTTATTATGTTTATTTTTCACATTCCCAATGCAAATCCCATTGGATAAAAATACAAACATTTTATACAATATTCTACTCCATCTGGCCAACTTGCAATGACAACAACAACAACCAAAATATTCAAATTCCACCGAATATCCATTGTAACAACACCAAACCCGCAAGCTACATATAACTATACCCAAACAAGTCTACATTAAAAAATCGTTGCTTAATTTTCAAAAGAACTTTGAGTTGTTTGACACCACATTTAGATATGGTCATCTAGCGTCATCTTCATATCAATCAATCCATCTATCCTTGTCCAATCGGTGGATAAGTTAGAAGTAATAGGGTGACCCTTTTAATGGGTTTCCCATTACGGGGATTTCTCTCATATATAGTTCAATCAATAGTCATTCTAGAAACCCAAAGTGTTCATGAGGCATTCACAAATCCATTTAACCCATTGATTCAAGTTCTCGTGAACCAACCCTCGTTATGGTTCCATATCTAGGTACAAAGTCTAAAGTAAGATAGTTTTAGTCAATTCCAAATTGGTAGCTTCCAATTATAGAATCAAACCCATAGCCATTAGTTGTGGAGGTGGAAACAATAACTATTACATTTGATCGAGTTCCTAATAATGACCTAGCAGATTAAGTTCCATAACTCATATCACAACCAACAAAATAAGAGAAGTATGGAGAGAAAACAAGATCTATATAAGTAGCTAACCTCATATAACCACTAATTGGAATTCTAGTAAATCCATCCATTGCCATCTATCAACACCTGTGCTACGTGGAACGCTTCTGATGGACTTAACCACAACACTTGTCTAGTAAATCCATCCATTGCCATCTATCAACACCTATGCTACGTGGAACGCTTATGATGGACTTAACCACAACACTTGTCTTCTAGCATATAGTTGGCAAGCAATAAAAGTTGAAGCCCATGAGTTAACGTATATTTTATGTGTTTTATGTTTGAAAATGGAGCCCACTAGTATTATGTTTTATTTTTGAAAAACTTATGTCTTAAGCTTGTATATTGTCATTCTTTTGAGACTCGAATACTTTATGCAAGTAATGCCAAAACAACAGTATGAGGCACATTATTATAAACTCATTCACAATCATAGGCATCATTCGGAGCGCATAGGTGTTGGCCCGGTTTTGCAACCAGGCTTAGTGCTATGGGCACCTGCTAACTAGTAGCAGCAGTTTCAATGGAAATAGATAACAATAAACTAATTAAACAAGACTAACCATGGATCTATGCAAAGATATTAAGCAAATAACAAAAATAATTTAAAATCAAGAACAAGATAATGTAAAATAATGAATTTGTATTGAAAGAATGGGGCAAGCAAGTGCTTGCGGAATCAATACCTCTAATGATGAGGTTGAATGGCTCCAAGGATGAGCAACTCCTATCTCCAATGGTCTCTTCTCCAATGTGGTTTGCAATGGCTAAAATGCTCAAGGGAGATTTCAGCAGCATAAGGATGAGATAATGGATGGATCTGAAATGAGGAGCCCCTACCACCTTTTTATAGGTTTTGGTGGTGGGGAATACCATTTGTGGTTTTGTGGAAACCAAATGGTATTGACCAACATGGTTTAGGTACTTTTCCCTCCTTTTTCCTTTTTTGAATAAAAATAATATTTTAATTCCCTTTTTAATTTTTTGGGAATTTGGACCCTTTTTGAGGGTTTTTTATGCTTTTCTTGGGAAAATAATCTTTTTTAATGGAAAAAAGGGGTGTACTCAGGTCTTTTGGTGACCTTTTGTTGGTTTCGGAGGCTCTGATGGTGAAAAAGTGGATAAATGGGTCATGTGAATAGGGAAATGAGCTAGTGAGCACTTTTTAGGTGTTAACAGATTGCCCCCTGATGTGTGAGGGCAGGAGCTCATCGTATGGCCGATAGACATCATAGTTCTTTTGTCTTTTTTCAGGGGTTTGGGAAGGTGAAGAGACCGATTGGAGACTGGAGCCACGGCCCTTGGAAGCTGCAAGAAACAAAAAATATTACATGGCCTCAATATGAATGAGGTATAATCTCTGATAATGGACGAGGCAGGCATTCCCATGCTCATATCAAGACATATACATAACAATTAGTCCCAAGAAGGGGGATCTAATACATAAAGAATCTACTGGTACATCATAATGGTCCAGGGGGGACATTATTTTGGGATATACTCCTGATCATAACTGATCTCAATAACTGATACACTGGAATAACTGATGAACTGCTGAAACTGAAGGTGTCCAACATCTGTGGGGACTCAAAGATTATGAGTCATCTCTGAGAAATAATATAACTGTATACTCAAGGGAGTATGAAACTAGGGTACATCTGAATACTGTCGCCATGCGCAACCCGGATATCTACAGAAAAAGTGTAACTGGTTTTATCCATAGGAAGACTATCAAATGTGGAGGAGTCAGGAGGTATCCGGGGTCTTCGACTAATAAGTGAAACGGACGAATACCCTGTGCGAGTCTCAACGATGCGATCAAGGTGTTGAAGTCGAGCATGTGAGAAACAATCATTTGGAGAGGCACTGAAGATTCCTCTCGAAAATGATTCGTAGGCACTCATCATAAATGGTGATGAGTCCAAGACATAGGGACCTCTAGGTCTATCCTCTGGAATCAATGTGGTTGTCGTCGACAGAGGGAGACCAGCAACTAACAAGTCAATGATGTTTCCTTGATAGGAGCACGAGGTGTAAAACTGAGGTGTTGTAGTACTGATGGTAGGACTGACATACTTGTGGGAATGGGAAATAACTGGGTCAAAAAAGGGGTAGACTCAAACTTCCTTTGTTCAGAGCATGATGACATGGTTGACCTAGCAGCGTAGGGAACTGACTTGTAGGTGTGGGGATCATTGCTTTGACTGAATGGTATATATTGACTCTGGGGGGGAGGACGAGCTGATAGGTGTCGTCGAGGAATTATCAAGGTGACATACTGCAGAATACTCTGAACAAAGGCGACCAAAATGGGGAAGCTGCCTAATGAGTAGATGTGATCTGTCGTGGCGCCAAGAGGCACCATTGATTCCTTCTTCATAGTTTTAATGAGCTCCAAGAAGGGATAAAAGTGTGCTCTAAAATGGTACGTTCCTGTGGATTTTGTGAGCCCAGGACGGCTCGTGCTCATGGTTGCTTTCATGTTTAGAGAGTCTGAAAGCGGTAAGTGGACTCTATTGGTGTTCTTTTTCGTAGTTTAGTCTCCAAGGCCCGAAAAAGCATAAAATGATGCGGATGGAGAACTCTTCTAGCCGATGTGACTAGAGTATACCTTTTTCGTAATTAGTCTACAAGGTCCGGAAAAGGGGTAAACTTATACCATGTAGACGCCCTTTCAGATACGTTTAACGAGCATGAAAGGAAGCAAGGTTGCTCGGCAATCTTTTCATTGTTTTTAAGAGTCAGAAAAGAGCTTAACAGAAACTCCCTAAGTGCCTTTTTCGTAAAAGGGGTTGCTCGGCCCGAAAAAGGGGTAAAATTATACCGAACAAACATGGATTGATGGGGGCGAGAAAAGGTCTCAAGCATCGTCATCGGTGCGGAAAACTGGATCCGACGATATAAGGCACGTCGAAAACGGAGAACGGCCGATGTGGCACACAAACCGAGGTGACGAGGGAGCATGGAAGAAATGGCCGAAAAATCGAAAGGTGAGAGCGAGAAATGATCTCAAGCATCATCACAAGCGCGGAAAACTGAATCCGACGATATAAGGCATGCCCTGAACTGAGAACGGCCGATGTGGCACGCAAACCGAGGTGACGAGGGGGCATGGAAAAAATGCCCGAAAAAGGTGGGCGTGAGAGCGAGAAATGATCTCAAGCATCATCACGAGCGCGGAAAACTGAATCCGACGATATAAGACTTGTCCAAAACGGAGAACGGCCGATGTGGCACGCAAACCGAGGTGACGTGGGGGGCATGAAAAAATGCCCTTAATCGGGACATGACAGGGAGAAATGATCTCAAGCATCATCACGAGCGCAGAAAACTGAATCCGGCGATATAAGACTCGCTGAAAATGGATGACGGCCGATGTGGCACGCAAACTGGGGCGACAAGGTGTCGGGACACAATGTTGATATTGGTCCTGGTGAGAGCGAGAAATGATCTCAAGCATCATCACAGGCACAGAAATATGAATCTGGCAGTGCAAATGGTGCGAAAAATGGAGGTCATAAGGACTTCGGAATGGTCAAAGCAAATAACTAGGTTAAAAATTGCTACAAATAAAGGTGAGCCCACCAAGCCAATGATGCAGTGGTGGGGAGAAATGATGACCCGCGGGGGGGAACACTATGTGTATCAACTCAAATATACAAGTGACACGTGACCTCAAAAAAGGTTGAGATCACGAATATGAAAAAGTGAGCAGGGTTAATAACCTGCCCCCATGCTATGTGCATGGGGTTTGTGGTTGTGGATCACATGTGTGTTGGTTTGAACGATGGGCTCATTGAGGTGTTGATATAAAGATGATGGGGTAGGTTCAAAATGATTGATCATGCTCCCTATCCCGGGGTCGAAGTAATCTATTATGCCCCCTAACTCAGAGGTGTCAATGTGGTGCAGATGTTGTCTCAGAGAGAGATCAATAGGGCATTGACCAACTGCTGGCGGGGTGTTATACCATGAGGCTGTGGGTCGTGGTGGCATACTGAAGTGATGATATGATGATCGTGGATTCCCTTTATGGGGTGGATGCCCCCAGTATCTCCGACGAGGATCACGATGATGACGAGTAAGCAAGGTTTTGGGCCTGCCCCCATGTTGTGGACATGTGGTTTCCTCATCGATTTGAAAGGGTTGAACATGTGTGTCTAAGGTATCAATTGAAGGGGCCGACCGGACAGAGGGGTATCCAGTGGAAACCATGTAAATGGTGTGGTCAAGGCCAGGCATTTCGGTATCTGACCAAGTAAAGACATCAGTGAATTCTTGGAACAATCGTTGGTATTCTCCGATCTCATGCTCACTGTGGGAGGTTCCTAATGTGATGGTATGAAGGGCACCAAGTGGGTCAGAGATGTCAATGTGGATGACGGGAGAAATATCGGCCATGGGATCTGTTAACCAGTCGATTTTAGTAGGAAGGAAATCCTTGGACTCAACCACAGATTGGGTAGCGGTGGTGGATGAAGTCTCTTCCGGGAGAAAGTATGGACGATGGTGCATGTCTTCCCCGGGATAATCAAAGGTAGTAGGAGTCTCGAGAACCTCTTCATCATTGCGGGAGCTTTGAGTGGTCAAATCGAGTGATGAGGTAGTGGTAGTCGAAGAGATCATGTAGATGGTGTTAATCTCTCCAGATGAGGATGATGCGGGAGGGTAGATCTCCTCGACAGTAGGGGGTGCCGTCTCTAGGTCCAAATTGTTCATCTCGTAGAGAGCTGCTCTGTAGTCTGGGATGTCAGGACAGTTGTGGGAGTAGTGGCCGTAAATACCGCATATCGCACATGGGTGGTTGGTACGCAGTGATTTATCACGAGGCATAGGGTTTGGATCTAGTTTGACCACCGGGATGTTGGGGTCGTCGTCCAACATTTGCATGTGTTCCTGCAATGCAGGTAACTGTGGACACTGATGGGTAGGATGGCCTAACTCATCACACAACGAGCATTTGGGAGGAGCACGAAACACGGGGGGAGGTTTAACTGCCTTGGGTGGGGGTACCGCAGTGTATGGTTGTGGGCCTTTGCCCCCAGTGGGCCTGACGAATGGAGGGGGATTCGTCGACGACGAAGGAGTCGTGATACCGGGAGGTGGTTGGGTAGAAGTAACAATGGGTTGGACCGGTTGCAGGATGACATTTGGTGTCGGCGGGGGAACGGGTGGCGTAATATACCACACGGGTAATCCCAATGTTAACCCGGGGAGACTAAGGGTATCCATAACCGGGGCGCTTACTACACCCGAAGGAGGAAATAGAAAGGGGATTGTGTGGATGGGTGTAACCCCAATGTGACTAGGGACTAATGGTGGTTTGGGTAACAAGGAGGGTTGATTACCGAGTGTTTGTGAAAGAGTGCAGAGGTTAGCGACCTGGGTCTCTGGTGACGGAGGTGGAATGGCCTGGAATGTAGAGGTCATCGGTGCCTCGGAGTAAAGTCTGGGTCCAACTGAGGAAATTAATGAGGTAGTTGCACCACAAACAGGTTGTTCAACCATGGGGAGAACATTTTCAGGTGTGGCGGGGGCCTTGGGATCGTAATAGGTGAGCTGGTCGACCTTGACCACGCGTCCCTCATGGGGGAACTGCATGGTGCGAAATACGGATGAGGCAACAGCCCGCATGACATACATGTAGCTGCGACCAAGTAAAAGGTTATAGTCTAGTTGGGCATTGATGACCTCAATGTCAATGAGGACAGTTTTACCCGCCAGCTGGACGGGGAAATTGGCTAAAAGACCTTGGGGTTGTGCCGAATGACCGTCATAGGCTCGCAATGCAGTGGTGGACTGCTGGAGAGTAGGGGATCCCAACTTCTGCCAAACGAATGTGGACATGACGCATGTGGAGGCCCCTTCATCGATAATGCACCGATGGATAACAAGATTCCGAACAGAAACGGAAACATGGAATGCTAAAGAGGAAGGCAGGCGTGGTTCAGATTGGTCTGAATCGAATGCGATCAGCTGTGAATCATTGGGGTCAATGGCGCCAATGGCAGAGAACAAAGTTTTGCGCTGCGAAGGACAGTTTTTCAAAACTTCTAAAGCAGACATGTCTGCAGGAGACTGGGCTAAGTCGTCGACAATGTTGTAATTCGACGCAGCGCGAGCATTGGGATTACTGTTGATACGACGAAGTGGGAAGCGAGGTGCTTTGGAAGCGCCATCAAGTGGAGCTGGAGGTATACGTAACGTTTGATCTGTGGGATTAACGTTAGTGTTCTTGTCGGCGGGAGGGGCTTCAGGAGTGGAGCCATATTGGTTCCGGCGGGTTTGGAGGTTGGCATCGGCAGTCGACATCATCAACAAATGGTGAGTACCTGAATCGAACATGGGTTTATCAGGGGCTGCATAAGTGATCTGCTGTGGTGGCACGTTTCCCTGAGGGGGGGCTAACGGTTGAGTGTTCACTACACCCTGGTTTGGAAGAGGGTTTTGCAGCAGCAAAGGTTGATGTTGAGGTGGTGGAGGGTTGGGTGGCGGCTGAGGAGTCGCTTGCCCTTGACGATGTGCATCGTCGGTCCAGAGTTGCCGAGCTCGCTCCAAATGTGGGCAAGAATGCGTGTAATGACCATAGACCCCGCAGATAGAACAAGGGTGGTTTGTTCTGAGGTTGTTATTTCTAGGCTGCTTAGGATTCCAATCCGGATTGCGGTTGGGAGGAGCAGCATTGTTATTCTGTGGAGGATTGGGAGGTGGAGGACCTTGCTGATGTTGTTGGTTATTTCCGCGGTTACGACCTCTACCACAGTTTTGTTGCGCACCTTGGTTGCACTAGTTGTTTTGGTTCTGGGGATGGTTGTGCTGTGTGTACACTTGCCCTTGAGCAGTGGGAGGATTTTGGTTCGCCGCAGGTGCGGGAGCAGGTTGTGGTGGATAATAAGCCTATGGGGTTGGAGGTGGTCCAGTTGCCTGCTGGGGTTGTTGGTAACCTTGAGCTATTGGATAGTACAATGGTTGAGGTGTAGCTGGGGGGGCGTATGCAGGTGGTGCATGACCAAAACACTGAGGTGGACATGAAGGTCCATGGGTATGGTGGTGATGTGCCATGGGAGCATATGAACTGGTTGCTCCAGACTCAGATGTAGCCCGCGAAAGGTCGGGACCATGGCTAGGATGTGTAATGGAAAAGGGTTGGGGATGTGCGGCCATACGACCAATGATGCCATCAGCGGCATGGGATGCCCCCTGCGCATCATGTTGGGATGACTCGCCCCGAGGGGCGTCTGGAATAATGGTATACAGATAACCCGATTGGGCGTAAATGAGATCAAACTGTTGGGCTTTGAGGATGGCCTCTTCTTCAGACTGGGGTCTTTCGGATGCCACATCCTTCGCAATGAGAGGGAGAAGGGTTTTTAGAAACCAATCTAGGAAGATACGGTCGTCTAATTTGATTTTGCAGAGGCTTCGGCGTCGACGCCACTAATGAATGTGGTCAGTGATGTGGGTGGCCGTGTTCTGTCTGCAAGACAGTAGGATCTCGACGCCCGCATCATAGCGGACAGGTAACTGAAAGAACTGCAGGAAGGTCGAGGCAAGGGAGGTAAAGGTGGCATGCATCCCATGGGGCTGCTCGATATACCACTTGGCTGCAGAGCCAGTGAAGGTGCGCTGTAATAGACGGAGGCGGACAGAGTCGTCCACTATGGAGTTGGAGGAACACCATAGATGGAAGGACATGATATGGTTCTGGGGGTCCTCACCTGCCTTACCCTCAAACTTAGGGATGTCGGAGGGGAGTTTGGTGGGCATGTGAGTCCACGCAAGATCGTGTCTGATAGGGTCATTGGTGAGCCTGGCTAAATCTGGCAAGTTCAGACTCGCCATATACGGTAAGCTAGCAGATGTAGTGACTGGGACTGGGACATGCCTAGTCATGGTGGTATGATGTAGGGGTCCAGTAGCGCTTAAAGGTATGCTAGGTATTGCAGGTATGTGTCCTGCAATAGGTGTGGTCTGGTATGGGCCAGCGCCTCCAAGTGCAACATGGGTTACATTTGGGTTAGGAATAGTAGTGGGGATTCCTGGGATAGGGTTTGTGGGAACCAGAGGGGGTGTGACCCCTATGTTGGGCATGCCCATAACAGGTGGTGGACCTGTGTTGGGAATTCCTATAACAGGAGATGGCCCTGTGTTGGGCATTCCTAAATGTGGAGTGTTTCCCATATTGGGCATACCCAGGGGGTGGTTGTTGCCGTGGAAGGCACTGTAGTAGAAGGGTCTGTAAACGTCTCTCCTATGGTGCTGGTAAAGAGTGGATCAAATGGTGTTCCAGCCATAATGGTGGTTGGTGGTAACTCTGTGGGGTTTTCGGATTCTACCTCCAAATCAAATGTGAAGTGAGGTGTGTCAGAATCGGATGACTGTCCAGCTGATTGACGATGTGTCGAATCAAGGGATAAGGCTCTGTGTCCGTGACGTGGAGAGCCAAGTGGCCTAAACTCTGGGAGTTCGCCCTATAGACGACGAGAGCGTCTAAAATTCTCAATGGTGAGAATTAGGTTTCTGTGTGAAAAATGTGTTTAAGTATCAGGTGGTGATATATATATATAAAAGACTCAAAACCCTAATGCAACCAAGGGTGCAAGAAGGGGAGTGAAAAAGAAGGCTCTCAGGCCAAAAAATCAACCTCAGAAAAGGCACGTATTCTAGCAGCTGTGCTACAATAAGTGGAGGAAAGCAACAAATGGTCAGAGTACCAACATGCAAACGGCTTCTAGAAAAAATAGGTGTAACTAGACCAAAGGTGGGTTGAATCATGCAAACACCTAACTAAAAGTATTGTGACTCAAACAATCGATATCCTCTGCAAGGTGATGAAATCCAAGTCATACAATATGATTGTTGAGACAACGGCTAGATATCCCCCTACCGGGAGGGACACCGGGTAATCAATCATAAAGACAGGCTACTAGGATACTCCGTTCATGACGCGTCGAGAAAAGGTAAATCTGCCGTTTGGTCCTTTGATCGCAATATCCCAATACAGGGATATCCCGAGAACTGCGAATGGTAGCCCTTCGGTTACTGAATGGATTTCGGTATTCCACTCAGGCTTCCGGAACCATCCTCGCGACTTCAACCCTCCTAAGGGAGAGGCCTTCCCACAAACCGGTTGTGACCGCGCCAAAAAGTACTAAGAGATTTTAGCTCCCTAATTGGACAACTTCTATGTCTCAGATGTAATAACTGAGGGGTGTTATTGGAACACCTATCCCCCCAATACTACCTAGCTACAAAGTTCTTTTAGTGTTCCCCAAGTGGGGTTAAAAGTGTGTTTAAATTAGGGTACGTTTGAAGGCTTAATTCAATTAAGTGATCGAGTGAGTGCACGTGAGGTATTGTAAACTGAACTTGAAAGAAGTAAATGCTTTATAGGAAATTTTCAAAAAATAAAGGATCTTTCAAAAATAAAAAGCAAATATTTATGACTTCTTTCAATAAAAGGAATTTAAATGCTTTTCAAAAAATAACTCAAAAAACAAAGGATTTTTTGGATTTATGAAAGCAAATAATCGACTTCTTTTAAAAGAAATAAATGGATTTCTTCGTTCAAGAAAAATTGCTAAGGGCAAGATTTTAAAGAAGTAAACAGGAAAAAATTTGAATCTAGATGAAAATGCAAAATGAGTCTTTCTTTCACTTTCTTGAAAATTTTTAAAAAGATTTCTAGATATGCACTTTTAAATAGTAAAAAAAATTTCAAAGCTGTCAAATATGCAGAATTTAATACTGTAAAAAATGTGCTATGGGCAGAAAGTACAGTAAATTTTTTTTTTTCAAAATCGGGATGGCCGAATGAAAAATTCAGCCGCGCGGGTTTTGACAGAAAAACCGCGATGGACTGCGCGGGTTTTGGTCGCACAGTCGCGCTGGACCGCGCGGATTTTGGTCGCACAGTCGCGATGGACCGCGCGGGTTTTACCCGCACAGTCGCGATGGGCAGCGCGGAAATTGGCCGCGAAGCCGCGGTGTGCAGCGCGGAAAAACACAGAAAAGTCGTGATGGACCGCGCGACTGTCTGGAAAAAATCCGCGATGGGCCGCGCGGAAAATCGCAGAAAAGTCGCGATGGACCGCGCGACTGTCTGGCAAAACGCCGCGAGGCGGAAGCCGTGCACGGAAACCGAGAAACGAACCCGAAAATCAAAAATTTCGGGCTGTTAATGGCAATTTATGGGGCCAAAAACTAGAGCAGCAATAGATCTGCTGTTTAGGATGGCAGATCTATGGATCTAAAGGTTAAAAACTACTAAAAAACAAAGATTGAAAGAAAAATTGAGATCTATAGTTCAAACCAAAGCGGAGTCGCCAAAAACTGTTGGCCCGGTTTTGCAACCAGGCTTAGTGCTATGGGCACCTGCTAACTAGTAGCAGCAGTTTCAATGGAAATAGATAACAATAAACTAATTAAACAAGACTAACCATGGATCTATGCAAAGATATTAAGCAAATAACAAAAATAATTTAAAATCAAGAACAAGATAATGTAAAATAATGAATTTGTATTGAAAGAATGGGGCAAGCAAGTGCTTGCGGAATCAATACCTCTAATGATGAGGTTGAATGGATCCATGGATGATCAACTCCTATCTCCAATGGTCTCTTCTCCAATGTGGTTTGCAATGGCTAAAATGCTCAAGGGAGATTTCAGCAGCATAAGGATGAGATAATGGATGGATCTGAAATGAGGAGCCCCTACCACCTTTTTATAGGTTTTGGTGGTGGGGAATACCATTTGTGGTTTTGTGGAAACCAAATGGTATTGACCAACATGGTTTAGGTACTTTTCCCTCCTTTTTCCTTTTTTGAATAAAAATAATATTTTAATTCCCTTTTTAATTTTTTGGGAATTTGGACCCTTTTTGAGGGTTTTTTATGCTTTTCTTGGGAAAATAATCTTTTTTAATGGAAAAAGGGGTGTACTCAGGTCTTTTGGTGACCTTTTGTTGGTTTCAGAGGCTCTGATGGTGAAAAAGTGGATAAATGGGTCATGTGAATAGGGAAATGAGCTAGTGAGCACTTTTTAGGTGTTAACAATAGGTGAGATGTGTTTCAACTTATTATTGGCTTGGACATATCAATTGGGGGCTATCCCCCTGCCTCGAATGAACATGATGAGGGAGCAGTAGATGTGGTGCATAGGAAATACAATGGTACTAATGGTCTATCATTCCATAACCATAGTATCAATGCACTTTATATGTTTCGTTACTTTATATGTTTCGTTTCCTTAGGAAGGGACTATCTTCCCTACAACTCCCCTTGTTCCTAGTTAAAAGCATGATGGACACCTTATTTTGTTTGCATGTTTATTTTTTTTCCAGTAAGAAAAAAAGCATACCAATGTTATTCATTCGAATCAAAAGGTACATGAAGTTATGCTTAAGTTCGAAAGGTTTTTTTAGACATCTTATGTTGTTCATTACATGCAATACTTTACAATGAGATGTTTACTATTAATTAATACAACAAACGACAATCACCTTCTTGCATTTCATAATAAATCATTTCTATTCAAGATAATATTTATGTATTTTACAAATGTTTTTTTTAACTGTATAACAATTACATGAATATCCTAGGGTCGTGGGTGTGAGGATAATCCATGGTTTTGGAAGAAAACATGAAGTTACTTACATTTACAAATTAGGAGAAACAATAAATGGTTGAGCAAAGGTGTTAACTCTATTGTAGGGATTAAGGCTCTTAAATAAAAAAAGGACATCAACATTGCTTAGTGTTGGGAGACTCATTAGTTATAATTCATCATATGCTCTTTAATCCAACCCCTCTCAATCCCATGCTAAGTCAAATTGTAATTAGAGTTTGGAAATTGGTCAAACTTTTTTGCGCAAACTAAATACTCTAAAGTTTTCCATCATTTAAACTCCATGGATGGTAAGTTTTCCAATGAGGGAACAGGGTTTACTTTGGGGAAAATAAAGAAAAATGGGGATATTTCTATCATATGTCATCTCCCATGACTATCAACATATCCTTCAAACCAAAGTTTGAAATCTAATGCAATTTAAACAAATGGCACAATTTGGTCTTAGAGAGCACTTCCAATAAATGGAGCCTCAACTCCTTCCTCTTAACACTCTTGTTGTTAGTGGTGAATATTATATCTACTGTGAAAATTGGGACTGCTAAAGGTGTATGGTATTAATACTTCACCATCACAAAATTGGTGTGAACCATCTTTCATTTCTATGTATAGATTATGGTGTCAAAGCCTCATTTTTGTCCTGGGCATTAGAGGTGGATTTGGTGGGAATATTACAATGGGAAATTGCAGAAAGTATGAGGTATCTATTGAATTAGGTGTAAGGACAATGACAAACCCCCATAAGTGTTGTGGTTGTTTTTTAGGGTGTGAAGCTTCAAAATGCATCATAGGCCAGGCCATTAAGAGATGTGAGCGGCACATAGCAGAAGTGCATGATCATTTCCCCTTGTACACGTGGAAGTGGGAAGGTTGGAAGGTGTGGGAATGGTGAAATTATTTGGGAGCACAAGTAACTTAAAGACAAATTTTGGGAGTTAATACTATCTAGTTAGAGGCTTTTCAAGCCCATTGAAATCAAATTGGTGTAATTATAGACAACAATACTCAGAGGATTGCAGAGGTTGGAAAGAATTTAGCCATGTTGTAGGATAGAGGTAGCAAGCTGGAAGCTAAGAAAAAGAAAGATTGTGAAGGTAATCAGTCTACAAGTTACCCATGTTTTCAAGTTTATTTGAAGAAGAAATCATGGTGGAGAATGATGAGGCAATGGTTTAGTAGCCATCGAGACAAGCTTTGAAGCGTCCCTCGGTAATTCACTCAACCAAGTCTAGTGGCATTCATGAAGCTCGTAGTGGCCTTGATTTCCACTAGTTTTTATTATGTAATGTATTGGGAAAACAGACTTTGCAAGTGGAGTGCATATGACTATATTCTTTCCAATTAGATGGGAGAGAATTGGGTCTTTTATCATAACAATGCTAGAACATTGTATAATTGATATTTTGAATATTAAACTATATATTTACACTTGTTCCCTAAACGATTCAACCACGACATTTATGTAATATAATCTCTTCACTATTTCTATTAAAAAAACAATTATATGAATATAATTGAAAAAATATAATAAAAAATAGAAAAAAAAATCAACTTCAACCTCTACTCAATTTTGTAAATTTTGTAAATAATAACATGAAAGTAGCTAGAAAATAAAATCAGATTAACCTCTAGCTAGAATCACCCACTCAATCTAAATTCAACATATATCTTCTTTATTAATTTTTAGCGTGTAAGTTTTTAATAAATGTAATAAACCTTTTGCATATAAACTAGGTTGGAATTTAAAATATTCCAACTTCTTTAATGGACAGTCACCCATCTCTCATATCTTCTTTTAAATTTTTAATGAATGATGGTGTCCACTTTACAAGCTAAGATATTTTAAACTTCAATAGAATTCATATCTAAAGAAATTATTATTTTTATTGATTTTTATTATTGTAGTATGTTAGATTTTTTTAACAAAGTATGAAGTATAATTATTTTATTGGTGGATTAAATTATGATTTAATTTTTATGGTTAGTGGTTAAATGTTATTAGGACAGTTAGTTTTAATGGGGTTTGTTTTGTATGGTGATTTGAGCTAGAACCCCTCAATGTAGTTAGGAGGAGACATTTAAAGGCCAACTATGCTAAGGATTGATGTAGCTCAAGTCGGGTGCAATTCTCAGGTGATTTTGATGACTTACATGCCCTTAGGTAGGGATTTCTTAAATCACATGCTAGTCATGTAAATCATGAACTAGGGAAATTTTAAGGATCCATACTTATTTAAAAGTATATAAAACTTGGTGAATCTTACAAATTCTTAAAATGTGAACTATAAAATATTTGGCTATATTTTTCTAAAAATATTTCAATTTCTAAGGATTTTATATAGTTTATATAATAATATGGTGATTTTCAGAATGAAAAAAATTTACGACATAAAAATTGGGGAAACGGGCTTCAAATAATGTAAATTGGCAAATCTTTTTTTTGAAAAATACATGAAAGAATAATTTATTGGCTAAATTTTACCCCTAAAATTTTCCAATACATTGTTAAGACACTCTTTGTGATGAAGGTAACATTTGATATGCCTATACCTAAAAATATAGTATTAACCAACTCGAATCAAACCCATTAAGTATGAACCTAAATCCAGTGGTTGAAAAAATGCACTAATTAAAAAACCTCCTAACTATATCTAGACAATACAATACAGACGTGGAAGCTTCTCTGGACAAGTTTGAAGTAGTTGGAAACCTCCAAACCATACCATTTGATAGACGTGGAAGCTCCTGATTAAACTCTGGAGTGTATACAGTTGAAACACCCATTAAATTCACAGTAATCTGACCACCTTTTCTTTGCACAGGACAAAAAACACTCTGGAGATTCCGAATGACTGAAACCATTCGTTCACTCTAAAATCGCAGTCTGTCTGACTAATAATGGATTCATGAAAGGCATTGAAGAGACAGCCACTGACCACCTACAAGCAACTCTCATGTGCTGTCTGATGCAAATACTGAATCCCTTTTTTCTTTCTGTCTTTAAGCGTGGGCAGCCTGCCCTCTTGATTCTTGCTTCCTCTAAATACCATGCATGTCCACCGCCATTGAAGGCCCAGGCCCAGGCCCAGAGTATAAATGCTTTCTATGCCACACGCAGAATCCATCCGTGACCCAACATGCTAAGCTTTTCCCTGTTGTTTACACCCATTAAATCTACTGGCTGTCTTTCACGAGCTATCCCCTTTTGCCTTCGAATTTATTCGTTCGGCCTTTCTGCTCTCATGTCTATCTGCAAGCATCGTGTTCTCAATAATGTCACTGTAAATGTGGTATATACAGCGATATATATGATTCCATCTAAATGTCACTGTATATATCTTTATATAGATTATTGCATTTATTTATTTAATAGTCATCATTTTGTGTCGTCCAGTATGGGGAGATGTTGTAAGGTAAATTTAAACTCGGGTCTATCAATCAAGAGATATCAAATTTCTTGAATTTAAATTTTAAAAAAGAAATACACCTCAAGATATTGAATCCCTCTAGTGCTTGATAGATACAGGTTTAAGATGGATCTATAATAATAATATATACATGATTCCATTTAAATACCACTATATATATTCATATAAATAATTACATTTATCTACCAAATGTTTTCAGTAATGTCACTACAAATGTAGTATATACAGCGATATATATATGATTTCATCTAAATGTCACTATATATATCTTCATATAGATTATTACATTTATATATATAATTTCAATAAATTATATTGTAGATATTTCATATAAATAATTGCAGTTATTTATTTAATGATCATTTTCCATTTATATAATCATTTAGTGGCATAATTATCCATCTATTAAATCATGATGTGTTTCTATATATTGTAAATTTCTCCTTGACAATTAGGAGTGATAGAATCAATCTTTGCATGAGGACTTGGAACCTCTACGAGGTTAAAGCGGTTTTGTCCCCTTTTTGTGATTATGGAAATCACTCTTACAAGGCATAATGATTGAAAATTAAATTCAACAATTGAGTAGATTATGGTTTTGAAAGACTAGAACGTTTCCATGGCTTATATAAACAAAACAATTTGACAAATGATTAAGGTGGTAAAGCTTCAACCATAGAAGAGAGTTGGGATAGTATAAAAGTTTTGAAAGCCTAGAACCCTTTTGAGGCTTATGTAAACAAAATCGCTTGGGAAATGGGCAAGCGAACAAATCTTCAATAATGGAGGAGTGTTGGAGTAATATAAATGGGGTTTAGTACACTCCTCTTTCTTATGATGGCGAACATTATTTAGCTTGTTGCAGGTTATTTAATGTGGCGGCAGCAGGTTTGTTGGCCATTGGATCTCAAGTACTTGAGATCCAACAGCCGTGCTGCCGTCGCATTAAATGGCCTACAGCAGACTGAATAATGTTCATCTCCTATGATTATCTAGCAATGACGAAGATCAATTCATGAATTAACACATGTCCATATTTGCACTTTTAATGACACAATGAATTACATCTCCAATGTCTTGACATTTTTTTTTATAAGTCTGCACAGTATATTAATTAAGATTAAAAGATAAAATTACATAGCGAGGAGACCCTTGAAGCGGCCTAGGATAATGAAGCCATCCTGGCATAACAGAAAAAAACAAAACTAGCAAGAGTAAATTCCAAAATAGCTTGTGAGATATACAAAAAAACTGCCTCCTACGGCAAGGCCATGACCAAAAGATAGTCTGAGCGAGATCATACAAAAAACGATTTAGATAGCTATTACAAAAAACCTGAACGGAGTAGAGAGACCCGGTCTTCTCATCGAACTCCCAAGTAGACATGGAAACAATTATTCAGGAGGAAATTCCCCCAAAATGGGGCAGCTCCCTGGAAAGTCCTCCTCCAACAGCTTCATAGGGAGCGGATCCGTTTTTCGAGCAGTGAGAAGGTCAGGTTCTGCATGGTTGCAGATCCTCTTGCAACACGGAGAGCCAATCGTGGAAGGGACCGAGAAGTGCGCAGGAGGATCCGTCGATGATGCAGGAACAGGAACGGCCAGGAAAGGATCAGGAGTAGCAACAGCTGCAGGTCCTTCTGAGGGAAAAATACTGACATTCGAGACGCTAGAGACACCACCACCATCACCCCTGCTACCAGATTCGGCCATGACCGGGCTGCGGCTCACGAGAGCATGTTGGCTCCAAGAGAAAGTGGCGTCAAGGTTGGCCAAACATTCATCCAGCTCGATGAGTTTGGCCTTGGGGGCCAACATTTGATTTCTGGCAGAGCCCCAGTTACCCAGCATATCATCCAGAATCTTGCCGAGCATGTTTTTGATGATCCAGTAATAATTGATGTTGCCTCCATTGTTGCTAGAGGCTAGGTGATCCACTACAAGTTGCCCTTCCCACTCATCAATCAAATTATGGCTGGCGAAGGAGATGCCAATGTCGAAGCCATCACTTGTGACAGGATAGCACTGTGTTTTGCTTCGGCCCCCACTACCCCCGTTGAGAAAGGTCGCGTGGCCTAGTCATGGCGGAGAGCACAGTGAGATTCCACAACTAGATACACAGTTGAGCACGAGGGTGCACAGAACAGAACCAGCGTCGAGGAGAAGCAAACAGGATGCAGTCATGGGTGCCCGTTGGCCCATTTAAGGAGTATTGATCTAGGTTCACACAAGCCATATTAATTAACAGGGAGCCTAAATGACAGTGCAGAGAGCCGAGGTGAGGGTCGTCTTGAATGCGCAAAGGGCCAAGGTGAGGTCGAGAGGTATCAGAGTTGCAGCCAGCTAGCCGGTGAAGGGACATGCGAGCAAAGGATCAGGAGGGAGCCACAAAGCCGCAGGTGTGAGGGCAGGCAGGTGGAAGTGATGCAGGTGGTATAGTGCATGGGGTGCGTGTGCCACGTTACGAGTGCCTAGGTTGATGTAATGTCCCCATTTTGACCCCATTGCATTCAATTGTAAATGATGTAATATTATTATAAAATCATGGTGAGGAGCTTAAGGCCAAGGCCCCGCCATCGATTTATTGATACATATGGTTTACATGCTATCCAGGCACAGTGGAAATGCAAATACCATGTAAATATGCATTTTAATAAAATACCCACAACTAGCTATGCAATGCAAGAAAAGATGGGGGCATGATTTTACAAGGAATTGGGAGGGAAAATATTCAAACCCTTGAGCCAATCAAGTCAAGCCAAGTGTCAATGAGAGAACCCATAAAACCCTCAACTACCCATGTTTACTTTTGTACCCAATCATTCATTTCTCCCAAGAGTTGGTTGAAATAGTTAATGCCTTGGGGAATGGGAGGTATGGCTGTCCAAATTCGGGTATGGGCAAGCCACCCTGCATGGAAAATCGTGTTTGTCTTCCTTGGCAAGAAAGGAGCCACAAAATTGACCCCCCAAGCCATTCTTCACCCAGGAGTTTTCCTCTCTCACGAGTTTGGAGCTGGCTGGGTGTTTTCCTCCATGGTTTTTCTATGTTTTCCTTCATTCTCAGCTGGGAGAAGGGCATTTTTGTGTTGTATACTAGTGGGGAAGAAGGGAAATCAAATTGGGGGTTCCATAGAGACTGTTTTGGCTGTTGAATGCTTAGATAGTTGGGGGAGAAATCGATTTCCTCCCTGTGATTGTTTTTCCCCATCCCACAATCTGTTTTTGGATGAAAACGATTTGGGGAAAACCCACGACCATCTTGTTTGTAAATCCCATTATTTAAAATGTGTAGCCATGCCCAATGATTGTGCTTGTTGTGTGAGAAAAGAGTATGTTGGGGTATGGGTTATGGGTATCCATTGCTTTGGCTTGAGCTTGAGTGCAAGCATCCATAAATAAAGAGGGTTCGGATTTAGCCTGATAAAACCAACTGTGGACTGACTTGGCTTAGATGAAATGATTATTTGGCTGTGTATGATCTTGAATGTCCCATTTTCCTTGTAGAAATCATGCCCAGCTCGGGGGTGGTCTTTGAGTGATGAAAGAATACAGGATGGGAAGAGACCTATGGTTGGGTGGAACGTTGCAATGACATAGCTAGTTGCTTGGGACCATTTCACCATAAAGATAAGTATTTTTCTATCTATGTGTTTACTTCTGAAATGTTAAAATTTGAGGGATGTTTCTAATTTGTTGAATGCATATGAAATGTGTGTGGATGATGTTTCTATTCCGCTGTGCATGTTTGCTTGATTTGCATCTGCACACTTTAGATTTTATTTGTATGAATCTAATGAATTGGGCTGAGTTTATGTAAAATCCCCAGAGATTGGAATCATGTTTCCTTCCAGGAATTGGGTCCGCGGGAGGGGACGTTACAGTCGAGGTTCCTCCCCCACGTGCCCTCCTCATGTCCTGCACGTGGCCCCTTGTATCATGGTGATGCCCGCAGCCGAGGTCCAATGTCTTGACATTACTATCAATCTCATCAACAATTGTGAAGGAATTAATGAAGGTACTATGTCATTACTATCAATCTGTGAAGGAATTAATGAAGGTACTATGTCATTGAAGCCAAAAATTGTAATGTACTCAAGAAGGATAATATGGAGTATTAAGGAGGTATCCAAGAGGGTATTGCTTGTAATGTAGTCATAATCATAGAACAGGCTCACTTCGTAGTGGTGGGTAATAAATAGACTTACTAGTTAGTTAAAAGAATCAATAAAATAATAAGAGCTAGTTGGCATAGACTTCAAGATTAATTATGAAAAATATAACTATTAACTAGTATCATTGTATTGAGACATTTTGGATGTGAATATTCTATTGTACCAAGCATGCCTCGTATAGTGATCCATTCCATATAGAATAATTAATGGTATTACCTTACTGATTGGACGTAACTTTTCACAGTGTATAGTATTATTATAATATATTAATTATAAAATAATATTAATTACTATTATATATTATATATTGGTTACTTATTACCTAAAAGATGGATAGGTATATTACTTATGATATTAGTTACTATTATATATTATATATTAGTTATAATATTAATTATTATTATTACTATATATTATATATGGGTCACGTATCACCTAAAATCGGTTAGCATATTAATTTCATTATCAATATCCAATATAATTTCGGGCAACTTGGACAACGAGCAAATAGATTATATTATTAAAAAAATTCTCTTATCCCCAAATTATATAATAAAAATTTGCTTCAGACATGCACCTCTTTTGAATTTTAAATCCGCGTAGTCTAAAAATTCTACGATTTCAGCTGGAATAGATGATTTTTTGGGAAAGATTTTGAAAAAATCGGATTGTAACTTTTAAAGTCCAGGTTACAACTATCAAATTCTAGAATTTTGAGTTCCTAGAGGTTTTTGAGGGTGTTGAATCCATTTCTACCATCAAAATCACAGTTAAAAATAGCTAAATTCGGATTTTGCAAAATAAAAAAATGTTGGATTCTATCTAAAAATGGTCATCCGATCCAAATCGTCGAATTTTTAGACATCTCCTTTTAAATCATTTTGATTGGCTAATACATGTTGACATGGAATTTAAATTAGGGTTGAAAGGCCAATTTTTCATCCAAATTTCCATTAATGCTTTTCAATCCATTTTTGAAAAAAATGTGCATAATTTGAAGAAAAAATAGTTGTATATGTGAGTTCCTCTTGAAAAATTAGCCAAGTTTAAAAAAAATCATCCAAATTGGAGCTCAAGAAATGGATTTATCATTGATTTTAAATCACTTGATTAAAGGGTTTTTCCAGTGAGGACTGTGTGGATTATAGATCATATATATTTTCATACACTACCTGGATTCCAATCAAACTAGTGCTAGTAGATGCAAGTTACCATGGAATTTCATAATTATAGTCATACTAACAATTTCGATCAATAGTGAGGAAGTTATGATCATTTCAAAACTCTCACTTCACAAAGGAACTCCATTAAAAAGTAAGTTATTTCTTCAAAACCTTAGTTTTTGTTGTGGTTAAAAAGTAAGTTATTTCTTCAAAACCTTAGTTTTTGTTGTGGTTTTACCTCCATGCAAGGTGTTCTTTATAGGGAAAGTCTGTGGTCCTAGTATTGAAGAGTACACAAAATGGATAAAGCCAAAACAAAACATCCAATATGTTGGAAAATGGATTTTTACATTTATTTAAAGGTTGATGTTAAGATATGGTGGTACTCATATGGACTTAACTATTCGCCGACATTTTATGGTTGGAAATTTAAGAATTAGTAAAATTTGTCAAGGCAGTTTAAGAAAATTATGGATGTTTAAAAAATTTCTTGTACCTAGGGACCAAAAAGAACAATGATTATGATGTGGCCATAAACATAGAATAGGTCCACTTCATAGTGGAGGGCAATAAATAGGCCCACTAGATAGTTAAAGAAAATAATATAATAATAGTTGACATAGACCTCTATGAATACCGAGAAAGTATAAATACATAAGATTGTATTAAGACATGTTGAATGTGTGTATTATATTGTAACAAGCATGACTTGTGAAGTGATTCCTTCCATAAAGGAATCATTCAATAGTGCTACCCTACCTTAAGGGTTCTTCTTTACACTATTGTGTTCATTATCTTGTTGTTTGCAAGTTAATGTATATCTTTCTATCTTTAGATCTATTAAGGTTTACTAAATAAAAATATGGGTTAATTTGGCTCTCTATGTCAAGAATGTTCCTTACATTCATTGCAGAGTGACTGCCAAGAATGTTGTCTCAGTGTGGTTTAGCTCGTGGTTAAGTTATCAGTGGCTAGCATCACTCACTAATTGTCCATCTCTCTTGGATTTTGGCTCTTTTCGTGACCCATTCTTTTGGGTTAGAAAGGCTTCTAAGGTAGGTTGGAAAGATGCTCTAGTAGTGTGTATGTCGTTTTTAGGTTCTAGCTTGGGCAGTGTTTTTCTTCTAGGTCATGTTGTGATAAAGAACGAGTGGTCTTAGTTGACAATTACACTTTGGGTGATTGTGCACTACCATTGCCAGAGTGGTAGATGCATCCTTTGTGAACTTGAGGATGTTAAGCAAGGATTCAAGAAATGCAACAAGGACACTACAAGAGCCCAATGTAGTATAATCAATTGGACAAGGAAATGGAACAAATGGAAGGAAGAGTTCACCAATGAGGCTAAACAAGATAATATCACAAGGGATAACTACACAATGGTCAACCCTAAGGCTCGATGGCAATTAATAGGAAAAAAAGGTTGATGCATTTATGAGCAATGCATCCATCATCGCAAGCATGAAGAGCTTAACATGCAAGTTAGCTCTTTCTAGCAAATGTTCGGTAGAATTGTCACTTATCTTGATATTCCTACTAAAGTTGTTTCTGTCCCTTCCCCCATCAAATGGCCATCCAACATTTTAGAAGGCAACCCAGGCATGTTGCTTCCTCATGCACAAGAATTGGATCATGGCACAACAAAGGCTTACACTATCATGAAATGGGAGAAGAGGAGCACATGGAAACATACATAGAGAAGCCAAAGGGAGATATGCTTCAAGGAATTCCTCATAGCCCAGGCTTTAGTTAATATCTTTGCATGTTTTTTCTATGTTTTGCATTATTGTTTAGTCAATGTATAAGGCAATACACTCGCCTCATTCGAACTAGGAAAGATGGAGTAGGCACTCTAAGAATAAGATTCCTTTGGATAATCATTTTTATATCTAAATATTGTCCAATTCAATGATAATGTTTGTTTTAATATAGATTTTTAGGGGTTAAATATTTTATGTTTTCAACCTTTTTCAAGTATATTTTTAGTCTTATTTTTTTCAGAGTCTAGTTGGAAATCTCTAAAAAACCTTAGAATCACATATATTAGCTATGGAAAGCCATGAAAGTATTATAGGGTGAAATCTATTTATGAATTCAAAAACATAATTTAAACACTTCCAAATTTGGATTTTACCAAAAGAAATTACTAGATTTCAATCAAAACCCACCTTAAAGTCCAAAATGTATAGTAAATAGACTACAATTTTCAGTTTCAAATTTAATTTAAAAACCAGCATAGATCCATCTTAAACTAGATTCTATTAAGCACCAGAGAGATCCAATTTCTTGAGGTGTAATTATTTTTCATCTTAAATTTTTACACATCAAAAAAATTTACTCCTAAAGGAATGATCTCAGTTTAAGATGGATTTATGCTAGTTTTAATTTTTTTATGAATCTATAATTGTAAACACCTAACTACTCTCCACTTAAAAATAATTATTTTTTATTGACTTTTCTATTAAAATTTTAGTTTTTTTCAACATAATAACTAATACCTAAATATAATAAATGCTAAATGCTAGACATAGATTCTAATAAATAAATGCTAGTCCTCCAAAATTTATTATCAGAACCTTTAGAGGTGATTAAGACATGTTTTTCCATGATAAAATAGAATAGAATCCGTATTTGATGGAGCTCTCAAGTCACATTAACGAGATTTTATCTTCATTATTGGATAGCAACGTTGATAGAACAATGGCGACAGTAATCGTTTGTGAGCTGTATAGACAATAAAGGAAAATTACGAAGATGTAAATGAGAATGAAATTCCACCGGAGTTGTTGGAGTGGTAGATATAAGTTGTGAGATTGTATAATCCGGTTGTAAAAGGGATATTTAAGAAAGATTAAGTCTATTTTTTAATAAAAAATGAATTTTGAATAACTAAAAACTTTGATTGTCTAAAAGATGCATTTTAATAAAATAACATAATATTATCCCTTAGATTCCTGGGTTGAGGGTTTGGTGATGTGTTTTGGAACCGTGATTAAGGTGCATTTTTCACATCAACAAAATATTAAATAAACAAATTTACAATGTGGAAAACTAAAAAATTAATAAAACTTGCATACTTTTTACTATTGTAGAATGTGAGGTAACAAATATTTACCTCTTTACAATTTACATATTCTTTTATAATTGTGGTGACATTCATTTTTTATGATTTTATCTAATATAGTTTTATCAAAAATTAAAATAATTTAATTTTTAAACAAGGCAGGGATGTGAAAAAGTATACACTATTATTTTTATGTAACTATGAGCAATTTGGCCTCTCTTTAGATCCACCGTTTCCAAAAAACATATTTTTGGAAAAAGAAATCTTAAATAGACTAACTGTAGTGAACCTGTTTTCACAGATGACCAACACTATTCGGCCTGCTGCAGGCCATTTAATGTGGCTGCAGTGGACCTGTCAAACGTTGGATCTTAAAACCCATGGAAGGGTAAGCTAAGAATCAAACCTTAATAATGTAAAATTTTAACGGTTTACCATTGGATTATAACTTGATGGACTGCTAACAGAAAGACCTTAAAGGAAAATATGATATATACCTACAGGTCATTACCTCCCAATACATCTCTACATGCACAGGGTGCTGCCCATGACTACCTTAAAACAATCTGTTATTAACCTAGCCTCTAAGTTTACACAAATCTAAGACCAAATGGAAAGTATTAAATTAAAATTTGTGTAACTACAGAATTTTGAAACAATTAGAAAAAACACTCAGCAGAATAGAGATTATCCAAAACGCCAAACTGAAGCCATGAAATTAAAATGTATACCTCCAGAATTTTGAAACAAACAGGAAAACCACTGAATAAAGTTTTGGATATCTCTGTGACTTCAAAAGGAATGAGTTTCCAACTAACGAGATCAAATTGCAGCAGACTTATTTTACTCAATTCCATAGAGAGTGACTAAAAAATACATTTTAAATAAACCCACCTAACACACACTGGGAGACCACCTCTGAGCAGCCTAAACAGCGGTCAATATGAATACTAGATCAATATGCAGCTGATTTATTCTACCCAATTACCAAGATATTCGCTGAAAAATACACTTTAAATAAACTCATTCAACACACTGAAATACCACCTCTGGGCAACCTCAACAACGGTTACAAATTTCAAAATTAGCATAATATTGTTGTGGATATGATTTTGTTAAAATGTACAGTGACCAACGTTCCTTTTTTATTTTCTTCTTGATCTCTATTTTCAAATCAAAAGAATAACAGTCATCTAAGAAATTTTGGATGTGATTGACCAACGCTCCTTGTTTTCTTAATCTTTGTTTTCAAATCAAAAGAATCTATAACAGTCATCTAAGAAATTTTAATTAATTTAGAATTAAAAGGAATATGTTAAATTCAAATAAGTACAACAAGGTGGGTTTTTTATTTTTATTATGAAATCAAAAGAATGAGGTAGTTTTTTTTGTTTGTTTGTCTGTTAGAAATGTTGACCCATTTCAACCATTAGCTAAGAAACGGAAGTATCTGGCCTGAACCACACCAAAAACTCATATCTTAACTGAGTGAACTTGCGAAAATTTAATTTATTTTTTCATATTTTATATTATTTAAAAATACAAAAAACCACAATGGATCTAAAAATTATATCACCAAATTTCCATTCAAAAATATCTAGAATCTTTTAACATACTCCTTGAATCCATTCCATCAATCAACAGTGACCTGAGAACTATAAAATTAAAGAGAATCTATTAAATTCAAAATCAGCCAAAAATACGGTTCTGACATCTCTGTATTGGAACTTACAAAGGATAAAAACTATATGACCTGTCAATGGCCGGTGCAGATGGCGGTCCCATTTTTAATTTCTAAGTGGGTCTACATAGAGACGCCATTATTAGACTGTAGATCATTCGCATGGCAAACAAATGTCCCTATCAGTCTTTTTCTAGTCGGAATTAGTAAGATTTTATTGTTGATGACGTTAAAGTTGAACTCCCCGTGTTTATGTTGGCTGGGATGCTAAGTGTTGGTTGGAGTCTACTTCGAGTGTCCTAGGTTTAATTCATAGTGATAAAGAAAGAAAAAATGTAAACCCTAATTAGGTTCTATTGGGGTTTGGTAGCAAGTGACAGTGGGAATAGTGGAAAGCTGGTGAGAACAAAAGAGCTGGTAAGATTTCCATAGAACCACGGACCACCTTCCGGGCCGGTCAAAGATTCCTACAGTGCAGAAAAGGTTCTGAGATTGCTAACGCCTTAGCTATGAATTTTCAAGCGTCACAATTTAGCTAGTTAGAAATTCCATAAATTTCTCAATCATCACAATATAACTAGGTAGAAATTCAACAAAAAAATTTGTAGATATGAAATTGCTGCGGTTAGAACTCAGAATCCAAAGGGACAGAGAAGTGAAGCTTAACGCCTCATGACCCTTTCAGAATAAAGAACTCATCTATCATTGTGTTAAAGATGTGCTCTATATTTTATCCCAGGAATCTGCTCAAGTATCAAATCAGTATCATACATTTATTTTTACACAACCCATAATTCTGCCCGTGTTTACCCAGACAGCCATCTTGTCATGGAGCCGTTTTCATATAGAAATTAATTAAAATTTATCTTTTTTGTCAATAGATTTATGCACAGGTCTGTAACTTAACAGACAATGGATCAATGGATCAAAGAAAACCATGAAATTTTATCTCACCTGATTACAGACAGATGACCCATAAAGATGGATTTTTAATCAACACCCAAGCTGTGCTTAAACATGAGTTATGGGTAATTGTAAGGCTTAGTTCTGCAATGAATTGATAACAAATATATATTCAACTGTATGTTTATCATTTATGGACTGTTTAGCTTTAGTGTCTGTGGCTGTGGATAGGATTTATATGCCATTTTGGTAATTACTACACCTTGATTTTTGAATTAAGCTAATGCTTTTAATCTGCATTAAGCGGATGTGGCCGCTGATAGGATTTATAGGCTATTTTGGTAATTACACACCTTCATTGTTGAATTAAGTTCATGCTGGGGGAGCTGTATCGGTGACTTCGCTTTTGAATATGAGTCAAAAGTATTTATTCTCATCATACAGATGCTTTTACTTTTGACCAACAAATAAATATCACTTCATATCTAAATTGACCCATTCAAAGAAGATGCCACCATGACCCTACTTGATACTGCCAGAATATTTACATGTCCTGACATTTTCATTGCAACAGTGACACTTATTGTCAAATCTGAAACTATGATGATATACAAGTTTGGAGTGTTATTCTCTCTAATTGAGACAAAAACAATCATGGGTCTTTAGTTAAACCTTCGAGCACAGCTTGTGAAATTCACATCACATTAAGTTTCCAGTTAGTAGTTCAACATTTAAGGCTAGAAAATTAAAAGCAAAATACCAATGATCGCTCTCTTTGACCAATAACATCCAAAAAAGTTATCAGTGCCCCTTTCCAAATCAAAGCCACTTAATCACCAGCCAGTACACCTTTGTCTTATTTTTATGCCCTTTTAAGTCGATTTGAGATTCTGGTGTTCCAGAAATAAAATTACCACAGCAATCCATCCCAAATTTGGTAGTTAAACTTTACCGAGGGGCAATACTATATAAGGCTACCCATGATAAAAAGAAATTAGGTGCCAGCTTGATACCTGGATCATAAAAGCATAATGCCTCTTATTCAAAGTCTTCAAACCCTATGCATATTCTGCTACTCCAACTTTTCAAAAACTGTTAGTTTGTGTTATGGATTCCATACATACTCTTTCATGTATACAAATTAGTTGCATAGTATTTAGGCCTGATGTTTTCATGCATATCAATTAGTTGCATAGTATTTAGGCCTGATGTAAGCTACAATAGGCTTGAAAAATAATGAAAAAGTAACACTACCGCAACAACCTTGCGTAGAAGTTAAGTTTATAGGCAAGCGTGACTGCCAATTCGTGAGCTTGGTCACAAACAAGATCGATTTCCAATTTGGCTAGACACAGAATTACAATATATACAATGCAAAGTGGAATATTTACTCGAGTATTCAATTCTCTCATTTGAGTAATATCACTGATACCGAATAGGATAAAACATGAAAATTAATCAAATACATTGAAATAAATGCAAACACAGGCTTCAGCAAAATTCCACAACAAAGTTTCTTCTGCCTCAATGAAGTCAGTATATAAATTTTGATATAAATACATCCATTGTCAGGCATCAGTCGATGCAATAATGCAGACTAAACCGCATCAGATTCCCTAAATTAAAATGTTAATGCCTGCAAATTCATACAAACCGTTATAGAATCTGTAGGAACAAGAGAAATAGGCATGACCCACTATAGAGAAGAGGAAGATTTAGTTTAGTTTTGGCTGAGGCAGGCTCCTTATAAAACAGATATTGCAAGTCCAACTTAAAAGGAAGAATACTTTGCCCCCCTCTGCAACTCTTGGTTTCTCCTGTGAAAGGGAGAATTATCTTGCTAAGAATCCATGAAGAGCCCATAGAAAATAAATATGGGATCATCTTGTTAGTGCCATCCAGGGGCAGAACAAGATTTTTTTTCTTTTTCTAAATGAAAAACCTGATACTTATATTACTAAAAGGGACGCAACTGTCATCGTTTCCTGTGGCAAAAGAACAAGACCAATCGATTCACCAATATGGAGCTTCACAGCTTTGACAATGATATAAAGCTATAAGCTGCTGCTTAGCATCATGTACTTCAATTAAGGAAACGAGAAATCCACTCCCTCAAATCAAATGCACCCGAGTAAGACAATCAATCTGGGTAAAACTTATAAACATGTAGAGACCTGTTGCCAGGTCTTAATTATAATAGACTTAACAACATTTTTCCTCCTTCCCTCTGCCATGGGCTGGGACAAACCACTGAATGGTTGTGAACCATTAATTTTTTGAGTCAGCTGGGTTGTTCCTGGGAACTATCCTTGCGAGAGGCAAGAGCATGGGCGATTCGCTTGGTGAAGAGGGAGACATGTGCATCATATGTTGTATGGGATTCGGAGTCGAAATCGGAGAAGGATGATGAACCAGAGAATAAGGGGACGAATTAGAATCACCAACAATAATGGTTATAAAGGACCCATCTTCATCACTAGAGACTGCAGAACAACTAGAAGGGGAAGATGGCACGGGTGGCTCTAACTGATGCTGCTGCTGATGTTGCTTCAAGCCCATGGCTGTGCTGTTTGCTACTTTCTCGTCAGCATCCCTCAAGAACTTGAACTTCGGGGGAGGAGAAGAGACTGGGTTAGCATTTGGGTATCGCTCTTCTTTGATTAGGTATTGATGTTCTAGGTGCCCTTGTTTAAGGGGGTGCAGAGTGCCATTCTCCTTGTTGAGCACAAGATGCGACGTTGTGGAGGGAGGGGGAGAAATCAGAGGGGAATGCGAGGCAGGAGATGCGAAAGATGAAGGAAATGAAGATGGCAATGAAGACGAAACTGATGAACAGGAAGACGAAGAGCAGCTCCTGGAGACCTCAATGAGGGGACTGAGGCGGAGCTGCTGTTTGTTATGAACAACAGATAAGTGGGGGAAGAGGGAGCTGTGCAGAGGGGTCAACGGGGTCAGGGGAGGGGTTGCCATTGGAGTACAGAATGGTGGCGATGAAGGAGGAGTAACAAATGGAGTATTATTAATGGGAGTAATAGTACCTGAGCCACCTCCAATATGAGCCAGAAGGTCACTCAGACTCTTACTTCTAGACCCTCTTCTGCTCTTCCTGGATCTCCCATCCTCAGAATCCAGATCTTCCTTGGTCTCCTCCTTGATTGTAAACAGAATCCTAGGAGGACCCAACAGGCTGTGTAGCCTCATGAGCTCATTATCCATGCCCTCTGCAGGGAAAAACTTGGCCATAAAGTCTGTTCTGGTGGGGGATTGATCTGGAGACCTCTGAGTTACAACTAGACCATCATTATGCCGATGATGTAGACGATTGGAAGCTTCACTGCCATTAGTAATAACATTAGCATCCCTCTGGTGATGATGGGGATTCAACGCTCTAACAGAAGAAGCGGGCTGCTTCTTCCAGCAGAGCAGGAAGAAAAGCTCTCTGGATGGACTGCTGTACTCATCTTCCACTTCACCATTCATTGCCGATCCTGAGTTCAATCTCCTCCTCCACCAAAACACATAATACAGTTCTGCAACAAGGGCTAGAAAAAAACACCCAAATACCACACTCAAGCCAATTCCCAGCCTGCTCAGAGAGCTCATCATGGAACCACTCCTGATAAAAAGTTAAAACCAACTCTGAACCAATCATAAAACACCCATCACTTCAATATCCAAAACACCCTTCACATCACAATCCAAAACACCCAATTCCCTCCAGCCCATTAAGTGAATACCTGGTTTAATCGGTCCCATTTCTATCCCCAAAAATTCTCACCTCATTTCAACACCCAAAACACAATTTTTTTTAAAAACCAGTTCTCTACCTAAATACAAACTGCTCGTCCATTTTCATGCACAGAGCTCCACTCTGGACCATTTTGAACCCAAACTGGATCCTCAATCAATTTCAGATCCATTCAAACTAAACTATTTTCAAACCCAAACTCTATTTTCCACCATTAATGCATCAGAAATACCCGTTCTGGTCCAGAACCAACTCTAAGAAAAACCCACATATGAAAAGCTCTTCATTTAGTTAGCTCCCCATGACGACAACAGCTTCTCCTCCAGAAACAACGAAGGTTTTGTTCTTCTCGTTAGAGCTACAGGAAAAACCGCTCAAGCGATACTCCAGATCAATACCCATTTCACAATAACCAAGGCACCGTCGCTATTCATCCATCGCCCTCGCCACCCACATGGGACAACGACAGAGCACAAAATGCTACTGCAAGAAAAGCAAACGATAAACCACCGACCAAAAACCACCGCCTCTTTGGCGGTTTACGACCCTCCTATTAAAGTTTGGTTTGACATCATCACGTGAAAGCCTGACGGCCAGTCGACGGGTTAAACCGGTTTCCCTCTGTCGACTTCTGCCCTCACGGAATAAAAAAATAAAACGAGTTGTTTTTAGAATATTATGTAATTTTGTAAATTCTGATATTAGGTATTAGAATAACATCGAATATTATCTCATTTTGTAAATTCTGATATTAGGTATGAGAATAACATAGGTGTTATTTTCTCTACTTTTGGTTTGGGATGGAGTTATCTCCACAATTATTAGATTCTCAAGATTTTTCATCTAATGTGGTTTTTATCATTGTGAGCTTTTAACGAGTTTCTATGGCTCTTCGGCTAAGGTAACGGGGTTGCTTTAGCTCAATAGTTGCAACCGTTTGTTCAAGGGTTTTTATTATGAGTTTTTAGTGTTTTTTTATGGCTATCATGCTGGGTTCACGAGGTTGTTGTTGCTCACCAGTGGCAATCGCTCATTCAGGGATGCAAGCCAGCGTCACAGGGAAGGGTTATCACCGTGACTTTTAGTGGGTTTTTATGGCTCTCCTACTAGGGTTGTGGGGCTCTCCCATTGGGGCCACAGGATCACTCTTGTTGTTGTACTATGTAATGTCCCCTTCTATCATATTAGCATGATAGAGAGGATGTGATGCTAAAACTGGGTATCTAATCCCATATCCATTAAGTAAAAACTCATTGATAAAAAGACATATACATGTGCATGTTATAGAAACACAACGGAATTAAAAATCATGTTTAATATCTAACATACATTCAAACATTTCTGTGACAGCCATTAAATAAAGACATTGCAGAATTTATAAAAGAGAATACTTATCTTAACAGAATAGTCCCAAGCAACCAGCTATGCATCTGCAACGTTCCACCCAACCATAGGCTAGTTGTGCTTATCAACCTCTTGATACAACTGTCACCCCCGAGCTGGGCATGATTGCTACAAGGAATCAGGGAACAACAGACTCACACATAGCCAAGCATACACCAAGATGAGCCAAGCCAATCTACAATTGGGTTTATCGGGCTGCTAGGAAATGGAAAGGAAGAGTTGCTAAGCTAGTGAGCTCAAGCACAGAGCCAGGGATAACCTTACAAGATCTATCTAGCTTGGCACCCACAATACCTACACACCCAGCACAAGGAAGTATTATTTTCACTGCTGTACAGCCCCTCAAGCCATACCTTCCCCATCTAATGCTCTCAGGGTGTGCATAGAAGAGTAGCCAAAGCCCTCTTGATCTTCTTGAGAGGTTGTCTCCCCCACTAGGTTTATCAAGCCAATTCTGTCCACTACCACTCTAAGTTTCTTGCTCACAGGTTCAAATCAAAACAGGGATGCACATAACAGCAGAACCACACTTATTGGGCATGATAAAAACGTTTCTTCAATGGCATGCCCAAAGAGGGGGTTTCTACCAATTCAGAAAAACATGGGAAAGCCCAAAAACGAAATGGCAATTGGGGAACAACCCTGGAGAGCAGAAATCGTTTTCAGAAAAACGCCCATGGGTATTTTGGGGCAAAAACGACCTCCATCACAGTTCCAAATCGTGGCCCTTCTCTCCCAGCTGTTGTATAATGCAAAAACGACTCCCAGGCATGGAAAATGCAGGAAAAATGGTGAAAAACGTGATGGGAAAAGACCCAGTAGTTCAGACTGCGTGAGAGAGGAAAGACTATGTGTTTAGAATGGCTTTGGGCACCATTTCGTGGGTGTTTTGCCCAAGGAGACAAAATACGATTTCCCAGGTTGATGGCTTGCCCATAGATGAAATTGGCTACCATAACTCTTCATTCCCAAGGCATTAACTGCTTCAACCAATTTCTGGAAGAATTAAATGATTGGGTCCATAACCCAAAATGGGTAGTTGGTGGTTTATGGGTTTTCTCATTGACACATGGATTAACACCATTGGCTCAAGGGTTTGAATAATTTCCCTCCATATTCCTTGTAGAATCATGCCCCCATCTCTTTGTTGCATTGCATAGCTAGTTGCGGGTATTTTTCATTAACATTTGTATTTACATGATGTCTTATTTACATTGTGCTTATCTAGCACAAGAACCATAGGCATCTATTTATTTAATTGCCGATACATAAAACGTTAAATCAATGGTGGGGCCTTGGCCTTGAGCTCCTCACCATGATTAAATAACAATATTTACATCATTTACGATTTAAATGCAAAGGGGGTCAAAATGGGGACATTACACACTATCATTCATGCGCGAGCTGGAGAAGAGAGATTCAACTGGAGTGCGCCTATCAATGTTCAAAGACCACAACTTAAGTGGGTGGAGAAGAAGGATTCAATCGAAGTGCGTCTATCGATGTTCAATCACCACAACTTAAGTGGGTTGAAGATTGTCTTCTTTCATGGGGCACAAGGGACAACTGTTGGAAGGAACTTTTAGCTTTCGTAAGTTGGGATATTTGGAAGCATCTAAACATCATGTTGTTTGAAAATCAGCCCAGAAATCATTTGCAAGTTAGTCTTTCGGCGCTAGTTTTTTCTAAGGAATATCAGAGATCATCTAAGTGCTATCAACAAAGGAACATCGTTCCTCCCATTTTTTAAACGAATATACATGTTGGGTTCTTCGATGGTACATCATAGGATGGGGGTGTGGTCTCATGTGCAGGGATGGTCCTAAAAATGAATCCACAACACTTCTTCAAGTTGCGGTAGGGGCACAAACTCGAGGAGTGAACTTTTGGCCTTATGTGGTCTACTACATTTCACCATTCACAATAATATATTAAGCCTGTCGATTGCTGGGAACTCTAAGGTTATTCTGGACTGGATCAACAAAAATGTAATCTTAAAGTAGTGATGTTGGAATGGTGGCAATCCAAAATTAGACAACAGCGATCGGATTGCACAAATTTAATATTTAAGCAGTGATGTTGGAATAGTGGCAATCCAAAATTAGACAACAGCGATCGGATCGCCTTTTCAGAGGCTAGAGTTTCGTCATGTCTATAGAGAATTCAACACCAAAATGGATTCCCTCTTTAAACGAGCTCTCACCTATAAAGTGGGTATTATCTTTTTTGAGGAGTGAAGAGCATCAAACTTGATTGCTTAGGCTGCAAGGATAATTTTAGGGACGAAATTTAGTCCATGGGCTATTTTTCCATGTTTTTTTCCCAAAAAAATTCATCAATTTGCATTTTTTGAAACCCCATTTCGCCCAATTTTGATGGGGTAAACTTTTTCACTCTAAAAATCGCCAAATTATTATATAAACTATATAAAATCCTTATAAATTGAAATAATTTTAGAAAAATATCGCTAAATATTTTATAGTTGACATTTTAAGAATTGATAAGATTCACCAAGGTTTTTACACTTTTAAATAAGTATGAGTCCTTAAAATTATCCCAGGTCAAGGATATATATATATATATATATAAAGAAATTATAATTATTGAGTGACTATTGAAATATTTCAGTACCATATTAGGAAGGATCGTGACACAAGTTTTTGTGATATTAGGCAATGAAAACTAGTGATATTTCGTTTTAAAAATGAAGGCAACACATAATTCAAAAGAATTTTGATATGTTTTAATGATCATTTCTAAACTTATATTGTATATTTTGATTTGAAAGGAATAATAAGTATGGCTATTTTATGGGTAAAAAAAAAGGAAAAAAAAAGTGGTTACCATAATGTGTATAGATTTCTAAGCCTTAGTGTAACAATTTTATATTAAATTTATAATTGAGACTATTTATTAAAATTTAAAACCATCTGTAAAAAGGATTATTAGCCAATTAAATATTATTTTATACATATTAATATTCATTATATTAAACGAATAAATTATTACTTTTTAATATAAAAATTGATTAAGTATTTTTATTATATTTAAATTATATAATATTAATACAATTTATTAATCTAAAATAATTTTATTAAGTTTTAAGTCTAAAGCATTACATTCCTTTTATTATTCTAAATTATATAAAACTAAAACATAAAACATTTAGATTATCACTGATTCAACAGCTCTGACTTCGCTGCGTGCCATTCTACCCGGTGATCATAAAACCTGTTGTGGCGTACGATGTATAAAGATAATGATGACGTGGGATTGGGGAGAACGTGATGCGACGTTGCGAGGATTCGAACTCGTGACATGCCGCAGCACATGATCACAAGAGTGGCCATAGGGTTACTGAAGTGAACGGTGGGGGAGCACATGGAGGGGGTATATTTTTATTGGTCCTTTAATTGTCCTTGTATATCTTTTATTCATCATCATCTTGTTGAGTTAAGTGGACCCTAGGGTTGCTTCCCTACTTGGTTAGGTAATTGAGTACCTTGGGGATTACTCCCCCTTCACTTCACTTGAGTTTAATCAAAGATTGATATACTATATTTATCTTAATTTTAAATTCCTTCACTTGAGTTCAGTCAAAGATTGTTATATTATATTTTTTATAAAAAAAAAAAATTGTTGTACCAAGTTATTTTTTATATAAATTTTAATATACTTTATTTTAAATATAAATTATATTTATTATTTTAATAAATTTATGGAAAAACTGTTATTTATTATGATTTTTGTATTAAATTTCATAAGCCTTTTTGGTTATCCTTAATACCCTAATCTTGAGAGACATGTGGCTTTGATAAAAAAAACTAAAGAACGATAAAATCCATTTAAAAAAATTCGGGCACACCAACACGCAAATCAACAAACCATTTTATAAAAGAATTTGTTTTAAAACACAATCTCATTCGAACCATAAACCATGGAAAATGTTAAAAGGTTAATGTTTTGTCGATTTGCTTTTATCATAAATATCGCAATGGGTAACTAATTTTGATTGAAAATGAGAAATATAAAATTTTAAATTAAATTATATGGATAAAAAAAAATGTGATATTTTTTTTGAGTTTAAAGGTTTTTATATCTAGAGTAATGTGGTGCTTACAATTTAGTATGAGAGAGATGGATCCGGGTTTAAGATGTCGTGGTTTATTGTTTTATAAACTTGGGTTTTTTTCCTCAATTTGCAATTACACTTTGATTATTTATTATTTCTTTAGGTTATTGAAAATACTTTAAACACTTACATATAATTTTATCTTGAGAGAGCTATAACACAATTGTGCGTGTAATGCTTATATGTGTTGAGATAGACCTTATTAAGGACTTTCCACATAAAATGATTCTCGAATGAAAAACTTTTAAATACACTTTAATCCTAGATTATGAGAACACCATAGAATTTTTTTTATATAATTATCATGTTTAGAATTTTTTAAAAGACCAAAAACAATATGTATATTAATTATGTAATTTTACTCTTGTAAATACATAATACACTTATACTTATTATACATTGAACACCTAAAATATATAAATTTTTTATTTTATATTAAAATTAAAATTATGAAATTATGAAATTAAAAAAAAATGTTAATGAAAGTGGTTGTTCTTACTATGTTAAAATATATTCATGAAATTATGAAAGGGATATATAAGGAGGACACATTACTATGAATTAGAAAGTTGAAGGACGCTCATATACTCCAAAGTTGGGATATAAGGTTCTTAGAGAGGAGGAAGACCACCCAAAGCCTCTTTGGTGGTACAAGACTATTTGGAAATACAAATGCTCTATGGAAACAAAACTATTTGTCTAGCTTGTCCTCGGTAGGAAGGTTCCCACTTGGGACCATCTTCAAAAGAGTTGATTAACTTAACTGGACAACAATTTAGATGGCAAGGTGGAGACATGGATCACACTCTAGAACAGTGGACACAGAATCCAAAGAATCGGGATTATTGGGCCCTTCCTATTATTGTGATGTGGGGTGTATGGCTTTCTAGGAATCACCCAATCTTTGAGGATAAAGACTCATCCCGACAAATTTGTGCATCCAATGGCCTCTCCATCCTATCACACTATCCACATAATGAAGAGGATTATGCTCATAGACAGGTCATTCCAGAAAATATTGATAGAATTGGGTGTTGGACCTACTCGATGGGGCATCCTAGGGCAAGTCAGATTAGGGTGGGGCAACAGGGATCCTTTATTTAACTTGTGTTTAATGGATCAAATTTGTTGTTGGTTTAGGAGAAATCTCTAACAATAGAGCCGAAAATGATGGCCCTCAAACTTATTATGTAGTTGGTTGTAGATAAAGGAATCCGAAAGGTTCAAATAATGGGTGACTCGTGACTCGTAACTAGTGATAGATTGGATAAGGCTTAAAAAACCCCAAGGAACATACATCTTAGGCCATTACATGAAGAGATTATAGCTATCACAACCATTATCCATGAGATATATTTTTGGCATATATACAAAGAAAGGAACCAACAAATCACTTATCCAAAGAAGCCTTACATATTAGACTTGGAACATGGCAAAGGTGGATTAATAATAGGGAAGGTTTGCAAAAAATTGATCTAACCCCATTCTAAAAATGAAGCTTTACTACACAAATAAGAGGATATAAAGAAGACATCTCACAGGATGTGCACAATGCACTCAATGGTCTTGAAATCTACATGTTACTATAGACTTATATTTCCAAAAAAACTCACTATTGAGCCTCTATTTTTTAATATTTTTATGAATAAAACACTATATATGGACTCACTATTAAATATTTTCTATCTAATTGCTTTAAAAAATGCCTTGTATAAGTTTCAATCAAATAACATATGCTACCCATATAAAATCTAGCTTTTACAATTAATAAAAACTATGATTTTTAAAAAAAATTATGAAAATATATCAATTACAAATAAGTTAAATTTGCAAAAGGTAAACATTTTAATAAAACCAAACATAAACTAAATTTTAAAAAACAACATATTATATATATTAATCACAACTTAAACTTTAAAAAACAACATATTGTATATATTAATCACAAGTGCTTTTCTAAATTTGCAAAAGATAAACATCCTAATAAAACCAAACATCACATTTGCGTGTTTATTAGTCCCTGCCTGCCTGCTAAGCAGCAAGGACTATAAGAATTGGCTTGTTGAAATTAGTATTAATCTTCGGCAAAACCAATGCATTTTAACCTAAGTTTTTTTAGGTATATTTGTCTCTAACCAATCACCATTTTGGAAGCCTTATTTGGCCTTTTCCCGAGCTGATCATAAATTCTGGGTTGCATGCTTTTTCCTTCCGACATCTAACACTTCGAGTAGGAGCATGAAATGAGGGCGTAGTAGCATGTGGACATGCAGGAATATGAGCAGGGGAACGCGCCACGACCAGGAGGGAGCTGCTGTAAACCATGTTATCCATCCCACCATGCATATCCATCCCACCATGTTATGGTTCGTGTTTAGCAAACCATGCAGATCCATCCCACGTTATCTGACACTCTCAGAACGTTGGTTTACTGCTACCCTATGGCTGGACTGATGAGAAAAACCGCCTGTAGAATTTGAATAATTGTTCTTTTTCCCATTTTTCTTTTCCACTGGTTTTTCTTAGGAGAGCTTAGGTATGGTTTCCAGGGCATCCAATCTTCTTTGCATCCGTTTCATCTATGTTCCAGTGGGATGAATTGCAACTCCTTTGTTGGATCTGTTTGAATATGCATGATTAGAAATTCACAATGCGTAGTGCAATGAAAGGGCGGGGTTGTCCATTGCGGAGGCACTGCTATTGTTACCGGTCTCCTCCTGATTTCAGTGGTAGCATCTCTCGTATTTCTAGCGGATAGACTCGCTGATTTCTCTACTACCTCTGGCAAGTACTCTCTTTATTATTTGCTCTCAGGTCTTAGATATATGGTTATTTCTCCCCGTCTTTTTTGTTGGCGTGCTTATTTAACTTTATAGATTTGATTGGTTTATGAGATGGTCTTGTAGCCTGAACATGAAAAGAACCCCAATTGCTCTATATTATTCGAGTCATGATTCCAAACCTTCGTTACTGGATGAAGTGTGCCTTAACCTTATAGAATCTCATGTCCTGTACTGTATGCTTTTCTTGAATGGGCTATGTGGATTCGAATGTCGATATCATTTTTCTTTGTTGTGCTCATAAAAAAATATGATGGGTTTCCTGTATCAGGGCAAAAGGATTTCATTGACAATATTTCTAGTATTGTAAGTTAAAACCACTTCTCAATTTATTTGGGGTTTTGCTTATATGTTTGAGCTTCCTTGCTTTGAGTGATTTTGCTTAATTTATATTATGGATCTAACACTCTCACTATTTTGTTTCCCTGCAAAGTTTCAGTTCTGACTCTGAATAATTAAGGGCACTTGAGCAAGTTTGCAATATGGTTGCACGACTTTAGTTCTTTTTGCAGACCTTCTAGAGCATTTATTCACCCTTCAATCAATATGTTGTGATCCTGGTATTTTTTTAATGTCCAGTTTTATTTCCACTCCTTTGTCCAATTAGTTGTTTTGAAGCTCTATTGCAAATGTGGATTATATAATTTTGTTTGTTGACATAGGAGTCGGGTGTTGTTCTTAAAAAACTTGTTGGGGTCATCTACAAGGATGGAATTAACAACACATCTTATACTGGTGGTTTCCAAAAAGAGCAATATGAAATTAAGGAAAAGATATAGTCTGAACGGAAGGAAAATGGTAAGGAATATCAAATGTTATTAGATCAAAGGCTCTATATTGGTGTGGCTTCTGCTTGTGATTGATTTAGACAGGTAACTTCAACTCTCAGAACTTTTTCGATATGTCTAAAATATAAGGTGTCTATTTTCATAATTGAAACCTGAGATATTTGTCTTGGAACTCTTTTTCCTAAGTTGATTACTTTTTCTAATACCATTTTCGTTCTTTTATTATTCCTTAATGTTGGTACCTTATTGCTTTTCTAAATACTATGGATAATATATTTGTTAAGACTGTAACAATGATCTGTAAACACAATATCAATTTTGGTAAGAATTTGTAATTTCTTATCTGCATTTTGAAAATGGAGATTTTTTCAATTTCTTACCTCTATTTTGAAATTGAAATGGATGTTGCTTTCTTCCATTCTTAAAAGTAAATACATGTGGACTATGCTGCAGTCTTTGTCCTAGTATTGGAGCCAATCTTTGTCCTGGTATTGAAGCCAGGTTGCTACCCTTTGTCTTTGTTCATTTGTGTCCCTCCTTATACCATGGACAAATGCTTTCAACAATATTTTACACACAAACTATATTTTTTAACTCTATTAAAGTATATAATTAAAATGTTGCAGGTTATATTTTTCAATAAGTTAATTTTGTAGTAAATATATATATATATTTTTGAGTTATAAATATAATAAAAGTTAAGCAAAAATTCAAATTCAAGCTACATGTGCATGTTAGAAATAATGTTTATCATATCATATTCAATAGGGTTTTTCCTCTCTGCATGAGCTAATGTTATTCTTCTTGTTGCTTTGTTTCTACTTATAGTTCAAGTTTCTTGAACTAACAGATAATCAGATTGCACACTCCTCTCAAACCTTTATGCTAGGGAGGACAAGGCTTTGCAATCTTTAGTACATTGAGTGTTTACCCGAAGGAAGTCACAATACATCATATTGCTACTCTTCGTATAGTCTGGAGAGAGCGCAGGCACCAACTGCTGTAATAGACCACGAGCAAGCATCCCAGCAAAGTCAAGCACTGCATAACAAGTGAAGATGAGGGACGGATGGCACCTGGTTAGCATGGTGTTGAGATATCATGACGAGTGGAAGACACCTATTCACATGGACCCTTGTTTCTTAACATTTTGTAAGTAACGCTAACACAGTCGGACTATCTTAGTTCGGTTCGGGAGCATTTAAACTTTTAAATCCAATATAAATTTACAAAAAGTAAAAATAAAAAATAAAAGGACAACAAAAGTCAGATGATGGAAGAAGGAGGTCGAACTTCGAAGTATTGTCCTTTGGCCATGTTTATCGAGCAGACCTGACGAATGTGGCGCATGGACTCCACGTGTCGGTGTTGTCTCCTGGTCGTGTTTTCTTTCAGTCAGGCAGGTGGCTTGCTTAATGGCATTTCATATGCTTCCTTAATGGTCGTAAATAAGCGCTTTGCATGAAGAGTGAATCCTCCCTCCATTCCTGCCGCATAATGACCCCCGTCTGAGAGGTAAGAGCCTGTTTGGAGAGCATATCTGCCTTCGTATTCACCTCTCTGAAAATATGAGCAATATGAGTATGCTCAAATTCAAGAAGTAATTTCCTAGCCGCATCTATCCAATGTGTGAGAAGTAAGACATTGAGCGATGAAATTCCATTTGCCCAAGAAATAATTGATAAAGAGTCTCCCATAATCACTAAGGAGGAGATCTGTCTAGAGCGAGCAAAATAAAGCAAAAGCCATAGGGCGCATAATTCACTGCGTGTGTTGGATCCAATACCCAGATTGAGCCAAATATGGAAAAAGCATGTGTTAGAAATGTGTAGTACTGCACCAACCCCACCCACCCCAGGCCCACCCCCAGCAGATGATGGAAGAAGGAGGTCGAACTTCGAAGTATTGTCCTTTGGCCATGTTTATCGAGCAGACCTGACGAATGTGGCGCATGGACTCCACGTGTCGGTGTTGTCTCCTGGTCGTGTTTTCTTTCAGTCAGGCAGGTGGCTTGCTTAATGGCATTTCATATGCTTCCTTAATGGTCGTAAATAAGCGCTTTGCATGAAGAGTGGATCCTCCCTCCATTCCTGCCGCATAATGACCCCCGTCTGAGAGGTAAGAGCCTGTTTGGAGAGCATATCTGCCTTCGTATTCACCTCTCTGAAAATATGAGCAATATGAGTATGCTCAAATTCAAGAAGTAATTTCCTAGCCGCATCTATCCAATGTGTGAGAAGTAAGACATTGAGCGATGAAATTCCATTTGCCCAAGAAATAATTGATAAAGAGTCTCCCATAATCACTAAGGAGGAGATCTGTCTAGAGCGAGCAAAATAAAGCAAAAGCCATAGGGCGCATAATTCACTGCGTGTGTTGGATCCAATACCCAGATTGAGCCAAATATGGAAAAAGCATGTGTTAGAAATGTGTAGTACTGCACCAACCCCACCCACCCCAGGCCCACCCCCAGCGGCCCCATCAAAGAAACCACATAGATACACCAGTACCGAAGGAGTCAACCTGCATCTGTTGCCCAGTACATTCCTACCAGCATCATTTTTATGAATTGTTGTATATTCCTTGTATGCAGTCAATGTCTTACAACTCTACTTACTTACATAATACTAGTCATTCCAAATCGATCGGCGGTATGGGCACTTCGTAAAAGCTTAACCTCACGGGAAAGCTCTTTGAGCTAAGTGGGTAGTTAAAGTTTTTCAAGATGTGTCATTTTTAAGCATGATTGCACAACATAAATCTACTTTGTGTGGACTATAATAGAAATTAAAAAAAGAGCTAAAATTTCGTAGTTCCTCACATCAATTCTGAACTCACACTCACGACTTTTGAATTCGCTCCAATTGAAGGGCATATGTAAGACTTTTCACAATATTTAATCTATTAATATGGCCAAAAAATTAACTTAGTAGTTCCCGCAAATACATGGATGGGACTCCCACTTCTATCAAGCATGTACCATCTTAGTTCCATGACAAAACGAATATTTCGGAACCTCCCAATGTTTAGAAATTAGGGAAGTTCTAAATGCATACTGGGACTTATTCCTTCAATGCACTATGAAGTCTTATTTGTATTTCAGTTTAAATAAATTAGTCACCAAGTCGTTAATGCTTTCCCTGCAAAATGAATTAGCATCCTTCTATGATACAAAACCTTCTCTTTTTTGTAGTTCTGAATGAACTCACTGAGATCAATATAACCACATAAAAGCTTCTAATGCAGAATTTATAATTATTCATCCACTTTTGCAGTAGCTTCTGCAAGTGCACATCAAGCTCTTTCATAAGTTCTCTTTTAGAATCCAACATAAAATTTCCAACACCAATGTACAACTTGAACACATCCGCTCACACAGTCATTTGTAAACCATTATGTTACAGAGGCTCCCTAAGCTTATGTTTACTCAAAACATTCCACATTTGTAAATTAAGCTTATGTTTTCTCAACACGCGAGTTTCCTCCATGTTGTGCTGGTTTCCATATCCATGAGGTTGGTCAGACCTATAGTATCTATCATCAACAAAAGTAGATTCATCGAGAGTTTGCCTTTGCACGAAAACGATCATCTTCTAAAACCAATCAATTTGTTTCTCCCTAATTGCTTTATGTTGATGAACATTCTTTGACAAACTCAGAACATAACTAAAGGTTAACATTTTGAATAAACAAGGGGTCAATGGCACTATATGAGTAGGTCTGGAGGAGAGTTCCACTTGGAATAATGCCAGGTTACATACATGTATTTTATCGTGCTTCCACGGTGGAAAGCAAGGAAAGCTGGAGATAAGCACACTTTTAAGAGAAAGAGTTTGAATAGCTTATGTGTAGATTTTAGCTTTATTACTATGCTTTAAAGTCTTATTATTCTAACTTTCCATTGTTCTTTATTATTAGTTGCAGGATGTATATATTATCTCTTTTCACTTTTCTGTCTTCTTTATTAGTTAAAGTTATACTAGCAATTTCCCCAGAAGGTGCAAAGGAACGTCGAAAGGAAAAATAAACAAAAAGTAAAGTAGATGTGATGCAGTGAAACAAAGAATGTAGTAAAAAGATGTCATGAAGAGCTTCCTCCTCGTCATCAAAATGCCCCATTCTCATTTGATAAATCATTATGGATAATACAAAATAAATAGCGAAAATTGAAGTGAATTTGGAAATTTCTTTAAAATATAGAAACAAACAATGAAAACACTATAAATCAATATTAAATATAGCAGATTAGACATATAATTTCAAAACAACTTAAAATGGCAGGGGAGCCAGGGAAAATCCATGAGAAAACCCAGTGGAGGTGTGAATGAAACAGAGCGAACATTTAACTTTTGAATATGCATTTTTATCCTGAGCCACATTACAAAGAATCTCGGCTAGTGGATTGTCGTAACTATTCATTCCAACCAAGGTGGAAACGCCCCAGGGATTCAAGGATGAAGGGTATTGTGATAGCATCAAGTTCCTCTTCCAGCATCTGTATATCGTCTTTCTCAAAAACTAATGTACAGTCAGGCATCTCTATATCATCAATCTGGTAAAGAAATTCAAAGCAAATTGATTAATATGAAAGCTAGGGAGGAGAATACAAACCGAATAGGAACATGTTGAACATGTATTAATGCCAGAATGGGGTTCCTCGGAGGATTGCAATAGCTAAGTTGTTGTAACGTTTTGCGTGTCTTGGTAGCTAAAGAGGGACATGATTATTCAGTTGCAACGACAAGGTCTTGATCTGCCACTGTTTTTGAATTTAATTGAAACTTGTAACCTCCAGTGATTTGTTTTGGAAGGGTTTAAAACATTTGTCGTTCTTGAGCTGCCACTGTTTTTTAATTTAATTGACACCTGTAACCTCCGGTGATTTGTTCTGGAAGGGTTTAAAACATGATTTTTTTAAAAACACATAACTCAGCTAAACGTTATCCATATTTTAAAAAATGCAGAATCAACACGCAGTTGCATGCGATCATGTGTCTTCTCCAAATTAACCCACTACTTGAAAACACTTTTAAACCCTGGTTCAAAATCCTCCTGCTTTGCGCCCAATTAGTTTTTCCTCCTGCAAATTTTTATATGGAGTCCTCTACTCGGTTAGGGTTTCCCTACCTATTAATTTGTTTTTTCGTTGGTTTGAGAGGAGCCATGAACTTCTCTTTGGTTCTTCTCCTTTCTTACAACGCATTTCTGTTGTCCCCCAACACACCCATCTCCATCAACCAGAGCTCTCATGGTGATGGAGTTCTCACGACACTGTTGCGAGATTCCTTGCTTCTTGCACAAATGGAAAACTGCCAAAGCAAAGTACACTGTAAAGTAGATGCAGAAAAGGGGAAATATGGGAAGTAAAGTAGATGTGATGAAGTTAAAAAGATAATAGTAAAATAAATGTTATGAATAGATTGATGTGTGTTTTTGTTTGAGTGGTCTAAGGGTGGTTCAATTAAATATTTTCTGGAGTACGGTGTTAACTCATTTGCAATCTCTTGGTTTGATTCTAAAATTTTCCTTTTAAACAAAAGAAATTCTATCACAATTCTAATTTTTCATGGTTGTTTGGAAAAATAAATTTGTATTTCGATCCCCTTTGCTTAGTGACCATATGTGGGAATTTTGACTCTAGCAAAATATTATCTTCCTCCTCCAAACCCTACACCTTATAAATAAGTTATATCTCATTTTGACTTAGAGGCTCAATGATTCCTTGTTAATTGCACCGAGAGTAGCGAGGTGCTTACAACCCATTTTAGGGGAGATGTTGTCATGTTTGTCACATTTTTCATGTTATGTAATGTAACGTACCCATGTCGACTCATAACTTATATAAAAAAGTAAAATTAAAAATTTTCATGTCTGCTCATAATAAAAGAATTAAATCCAACATAGATCCATCTTAAACCCAGATCTATTAAGCATGGATCTATTAAAAGCACCGAGAGGGATTCAATTTCTTGAAGGGTAATTTTTTTCTTGATGTGCAAAAAATTGAAGATAAAATAAAATTACACCTCAAGAAATTAGATCTCTCTTGGTGCTTAATAGATCCAGGTTTAAGATGGATATATGTTGGTTGATAATGTGTAGTTGTGATATATCCATACATATGTCTATCTAAAATATATAGCAAATATTATTTTATTCTAGATCTTAATGTCAATGTAGAGATATTTTGACTTTTTGTTGAAATACATGCATTCTATAGTTGTGAAACCACACACTGTGATCCCTAGAACATTATTGAAAAGTAGTATCGCTTGCAAAGCAAAGGCATTGTTATGTGACATGAAATTGGCAATATAGAGAAGGATGGGCCAATGGCCTAAAAGAACAATAAGAGAGAGACAGATAAAGTAGAGAGTTGTGTGTTATATAAGAAATGAGCAATTACTAAAAAACAATTTAATCAACGAGTAATCTAGTGGGTGCCACCCCAACAATTATTGTTGGTTTACAAACCATTTTTGGAAAGAGCATCCACCTTGTGGTGTTGATGTATCACTTCCTAGAGACCCTCACCAACTATATCTACTCATTGAAAAATAACCTTATTTTCACATAGTGTAATCAAATCATTTAAATCACTTGCAACAATACATGGTTGATCTAAGAAAGATTGAATATATTCTAACAATGTTTTTAAGAATACTTCGATGACTTTAGTAAGTAAAAGTCAACATATGCATATGTTTGCTACAACTTGACTCGTGATTGAACAAATCTTGTGCACTCTGATATGAGCTATCGAGATGGATTTTTGGGCTTCATTCCATCCAAAAACATTCCATTGAAAAATAATTTGTTTGCATGGTCATGTGCCTAAGGGAGTTTGGTTGATGACCATCATTATTCACTTTAGTCTCTTGAATCATGAGTGCCATTTATGTGAAAGAATTAATTTCCCACTCTCATTTTATCATTTTGTTGAAATCCTCTTCCCAATGGGCCAAAAACATCTATATACACCATTCCCACCAAAAAAATCTATATACGCCATTCCCACTTTGTCATTTACTTGATTATTAGGGTGGGCCTTGTGTAATATAATAAATAAGCCCCCAACTTAGCCAATGGCCCTATCTCACCAACAACATCAATCTTGTCTAGGATGCGGCCAACATAGACATGATGCAGGGCACACAATTATGAGCATCGTAACCAACACAACAATTGGTTTTGATTCATTAATTATTGTCCCACCTTATAAGTTGATGATAAATTCCCACATTTAGGCCTTAACATCTCTAAGACAAATAAATCATGCCAAAAAATCTAACACAGGAAATCAATCCACATAACAATTATTTTTAAGATAACAAAAGGGAGGATTAGTACTATGTTGTTCATTGCACCAAAGCTATTTTTTTATGCTTGTGTTAGTGCATCAATTCTGATGGCGCATGCCTTAACTTTATGGCTTTTAAAATTTGGACCCTTCTGTTAACTCATTCTTATCGGTACTTATGGTTGTTAAGTACTGATATTATTTTTCTAGTGCCCACCAAATTTTGATATAGACATGCACCCTCATCCTTTGCTTTACACCAATCCAATTTGATTACTCAAGAACTATTATTAGACTTCCATATGAAAAATGGATTTCTATATAAGTTAACTCATGTGTTCAAATAAGCTCAGAGTACTTCAAAAGGCACATTCTTCCTATTATGTTAAATTTCACAGACATTTTTTATGGCCAACAAGCGCAAGATGTAGTGTTATACATCATCTAATGAGTCATTCCTTTCTCAAAATTTTAGGTTGTATCAACACCTTCTAATGTCATTTAGTTCTTGAAAGCCATTCCTGTAAAGTAAATGAATGGTTTTCCTTTTACTCAAAGACAACATGAATGCACCTTTTTAGTGGTTTTCAAATTGTATGGATTGATAATATTTATTTCTTTTTAAAATGTCGTTGGTGCACCTAAAACACCAAACTTGTTTTCCAACATTTTGTTTTAGTATTTTGAGTTGCCTTGTTAATTATAGTTGATCATTATTCTTGTTCGCACACTTTTAAAGGACTTTGTGAAAATGTTGAGTTTTCTAAAAGATTCAACTCTTTCATTCACAAATAAATGGTCAAAAAACAAATTTCATAAGGTAGAAATAATCGAGGTCATATTTGTATCGATTATACATTATATTATTATTATTATAAACAAAAATGGTTATAGATTTGTATTAAAGTAGGATTGTAGCTAAATAATCCCAAGAAAGTCCAAAGGAAAAATATTTGAACAATATCTCAAAATATCAACAATATTGTTTCCTCTAGTTGTTGGTTTCAAGATTTCATTTCTATACCTATCTACCCTACAAGTATAAAGCATAATATACTCTCCTAGTAAAATTACTACTTTCCAAAACATACATAATTTTGAAACTACTGAGAATCAAGCGCACTATGGGATCCTCAATTGTTACCAGACCTAGTTCACTAAATGATAGAGGATTGTTTCAATGCTTGTGTTGTTTGTTGTTGCATAGTCACATCCTGGTTGACATGAAGAGTAATACAAAACCTAGACGAAGGGAAGTGAAGTGGGATAAGGTAATGAAAAGTGATATTTTAAAGGAACCTAGGAAAAAAAACAACCTCTTTGAAAATATGTCAAATACTACAACAACAAAGTTACTCAATATTTAAGGGAAAATGAAATTCAATAGAGGCCCAAATAATTTATCCCAAGTGTGGAAATAAGGTGAAAGGACTAGAGGGCTCATTGGCATAATTTTATGAATGTTCTTATGAAATATTCACTTATGTTCCTTCACTAAGTATTCAAATTGTTCTTGTTTTCTCTCACAACAAAATAAAGATGCAACCCTCTACTAAAGAAGGATCCAAGTAATGTATATGTTTCTTCTAGTCTCTAGAAGTTAATGTTACATCTTTAATGAATGTTTTTTTTCGAAATACAAGTAAGTTCTCTTCCTAGGATGACTCTTCATTTGCTTCAATGATAGCTACAGTTCGTTTGTTATGAACCTTTTTCTACACATTAAATAAGGTTGCATTAATGGATAAATATGTATGTTGTGTAGTTAGGCACGTCATATTTATTATGCTCATTGAATTGATATACATGATCTATTTTATATGTAAGATCATAATTTTGCAATAATGTTTTACTCGTTAAGGATTGTATTTAAATGTTTGTAAAATGAGACTTTCATGTAATAACTATCTAATTATTCTTATTAGTAATTTAGGATTAAAAGTAGGGTTCCTCTCTATTTTTTATAACTATGTTCCCCCTCATTTGTAAGTTTTTATCACTTCAATAATATAATCAAAGCTTCATTGGAGACATTTTCCTCGATCCTATTCAAATATGTAGGTGCAACTTACTTGGGTGTGCACCCCCAATCTATTTTTCTTTGTCATGTATTTATGTTATTCTGAACTTTGCTACTATCCTATTTTCTCACTATTATTTCCAATTAATTTTATGGTTGTTGTGGTAGTTTCATACCAAATACATGCATGCTACAAGTTGGTGTTAGAGCATTTCTTTGATATTCTAGAAATCAATCAAGCGAAGATGGTGATGTTGAAAATTACTAGTATGAACTTGTGACTAAGGGAGTTTTCAATGAAAGGTTCAAGAAGTTATCTAAGAACATGAGAAGGGTACAAGATAAAAAAAATGATAAAGGTTACAATAAGAAACATGGATTGGCGGTCTTGTGTATTTTAATTGAAGACAAAATAGGTTGAAATTCTATGTGGAAAAAAGGTTTCTCACCCATATCACTTTGGAAGGCATTGTGCCTCTTCAATATTGAAAACCTAGAAGGACTATTCGACCCTAAATATGATTACTGCATCATATAAACATGAATCTAGTGGCATTGTAGTCTATGTACATGTGTTTACATATACAATAACCTTTCAATTAATTCATAAAATAAAAACAAAACATAAAACACATCTTCAATAGTACTTGAGCAAAACAAAAGACAAACTCCAAACACCTATTTGACTAATAGAATTTTTTCAAAGAGGTCAAGATATTGATTCTCTACATGAATGCATTGATCACCCTTTTAAATTCCCTTTGGCTGACCCTAATAGATAACCCAAAAAACAAAACACCCAATAATCGTTTTCCTTCGCAAGGGTTTCCGTCATAAGTCTTTGTATTGTGTTCATTGGTATAATCAATTTGGTGTTTACTTTTATTCTATGCACTTGATTTATTAGAAATTTCTAACATACATTGGTTTCATAATAACGTGATTACAATTATACACCATTCAACTCTATGTTTCAAACAATTTGAATGTGATATAAATTAATTTTAAGATGAACAAATGTTATGAGCAATGCAATTGCGACATCATTTGTAATCCTACACTCTTATTATAAATGTCACATGTCACAGATCAGATTTTTTGGCCTCTAACATGGGCTCACGACTGCAGGGACTCTCGCTCGACAATAATGCCCAAGTTGCAAAACCCCAATGGTTCCACTTCCAAATGGGAACACGGGAATAACATACATCGACGATGCCTGAACAAGACATTCATGTACACTGATGGTGTTTGAACAGTACGTTTGCAGACTTGCAGTGGATGGGTTATTTTCGAGGGTATCCTACAACAACCAAGTACATATCTCTGTCGTGTTGACACAATAACCTTTCTGGTACAAATATCCATATCTCCATGCACCTGCTGCAAGATCGGGCTCTAACAAAATATTGCGAAAAAGGATATCAAGCGGCCACAACTAATGGATGACAAACCCTTGGTGAATAATGAACGTTAACAATTTAAAGAGAGACAAAACCTTGTTGAATTTGTTGGAGACATGTTACACGTGGCTTTTGCCTATTTGTTGAAGAGACGAGGAATCTTCTACAGTAGCTAGAGAGTTTCTCATCAGTCATAAGAGTAATACCCTCTAAACCTTGAAAACCATCTTGAACGAACTCCCCAAAATACCTATAGGTCTTGTGTGAATCTTATGATAGGTGCAACAATAGATATTATAGGTTGGTTTTGCAATGTACTAAGTATTTCTATTTATAACTGCTTTCATATAAGCATTTACAAAATTCATCAAGATACTTGAAAATTCTAATAAAGAATATCATTTTTCCTTTTTCATTTGAATTTATATTCTAAAATTTTCATAATGCAATTTATGTTGGCTAATAAAGCAGCTCCAACTTGAATCCACACATAATCAAACATCAACAACGTTACAAATTCAAATATTTTACATACAAAATGGACACTCATAGAGTTTTTTCCCCGCGAAAAAAAGCATACTATTGATATTCAATACTGAATCAAATAGTACATGATGTCCAACTACATGACTGTGTTCCAAAAAACCAAAGAGCATGGTTTTCCGTTAATCCTCCCAAATACAAAAAAACATACTTAATACAAAAACCATAAGCCAAAATTAGAGCTCTAGAAGTCTCTAATCTAGAAATACATAGTACCCGAATCAACCATCATGTTCTCACAGTGTTCTTCCCAAAATAAAAATCCCTCATCATCCTCCATAGCCAGCTTTGACAACTAATCTACCTGAGCATTGAATTCTTTGTAAATATGAGTTAGGGACAGTGAGCTGAAGTCTCTCAATTCAAACTGGATTTTGTTGCACCAATAAACTAAGTTCAGCACCTTCAAATAATATTCGCCTCTCGCCCATTTTATCGTTACTCGTGAATCACCAAATATTTTGACATTTGCCAACCCAAAGAGGTTTGCAACACAAGTAACACACCATAGTGCTAACAGTTCTGCTTTCATGTTTGTCCGTTTGCCACAATTCAGTCGAAATGTATAAAAGTGTTCCTCATTTAGGAAGATTACCCCACCTGCTCCACAGTTTCCCAAATTAGCTTCCCCATCAAATAAAAGCACCGGATCATCAATGGAAAGTTGAAAGTTTCCAATATAGCATTGAACAGGATTGATCTCAACATACTGATATTTTAAATATTGACTCAGTGCAGAATTAAAAATATTCTCCAAGTTTGGGCTAAGGTTTTCGAAAATGGCCTTATTTCTTGCCCACCAAATAGCCCAACAAATGAAGACAGGAAGAGTAAGATGAATTTTACAGCTTTTAACCCAGCACTGAAGACTTGATTCCACTTTAATACCTCCCCATGCCATAGTAATGCCAAAACACTGATAAAATTTTCTCATAGACATTGAGTGAAAGAACAATCTATGAAAATATGAGATGAAGATTCAGAATCATTCTTACATAGTATGCACCGACTGGGCCCATTCCATCCCATCAAAGATAGGTTATCCCACGTTTTAAGTCGATCCTGGAGCAAAAACCAGAAGAAGCATTTAAGTTTCAATGGAATGTGCCAAAACCAAATTTCCTTGTACCACCAGTGCCTGGGAAAGATACATCTCCTCTTTATCATATAGATGTATGCTGTCTTAGATGTAATACTCCCTGTAGCTTCGTTACCAGCCCATAACACCTTATCATCCCCACAACTCAAACGGATACCAGCACTATTTAAAGTATGGAGATAATTATCCCATTCAACAGCAAAATGATGTGATAGCTGTAGATCATCAACAGTTATCCAATAACTCTGCAAATTGTTGCTAACAATAGTGTTTAAAGTATAATATCTTGCATTCCTTAGTAAGGATAATAGTCTAGGTGATAGATGATGGACCGCATCCACACATATGATAGGATCAATTCCTATAGCAACATTCTGTCCATTCCCCACTTTCCAACATGTTTCTGTAGCAAGCCAACAATAAGCCTTTGAAAATCCATTCCATACCGGAGACACACCCCTTGTCATCTTATTGGGCGTCCTCAACCAATGTGTAATTTCTGATTTCACATATTTATGCTTTATGACCCTAGACCAGAGTGAGTCCCCAAATAAATCCCTCCACGGACTCTTTAAACGAAGTGCTGCACTAAAGACTGATAAGTGTTTCAGCCCCCATCCCCCAGCTGTTACAGGAAGAGAGATTTTATCCCAGCCAATCATAGACATGCTCGATTTCTTCAATCCTCCAGTCCACAAGAAATTAAATATAAGTTTCCTAAGAGTGTTTATCACCGAACAAGGCACAGGAAGAAGAGAGAACCAATATACCGGAGTCGCCATCAAAACAGATTTTGCAAGTGTAAGCTTTCCTCCAATGGATAAGAGACGATATGTCCAATGGGAGACCCGAGACTCGAACTTTTTAATCAACCAATGCCAGTGTTTGATAAGATAGCCATTCGACTTAAGCTGGAACCCAAGGTATGTAAAACCATCAACAATTTTACTACACTTAAAAGGCAACAGAGATTTAATGTCCTGCAATCGATCCACTTCTACACAGTTCTCATAAAGGCATTTTTTTTCAGACTAATCTTCATACCCGATGCCTTACAAAAAAGATCCATAATACCCTGATAAGCCCTCCATTCATCCAGTGAGTCATTTCCAACTAATAATACATCATCCACAAACATAGCATGTGATATACATAAATCTTTAGATATTTTCAAACCAATGATCTTACCTTCTCTTTGAGCCTGCTTGATCAGCCTTCTTAGGCCATCAATAACTAACAGAAATAGTAAAGGAGACATCGAACAGCCCTGTCGGAGTCCTCTGGAACAACTGAAAAATGATGTAGGAGCGCCATTAACCAAGACAACAATACTCATAGAATTCACACAGGCCATTATCCACTGAATAGCAAGAGCTGGGACACCAATTTGAATCATAACAATCCGAAGAAAATCCCAACTAACTCTGTCATAGGCCTTCTCTAAGTCAATTTTAAGGAGGATAGCTTTTAGCTTCTTACACTTGACAGAATGAAGGAGTTCCTGGGTGATGCCAACAACATCATGTATTTGAGGATCCTCTAAAAATCCAAATTGCTCAGGTGTAATAAATTTAGAAAATACAGGTTTAAGGCGTCCAACAATAATTTTTGAGACAATCTTATAAACAAGATTACACAATGCAATAGGACTAAAGTCTCCAAATGACTTTGGATCACTTACTTTAGGAATGAGAGTGATGAATGTTGCATTCAAAGCACTAGAGACATAACCGTGCATCCTAGTAAACTCCACCATCTGTAGAATATCATCACCCATAATGTTAAAGAAGTGCATAAATAACTCCACTGTCCAGCCATCTGGCCCTGGACTCTTCTCCTTGGCAAATAGTTTAAGTGTTTTTTCAACCTCCTCCAAGGTGATCTCCAAGCACAATTCTTCGACATCCTTATCATCAAAGAACTTAGGGAAATGTCTCGCCACCTGTAGTTGAGATAATAAGTCACATCCCTTATCATCATAATAGATACATTGAAAATGTTTCTTTGCCAAAGTCTGTAACTCCATCTCTCCTGTCACTTCACCCCCATCCTCATCTAACATTTTCCAAATAGTATTGTTATTTCTCCTGGCCGAAGCGTAGGAATGAAAAAAATTTGTATTATTATAACCGAAGTTCACCCATAGAGCCCGACTTTTCAGTTGCCACTCTTTTTCCTCTTTCAAATATATACTATCTCTCTCAGATTCCAATTTATTCAATAGTTCAAAGTTAGAGCTGTCTAATGGGGCCTCCAGATTGAATGAATATAGCAGCTGCAACTGAGCTTCCACTCTCAATAAGTTCTGCTTTTCCAACTTTTTCTTTTGGTGAATCCACTTTGAGACTATCTCTTTGAGCTTCTTCAACTTCGAACATAACCGGTCCACAGGGTTTAAATCCTCATCAACATCCAAATGTAACCAGGCATTTTTAACAAAACATAAAAAATCCTCGTCTGAAAGCCATGAACAGTCAAATTTGAAAGGATAGTTGTGTTGAGGGTTAAAATCGTCCAACTGTAGAAATACTAGCCAATGATCCGATATCTTCACCTTGTCAAACCAGGATCGATATCGAGTACAGGACTCCAATAATGATCCTTTTACCAAGAACTTGTCTAAACATTTAAGGATACTTTCGTGTCCTCCTCGACCATTGGTCCATGTAGGAGTAATAACACCTGTATAAAAATCAATCAAGTCATGATCAATTAATAACTCAAAAAAATAATTTGCCAAGACATCCGCCTTAGCAGTAGGCCCCCAAATTTCCTGAGATAATCTAGTAAAGTTTAAATTGCTAGCAACAATAATATTATCCCTGCTCAATAAACCAGATGATTGCAAACTATTCCATGACAATTCTTTGTTTCTATAGGGGGCATAACAATTTAATACTGAAATAGATAGGTCATCTACTCTACGTCTTCCTTCCATCAGAATACCCCAAATAGTTTTATACACCAAAAAGGAATAAAATCTCGGATCCCAGGCCATCTACAACCCACCCGAAATCCCATTAGAGCTGATAGCTGAGACTTCCCATCCCCCCAGAATGCCAATTATTTTTGAAATTGCCACCATGTCCTCACACATGGTTTCCTTTAAAAGTATGATACCAGGGCGAGTAGTAGTAATAAGGTCTGAGAGGGCCCTAACTCGCACAGCCCGTCCCAAACCCCTAATATTCAGAGAACACATAGACATTAAGGTACTCTTTCCACGGGGGATATCTCTCCAAGACCCCCAACATTGTCAGGATTTCCCACCCCTTCCCCCTCCAAATCAATTCTTCCAGATAGAGGAATGAAAACAAAACCAATATCACCTCCCAAATCTCCATCCTTTCTACCCTTCTTCCGAGATTTCCTTATAGTTACATTTTGAAATTTAACCGAGTTCACCGACTGAACCATAAGGTTAGAGGAAGGATTTTGTGAGAATATAGGAAGAGAGGACCTTATATCTTCACCAACAAAAACCCCATACCAAACTTCCCCCAAGAGTGACGTATCAACATTACTAAAAGGACCCTGTTCCAATACCCCCGGATTCAACAATCCCCCCCCCTCATCAACCACATCAGAACAAATATTACTCCAACCCAAAATAGGGTAGGGAATGTCCTCCCTCACCGGAATAGAACCCTCACCAAACAGATCACGACACACCTTGGATTTGGTAGACAGGGTATCCTCTCGAATCCCCTCTGAGGAGTCAAAATGTATGTCATTGTTCCCCAAAATAGGTTTTGTATTTATGCTGGCTTTAGTATCAAATATCACATCAATTTTTGCATCAGAAATGTCATGAAAAGTAGAAGTAACAGGAATATTTGACTTAGCCGAAGTCTCATGTCTCACTAAAGCGGCCAAAGACTGAACCGGCAAGTGAGAATCAGGAACCGAAGAGGTAATCGACGTCTCATCAAGTGAAGCCGAGGAAAGAAGATCCGGACAACGTGCCTTAGTGTGACCAATTTTTTGACACAGAAAGCACCTAAATGGAACCCTGAAATAATCGAGTCTTTGCCTCCAAACCTTCAAACCCCAAACCAGTTCGACTTCCACCGGTAATCCCTTATGCATCTTGAATTCAACCATTACTTTTGCAGACCTCCAATCATAGCCAAAAAGAGAACAGTTGTCCAACCTCACAAATCTTCCCACATTATTGGAAATACCAATCAAAATGTTTTCCGTCCAAAGTTCAATCAGAAAGCCAGGAAAAAGAAGCCAAAGGTGGCGAATGCTCAGTTTTTCCTTTAATGGATCAAAGGCCAAGTGCCATTTCTTGAGGCAGAGAGAACCTTCTTTAGAACACCATAAATGTTTAAGAATGGAACCAACATGCTCGGCTTTGGAGAAAATGAACATTATCCATCCATTCATCAGCTGAAGAACCCTCGACATATCCCCGACAATGGGCATCCAATGCTTCCTGACCCATTCAACAAGTTCCCTCTGGTCACCAACTGTAAACTCCAATCTACCAACGATAGCTCTAGACGCCAACATCTCTATACAGTCTAGGTTTGTTTCCAGTGGAATAGTGAACCTATCCACATCCTCCTACACCTTAAGTGCCTTATCTTGCCTACGCTTCCTGGCTTTGTCCCCCTTGTATCTACTAGACCATGCTACTGCATTGGAAGGATTCAAGCTCAATGCTTGAACATCCCCAGAAATCGCAGAAATAGAGCCACCATGTGCAGGACCAGAATGTGGCAAACGGTCTTGCATTGCCGGTGAAGGAGAAACAAAACCTAGGGCTTCGAAATTGTAACCCATAGAACCCACCAGAACCAACACCTGTCAAATCTTACCAAAACCAATGAAACATGTCATACACGAAACCTCCAGCTGGGGGGCATCAGTCCAAACAGAGACAGACAAATTAGTAGTGATTCCAAAACAAACATACTATCCTGCAAAAGAACCCACTAAACCGATTTGGAGAGGCCGACAAAATAGTAGTGGCTCCAAAACAAGCGGAATATCCTGCAGAAAGACCTACTAAACCGATTTGGATCCCACCAACTCCAAACAATGCAGTGGCCAACCTAAGAATAGGGAAAATACTAAAAATACCCGAAAGCCACAAAAAATAGTACTGAAAATAGTATGCAAAAGAGGCATTTCGTGAGCAACCAACGTACACTAGAACTTCCCACCTTTTTTATACTTGGTTGGTACTGGGATGGTTCGAAAGAACCATCTTGACTCCAAGTTGTGGTTGCTCAATAAAATTCCCATTCTTCCAATATCTCCAGCCCATTTATGCAGAATTCCACAAAAGGCTTCCCCCAAACCCTAACCAAAGCCATTCTGCAACCATTGCCCAAGCAAATAGAAAACCTAGCAAAGCTTCCTCAATATAGATGACCAGAAAATACAAAGAGTAATCCCCAAACATGAGCTCCTACTCCTCCATAGCAGATCTCTCTCCTCCTATGTGCCAATCACAAGTGAGTGTATGTGTGTTAAATGAGGAACACACCTCCTCTATTTATACACAACTCCGACTTGACTTTTACAATAACTAGGTCGACCCCAATTTAACCACTTAACATAAAGTTGATTGGGCCGACCCCACTAGGGTGGTCTAATAACCCTTTAACCCACATGACTCATACAGGGCCGACCCCCACTAGGGAAGTCTAATAACCCAAGTTACCACATTATCCACGGAGGAATAAAACATCTCCAGATATACAATAAGGTCTTCACGGAGGAATGAAACATCTTCGGAATAATAAAGTACAAATATAATATTCTTAGAAGTTACAATATTTCAACACTCCCCCTTAACGAGAAGGGTATTATAACGACATCTGCAGGAGCAAGGAGTCATCAACTACATGATACATCTATAAATCATTTCCTTTCTTCATACATCATCAGTAACTCAACCAATTACTGGAATATCTTCAAGATCTTTAATACTAGAACATCAACATCTTCAGTACTGAGTCTTCATCTTCTACAACACTCGAACAGCTATAGTAACATCATCATCTGGATCTCTCGATCAACATCATCAACATCTGGATCCTCTCGATGAACAACATCAACATCTGGATCCTCTAGATCAACATCATCATCATTTGGATCCTCTATATCAACAACATCATCATTTGGATCTCTCTATCAACAACATCATCTAGATCTCTCTATCAACAACATCATCTGGATCTCTAGATCAACAACATCATTTGTATCTCTCTATCAACAGCATCATCTGGATCTCTAGATCAACAACATCATAGCAGCATACCTTGCAACACACATGATCCAATTACGGGATGATCAATCCCTCTCACTTTAAGACATCTCCCATGTCTATGGACGATACAATCCAGATCTACTTCCAGGATGATCAATCCTTATCAATTTAAGACAAGTCTCATGTCTATGGACGATACAATACTATCACATACATTTTGAACCAAATGTTCAGGGATGATGCAGTCCTATCACGTACATTTTGAACCAAATGTTCAAGGACGATGCAGCCCTATCACGTACATTTTGAACCAAATGTTCAGGGACGATGCAATCCTATCACATACATTTTGAAACAAATGTTCAGGGACGATGCAGTCCTATCATGTCCACTAGGTACCACTTTCTCGGAGACATATGTCTACAGATCTCTTTTAGGACATGTGTCCAGGGATGATACAATCCACTCATCAACTTGGACCAAGTCTAAGGACCACTCATTGATCTCATCGTCGGCACCATCAATACAGGTATCCATCATCAATACAAGTATCCTCATCCTCGACCTTACCGTCGATGCAGGAAATCTCATCATCGGAGACCCTATCACTCCCCCTTTCGAGGAGGGTCCTTCTGAACTACACCAAGCTTGTCTCGGAAATACTCAAACTTTACTCGAGACAGAGGTTTGTTCAATACATCAGCAACTTGTTCGTCAGTGCTCACATACTCGAGCTTTATAGCTCCTTTCTGCATCATATCCTGTATATAGAAATATCGGATCTCTATGTGCTTTGACTTATCATGGAACACTTGATTCTTATTCATCTTGATACAACTCTGGTTGTCACACAAGATCACAGTGGGGTCCATCTCCAAGTCAAACAATCCCGATAACAACTTCCGAAGCCATATCGCTTCACAACTAGCAGAGCAAGCAGAAATATATTCCGCTTCAGCTGTGCTGAGAGCCACACTAGATTGCTTCCTTCTAAACCACGAGATCATGGCAGATCCCATACAATAACATCCGCCCGATGTGCTCTTCTTGTCTGATACACTTCCTTCCCAATCAACATCTGTGTAGCCATACAATCTTAAATCACGATCTCCAAGATAACATAGACCAAAGTCTATCGTACCCTTTAGGTACCTCATCCAATGCATTGAAGCTATCAGGTGAACATGCCTAGGTTCCACTAGATACTGACTCAAGGTGTTTACAGCAAAGCATATATCTGGCCTAGTATTTGTTAGATACATAAATGACCCAATAATCTGTCTGTACAGAGTCACATCCACTAACTCTAATGAGTCATCATCTAACATCTTCAAGTTGGAATCCATGGGAGTGGTCATGGATTTACATTCCAACATATCAAATACTTTCCCTGGTTGAGAAAGATTCCTTCTGGGCCTTGCTATACTTCTAGACCTAGGAGGTAATGCATCAATCTGAGATCTTTCATCTCAAATTCTGTAGCTAGCTTCTTCTTGCTTTCCATGATCTATTTCTTAGTCCCTGTCATAAAGAGATCATCCACATACAATAATAGTATGACAGGTTCATCATCCATAACTTTAAGGTAAAGGTTAGGATCAGCTTTACTTTTGGTAAATCCCAAGCTTGTCAAGAAGCTATCAATTCTCCTTCTGTGACTGAATATCATTCACACTCTGCATTGAGTGATCTTTTGCATATCTATCTGTGCCATCTCCCGTCAGATGGGTCTACTGATATGAGCCTCAAGATCATTCGAACTTTGTGGTGAGTTCCTTCTTGCATCCATCTAAGAGAAGAATGTCATTTGTATATAGACACCATCTTCAACCTTGTATCAAAGGTTGAAATCCTCATCACCCATGGTGATCATTAAACTCATCAAATGACTATCGATCCTGGGTACCCGTACAGAGCTTTCTTCAATTGAATCTAGGGAGTTTTCTCTATTCGCACTTCTTCTTCAATTACACCATTAAGAGAATGGTCTTATCTAGCCACTTGGAGCAAACATCTCGTCATGATCCTCTTCCTCTTTCTAAGAGAATCTTCTAGCCACGAGCCTTCTATAGTATGTTTGATTTGTAAGTCTTTTTGTTGAACATCCATCACTTGTTCGGTGTTCATCATTCTTCATGATCTTTCCTACAAATCAAAGTTAATTACAGGATTAGTAATACTTCATAATCATCAAATCATGTTGACATGATAACCTATTATGCATACAAATATGATTCACATAGTTATGCAACTATCTTGACCAATACTTTGGCACAACACTTTTCCATATCCTGTATGCATACATCGGCTATCTAGATGCCTTCCATCTCTACCAGAACATACTATCAAGAGCGTGCACAACTCTCAGCATGTCAGCAAAGAGGTTTCATTCTAGATAAACAACAATGGAATGTTTGCCCAACTTACCCATCATATGCATATTTGTAGTATACTGTTCAATGATTTGCCCAACTTACCCATCATATGCATGATATATTCTAGGAATACAAATATGCATACAGCTAAGCAATATCATTTACTATTTCAAAGATTCAAATAACAACTCAAATGCTTATCTTTTATGTTTGTGTGGTTTCCTCCCTCTTGATCTCTATATGTCTTTGAACTTCTATTCATTCTGTACCACTATGCATGCTTAAGTGTGCACTAGTGTCATCCTCATGATCTCATACATAATCACACATTCATTAGTATAATCTCAATACTATCAAAACATTATGTATGGTCATGATCATTTCATACACATGTATACTTACCTAAGATCCTAACACAAAGTAGGATTCTAACTTGATATAGGAAAACATACCTGGATTATTATACCCAAACAATATCTTCTTTGTTCTCTTCAATGGTTTAGAGACCTTGTGCTAGAACCTGCATATCTCATACGTTAAGCATAGTAGAACAAAGTCATACATACCTCGTAAGTAGAACTTTTATGTGATCAAAGACTATGAAATATTCCATGAGTCAGGAGAGCGATCGGTTGCCAGAATAAAAGATTTTCATTCTTCCTCCTGACGAATGAGATCCTTGGGTAGTAAATCTGCTGAATAGAAGATAGAATCTGGATATACGAATCTATCTCTTTTTTCCTATCTTGTCCCGACTAGATTGCACCATGTATTATCTTAGAAATTAAGAGGTTATTCTCATGAACGAGAGCCATAGCTTAGGTTTTAAAATGGACGAGTTCCATAGAAACGGAAAGGAAGATAGCTCTTGGAAACAATGCTTTTTATATCCACTCTTTTTTCAGGAAGATCTTTATGCAATTTATCATGATCATTATTTGGATGGATCGAGTTCCTCCGAACCGATGGAACATGTAAGTTCCAATAATCAATTCAGTTTCCTAACTGTAAAACGTTTGATTGGTCAAATACGTCAACAGAGTTTGGCATCACATTAATGCATAATAATTTGGTTTCATAATCATTTTAAATTATCATATTTGTGATGAGTCAAAAGATTAGGAAAGTTAATATTATAGCAAATTTTCTCTTATCCTCTATTTTTTATTTCATCACAACTTTTCCATATATTTAAATATACAATTATACTTTTAAGATGCAAAGTAATCTCTTTCTCAATCTTTTCAATAATTTAACCAAAACTTAATATATTTATATCAACCTTAAACAATAAATATTTTAGAATAGAATATAATCATAATAAAATGTTACATAAAATAAAAATAATTTATTTTATTTTATTATTTTATTAATTAAAAATATATTTTTAATTAATATATATATATATTTTTATAATATATATCGCAAATATCCACATTATTCCATTAAGTAAAACCAGCCGTAAAGCATACCCAAAATATTCATTTCCCTTAATATGTTCCCCAAAAGATAAATATATAATTATAAAGAATTTTCCTTCATATGTATAATATTATTTTATATAAATTAAAATACAGAACAAAAATATTATTTTACATAAATTAAAATACATAACAAAAATATTTAATTTTAATTTTTTTAATGTTATTGATTAATTTTGTATTAAAACAAGTTTTTATAATATATATAATAAATATTTAAATTATTTTTTAGCAAAAATAAATGATAAAGTTTTCTTCACATATTTCAATAAATTTAAAATTATGAGATGATCTCTTATTTATCTATTTGTTTAGATAATAAAACAATCTTAATTAATAATTTAAAAATAAAATATTAACACTAATTAAAGTTTAATATTTATGGCAAATGTCATTTATTCATTATTCTAATTTTGAAAATTATATAACATATCAAATAAATAATGTATTTGGAATTCAATTTAAATTCACATTTCAAATTTAATAAAAATGTTAAAAGAAAGTATCAATTGTTATTAATTCAAAATAAAAACCTTACTATTATTGATTATTTTTTGAAATTTATAATCAATTTCATATATTCAATTATATTAACATTAAAACTAATATAACATATCAAAATAAGTATCTAATTCTTCAAAAATGAATTCAATTTGAATTTAAAAGTAAAAAAATTGAAAATTGAAAAATAAAAACCATTTTTTAATTCTAAAACTAAAGAAGAATAAAATAAAACATTCATAATTATTAATAAAAAATAAAACCTTAAGCAATTAAAACTTTAACATTTATAGTCAATTCTATCTATTCAACTATTTAAATGTTGAAAATAGCATAACATATAAAAACACATAGGTGTAGTCTAAATATTTTAAGTTTTCAACATTTTCCCAGCATAGTCTAATTTTGTTCGTATTTCTACAAATCAATATCTCATCTCAAATTCAATTTAAATTCAAATTTCAAAAGTAAAAAATATACCTTAAAAGACACCATTTGTGGATTTCAAGGTTTTGGAAGGAAAAATAAAATTATTTTAAATATTAATTCAAAAATAAAACTCTAAAACTAAATAAAACATCAACATTTATAGCAAATTCCATTTGATCAACTATATCAACATTAAAAATGATATAACATACTAAAACAAATATCTGATCTCAAATTCAAATAGAGTTAAAAAAAAAAAAGATATTTTGAAAAATATCAAATTCAAATTGAATTTAAAAGTAAAAAGTAAAAAAATATTTTGAAAAATATCATTTGTAGATTGAAGTAAAACTTTTACATGTATAACTAATTTCACCCCTTCAAATTTATCAAGATTTAACTCTATAAATCAATTAACTTGGCTTACTTTTTCTGAACTTTTTAGGATTAAACTTTTTTTTTCCAAAAAATGGCCTACAATATCTCTATAACCTTACCTCATTAAACTCGTTGAATTAGATAAATGAGGTCTTTATTTATAGGTTTTCCCAAAATAAAATATGAAAAGAAAGTGAAAGATTTTTCCAAACCTATGCAATTTCATTGAAATTTGGTAAACCACACTTTAAACTAAACATTTCAACACCTAAATATTGTATGGCCAACCATGGCATTGAATGTGAAATGAAATTTAAATTGTTAACCAAAGAGGAACTACATGGATATCACTTAACCCTAACTTGAGGGTCAACATAGATCTCCTTTTGGTCTTTAATTTTTTTTCCATAAATAATTTAAAAAATTTCCAAATTTATCATATGGTGATGAATTCTGATTTTTGATGTCATTGGCATAAATCCTTTAGTTGCACAAAAAAATGAATCCTATTTTTCAAGCCAACCATAAATGCCTCAACCAAAGACTTTGGGCTTCGAGCAAAGACCACGTGTGAGAGAGGAGATGCAAAATATTGTATAGCGATGAATCTTGAAGGTAGTATTTAGCAGATGGCTCATGTTTGCAATATCACCGATCTCATTGCATCAAACGACACATATATCAATTGGGCCATTGTGTCTATCTGCTCACAAATTTACATTAATATGAAATGGGGATTAAAGATGGCCATTTTGAACATAGCATAACATGTCTCAAATTTTTGTAAGGATCCTTAGTTTTCTTTCTATGTTAATATTTTAAAAAACATCAAAAATCACATTTTCCATTTTATTTAAAAAATTGCACGTGTCTCAATAGAACGGGGACTTATAATTTCGAGTAAAAGAAGTTGCACATTATACTTGTCCAAGAATTTCATCAGCAATGGCCAAAGGGAAATTCCAATTTTCACGGGACTGTCAGCTTTCATTGAACTCCAATGAAACCATATCACCAAATATAACTTATAGAGTTTTACTAAACACCAAAATGGTAACAATGTTACTTATTGACATAAAATGATTGCAAATTCATAGATGTGAGGTTTGGAATTTACATGTTGTGTAACTTATCAACAAATGTTATCCGTGCTAGTTGAAATTTGTTGTTACAACTAGGAGAATTTAGTGCCTGCTCTATCGTCGTTGTTGGGATCACAAGGCCGAATCTTATGTTGTGATTTTTAACCATCGAATTATGTCCTGGATTGTTGTTAGATAGACATATGTAATGGAGGCCAGAAGTCTCATAGATATTTCCAACTCTTATCAAGCTAACAAAGAAGATAAAATCTCTGGTTATTTTATTGAAAGTGATGAAAATAAGTAGGAAGAACTGAACTTGCATCATGAACACCAATGATTGACATTCAAAAATTAGTTCACTTAGCATATCATGTTGACTATTGCAATGATGGAACTGCAAGGGATGAAGAAACTTCATAGCCTCAAAGGTTTCCATCCATGGAGGAAAACACCCATACCCCGCCCCAAGCAACACACTCCCCACAATACAATGGCTAATGAAAACGGTGTATGAAGAGTCACAAATTGTAGTGTAAACCTGGAGGAAATTGAAGATTAAATTTCAATAAGTTTGAGAAAAGAGATTCTACTTCACAAGCCTGTAGACTATCCATGCAACATGTGAAGGAAATAAGCCCAAAATTATGGCGATGTTCCACATTATAAGCAACAAGGATGCAAGAAAGCTAATACAATGATTAAGGTTATGGTGGAGACGAGTGTTGTAATTTGCAAACTTGTCCACATGTTGTATGTATTTTATAATATTAAGTCATTCTAACATTTTTCACTTTATAATTACACATTATTTAAAATAATCGACTAGCTACCAAATGGTATCGTGGAGCTTCCAAATGCTATGGTTGAGTTGCCAAATTCTATGGTTGAGATGCCAAATGTTATCGTGACCTGCCAAATGGTATCGTTGAGATGCCAAATGCTATGCTTGACCTTCTCATTGAATATTTTGAATTTATTCGTCATTCTCAAATAAAGGACCATGAACATTGGTATTGAGTTGAGTAATTGTCTTGCATACTGGAAGGTGAAGTTGGCAACACTTCTAGCAATTTGTCATTCCTTTGGGATAGACTTTGAAGCCGCGTTTACTATGAGGTAAAATCCCCTCCCATTGTGGGAATTCTACCATCTCTTATAGAAAGAGTGATAACAAGGAATGAACAGGAATCAACGTCCATACAGAGCGTTTTAATTCCTCAAAAATTCATTGTATTTCATAGACTCAGTGCTCCCTGTATGAAGAACATTGCACTTCAATGTGATCTGATAATGTGCAATTATGATACCACTTTAAGCTGAATTAAATTGTAAATGGTCACCTATAAGTCGAATTCTGGTTTTCCTTATTTTCCCTTCATTCAAAATGATTGGCTGTATATTTTTCTTGGCTTTTCGAGGCAGAAAAATACAAGTGGTTTGCCCCACACAACGGGTTTAGCAACCAAGTAGGAGAGTCGAAGAATGCATTGATCATAGCAGCGATCCTCAACATGACTCTTATCATTCCCCCCATTTTGGATCACCATGTTGTGGCCTTGGGAAGCTGCCCAAATTTAGAGTTCATCCTACACACGAACTTCAGAATTCTATATGGGATCATGTCATCCACCTTATGCAAAGTTCAAGGTCTGTATTAGTTTTAATTCCTTTGTTGTTATCTGCCCAAATGCTCCAATTTTGTTTTCCAAGCATCCTTTGAATGTTTTTCCTCTACAAAATAAGTGAATTAGTGTGTTTACTGGATGTAATTTGATTTTTTCTGGTATCCATACAGTAGGTATCCATTCAACCATGGTTTCAAGAGCACTTATTTCTCTTTATCAAGATCTTAACAGAACAACTATGTGATGCTAATCAAAATGGTTGTGTTGGTTTTATTTTTAGTCACTTCTTCATTAGTCTGGATGTTGGTACCTGAAACAGGATCAATGGATGCAGAAGCCTTTTCTTCAACAAATAATTAAAAACAGAGAAGAGACGGTAAGTGAGTAAATTGTGAACATTGATGGGAGTTGAAGTGCTGACCGAAGTAGATCTTGCCGAATGAGCCGTTGCCTATTTTTCGGCCGAGCCTGTACTTGTTTCCAACGCGAGGCTCCATGGGTTCTAGAAATACCCTTCTTCCTTTACAAATATCCTCTCATTCATTGGAGAATGAATCAATGGAGGCATTCATTCATTCCCCTTGCATTTACATTCAAGCCTCCTCCTTCGCCGCTCACGTGATAGAATGAGAGACGACACCGGAAGTCATGATTACAAGGACTAGTGAATGAAGGAGAGAGGTCATCGGTTCGAACCCTAGAGGCGGAAAAGGGTTTGTACCATGTCCTCAAGTTTAGTTAGTTGAAGTCGATCTTCGATCATTTGATTCTTCCAATAAAACATTGTAACGATTAGGTATATGAGAAGGCGTTCTGCCATCGAAGTGTTGCCGGAGAGAAGACATGTAGACGTGTGGCAGAGTTGCCGAGATCTGAACTAGACATGTGACAAGGAGACGTGGTTCTAATTCATTGGCAGCATAGGCGAGGAGACGTGGCGCTAATTCATTGGCAGCATAGATGAGGAATCATGAACAGTGGCATGGATGGTCTTTCGTTGTTTGAATGCCTACGACGTAATAAAGTATAAAGCTCATTACATGGAAAAGGTCCTTCTTAGAAACAATTAAAGACTTATTATTAATTGGTCAAATTTATAAAAAGTTTAAAGATCTTTTCTTAAAAGAGGTTCTACATGGGAAACATTTAAAGAATTTTCAAAAAAAAAAAAATGTATTATTTAGTGTTTACATGGTAACTTTTTTATATTTTTAACATATCCTTGGTAACTTTTTTATATTTTTAACATATCCTTTGTTAGAATTAAAATACACTTAAATATTTTTAGAGTTTTTTTCTCATACTTTAAAAGGTGCTTTTAAAATCTAACTCAAGCCAATGATTAAATGGACTAATATCATTTCACAAACATAGCATAAAGATAAAACATATTTTCATTCTTTGGAAATAACTATCTTATGGTTTAAACATGGTAAGTATTTTGTCTATGGATTGATAGTTATTTAATTACTCATACTCATGTAATAGGAGGACATCATAAAGAGTGCCTTGAGAGTGCATCTCTTGGGTCTCGCTCAAGACTTGTTTTTTTAGCCAATAGAAAATAAACATTAAAAAAACGGACATGTTGCTAATGTGAGCGTTCTACCAAGAATTTCTTTATTTCGATCAATATTATCATTGCCCACTAAGTTTATATTGAATCTGTTGCCACAACAGTTCCATGCACTTTGCCACGAGACACTGTCATGCACAAATCCATGGTGTTGGTGGCCTTTTCCCTATAGAGAGATGGAATTACTACTGGATGCAATGACAATAGGAGGACGAGGACGACAAAGAAGTTTTTGAACAGGAGGCGCTGCAACTATGCCCCTCCTGGGTATTGCCAGTTTGTGTGAGGTCTTCGTGTTTGTGCATCCTCTTTGCCATCTCTGCTCTTGAGTTCCATTGTCAACATGTGTAGTGTTGTGTTTTTTATTTCCGTTTCGCTTGGTCTCAGCGTTTAGCCATTAGGGTTTCTCGCTTTTGTGCGTGGCTACCATGTTTGGTCTGGCTTGCTATTGATCTGGAAATTTTGTAGTTTGTGGCATGCTCAACATATTTTGTATGCCATTATTATGCTATTCTCTTTGTATGTAATGTCCCTTTTTAGGAATTTTATTAAAATGACAATTTTTCACTTTTTTCCCTAGTTCGACCTTTGACTAGCTTTGATGTCTTGGTCTCCAAGTTGCTCCAATTGCTCCCAAATATTTTGATAAGGTGTATGGATGATTTTAGAACATAAATATGTGTTTCAGGGATGCTTTTGGACCTTTAAAATACTTCTGCAAATCCTCTTTCAATTCTTTCCAGTGTAGGGAACTTTACTAGTAATTTCCCTTTGACTAGTATTGGTCTCTAGGTCTCCAATTGGCTCCAAATGCTACCAAATATTCGGAGAAGGTGTATGAATGATATTAGGACTTGATTATGATGTTTAGGGATGATTTAGTACCATCAAAAGACTTCTGAAAACCCCTTTAAGATTCTGGCCAAGGTAGGAGTTTTTACTAGCAATTTGGGGTTCAAATCCCCTAGGGGTAGATGATGAAAATGGCTTTCCAAATGCACTCAATCCAACTGGAATTTCTGAATGGAAGAAGGGTACATATCAAGGACATAAACATGGACTCATATGTATCACCATTCAACTTTTAATGGCTGCTATAACTCCCTTAAATCATATGCAAAAAGACTAGTTTCAACCTTGGGGGAAATGATAGGCAATCTTCTCCGAATGCTATGAAACTCAACAAAATGACTCCAACTGCTTATGTACTGAGAATTAAACTCATATAATACATAAATAAAAATCCATTCATCAATAAACCATCAGTATTTTACTTATCCATTCGAATCCATCAACATTACATTGCTTCACAACAAGGTAGTGGGGAAATGGCACTGTTTGTCCGTTAATGAGCAATTTAACATAGTTTTTCTTGGAATCTTGACTTTTGGATCTTATGAGATGGTTATTACAGAGATATATATCAGCTTACATGTACATGAATTCTAAATGGCATTCCTTCACTACTATATGCAACCACAAGAGCGCTATGCAAGAGCTATGGGGAAAATGGCACCATTTCTTCATTAAAAATCACATTTATACATTTCCACTTGGAATTTCAACCTGAAACTTTTTGGAGATGAAGAAAAGAGTATTTAATTCATATTATAAAATAAATTGGGCATGAGAAGCTCCCCCAAAGAGTACAATAGCTCACCAAAAACGCTCTCACTCAAGGCTCAAGAATATGCTATCAAAACTGGAAATGGTTGAGAGAATGTGTTGCACTAGAAGAAACCATGAGCTTCCCTGTAGCTTAGACCTGCAAATAAACACTCCATTAAATATCCAAATGAAAGGTCTGAATGGCCTTTCCAATTACCAACTTGGATGGGAATCTTTCACCCTTGAAATTGGCTAAGGCAAGAAACTAGTCATCCACTAGCTCTCCCTCTTCACAAATGCAATTGTAAATTCTACAAATGATCAAAAGCTGGTTTAATTCTTTGTTGTTGAAATTTATAAAGTTTCCAAGCTCTCTATAGGTCGAATTCCTTCCCAGAGATGCATTCCAACTCAAGTTGGGAAGAGATTCCAAAGAATGCCACTTGTACCACAATTCTTAGTCTCCCACTTCCACCAAATCACATGTGGAAACATCTTAGCTACCCTAAATCCCTTGAGCACCCTCTTGGAGGCTATTTTTAGCCCTGAAATTTCATACATGTCATATGTCAGCCTTTAGGTCTGATTTGTGTCATAGGTGTCATAGCATCTTCATCATTGTTATCATAGAGCTAGGGAATCTAGCCCAAGTGTCTCACTAGCTCCAAATTGTCTCTTTCTCTTCCATGGGAGTTACTCCTCTTTACCAATTCAACTTCCTTAGCTCATTAGCTTCCATATGAAACCTTACCAACCTCCAAATACGTTTCCTTACCCATAGATTCGAATTGGATGATGTGCATGCCAAGTGTGTGGAGGGAATCTAGCCACCTAAGGACTCCATAAGCTTCCGATTGTCTCCATGACCAAATGCCACATTGATTTTCACTTTTATATATTTATTTAGCTCCTTTATTAAATATTTATGCCATTATAATGTTCAAACATCATTTATTATCCTCCTTATGTCAAATCCCAAAGCTTCCACCCTCAACCTAGGAAACTAGTAATTTTCCTCCTAGGCAATGTTTTGAAGCTTAGCATCAATTTGACAAACTATCATGAATATGACCAATGGGATTAGGTTATTGTGATCGACTGCAAAAATTGGGACATGACAAATCCTCCCTTCCCAATATTGCTTGTCCTCAAGCAATTCCAAACATGGGTGTTGAAGAATCGACTTTCTATATAATTCTTTGAAGTTGCCATTGAATTGCCCAACCTTGAGTCTTGAGATTCCATGAAGATTTTAGAGAGGAACCACCATGCTTGCTGCTGCACTACTCTGATAAAAATCACTTTATTAAGTGGGAAATCCATCTCCCATACTGCTTGTTTCCCCAAAAAATTGAAACCAATGAAACGCAAATTGTTCCAGGGTCCCATTGCTTGTATTGCACCCCAACAATTACGAGTGCTCTCCAACCCATACCATCAGATAAGAGGATTCCTGGATCCCATTTTCTTGTATGCATTCTCCAAGCAAGTAGACCACCATTTTCCAAGTGCATACAATCAGCAAGTAACCAATCAAATCTGCTCCAATGACATAGGTGAGGATCCCATGTCCTATAATGCTGCTCCAAAAGGATATGATATGCATTGAAATATTCAGCCATGCATTCTTTCATCCAAGAAGTGAATGAAGAATCTCCACTAAAATCTGAACCAAATAATGAGCAGAAAAAACAAGGAGACTTCAAATGACTCAAAGAAGTCTCACCCATACATCCATGAATGTGAGAATCATAAAGATATAACAAGGTATGTGGTTTTCAACAAAAATATTCTCCAATCATAAATCTATTCACCCAAGTGTTGGATGAAGTTCCTCCAACATCAAATGAACCAAGTGTTGAGCAAGAAAAACCATGAGTGTTCAAGTGACTCAAATGCATATCATAGGTGCATCCATGTAGATGTGCATCATCATAAAGTAACAAATGATGCTGCTGCAAATGTGAGTAAGAATGTGCTCCAACCATGTCATCATAAAAAGAAAATCTAGGAGTTCCATATTCCTCATGTGGCACCATCAAAAAGAACCCTTTCACCCATACTTCCTTGAGACTAATGCTGCAAAATATGGAATTGTAGGATGTAGGAGGATGAACTAACTCACCCAATTGACCAAAAAATGCAGAAGTTTCATCATGGGAAGGATCCATATGGGTAGTATCATACAACTCCTTCAAAAGTGTGAAACCTTTTCCATAGATTGGTTCCAATGTAGAAGAATCATGCTCTTCTTTAAGAATTGCACAACCTTCATCAAGAGACAATTCAAGTTCCTCTTCCAACACATCAAGTGTTTGGATCTCTTCAAGTTCATCTTCAAACACATCAAGCACATTCGAATTTTCACATTTCTCATGATCCACCATGTCATGATAATCCTCCAAACAATCTACCATTTGACAATCTGAAACATAGGAGGAAAAACAAGTATCTTGCAACTCTCCAAGAAGTTGCTCATTTTGAATTGTGAGCTTATGATTATCCTCATTATTCTTCAAGTATGCATCATGTAACAATTCGTTAAGCTCAAACAAATGGTTTCTATCAAAAAGCAAAGACATGAAATTACCTTTGATGTGGCACATTGCTTTTGAATCTTCTCCATGTCTTCAAGAAAGGATGTTTCCTCCAATGAAGTAGCTCTCCAACAAGAATTTGAAACCAATGCTTGAGTGTCATGGAGAATGCTGAGGGACTCTTGGATCTTCTTTTCATTCATATTTAAGGGCCCTTCAAGAAAATGAGGCTCTTTCAAATGAACCTCCTCATCTTCTTCCTTCTTTCTTGGACCAAATTCATGAAGCTCAAGTGGTGATGGGGAAGTTGATCTTGTTTCTTCTTCAACTGCTGTAAGGTCTTCATTTTCATGTTTAATGGAATTTTGGCTTGCAGCAACACTTTCAAAAGTGATCTCTATGTCACCAACATAGAGGTGTGAGCACCCATCAGTAGGTATTCCTTCATAGTTCAAGCATCCATCAGTAGATGCTCCTTGATTCATGTCCAAGGTAGAATGTGTCTCGAAATGATCTTTACTATTTTCAATAGGATCTTCTTCATGCTCATGTGATGTCTCTTCCTCTTGCTCCTTCAAGCAAGCCGTGGCATTTTGTACCCAAGTATGTGCAGAACTTTGAGATGAGCCATCAAAGGTGGGAAGTGGCATTTTACTTATTGCATAATTCAATTCTCTATTTTGAAATGGATTCTTATTACCTTCCTTCATCTTGAGCTTGTTTGAGATAATGAGGTATTGATAAAATGGTATAGTGTTTCTGCAATATTCACTCAAATTTTTCCATTCGAGATGAATTTATTCCACATATTTGGACTCAAGAAATTTTGGTACAGTAGGCCTTGGTGTTCTATGAAATTCATTTTCTCTATTATGGGGTCATGTGCTTGAGAAAATATGCTCACCCATTGGTTTATTTTCCTCACTTTTTCCTCTTCAACAAAAACACTTTTGGTTTCAATATCTAATGGTGGTCCTTGAATTCTTGTCCTCATGAATGTCATACTATATCAGGTGCCAAGATCATGCTCTGATATCACAGTAATGTCCCTTTTTAGGAATTTTATTAAAATGACAATTTTTCACTTTTTTCCCTAGTTCGACCTTTGACTAGCTTTGATGTCTTGGTCTCCAAGTTGCTCCAATTGCTCCCAAATATTTTGATAAGGTGTATGGATGATGTTAGAACATAAATATGTGTTTCAGGGATGCTTTTGGACCTTAAAATACTTCTACAAATCCTCTTTCAATTTTGGCCAATGTAGGGAACTTTACTAGTAATTTCCCTTTGACTAGTATTGGTCTCTAGGTCTCCAATTGGCTCCGAATGCTACCAAATATTCATAGAAGGTGTATGAATGATATTAATACTTGATTATGATGTTCAAGGATGATTTAGAACCATCAAAAGACTTTTGAAAACCCCTTTAAGGTTTTGGCCAAGGTAGGATTTTTTACTAGCAATTTGGGGTTCAAATCCCCTAGGGGTAGATGATGAAAATGGATTTCCAAACGCACTCAATACAACTCGAATTTGCGAATGGAAGTAGGAGAAGTATCAAGTACATAAACATGGACTCATGTGTATCACCATTCAACTTTTAATGGCTTCTATAACTCCCTTAAATCAGATGCAAAAAGACTAGTTTCAACCTTGGGGGAAATGATAGGCAATCTTCTCCGAATGCTATGAAACTCAACAAAATGACTCCAAATTCTTATTTAATGAGAATTAAAATCATATAATACATAAATAATAGTCCATTCATCAATAAACCATCAGTATTTTACTTATCCATCGACATTGCATTGGTTCACAACAAGGTAGTGGGGAAATGGCATTGTTTGTCCATTAATGAGCAATTTAACATAGTTTTTCTTGGAATATCGACTTGTGGATCTTATGAGATGGTTATTACAGATATATATATCAGCATACATGTACATGAATTCAAAATGGCATTCCTTCACTACTATATGCAACCACAAGAGCGTTATGCAAGAGCTATGGGGAAAATGACACCATTTCTTCATTAAAAATCACATTTATACATTTACACTTGGAATTTAGACCTGAAATTTTCTAGAGATGAATAAAAGAGTATTTAATTCATATTATAAAAGAAACGGGGCATGATAAGCTCCCCCAAAGAGTACAATAACTCACCAAGAACGCCCTCCCTCAAGGATCAAGAATATGCTATCAAAACTGGAAATGGTTAAGAGAATGTGTTGCACTATAGGAAACCATGAGCTGAATTGTAGATTACACCTACAAATAAAGACTCCATTAAAGCTCCAAATGAAAGGTCTGAATGGCCTTTCCAATTACCAACTTGGATGGGAATCTTTCACCCTCGAAATTGGCTAAGGCAAGAAACTAGTAATCCACTAGCTCTCCCTCTTCACAGATGCAATTGCAAATTATACAAATGATCAAAAGATGGTTTCATTCTTTGCTATTGACATTTATAAAGTTTCCAAGCTCTCTATGGGTCAAATTCCTTCCAAGAGATGCATTCCAACTTAAGTTGGGAAAAGATTCCAAAGAATGCCACTTGTACCACAATTCCTAGTCTTCCACTTCCACCAAATCACATGTGGAAGCATCTTAGCTTCCATAACTCCCTTGAGCGCCCTCTTGGAGGCTATTTTTAGCCCTGAAATGTCATATATGTCATATGTCAGCCTTCAGGTCTGATTTGTGTCATAGGTGTCATAGCATCTTCATCGTTGTTGTCATAGAGCTAGGGAATCTAGCCCAAGTGTCTCACTAACTCCAAATTGTCTCTTCCTCTTGCATAGGAGTTACTCCTCTTTACCAATTCGACTTCCTTAGCTCATTAGCTTCCATATGAAACCTTAACAACCTCCAAATACGTTGCCGTACCCATATATTCGAATTGGATGATGTGCATGCCAAGTGTGTGGAGGGAATCTAACCACCTAAGGACTCCATAAGCCTCCAATTGTCTTCATGACCAAATGCCACATTGATTTTCACTTGTATATATTTATTTAGATCCTTTATTAAATATTTATGCCATTCTAATGTTCAAACATCATTTATTATCCTCCTTATGTAAAATCCCAAAGCTTCCACCCTCAACCTAGGAAACTAGTAATTTTCCTCCTAGGCAACATTTTGACCCTTAGCATCAATTTGACAAACTCTCATGAATATGACCAATGGGATTAGGCTATTGTGACCCAATGCAAAATTTGGGACATGACATCGTACGTCGGTGGTATCCTCTCCTCAACAACCTCTTCTTTGACATTCTCCCTTTCACTAGCATATTCTCTTACTAGGTCTGCCAACCTGCTCTGCGTGGTGTGTGGTTGTGCTATCTTTTTATAGATTTCGACATTTAATAATGTATGGATGCTCCTTTCATTGCCACCTCGTATTGTGCTACCGACTCTAGTTTTCCTTCCAGGTGGTTTACACATACTCACCCGTGCTCCACGTGACATGTTTTCCTGTAACGCCCCCTGTTGCAACTCATTTCTCTTTGGGATGTGTTTTCTTGATCTTGTAGGTCCAAGGCCTTCTCTTTGGTGCGTGTTCTACTACGTGGTCATGGATTCCATCCTGTCTGTGTGTTTGCTTGTGAATTATGTTTTTCGTGTAGCTGCATCATTGGATTTTTTATTATTTTGGCTCCACCTTTTTTAAGTGGAGCCAAGCAGTCCTCATAGGTGGGGCACCTAATTTGTCTGATGCCTTCACCATAAATGGACATCCAAGAGACCTTTGTAGCTGCTCTAGATCAGGTATTTAGTTTTTCTTTCATAGATCTACTTTTTGATAACAATATAAAAAAAACAAACAGTGTGCTCCCAACATTAATGCATTTGATGTTGTTGTTGCTTTATATCCAAATGATGCTATTGTTGCTTTGATGTACATGGTTACCCTACCCAACATTAACATTTGATATGCTTCTTTATGCATATTTTAGATTGAGATCATTTGATATGCTTGTTATGTATATTTTGGATATGGATATTTGATGAAATCACCTCCCACATGCAGACTTTTGAAATTTCAATCTCTCTATACAGCTCATTTTCGGGGGGCTGTGATATCCTGTTGCATCATTGGGACGTGCCACTTATGATTTTATTTGATTCTTTTGGTTAGTTCAATGCCCGACAACCCTGTTCTTGATTTTTTGTCAATCCTCTTACAAACGAATGTCCCACGAATTTTATTTCTGGGCACTTTCATTTGGGTCTTGGTTTTTCATTTTTGCAGATAATGAGTATTACAGACATCGTAATCTCTCAAAAAATTAGGGATAAGTACCCTTGACCCTAAATTTAATGCAAGTAATAATCTCTTTAATTGGACGGCTTTAGAGGAGGCCAATATTTTTAGGTTAAGAACTATCGGAATCTAATGGGGATTTGTGCATAGCTTTTGGTCATTCCTTATTATATATGTAATTAGGCTTGTCTTTTTCTCTATCTAGTTACCAACCGAAAATGAAAACATCGATACCCACTTTCTAGACTGTATGTCGTATCTAGTTTAATTATGCAATGATCATTGCTATGACTTGACATTTCTTGAATATGACTTTTATGACTTAGAAAGGACTTGAATCTCTGCTTTTATCTCCATTGTTAAATTAGATCTCTTCTCTAACTTTTCTCTATTAAATTAATGAAAAGAACTATTAAATTGAAAAGAACTCAAATACCATCACTTCATGACTTATTTGTCTTGCTTTCAACTTTCACTATTGTTCTTCATTTTTCAATTCTTACTATTATTTCAATTACTACATTATTGTATAAAAGAAGAGAAGGGAGATGCACTTTACAAGTTATTAAAAATAAAAATTGGCTATTACATTTTATGTTTGAGAAAAATGGTTCATCTATTTATATAATTAGCATTGCTCACGAGTTGCAAGAAACCGTAGGAATGGCAGCATTGATGGCGTTGATGTTGCAAAATCCCTAGGAATGGCGGCATTGGAGGAGTTGATGTTGCATAAACCCTAACAAAGGCAAGGCGACAATGGTGTATGTTGTAGATAACAAGGTTTCAATATATGGTGACGCAGAAATCAAAGTAATGGTACAAAGTACTTAATGGAAAATAACTATTAGGACTAGCTTGTCCTCTTCACGAGTATGTCGGAACCCTCTCCCCGAGAACACCAGTGGGTTTTCAAAACAGAGGAGGAATTTCGGGATTATCTAACTTTCTTCTGACAGACTAAAGCCAGTTTATTGGATCCCTCGCCCGGTGAGCTTCGGAATGGGCCCCCTAGTAGGTTGGAGGTTGATAGCAGTCATGAGCTGACATTATCTGAGTTTAACTCTAACAAAAATTCATGTCAGTCTCTTAATGATCCACATCAGGTCAGTAAAGCACTGTGTCTAACAACCCCTCCCTTTTTAAACTCTGGGCAACATAGGTCCCCTCGGAAGGCTCTCTTAACTTCACCTCAAGCTTCTCATATCGATAATGGGAAATCTCCTTTGATTGTTCCATCCCTGTCGGAGCTTGAAAATGCTACCTCATAGGTGAATCCTTTACCTCCCTCTCAGGACCCTAACAACTCTAAAGCTTCTGGTTCTAGCAAAATGAAACAAAATATTCAAGATGTGAGAGCTGTGAGGCAGAAATTGATTATTGGAAAGGATGTTGGTTTGGATGAACTTACAAAACTCTCTCTAAGAGTTCAAGTTGGGAACTTTGGTTTATGGATGCCGCCCAGAAACTCAATTGATTCGTGGATGGAGGATATTTGGAGCTCAACTGTGGATCAGTTACCGGAGGTCTATTATATAACAAAAGGCTCGTATGGATTTCATTTCCATTATGGGCGGGATGCCTCAAAATTCCTAGGTGGTTTATGGCTATGTGGTTATGTAAGTCTGATGCTAAAAAAGTGGCATATTAATTTTGACCCATACCTGGAACAACTCACCTTGAAAAATACTTGGGTCCTCTTATCGGGGTTTCCCTTATCCCTTTGGCATAGGGGATGCTTCGAAGTAGTGGTAAATGCTCTCAGTATATTTACTTTGGTGGAAGACTATTCTGGTCGGCAGGGATAAACGTATAGGTAAAGTGTTGGTTGAACCGGATGTCAGCCAAGACCTACTCGAATATCTCGGGATTGAAAGGAAAGGGAAGACTTTTATACATAAGCTGACTATTGGAAAGTCCCTTTAAGATGCATCTTATGCATATAGATAGGACACCTGAAAGCCTCATGCCCTGCAATTCCTTATAATCCACTTCTTGAGTGGACGCAAGACCATTAGGGGGATTTTTCAAACTTGGAGAGAAGCCATGAACCTTTGAGGGCTACTTCAAAATCTATTGGTACTCCGCATGTGACTCAATTCCAGGAGGCTAATGGGGTTTCAAACTAGGATGTTGAAGAAGGCCTAAGGTTAAACATTATGAACAACTATCCTATTGAGACCACCTTTAGCCCAAGTAAACAACTTCTTTGAGGTGAGCATAAAGAATCGATCATAGATGTGGAGAAGTTTTTTTTTGGTAAGTCTCCTACATTGGAAAGAATTTTTTTTGAGGAAATTATCATTCATGATAGCTCAGAAGAGAATTATGTTAAATATCCCAGCCTAACCGATGAGGTAAGGTCCACAAATCATCATTTAAAGTCTAACGGGTCAGAGGAAATATGATCCTTATCTCATGAAGAGACGCTTTTGTTAGTAGATCATGGAGAAGCTTGTTCACTACGGGATGCTGGTACTCTTCTTCACTCCGAAGCGCCTGTCCTTTTTGGAAACTCGGGCTTCCTCGTCAATTCTTCACCGCCACCAAACCAACTATCAGAGAATTTACAAGAGGAGGAATTAAAGCTTATATACTCCTTTATCCTGTCATATAAAGATTCTCTTCTAAAAGTACTTATCCAAGTCTATTTGGGGAAGCTTCCAAAAGTGATTGAGATCTCATCAAATTCAACGGTTGATTTGAATTCGAAGGCAGTACATGTGGGGGTTGGAAAGAGTGGTCGTAAATAAAAACTAACACTTAAAGGAGCTGCTCATGGAGGCTTAGATCCTTGCATAAACCAGTATTTCTCTGAAGCAAAAAGTTATGGGGGTGGCATCAAAGGATTTTCCAGCTGGTAGAATTCAAGGTGGGTTCAGGGCACTTAGAGCACAAAAATCCCTTGCGAGGGTTCCAAAATGATAATTACATCCTTAAACGTGCAGAGACTTGGAGGGCATCCCAAACAAAGGGCCCTTCGAATACTTTTTGCATAATTTAATTCCACAATCATACTAATATAGGAAACTATGATTTATGACCAGAAGGCACATAGCATTTGTGTCAACCTTCTCCTGGGTTGGGATTTTTGTACTGTTGATGCAGTCGGTTTGTCGGGGGATTTGTTATGTGCTTGGGATCCTGCTGAATATTTTTTCACTCCATACCTCTCAGGTGGTGGAATCCTACTTGATGGCTACGTGAAGGGTTTAGACCAGAACCTAAAAATCCTGAACTTATATGCCCCTTATCAAAATCGACAAACATTTTGGGAAGATCTAGCATAATCCGACATACTAGAGGAAATAAACCTTATTATAGCGGGAGATTTAAATATAATGTTGGCATCAATTGAGATCTTGGGGCCTCATTCCTGTCCCAATCCTTTATTGTATTTCTTCAACTCTCTCTTCCATGATGCAAGTTTGGTGGACATCACGCCCATCCTCGTAATGTCGACGTGGAGAAATGGTAGAGTAGAGCCTTTTGAGATTGCAAAATGACTGAACATGTTCATGATGGCGACCGACTTAACAATCTCTGTGTCGAGATTTTGATCCTATATCGCTACCCTACCCATCTCAGATCGTATGCCAATTCATCTTGAGCTGGATTCAAGTATGCCAAAACCAAAGTTCCCCTATAAATTTAACCATAATTGGCTACAAGAAAATTATCTAAAGGAGTTTATTGAAAAGTCATGGAATCCTGTTCTCCCTTTTCATACTACTTAAAAAATGGAACATCTAAATTTTAAATTAAAAGGAATAAAAGAGGTTGTCATTGCTTGGGTGAAACAAAATAAATTGGACCAAAAGAAGGAACTGTTGGCAATTGAGAGTGAGAATAGAACCATCTACTTGACAAATTTCTCATGGATCTTGTCAAATTAGGGTAAGGCCCGGGTAAAGGAGCTTGAAAAAAGAAGGCAGTCAATTCTCATAAGCGAAGAAGAAGGGTGGTGTTTGAAAATACGATCCCTGTGGCTGGCAAAAGGGGACCAAAGCACAACTTATTTCGACAAAGTAGCAAATCAGAGAAGGGTAAGCAAAAAAATATGACAATTATAGTATAGTGATGGCGTATTAATGAAAAATCAACCAGAATTAGAGGAAGGAGCTAAATTACATTTTCATAACCTTTTGAAAGATCTAGGCAACATTAATATCCTTCAACAACTAGAAATTGTCATATGCTTTCCACGTTTTTTCTCTGAGGAGGAAGGGAGAAAGGTGGCAGCGCCGGTCTCTTACTAGGAAATTTTGGGGGTTTTAAACAGCTTTGCAAAAGACAAAAGTCCAGGCCCAGGTGACTGGATTGTAGAGTACTTTTTGGAATTTAAAGACATGATGGGTTTGACCCTCCTCGAAGTGGTTGAGGAGTCTCGGAAAAAGGGAATCATAAATGGGGCCATTAATGCAACTTTCTTGACCCTTATTCCAAAGGCCTCAAATCCACAATCTTTCAACGATTTATGGCCTATCTCTTTATGCAACCTACTTTACAAAATCATTTCAAAAATCATTACAGGTAGGACGAAACCTGCTCTCTCTAGCTTTGTTTCTCAGGATTAGTTTGGTTTTTTGGCGGATCACCAAATTTGTGATGCCATCGAAATTGCTCAAGAAGGTCTCCACTCAGCCAAGTTAAAGAAAATGAAAACTGTGGTTTTAAAATTAGATCTTGCAAATTTTAAGAATTTTTTTGCTTCATATTGGTCTTAGTGTTGAAGCGGTTCATTGGATAATGGGTTGCATTACTTCAGCCACTTTCTCGGTCTTGGTCAATGGTGTTTCTTCTCAGTTTTTTAATAGTTCCTGTAGCCTACGACAACGCTGTCCCTTATCGCCATGGATTTTTATTTTAGTAATAGAAGGGTTGAGTTTGCTTTTAAAAAAGAAGATGGTGTTCGAAACCTTTGTGGGCTTAAAAATCATAGAGCTTGTACATATAACTCATTTTCTCTTCATAGACGACGTGCTCATATTTCGTAGAGGGGTCTTTAGCGATTGGTAGTGTTTTATAGAGTTCCTTTCTACTTTCTCTCAAGCATCGTGGATGGAAACAAAAATTAAAAAGTCTACCTTCCTTGTTATAGGAGTCGATGATGCTTTCATTGAGAAACTCAAGTCAATTATCCCTTACAGAATTGAATCCATCGATGTAGGGATGTCTTACTTAGGCTACAATTTAAATCCAAATCACTACATCCCTACCATTTACAGTCAAATCACTACCTCCGTAGTGACAGGAATTGGTTATTGAAAAAAATTGACAAAAAACTCTGCAACTGGACCCATCGATGGATATCCCTGGGTGTTTGTCTCACTTTTGTAAAGGCGGTGTTGGTTAATATACCGGTGTATTGGAAATACTTGGCAAACATACCTGTTTATGTCCTCAACCAGGTTCGACAAAAATACTTTTCCTTTCTGTGGATGGGAACCATACAAAAGACCGGTTTAATCTTGCTCAATGGGAGCTTTTGGAAATACCTAAGGCAATGGGATGGTGGGGTATCAAGAATGTTTTTGATTTTGGGAAGGCCTTCGTTGCCAAAAGCCTCTAGAGAGCTATGTTTGGTGAAGGATTATGGAGTCATATCGTAAGAAAAAAGTATATAAAGAATGTTCATCTTGTGGATTGGTTACGAAATCTAAGGATTCTCTCAGGCAATGTATCAAACTCTTGGTCGTGTATGACAAAATATCTCCCACTGATAAAGGACTGGCTTGTTTGAAAGCCAGGAAATGGCTTGAATATCAAGGTGGGAATGTATCCAATACTTGGGAGTGCATATTTCTCCTACGCCACGTCGGACATGGTTCAGGATCTGAGATCTAAAGGCATTGAATTCCTTGTACAAGTCTTCTCGGCAGGAGAAAATGGTTCTCCCTCTCGGTGGAAATCTACAGGAGATCTGAAAATTCCGATCCACTTCAACAAGAATGGGATAATATACAAGTGGCCTATACCATGTGGGAATTTACCTCACAATGAGGTTGATACTTTATGATGGTCCAAGAATCTTGTAGAGGGTATAGTTACAGTTAAAGCTGCCTATGTTGTGTTACAAGAAGGTAAATGGTAAGGTGAAGTTAAATGGTGGCATACCATCCTATGGAAGTGGAAGTGTCCACTTAAATTAAAATATTTTGTCTAGCTTTTGCTTGAAGGGAAGATTCTCACATGGGAAAACCTCAAAAAAAGGGGATGGAATGGACCAGGACTCTGTGTTATATGTCGGCAGGCGGAGGAAACTTGTGATCACTTGATGTTTGAATGCATGGTGACTATAAAGATTTGGGAAGAGGTTCTAAATCTGTTAAATTATCAATCGAGATAGAATACTAGACCTTTTCAGCATTGTTTTTATCAATGGACACAAGCGGTGAATTTGACGGCAGTTCTCCCGATTTTTGTGGCTTCGTCTGTAACATCCCTCTTTTCCCCCTACTCTTTGTAATTGAAAATGTAACTATGTACTTGTTTTCTGGTGAGGAGCTCAAAGCCACGGCACCACCAATAAACTATGTAAGTATTGTTATTTATTTCCTAAGTTGTAATGGTAAATTTTTAGACTTAGGAGACTGCGGGAATGACAAGACTTAATGATGGGGGCATGAATCCACTAGGGGGAGAGGGGAAAGGGGTGTGTTACATGGTTAGTATGGAACCAGAGGAGTCTCATTATCTTCCAATATAAAAAAACTAGAAATAATCAAGGTGGTTGTGAAGGTAGTGGCATATTTCCGAGACCCAAATGATTCTCTGTCATGTTCCAAAAGTCGACCTTTACAGGTTCCCATCATCGATCCTACCCTGCCCTTCGGTTTTTTTGATGGAGCATCGCAGCAAGAAGGGAACATCTTTGGAGCGGGGATGACTTTAAGCATTAATCATAATAATTTCTTCAATATTTGGGTATGTTGTGGGAAGGGCACCAACACTCGTAACGAACTCATTGCTTTGGCGGGTCTTCTTTTCTTTGCTCGCACAAGAAATATCTCCACTCTACAGGTGATGGGAGACTCAAAAATCATTCTATAGTGGAAAAACTAGTCGCGAAACCTTAATGTTCTCAATCTTCACTGGTGGAAAGTGAAGGTCAAAGTTTTGATATCCTCCTTTGAGCTGATCACTTTCAAACACGTATACTGTGATTTCAATAGCGATGCAGACATGTTATCCAAAAGAGCTCTAGTTGGAGACGAAGGTACACTATTTTATGAAGAATTCTTGGATGGTCAGAGTATCTGCTGGGGCGAGGTTCCATTTTTTGAGTTATGCTAAATCATCCCGTTTCTTCTTTCTAAAATCCTCCTGGAATGTTATGTTCTCGAATGGTCATTACTATGTTTTGTTTTAATGCAACACATTTGTGTAGACAATTGATAGGTCGATGTGGCTTATTTTTTGTGTAAAGTTGTAACAGCTATTGAGATGAATTGCATGTACTGAGACCAAATATGTATGCTTTGATTCTCTTAAGAATATCAAATATAGCCTTCTATTTGTGAAAAAAAAGTTATTACAAATAAAAAAAAAATTAAAAATCATAATAATTAAAATAACAATAATAATATTAATATTAAAAATATAATAAGAAAATAAACAAAAAAAATTACATTCCATATTTTTAAAAATATTTATTTATATATATTTTAGTAAATTATAAAAATAATAATTTTTACATAAATTTTTTTTTTAATAAAAATTTATATAAATAAATTTATTAAAAAAAATCAACAACAAATCCTTACACATATAAATACCTTACACATATAAATACTTTACATGTACTAAAATTTAATTAGATATAAAGCATTTTTTTCCAAGAAAAAACCATACATGTTAATCTATTGAATCAAAGTATTTTTACATTATCTCTTTACCATCCAACTTAAAAAAAAAAATCACTTACATCACATAAAATCTAGGCATTCAAAATGATAATATTACTAAAATATAAAAATAAAATAAAATATAATTATATTAAAAAAAAAAATTTATGCAAGTAGAACTAAGAATAAAAGTTATTTATTGTCAATTTTTGTTAGTTTATTTGGTTAAGGTGCGGGTCTCGTTAATAGGCGACTCGGGTTCATTTCCTTTTAGAGATGAGTTAGTTGAGAGGAGACACCTAAAATCCAAACAATTGAGGATTGGTTTAACACAAACCGAATATAATCCATGGGTGGTTTTAACAATTTAGATACCCTTGAATCATAATTTCTTAAACCAAAAACCATTCCCACAAATAAAAAAATCCTTTGATCCCATCTTAAAACTAATTCTTGAAAGATAAAGTTGAGGAGCATCTTTAAAAGTTTATCATAAGTTATACAATCTTTAATGATCCATACCTATGAGGATTCATAAGCCATAATGTCCAATTAAAGTTGCTTTATTTCGTTTAAGGCATATCATACTTAGTATAGTCTTTAATTATTTACACTCACGAGGAGGCATAACTAATAAACATCGAATGTTACTCTATTCGGTGAGATACGTGTCATAAAAGTAGGGGTGAATTTAGTTCCTTAAAGATGATGCACATGTAATTTAAAGTATTTTATAGAAAATATTATTTTAAGACATTATTTCTATTAAAAATATTTGCAAATTTTGACATAAAATATAATTTTTTTAACCATATTTAGATCGCATTTATAAACTATTTTTGAAAGAGGATATATATATATAATTCCATTTGGGCGGTGATAAAAAATGCATTTATAAATTATTTTTGAAAAAGGATATATATATATATATAAAATTCCATTTGGGCGGTGATAAAAAATGCATTTATAAATTATTTTTGAAAAAGGATATATATATATATATAATTCCATTTAGGTGATGATAGAAAAGTGTTTTCTTCTCTATTTTATCATTTTTATTTTTTATAAGTAATATGTTTGACTTTAAAATATTATTTTATTTATTTTTTTTTTCACAAAAAAACCCTAACTATATTATCAAAAATAGAATTACATTCTTAATATTTTTAAAGGTATAACCATCAGTTTCAGTCTCTTAAAGATTTAATCGTTTTTCCTCTGAAAAAGTTTCTCTTTCTTAAAGGAGTGAAAATAACAAAGATATTTGCAAAAATACCAAGTACAAAGATCCTTAACTTCAGGACTATAGTCTATTCAAACTCTTGATTTTCATACAGTACAAATCAAGAGGTAATTCCGTTCCTTTACAAAATTCAGGACTATGCTATCATGCCGCGTGATCATTCAAGAACAGGGTCAAAAGCCTGCTTCTATATTGATGCATTGCTGCTTGAATTTCATTCATATGAAACTCACTTCTTTGCTAAGTACAAGTTTATTATATCATGCCGAGATGCTTCCATCTAGCCAGTTTAGCTTCAAAAACCAAATTAAATCCTATCTAAGACATGGACAACAAACCAGAATTAAAAGTAAAGTACTTTAAAATCAATTATTCCGAAAGGGAGTGTGAAAATAGTCAAGATTTTCACCATTCGAAAATTCTGAAATGAGCCATTCACCTGCTAACATGTTTATTCCCGCCTTTTCCAAATCGTCAGCCAAAAAATTTCGTTCTTTATATACACATTCAATAGAAACATTCCTTATAGAAGTTTTTAATCTTTTTGTTTCTTGTAATAGAGATTCCAGGTATAGATTGTGGATTTTGTTCTTTCCTTTTAACCAATTCACAATTACATGCGAATTCCCAAAAATATGAATGTCTTCCACTCCTTTTTCCACTGCAAGAACAAGCAATAACCTTAAAGCACTCAACTCTGCAAATTTATTTGTACATGTTCCTAACTTTGCTTTAAAGCTAAAGTTCAAAGTTTCGGACATTAACAGAATCTCCCCAACTCCACATAACTTCGGTTCACCTAATGCTGCTCCGTTAAAATAATCCCATGGCATGCTTTTGTTTATCTCTTCAATAGTCACATTTCTGATCCGAATATTCTTCTTGTTTTATGGAAAGTAATTTAGAATAGCTAAACTCTGTGCAACACATGGAAAAGGTAGGATACAAATATCTTCAAAGCAACATTTATTTTTGGCAAGCCAAATGCCCCAGGTTATGATTAAGGGTAGGGCTCGTATATCTTCATAATCTTGATTAGTAGTCTAGGTTTTAAGACTTTGCTTTGTCGTAATACCATACCACTTTACTTTCGGATTCAATTTGTTATCAGTTTCTTTCCATACAGCTTTAGTATAAGGGCACTCAACAGCCGGATGAAGGTTAGTCTCTTCTGCTTCCTTGCAAAGAGAGCATCTCCTCAGGACCAATCTATTTTTTCTTTGTAAAACATCCCACGTCGGAGCTTTATTTAAAATTAGAAACCACATGAACAATTTCGATTTAGACGGATAGTTAAATTTCCATAATCCTTCCACCACCAAACAAAATTTCCACCTGTTTTCATCAAGGTAGCACAACCTATTTTAGGGGTGTATATCCATGCAGCTGAAAACATCCAAGCCAAGGAGTCTTCTTGATTCTGGATCCTTATGTTACTGTTTGTCAAATTTGATAAGAAAATTTTCCACAACATACTATCTTCTCCTTGAAATCCAATAATCTAATTTGATAGCCATCCTTAACCATCCTTGGGCCATAATCGTTGAGGCAGAATGGTCCACTATATTGTTAAGGAAAACATAACCTCTTTCACGTAGATGAAGGATCATATACTCAGAAAGTAGATGCCCATTTTCACTGCCTACCCACAGGTCCTCACCTAGGGCTATACCCATTCCCTATTTTCCAAGCTAACCCTACTCCAACTAAATTGAAGGATTTGACTGCAGATTTCTAGCTGATAAAGATTTATGTAAGGATTTTATAGGACTGCGAATCGAGTCGATCATTCCATTTACATAGATACCATTTTCAAAATTTCAAGATCCATATCATTAGATTTACACAGGATCCATAATAAAATGTTTTTTTCTACTTAAAAATTTCTTCAAAGTTATAAGAAATATTATTATATTTAATTAAACAATGTTACATTTAATTTTTTTAATAAAATTTCATTCGACATTAATAATTATTCTAGTTATAATATGTGGTCATGAATATTTTCATAACAATCATGAATTAAGAATCATATATCTATTATTCATATAAAAAAGTTGATCTTCTTAATTTAATTACGCCATAAGGTGTTCTTTCTGTGAGGATAATCCTTGCTCCTGGAGCATGATTCTTCGCCTATAGAACCAATAAAATTTTGCCACGTATCCTTATCTCTTTGACCAATAATTCATCGCCACCTGTTCCTGTTCATGCTTCGCCATGGTCCTGGGTTCTGTGCCACCTGGTCATGCTCCTGCGTTCCCGTCACTTAGCATGGTCCTGGGTTCCCATCACTTCGCCTGGCTTGCCCATACAAGGGTTCATGTCACTTCGTAACTTCGTAGTATGGGTTCATGTCTCTTGCAGGGTTTGAAGGATGGAGGATCGAACCGCCATATTTAACTTTTTTGGCATATTTTGCAGTTCATCTAAGCGTTGGGAAGTGGAGATTTTACCCTAACTCCTTGCACGACTCTGGAGTGCGAATTTGTGCAAGTTTTTACAGGGTCAGATAATGCGGCTTGGAGCTTGTGAAGAAACTTCCTGAACACTTTTTCTTAAGATTATGCATGAAACTTGTGCAAGAAACCCTGAGTTTGTGCACGTTTTTTTAAGCTTGTGCAAGAAACCCTGACCTTTTCGTAAACGAAAGGGAGGCCACCCCAGTTGTCCTTGACGCTCTCGGGGCCGAACATGGGATGAATGCACAGCACATCGAATTCGGCAGGCAAAACTTGCAAGAATAGCCGGCGCGGGAACTCTTTCATAGTCAGGACGTTCGTGAACAGTGTGCTTCTCTTCAGTCGCTATGTCGACAGCGATTTTAGCACGGCATTTTCCTTCTTTCTGCTGGTAGAGCACCTGACAAGATGCCTTATGGAAGAATTTTTGCCAATGTTCATTCGCCTACTGTGGGGGTGATGATTGATATGGGAAACCCTTTGCTTAATTGAACACTTGACGGATTTCTCAAAATTGGAACTGTATTCACCTCTACTTGCATTGCATAAGTTGTAGGAAACGACGGAATGAAGGTTAGGTTTTTGGGGTTTTGATAAAATTTAGGCTTTTAATAGTGCATTTCCATGCCTACATTAAGCCCTATTAATTATTCTGTCTTTCTCAATTATCTGCTTTTCATTGGATAAATTTCCTTTCGAACCTAATGCATACCCTTGTGATGCATCAGTTTGAAAAACAAATGGTTTTGGAGCAAAAAAGGATGATTCAAATGTCACATCAGAAGCTTTGTATTTTGCATTCCCTTCAACTCTTGGCTGATAATATATGTTTGCAGCTCCTGATGCTGAAGAACTTTGCCTGGAAGATGACCTGGAGGAAAAACGACTTCTGTGGTTTCTTCCACTCACTCTAGCACCACTACTACTATTAATGCTATTACCATATTTATCAGTCTTGACCTTCTCGGGTGGAGAATTTAACCGATCATTTTCAGAAGTTGGATTAGGCATGTGCTTGTCAAAGGATGAGTTTTTCCATATATTGCTTGTAGTAGGAATACCACATTCTCCTTCATCTTTACCAATCCATCTGAGCTGTTGTTCTCCTCCAATAGGCGACTCTCTATTGTAAAAATTGTCCACATTTGTTAGTTGATCACTATCTATTTGCAAGTTTGCATCTTCAACCCATGCTTCTTTGCTCTCAGTTTCTTTATCACATTGGTGCAAGTTGTATTGCTTTTGATATCCAGGCTGAAAAAGGACTATCCCAGAGCACAGAAAATTTTTCTAAGTCTGGCATGTTATGGTAGTAAACAGAAGCATTTTCAGTTTCCCTTTCCATGTACCTAGAAGACTCACTCATCTCCCCCCCGGTATGATAGGCCCGATACAAAATTGAATCAATGTTAGGACTATGCACATTTTTATCTCTTTTTTTTTCCTAGTATGATGACCCTTACTTGCTCCCTTATATGCTCCAAATTGAAACATATGATTCACAGTTGAAGATGACCTATCTGGAGAATGCAACGACTTGTCTCTTTTCAATGTCGAATCCTTGCATAACGTGGTCCTGCTACTCCCTTCTCTGCTCTGTAGTTCATTAGTTGCAGATTGGTTATCTGTGCCTTGATCTGCAACCCTGTAAAACGCAGGGGATGTTCTGTAGTTCATTAGTTTCTCTAGATAGAGTTTCTAGGATGTTTTATGATCATACATTGATGCCAAAAATTCCATGTCTACATCCTCCATTTCCTCTATCAAAAGGCAGCAACCAAACCTGAGAAATCATAAGTTGGGGATGATGAATCTGCTATTTTTTTTTTTAATTTGCAGGGATGTCTAGATTTCAAATAGCAATGCTATATATTTAACTCTGATATACATTGTTTGTTAGTAACGTTGCCCTACATAAGGTATTCGTGATTTTATTATTTGGGTGCATTATGTTGCATTTTTTTTTGCTTGAGATGGACCCGAGCTTCATTGATGCTTTTAATGTTAAAGTGCATTGTGTACTATGTGTTAAATATATTCTTTGGGATCAATACCAAGTATTCATGCACACCAACAACAGTTTTGTTTCTCTCCTTTGGTATTTTTATTTGGCCGATCCCTTTTGATGCTACCAAGCTTCGACTGGGGTATTTAACATGTTAAACTGCAACCGCTGTAACCAATGTCACCATTGTATCATATATATGTTACTAGAAGAGAGGCTCTGACACCTATTTCCCCACTGAAATCAGGTTCTGAAAATATACAATGGCGCTGGATTCCTTCTAATACAAAGGAAAAAATTGCACATACACTTGTTTTCCTTTCAACCTTTACTTCAAATGTGGCTAGACTGAGATTTGTTTGTGCATGCATCAGTAGTAACTCAGTTAACAACTGTACCCACACCTGGGGAACAAAGCTATTGGCGGATCTGATCGGGTTGCTTCCGCAGTTTCCATGGATAAGAACCCTGCATAAGGCATTGACTGCTAACTAAATATGTTAGAAGTATATTAAAGGCTATGGAATTTGTATGTTAGGGAGAGTTTAAATGATTTTCTATTATTTTAAATAATTATAAGCCTATTTGTTTTCAAACTTAATAATAATACATTACATTGGTGAATGATCATGCTACGGGATAATCCTGAACTCGGCTTGGTCCAGGCTCGGTGGTCTTTTGTAAATAGAGATGAAAATTTGTTAACACGGCTGCAGAACATCAATCTTTCTTTTCACTTTGAGGTAGAGCAACAGGTGAATGGGGTCTTTCACAATTTCTTTGGGTTCAACGGGACAACTGGTATTTGGCGAATAAAGCCTCTTGAGGATTCTGGAGGTTGGCTTGAAAGAACAACTGTTGAAGATATGGACATTGCTGTGCGTTCCCATCTAAAAGGGTGGAAATTTATTTTTCTCAATGATGTCACGGTACTGCTCTAGGACCATTAACCATGCTCTAATTTTCATGGTGCTTTTATCTTTGTATTCTGAAATTTATGTTCAAGGTGGGGCTTTAAACTTCATAGTATATGTGGTTCTAGTAGTATTCAAATCTGTGAGTACTTTTAGGGACATTCAAAGTAGGCGGAGGCAATTTTTTTATGGTGTTATGATCTTTCTGGTGTTTTTCTTTTTGAATTTTTGATACTCTTGTTTTGGCTAATGTCAGGACCTTGAATGTAACTTTGGTTCGATTCTAATTTGAAACACGGTATGCTCTAGGTACTTTGTGAGATTCCAAAGAGTTATGAATCCTACAGGAAGCAACAACACCGTTGGCATTCTGGTCTTATGCATCTTTTTCGACTCTGCCTTCCAGATATAATTACTTCCAAGGTCTGTCATAAATATCATTCAGCTTTCTTCTTTTTTTTTTTGTGTGTGTGTTTAGCATGGTGTTACATAGCTAGAAGTTGCAATAGCAAGCAGTGCTCTACAAAAAATTGGGGTCTCTAAGGGTGGAGCTACTAGGAGTTTTACTAAAGCTTGTGAGAGCAACCTCATTTGTCACAATTTTCTGTTTGTTTGATGGAATTTTTCTATCTCTGGATGCAGATATCTATTGGCAAGAAAGCGAACCTCAGTCTATTATTCTTCCTTTTGAGAAAGTTGATTCTTCCATTTTATTCCTTTACATTGTTCTGTATCATTCTTCCAATGACCATGTTTGTACCAGAGGCATACCTACCTATTTGGGTAATATGCTATATCCCGGCCTTGATGTCATTTTTGAATGTGCTTCCAGCACCGAGATCATTCCCTTTCATTATCCCTTATCTTCTCTTTGAAAATACTATGTCTATTACCAAGTTCAATGCTATGATATTTGGACTGTTTCAACTCGGCAGTGCTTATGAATGGATTGTGACAAAGAAGATAGGCAGATCTTCTGAGCCAGATTTGCTAGCTGAGGAAGAAAGAGAATTAAAGACTCTAAGCCAACCGCTTCATCGTGGTGCTTCTGAAACTGGTCTTGATGTGTTGAGTAAATTGAGCAAGCAACCATCGGCACCTCGAATATGTTAAATTTTCTGAATTTACTTCAATATGATCTAGGATCTTAACTGAGAGAACAACATGTATAGCATATCTACAGCATATCAATCATGGAGACAATAATGCAAGCACACACGAGACACAAAGATTTACTTGGGGAAAACCATAAAGGTGAAAAACCCCAATAACTTCCTCAGAGATAGATAGAGCAATGATACAACCAACCAAGAGATAGACATAACCTAGCAGCAATCCTCCTCCTCCATAAGTGCGCCTCTCCTCCTTGAGAGCATGTGTAAGAAGTGAGTGAGTAAATAGAGTGTCTCCCACACTCTATTTATACTTGACTTGACTTGCCTTTTTACCTAACTCATGTAGGCTCGAACTTAACCACATAACATAATGCTGACTGGGCCGACCCCCAATAGGGTGGTCTAATAACCCTTTGACCCACATGGCCGACTCCCAATAGGGTGGTCTAATAACCCTTCGACCCACATGACTTATACAGGGCCGACCCCAACAAGGTGGTCTAATAACCCATCAAGTATAAGTTACGACACTTACAATATAAATGACGACACTTCCATATAGAGGAATAATAACATCTCTATAGGAATACAATATACATATATGTGAAATACATTCCGAAGTTACATATACATCAACACTCCCTCTTAACTAGGAAGGTATTTCTCAGCACAGTTCTTCTAGCACAAGTCATCTTCTCTGGATCATCGTCACTGGATAATCGTCATCGAGTCATCATCATCATCACTGCTGCTGCTATCTCAATCAATCTCTGAATCTACTCGTCATAGGAAGTTCTACAGAGCCAGTCCTTTTTCATACTGGATGTAGGCCCACCACCTGCAGGTCTTCATCATCACTGGCCATACTGTGGAATCCTCAGGACTTTTACGTGCGTCACAAAACCTCGAAAGAGCATCCCAGGCTGTTACAAGCACACAGCTCTACCTATAGGATCTCCCAGGGCACCGAATTACATGTGACCTCACCACAAAACCTCGCAAGAGCATCTGCCAGATATCCCAGGGAACCGAATTACATGCCATAGGCAAAACCTCGAAAGACTATCTGCAGATCTCCCAGGGCACTGAATTACATGTGGTCATGGCAAAACCTCGCAAGAGCATCTGCCAGATATCTCAGGGAACCGAATTACATGCCATAGGCAAAACCTCGAAAGACTATCTGCAGATCTCCCAGGGCACCGAATTACATGCCATAGGACAAAACCTCGAAAGAGCATCTGCCAGATATCCCAGGGAACCGAATTACATGCCATAGGCAAAACCTCGAAAGACTATCTGCAGATCTCCCAGGGCACCGAATTACATGTCCTCCCAGAGAAAAACCTCGAAAGAGCATTTGCCAGATGTCCCAGGGCACCGAATTACATGCCATAGGCAAAACCTCGAAAGACCATCTGCAAATCTCCCAGGGCACCGAATTACATGCTCATCTGCACAACCTGATCCACGGCCACAGAGTATCAACCTGATACTCACCATACATCATCCTGATGTATCCATGATCATCCTGATCATCATCACTGCAACGTCCTGCTGCATGTCATCTGGAGCAACATCCTGAAGCTCGTCATCTATGATCATCCTGATCATCAATGCATCTACCTGATGCATACCAAGTATCTACCTGATACATATCATCATACATGATCCTCCTGATCATACAATGTATCCACCTGATACAAATACATGATACATATCATCATACATGATCCTCCTGATCATCAATGCATCTACCTGATGCATACCAAGTATCTACCTGATACATATCATCATACATGATCCTCCTGATCATCAATGTATCCACCTGATACAAATACAAATACATGATACATATCACCATACATGATCCACCTGATCATACAATGTATCCACCTGATACAAATACATGATACATATCATCATACATGATCCTCCTGATCATCAATGCATCTACCTGATGCATACCAAGTATCTACCTGATACATATCATCATACATGATCCTCCTGATCATCAATGTATCCACCTGATACAAATACAAATACATGATACATATCACCATACATGATCCACCTGATCATACAATGTATCCACCTGATACATATACAGATACATGGTCCAAGCATCCAACATGATGCATATACAAAATACGTATACATGATCCAACTGATCATATCCAGCATCAATATGATGCGTACATACAAAAATGATCCAACTGATCATATCCAGCATCCAACATGATGCGTACATACATACATAAAAATGATCCAACTGATCATATCCAAGCATCCAACATGATGCGTACATACATACATAAAAATGATCCAACTGATCATATCCAAGCAGAAACCAGAACATCATCCATCCACAGCCATGTGAAGGATCCTCCTTCCAACATGCTTGGAATGGCTTCAGCAAATGTGTCCATCACTTCTTCCTTGAAGTGTCCTCAATCTGAAGAACGTCAAGCCTCTCTCTGAAGTACTCGAACTTCACTCTGGCTAGTGGCTTCGTCAGCACATCTGCAATCTGCTCGTCCGTCGCAACATACAGAAGCTTCACAGCTCCTCTCTGCACCATATCCATGATATAGTGATATTTGATCTCTATGTGTTTCGACCTGTCATGAAACACTGGGTTCTCGGACAGCTTCACACAACTCTGGTTATCACAGAAGATACCAGTAGCTTCCAACGGAAGATCAAATAACTCAGACAGTAGCTTCCATAGCCATACTGCCTCGCAACTAGCTGAGCAGGCTGCAACATATTCTGCCTCGGCTGTACTCAGTGCCACACAGAAATGCTTCCTGCTAAACCAAGAGATCACACCTGATCCCATACTGAAGCAACACCCAGATGTGCTCTTTCTATCTGCAGCACTGCTAGCCCAATCTGAATCAACATAACCCTGCAGGTTAAACTTTTGATTCGCCTCATACCTGAGCCCATAATCCACTGTACCCTTCAGGTACCTCAGAACATGCTTTACAGCAACCAGGTGAACACTCCTCGGATCCGTCAGGAACTGGCTCAATGTGCTCACAGCAAAGCAAATGTCCGGTCTCGTGTTCGTCAGGTACATCAAGGACCCAATCATCTGGCGATACATAGAGACATCAATCGGCTCAGATGAAGTATCACATAGAAGCTTCAGATTTGATGCCATAGGTGTGGCCATGGCCTTGCAATCCATCATCCCGAACCTCTTTGGGATCTCTACTGCATACTTCCCTTGTCCAAGGAAGATTCTATCTGCACTCTGCCACACCTCCATGCCAAAAACAAATAGTGCATCATTCCCAAGTTCTTCATCTCGAACTCGGCAGTAAGCTTCCGCTGCATGTCGAAAATCAATCTATCTTCACCTGTAACAAACAGGTTATCCGCATAAAAAAATAGTATCACTTTTATATTTCTCAATGCTGCCATCTGCAACATGCTTGATCTGATAGTTCCATTTGGAAGTCATAGCAAACTTCCCTTCATGTCTTTTGGATTACATCCCAAACATCATTCTTCATGATCGACGGATCATGGCATTTCATTTCTTCATCCCAAATCCTGGGAACTTCAATATCTTCAATATCTTCAATAGATATCTTTGTTGCTGGAACAAATATTGTAGTTCTTCTTTTGTAGGAGATGGCATATGATCTTTTCTACACAACAAGTTAAATTGCATGATTAGAAAATATCTTATAGTTTTCAGAACAAATTCTTACACATAAAGAAATATGCCATGCAATTATCTTAGCCAATGCTTCAATACAACATTTATCCATATCCCGTAACTTTCTAGATGCCTTCAAATCTCTACCAGAACATTGTTAAGAGTGTGCACAACTCCCAACATGTCAGCAAAGAGGTTTCATTCTAAATAAGTAGCAATGGAATGTTGTACAGTGCCATAGGCTACTTACCCATGCATATTAGTAGTATACTGTTCATCTAATATGCATAATACACAACCTAATTCTAGGAACATCAGTATATACATTATTGAACAGTATTGTTTAAGAAATGACAATTCAAATACTTATCTTTGTTTGTTCGTTGGGTGGACTCCCTCTGAGTCTTTGCTTCCTTGCAGGAGCTGCTGGAGTCCTAATCTGAGGTAGCTTCTTCTACACCTTTCTGTTGTGAAATGTAGAGAGATGATCAACTCCCTCTGAATATCTGCATCCTTGCAGAAACTACTGAAGTGTGCTCCTTTGCTTTCTTGCAGGAACAACTAGAGTGTGCTCCTTTGCTTTCTGGCAGGAGCAACTGGAGTGTGCTCCCTCTTGATCTTTGCTTCCTGAATTACCTGTTCTTGAACTCATATTCATCCTTGGTCCCTATGCATGCTTATTAGTATCATGAATGTGTTATCCTTGTGATCTCATATAAAATCATACATTCATTAGTATACTATTAAAACACAATAATCTCAAGCATGTATAGTCATGATCATTTCAAACAGAAATAATAAGCATGAGCATTCAAGGATTCTTATGGTTAGTCAAATCATAAGAAACATAACATGTCTAAACCTGTAATTACTCAAGCCTATGACTCTTCAGGTTAGTTGAATCATCAATCAAGATAAGAGATATAAAATGCATAAAACCTGTGATTATTCAAGCCTATACTTTCATGATTCTTCTGGTTAGTCATATCATCAATTATAATAATATACATCCAACCATGATTATTCAAACCTATGACTTCATGAATAATTATTATCAACAACAGTATAAGATCCTAACACAAGGTAGGATTTTAGCTTGATATAGGAAAAACATACCTGGATTAGCATGCTAGCTATTTATGTCTAACATACCCGCATAATGTCTTCTGGTTCTCTTTAGTGACTTGTGCTAGTAACCTGCATGTCTCATAAGTTAACCATTATAAAACTAAGTTATACATACCTCGAGAATGGATATTCTATGAGATCCATGGCAATGGATGAATCTTTGTCCTCATGTCATCATGATCATATGTTCTTGAACTAGAACATGATTTGTCTTCTTGGTGTACCTCGATGAGTCACACCTGTCGAGATCACTTGTAATCTTCTTATGTAAGGCCTTAGCCTCATCTCCCTCTGAAACAGGAACTTCTTCACTTATGCAAGTGACCAATCCATCTTCTTCTAGGATTAACCCAATCCACTTGATTTGCAAGAACTGGACCTTGAGCTGGATATGGGTTTGTCAGAGAAACCCCAAAAATTCAAACTTTGAATTTCAAACTTCTGATAGGATAGAAATATGTGCCTTGATGAGCTGATCAAGTTGGTATATTCAGAATTTGAAAACTGCAAAGTTTCACTCCTCAATTTTGCCTTTGAAACTTCTAGATTCACTGGACGTGACCCTGAACTGGGGTTTGATGAAGACCACTCTTTTTCCCCATCAAAATGTTTGATCCAAAGCTCTAAGCTTCTATTTTTTTGAGGAGCTTCCAGCCGTGGTCACAGATTTCAAAAATTCCCATTTTTACAGAAGCCCTAATTTTCCACTTTTCTGATTAAAGTCCCGAACTAGGGTCTAATCAAGACCGGCCTTCTGCCCAACCAAAAATTCTGATTTTGGAATCTAAATTTTTATTTTGATGAGTAGCATTCATCCGTGGTCTCCGATTACAAAAATTCCAACTTTCTCCAAAGCCCTAAATTCCGGAAGCCATGAATGAAGGTACCAAAAAATAATTCTGTTTTGACAGAAATATGTACCTGATTGTTTCTGGTGTAACTCCGAAATTTTTGATCCACAGGGTCTGAAAAAGTTTTCTGAGATAGCCTGACCTGTTATCTTTCCATCCTGACAGGTCTGACCTCATTTGGATTCTCTGAGAGAGAGTTATGCCAAATGTCGCAACGTGACCTGTTTTGGGATAAAACAGGAGAGCGAACTTGTACGGCGTGCCACGTGTCACTGTTTTAACTTCGGCCTCTAAAAACGTTTCTTGAGATAGCTCGGCCTGTTACCTTTCCATCCTGATAGGTCTGACCTCAATTGGACTCTCTGAGAGAGAGTTATGCCAAATGTCGCAACATGACCTGTTTATGGGATAATACAGGAGAGCGAACTTGTACGGAGTGCCACGTGTCACTGGTTCAACTTCGGCCTCTGAAAAAGTTTTCTGAGATAGTACAGACTGTGTACTACCTGTCACTTTTTACGAAATTTCATTTGGATCTTCCTAGCCCAAGATATGACCTTTTTCCCAAGGTCACCTGATTTTGACTCAGATCTGGAAGAGGCAGAAACCCTATATTGTACAGATCATAAATCACAAAGTACAACGAGTTAGAGGTTGTCCTTTGGACACAAGGTACCTGGAGATTTTAGCTTCGTCCTGTAACAATTTCAGATCCGAAAAATTCACCAAAACGGATTTATAGCGAAAGTTCTACAATGACTGGTTTTTGCTATATCAAGCCCTAGCATCGTAAGTGCAACAAGTGTCATACATGCCATATCATGCCTTCTTTCAGGCTAGCTCTGATACCATGTTAAATTTTCTGAATTTACTTCAATATGATCTAGGATCTTAACTGAGAGAACAACATGTATAGCATATCTACAGCATATCAATCATGGAGACAATAATGCAAGCACACAAGAGACACAAAGATTTACTTGGGGAAAACCATAAATGTGAAAAACCCCAATAACTTCCTCAGAGATAGATAGAGCAATGATACAACCAACCAAGAGATAGACATAACCTAGCAGCAATCCTCCTCCTCCATAAGTGCGCCTCTCCTCCTTGAGAGCATGTGTAAGAAGTGAGTGAGTAAATAGAGTGTCTCCCACACTCTATTTATACTTGACTTGACTTGCCTTTTTACCTAACTCATGTAGGCTCGAACTTAACCACATAACATAATGCTGACTGGGCCGACCCCCAATAGGGTGGTCTAATAACCCTTTGACCCACATGGCCGACTCCCAATAGGGTGGTCTAATAACCCTTCGACCCACATGACTTATACAGGGCCGACCCCAACAAGGTGGTCTAATAACCCATCAAGTATAAGTTACGACACTTACAATATAAATGACGACACTTCCATATAGAGGAATAATAACATCTCTATAGGAATACAATATACATATATGTGAAATACATTCCGAAGTTACATATACATCAACAGAATAAAAAAGATTAATCGATTGTACAGAAAGGAGCTGGCTTTGGCTTTCCTTCTCCTCAGTGCAGCAGCCTTAAGTTTGCTGTCATCCCAATGCGTTCATTTCTTTTTCCTACTATTTCAGGGTGTGTCGTTTCTGCTTGTTGGTCTTCACCTGATTGGGGAGCAAGTAAGTTGATATCTGATGCTATTAAGCTTTTGTTGCTATGCCATTGCAACAAGAGAAGTTCTAATAGTTCTCAGGTGTAGAGCTGCATCAAGATTAGCAGATTTCTGTTCAATTCCATGGCTTAAAGTTTTATTTTCCATAAAGAAGTTTGGTATTGCATCTTTTTGATAGTAACTGAATAGGGTGGAAGACAAATGCATCAACAACTAGGATGTAAGGGGCTCTTCCTTGCTAAGTAATGGTTGTTGAATTAACATAGTCGTGGTCTCTTCTTAGGTGGTATATTCTGTTCAACTATGGAACTCGATCAATTTGGATTTTTCAGGTGGCATGGCAACCATAGCAAATTCATGCAACATTCTTTCTTTGAATCTAGAGTGTGACATTTTGGTTATTAACTGATACCTTTGGTAGTCCTCTTTTAGGTTGCTCTTTCTTGTCATTATTTTCTTCAATATTATTATCATAAAGCCAACGTAGCAAAATTATGTGTTGGTCTCGTTTCTGGCCTGGTATGGCTTGGCATTAAAACCCCATCTGTCCTGAGGGTTAGAAGCGTAGAATTACTATTGTTGACAATCATGTGTTGTAACAAATCATTTGTTCTCTTCAATAATCTTGAGATGAAATACAAATTTGTATTGTTTATTCCTAACTCAATTGAGTGGAATTTATTTAATGAAATAATTTCTCTGCTAATGGAAAACATAGAATTGTCTAAGAGATCTTAAACTAAATGGACCCTGGATATTTCTGAGGATACATTTTGCTGATTGAATAACTTGCTTTCAGATAATATCTTAAATTGATGATTTTTTTTTGCTGTTATCATATATTGGATTTGAATTTTAGTATATATTGTGCCAGTTCACTGCCAGATTTATTTGAAACACTTGGTGAGTCTCCATGCCTACCATATTGTGTGGACAAACAACATAGAAGATAATGTGCTATTTTGAAATTGTCTTCTAATTTCCTCCATTGAACATGTTTCTTGATTGAATATGAGCACGGGAGAGTTGTCTGACCGGAAGAAGATTTCATTGGGTACAAAAGCTATTACCTTGCGGACTTTTCGCTCTAAGAACACAACACATGTTTTTGCAGCATCAGACAGGCCAACAGTTATTTATAGTAGCAATAGAAAATTGCTCTATTGCAATGTGAATCTCAAGGAAGTCAATCACATGTGCCCTTTCAATTTAGTTTCTTTTCCAGACAGGTGTTGCCACATCTTCCTGAATCAATTTAAATTTGTAATCCCTTTTCAAAGTAATTATCTTATTTGTGTTTGTATTGTTAACCAGTGCAAGCATGGTATTCTTATAATATAATGCTCCCAAGATTTAAATCGATTGACTTGTTGTGATAGTGGAGCTTCTAGTCTATTCTATTCACATTTGATCAGTTGATGAAACATTCTAATGTTAGATATAATTTATAGTTGTTAGAATGCCATGTTAGTATTAGGAAAGCATTTGATGTCTCATCATTGCATCAAGCATTAAATTCCCATTATCAATGTCTATAAATGTTTTCTTATGAATGTTACACCTCATTGCATCAAGTAATGATTATATAGTAATGTAGGAGGGTATCCTATAAATGCAGCTTCATATCTTGTTTATAAGAAAGACATAGAACACAATAAAATACCTCATCTGAAATCTCATCTTTTTCTCAGTGAGTTATTAGGGTGAGTAAATTCTATTCATATCTCCATAGAATGCCATATTTGTGCCATGCTTTTGAGTTACCATATGTCATTGTCAATTGGTCTTGTGACTACAGTTCAAACAAAAGCTAAGATGCGTGATATGGGGAAACAAGTATGAGTTTCCGAAATGGAAATGCGTTGGAAATTGGAATTATGACCCCTCACAAATTTGTAAATCATATCTATATATCTATATATATATATATATATATATATATACATATATATATATACACGACAAGAACATTTAAATGACAAGCATTGTTTCACCATCGCTTATATTGGGATCCTCATCATTAGTGTCACCCTCTGTATCGTCATCTAGCCTTTGCCTCTACCTCAATCCTCTACGGACATCAATAAACAACATCCACTTTTGATGATACTGCCTAATCCAAGCCTTAAAATATATTATAAAAAGCTTAACATGCCTAATAAAATGATTTTGGCTTGAGTGAAGGGTACATTTTTCTGAAGGCTAAGAGAGAAGAGTTCAGCAATCAACACCACCAACATCGTTGTACATAGATGGCTTGCTTCTTTTGATTAAATGCCAATCACATAACCTGATACATAATAGGATCTAATGAAAATGCTGCAATCCTGCCAATCCTGAAAATTGTTAAAGTCTGCTTGATTTTGAATGGAATATGAAATTCTACTTTCTCCATATGAAGACCAATGAGGTTGGAACCACTCTCATAAAATTGGGATTCTATAGTCATCTGAAATGCATGTAAGATCTAATTTTGAGTTGGCAAAGTTTAGGGCTTAAACTTAACCTATGCTTATTAAGCACCTATGTTTTCACTATTCTTTGGAGGTCCGTTCCATCTGTTAACAAATACCTGTATATTTTTCTGTGTTCATGGTAAGAACAAAGAAAATCACATTTGTATATTGAAAGGTTATTTGACCTGCAAAAAGTTTCAATTTAATGCACGACACTTTCTTATTGAGTGTGCAGACTCCCCAATCTATATTTAAACTAATCTCTACGTTCCTAATGATAATGAGATCTCTGCATGAGAGTGGAGAGCACCAACTTTGGATAACCTCGTATTTTCTGTATTGTGGAGAGAACAAATGTTTTTATATTTATAATAGTTTCTGCCCTCGACATACTGTGTAGAAGGATAAGCCAATGAGAGGGAGGTCTCTGAGAACAGAGCCGAATGCATACATTGGCCAATTCATTTATGGTGGCTTGTTAACATAATGATGGATCTGGTTCAAGTTAGGTCAGAGTTAATTTTTGCTTTATTGCTTATGTTGCTGTTATTTGTACCTAATATTACTCCTTTGTAAAGGGTATTTGGGATCGTCGAGTTGGTCTAAAGCAACATCTTAAGGTTATCTAATACCCACAGTTTTCCATAATCAGAAGTTAGCTGAAAAGGCATTAAAAAGGTTACTCTGTCCCTAGTTTCTGTAAATATTTGTTTGCCAAAGAGCAATGGTTTTGACAGAAAGGAAATGTTGCAACTGTTAAGAGTAAGGAAATATTGTAAATGTTAAAGAGTTTGTTGCAAACTCCTTTAGTTTATGTCATGCACCTGAACCTTATTTGCTTCTAATTTTGTATCAGCTACATATTTCCATTTTTGTTCATTAATGTTGTGTCTCCATTCGGAAGTGACAGTTTGGTTCAAGAGTGTGTGTAAAAACATAATATATAAAAAAAATAACAGAAATCAACTAGCATTTCATCAATCAGTCGACAAAGTCTAGCAAGTATCGCTGACAGTCAATTTTGAAGGGGCTGCATTTCTATTTGAATGGACATAAATTGTTTTATATCATTGGAGCTGGATCGTTCTCCCAAAATTTATGTATCAATTCAAATTCCAAAGGAGAGTATTGGCATTGGTTTCCGTTTGCACATATGATTTATGGAGAGCCTTCTTCCTTGTGTCGCTTCAACGAATTTGTTAAGCTTCTTGCTTTCCCTGGTTTATATCTGAGACTGAGGGCATCGATCCAATTCATGGAGCAATCACAGTTTATCCGGTCGTATCTATTTACTCATGGATGCTTGAATAGATTCATTGCAGAAGTAAATTCATTTCCCGAGAGCTATTCGCTACTTTTGCTGTGAGCTGTTTTGGATATGGGCTTAGTGTTATGTCAATCTTGAAGCATCAACCTGTCAGTTGGACCAATCTTCGACATCTCTTGCTTTGAGGGGAGGAATATTGCATTATGGGGATCTCTTATGTAAAACGTGGACCATTATGTAGGTCTTCATTTTTTTTTTAAATATCAAATATTTATGATTTTTAATGATCTCGTGGTCTCAAAGTTGGTCACACCCAAGCACGAGACTTGTTCACTTTGTTAAGTCTGGTCTTTGGAGCCTTGAAAGGGGTCGATAGTCAAATTGCTTTTGAAGAATGACCTTTCTAAGAGGTTTCATTATGGAATTGACCACCTTTTGTTCTTTTCTGAATTGGTTAAAAAAGGTAAACAAAATATCATCATTATTTTAATATTTTATTAAAGAGAATAAAATGTTTCTAATTACTTTTGGGTGTTTTGGTTACGAAGGTTATGGAGTATTTGTTATAAAGTGTACTTACCACTTTCAAAGAGTATGTTAAGGAGGGGAATTTCTTACAAGTATTAGTGGAGGTTAGTTCTTATTCTCTCCATCCTAAACTAGATTTAGGAAAATAATAATATTTTATTCTAAATGCATTAAGGATGCAACTTATTATATAAGGGTTCATGTTCTCATCTATGTAAGGGTTGACGTTCTCATCTATTTATATGGTTGGATTGTAAGATCTCTTTCTCCTTTGAAGCATCATTCTTATGTCTTTATGAGTATATGGCAATTTAAGGGTAAATTGAGTAAATTTGAATGTTTTTTGTCATTGTCAATACTTCTTGCTTGTTCCTAAGAAGGGTTTGTGTAACATCATGGCTATTTTCATTTCAAGTTAATGTGACATGTATTAAGATATTTGATATTTGGCATTTGTATTTTCTCCTTTACCACCTTAGGCAAATTATACTTCGTTTACTTTGGAGAAATTTACTAACTAAAATGATCACAATTTGTTGAGACTATGTTGTGATGGTCATGACAAACTAAAAACCACAGTTAACAATCAATCTACAAACTCTTTAAAAAATAATACAATCGGAGATCAACTAACAAGCATTTTTATTCTGTTTGATTTGTAATTAGTTTGGTTGCATAAATCTAATGCTGCAAAAGTTACTATGCATATTTTATCAATGTGGATTGGCTACATAGCCATATGTATTTTTTCTTGTTCTTTAACAACATTGTTTATGGGTTCAATAAAGACTTATACTTTTACAACCACTATAAGCACGCCTCCATTGATTCCTTTTATCCCTTTGAAAGGACTTGTCAAAACTCTAGTTGTTCAAATTTGTCTTGATAAGTTTAACAAACTATGCATTTACCAATATTAAAATATGAATATGAGAAGCAAGGGGTGTCGAAATGTGCAAGTAGAACCAAGCTCTGAAAAGGAGAACATAATTGTCCTTTGGCCACATGGCATAATTACTGAAGATGTCATTGAACTACAAATCAAAGGGTCTGCTCTTGTGCTTTACATATTAGACCTATCTTAGCATGTTCTCAATGCAATTAACAAACAATTGTTAGGCTATTTGTTGTTGTCTATGTATACCTTGTTTATAGGATTCCCTTAATTATTTCCCCTTCTAACACATATTTCACTTGTTTCATTGTTTTTGTTTTAATTTTATATTTCATCACTTGTTTGATGTGAATTATCTTACAGTTATCAACTCATAAATGCAAGTCCAGTCATCATCTTTAATCATGGGCTTGCGGGGTCATTCTTCAACTGTATGCTACATAAGAGTCTTCACGTGTTTGTAGTAATATGTTGACCTGCAACTAAAAAGCTCTTTTGGGTTGTTATTTGGTAGTCTTGCTATGACGTGTACAAGCGAAGATATCTACTTTACTATTCTCTTTTTAACTTCACATTTATTGTACTTTCCGTTTATTTTTTTTTATTTTTTTTATGTTCGGCGTTCCTTTGCACCTTATGGGGCAATTGCTAGTAGTAATAATGCTTATAATATTAATGTTATGTCAAATTTTATTATGATCATGATGATATGCTATATTATATAATAATAATAAAATAATCATAATATTTGTATTGTGGTATTTGATTTTAATATAATATAATAATTATTTAATATTAAATTAAATATGAATACGATGATAAATCTAGAAATAAATTATGTGAAGAGTATATTTAACAAGCGAAATTAGCAACAAAGCTGCTTATAACTTGCTTAATAAGAAGAAAATAAAATAATATGATATTAGTTATAATTTTGTGTATAGAAAAGTATGATTTCAAATTAGTATTTTGAGTTTACAAGTTATTAAACCTAATATTGAAAAGTAATTTTTTCTTTGGAAAATATGAACCTTTAAATTAAAATAAAATATGCTAGTTGATCTTTTAAAAACTACGTGATGTGAAATATTTTGCATTACCTTTGAGGCTTTGATGGACGAGCATGGAGAGTGCAATGAATATAAATGGGTGTTTAATTAATTTTTTCGTGGGAGTTTATTATTTGACGTACTGATTTCTTGTCATTTTTCCTTCAGAGTTTTTTATTTGTATTAATTTCTTGTCAACCTTAAGTGGAAGCCGGGCGAGTCCAGTTCACATGATGGGAAAGAGTACATAAGTATGAACACATGTTAGAAATTAAAACAATTTATAAATATTTAAAGTAGTTAAATACAATTAGTCATTATCAAGGATATTAATGAGTAGATATTTGGCTTTTTTTTGTTTTTTTTTTAAATTTTTAAATTTGAAATCATTTTAATTTTTTGATAAATATGGCTCAAACCAGATAATATTTGTCAAATCATAAATTAGGACCAATAAAAATTAAGAAAAAAACAATTATTAATTTTGAATTTTGAAATTATTTTTTATTTTTCAAAATTTCACATCCCAAGCAGGAATATTTAGTCAATTCATTGTCAAATTATGGTTTTAGCCAATCATAAAATAGGAAATTCAGTTTAAAAATATTAAATTTAATATAGAATTATTAAAAAACATTTGAAAATATAATAGTTTTTTAAATTATTAATACAAAACTTAAACTAATAGTTTTTGCAATTAATTGCTATATTACTCTGTCAGCAGGTAATAATAATTAATTAAATTAAAAAAAAAAAATTATAATATATAATTTCATGGTTAAGTTTCCATTAAATAAAACTTGAACAAATTTTTTATAAAAAATTGAGAAATAATTCAAAAAATCAATCCACAATTAATTTATTTTTATATAAAAATAAAACCAAATAACTTAATTAAAAGTTATTAATCAATATTTTATTTTAGAATACAAAGTATATTTATTTAAACTCTAAATTTATTAAAAGTTAAAAATATATAGATACAAATTAAATACAATCTTTATATTTTTAAAATATATAAAATTAAAATTATATTATATTGTTTTTATATTGATTTAAATTCTGAACATTGAAAATTAAATTTTATTATATTAAATTTATTCATATATATAGGTGTCTACATATAGGATACAAATATCTCACTCATATATTATAAAATCAAAATTATATTATATTGTTTTTATATTAATTTAAATTCTTAATATTGAAAATTAAATTTTATTACATTAAATTTATTCATATATATATAGTTGTCTATCTATAGGATACAAATATCTCTCTCTCACTCATTTATAAAAATAAAAACAAGTCACTTTTCTTATACATCAAAACAATACAGGTCTATTATACCAATTTCCAAATTTAAATATACAAATTAAAAATTAAATTTTAACAAATCGTGATTCCAAGTGACAAGGACATGAATACCTGCCCATTAAAATTAGGATTATATTTATTGTGTAGCTTAAAAGGGAAAGTTGATTATGAAAAAGGGTCACTCTATGCACCATTCCAAGCAATGAAACTTTGAATTATTAAGCTTTGTTTAATCATAATTAACATCACCATCCTTGTATGGGAAAAGTTGTTGCACTTCAATTATATATAAGCAATCAATATTATACTTTATATATTACTTTCAATGTCAGCATTAAGTTAAAAAAAAAAGCACATCTACTCCATGCATTTTTCAATATAAAATTCTTTTATGGAATATCATGGATCCTTATCATAGTAGTTAGTGCTTTTGTACCTTTATGGAATAGTCAAATTCAATGAGGAACCCATACCATTAATATTTCAAAGTATGGACATATTTCTTATCCCAGGACATATCTCAAACTCGCCCTCACTCAAGCTGGATTCGAGTTACATTTCATTAATTGCATCATGTCCTGCGTACAAAAGGCGAGTTTCGTTGTTCTAATCAATGGATCAGTATCCAGAATTTTCCAGGCTTGACAGAGATTTGAGGCAAGGCTGCCTTCTTGTGTCTCTTCTTTTTTTCCGTAATATCCTTCTTTTACTTTATTTTTTTTAATTGAAAATTGTAAATATGTATGTGTTTTTGGTGAGGAGTTCAAGGTCAAGGTTTTACCGATAAACTTTGTAAATATTTTCAATTATGTCTTAAGTTGTAATTGTTAATAATAGATTTAGGAGACTGTGGGCATGACATTGTAAATATGTATGTGTTTTTGATGAGGAGTTCAAGGTCAAGGTTTTACCGATAAACTTTGTAAATATTTTCAATTATGTCCTAAGTTGTAATTGTTAATAATAGACTTAGGAGACTGTGGGCATGACACAACTTAACGATGGGCAAGAATTCACTAGGAGAGAAAAAGATCGACTAGCTAGGAAGCCATAAAAATCTAGGATATTGACGACGAATACTATCTTGGTACCCGTAAATAGTTGAAGAAAAGTAATGATTTACCTGATAACCTTAAATTACTAGTATCACCTTAGGATATGTTAATCCTATATTAATGATCAATCCCATATAAGATTGCCAGAAACGTTATTATCCACCAAAAGATAATAACAAAATCCTATAACTTATTTTTTAGCATAAAACTAATTATTATTAAATAACTTTTAGTTAAACTAATTAATCATCCCCTATAATAATTATCTTAGCTCCGGTGAATACAATTAAAAATCATAATGGGAAAAGGAGCTAATATATTTTTCTAAAGTTCTCCTTTTTTTTTTCCTAAGAAAAAATCGTAATTTTATTTCAAATATATTGAACAAATTACATTCTGCACATGTATTAGAATCACAGGGATTCCTACATTATCTCTTATCAACAAATCAAAAATCAGTCTAATCTAATGTCTCTTACAATTTCAAACACCTTGCTGTCCATACAGCCCTCATATCTCCATTACATATATCCAGATTTGATCCATATGAAATAACTTCTTTCAGAAGTTTGTTCACACAGAGCACCAATCAGAAAATAGAAACAACCAACAGGAGCCATTGCTCCATCCCGATCCACCAAATCCGCTATATTAAACCATAAAAGTCTTATGTAATCATATCTGTCCGAAGCCAGTTGCTTCCATCCAGTCTTTTATATCTATACTGCTCTGTGTGGTTACATACAGACCAATTCGAGCATCCAAAATTTTTTTAAACATAAAGTTTTATGTAATCAGATCTGTCCGAAGCCAATTGCTTCCACCCAGTCTTACATATCCATATACTGATCTGTGTGGTTACCAAAAACAATATATAAAAGTCCAATTCGAGCAGTTCAGATCTGTCAGGAGCCGTAAGCTTCCTCCCTATCCTCCACCGCCTCATTGAATGGTCTGTGGTAGTAACTGTATGATCCAGCAGGAGAGTATGATGTGATCCTCCAGGTACCGAAGTTCATACTTTGTTGTGATGCTTCTTTGGATAGAAAGTCGGCCATGCCGTTTCTCTCCCTGTATACATGAGTGAAAGTTATAAGATTAAAATGCCTTTTTAACCGTAAAACATCTTCCAGTATAGGAGAGAGAACCATCATATTACAATGAGTTTGCTCATTGGCCCAATCAATAACAATCTGTGAGTCTCCGAAAATCTGTAGTGAAGTACATCTCTGTTCTATTGCAAATAACAGCAATAGTCTGAGTGACAGAATTTCTGCGTAGTTGTTTGTACCACTGCCCAATCCCGCCGAGATGTGGAAATAATGCGAATCAGATTTGTGTAGCACGATCCCTCCACCGCACACCGCTTGTTGGTCAAGTGAAGAGCCATCGAAGAAAGCCCAAGGCATTGATTTATCAATGGTTTCAACGATCACAGGACGGATTCTAGCCACTTTGGTTGGAGACCTGTAGTGTAATATGATAGCCACAGCATGTGCCACCACTTGCTCCATCGGGACTCTACAGTCCTGAAAGATGGTCCTGTTACGAGTGATCCAAATACCCCATGCAAAGATACAAGGGGCCGCACTTATGTCTGATGCCTGTTGGTTATTCCACCAATCATGGAATGCATCATTAACACTCTCTCCCCACCAGCGCGCATTAAGCTGCAAGTAATTGCATATATTAGTCCAAACCGCCTGAGTGTACCGGCAGTGTACAAAAAGATGTGTGATGGTTTCGTCTGCCTCCCTACATAGTGGACAGAAACCCGGGCCCTGCATAAATCGTCTCTTCAGAATGTCCCAAGTGGGTGCCTTCTGTTCCAAGATCGCCCAGAAAAGTATTTTTGCTTTGCCCGGGCATTTCAACTTCCACAATGATTTCCACCACCACACCAATGCCCTGTTATGCATCTCCACATTAAGCTGAATATATCCAAGTTTGGGCGTGTATTTCCCAGAGGGATGGTGATCCCACAGTAGTTCATCAGGCCTATCAGTCAATCGTATATTAGTGGATCTTAAAATTCGAATATAATCCTCCCAATCTCCGATCAGTTCCTCCGGTACCTCCAGACGCTGGGCAGAGAGCCATCCCTGGTGCCAGATAGTGGATAAACCTGGTTGTGCAATATCAGCCAGGAAAAGACAGCCTCTATCAGCCAGAAAGGTCCTTAATGCCACCGGCATAGTATGTCCTCCTCTACACCCAACCCAAGGATCCAGGCCAATACGAAGCAAATGCCCATTCCCAATTCTCCAGACTAATCCAGATCCCACCAAATGAAAATGCTGGACCACCGCTTTCCAAACCACAGAGCAATTTGCCCTCGCCTTATTGCCCTGCCTAATCCAATCAATTAGTGATAAGGGAGCAATGTATTTGTGATATACCACACTGGTCCAGAGGCTCCGTGTATGTATAATTCTCCATGCAACCTTAGCGCCCAGCGCTTTGGCAAATAGAAAGATATTCTTTAAACCCCACCCTCCCAATGCTTTGGGGATTGCGATCAATTCCCATCTTACCCACACCAATGCACGGTTTCCTCCCTTACCCTTCCAGAGGAAGGCAAAAACCAAACGACGAAGCTGCTCCAAGACTCCTTTGGGAATCCAGGCAAGTGACAACCAATAAACAGGTATTGCTTCCAATACTGATTTGACCAGCACTAGTCTCCCAGCCCGCGAGAGCCATTTATGGCTCCAGCCATGTAGTCTCTGCTCCAGTTTTGCAGTTAACCAATGCCAATCTGTCTTCAAATATGCGTTGGGTTTTAAGTGAAAGCCAAGGTATTTTAAGCCATCATCTAAATCCAGAGTCTGGTAGGGAAGTCTGCGAACTATACAGTGAATCTCCTGCTCATTTAAATGCGAGCATGTGATAGATGATTTATCAAAATTTACCAGCATACCCGCGGCTTCATGCAATAATTTGATACCTTCGACCACCTTATCAATATCCTGTCTCGAGCCATTACAAAAGATGAGGATATCGTCAACAAATAGGAGATGGGTAATATATAATACCTGAGAGATGGAGATGCCACGAAATGAGCCATCATCTTTTGATTTCAGGATAAATCGACTGAGGCCTTCAGCAACGAGAAGGAATAATAGCGGTGAAAGTGGGCAACCTTGTCTTAGCCCTTGTCCTGCATGGAAGAAAGGGCTAGCCGAGCCATTTATCAGGACAGCAAAGCTCACTGTGGTGATGCATGCCATAATCCATCGAATAAATTCATAGCAGAAGCCCAGGTGTGTGAGAAGCATCCGAATATAGAGCCAGCTGACCCTGTCAAATGCTTTAGAGAGGTCAATCTTAATAATTGCACCCTTCTGTTTCTGCACCTTCAGAGTGTGTATACCTTCTTGTGCAACTCCAATGGCCTCATGAATTTGACGACCTTCCAAGAATCCAAACTGTTCGCCAGAAATGTGCTGAGACAGGATATTCTTCAGCCTCCTCGCCATCACCTTTGAGATGATCTTATAAATGCAATTGCAGAGTGAAATAGGTCTGAATTCATCAAAACTCTCAGCTTTGTCCGTTTTGGGAATGAGAGCGATAAAGGTCGAGTTGAAAGGACCATGAACAAAACCAGCCTTTCTAGATTCTTCCACCACAGCCAACAATTCCTCCCCAAAGATATCAGAGAAGCCCAAGAAAAATTCTATAGGCCAGCCATCCGGCCCCGGGCTTTTGTCTTTCTGGAAGGATTGCATTACCTGCGAGAGCTCAATTGGCAGCACCTCCTCCATCAAAAGTTTGTTCTCTTCCTCCCCCACAAAACGTGGAAATAGCTGAGCCATCCTGATAACCTCAGCTATAGATGCCCCAGGTTGTGCAGTGAATAATTCTTCGAAGTGTCGAACACCCATCTCAGCCAAGCCATCAAAGCTGGAGACCCTTTCTCCTTCAGATGAAGAAAGTTCCCAGATGGAGTTTGTGCTCTTTCTCCCCTTTGCATATGCTTGAAAAAATTTAGTGTTCTCATCCCCACATTGTAACCAGATTGCCCTGCTTTTCATTCTCCACATCTCTTCTCGCTCACACAGCAACACATTCCTGCTATTTTCCCAATCCTGCAACTCCCCTTTCTGCAGTTCGTCCAGATATCCCATACCCTGACAATGCAGAAGTCTGTCAATGTTCATCTCAGCATCTCTCAGATTCTGTTCATCTTTGACTCGTTTCTCCCTGGCCCAGAGTATAGTGGCCTCTTTAATACGCTTGAGATTGTGTTGAAAGTGTGTGCCCGCATGCTCCATTGACTCCACAGGTCGATGGACCCACAGATTCTGTATTAATTTGATATAATCCTCCTCCTTCAACCAGCTGGGGTTGAACTTGAATGGGCTAGGGGGTTTGTTTCTACTGCCTCTTATCTCCATTAGTATGGGACAGTGATCGGATACCCCCCCAGACCCCACCCATTGCTTGACTACATCAACCCCCAGTACCAACACATCAGCTACCAGGAACCGATCCAGTCTTTTGGCCACCCTTTGAACCCCTGTTCGCTTATTTCTCCAGGTAGGGGTTAACTTGTTTGGCATAATGTCAAGAAGATCCTTCCCAGCGAAAGCTTGAATAAAAAAGTTTGCTAATGGATCCGGTGCAGCCCTAGGCCCCCAAACTTCAGAAGATCCCAGAGAGAGGTTGAGATCCCCCCCCAAGATCACATCCCTTCCGTCAAATAGATCCATGCTTAGCAGGGAGTCCCAAAATCCCGCCCTATTTAAATAGGGGCCATAAACATTGAGAATCGTGATCATCCTACCAATCTCTGCATCCCATACTTCCAGTCCAATACCAGAAGTGATCCCCCAAGAGCTATCAGCTCTGCAGCTCTTCACCTTCCACCCAGTAGCCAACCCTCCAGAGCGTCCGCGGGCATCCACACCCACGAATTTCCAGCCAGTCAGCAAAGTTTCCAAAACCCTTACAACCTCCACACTGCCGCCCAGTGTTTCTTGTAATAGTAAGATATCAGGTTGATTTAGGTCCACCAACCTCCGAAGTGACGATTTTTTAATGGGACTCGCCAACCCACGACAGTTGAAAGACATAATTTTCATAAGCAACCCCCTTCCAGGGCTTTCGCTGCTCTAAGTGCCCATTCAATAGAGGATTGTTTGCCCATTACCAGATCTACTTTTGCCCGGTCTTGTGCTTTTGACAGATGAGATTTTCGTCCCCGACCTTTCCCCACAGAACAAGCATTCAATTCAGGAAGTCCCCTACCCCCCGGTCCATCAGATATCATCCTATTCCTAAGGGCATAACGAATACTACCCACAGAACTGGGAGAGGGTAATGTAGCTACAATCGATGGCGTGTAATCACAATTAGTTACAGGTATTGGGCAAGGAGCAGGGCTTAGTGAAACAGGGCTGACGGAAGAGTGAGACTCAAAACAAACCCCCCCCAATGCGTTTGAGACAGCAAATAAAGAATTATCAGATGAGATCTTGTGAGACAATCCCAGGGGGTTGGAGGATGAACCCCGACGAATTTTTGCCTGCTCTTGTAGCTTTCTGGTAGCTGCCCGCGTCAAAGGTGTTGTGTTACCTACTGAAGTCCCCTCTACAATCACCTCCTTTTGCCCAATGATATCCAGGTTCTCGTTCACCATAGTGTCCAATGATCTCCCAATTCCCTGCTTCCCGCATGGGTCTGCTGGTGGCACCGAATCCAGGCCCGCCCCAGTTTTTAATACAGGTGCTAATCCATCAACCTCCACCCCCATTGAGTTCCCCCTCTGCACAGGAACATTGCAAACATCAGGTGCAGGCATATCCATCGGTCTACTGCCCCGAAATGGTAATGTGCAATCCGCGACCAGGTGTCCATGAGCGTGGCAGCGATGGCAGCGGAAAGGCACCCCCACATAGTCCAAGTTTTGTGTGAAGTCCCCATCCTTCGTCTGAACCGTGATCTCAGCCGATAACCCTTGCCGCAGGTCGATCCTGACCAATATCTTGGCCACAGAGTAAAGACCAGTTACCGTATGAGAATAATCCGCACATATATACTCGCCAAGGAAGTTCCCAATTGCTGCAAATCGTGATTCATTCCAGAGGTGCATGGGGAGCCCTGGTAGCTTCACCCATACAGGTTCTTTGTCTATTTTTTCTGATTTTGAATCAATTTCTAAAGTTCTCCTAGTGTACAAGGTAGACGAAATATCTTTGTTGTTATATAGGATAACACTTAAAATAATCAAGGAGTAATGCTCTAGATGGTTAAAACAAATCATTCTTTACATATAAAAACTTATTTATATATTATAGAATATATATTATTGAGATACACTCATTATTCCTATATGCAAATAAAGATATCATGAAGATGATATTTATATATATTATTATTTCATGCTAAAGGATATGTTCATGTTATAAAACGACTATTATATGATCTTTGAAAATGAATTAAATAAATAAAGGTCGGGTAATTTCATGCATCGTTTTTGTAGATAGATCATTCCCATTATCTGTGGTGAAAAGTCCCCACTTTCTTATATATAATGTATGTTGACTCATATTTCCGAATAAGTGCGGAGTAACCTTGACTTGGTTTGAATCCTTCATTAAAGAATATTTTTCCATTTATAATGCTTGAATATTTTTCCATTTATAATGCTTGTGTGGGCTGAGCCATTTAAGGCCCAATCCTTGGCTTGGGTTAAACCCATGGGTAAAGTATATTTTCCCCCTTATAATATTTGCTTAAGACTAAGTAAGCTAACGCGCAGCCAGCTCTCGGCTTGACTGAAAGTGATAAAATATATATATATATATATATATATATATATTGAGTATATGGAAAAAGGGCGTGTACATTATGGACTTGGTGGAGAAAGGGTTTAGCCTCAATATCAGGGACTTAAGGTATTACGATATATCATTTATGAGTAAGTAATTACTCTTAGCGTATGAAAAGATAAGAGAGTGGAAGGATTCTCTATGAAGTAACATTTTATCTTCGTGGATTTTTTGCCTTGCTCAGCGGTGGTCTCTCGGTGGCAGGAATATATACCGGACAGAGAGCCAGAAAGTTGGGTGGAAAGTTGCAGTAATGTTCGTGGCCGCTTTAGCCTACTTTACTCGAAAAAATATTCCTCATTGTTGTAATTATTATTATTGTGAAATAATGTAAAAGTTTTATAATGACGTGTTCATATAGGATTAAGGATTATATTGTATAAATTTCTATGCGTTCTTCATTGTTTCATTGTTATTAGAAGACGTCAAAGATTATAAATGTATATTGTCATAGATTACATTTGTTAGTTGATTGTACTCACATACTTTGATGTTATGGTATGTTGGTGTAATAATAATTTGTGTGTATGGTGGCATAATTATATTTAGTTAGTTCATGAAATAGGTATAAAAATAATGTGGTTTATTTGATAAACGATGTATATGTATATTTGGATGATTGATGCATTGACATGACGATAGGGTATGTATTATGCTTTTATAATTAGATGGAAAATCCACGTAGAAGAAATATACTTATGAAATAAAGTGGTATCTTAAAATGGTTATTATTATGTGGTGAACTATCATATGAAGAATTAGATTAGGTTGATAAGTGTCATGTTATTCTTATAATAAAGTATTAAACTCTTAACAAATCTTGAGTGAAAAGTAGGAAGGACATATTGAAGTTCAGGAATTTACTAAGGAGCCCATAATGAGTTTGTATATATATCCTTAATATGAAAATTTGAATTTATGTAGGGTTTGTTTCTGTGTTCCTCTGAGAGTTGAATTGCAAAATGATATTTCTTTGCACCGGGGCATTGGTGAACTTTGGTACAATATTATACTTTCTTAAGTCTAAGACATGATCATCTTATGACATTGAGTATGTTTTTAAATTAGAGCGAAATTAAAGATTAATGACAAATCTCAAGTTAAATAAATCTACATCCATTAAATGAGAATGTCTAAATATGATGAGTAGTATTAAAATACTAACATATTTTTTTTGTTCGATGATGCAAAAAAGACAAAAATTTACACCCCATTTCCCCAAAATGATGATGAGGATAGTGGGTGTGTTACATTCTCCTTGTCATGGAAAGTCTCAACAAACTCCTTATGTTGGCCAAAAGGAACGACTCGATCAAAGGTTTTCATTTCGGCAGCTCCATATATATTACATACCTTTTATTTGTTGATGATATCCTACTCTTCTCAGATGGATCTCACAGGGAGTTACAGAAGTTAAAGGATATTTTTAACTTATTCTCCCAGGCTACATGTATGATCTATAATTCCAGGAAATATTCCATTTCCACTATGAATGTTGCATTGGGTTTTCCCAATTGGTATTCAACTTATTTTGATTTTGAACTTAATGACTTATCTAACGGAATCAAATACCTAGGGTTTAACATAAAACCTAATGATTACTCTGTTAAGGATTGGAATTGGCTTATTCTTTGAATAAGGAGGAAACTAAACCTATGGTGCAAGATGTTGCTATCAAAATCTGGTAGACTCACGCTTCTCAAATCCATCATTGAAGGTATACATGTCTTTTGGGTGTCTCTGGCACATATTCCCATCTCAGTGCACGAGACCATTAGAAAGATGAATTTCAGTTTCCTCTGGAGAATACAAGATGCTCCAAAATCCTTCCATTGGATTTCGTGGAGGAAAATTACTCTACCCAAGCACCTGGAAGGTTGTGGTCTTAAGAACCATATAAGTTTCTTAGAATCCTTGTACGCTAAAGGGATTTGGTGCTTGATCAAAGATACAGGCCTGTGGTCTATGGTCATCATACAAAAGTATATATATCCCATGGCAACGCTAGAATGGATACATTCCCCCCAGAAGACGACGAGGAACATCTACATCATGTGGAAGGCCATGGGGCAGTATCACATATCATCAGAGAATGGTTGACCTGGATGACTGGCAATGGAAAAAATATAAGAATTAGCATCAATTCTTGGGTGGGAAGTCAGGGTACTCATCTCTTCCCACCACATATGATCGACTCTCTTGTGGATAAAGGTGTTACACATATCTATTAGATTCAAGATGTGAACAACAACTCTCCGATTGAACATGGTTGGCTATCTGCAACCGTCCTAGGTTTTGAGAATGCAGATAAAATTCTGTGGGATGCATACACCAAATCCCTTAAGGAATGTCATGTAAGAATCTCGCAAAAAGAGGACACAATCATCTAGACCAAAAACACAATTGGAGGTTTTTACAAGCCAAAGATAGCGTACCATGTTCTTAGGGAAGAAGAAGACCACCCTACCATTGATTGGTGGCACAAGGATATCTGGAAACTCAACTGTCCTATGAAGACAAAGCTTTTTACTTGGCTAGTACTTGACAGGAAAGTTCTTGGTTGGGATCATATATCCTCTTTCATTGGTGCCAATCCTAGTAGATGCACCCTTTGCATCTCTGATGGTGAGTCCATCAACCATCTATTCTTGCACTTCCCTTATCTGAAAGAGATGTGGTCATATGTCACACAGGTTACAGGTACCTGTCTTATCTGGGAAGGCGAGGATTTATCCACTGCCCTTTAGCAATGGCTTCGATCTCCAACATACCTTCATTATAAAGTCCTACCTGTATTGATGACATGGGGGATCTGGCTCACCGAGAACAATTTTTTTTTCTAGGACATATATATTAATCCACATATCTATGCGACAAAATGTATGGCCAACTTCCTCAGAGATAGAATGAGCACCAATACAAAGATCACAAAGATGAAGCCCCAAAAGATAAATGTTTGCAGCAGCTACTCCTCCACTTGTGCACATTCCTCCTCTCTCTCACTAATGCGAAGTGAGTGAGTGTGTGAATGAATAAATGAGAGAGTCACACTCTCTATTTATACTTTACTTCACTTGACTTTTAACTCTAACTAGGTTGGCCCCAACTTAACCACTTAACATAATGCTAACTGAGCTGACCCCACTAGGGGATTCAAACACCCCATCACAATTGACTCTGGGTCAACCTCCCTTAGGAGAGTCTAATAAACCACTACCACTTTACACTGGGCCGACCCCACTAGGGTGGTCTAATAACCCTTTAAACCACATGACTCATACAAGGCCGACCCCAACAAGGTGGTCTAATAACCCTTTAACCCACATTACTCATATAGGGCCGACCCCACCAAGGTGGTCTAATAACCCATCAAATATAAGTTGCGACACTTACAATGATACTTGCGACACTTGCAAATACAAATGACGACACTTCCAATCGGAGGAATAATACATCTCCGTTGGGGATACAATAAGTACAAATGTAATACATAGGAGAATATCTTCCGAAGTTACAAATACATCAACACTCCCTCTTAACTAGGAAGGTATTCTCTTGACACAGGTCATCAATACATATCTGCACAAGTCTTCAATTCTGGAGCTGGATCATCGTCATTGGATCATGAAGCATCATCATCACTGCTGTTGTACTCGTCATCTCGATCACTGGTGCTATCTCTCAATTCTTCTCATCATAGGAAGTTCTACAGATCCAACCCTTTTTCATGTTGGTTGTAAGCCTAGGCTCCTGTAGGTCTTCAACATTTTTGGCCATCCTATGGAATGTGCGTCAACAAAACCTCGAAAGAGCATCCCAAGACTTTTATGAGCACACATCTTAACCCACCGGATCTCCCAGGATCTTTTACATGTGAACACCACAAAAACTCGAAAGAGCATCCGAGCTCAAACTATCGGATCTCCCAGGATCTTTTCTATGTGGTCAGGAAAAACCTTAAAATAGTGTCTTGCAACCTGCAAGATCTCTAAAGAGCATCCCAGGATCTTTTACGAGCACACAGCTCAACCTATCGGATCTCCAGGACTGATTACATGCCTCGTATAGCAAAACCTTGAAAGAGCATCTAAGCTCAAACTATCGGATCTCCCAAAATATTTTCTATGCTACCTGTAGCAAAACCTCGAAAGAGTATCCGAGCTCAAACTATTGGATCTCCCAGGATATTTTCTATGCTACCTGCACAATCTGTCCACGGCCAACTTGTAGTAAAACCTCAAAAGAGTATCTGAGCTCAAACTATCGGATCTCCCAGTATCTTTTCTATGCTACCTACACAATCTGTCCATGGCCACGGAGTATCATCCTGATACTCATGATCATACTGATCATCATTAGATAGTACATCATCCTGATGCACATCATCATCACATGATAAACCTGATCATGTACACAGCATCATCCTGATGCATATCATTTGGAGCATTGTCTTGATGCTCATCACACATGATCATCCTGATCATCATCATAGCATCATCCTAATGCCTATCATCTGGAGCATCATCCTAATGCTCATCACACATGATCATTCTGATCATCATACATAGAAGTAACCAGAGCATCGTCTTGATGCTCATCACACAGCGGTTACATCCACAGCCATGGGAAGGATACTCCTACCACCATGCTTGGAATGGATCCTACAAATGTGTCCCATCACTTCTTCCTCGAAGTATCTTCTATCTGAAGAACACCAAGCCTCTATCTGAAGTACTCAAACTTCACTCTGGCTAGTGGTTTGGTCAACACATCTGCAATCTGCTCATCTGTCACAACATACTGGAGCTTCACTGCTCCTCTCTACACCATATCCATGATATAGTGATATTTGATCTCGATGTGCTTCAACCTGTCATGGAACATCGGTTTCTCTGACAACTTCACACAACTCTGGTTGTCACAATAGATACAGGTAGCATCCAACTGGAGATCAAATAAATCAGACATTAGATTCCTTAGCCATACTGCCTCACAACTAGCCGAACAAGCTGTGACATACTCTGCTTCGACTATACTCAGTGCTACACAGGATTGCTTCTTGTTAAACCAAGAGATCACACCTGATCCCATACTGAAGCAACACCTTGAAGTGCTCTTCCTATCTGCAGCACTGCCTTCCCAATCTGAATCAACATTACCCTCCAAGTTAAACTTTTGATTTGTATCATACTTGAGCCCATAATCAATTGTACCCTTCAAGTACCTCAGAATATGCTTTACAACAATAAGGTGAACATGTCTAGGATCTGTCAGAAATTGGCTCAAGGTGCTCACCGCAAAGCAAATATCTTGTCTCGTGTTCATCAGGTACATCAAGGACCCAATCATCTGATGATACACTGTGACATCAACTGACTCTAATGAAGCATCACTCAATAGCTTCAGGTTCGATGCCATAGGTGTGGCCATGGCCTTGCAGTCCATCATCCCGAACCACTTCAGGATCTCTACTGCATACTTCCCTTGTCCAAGGAAGATTCCATCTATACTATGCCACACCTCCATACCTAGAAAGTAATGCATCATGCCCAATTCCTTCATCTCGAACTCGACAACTGTAAGTTTTAAACCTTAACAGTGAAGTACAAACTTATATGATTCTTAAGCATTAACAGAAAAACACACAATGGCACACACACTACACAGAGATTTTCACCTGGAAACCCTTAACCGGGAAAAAACCAGCAAACTTAGAGCCGCATAGCTCCTTTTTCATTATATGTTTATTTTACATGTACAATACAATAAATGGTATTCTGCAGCATCTAAAACCCTAATTCGTTTACCCGAATTAGGTTACAACCCTAATTCCTTTTACTGGAATTAGATAGAGTACAATGGGTCGAAAATCGCGAAACTTCCGTAGGGATCGTGTTGTACACGCAGCGACCATGTGAAGAGATATAACATACCCAACAACAACAAACTTCCTCTTCATGTCGGCAATCAATCTATCTTCACCTGTCACAAACAGGTCATCCACATATAATAGAAGTATCACTGGATTTCCCTCCTCAACCTTGTAGTAATAGTTGGAATCTGCTTTACTCTTGGTAAATCCCAAAATGGATAGGAAGCTGTCTATCCTACCATACCATGTCCTAGGTGCTTTCTTTAACCCATACAAGGATTTCTTCAATTTGCACACATATGACTCCCTATCATGTGTCTCAAAATCGAGTGGTTGCTCCACATACTCTTCCTCCTCGACTACACCATTCAAGAAAGCTATCTTGACATCCATCTAGTGTATCTTCCATTTCATCATTGTATCCAGGGCAAGTACTATTCTGATGGAAGTGTATCTGGCTACAAGTACAAAAGTTTCTTCATAGTCTATCCCTTCTTTCTGGGAGAAGCCACGAGCCACAAACCTTGCCTTGTATTTATATATGCTGTCATCTGCAACATGCTTGATCTTGTAGATCCACTTGGAAGTCACAACAGACTTCCCTTCTGGTCTCGAGACCATATCCCAGACGTGATCGACTAGTATTCCTCGATCATGGAATTCTTCCATTATTGCATCCCGAATCCTGGGAACTTCAAATTCTTCAATATCTTCAATAGATAGTTTTCTTTGAACTTCGTTGCTGGAAAAAATGTTGTTGTCCTTCTTTTGTAGGTGATTGAACACGATCTTTCCTACACGTCAAATTCAATTGTATGATTAGAAACATCTCATAGTTTTCAGAACAAAATCTTGCACATAAAGACATATGTCATACAGTCATGCAATTATCTTAGCCAATGCTTCAATACAACATTTATCCATATCCCGTAACTTTCTAGATGCATTCCATCTCTACCAGAACATTGTTAAGAGTGTGCACTAATCCCAACATGTCAGCAAAGAGGTTTCATTCTAGATAAGTAGCAATGGAATGTTGTACAGTACCATAGGCCACTTACCCATTACTTGCATATTAGTAGTATCTTGTTTATTAATGCAACTTTTCTAATATGCATAATAAACATCCTAAATCTAGGAACATAAGCATGTACATGACTGTACAACATCATTTAAGTAATCAAATATCTAATAAATGACAATTCAAATACTTATCTTTGTTTGGTTGTTGGGTGGACTCCCTCTCAATCTTTGCTTCCTTGCAGGAACTACTGGAGTGTGCTCCCTCTTGATCTTTGCTTCCTTGCAGGAACAACTAGAGTGTGCTCCCTCTTGATCTTTTCTTCCTTTATGATATCATCATGATTATATGTCTTTGAACTTCTATCCATCCTCGTCCACTATGCATGCTTAAGTGTGCACTAGTGTCATCATTGTGTCATCCTCAATATCTCATACATAATCATACATGCATTAGTATAATCTCAATACTTATCAAAACATTATGATTCTAAATAATCTTAATCATGTATGGTATTTTAGGGAGGACTCATGCATATTTTTATTTGACCATAGGACTCTTCTAGTTTGTCATATCATTAATCAAACTAAGAAGCATAATATGCATAAACCCATGATTGCCCAAACTTATAACTTCATGAATTATCAATCATACCAAGTATACTTATATAAGATCCTAACACAAGGTAGGATTCTAACTTGATATAGGAAAAACATATCCGGATTATCATGCTTGCTAGTTATGTCTAACATAACCACATAATGTCTTCTTCTTCTCTCCAATGACTTGTGCTAGTAACCTGCATATCTCATAAGTTAATAATTGTAGAACCAAGTTATACATAACTCGTAAGTAGAGATTCTATGTGATCCATGACTATGGATGAGTCTTTGTCTTCATTTCACCATGGTCATATGTTCTTGATCTAGAATTTGATTTGTCTTTCTTGATGTACACTTCATGTTAGTGGACAACATCATCCTCATACAACACCATAGTGTATTAGTACAATCATAAGTGTCATACCCCTAATCAAGGAATGTCTTCTATCATTCACATGCATTCATACTTTTACGAGGGTGATAAGACAAGTCTAAAATTAATCAATATTGTACTAACCTCAATAACATGAAGACAAACATATCATAAACTTAATCATGAACAAATTTCAAAACATACCTGTATCTGCTCAAGTCATACCTGTCGGGATTGCTTGTAGTCTTCTTATGCAAGGCCTTAGCCTCATCTCCCTCTGGAACTGGAATCTCTTCACTTATGTAGGTGTCCAAATCATTCTCTTCTAGGATTAACCCAATCCACTTTGATTTGATGAAGCTGGATCTGGAGCTGGGTTAGGGTTTGTCAGAGAAACCCTATAAATTCAAACTTTGAATTTCAAACTTTTGATTAGATGAAAAGATGTGCCTTGCTGAGATGATCAAGCTGGTATACTTCAATTTTGAAATCTACAAAATTTGACCCCTCAAAATTGACTTTGAAATTTTCGAATCTGCAACTTTTGTCAAATTGTGGTTTTCTGGTCAAGATCCCAAACTAGGGTTTGATAGAGCTCGGGGTTCTACCCAACCAAAAATTTCGATCTTGGTCTCTACATTTCGATTTTGATGAGGAGCATCAAGCCATGGTCTCAGATTCCAAAAATTTCAACTTTCTCCAAAACCCTAATTTCCCGCAACAATGACAAACCAAAAATGAAAGTGCTCATAATCCAATTCTGTTTGGATAGAAATATATGCCATATTGTTTATGATGTATCTCTGAAATTTCGGATCCTCAGGGTCTAAAAATTTGTCCTTTGGTAGACTGACCTGTCATCTTTCCAACCCCATAGATCTGAGCTCAAATGGATTCTCTGAGAGAGATATATGCCAAGTGTCGCAACATGACCTTTTTATAGGATGAAACAGTATAGCGAACTTGTACGACATTCCACGTGTCACTGTTTCAACTTCGGCCTCTAAAACCCGGACCTATGAAACTATAGTCCATTCCCTAACTGTCACTTTTTACAAAATTCCATTTGGATCTTCCTAGCCCGAGATCTGACCTTTTTCCTAGGCCACCTGTTTAGGATTGCATTCTGGAAGAGGCAGAAACCCTAACTTGTATGGATCATATCTCACAAAGTAAAATGAATCTGAGGTTGTCCTTCAGACACAAGGTACATGGACATTTCATCTTCAACATGTATAAGTTTCAGATCCTGGACCTTCGCCAAAACTCAGTTATAGTGAAATTTCCATGATGACTGGTTTTTACTATACCAAGCCCTAGCTTCCAATTTGTCGCAAGTGAAACAAGTGTCATAAATGCCATACCATGCCTTCCTTCAGGATAGCTCCGATACCATGTTAGTTTTTCAGAATTTAATTCAATCTGATCTAGGATCTTAACTGAGAGAACAACATGTACAACATATCAAACACAAGAGACAAGAGACACAAAGCATTTCACCAGGGAAAACCAAGAAGGTGACAAACCCCGCAACTTCCTCAGAGATAGAATGAGCACCAATACAAAGATCACAAAGATGAAGCCCCAAAAGATAAATGTCTGCAGCAGCTACTCCTCCTCCACTTGTGTGCATTCCTCCTCTCTCTCACTAATGCGAAGTGAGTGAGTGTGTGAATGAATAAATGAGAGAGTCACACTCTCTATTTATACTTTACTTCACTTGAATTTTAACTCTAACTAGGTCGGCCCCAACTTAACCACTTAACATAATGCTGATTGGGCCGACCCCACTAGGGGAATTAAACACCCCATCACAACTAAATCTGGGTCGACCTCCCTTAGGGCAGTCTAATAACCCACTACCACTTGACACTAGGCCGACCCCACTAGGGTGGTCTAATAACCCTTTAACCCACATGACTCATACAGGGCCGACCCCAACAAGGTGGTCTAACCCTTTAACCCACATGACTCATACAGGGCCGACCCCACCAAGGTGGTATAATAACCCATCAAATATAAGTTGCGACACTTACAATGATACTTGCGACACTTGCAAATACAAATGACGACACTTCCAATCAGAGGAATAATACATCTCCATTGGGGATACAATAAGTACAAATGTAATACATAGGAGAATATCTTCCGAAGTTACAAATACATCAACAGTCCCTAGAGTTTTTTTAGCACATTTCCTTCCATCATGTCTACAAGGACTATAACTCAGGCGCAGATCGTCTCTCCAAGCAAGGTTTACTATATGACGAGGGTTCTACCAAAATTTGGGAGATTAGTAAAGACATCATTAAAGAGATTGATCATGGACCATTGCAAATTTTAAATAATTAGGCCTACAAGCCTAATTCCTTTTGATTCTGAATTCCCTCAATGAAGTAATATGACATTTTGTATGAACCTCTATATAAAGAACATGTACATGATTCTCATCTATGATACATGTAATGTTGCCGATCCAAACAAAAGATGCTACGTAATGCATTTTACGGCAACTGAACAATATGATGCATATTTTGAAATACAAATTTGAATTGTGATATTTTTTCCCCCAGAAAAAAATAAATTGAAATTGATATTAATGTGGACAACTTTTGAAATGTCTAGAAAGTTGAGAGATATACTAGCATTGCTATAATGGAATCCTAACCATCTATATTAGAGTTCGTATCACTAACTTTGATAGACCCAAATAAGTTAAATTGAAAATAGATATAGAAAACATAGAGGATGATGTTGAAAAGTTAGGACCTATTGGTTATTACATCAAGTTGGATTTATGGCATATCTTTCAAGTTTAGGTGGACCTATAAAAAGCATAGAGTCAAAACCTTACCTAATTTTAGTGAGAGTGACTTATTTTAATTGAATTTATAAGCATTGTTTTTTAAAACTTAGGAATCGATAATTGGTTGGAATTACTTGGGTGAGGCCTAGGGTCAAATTAGGTCAACTGTCATTATAAGTCAAGAGTATATCCAACAACCAAATATCCCAATAACTCATGACATAGAAAGGGTTGAGACATCTTGAGGTATCACAAGGCATACCTCTATCTCAGAGGTTGTTTATCCTTCTATGTATTAATGGCGGTTTGAACTTAGGTGGGAAAGTGTGAAAACTTACCACCCTACTAATATAACTATTGACCCCTCGACTTAAAATTTCAATTGTAGTCATAACTGTTATGTTTGATTTTAAGGATGACAAGAGGGTGGGATTTTATCCATTTAAGTGTCCATGGGGATTGCAATGCGAAACTCACGCGTTCAACCACTACCTCCAAGTGCCTCCATGGCAACCTCAGGGGTTAAACGCCTTGATGGGAATTGAAAATTGGTCACCAGTAAAGACTCATCATTCCTCACTAATGGATCCAACCCCTTTGGGAAAACTTGTAAGCATTATTCACTTGAATGTATGTTCTTATGCTAGGAGTTTATTGTTCTACTTCATAGTGGGCTCCTTTACCTTTATGAGCTGCAAAAGGTTGGTTATTTGGAGCATAAACCAATTTAAAATTAAATTTTAGGTTATATGTTTAAGTATTGAAGTGTATGTAGTTCATTGGGTTAATTCAATCAATTTGAATAAATTGTTTCAAGATGGTGTTTGATATGAGATCTCCAGTCCTAGTTTGGCTAAGGTTTGAGATTAGTTGAGTCCCATTGGATTACCTTGAACTATTGTAGCTAGTAGTTAAGTTTCCTTCCATTTGTATATTTTTTTATGGAAGAAGGGGGGATCTCATGAAGTTTTGCTTGAAAATAATTTGTGAAATTCTCAAAATATCAATTTAACCTCATCACAAGGAGAATACAATCTAGAACATAATATTGAAATCATGTAAGGTTGTGGTTCACAAATGTAAATTTTCACCCTGCACCACTTATCTTTTCAAGGTTGAAGGTGTGTATTTGCAAATCATGTAAGGATGCATTGCACAAATGAACACCTTCACACACCCAACACCCAACCTCCCAAGGGTGAATGTGTGCATTAATGCTCCCACAAATGCACACCTTCACCCCTATGAGAGTGGTTGGTGAGGGATGAAAGCTTTAAATTCTAAGTTTTTTATTTTAACAAAAATATTTCATTAGCTATTAATAAAATAATATATGTAGACCTTTTATATAGAAAAAAAGTGAGTCGTGCACACAAATTCCACAAGCTTAAGAAAATTTTAACCAAAATGTAAAAGTTATTTGGTAGATTTATGCCAAAATAAAATCTAATACATATAACCACAACCATTATAAGAATAAATTTTGAAAATTGAGGTCTTGATGGAAAGACAAACCTACTTACATAAGTTAATACCCAATCCAAATGGGTACAAAATAAACAAAGGTCCAAACAAACCAGGTCATTGTGCCTAAACATAAACACTAAACACCAAGCTAATAGTTGACATGGGCCCATCATGATCATTTGGGGTTGGTCCTCACTTGATAACTCAAGAATTCATGTCGACCACAAGATGCATACAACCATCACTAATTGGATTTAGGGGACTATATAGCCTTAGAAATGGATAGTATTAGAGTCAATAATTCATCGTTATGTGTCAAAGAATGAGGCCAATTGTGTTAGTTTTTCAGAATTTACTTCAATCTGATCTAGGATCTTAACTGCGAGAACAACATGTACATCATATCTACAACATATCAATCATGGACATAATAATGCAAGCACACAAGAGACAATAGACACACAGAGTTTCACTGGGGAAAACCATAAAGGTGAAAAAACCCACAACTTCCTTGGAGATAGATAGAGCAATGATACAACCCAAGCATAAGAGATAGTCTTCTCCTAGCAACAGCTTATCCTCCTCCACAAGTGCTCCACTCTCCAATGAGAGTATGAGTGATAAAGTGAATGATCAAATAGAGTGCCTCCCGCACTCTATTTATACTTGACTTGACTTTCCTAATAACCTTTACTAGGTCGGCCTTAACTTAACCACATAACATAATGCTGACAGGGCTGACCCCCAATAGGGTGGTCTAATAACCCTTTAATCCACATGACTTATACAGGGCCGACCCCAACAAGGTGGTTTAATAACCCATCAAGTATAAGTTACGACACTTACAATATAAATGACGACACTTCCGTATAGAGGAATAATAACAACTCTATAGGAATACAAACACTTACGTATAGAGGAATAATAACATCTCTATAGGAATACAATATACATATATGAAATACATTCTGAAGTTACAAATACATCAACACTCCCTCTTAACTAGGAAGGTATTTCTCGACACAGATATGCTAGCACAAGTCTTCTTCTCTGGATCAACGTCACTGGATCATCGTCATCGTCACCACTGCTGCTATCTCAATCAATCTCCGATCTACTCATCATAGGAAGTTCTACAGAGCTAGCCCTTTTTCATGCTAGATGTAGGCCCACCACCTACAAGTCTGCATCATCACTGGCCATACTGTGGAATCCTCAAGACTTATTACGTGCATCACAATGCCTCGAAAGAGTATCCCAGGATCCTTTATGTGCCGAAGCATGACCGACAAGATCTCCCAGGTCCACTTACATGTGACTGTCACAAAACCTTAAAAGAGTGTCTTGACTAGCAAGAACTCTAAAGAGCATCCAAGGACTTTTACATGACTAGCACAACCTGTCAGGATCTCCAAGACATATTACATGTGACCCCCACCACAAAACCTTAAAAGAGTGTCTTGACTAGCAAGAACTCTAAAGAGCATCCGAGGCCTTTTACGTGACTAGCACAACTTGTCCGGATCTCCAGGACATATTACATGTGGTCATGGAAATGCCTCGAAAGAGAATCCCAAGACTTATTACGGGCACACAGCCCAACCTATCGGATCTCCCAAGTCTACTTATATGCCATAGGACAATGCCTCGAAAGAGCATCCTAGGACTTATTACGGGCACATAGCCCAACCTATCGGATCTCCCAGGTCTACTTATATGTCCTCCCAGAGCAATTCCTCAAAAGAGAATCCCTGGACTTATTACGGGCACATAGCTCAACCTATCGGATCTCCCAGGTATACTTATATGCTCATCTACACAACCTGTCCACGGCCACAGAGTATCGACCCGATACTCACCATACATCGTCCTAATGTACATGATCATCCTGATCATCATCATAGCATCATCCTGATGCATATCATCTAGAGTATCATCCTGATACACATGATCATCCTGATCACCATCACTGCGTCGTCCTGATGCATGTCATCCAGAGCATCATCCTAATACTCATCACATATGATCATCCTGATCATCGTCATATCATCATCCTGATGTATATCATCTGGAGCAACATCCTGAAGCTCATCATCCATGATCATCCTAATCATACAATGCATCCACCTGATCATACAATGTATCCACCTGATACATATATAAATACATGATCCACTTAGTCATACAATGTATCCACCTGATACATATACAAATTCATGATCCGACTGATCATATCAAGCATCCAACATGGTGCATATACAAATACATGATCTAACTGATCATATAAAGCATCCAACATGATGCATACAGAGAAGTAACTAGAGCATCTTCCTAATGCTCATCATCCAATGCTTACATCCACAGCCATGTGAAGGATCCTCTTCTCACCATGCTTGGAATGGCTCCAGCAAATGTTTCCATCACTTCTTCCTCGAAGTGTCGTTAATCTGAAGAACACCCAGCCTCTCTCTGAAGTACTTGAACTTCACTCTGGCTAGTGGTTTTGTCAGCACATCTAAAACCTCCTCATCCATCGCAACATACAGGAGCTTCACTGCTCCTCTCTGCACCATATCCTTGATATAGTGATATTTGATCTCAATGTGATTCGACCTGTCGTGGAACAACGGGTTCTCAGACAACTTCACACAACTCTAGTCGTCACAAAAGATACCAGTAGCATCCAACGGGAGATCAAATAACTCAGACAGTAGCTTCCTCAGCCATACTACCTCACAAATAGCCGAACAAGCTGCAACATACTCTGCTTTGGCTGTACTCAGTGCTACGCAGGACTACTTCCTGCTAAACCCAGAGATCACACCTGATACCATACTGAAGCAGCACCCAGAAGTGCTCTTCCTATCTACAGCACTGCCTGCCCAATCTGAATCAACATAACCCTGCAGGTTAAACTTTTGATTCGCATCATATTTAAGCCCATAATCAACTGTACCCTTCAGTTATCTCAGAATATGCTTAACAGCAACCAGGTGAACACCTCTGGGATCCTTCAAGAACTTGCTCAATGTGTTCACCGCAAAGCAAATGTCTGGTCTCGTGTTCGTCAGGTACATCAAGGACCCAATCATTTGATGATACATAGTGACATCAACCTGCTCAGATGAAGCATCATACAGAAGCTTCAGGTTCGATTCCATAGGTATGGCCATGGCCTTGCAGTCCATCATACCGAACCTCTTCAGGATCTCTACTGCATACTTCCCTTGTACAAGTAAGATCCCATCTGCACTCTGCCACACCTCCATGCCTAGAAAATAGTGCATCATTCCCAAGTCCTTCATCTCGAACTCGGCAGCAAGCTTCCTCTTGGTATCAACAATCAAACTATCTTCTCTTGTAACAAACAGGTCATCCACATACAGAGGTAGTATCACTGGATTGCCTTCCTCAACCTTGTAGTAAAGGTTGGAATCTACTTTACTTTTGGTAAAGCTCAAATTGGATAGAAAGCTGTCCATCCTACCATACCAAGTCCTAGGAGCTTGCTTTAATCCATACAAGGCTTTATTCAACCTGCATACATATGACTCTCTGTCATGTGTCTCAAAACCAAGTGGCTACTCCACATATACTTCCTCCTCGACTACACCATTCAAGAAAGCTGTCTTGACATCCATCTGGTGTATCTTCCATTTCATCACTGCAGCCAGAGCAAGTACTGATCTGATGGAAGTGTACTTGGCTACAGGAGCAAGAGTCTCTTCATAGTCCATCCCCTCTTTCTGAGAGAAGCCACAAGCTACAAACCTCGCTTTTTATTTTTCTATGCTACCATCTGCAGCATGCTTGATCTTATAGATCCACTTGGAAGTCACAACAGACTTCCCTTCAGGTCTTGGGACTGCATCCCAAACATCATTCTTCATGATCTACTGGCACTCCTCGATCATGGCATTCTTCCCGAATCCTGGGAACTTCAATATCTTTAATATCTTCAATAGATAACTTTGTTGCTGAACAAATGTTGTAGTCCTTCTTTTGTAGGTGATGGTATACGATCTTTCCTACAAAACAAGTTAAATTGCATGATTAGAAACATCTCATAGTTTTCAAAACAAATTCTTACACATAAATAAATATGTCATACAATCATGCAATTATCTTAGCCAATGCTTCAATACAACATTTATCCATATCCTGTAACTTTCTAGATGCCTTCCAATCTCTACCAGAACATTGTTAAGAGTGTGCACAACTCCCAACATGTCAGCAAAGAGGTTTCATTCTAGATAAGTAGCAATGGAATGTTGTACAGTTCCATAGGCCACTTACCCATCACATGCATATTAGTAGTATATTGTTCATTAATGCAATTATTCTAATATGCATAATACACACCCTAAGTCTAGGAACATAAGCATATACATCATTGGACAATATTATTTAAACAAATAGATATGCAAGAAATGACAATCCAAATACTTATATTTGTTTGGTTTGTAGGGTGGACTCGCTCTCAATATTTGCTTCCTTGCAGGAACTACTGGAGTGTGCTCCCTCTTGATCTTTGCTTCCTGGATTACCTGTCCTTGAACTTATATCCATCCTCGATCACTTATGCATACTTACTAGAATCATCATTGTGGTATCCTCGAGGTCTCATACATACATTCATTAGTATAATCTCAATACTATCAAAACACAATAATCTTAAACATGTATAGTCATGATCATTTCAAACATAGATAACAAACATTAGTATTCAAGGTTTTAGGGAATACTTCTTTTACTCATGCATATTCTTTATTTGACCAAAGGACTTTTTTGGTTAGTCATATCATCATAATATGCATAAACCCTTGATTACTTACATTTCTAACTTCATGAATAATCAGTATCAACCATACAACAGTATAAGATCCTAACACAAGGTAGGATTCTAACTTGATATAGGAAAAACATACCTGGTTATCATATTTGCTAGTTTTGTCTAGCAATGTCTTCTTGTTCTCTTCAATGACTTGTGCTAGTAACCTGCATATCTCATAGGTTAAGCATTGTAGAGCCAAATTATACATACCTCGTAAGTAGATCTTCTATGTGATCCATGACAATGGATGAATCTTTGTGTTCATGTCACCATGGTCATATGTTCTTGAACTAGAACATGATTTGTCTTTCTTGATGTACCTTTCATGTTAGCAGACAACATCAACCTCATACAACACCACAATGCATTAGTACAATCATAAGTGTCAAAACCCTAATCAATGAATATCTGCATTCATAATTTTATTAAGGTGATACAACAAGTCTAAAGCTAATCAAGATTGTACTAACCTTAATGAAGACAAACATACCATAAACTTAATCATGAACAGATCTCGAAACATACCTGGATAAGTCATACCTGTCGAGATTTCTTGTAAATTCTTATGTAAGGCCTTAGCCTCAACTCCCTCTGAAACAGGAACTTCTTCACTTATGCAGGTGACTAATCCATTCTCTTCTAGGATTAACCCAATCCACTTTGATTTGCAGAAACTGGATCTGGAGTTGGATTAGGGTTTGTTAGAGAAACCCTAAAAATTAAAACTTCTGAAAGGATAGAAATATGCGCCTTTCTAAGCTGGTTAAGCTGGTATACTCAGAATTTGAAAACTGCAAAATTTTACCCCTCAAAATTGCCTTTTAGATTTCTGGATTCATTAGGGAGGACCTTGAATTAGGGTTTGAGTTTCCCGGAGCTTCACCCAACCAAATAGTTTGATCAAAATCTCTAAACTTCGATTTTTCCAAGGAGCTTCCAGCTATGGTCACAGATTTAAAAAATTCCCATTTTTGCAGAAGCCCTAATTTTTCACTTTTCCAATCAAAGTCCCGAACTAGGGTTTGATCAAGCCCGGCCTTCTACCCAACCAAAAAATTAGATCTTGGTCTCTAAATTTAGATTTTGAAGAGGAGCATCCATCCGTGGTCTCTGATTACAAAAATTCCAACTTTCTCTGAAGCCCTAAATTCCTGGAGCCATGAATGAAGGTGCTCAAAATCTAATTATGTTTTGACAAAAATATGCACCTGATTATTTCTGGTGTAACTCTGAAATTTAGATCTACAGGGTTTGAAAATGTTTCCTGTGGTAGCTTGACCTGTTATCTTTCCAACCCCACAGGTCTAACCTCAAATGGATTCTTTGAGAGAGAGTTATGCCAAGTGTCGCAACGTGACTTGTTTATGGGATAAAACAGGAGAGCGAACTTGTATGGAGTACCACGTGTCACTAGTTCATTTTCGGCCTCTGAACCTTCGGCATGTGAAAGTACAGTCCGTTCCCTACTTGTCACTTTTTACGAAATTTCATTTGGAGCTTCCTAGCCCAAGTTGTGACCTTTTTTCCTAGGTCACCTGTTATGAATGAGATCTAGAAGAGGCAAGAACCCTAGATTGTACAGATCATAAAACACAAAGTACAATGAATTAGAAGTTTTGCTTTGGACAAAAGGTACATTGGGATCTTATCTTCGACTTGTAAAAGTTTCAGATCTTGAAACTTCGCCAAAATGGATTTATAGCGAAAGTGCTACGATGGCTGGTTTTTGCTATATCAAGCCCTAGCTTCGCAAGTGCAACAAGTGTCATAAATGCCATACGATGCCTTCTTTCAAGCTAGATCTGATACCATGTTAGTTTTTCAGAATTTACTTCAATCTGATCTAGGATCTTAACTGAGAGAACAACATGTACAACATATCTATAGCATATCAATCATGGACATAATAATGCAAGCACACAAGAGACAATAGACACATAAGAGATAGTCTTCTCCTACTAGCAGCTTCTCCTCCTCCACAAGTGCGCCACTCTCCAATGAGAGTATGAGTGAGAAAGTGAATGATCAAATAGAGTGCCTCTTGCACTCTATTTATACTTGACTTGACTTGCCTAATAACCTTTACTAGGTCGGTCTTAATTTAACCACATAACATAATGCTGATAGGGCCGACCCCCAATAGGGTGGTCTAATAACCCTTTAACCCACATGACTTATACAGGGCCGACCCCAACAAGGTGGTCTAATAACCCATCAAGTATAAGTTACGACACTTACAATATAAATGACGACACTTCCATATAGAGGAATAATAACATCTCTATAGGAATACAAACACTTCCGTATAGAGGAATAATAACATCTCTATAGGAATACAATATACATATATGAAATACATTCCAAAGTTACAAATACATCAACAAATTGTGCTTACATCCCTACATCTCATGAAACCATCAAACAACTCTATGGCATGGCATGTTATGTAGTACTCCATTGCACTCTTACCACTCAATCCAAAATCAACTGGAAAATTGATTTAACAAAGAATAATAATAAAAAAATAATATTATAAAAAACTAAATTCATTTTTAAATACACTCTTAGATATGATGCTCTGAGATTCTGATGTAGGGCTTACATATAATTGCATACATTAAACTTGGTTTATTAAAACAACCCTATAACATTTCATCTATTTCATACCAAAAATTAACACAAGGAAAAGATACAATTTTGTTCTTGGTGTTCATACGATTAACCTACTCATCCATAGAGAATATGACATCAACCAATAACTATCATATGCTCATTCATGAGATTAACTAAATTTCCATAGTAACTCAACAACTTGTCAAACCAACCTCCCTAATATGATCCAAGTATTACTGCAAACTAGTCCTTATGTGGACTCAGAGGTTACTGCAAAACTTGACAATCAGGGTTAAACTCAAGATCTTAAGTGAGGACTTGTCAAACACTTACTATGCTGATCTAAGAGATATATTTAGTTTGGGGACTCAAAATTTTAGCAATCATCATACTCAAGTATGGGTTCATATTGTTAGGATGATTCCTACATAGCTTCATTTTTTGGTTTTAGTGTATCATTAAACACTCGCACATATGTCGAAACCACTATCATTTTGGGAATAACACTATTACTAATACTCATGACATGTGGCCATAACAATGGCTATTCATTGTTAACAATCAGAGACATAATCTAATGCAACTTACATTTAAGGCATTCAACCCTCATACCAATTTTTTAACCTAAATTCAAACTCATAAACAACAACTCCAATTCAATTCTCATTAATGGCCATACATTTAATAAAAAGTATGGGTATAATAACATCTGAAACTAGTAGCACACTGATGCCTAAACCAAATACTAAATAAATTCATCATTGATACTTGGCACACTTACAATTGTACTTTCTGGTTGAGTAATTGTGTCAAAACTTTGTGTGTAAGTGTTTATATAAACACTTGGCATGCAAAAATTTATACACACAAATCTACAGCATCTATGGGTGATGCATTCTTATGTATTTTTTCAGAGAATATCTATTGAAAGGCTAGGATTCAACACAAAATTCAAATAGAGATCAAGAACAACACACACATAACTACCAACACAGATTATTGAGAAAAGGACGTCCAAATCCATTGTTATTCATGTATTAATGGGTATTTATACAATATAGATATGGTTGGAGTGGTTACAACCACTCCAACTACTCATTCATTAAGGTATCAATTACACATAGTATGTTTATACATAAGAACATGATTAAAATTATGGGGCCCGAAGGGTCCCCTCCAACATATCCCCCACCCTCAAACTCTTATTCGTCTCAAAGAGAACAAAGAGACGTGAAACAACATCCTGGGTTTTTGATCATGCCATAGTAGTCATCACTGTGCGTCAACCATGCATACTGCTCTGCATAGGTAACTTAGTCGCAATAGCTACCAACTGAATAGGCCCAAACACACGTGTACAAGGCTCTACCATGAACTATTACTCTTCATCCTCCATATTCTATCTTGTAGGTGCGTGTTCAACCTGTGAGTATTTAGTACTTGCTCACCCCAACCCTGCACAACACTCCATGGTGTGAGTGTCTTACCTTTACGCTCTGACAACCCACCATTTCTTCACCTTCTGGATTCTAAGATCACAACCTAAGGACTTCTTTGCAATTCTCCACTGAGGGACTCACATTCAATTGTTCTTTGTGTTATCATCTTTGCGCTAAGCTCTTTCTTTACATTTGTTTAATGTCTCTAGATTGAATGCCTTTGTATTCTTCTATCGTGAGGATTTATATGCCTGCAATTTCTTATGATGTTTGCTCAGTGTGCATGATCATGTAACCAGTATGTTGATCATTGATTTCTTTGTACTTCAACTATCATTTGCATGACTTGACTCGACTTGACAAAATTATGGTCGACTAAGCATTGTCGAAGTCGTCTAGAGATCGAATTATATTACAATGGTAGAGGGGATCACTTTCCTTGAAGAAGACTTGTGTTTAACCCCCTCTATGATGATTTCTTATGACTTAATTAACTTCAAATTTTACAATAGAGACACTTGTCGGCTTGTGACTCAATCATCTGAAATACACTTGTTATGACTCCAATTACATTAGATAAATGACATCGGTTGCTCAACTTCATTTATACAATCAAAAGGTTCATATTTTCAACCACTAAAATACTTTGAATTAACACATATATACCAAACTCAATGTTTTAAGGACTCGACCAACTTCACATACAATGTCGCCATGTGTTACTTTTGGAAACCAATCAAACCAAGTCATTTATACATCGATGGATTTACTACTTGTAAAAACTTCTAACAATTTTGTCAAATGGATAACCAAAGTCGACTATAAAATTCAAATAATGCAATTACCAACCAAATTTTGTGACAACTGTAATAGATTTTTTTCACACTTTCAACAATTGTCACAACATTTTTCTAACTGCTTTCAACTTCTATTGTTTTCTCTACAAAGTTTGTATTCTCTACATATCCCAAATTCTCTTCAGGTAAACAATTTGAAAATGAATTTTGAATTCTATATTTGTGGAATTATTTATAAATATAGTTTTATATTATACTATTGTTGTTTCAATTGATGTTGTTGTAATAGTTAATAATGTTAATATCAAAAGAGGAAAGTTTGAGCACTATTGTTAATGCTAAGGAAGGCATATGGTGATCATAAATGTTAGTTCCCTTGCAAAAAGAGTAAGGGAATGTAAAGGAAAATAATTTTAAAGTCTTCAACTAAAAAATGATGTAGGGATTATGGGAACTTTGAAGGGGGCATGTATTCCATCCATTGGTAAGATGATCATAACATGTTTAGTGTGTGTGTGTGTGTGAAATATTTGATTGTTTGTAATTACAAATACAAAGATTCCTAGGATTGGATTGGAGCCTGATGATGTGCCAAATTGTAGTGGAAATATTGGTGAACAATCTCATGGAGTGAATGGAGATAATGAAGTTAACTCTATGGAGGAAAATTATTTAATTGATATAATTGAGAATTGCGGGATAAATAGATTGATCCACGCCAAATTTACTTTGATAGATGATAACTTTGATGATGTTAATGATGTACCTCTAATATTTGATAAGGCACAAAACCCCTTATATGAAGGATAAAAGACAATTATTTTCTCTTCTATTTTGTTGGTCAACTTGAAAGTATTGAATGACTTTTCAAACACCTATGTCACATAAATACTAAGGTATGCAATATAATTATCTATACATGAATACCCCTTTTTTGTTTTTGTTTCTATATTTTTTTGTCTAAAGGATGTAAACAGGTGGTAGGTGCAGGGGGGATCATCATCAATATCAGAGGAACATGGAAAGCAGCTTCACATGGGGACTAGGAACAATGTCAAACGATCACGCAGAGGCCTCCACCCTTATTCAAGGCATCAAGGTGGCAGTTTCACTAAATATACAAATATTGCTTGTCTTTAGGGACTCTTCGATAATAATTCAATATTTGAATAAAAAATTGCCCTAAAAATATAACATTCTCACATGAATCATTGCTAGAATAAGAAGAGAAATCCATGGGCTTGAGGAAGTTCATTTTTTTCATTTCCTTGGAGAGATAAACTCAAAATTCAATCGCCTTTCCAATCATGCCTCAAGGGTAGAGGAAGGCATGCTATTAAAAAATGTGTAATTCATATTTACACCCATTCCCTAACTTTACAATCCACTCAACCTTCACACAAATCAAAATATGAATAAGCCATGTAGCATATCCACTAACTCATTTGAGGAGGAAGGGATGATACATTAAGCATCAACTTGACTTCACACATGCCCTTGTTTTCAAACCTCCATAAATTTGAAGCCATGGATTTTAGTTGTGGGGATGAGTATGGGATATTGGAAGCGATATAACTCTTGGATTAACTTTGGTTTAACAAATCGATGCTTGAGAGTAAGCCAAATTTGGACACTTTGTGTAACAACCCAACATTAGACATTAGTGTATTGTATATGGTGATGGTAAAAATGTCAAGAAATATATAAACAAATTAAAAAGGAAAATGTGCATAATAACTTAATTTAGGTGCATGAGTGACAAGTGTGTCATGCTGCAAAAAGTAAGAAATTGAATAAAACATGGAAATTAAGTAATAAAATGGGAGCAAGATCAAGAGGAGGGGGCGTTAGTCTTATTAGGGATTTTGGGGTTTCTAATTTGTTCTGTTGGTTTTGGATTTTGTGTGTGTGTGTGTGTGTGTATTAAGAGGGAGTATAAGGAGGAGGAGAGGGCAAAACTTAGATTCATTGAGAAATAGTGAAAAGAGTTATGGTATTACCTAGTCTATCAAAATGTTAATTGTTTAGGGATCAGGGCTCTCAACTTTTTCCAGGGGTTGGTTGGGTGGAGAGTTTCCCCCAAAATGTTGTTGTGGACATCAGAGCTAGTAATTCTTGAGGGTAAGGTATGCTTTCAACATTAGTTAAGTTGTTCATCGATCAGGTAAGTGGAGGTTATTCTCTGTGGCTTACAATTCTTATTTTCTACTTGTTATCTAATTATATTTGTATTGATGGTTATACACTTGATAGACTAGTTTTCTTTGAAATTTGTCAAGAAAGTTGTCTTAAATTAGGTTTAAAATTTGCATGAAAATGATTATTACACTTTGGTTATATTTAGTAGCAACAACCATATTATGACTTTGGTTTAGTAGAATTGGTTATGGGGAAGAGTTTTGTCCTAAGTTAGATGTATAAGAAAATTCCAACCTCTGTCATCTATAGCTTACCCTTGGGGTCAAGGATTTGTGCTTGTAGATATCTTTATTTTCAAATGATTGTTTGGGGGAATTGGTCTCCATCAATTTTAACTAGTATGGACAATCATCCCTCTATTTTTCAAAGAGATATACAATATATTTGTCAGCCTCTAAGATGTCAAAAAGGTATAATTAATGGAAACAAAACTTTAATTTTTTCAGTCTCCACTGAAAGACATGAATTAAAACATCAACAAGTCTCTCATAATGCAATTATCAAAGATATATTGGTAAAATAGACAAGGAAAATTCAATATTTAAAAGAAGAATATGCCAAGCTTAAATCCATGTCCATAACTCTTAGCAAACGTTTTCCATATTCAACCTCAAATTTTAACATCTTTGTGAGTCCCTCTACAATTAAACTCAAAGACAATAAATAGTTGATATAAATAGTCTATCAACGGCAGGAGGACATGGAGTTAGACATGTAAAAATACATTGTTCCAATCACACCCAAAATGATGCAATGAGTAAGCGTACCCTCTCTTAATCATGTAACAACGAATGTATTGGAGATATATTTGGTTCCTAAATGTCTCTTTTAGAATCTAAACTACTAGTAATCTTATGTCATGTATAAGTAATATTATAAGCTTTGTTTTATAAGTAATCTAATTGGATACAAATGTATTTCATCACTTAAATTATAAAAAACAACCCACTTTTCTTACACATAAAAACAATACATATCTATTACCAATTTCCAAATTTAAATATACAAATTATTTAGAAATTAAATTTCACCAAATCTTGATTCCAGGTGACGAGGACATTCCCACCTATCCCTTAAGATTAGGATTACGCTTCTTCCAATTATTTGTTTTGTAACTTGAAAGGGAAAGGTAATTATGAAAAGGGTCGTGAAACTTTGAAGTCCAGGCAATGAAACTTTGAATTCCGGGCAATGAAACTTTGAATTATTGAGCAGTCAACATCACCATCCTTATAATCCTTATATGGGAAAAGTTGTTGCACTTCATTTCCTATAAGAAATCAACATTATACTTTATATACATTATTTTTATGTCAACATCAAATAAAATAAAAAGCACTTCTAGTCCATGCATTTTTAATCAGCAATATACTTTATAATGCTGAAAAAAAAATCATTAATATACTTTATATTTATTATGTTCTTGACATATAGTTTGTGGTCTTTTTTTTTCACACAGGAAAAAGTCAACTTTTATATTAAGAAAAAGTTGCATACAAAAAAGTTCTGACCACAAGCTGTGATCTATAATTACTACATTGTTATCAAACTTGTATATATCTGCCAAAGCTTTTTGACTAAAACTCCCCTACATCTCAGGTCTTGCCATACATGTTTACTACATCATTGTCATAGATACACCTTCATACGGTCAAAAAACATCCCGTTCCACACTTCCCATCTCCCTAGAATATGACAATAATCAAAGCTCAGAAGAAGTTCATGATATGAGATCTTACCAAAAACCCATCTTTGTATTTCCCACAATGGAGCTTACCATTCATATTTCCCAGGGATCTTTTAGATAACAGATCCGCAATCACATTATATTCCCTGTAAATATGATGAAAGTGTATCCAATCAAAACCAGAGATCAAGTCACTGACTCTATTCTTCCAATGTTCCAAAGGTGAAGAGTGCAAGTGGGAGCCTCCACCGCCCATGCTTTTGGTCGAGGACATTAATTCGAGATAAGTTTAAAAAAAATTGCATTCTGTTAATGTTTAGCTATATAGTTCAAATTAAATTTTACTTTTTGGAATTTTTTAAATATTGATTTAACAGAGCTCTCATTGGCCCCGTACAGCAACAGATGTACCGCAGGGCTTCTTCGGGTTGTGCATCCATTTTGGACTCCGTGATGGGATGGGACTCCATCTATGACGTTGTGACATGGTCCATCAATTCTCTATGTAATGCGGCAACTACGATCCACGACACCTGTGAATTAAATGTTTATTGGGTGCTGCCAGTGATCCCATCGCGTCACTTGAATGCATATCTTAAGGAAGTGCGAGACCGCTGTTATCCACAACAATGCTGATTGAAGAGATTGTGAGCAAGATTACGAAGAATCCGCCCACGATGGGCATTGAAAGCGCATGGAAAGAGTTGGGGTTTGTGGTTTCAGTCCAATTTGTGGAGGATGTGCTCAAATTATCATATGGGGTCAGCATGGAAGCCTTGAAGTTTTTCATTGGGCCATCTGAAATCTTGACTGGAAGCACAACCCCCTCTTGTGGAATTTGCTCCTGGATTTGCTTGGTAAAGAGAAATTATTTGACGCAATGTGGGACTGCATAATATCATAAACGTCTCAGTACTCGAGTTCTATGAATTGGTAGAATCCTTTCTGAAGGTCTCAACTCTTGTATTAACACATGTTCAGGTGATGGCCAGTTGGGAATTCTTGTACAGTTGTTTTAACTCACCTTGATTCCTATGAAAGATTGAAATGTAAACCATTCCCTTTGAACGTTTTGGAATTTTTGATGAATGTGAAGTGAGGGTTTCGCTTTGGAAATGACGATATTGAGCCCTTCACTTACTATGGATTTCTCCAGAATGGTTTCTGAGAATGATTTTTTTCTGAACCTTTACTTCTCATTTGCTTGCATAGAGGAAGTGGATACTCATCTACAATACTAGCTCGACGCGTTATCAACTCAAAGTATACTATTTTGGTGAGTGTTCAACTCTGTTTTTCTCATTTGTGTTTTCTAAGTCTATATGTTAGCCATTATAAGATATACATTTATTTTCAAGTTGTAAATTACGTATTTCTTTTATGCAGGGCATTCACTGGAGGATTACTTAATTCACCCAATGCATTTGTAGATAGTCCTCTGTCTTTCCATAGTGAGTATTATATTTTAACATATAAGTACATTTCATGCATAGAATGATATTCATATATTTCAAGTAGTGCAAATAATTTTGCAACCCTCCTTTAATTTCTATGTGCAAATGAATTACTCTTGCTAGGTTTACTCGTCGCACGACTCTCATGGAAACCTTGGCACCCTTCAGGTATGTTCCATATACTAGCCTTCATTTTTTTATTCTTTCCATCCCAAAGGGATTAGCAATCAATTGGCATTCAACTGGGTCAAGCAATTCTTCACAGAATTTATGTTAGGTTTTATACAGCTAATGCTAGTGCTAGGCATCACCCCCTATGTATGTAATGTATATTTTTGTATGATATTTGACAACCAAATTTTGCTCGACCTCACTTCATACTCCACTTACGGGATACCATTAAATTGTAACGAAAAAAATATATATGGGTTTTTGTTTTACAGTGAGACCCATTCATTCTGGGTACTCAGAATCGATATTTATTATGTTCATGTGCAGTGTCCCCTTTTAATAAATTTGGAAAAATTGCACTTTTTGGCCAATTCGACCCTTAGACTAGTAATGACTCAAATGCTTCCAAATTGATCCAAATGCTTCCAAATTGGGTATGAATGTGTTTGAGAGGTATTAAGACATAAAAATGAGTTTGATGGATGCTTGGACACTCTCAAAATACTTTTTCAACACTCATTTACAATCAGGAGAAAAGAGGGAAACTTACTAGCAAATTCGAGGTTCAAACCCCCAAGGGTAGGGGACAAAGATGGCTTCCCAAATGCAGTACGAACCTCCAAAATTTTATAACAGAGACATGGATTAGTTAAAGAACATAAATGGGCACCCAAATTCATTATTAATCAGTTCCTAAAGGCTGCTGCAACTCCCATAAATTAGAGGTTTGTGGACATGTCTTCACATAGGGGGAAATGATAGGAAACTTCACTACTTGCTATGAAATTCGAGATTTATGCTCCAAAGGATTATGTAATGTATATGAAACTTATTCAGGACATTAATGAATCTCCATAAATCATAAAAATCATAGATATGAACGGATACAAGTCAAAATAAAGCAAATTCAAGCTTTCATAACTAGATATGAGGAAAATGGCACCATTTATACATTGTTTGGGATTTTGACATAGTTTCAATTGGTATTTCGAACTGAGGATATTCTGAGCAGAAAATATAGAGTAAATACATCATATTACAAATAAATGGAGCCACACTATCTCCCCCAAAGAGATCAACATCTCACCAAGTGCACCCTTCCTCCAAGATCCAAAATATGAAGAGAAAACTAAGAATGGTGTGGAAACAAGTTGAAGAAGAGAATGTCACAAGCTGCCTTGTAGCTTCAAAATGAAACAAATGAATCCATTTTAGCTCCAAATTAAATGTCTGAATGGCCTCTCCAATTTCCAATTAGGATGGGAATCTTTCACCCTCGAAATTGGTACTAAGGCAAGTAGAGTAAACACTCCACTAGCATGTACAAGCTATGCTCTCCAATATGCAAAATGAGAAATGATAAAAATCCACTCTCCTTCTTTGTTCTTGACTTTTATAAAATTCCAAAGACCTCCTTAGCTCTAATTCCATCCATGAGCTTCATGCCAACTCGAATTGGGAAGAGATTTCAATGTGTGCCACTTTTCCCTCCATTCTTATCCTCCTCCTTCACTCAATTCGAATGGATGAATCCTTGGCTGCCCCAAATCCTTTGTGCGCCTTCTTGGAGGCTATTTTTATCCCTGACATGTCATATTAGTCATATTTCAGCAAATCAGGTATGATTTGTGTCATAGAATCTTCATCATTGTTGTCATAGAAGCTAGGGAATCTAGCCCAAGTGTCTCAATATCTCTCAAATGCCTCTTCCTCTTCCATGGGAGTTACTCTTCCACTCCAATTCAACCTTCATTGAGTCATGCCAATTATATTGACCTTCCAACTCCCCAACATCATTAGACTCCAACTTGGATTCGAATGGGTGAGAATAGGATGCCATGTGGCATGAGGAATCTAGCTTTGTGTAGGTCCCACACCACCAATGTGTCTCCATGACCAAGTGCCACCTTATTTTCCTATCATAAATATTTATTTAACCCAGTTTAATATATTTATGTCAAGCTAATGTCTATTTGGGGTTTTATAGTCTCCTTATTCCAAATCTAATGTTTCCACCCCAACCTAGGAAACTAGTAGATTGGTGGAATTTTCTCTTTTGATATTTATTTGAATGGGGACATTACAGTCCTCCCCACCCAAGATTGCTTGTCCTCAAGCAATTTAAATTTAGGATGCTACAAAATTGTTCCTCCTTTATCAGGTGGCCTTCTAGAAGGAATGTCTCTAAAAACCTTTTCATTCTTATGTAGTAGCTGCCTCATCTCCCTTGGATGTTCTGAAATATTTATTTTTGGCTTGGGGGAAATGATGCAACATTCAGCAGCCCATTCAATATCCCTATGCATCAATGTGGACTTCATACTGTGGTAGGACACTACTTGATTCGGATAGGTGTGCATTCCTCTCAATACTCTTTGTTTTTCTTCCGAATCTTTGAATCTCATTTCAGGCATTTGATAGTTCACTATATGTTCCCCTATAGAGTACAACCATTACACTCCCAACACCATATTAGTATCAGCAAAATCAACCACATAAAAGCTATCAAAAAATGTGTAATTACCTATGGTGAGTTGTAGCTTTGGAATCCATGTTTTTTCACTCCATAGCATGGTGACCTGGAATGATGACTGTGAAGCCATCGAATGGTTCAGCAGGTAGCTTTCTCCTACCCACCATGGCTGCATCAATGAATTTATGTGTGGCTCCTCCATCTACCAATACCAAAACCTTTTTCCGTGTACATCTACCTGGAATCGAATAGTGTGGAAACGAGGCACTCCTGAAAGCACTGCTAGTCTCCCTTTGTCAGGTAATGGATGATCTTCTTTTTGTTTATCTTCTTCTACTGTGGCATAACCTTCTTCTTGGGCTGAAATATGTCCTCCTTCCTCCATACCCCCTTCATACTCATCATCATAAAATAATTCAATGAATTGTGCCTTTCCCTTAGCACATTTATGCCCTGGTACCCATGGTTGGAAGCATGTGTAACATAGTTTCTTTCTTCTGAGTTCTTCCCTACTTGGTCCCTCTTTCCTATCCTTTCCAAATGCATCTTCTTGCCATGGCTTCTTTTCAAATCTGAATTGGGAAGGAAAGTTGGGCTTGGTAGGATACCTTGTCTTGGGTAGCACATTTTGCAGATCTCTTACCAAGTTCATGGCATCTTTCAATGAAGTAGGTTTGTGGGCATTAACCAAACCCTTCGAAGGTTCAACCAAAACTTCAGTAAAGAGAAATAATAATCCTACCATAGATATATCAGCCACCTTAACTAATAATTTTTGAAATTCTAACATGTACTCATCCAATGTTCCATTTTGCTTCAACTGTGTTAGTTCTTTGAAAGGCAGTTTTGGGTCTTTTTGCTCAAATATTTCCAATACCATGTTAACAAATTCTTCATATGTTGTAACCTGATCATGTCCCAAGGTTTTAATTCCATGGAACCACTAATCATTGGGATCTCCCTCAAGATGCAAAATAGCCATTTTTAGAGCATCCCCTTCAACCATTGGATTCAACTGAAAATACACATCTAGTTTTTGTATCCAAGTATTTGCAGAACTTGGAGATGAGCCATCAAAAGTAGGAAGTGGAATTTTACTTATTGCATAATTCAATTATTTATTTTGAAAGGGATTCCTATTATCTCCTCTCATTTTGAGCGTATTTGAGACAATAAAGAATTGATCAAATGGTAGGGTCCTTCTACAATCTTCACTCAACTGCTCCCATTCTACTACAAATTCATGCATGGCATATGGGGTGTTAGGATTTTCTTTGGAATCAATAAATTTAGGTGTAGTAGCCCTTGTTGAAATATGAAATTCATGAGCTCGATTATGAGGCCCTGTCTTTGAGAAAATATTGTTGGGCATGGCCCAAGTTGGCACACTTTTGAAGAAGTACAATTTTGGCAAGTGCGCAGTTCGGGCTGCGAAGTCAGATAACACAGTTTTGTGGAGTGCGCAGTTCGGATTCCGTAGCCGGAGATGAGAAGTCATGCTGATGCGTAGTGCCAGCATAACAGCTATTTTGGGTAAAGAGTACAAGGGGAGGTCGAGCTATGAAAGCAACCTATTTTGGGTAAGCAACTCCAGGATTCCCAGTAGTTGGGTAAGGAGCAGAGTGGAGATAAAGGAAAGTGACCTGTCAGAGAGAGTGGCAGAAAACCGTTAGAGGCTAAGCCACGGGTCAACAACGACAACAAGGAAAAAGGGACGGAAAGCGATAGGCCACGATGCGGTTGTAACCATTTTTATGGTGACTGCGGCTATCAGAAGGGCGGGTGAGCCATGAGTGGCCCAACAAGGTGGCCTGAATTGAGCGGGGTAAGCTGTCAACGGCGAAAGGCAGGGTGGCGAGTAACCGCACCAGTTTTGGGTAACCTTAGGGTTTTGGCCCGCCATGATTGTAACGAACGTGACCTAAGGGAACAGTCTATAAAAGGGCATAATTTGTAAGGGAAAAGGTTATATTTTGATGGAGATTATTGTTGAATATTGATCTCTGTGAAGATACCTATTGTAAAAAGGCTCTACAACTGTGTGCGCAGAGATCTACTGAGAGAGAAGAGAGTCTGCAGCTGAGTGCGTAGACTGGAAATGTTGAACCCTTCCTATTGATAATATAAACAATAGTTCCTGTGGATGTAGCTCCCATCCTGGGAGTGAACCACGTTAATTCCGTGTGTTATGTGATTGATTATGTGTTTGCATCTGCGTATTTGCTTATGTTGAATGGTTAAGATCTTGTTTATGAGTTCATGTGTTCTTGCTTTCATATGTATTCGCCATAAGGATAAACGATGGGAATAATATGTTAAGTATTGACATATGTGAATGAATGTTGAATGCACAAATATTTCTAATTCAGATGAATGCATAAGTTGAGTATTGGGTAAACACTTAAACCAACGAAGTCTGTATAGTGTGATTCCTTGAAGCACAACATCGAAAGTGCGTTGTTACTTTGTAGTTCTCCTTATCGTATAAGTTTGCAAGGTTTGCAGTCTATTCTGTTGTTGAATTCATCATTTTGCACTAAGTAAAAGTCTGGAAAAGTTGCATAAGTGTTGAAGAGGAAGCGCAGTCCTCAGTTGCATTTTCCTGTCATTATGCAGTCGTTCCCCATCGCGCAGTCCTTGGATGCGCGATAGCATAAGCATTAATCGTGAAGTAAGTGAACTTCGCACTGTACACCGTTACGTTGAAGCGCACATCACCCGGTTGTGGAAACCTGATTCCGCAACCTCCCCATAACTTCGCCCCTGGTGAGACCTCAGTCCACTCGCAGACTGTTGCCGAAAGGGCCAGTGAAAAGGGGTTTTGTTGGTTCCCTGAACCGCGCAAAACCTGGGTCTATCTCATTGAACTTAAAGAACATATGTAGAGCCAAAAAATGGTTTCATTGTCGCGCTTGAACTGGTGTTGAGAACTGAAAATTGGGATCCTGAGAAAATAGAAATATGGAACTGGGTGGACAAGACAGAAAGAGATTTTGCCAGAAAGGAGAACAGACATCAACGTCTCTCTGACGTAGAGTGGTTACAGAAATACCCATGGAAGGATATTCACTAAATTTTCTTCGCAACCTTTGGAAACGAATTGCACGAGTGGTTATCAAGACTCGCAGAGCGAAAGAACTATTTCCAAGAAAGAGCACCTACTGAGTGGAACCCATAGCTAATTCAGAGGATTAAAGCAGTAGATAGTCCACTCTCGCGAGAAGTCGACTTTTGGGTTGACAGTATTCTCGAAGGCTTCGTAAAAGAGTTTGATGTGGACACGTTGAAGTCCTACAGCACAGCAGAAGATGAGTTCTTCAAAGGTTTCAGAGGTAAGTACCTCAACAATCTGTGTTTATATATCAAAATGCTTTTAGCTGAAAAAGGAGTTTTAAGAATGTAGTAAGATTCATAGTTGTTTTGAGTATGTAATGGTCGATAATACTTACAGTGATACAGAAGAAGAAATTCATATATTGAGAAGTGGTAAAAGATATAAGGTTAGTACAAAAAAGAACCTTAATGAACATGAAATCCGCGTAGAAACTGAGTTCCCAGCTGAGACTGATAGCCAGACAACACCTCCATCAGCTACCTATCAGCCCATTACTCCTCAGAACCCTCCAGTTGCCAATACTGCGCCTCCTTTTCCATAGAATCTGCCAGTTCAGAATCCTCCAGTTGTTAATATTCCCAATCCTCAGAGTGTCAATACTAGTAACACCACGGGAGTGAGTACTCAGAACATTCCACGCAGTAACATCTCTAACACCACTCAGACTACTGCACCGAATACTGTACCACCTAGAAGGAGAATGACTGATGATATTAAGATGCCAATATTTAAAGGTACGGGTATAGAAGACCCTGAGCAACATTGGTTTCTATGTGAAGCCATGTGGAGTGTCAAGCAAGTCCAGGATGATGATGTTAAGCATGCACAACTCATCACTACATTTAGAGATAGAGCATTAACTTGGTTCATGAAATATTATGTCGGACATAATAAGACCCTACTAGAAATAAAGGCTGCTCTCTTAAGAGAGTTCAAGAAACCGAAGTCTGAATCGCAATGTATAACAGAGCTAATAGAGATCAAACAAAAAACAACTGAGTCAGTATGGGAATTTGACCAGAAGTTTAAAGCATTATTAGACCAAGTAAGTTTCGACATTGCACCGCAACAGCACCAAGAGTGGTTCATAGCTGCACTGTTGCCACATATTAGACTGTCATTAATGCAACAGAAGGTTGCGTCGCAGACACAAGTATTAGAGATCGCGATGAAGCTAGAAGCTTCACTGATAGAATAAACAAGTCAAGGAATGATCCAGATCCAAAACCAGTTAGCAACCCTAACGTTACAACTCTAGGACATTAAGAAAGGCAAGGAAGTTAGAGAAGAGATCTAGTGTACAAAATGTAGAGTAGAGGGACACTCGAAAGAACACTGTCCAGTTTTGAAAGACTGCATTGATAGTGGAGCACCAAATCCACTAAATCAGCAGCAAGTGCCAATGTATGAAATCTGTCAATGTAGAGGACATTGACCAGAGGATTGCTACTTGATCCAGAAATATGTGAGAACACCTAAGAATTTGTATTGCAATTTCTGTAAATCGGTTGGGCAGGATGATTCTAACTGTAGAGCATACGACCTGATGATAGAAAGGAAACACGATGTTTACAGAGTTCAAGAAGAAACACCGCAGCACCATGATAACGTGCAGTATGATCAAGGCGCATATAGAGGCCATGGTGGATTCCACGGAAGAGGATGAAATACTGGCCCTGGAAGAGGAAGAGGTCAGAGGATCTGTTATAACCGCGCTTAGCCTGGTCATCTATCTAGGGATTGTACAAATCCTTGCACTACATGTTGATACTGTAAATATTTTAACCATGTTATTGAAGCATGCCCGATATTGCAAGCAAAGATGCAAGAAAGAAGAACAGAAGCAGCAAACCAGAATGTTCAGATGATTGCAGCAGAGAAAAGGGATCCAAACGTCAATGTTGTGACACGAAGTGGCACTATGACAGGGAAAGATAAATAACCAAAAGCTTTGACTTCTGGAGAACACCAAACTAAGCAGACACCTACTGATGGGGTCTGGATAAGAAAAGATACTGGGAAAGCACCTGCTTTCAATGTAGAAAGAAATAAGGAAGTCTTCGCAGAAGCAAGGGAGACCTTCAAAGAACCAGCACCTGTGACACCAAGAATCCCATTGCGAAGTGAAACACTGCATATGAAGGATATTCCAGCAGCGTATGATCAAACGAGTACCGCAGCAGAAACAGGGACTTCTGTTGCGCAGTTCCTACGGAGCTGTATGAAGATGTTGAAGAGCAAAGATGCTTTGGTGGAAATACGAAATTTTCTAAACCACTATGAGCAATGCAGTTGCACGAGTAATTCTCATAGTGAAACTGACCACATCAAAATCCATAAGAGAACAGGCCGAGAAATGAGGCTAAGTGCACAAATTGGAGATTATGAGATGGATGGGATCATCCTTGATCTAGGATCTAAAGTAAATGTCTTAACTAAGAAGACATGAGTACAGATGGGGAAACCAAAGTTGTCATGGTCACCCATACACTTAAGACTAGCGAATCAATAGAAGCTTATACCCTTTGGAAGGCTAACAAATGTTCTTATGGATATCGATGGAGTAAGCACTTCAGCAGACTTCGAGGTTATTGAGATCATCGATGATAGTAACCCATATCCAACATTATTGGGGATAGACTGGGCGATGGATAACCTCGCGATCATCGACTTGAAGAAAAAATAGATGATATTTGAAGGGGCAGATATCAGGGTCATCGTGCCCTTGGACCCTCTACAAGGACCAAGATACAGTGAGCCGATTAGATAAGAATGTAGAGCTCATGACCTTGATCGCATCTATAAGATGACAGCAAACCACGCCGACTACATCAATCCTACGGCTGATGGAACACTTAGTTGGCGATGCGATAGCTCTTGCGTATCAGACTCCGAAGCAGGACTGGAGAACTGGCAAGGCCGACTACATGAAGTATCTGCAAGAAGATGCGCGCAGATCACCAAATCACTGCGCTAGATTGGAACAGAGGTAAGTCCAATCCCCACTTATGATGGTTCAACTAACGTCTATACATTTTTGCAAGAGTATACTGTATCAATTTCAGTTGAACATCTCGTACCATAATTGGATATAGCATTGCGCGCTACACCTGCCAGACGGAGGGCCGCGCATAAGAACACTTTGACCACATGGGAACAGTGCAAACACATGATGCAAATCAGATTCGCAGAGAAAGTTGCGCTAATAATGCAAAAGTATAATGGACAAACATATCTGAGGGATCACATAGAGACTTGTTCACAAGCATGGGTACATAGACCACAGACATAATGGGTTCATCTGTTTGTGCACACACTAGAGCAGATTCCAAATAATTGGTACACAGACACAGAGCTTCGCAGAGGAACCACAGATTGGCCTATTTTAACTTCGAACTTCGAGAGAACTTTCAGCTTTGAAGATGACTATATAAGCATAAATGAGGCTCTGCAAGTTATCTAAGAAAGGATATTCAGAGAAGAATGCCCAAGTACAAACGAGGCATTAGAGGCCATCAAAGATAAGATAATTGAAGACATAAAAGTACCTATGAACCTACATCCAGAATGGGCAAGAACAATAGAACATGCCCTTGACTGCTATAACCTCGCTGAAGATGAAGAAGATGCAGAGGAAAGTGATGAGGAGGACTCGCGCAATGTTAATATAACTGATTCAGAAGGAGCGCGTGACGTAGAGGGACCTCCATTAGAAATTCCAAACATGAGCGTCCCTGTCAAGATGAAAAAATTTAATATTGGCACAAGCGAAGAGCCAAAGTTCGCATCTATTGGGGAATACTGGGATGATAAAACGGTCATGCAGATCGTAGACCTTCTACATCAATATCAGGATCTATTTCCTATGAAGTTCACTAAAATGAAAGGCATTTTGGGTCACTTGGGAGTGATGAAGATACCTCTCAAGCCAGGAGCCAATCCCATCAGATAGAGGCCTTATAGACTGAATCCTAGATACAAAGAACGAGTCAAGGAAGAACTCAACAAGATGCTTGATGTAGGGATTATCGAGCCAGTGGAAGAATCAGAGTGGATAAGTCCCATGGTTATCCAAGACAAAAAGACAAAAGGAGAAATAAGAATCTGTGTATATCTAAGGAAGCTGAATGATGCTTCGCTACATGACCCATTTCCTACTCCATTTATAGATGAAGTATTAGATAGTGTGGGAGGAAATGAGGCCTACTCATTTACTGATGGATTCTTTGGTTACCATCAGATTAGAATTGACTCAATAGACAGGCATAAGACCACATTTGCCACTGAATGGGGCTCATATCAGTATACAGTTATTCCATTTGGGTTGAAGAATGCACATGTTATTTTTTCTAGAGTTGTTGTAGCTGCATTCAAGGACTTTATCCATAAGTTCTTAGAGGTCTATTTTGATGATTGGACTGTCTTTGGTTTACTGAAGAACCATAATGAGAACCTAAGAATGATGCTAGCTAAGTGTAGGCAACATCAAATCTCCTTGAATTTGATGAAATGTATTTTCTGTATACCCTATGGTATACTACTGGAACACATTGTATGTAAGCAAGGCTTGATGGTTGATCCTGCGAAGATCGCAGTCATTGTGAATCTTCCAGCACCTAACTGAGTTAACCAACTACGCACAACGCTTGGACATACAGGATATTACAGAAAATTTATCAAGGTTTATGCGCAGATAACCGCTCCAATGGAGAAACTTCTAAAGAAAGAGGCGCAGTTCATCTGGAATGCAGAATGCGAGAAGGGACTAGAAACATTAAAGGAGAAAATGCTAATTGCGCCTATCCTTGTCTTTCCAGATTGGAATAAGCCATTTCAGGTACATGTTGATGCTTCATCTATAGCGTTGGGAATTGTGCTCACTCAACCAGGTGAAGGGGGCATTGATCACCCCATTGCGTTCTCAAGCAAAAAGCTATCTTCAACCGAAAAGAACTACACAACCACAGAAAGAGAGGGCTTAGATATGGTTTACGCACTCCAGAAATTCAGACACTATTTGCTCGGTGCGCACTTCTCCATGTACACTAACCATTCAACTTTAAAGTATCTAGTCAATAAGCCAATATTAGGGGGAAGAATCTGCAGATGGTTGTTACTTTTCCAAGAATATGATTTTGAGATTATTGTTAAGCCAGGTAGACTGAACCTAGGACCTGACCATCTCTCAAGGATTGAGTCGGGAAAAGAACCCATCAATCTTGAAGACAATCTTCCTGACGCACAGTTATTTTCCATACAGATCACATATGAGTATTACAAAGACATTGTATACTTTTTGACTACGGGATTGGAACCCACAGAATTTACTGCGTAGCAGAAGAAGCAGTTGGTAGTTAAAGTAGTATACTTCACTATCATCGCAGGGCAATTATACAAGTTGGGACTAGATGAAGTGCTACGCATATGCATGCTAGAGAATGAGAAGCCGTTTATTTTGGCTGAGGCACACTCATGTGTCTCTGGAGGTCACTACGCAGGAAGAGACACTGCAAAGAAGATATTAAGAGAAGGGCTATGGTGGCCTACACTGCACAAAGATTCAAAGGAAAATTGCCAAAGTTGCGATGTGTGCCAAAGAACTGGAAAGCCATCGCGAAGAGATGAAATGTCATTAAGACTGCAACTGAATTTACAAGCATTTGATAAATGGGCTATTGATTTTGTGGGACCGATTAACCCACCATGGAAAAGAACTGGTGTGAGATACATTATCACCGCGACAGATTATCTCATCAGATGGGCAGAAGCTAAACCCGTGAAGAACTGTAGCACAGTTACTGCCTCACAGTTCATCTTCGAGAATATCCTTACTAGATTTGGATGCCCAAAAATCTTAATGAGTGATCAAGGGAATCACTTTTTGAACAGAACCATTGAAGCACTAACTGAAGAATTTCAGATTTATCATCAGAGGAGTACACCGTACCATCCACAAGCCAATGGAACTATTGAAGCATTTAACAAAGTATTAGATAATGCTGATGAACCCAAATTACAGGTATCCTATAGCCTTTTTGCCACAGTAAAACACAGGATATGATGAAGGAAATACACTTGTTTTGTGGGTTAATGATTTACATTGATTATTTAATGAAGATGTTTTTAGATTATTCTTTTCTATGCTTAAAGGGCATTTTTATAAAGTAATACAAGAAAACGAGTATGTTGGAGCAGGCGCAGATACACTAAGGGACAACACACAAATCTAGTTGAGAGACTGAAGGACCATGCAAGGCTCAGCGCCCTTTTTCCTTGACTTATAGAGAATAACTCCTGTTTAATAGAATTGGTGATTAAAGCAAGTATTTAGGTTAGAATTTGAGGCATATATATATGGACCTCTCGGGTAGCGAGGGGGTCCTGCTGCCATTTTTGAGAATCAATTGTTTTTACATTTCTGCTACTGCGAAGACAGTTTGTGTTACAGACTTAATTGAACCATGAAGTTACTATTTTGAATAAGAAGACTAATGTTGCTTTCCAACCTGCATTTATAAGTTTTCTATACTCCTGAGTACAGGTTGGAGAGGGCCCCTCCAATATGTAAGTCATGAGCTTTACTCTGTTTTTAGGTATTTTACATTTCTGCTATGAATTGATTTACTTCTTACTAGTGTGAAGATACCTTGATGGCGTTGAATAGTATGGTTTTATTTCAATTAAAATATTATTTTCGTTCAACATATTTTCTGTAGTTGATCAACACTCATTCTGTAGTTCGGTAGGACGCATTCCGTAGTCCTGTAGCTGCGTTCTGCACACGCATATTTTGACATATGTTTTCACATATTTTCATATTGGTTCTAAGGCAATGATTCAAATCCAGAAAGCTCATGCATATTTCTTTTATCAGACTTAGATCATAGAGGTTAATTATTTTCAGTTCATTGATTTAGTGATCATCACTCCTTAATGTTTAATCCAAATAAACCAAGATTGGTTAATTCGTAGCATTAGATATTTGCATTCTGAATTTAGTTTTTAGCATTTAAATATTTTAGATCAGACTTCTAGTATTATGAACTTGATTTATAGTATTTGATTCCTAGATTAGAATCCTAGCGTTCAGTCTTTTGTTTCTAGAATAAATTTTCCAAGTTTCAGCAATTTAATTCATAGTATAGATTTACTGTTTTCAGCAATTTAATTCTTAGTGTAGATTTACTGCTTTCAGTATTTTAAAACTTCTTAACATAGGTACTTGTCATTCATAGATTTACAATCTTTTCATCTCACCTTCTTCTTGATTAGATAAACATATAAGGTCTATACCAACACCCCAAACACAACGAAGACTATCCTCTAGAGCACATATAGTGTTAGCACCTCTTAAGTTCGTATGTCCCCCGGTTCGATAATTAAAGTAGGCTCCTGGTCTAGCTGCCCTCATTAGGCACCCATTCTAAGAGCTCACCACTTTTTGGCGCTGTTGCCGGGGAGGTGCTTAATCTTTAGGAGACATCTTTGAAAAAAAACAAAGACAACCAAAAAACATAAAAGTTTTACCATGAATGCCTAGATGACAGAGAGATAGATTTGTACAATTCCTACCTGCCCGTCCTATGAGCAACAACAGTTCTAATAACTCTCAATTTGAATTCCTTAACTCAAAAGAAGAAACTGATTCTAGCTACGACCCAAACCTAGATAACTTATTTGCTGACTCTAGCTCAAACACTACTATGGCAGAAGAAGATGAAGAACCTAGGGAACTGTTCACCTTTCCCATTAGTATACCTCTTGGAGATGCCAGGATGAAGAACATCAACCCTAACAATCTGCCAAACTTCCATGGTTTGACTTCAGAAGACCTTGATACATTCCTCTTTGAGTTTGAGGTAGTTTGCAGATCCTTTGATTACAATATTGATGCACAAAAGCTGAGGATTTTTCCTTCCACACTGAAGGATCTATCACTTAGGTGGTTCATGAGCCTTGAAGGAACCCGTATTTTCAGCTGGGACCAAATGAAACAGGCATTTCTAGAAAAATATAGGGACTACTGCAAAGCAAAGGATACAAGAGATGAAATCTTTCGGATGCAGCAGGGAGAAAGAGAATCCTTAGAGGATTATGCCCAAAGATTTCAACTCAGCTACAAACAAGCTAGTCATTGCACCTTAGATACCGAATCACTAAAAATTGTCCTTCTTAGAGGTGTAAAAGAAGAAAATTTTGAAGTCTTAAACCTTCTGGGGGATGGAGATATATTCCAGAAGACTTATGACCAAATCCTACAAATCTTCAAAAATTACTCTAGATGTAGGAAAAGTAAAAATCGGACCAGGGGTACACACACATTTACTGGGGGATCAACATCTTCGGGACCAATACCTTACAAAATATGATTTAGGAAACCTACTAGATGACATGAAGACCGACATCTTACAATCTTTGGCCATGCAACTTGATGCACTTCAAATTAAGAAGAAACAGGACGAAATCAACCAAGCCTTGGCAGTCTTTTGTCCATGCTGTAGAAAAAAACATGAGAAATGGCAGTGCACACTGAACACCATAGAAATATGTGGTCTCTTCACTGACGATCACTCCACTAATAAATTCCCTCTGTTTCCCTCATGTAAAGCTGCTATTCAAGATCCCACAACTGAAGGTGCAATAGAACAACTCTGTTTTGTGAATCAAAGGAGGAATAAGTTTCCTAGGACTTACCAACCCAACAACCAAACTTACTACAATCAGGGAAATAACCAGCAGAATTGGAACTCTATACCAGCCCCATGGCCATCTCAGCAAAATCCAAATCAGTGGCAGCAAAACCAACCATATCAGTAGGCTTATTACCCACAATCTTACCCCCCACCTTTTGCTCAACCAACTACGAATTATGGCAATCCATACCCTTATTCATCGAATTGGAGAGCTCCATTACAGCAGCAACAACCACTCATCATGCCGCCACCACCAAATCAACCACCCCCTAGACCTCCACCAATTCCCACCCAGCCAATTCCCAACCCTAACAACAACAGGACACCACAACAACAAGCCTACAATACTGAAATGGTACAGTTCCCAACCTGCATTGTAGATACGTTAGAGATAAATGAAATTAATTTAAGATCTGGGAAAACGTTGCAAAATACACACGCATGGAATGATCAAGAAGATGAGGCTCACGAACAAACAACACAACCTCATATTTAGCATCCGGATGAACCAATCCCTCAGGAGGAAGAAATCCGACCACTCACATGAAATAGAAACCCTCCATTCCTTGAAAAACTCATACGAAGTACCAAAGAAGAAGAGGAAAATGCAATTTTGAATGAATTAAAACACTTGAATATCCAAATTCCAATATTACAGGCCATCAGAGATGTACCCATCTACAACAAATTCATTAAAGAGAATTGTTTGAAAAGACCCGGAAGAAGAAAACGAGACCCACCCACAATAAATGTAGTAGGCCAATTGGCAGATTTAATGCTAGGTGTCCTTGTAAAACCCAAATATCTTGATCTAGGTAGCCCAGTAGTCAACGTAATCATCAATAACAGACAGATAGACATTCTTAATTGATTTAGGAGCTACTATAAATGTGATGACCAAGGATACTATGATACACCTAGGACTCCAATCAATGGTCAAACCAACAACTACAGTACTCTAGCTAACTGACACATCCACAGTGAGACCTGAAGGAATGCTCGAAGATATAATAATCAATATAGAATCCTGGGAATACCCAGCTGATTTCATAGTCATCGAAGTAAAGAGTAAACTTAGCAGTTACCTGATCATACTAGGCAGACCTTGGCTGGCAACTGCAGATGCTTACATAGGTTGCAGATTAGGTAACATGACAATCACCAGTGGACAAGATAGGAAAAAAATCACGATTTATCCACCAGCTAGGAAATCTTCAGACCTAGAATATCAAAACTGGACTGATGATTACAATGACACATCAAATCAAAACATACGACCTGTCCTTACAATTGATGTTGCACTATCACCAAAAGCCATAGACGAAGATAGTCATTTAGATAGGTTTATCCAAAATGCATCTTCTAACAATGATGGTCTTGAAAGAGCTTTTGACACAGACCAGCAACAAGAAGGCGAAAGTTCAAACCAGAACTTAAATAAAATGTGGGCAAAAGTGCTATCTCTGGAAGAACAATCAGAAAAAGAAAAAATAGTGGAAATTATGCCTGGAAAGACAGTCAACATTAATTCCAATCTGGAGTCAGAGCAAGAAAAGCAGTTAATGAAGGTACTCTCAGAACAAAATAAAGCTTTTTCATGGACATATGCTGACATGAATGGAATCCATCCTGATATTTGAAAACATTACATTTACATCAAAGAAGGTTCTATTCCTATCAGACAACCACAAAGGAGGATTAACCCAGCATTAAAGGACATAGTTAAAGTAGAACTACAAAATTTATTAGATGCAGGGGTCATATATCCCATCTCTAAAAGCGAATGGGTCTCACCACTAGTTATAGTCCCTAAAAAAGGAGGCAAATGGAGAATTTGTGTGGACTACAAAGAGCTCAATAAAGCAACCAAGAAAGACCACTTTCCTCTCCCATTTATCGATCAAGTACTGGACACATTAGCCGAGAACAAGTATTTCTCATTTTTGGATGGTTTCAATGGGTACAACCGAATTCTAATACACCCAGCTGATCAAGACAAGAAAATGTTTACATGCCCATGGGGTACTTATGCATACAGAGTACTACCCTTTGGGATATGCAACACCCCAACAACATTTCAAAGGGCCATATTAAGTATATTCTCCAATTTTATAAATGATCAAATGGAAGTCTTCATGGATGACTTCACACCCTATGGCCAAAACTTTGATCAGGCATTGAACCATCTTGAATTAGTCTTGAAGAAATGTATTGAGATGAGCTTATGTCTGAGTAATGACAAATGCAGAATGTTAATGGAAGAAGGCATCGTTCTTGGGCACCATATATCACAGAGGGGGATTGAGGTTGATCAAACAAAATTTTCAGTAATCAGAACGTTTCCACCACCTGTCAAACAAAGAGATGTGAGAAGTTTCCTTGGGAGAACAAGATACTACAGGAGATTTATTGAAAATTATAGCAGGATTGTTGCACCAATGTTTTCCCTTCTCACAAAGGACACTGGGTTCATATGGACAAAACATTGCATGATAGCATTTGATAACCTTAAGGAGAAAACAATTACAGCTCCAGTACTCCAAGGACCAGATTGGGCACTTCCATTCCACATCCACTCAAATGCATCTGATAAGGCCATTGGATCTATCCTTGGAAAAGAAAGAGACAAGAAGCCCTATGTTATATATTATATCAGTAAAAATTTGGTAGGGGCAGAATTAAATTATACTGTTATAGAGAAGGAATTTTTGGTTGTCATACATGCCATTAACAAGTTCAGGCACTACATAACTGGTTACCAAGTTTTTTTCCATACGGACCATTCAGCAATAAGGTATCTCACAAACAAACCTAATACAAGTGCTCGAATCATTAGGTGGCTACTCCTCCTGCAAGAGTTTGACATCACAATTTTGGACAAGCCAGGAAAACACAATGTAGTGGCTGACTTTTTATCTAGGCTCACCCATGGACAAGATAGTGAAGTGGTGAATGACAGTTTTCCTGATGAACATATTTTTGCAATCGCCACAAGGAGCCCATGGTTTTCTCACATAGCAAACTATTTAGTGACTGGAAGATTTCCAACACATTACAACTACAAAGAGAAGAATAAGATCATAAGACAAAGTGCCACTTACACATGGATAGAGGGAATGCTCTTCAAAAAAGGACCAGATCAAATACTCATAATATGCATTAGAGAAGATGAAGTGCATGACATAATGCATGCCACTCACAATGAACCATGTGGAGGACACTATGCTGCAAAGAGGACAACCTATAAAAATTTGCAAACAGGGTATTATTGGCCAACACTCCACAAGGATGCTTATGAATATGTTTCACACTGTGATGACTGCCAAAGAATGGGGAAACCAACACAAAAGGAAGAAATGCCTCTCCATCCACAAATATCCTTGGAGGCATTAGAAAAATGGGGATTTGATTTCGTTGGTCCAATCAACCCACAATCAAATAAGAAAAGCTACATCCTCGTCTACACTAACTACCTTACAAAGTGGGCCAAGGTAGCAGCACTTGCTGCAGCAAATGAAACCAATGTGGCAAAATTATTCACTGAGCAAATCTTTCACAGGTTTGGAGTACCAAGAGAACTATTTTTTGATCAAGGCCCACAGTTTACATCAAATATAATAGAAAACTTGCTTAAAAGAAACAATGTCAAGCACAGACAGTCCTCCTCCTATCACCCTCAAGCAAATGGTCAAGCTGAGGTAACCAACAAAGAATTAGAAAGGATTTTGACAAAGACTGTCCAATTCCACAAAAGAGATTGGGCTGACAGATTGAGTGAGGCAGTTTGGGCTTATAATACCACATGGAAGACAACAACAGGCTTCACACCTTATGAACTAGTTTATGGAAAGAAAGTTATGCTGCCAATTGAATTTGAAATAAAGACATTAAGAATTGCAGCACAGTTAAATATGGAACTTTCAGAAATACAACAGGAACGCATGCTACAATTAAACCAACTAGATGAGCAACGCCAGTAAGCACTTGCCCATACTGAAATCATTCAGCAGCAAAGGAAGAAGTGGCATGACAAACACATAAAGGATAAAAAGTTCAAGGAAGGTGATTGGGCACTACTCTATGACTCCAGGTTTCACACTTTCAAAGGAAAACTAACAACTAGATGGCTTGGAACTTGCATTATTGAAACAATCTATGAAAATGGAGCTATAAGGATTATTACAATTGATGAAGAAGAGTTTCCCATGATAGTAAATGGACATAGGCTCAAACTTTACAAGAAGCCACAATCAAAGGAGGAGTTCACACAGGTGCTCTACCAACAACAACTAATGCTGATAGAGAACATGGAAAACCATTGAAATCCAGTTCATAAAAGTAAAAAATGAAAAAAAAAAAGAGAAAAAAGAGAAAAAATGAAAAAAAAAGAAAAAAAAGGAAAAAAGAAAGAAAAAAGGATGAAAATAAGAAAAAAATGAAAAAAAAGGAAAAAATGAAAAAAATGATAAGCAAAATAAAATAAAATAAACGAACTATAGAAATGATACAATCAAGGTAACCATAAGTAAAATTGCAGGCATCATACAACCCCATGAAGAACTAGCCAGCATCCTGCAGATAAATCAAATCAAGAGAGCAAGGTATGAATATTCAAGCGAGCCAGTCATGTTATCAAGTCAACCAGCAAAGATATCAAGCACTACAGAATTCAATCAAGCAACCACTCTATTCAAGCGAACCTGCCATCTATTCAAGCGAGCCTGCCATTATTCAAGTGAGCCTTCCATATATTCACACGAGCATGGCATACCATCAAGCGAGCCAACACTACTGCAAAAAAAAAAAAAAAAAAAAAACATAACTCAATGCAGGGTATCAGCACAAAGTCAAATCAGAAATGGGCACAAAAATCAAAACTAGCCAGATGCAACACTTTCAAAGGAACGAAAAGAGAAAAAGCAAACACGTGTAACTACAGACATGCCAAAAATAACTATAGACATGGCGAAGATATACTACATAATCCAGTGCACACGAAATCAGACCACATCAAGCACTCAGGTACGCTAAGCATACCAAGGTAATCTCTAAACCTCTTTGTTTTATTTTTGAGGTCAAATCATCATCCCACAAAATGGTTATTTCTAAAGCTGAGGACAGCTTATAACTTCATTCGGCGGCACGGTTCAGAGCGACCTCAATGAATCATGATTACTACCTAAGTCATATCAGCAAATGATAAACTCAAATCTGGCTACCGTATTCCCCAATGATCAGGGAAAAAGGGGCAATATACAATGATGAAATGAAATGCAGGGCTCGATTATGGTAAAGAATGTGTAAGGTGGTAGGTATGTGCCAAATGATCGAGAAACGTGGGGTAAAACAGTAAATAAGGTGGCATAATCGACAGAAAGACCCAATTTTGCAAATACAAGCTTTTTAGAAGAAGGAAAACTGAGAGTTTGCATTGTCACTCTACTTGCAAGCTGCCTTCAAACCTGTTAATCGATCCTGGCCAGTGAGGTAAGTCAGCCACACCCAAACATTTCGTTTTGTTGATTATAGTAGAAAATCCAAGGATGACAAAAGGGTTCAAAAGGAGTGAACCAGATGATCACAGAGCCATTTATGAAAACCCGAGGGTTATATCTATCCTCCGTAGAGAGGTCTGGATGCCCTTCATCTCCGGGCTGAGAGGATTTGACACATAGGTGGATTTGGAATTCGCAAGAAACTTAAAGCACATTAAAGAAGAGCAGTTCGTCACTCGGGATAGAGGACTTTGTATAAGGATGGATGAGGAAGCCATTAAAAAATACACATGCTTACCTATGGGTCTACATTGGGCCAAGGAAGACAGGGAAGACAACCAGAGTGCAAAGGCGGTTTTCTTTGGACCTGAAGAGGCTTATGAAGAAGATAAAAATGGAGTTAAGAGGGTGACTATGCCAGCAACTAGGGATGAAGTAGCTGCAGTCATTCAAAATTATGTGACATGTACAGGGAGACTAAGCTATGTCCCTCTCTTCCATTTTCGAATTCTGGATCTCCTGAGGCACAGGAGCCACATCACGCCAAACAACAACATAAGCATTCCTTACTATGTTCTCCTGTCATTGGGGGAAATGAGCAAGAAAGTTGTTGAAGGAAAGAGGATGCGTTAGCCCACCATGGGATAATCAAGTTGATAATTCGTGAGGAGTTAACAGTTCAGGTCCCAGATCTTTCATGGGAGGAATTCGTGGTAATCTCAGTCGAGGAGGTACAAAGGATGAAGGGTACACCTATTGACAGCATACCCCTAGCTTCTGGGCCAAAAGACAAGACCGCTTCTACATCAGGAGCTAAAAGAAAAATAGACCTGGACAGTGTGGCCGATACCCTGATAAAGATTAAGCATTCAAGAGATAGCTCCCCTCAAAAGGAATCGAGGGTTTCCACCAACGAACAAGGGCCAAAGCGACGAAGCAAAAGGTTCACACAACCACCCAAAATCAGGCATGAAAAGGAGATAGAAAGGGAGCCCAGGCCCACAATTCAGGGTGTATCTGACGATGATGACGATTGGGTAGACCAGGATGACCCAACCACACCTGAGGAGCAGGATGATGACCAAGGGAACCCCACTAATCAGGATGTGAACCCTGTTGACCAAGACGTAAACCCTGAAGCCACTGACCGGCTAGTCGAGGCACTGATAGAATTGGAAAAGTTCAAGGAAGAGTTGGAAACAATAAATATTGAGGTAAGAACACAGAGAAGACAACCAAATCCACTAGCAACCCCGCTCTTTGTGCATGAAAAGACACAAATTTTGAAAATGCAGCACGTGGGAGAGCTAAAACTAGTAGAGCAGCAAAATTCAGCATTAAGGGAGAACTTGGCCCAAACACAAGAGGAGTTAGCCCAAAACGATCAGAAAATTATCCAGCTGGAGGACACCCTGGCAACCACTACAAGAATCTATGATGAAATATTGCAACTCAGACCCCCGTCCAGAGTCTATACGCTCTACTTAAAGGAAAAGTGGGGAAGGTTCCAGCTGCAAAGGCTAAGACAAGGCCTATCTCTGGAAATGAACACTACAAGGGAATTTGTGGACACTTCCCTGGACTGCACAGAGTTGGAAAAGGATCAACTGTGCGAATTATTCTTGCACAACTTCATGGTGCAAATCACACCTAACTGGTCACCTAATCCATATGTAGGTGACTTCGAACTGAGAGCATTATGCTCCTGGATTAACCACGAGGTGGAAAGGGCACAAGATGATCATATATACCTATTAGAGAACTGGCAAAATCAATTATGGATCAGGGCAGAGGCATCTCACCCTGAAAGGGCACTTCATGCCCACCAAAGTATCACCACTTATGAAGAGCTAATGCCTATCATGCTTGAAAAAGAGAAGGAGGCAGTCACACATTTTGATCTCACCCTACAATGCTCATACAAAGAGGTACAGGAGGCCATCAGTGATAGGTGGGAAAGGATTGGAGATGATTTGAGAAAGGAGCCTCATTCCCCTCTCAGAATAGAAGTTGCTCTCATCAAAGCCAAGCTATATAGGGAGTCCTTGATCAAGAATCAACTTAGATGGGTTAGCATGAAGCTAAATCCTCCATTTTTCCTTCCTTTGACTATTAAAGAGCAGATTAATGAGGAAGAAGAGAAAAGAGCATGGACCAGGGATGAACAGAGCATGGGTTACTATAGGTAAGCAAGAACTCCAAGAATGGTCGCATGGGACATCAGAGAAGCTATAGAAGATCTGAGTGTGTCACCCAAGGATGGGTGAATCCTTCAAGCATGGGAGAGATAATGAACCCAAATTATAGGTATCCTATAGCCTTTTTTCCACAGTAAAACAAAGGATATGATGAAGGAAATACACTTGTTTTGTGGGTTAATGATTTACTTTGATTATTTAATGAAGATGTTTTTAGATTATTCTTTTTTATGCTTAAAGGGCGTTTTTTATAAAGTAATACATGAAAACGAGTATGTTGGAGCAGGCGCAGGTACACTAAGGGACAACACGCAAATCTAGTTGAGAGACTGAAGGACCATGCAAGGCTTAGCGCCATTTTTCCCTAACTTATAGAGAAGAACTCCTGTTCGACAGGATTGACAATTAAAGCAAGTAGTTAGGTTATAATTTGAGGCATATATATATGGACCTCTCGGGTAGCGAGGGGGTCCTGCTGCTATTTTTGAGAATCAATTGTTTTTACATTTCTGCTACTGCGAAGACAGTTTGTGTTACAGACTTATATTGAACCATGAAGTTACTATTTTGAATAAGAAGACTAATGTTGCTTTCCAATCTGTGTTTATAATTTTTCTATACTCCTGAGTACAGGTTGGAGAGGGCCCCTCCAACACGTAAGTCATGAGCTTTACTCTGTTTTCAGGTATTTTACATTTCTGCTGCAAATTGATTTAGTTCTTACCAGTGTGAAGATACCTTGATGGCGTTGAATAGTATGGTTTTATTTTAGTTAAAAGATTATTTTCATTCAGCATATTTTCTGTAGTTGATCAATGCTCATTCTGTAGTTCGGTAGGACGCATTCCGTAGTCTTGTAGCTGCGTTCTGCACATGCATATTTTGACATCTGTTTTCACATATTTTCATATTGGTTCTAAGGCAATGATTCAAATCTAGAAAGCTCATGCATATTTCTTTTATTAGACTTAGATCATAGAGGTTAATTATTTTCAGTTCATTGATTTAGTGATCATCACTCCTTAGTGTTTAATCCAAATAATTAAAGATTGGTTAATTCATAGCATTAGATATTTGCATTCTGAATTTAGTTTTTAGCATTTAAATATTTTAGATCAGACTTCGAGTATTATGCACTTGATTTACAGTATTTGATTCCTAGATTAGAATCCCAATGTTCAGTCTTTTGTTTCTAGAATAAATTTTCCAAGTTTCAGCAATTTAATTCATAGTATAGATTTATTGTTTTCAGCAATTTAATTCTTAGTGTAGATTTATTGCTTTCAGTATTTTAAAACTTCTTAACATATGGACTTGTCATTCATATATTTACAATCTTTTCAGCTCACCTTCTTCTTGATTAGATAAACATATAAGGTCTATACCAACACCGCAAACACAACAAAGACTATCCTCTAGAGCACATATAGTGTTAGCACCTCTTAAGTTTGTATGTCCCCTGGGTTGATAATTAAAGTAGGCTGCTGGTCTAGCTACCCTCATTAGGTACCCATTCTAAGAGCTCACCAAATGCACTGACAAAAGTATGCAACACAAACAAAGACGATTGGGATCTGCGCATTCCAGCTATTCTATGGGCATAAAGAACAACTTGTAAGAAGCTGATAGGCCATACACCTTTCAGGTTGGTCTATGGACAGGAAGTTGTGATGCCTATGGAGTATATTGTGCCAAGCTTAAGAATTGTTGCATTCACATACATGGCATATCAAGAGACATTGCAAGAAAGGATTCTACACTTGGTCGGGTTGGAGAAAGATCGCTTCATTGCAGGCTTCCACCAGCAAGTGCAGAAGGACAGAGAAAAATCATGGCATGATCACCATATCAAGTACAAAATCTTCCAGGTAGGAGACCTTGTCCTCCTGTATGATAGTAAGTTTATGAAATTTCCTGGCAAATTTAATATGCATTGGATTGGCCCATATACTGTTATGAATGTTACTAACAGTGGCCCATCTCAGTTAGCCACATTAGCTGAAGACAGCTTACCAGGTCTAGTTAATGGAAGTATACTAAAACCCTACATGGATAGTCCTACTTTGCAGAACCCTCAGTGATCAGAAGAGCAAGAAATTTATAAGTGTCAAGTACAGTTGAAATTGGGCACTATAAATTGAGCAGAGTCTGTACACAGTTTTGGTTCGATACTCGAAGATCGATGAAAAGGATGCACTAACCGCACAACACTAGTAGAAAAGTGAAGCTGTGCAGATGAAAAAAAAAAGAGAGAAATCAAAACAAAAGAAGGAGAAGTAGAAGTGCGTAGTTGCGAAGTTCAAAATGAAACCGTGCAGATCAAAAGGAACAAAACAATTGCGTAGTATGAGAAGCTGCGATATGAATCATGGGGTGAAAGCGCAGCTGCGAAGTTAAAAAAGGAAAAGCACATGTGCGCGGAAGAACCACACAAGATTTTGTCAAAACCGCCAGCACATCACGATGAAAAAGGGTAACCGTCATAATTGTTGTCCGGGAAGTGGGTCGTTATCCAAAATTGCGGCACAGACAAAATCGCGCATTAAAAGAAAATCTGGCCATTTGGTCATAATAAAGAGTGAAGTGACCGAGATCTCACCATGATCCGGCCAGCAGACTAGCAGTTAATGGCTGAATTAACTAATTGAACAACTTGGCGGCACCGGAAGCCTTTCAGCATTTAAAGAAACATTACTTAACCCGAGATAATCATTGGTCGACAAGACCTAGATCTCAGGGGAGATCTAGTCGAAGGACAATACATTGAATGTCCCACTAACGGATTAATTGACGTGTTCCAGACCAACAATGTCTATAAATAGCCACCAGCTAACCACTTGTGTGTTTTACCGTGAGCTTCTATCTCATTTGTGTATGAATTCAGAGCTTTAACAGTTAGCAACCATAGCATTCTGCAAGTAAATGAGCAACCCATCCATATCGTGCACAAATATATCCCACCTTGGCGAGATGATGCACCAGTTATCAACCTTGAGAAAAATGGTGTTTATGAGATTCCACTACCGCCCATATCCAGTTAGGCGAAGGCTATAGGAGACCTTCTAGGAAAAGTGGAAGACTGCAAGTTCGAATATCATGACTTACTGGAAGGAGGTCACTCCAAGCCAAAGAAGTACAAACATTTTCAACTGTTAAGATTCAATATGCTAAGACGGAGAATATCAGTATTACATTCCATTTCACAACAATAACATATACAGGATCACTGAAAGAACAACAAGCACAACATAAACACAAGAGACACAGATTTATCCTGGGAAACCCTCATGGGGTAGAAAACCGAGCAAAGCTTCCTCAATATAGATGACCAACAAATACAAAGATGCAATCCCCAAACATGAGCTCCTTCTCCTCCATAACAGATCTCTCTCTCACCTATGCGCCAATCACAAGTGAGTGAATGTGTGTTAAATGAGGAACACACCTCCTCTATTTATACACAACTCCGACTTGACTTTTAAACTAACTAGGTTGGCCCCAACTTAACCACTTAACATAAGAATGACTGGGCCGACCCCTCTAGGGTGGTCTAATAACCCTTTAACCCACATGAATCATACAGGGCCGACCCCCACTAGGGAAGTCTAATAACCCAAGTTACCACATTCTCCATGGAGGAATAAAACATCTCCGAATATACAATAGGATATCCACGGAGGAATGAAACATCTCCAGAATAATAAAGTACAAATATAATATTCTTAGAAGTTACAATATTTTAACACTCCCCCTTAATGAGAAGGATATTATAACAACATCTGTAGGAGCAAGGAGTCATCAACTACATGATACATCTATAAATCATTGGAATCTTTCTTCATACATCATCAGTAACTCAAACAGTTACTGGAACATCTTCAAGATCTTCAATACTGGAACATCAACATCTTTAGTACTAAGTCTTCATCTTCTGCAGCACTCTAACAGCTACAGTAACATCATCATCTGGATCTCTCGATCAATATCTGGATCTCCTAACCAACATCATCAACATCTGGATCCTCTCGATCAACAACATCAACATCTGGATCTCCTGATCAACAGCAGCATAGCAGCATACCCTGGAACACACATGATCCATTTAAGACACCATAGCATGTCTAGGGACGATGCAGTCCACTTTTCAACTTAGACAAAGTCTAAGGACTCCTTTTTCGAAGACATATATCTACGGATCAATTCAGGGACTGAAGCCCGGGGATGATACAATCCCCTCTCGTCCACTAGGGACCACTTCTCGGAGACATCTATCTACGAATCAATTAAGGGACCAAGGTCCTGAGATGATACAATCCTCTCGTCCACTGGGGACCACTTCTCGGAGACATCTGGCTAGGGATCTATTCAGGGACCAAGGTCCTGGGATGATACAATCCTCTCGTCCACTGGGGACCACTTCTCGAAGACATCTGTCTATGGATCTGTTCAGGGAACAAAGCCCTGGAATGATACAATCCTCTCGTCCACTGGGGACCACTTCTCGGAGACATATGTCTACGGATCTATTCAGAGACCAAAGTCCTGGGATGATACAATCCTCTTGTCCACTGGGGACCACTTCTCAGAGACAACTGCCTACGGATCTATTTAGGGACCAAGGTCCTGGGATCCCTCTCATCCACTGGGGGGCACTTCTCGAAGACAACTGTCTACGGATCTGTTCAGGGACCTAAGTCTAGGGATGATACAATCCCTCCTCGTCCACTAGGGACCACTTCTCGAAAACAACTGTCTACGGATCTGTTCGGGTACCTAATTCTAGGGATGATACAATCCCTCCTCGTCCACTAGGGACCACTTCTCGAAGACAACTATCTACGGATCTGTTAAGGGACCTAATTCCAGGGATGATACAATCCCTCCTCGTCCACTAGGGACCACATCTCGAAGGCAATTGTCTACGGATCTGTTCAAGGACCTAAGTTAGGGGATGATAAAATCCCTCCTCGTCAACTAGACCAAGTCTTAGGACCACTTATCAACTTTATCGTTGATATCATTGACCTCATCTTCGAGACAGGTAACCTCATCATCAACCTCATCATCGAAATAGGTAACCTCATCATCATTGATACATGTATCCTCATCATTGATACAAGTATCCACATTATCAATACAAGTATCCTCATCATCAATACAAGTATCCTCATCATCGATACAGTATCCACATCATCGATATAGTATCCATATCATCGTCGATACAGTATCCACATCATCGATATAGTATCCATATCATCGTCGATACAGTATCCACATCATCAATACAGTTTCCATATCATCGACCTTATCGTCGATATAGGCAATCTCGTCATCGATATAGGTATCCACATCGATACCAGTATCCAAATATGATCATTGACCATATCACTCCCCCTTTCGAGGAGGGTCCTTCTGAATGACACCAAGCTTGTCTCGGAAATACTCAAACTTTACTCGAGACCGAGGTTTAGTCAATACATCAGCAGCTTGTTCGTCAGTGCTCACATACTTGAGATTTATAGCTCCTTTCTGCACCATATCCCGTATATAGAAATATCAGATCTCTATGTCCTTTGACTTACCATGGAACACTGGAACCTCTGTCATCTTGATACAACTCTGGTTATCACACAGGATCACAGTGAGGTCCATCTCTAAGTCAAACAATCTTGATAACAACTTCTGAAGCCATAGCGCTTCACAACTAGCAGAGCAAGAAGCTATATATATTCCACTTCAGCTGTGCTGAGAGCCACACTAGACTGCTTCCTTCTAAACCACGAGATCATGGCATATCCCAGACAATAACATTCACCCGATGTGCTCTTCCTGTTTGATACACTTCCTATCCAATTAGTCTCTGTGTAGCCATACAATATGAAGTCATGATCTCCAAGGAAACATAGACCAAATTCTATCGTACCCTTTAGGTACCTCATCACATGCTTTGTAGCTATCAGGTGAAGACGTCTAGAATCTACTAGATATTGACTCAAGGTGTTCACACCAAAGCATATATCTGGCCTGGTATTTGTCAGATACATCAATGACCTAATAATCTGTCTGTACAGAGTTACATCCACTAACTCTGATGAGTCATCAGCTAACAGCTTCAAGTTGGAATCCATGGGAGTGTTCATGTCCTTACATTCCAACATATCAAATCTTTTCAAGATTTCCATAACATACTTTCTCTGGTTGAGAAAGATTCTTTCTGGGCATTGCCATACTTCCAGACCTAGGATGTAATGCATCAATCTGAGATCTTTCATCTCAAATTCTGTAGCTAGCTTCTTCTTGCTTTCCATGATCTGTTTCTCATTCCCTGTCAGAAAGAGATCATCCACATACAATAATAGTATTACAAGTTCATAACCTTAAGGTAAAGGTTAGGATCAGCTTTACTTTTGGTAAAGCCCAAGCTTTTCAAGAAGTTATCAATTCTCCCTCTGTGACTGAACATCATTCACACTCTGCATTGAGTGATCTTCTGCATATCTAACCGTGTCATCTCTCATCAAATGGGTCTACTGACATGAGCCTCAAGATCATTCGAACTCTGTGGTGAGTTCCTTCTTGCATCCATCTAAGAGAATAATTTCATCTGTATATAGACACCATCTTCAACCTTGTATCAAAGGTTGAAATCCGCATCACCCATGGTGATCATTAATCTCATCAAATGACTATCGATCCTAGGTACCCGTACAGAGATTTCTTCAATTGAATCCTGGGAGTTGTCTCGATTCACACTTCTTCTTCAATTACACCATTAAGAGAACGGTATTATCTAGCCACTTGGAGCAAACATCTCGTCATGATCCTCTTCCTTTTTCTAAGAGAATCTTCTAGCCACAAGCCTTCTATAGTATGTTTGATTTGTAAGTCTTCTTGTCGAATATCCATCACTTGTTCGGTGTTCATCATTCTTCATGATCTTTCCTACAAATCAAAGTTAATTACATGATTAGTACTACTTCATAATCATCAAATCATGTTGAAATTTCAATGATAACCTATTATGCATACTGATATGATTCACATAGTCATGCAACTATCTTGACCAATACTTTGGCACAACACTTTTCCATATCCTGTATGCATATAGTGGTTATCTAGATGCCTTCCATCTCTACCAGAACATACTGTCAAGAGCGTGCACAACTCTCAGCATGTCAGCAAAGAGGTTTCACTCTAGATAAACAACAATGGAATGTTTGTCCAACTTACCCATCATATGCATATTAGTAGTATACTGTTCAATGTTATAATATTCATGATATATTATAGGAATAAATATGCATACAACTATTACAAGCAATATCATTCACTATTTCAGAGATTCAAATAACAACTCAAATACTTATCTTTTTTTTTTTGTGTGGTTGCCTCCCGCTTGATCTCTATATGTCTTTGAACTTATATTAATTATGTACCACTATGCATGCTTAAGTGTGCACTAGTGTCATCCTCATGATCTCATACATAAACATACATTCATTAGTATAATCTCAATACTATCAAAACATTATGTATGGTCATGATCATTTCATACACAGGTATACTTACCTAAGATCCTAACACAAGGTAGGATTCTAACTTGATATAGGAAAACATACCTGGATTATCATGCTTGGTTATGTCTTAACATACCCAAACAATATCTTCTTTGTTCTCTTCAATGATTTAGAGACCTTGTGCTAGAACCTGCATATCTCATAACTTAAGCATAGTAGAACAAAGTCATACATACCTCATAAGTAGAGCTTCTATGTGGTCAAATACTATGGATGAGTCTTTGTCTTTATGTTATCATGGTCATAGAACTTGATTTGTCTTTCTTTATGTACCTGTATCTTTGTTAGCAGACAACATCATCCTCATACAACACCACAAGTGCATTAGTACAATCATAAGTGTCATAACCCTAATCAATGAATGTCTTCTATCATTCACATGCATTCATTATTTAAACAATCATAATTTTACTAACCTCAATAACATGAAGACAAACATATTATGAACTTAATCAAGAATCAAATTTCAAAACATACCTATATTTCCTCAAGTCATACTTGTCAGGATTGCTTGTAGTCTTCTTATGTGAGGCCTTAGCCTCATCTCCCTCTAGAACTGGAACTTCTTCACTTATGCAAGTGTCCAATTCATTCTCTTCTAGGATTAACCCAATCCACTTGACTTGCTGAAACTGGATTTGGAGCTGGATTAGGGTTTGTCCGAGAAACCCTAAAAATTCAAACTTTGAATTTCAAACTTCTGAAAGGATGGAAAGATGTGCCTTGCTAAGCTGATCAAGCTGGCATATTTCAATTTTGAAGTCTCCAAAATTTGACCCCTCAAAATTGCCCTTGAAAGTTCTGGATCTTCTGGACAGGATCCCAAACTAGGGTTTGATAAAGCCCGGTCTTCTACCCAACCAAAAGGTTCGATATTGTGCTCTAAACTTTGATTTTTGTAAGGAGCTTCCAGCCATGGTCTTAGATTCCAAAAATTCCAACTTTTGCAGAAACCCTAATTTTCCACCTTTCCGATCAAAATCCCGAACTGGGGTTTGATGAAGCCCGACCTTCTTCCCAACCAAAAAATTCGACCTTGGTCTCTAAATTTCAATTTTGATGAAGAGCATCCATCCGTGGTCTCGGATTCCAAAAATTCCAACTTTCTTTGAAACCCTAATTTCCCGCAGTAGTGATTAGCCAAAAATGAGAATGCTCAAAATCCAATTCTATTTCATAGAAATATGTGCCTTATTGTTTCTAGTGTAACTAGAAAATTTTGGATCTGCAAGGTCTGAAACTTCATCTTGTGGTATCCTGACCTGTAATATTTCCAACCCCACATATCTGACCTCAAATGGATTCTCTGAGAGAGAGTTATGCCAAGTGTCGCAAGGTGACCTGTTTATGGGATGAAACAGGAGAGCGAACTTGTACGGAGTTCCACGTGTCACTGTTTCAACTTCGTCCTCTAAAAAGAGGACCTGTGAAACTACAGTCCGTTCCCTACCTGTCACTTTTTACTAAATTTCATTTGGAGCTTCCTATCCCAAGATGTGACCTTTTTTCCTAGGTCACCTGTTTATGACTGAGATTTGGAAGAGGCATAAACCCTAACTTGTATAGATCATAAATCACAAAGTACAGTGAATTAGATACTGTGCGTTGGACACAAGGTACATGGGGATGTTATCTACGACCTGTAGAAGTTTCAGATCCTGAACCTTCTCCAAAATGGATTTATAGCGAAAGTGCCACGATGACTGGTTTTTGCTATACAAAACCCTAACTTTCAAATTGTTGCAAGTGAAGCAGGTGTTGTAAGTGCCATACATTGCTTTCCTTCAGGCTAGATCTGATACCATGTTAAGATTCAATATGCTAAGATAAAGAATATCAGTATTACATTCCATTTCACAACAATAGAATATACAGGATCACTGAAAGAACAACAAGCACAACATAAACACAAGAGACACAGATTTATCCTGGGAAACCCTCATGGGGTAGAAAACCCAGCAAAGCTTCGTCAATATAGATGACTAGCAAATACAAATATGTAATCCCCAAACATGAGCTCCTTCTCCTCCATATAATATCTCTCTCTCACCTATGTGCCAATCATAAGTGAGTGAATGTGTGTTAAATGAGGAACACACCTCCTCTATTTATACACAACTTCGACTTGACTTTTACACTAACTAGGTCGGCCCCAACTTAACCACTTAACATAAGGCTGACTGGGCCGACCCCTATAGGGTGGTCTAATAACCCTATAACCCACATGACTCATACAGGTCCGACCCCCACTAGGGAATTCTAATAACCCAAGTTACCACATTCTCCATAGAGGAATAAAACATCTCTGGATATACAATAGGATCTCCACAGAGGAATGAAACATCTCCGGAATAATAAAGTACAAATATAATATTCTTAGAAGTTACAATATTTTAACATCAACCATACCAATATATGTGTCGCTAGGTTGATGACCAATTCAGCATCGAAACTCTATTTGTGAAGGATTGGCTCAAAGTGCTTGAACCATCCGGATTTCTTAACCTACTATGCATCCCGCATTTCGATAGGAGCCCATAACTTAATGCAGTAGTGCGCACATTGCTTTCCTGTATACACTCAGGATGTCTATGGTTGGACAAAAGAATTGATATAAATATCGATATGATATATTACATCACGATGCTTAATAAGAGAGGCGTAGAACCTACAAAAGCATTTGTAGGAAAGGGACAAGACAAAGAACTCGCCTCCAGAATGATGGAAGAATTTGGCATGATCAGAGGAAAACGTGGCTTCCGTACAACCAATATCAATGATGAAGCTACGTGCTTCATAGTTCAACTGCTTGCAGGGAAGATACTACGCAAATGCCAACCAGCAGAGGTGCCGGCCACACCAATTGGGATGGAGTCTTTATTCACACTGATAACACATTATAAACCAATATCAATTGTAAACCAAGTTACTCTATTGCAATAAATATCCACATTGAAAACTGAAATCAATGCTCAAGAGGTGAGCTTATTTATTTACATTCATATTTTACTACCAACTCAACTTCTTGATCAAATGAATACAAACTTCCATCTCAACTATTCAAACAGTTGACTAACTAACCAGGCTTCTCGAACATGCTTTGTCAATTTAGAATTTTTAAAATCAAACATCAATTGATCATAAAATTGAGCTTCACACTTGTAATGAGACCAAAGTAGAAAATTGGAATCAATGAACTCCTCTAAATACACATTTATGGGATCATAGAGTTCATGACAAATTACCTCTTCTTGTTGCTTGAAATGGATAGGTTGTCTGTAAGAATCCTTTGCTTCATGATGACATTGTTGACCACATCCTGTTCGATTTTTCTTGCAGATTCTAGTTTAAGAATGAAAGATGTGGGCTCATTGATTTTTGAACAATGTTGTTTCTCAATGGGTGAAGGAAAAAGGTTTGTGAACTATTCTTGTAACTCCTTCATGTCTTCATTTCCTTCCCCAAATTCTGATCCATATAAATCATAGACTGGGTGATTAATACTAAGGAATTCCGTCTGTGGTGCTATAGAAATATGCTCATCTTATGAATCAAAATTGTCATAAATTGGTTGTGACTTTTCATTGACAATGGATTCAATGTGCTCATGAAACTGCTGGTCATACTTCTTCTCATCGTGGACATCTAAATGAAATACTTCAATACCATCATCATACTCATCATATGAAGGAGAAATTTATGATAATGATGAAGCTTTATGTATATCGGCATTGTGATCTTCGACAAAATTTTATTTAATGAAAAGATGATCTTCATAAGGATTTGTAGTAGCAATCTCATCAAAAACAGGGAAATCTTCATAAAGCTTTTGAGCAGCAAATTAATCTTGAAAATAACTAGAATATTTTTTAGAGTCATGACAATCAAATGATTCTTCAACAATCCCTTCATTACAAGGCTGATCTTCAACATGATTTAAAGAAACAATTTCTTCAACAGAAGATTTATCTTCACAAGGATTTTCAATAATAAACTCTGCATGATAATGATGACTCAAATCTTGAAAATTTTCAAATTCTTCCTGAACATCATTTTTTTGAAAAATGTGTTCATGAATTTCATTACCAAGGTCATCATGAAATGTATATGAAACTTCTTCCAAACATTAATGACTCTCCATAAATCATAAAAATCACAGAGATGAATTGTTACAAGTCGACATAAAGCAACTTCAATCTTTCATAACAAGATGTAGGGAAAATGGCACCATTTATGCATTGCTTGGTATTTTTATATAGTTCCACTTGGTATTTCGACCTGAGAGTATTTCAAGCATTAAATATAGATTATATATATCATAATACAAATAAATGGGGCCACAAGAGCTCCCCCAAAGAGAACAACATCTCATCAAGTGCGCCCTTCCTCCAAGAGCCAAAATATGAAGAGAAAAGTGAGAAAGGTGTGGAAGCAAGTTGAGTATGAGAATGTCACAAGCTTCCCTATAGCTTCAACCTGCAACAAATGAATCCATTGTATATCCAAATGAAAGGTCTGAATGGCCTCTCCAATTTCCAATTAGGATGGGAATCTTTCACCCTCGAAATTGGTACTAAGGCAAGTAGAGTAAACACTCCACAAGCATGGACAAGCTATGCTCTCCAATATGAAAAATGATAAAAGATGGTATCCTTATTTGTTCTTGACTTTTATAAACTTCCAAAGGATTCCTTAACTCGAATTCCATCCATGAGCTTCATACCAACTCGAATTGGGAAGAGATTCCAATGTGTGCCACTTGTCCCTCCATTCATAGCTTCCTCCTTCACTCAATTCGAATGGGTGACTCTTTGGCTGCCCTAAATCCCTTGTGCGCCCTATTGGAGGCTATTTTTAACCCTTAAATTTCATATATGTCAGATGTCAATAATCATGTCTGATTTGTGTCATAGGTATCATAGCATCTTCATCATTGTTGTCATAGAAGCTAGGGAATCTAGCCCAAGTGTCTCAATTTCTCTCAAATGCCTCTTCCTCTTCCATGGGAGTTACTCTTCCACTCCAATTCGACCTTCATTTATTCATTCCAAGTATATTGACCTTCCAACTTCCCCAAGAATGTGTACTTCACCTAGGATTCGAATGGAATTCCATGTGGCATGGGGAATCTTTCTTAAATGGGCCCCACATCTCCCGTGTGTACTCATGACCAAGTGCCACCTTATTTTCCTATCTTATTTATATATTTATTCCTCATTTAATATATTTGTTCAATATAATGTCCATTTGGGGTTTTATAATTCCCTTATTCCAAATCTAATGTTTCCACCCCAACCTAGGAAACCAGTAGATTGGTGGAATTTTCTCTTTTTGAGATTTATTTGAATGGGGACATTACAGATGCTTCATGATCATGTTCCACCCTATAAATTATATGTTCCACCTCATATGTGGTGACATGCACTATCTTTAAAATATTTATGGAGGTCCATTGTTGGAGTTTCATATATTGGGTACATTGACCCATTGATGAAATCTAGTTGAGTAGTCCACTATAAATCGATGGATCCAAGTGAGTGTGGGTCTGATCCTTCACCTATATTTATGATATATCCAATTTATGTTTTCAAATGACTCACTCTTGAATAGTTTCTAGTAGGAATGGGACCACATTTATGTGATGGCTAACAAATGTGCAATATCACCTGACAATTAACAAGGTTTTGTGTAGGACATAATCAGGAGATTAGACATAATAGAAATCATCAAGATTAATAAATTATAATAAGAGGTGGTGTCTAAAGACATTATTTCATCACTTAATCACATCATGACAATACATCAAAATGCATTTCTCACTTATCACAACTCATCACATTGTATTACTTGAATACAATACCTATCACACAAGGTGATCGTTCTTTTATAGATCCAATATGTAACCAACTCCCTTGTAGTGAGGAATATCGTTTCCACATACTTGTGTCATCGCATATAATAATTTCCTTGAAATATGCATCATATCCCTACATATATATGCATTGGTAATCGCACCATGTTGATATTAAATATTAGCACAACCAGTGATAGTAAGTGCATAATTATTTGCTACAATTTTTTTCTCCAGCTTCACTTAAGGAAGAAAAGAGAAATTCATATTTAAGAATATTATGGGTACAACCAAAATCAACTATCCACTCATTCTAAGTGGTGCGGGAATGTAGGGCCTGGGAATAACTAACATAAAATGTTAAATAATATGGCATACGTTGGTGAGAATTGGTCGAGGGAGGAGGTCTAATGGAATTAATGGAGGAGGAGGGATATTGGCATTTTATCATAAGTATCCTCTCCTTTGACATTCCCCATATCCTCATCCTAATGGCCACCTAGTTCCCTAAGACACTTGATAAACCCAATGGTATGATGTGGGGTCTCATCTCCATATCCTGCAACTCCTATACTACTCCCAAATTGTTCTACACTTATATTTTTTAACAAAGAGAAGAACATGATAACCTTGGATTCATCTAACCAAGTAGAGATCAAGTTAGATGTAGAAAAAAATATTTTTTTCACTATGGTGCAAAATCGGGTGAACTTAAGTATTCTCCATCCCAATGAAGAGAGGAAGATGGCTAAACACTTCCATATCAATATCTAGGTTAAGAAGACACAGCTGGATACTTTATTTGATTTTGATTCGCATGCCAACCTCATAATAGAGGATTTGGTGAATAATGGAAATCCATAACCATCCTTCTCATACCCATTCAGTTGTGTAAATAAGGACGTATAGCTTAGGGTTGCTAAGTAGTGTAATATCAATTTTACCGTAAGTACAAACTACACTAATAAACTGGAGGTAGATATGGTACCACTTGATGTGTGTGGTGTAGTGTTCGGAAGCCTCTACATACACATAAGGGATGTGTTCTTCATGATGAGAGAAAACCAATACCACCTGGTCAAGGATGGAAATTCATCCATGATCAATGCACACAAAGGTAAATCTGGGATCCCTATGGTAGGTGTGAACTAATTAAATAAATTGAGTAGAGCAAGTAAAAAAATTGTGTTAATATTCTTAAGATAGACTTAGCAAGGATATGAATAGATCAAACAAAAGTTGTCCCTAGAAGGATGTGTTAAAGAGAATAAACATCGTTGGAGGATCTTTCTTTTGATAATGTACAAAGAAGTTCTCCAAGAGCCTAAAGTTTTACCACCTAAGAGGGAAGTGGAGTGTGAGATAAAAAATTTCCTTGACTCTCGATTTCCAAATACATGATTGTACATATAGACCATAATAGAGAGAAGGAGGAGAAGAAATAGTTGCAGCAACTATGGGAGCATGGATTAATTTGACCAATAAACTCACCTTGTAAGTCAACTATCATCATAGTTTCTAAGAAAGATGGGAATTGGAGAATGTGTATCAACTATGAAACTCTAAATAAGATCATTGTCAAGAATCATTACTCACTACCTAGTATCAATGACTTGTTGGATAAACTACCACATGTTTAGTACTTCACAAAGATCGATCTCAAATTGAGATACTACTAGGTACTAGTAAATGAATACTACATATGGAATATTACCTTCAAGATGAGGTAAGGTTTATATGAATGGTTGGAAATTCCTTTTCATTTACCTAGTGCACTAGATAAATTTATGCATTTGATGAATGATGTATTATGTATCTTCCTAGATTCATTTGTAATAGTGTTCTTAGATGATATATTGATTTTTATGTCTACCTAGGAAGAGCATTTATCACACCTTATGTTCGTGTTACAAACCCTGAAAAAACATCAACTACTATTAATCCTTGATAAATATGAAGTTACACATCAATCCTTAGTGTATCTAGCATACATGATTGATGGAGTAGAACTCAATATGAAGATAGAAGTCATCATTCAGGTGGGAAACTCCTACCAATAGGATATTTGTTGGAATATAATAGTATCTCTATACATTTATATCATCCTTTTCAATTGTGGTTACATACCTCCATACCATAACAGTCCGCGAAAAGAGTTTCTAGTGGGGAAAGAAACAACATAAGGTTGTTGAAGGGTTAAACCAAAGGATTATCCAAGCACTAATTCTCACATTTCCCAATGTTTAGAATACATTGTAATGCTTACCTTTAAAAGACTACTTAAACAACAATTAATCCTCTATTGTTGCTGCTAAAACCAACGATACAACATAAAACTATAAGTATTTACATATAAGTTATAAGAATGGGAGTATTCTAAATGGAAGAGAGTCAAGGAGACATACCTGGGAATGGAAAAATTGAAAAACTTGAACTTACACGAGTTTGTGCAATAGGCCCACACCAGCTACAACATCAACATCTATCAACTCAAGGAATAGCAGTAGCAATGGGAAACAATGTATGGGGGGAAACTCACCACCCAACCTACCCCTTAGTCAAATACTAGAGCCCTCGTGTGAAGAACTTGCAACAATTAATTAATGAAAATACACGAGATAGCAGAAATAATAGAACTCATAATCGCTTTTATTGATCATAGGCCACTTCAGGGGGGCAACCTCCTTTGAGCAAGCTCAAAACAAATAACTTCACCATACCTTCATTGGTATCAACACAAACTTATATACTAAGTCTAGGCGCCAATACCATGTTTCAATACAAACCATGGGCCAATACAAACTATGGATCAACAATTACTACAGGACGACTTACAAAGCATATGCGTCCAACAACAATAATACAAACTATGGATCAACAAATACTACGGGACGACTTACAAAGCATATGCGTCCAACAACAATATACTAAAAAAGTAAATAGAAGGGTTGACATGGGTTCCTAACATCCCCTCTCCCTTAGAAAAAGCTTTGTCCTCAAATATTTAGATGTGGAAATTGATGCAGAATCTGAAGGAGTGGTTCCCCTATAGCATCCTTGGGTTGCATTCCGAGCCACTGACTCCTTTTGAGTTTCAAAAGGATTGCTTGGAAGGCTGCAGACGAAGAAGAACCATATCAGCTACGTGAAAAGTGCGCTCTGAATGGTGTTGATCAGCTTGTTGTTTTAGTCAAATTCTTGCCGCGTGAAGATTGTCCTGCAGAATGAGAAGAATCTGAACGCGGTTTCGAAGAACCGAGTCAATTGCCTGAACTGGGGAGATGCTGAGGGTGTATGGAAGAAGAACTGGCGGTTCCTGTCCATAGACTGCTTCATATGGTGTCCTTTTAGACATGGTATTGTACCACTAGAGCACTTCTAGGAAATCCATAGAAATAGTTGTCCAAATCTGTGTAGGGATGGGCAAGGGTTCGAGCAATCCTGAAAGGAGTGTCATTTCACCCTTGTTGACCTGGAAAGTATCACAGTCTACCCTCATCTGTTGATTTTTCATTTTCAGTCCCTTCCAAAAGAAGCTACATTGTTTCCAGTGATACGTTTTGAGGAACCTAGAGTTCCCTGCCGATGAAGAAGCATGGAGTTCATAGAAGAGATAGCCTTGTTGAACAGATTGCAACCAATTTGGAATAAGCAAAGAAATAGTTGTAAGAGAAACTAGGTCATCAAATGTGCGAGAAGGAGAATCTGCCACCATATTGTCCTTACCTTTCTTGTAAGTGATCGCATATTCATAACCCATGAGTTGGATAACCCATTTCAGGTGTGCTGGGGAGGAGACCCGTTGTTCTAGGAAATTTTCCAGACTTAGGAGATCAGTCTTGATGCAAAAATAATTCCCTAATAGGGATGGCTGCCACTTCAGTACTGCATGCAAAATAGCCATCATTTCCTATTGAGATGTAGATGCGGCTAAATGCTTACCAGAAAGGTCTCTTGAAGGCGGCAAGCCCACTGGTGCAACAAAGACACCTGCATATCTATCCAAGGAATTAGTGGAGACCATTGATGGGTGCATCTGAATGGAATGGAGCTGAGCGATGACACCATGTGAATTCTTCTTAAGTATCTTTTCCAAGTGATGTGAATTGATGATGCAGAGAGATCTTGGTTATAAGCCCATAAATTTGTGTTGTGTCCCATTGACTGAAAACTGCATCCAAAGTTCATCAAAATCCCATAAGATGGGGCCAAGTGTGCGTAACCATTGAACGCCCAAAACCACATCACATCCACCTAAGGACAAGGAAAATATGTCAGAGTGCAGGTTATAATCTTCCAGAGAGATACGCACATTGTGACACTTTCCCTTGCAGGATAAGGTGCCCCCATTGGCAACCATGACTTCAAAGTTGGAGCACGGATGGACAAAGCAATCAGCTTGTTTGGTGATCCGGGGGTCAATGAAGTTATGAGTGCTACCAGAATCAATGAGTATTGTAAGAGGAAGCTTCTTGAAGTAACCCCCGATCCGCAGTGTTTGGGGGGTGGTGACGCCGGATAAAGCATGGAGAGATATCTCTGGTTGGTCGTCCTGAGATGGGGGGCCAATAGGCTCCTCCTAAATGTCGACCTAAGCATCCATTGTATCTGGAGCTTCTTCACCAATTTTAGAGGCAGGCGAAGAATCCATATCCAAGAGATAGAGCTTTTGTTGAACACATCTATGTCCCCGAGTGAATTTATCATCACAATTATAACAAAGCCATTTTTCTCTGCATGCCTGCATCTATGTTTCAGACAAATGCTTGATAGGAGTTGGTCGAGGAGCTAGCGGGATGGGAGGTCGTTGAGAACCCATATTTCGGAAGGGGATAGAAGTGGGTTTGGAGCATTGTTGGGCTGCAATCTTGTCTTCTTCCAAATTAGCCAACCTGAGGGCTTCCATCATTGTGTTGGGACAGAACATTTTAACCTCTGAGCGGATTTCATCCTTAAGACCACTGATAAAACAACTCATGCAGAATTCATCAGACAATCCTTCTGTGTGATTGGCTAGTTTCTCAAATTCTGTCTGATACTCTCTCACAGTGCCAATTTGGTGAAGTTTAGTGAGGGATCCTGTGAAGTCATCAAAATCACTAGGACCAAATCGTTGCAAAAGGAGCTGGCAAAAATCTGGCCATTTTGGCTCTTCATGAGCCTTGATGTACCAACGGTACCATTGAAGAGCTTCATGTTCCAAATGAAATGATGCAAGTGGAACTTTGGTGACATCAAAAGTATTATGCAGACTGAAATACTGTTCTGCACGATAGATCCAGCCAGTCGGATCAGTACCATTGAAGCGAGAAAAATCAAGATTCGGACCACAGAAATTACTGGAAGAGAACCCATTATCTGATGAAGATGCGGACTGTCGTTTGTTGTTCATGGTTGAATGCTCAAGATGGAGGCCGAGAAATTTTTCATCCAGATCCTGGAGTTTGGTTTGGATGGCTGCAAGTGCTTCCTCCATAGTTTTCACTCCTGCGCGGGTGACAACCATAACCAGGAGTTTTTTTGGGGGGCGGGGAATGGGTAGAAAAACACAAACAAAACCTTACTTAGTAAAGGGAAATTTGGATTTGGGAAAACTCTGATGGGTAATTGGGGTTTGACTAGGTTTTGGACACTTTCGAATGGACAGGGAAGCAGAAAATGAGGATTTTAGAAGTGGGGTGAAAGAATGGGAAAATTTGTCAGAGAGGGACAAAGAAGTAGAAATAGAGAATGAACACGGTGGAAAAATTTGAAGGTGATTGGGTGAAAATTAAAGAAGTTATGGCAAACCCTAAAAATAGACAAATGTGAGATTTCGGGCTTTGGGAAGTGGAATTTGGGATAGGGTCCTCAAGAATGAAAGATCCAGAATGGGATTACAAGGGTGTTAGGGAAGTTTCAAGGGAAACAGAGTGAAAACAAGGGAGATATGGCGAAAAAGCAGCTTTTCTTCTTTTCTTTTCAGAATGGAACTGCTACGGCGCAGAAGGAATCGGAAACAGATGGATCTGCAACGACGCGGAAGTGATCGGCAACAGATGGATCTGAAACGACGCCAAATGGATCTGAAACAGCTGGATCTGGAACGACTTTTGGAATGGATCTAAAATGGCTTGGAATGGATTTGAAATGGCACGGAAGTGATATCTCAAGATAGATATGGACCCTAGGTATGTTCGGCTTCCTAACAGTTCAGGGGTTTCACTCGGCCACCAATGTTGTCTGACGGCTTGTGTATTGGGGCAGTACCCCTCACTCCACGACTCAGGTAAAACTGATAACCGCTTTTCCACAAATGACATCTCTTGGCTTACCTCACGAGTGGGAACTAGTTAATTAGGTAGGGGTCATTGCCCTTTTTGTTGGCAGGTCCTCTCAATGGGCCAGCTACTTTGGGGTTCCTGTGGTACTCCTCACAATTATTTTAGGGCTTATTCCCAAGTACTTCCCACAGTTAAGCGGATAGGGATTATTCCCAGATCCGAACTTGCAACAAATGCGAAAAAAAAAATTGGAAGAAATTCCACCCAATGAGCCCAAGAAATGTTGAATATTGTAACTTCTAAGAATATTATATTTATACATTATTTATTCCGGTGATGTTCCATCCCTCCGAGGGGATTTTATTATGTATCCGGAGATGTTTATTCCTCCGAGAAGTTGTGGTAACTAGGGTTATTAGACCCACCATGTGGGGGTCGGCCCAGTCAGTTATAATAGGGTATTTAACCTAATGGTTAAATATGAGCCTACATGTACTTGTGTAAAATATATATCAGAGTAGTGTATAAATAGAGGAGGTGTGTTCCTCATTTGATACACTCACTCACTTATGAAAAGAGACGCACTTGTCTGGGATATTTTCTAAGGAGGATTAGAAGGAGGGAGCACATCTTATATTTTGGTTTATCATCTTATTGAGGAAAGCTTTGCTGGGTTTTCTACCCCATGAGGGTTTCCCAGGATAAATCTGTGTCTCTTGTGTTTATGCTATGCTTGTTGTTTCTTCAGTGATCCTGTATATGCTATTATTGTGAAATGGAATGTAATGCTGCTATTTTATGTCTTAGCATATTTAATTTTAACATGGTATCAGTGCTAACCTGAAGGAATGCAATGTATGGCACTTACGACACTTGCTTCTCTTGCGACAATTTGAAGGTTAGGGTTTTTATATAGCAAAAACCAGTCATCGTGGAACTTTCGCTATAAATCCATTTATGCGAAGTTTCAGGATCTAAAAAGTTTACAGGTTGTAGATAACATCCCCAGGTACCTTCTGTCCAAAGGGCACCCTCAGATTCGTTGTACTTTGTGAGTTATGATCAGTACAAGTTAGGGTTTCTGCCTCTTCCAGATCTCAGTCAAAATTAGGTGACCTAGGAAAAAATGTCATAACTTGGGCTAGGAAGCTCCAAATGAAATTTCGTAAAAAGTGACAGGTAGTACACAGATTGTACTATCTCAAGAAATGTTTGCAGATGCCGAAACTGAACCAGTGACATGTGGCATGCCATACAAGTTCGCTCTGTTGTTTTATTCCATAAACAGGTCACGTTGCGAAACTTGGCATAACTCTCTCTCAGAGAGTCCAACTGAGGTCAGACCTATTAGGATGGAAATATGACAGGGCGATCTACCTCAAGAAAAGGTTTCAGAGGCCGAAGTTCAAACAGTGACACATGGCACGCCATACAAGTTCGCTCTCCTGTTTTATCCCATAAACAGGTCATGTTGCGACACTTGGCATAAATCTCTCTCAGAGAGTCCAATTGAGGTCAGACCTATCAGGATGGAAAGAAAACAGGCCAAGCTATCTCAGGAAACTTTTTCAAACCCTGTGGACCGAAAAATTTAGAGTTACAGTAGAAACAATCAGGTACATATTTCTGTCAAAACAGAATTATTTTTTTGAGCACATTCATTCATGGCTTCCGGAATTTAGGGTTTCGAAAAAAGTTGGAATTTTTTAAGTCTGTAACCACGGTTGGAAGCTCCTCAGAAAAATAAGAGTTTAGAGCCTTGGATCGAACCTTTTGATTGGACAGAAGGGTGGGCTTCATCAAGCCCTAGTTCGGGTTCCTGTCCAGAAGATCCAGAAATTTTGAAGGCAATTTTGAGGGGTCAAATTTTGGAAATTTCAAAATTGAAGTATGCTAGTTTGATCAGCTCAGCAAGACACATCCTTCCATCCATTCAGAAGTATGAAAGTCAAATATTGAATTTTTAGGGTTTCTCTAGCAAACCCTAATCAAGCTCCAGATCAAGTTTCAGGGGGAGTTGAGGCTAAGGCCTTACATAAGAAGACTACAAGAAGTCTTGACAGGTATGACTTAAGGAGGTTCAGGTATGTCTTGAAATCTGATTCTTGATTAAGTTCATAATGTGTTTGTCTTCATGTTATTTAGTACAATCTTGATTAATGTTAGAATTGTCTTATCACCCTATCAACAGTATGAATATGATCGAAGACATTCATTGATTAGGGCTATATGATGGTACTTATGCATTATGGTGTTGATGTTGTCTGCTAACAAGATACAGGTACATCACAAAAGACAAATCAAGTTCCATGACCATGACAACATGAAGACAAAGACTCATCCACTTACGAGTGGTACAGAATGAATAGAAGTTCAGAAGACATACAGAAGATCAAGCGGGAGGCAACCACACAAACATAAAAGATAAGTATTTGAGTTGTTATTAGAAATAGTAAATGATATTGCTTGTATGCATATTTGTATTCCTAGAATATATCATGCTACTAATATGCATATGATTGGTAAGTTGGACAAACATTCCATTGTTGCTTGTCTAGAATGAAACCTCTTTGCTGACGTGCTGAGAGCTGTGCACACTCTCGATAGTATGTTCTGGTAGAGATGGAAGGCATCTAGATAGCCATTGTATGCATACAGGATATGGGAAAGTGTTGTGCCAAAGTATTGGTCAAAATAGTTGCATAACTATGTAAATGATATATGTATGCATAATAGGTTATCATGTCAATATGATTTGATGATTATGAAGTATTACTAATCATGTACTTAATTTTGATTTGTAGGAAAGATCATGATGAATGATGAACACTGAACAAGCGATGGATGTTCAACAAAAGTTTTACAAATCAAACACACTATAGAAGGCTTGTGGCTAGAAGATTCTCTTAGAAAGAGGAAGAGAATCATGATGAGATGTTTTGCTCCAAGTGGATAAATAAGACCATTCTCTTAATGGTGTAATTAAAGAAGAAGTGTGAATCAGGTTCTGTATAGGTACCCAGGATTGGTAGTCAATTTATGAGCTTAATGATCATCATGGGTAATGTGGATCTCAACCTTTGCTACAAGGTTGAATATGGCTTCTATACACATATGACATGGATGCAAGAAGGAACTCACCGCAGAGTTCGAATGATTTTGAGGCTCATATTAGTAGACCCATCTGACGAGAGATGGCACAGATAGATATGCAGAAGATCACTCAATGCAGAGTGTGAATAATGGACAATTGACAGCTTCATGACAAAGCTTGGGCTTTACTAGAAGTAAATCTGATCCTAACCTTTACCTTAAGGTTGTGGATGGTGAACCTATCATACCATTATTGTATGACAATGATCTCTTTCTGACAAGGAATGAGAAACAGATCATGAAAATGGCTGCAGAAATGAAAATGAAAGATCTCGGATTAATGCACTACTTCTTAGGTCTAGAAGTATGGCAAGATCCAAAAGGAATCTTTTAAATCAAGGTAAGTATGCTGTGAAGTTTCTAAAAAGATTTGATATGTTGGAGTATAAAGCCATGGCCACTCCCATGGACTCCAACGTGAAGTTATTAGTTAATGACTCATCGGATTTAGTGGACCTAACCCTATATAGACAAATCATTGGGTCATTGATGTATTTAACAAATACTAGGCCAGATATATGCTTTGCTGCAAATACCCTAAGTCAGTATCTAGTAGAACCTAGAAAGGTTCACTTAATAGCTACAAAGCATGTAGTGAGGTACCTAAAAGGTACATTAGATTTTGGTCTATATTATCTTGGAGGTCATGAACTCCGTTTACATGGTTACTCAGATTCTGATTGGGCAGGAAGTGCCTCAAACAGAAAGAGTACATCAGGTGGATGTTATAGTCTTGAATCTGCCATGATCTCATGGTTCAGCAAGAAACAATCTAGTGTGGCTCTCAGTACTGCTGAAGCAGAATATATTTAGCTGTCTGCTCTGCCAACTGTGAAGCAGTGTGGCTTCAGAAGCTATTATATGGAGTGTTTGACTTAGAAATGGATTCCACTATGATTATGTGTGACATTCAAAACTGCATCAAGATAGAAAATCTTGTATTCCATGATAAGTCAAAAACACATAGAGATCCAATACTTCTATATACGAGATATGGTACAGAGAGGAGCTATCAAGCTCGAGTATATAAGCACTGAGGATCAGATTGCTGATATCTTGACTAAACCTCTGTCTCGAGTAAAGTTTGAATACTTCTGAGACAAGCTTGGTATAGTCTAGAAGGACCCTCCTCGAAAGGGGGAGTAGCATAGTATCTGATAACAAGTCTGTCTCATCAATGATGAGGTTACCTATTTACTACACCTAGTTACTTAGAATTATTTAGATTTAGGAATCTTATATTTTTTCTTTTGATGATAGATGTATACATGCTTTTGATGATAGATACATGCTTTTGATGATAGATACATTCTCTTGATGATAGATGTATACATGCTTTTGATGTTAGATATACATGCTTTTGATGATAGATGTATACATGATTTTGATGATAGATGTTATGCATGTTTTGATGATGAGGATACATGTTTTGTTATACATGTTTTGATGATGAGGATACATGTTTTGTTATACATGTTTTGATGATGAGGATACATGTTTTGTTATACATGTTTTGAAGATGAGGATACATGATTGACACATGTTTTGATGAAGTTCTTGGTGAACATGTGAGGGGATTGGATCATCCCTGGACTTCAGTCCTAAAGAAGAGCCGTAGACGTATGTCTTCGAGAATGAAGTTCTTGGTGAACATGTGAGGGGATTGGATCATCCCTGGACTTCAGTCCAAAAGAAGAGCCGTAGACGTATGTCTTCGTGAATGAAGTTCTTGGTGAACATGTGAGGGGATTGGATCATCCCTGGACTTCAGTCCGAAAGAAGAGCCGTAGACGTATGTCTTCGTGAATGAAGTTCTTGGTGAACATGTGAGGGGATTGGATCATCCCTGGACTTCAGTCCGAAAGAAGAGCCGTAGACGTATGTCTTCGTGAATGAAGTTCTTGGTGAACATGTGAGGGGATTGGATCATCCCTGGACTTCAGTCCGAAAGAAGAGCCGTAGACATATGTCTTCGTGAATGAAGTTCTTGGTGAACATGTGAGGGGATTGGATCATCCCTGGACTTCAGTCCGAAAGAAGAGCCGTAGACATATGTCTTCGAGATTGAAGTTCTTGGTGAACATGTGAGGGGATTGGATCATCCCTGGACTTCAATCCGAAAGAAGAGCCGTAGACGTATGTCTTCAAGAATGAAGTTCTTGGTGAACATGTGAGGGGATTGGATCATCCCTGGACTTCAGTCCGAAAGAAGAGCCGTAGACGTATGTCTTCGAGAATGAAGTCCTTGGTGGACAGTTGAGGATTAAGTCATCCTTGGACGTAGTCCTAAATGTACGGTTGAGGATTAATTCATCCTTGGACGTGGTCCTAAATGTACGGTGGAGGATTAAGTCATCCTTGGACGTATTCCTAAATGTACGGTGGAGGATTAAGTCATCCTTGGACGTGGTCCTAAATGTACGGTGGAGGATTAAGTCATCCTTGGACGTAGTCCTAAATGTACGGTGGAGGATTAAGTCATCCTTGGACGTGGTCCTAAATGTACGATTGAGGATTAAGTCATCCTTGGACGTAGTCCTAAATGTACGGTTGAGGATTAAGTCATCCTTGGACGTAGTCCTAAATGTACGGTGTAGTATTAAGTCATCCTTGGACGTGGTCCTAAATGTACGGTGGAGGATTAAGTCATCCTTGGACGTGGTCCTAAATGTACGGTGGAGGATTAAGTCATCCTTGGATGTGGTCCTAAATGTACGGTGGAGGATTAAGTCATCCTTGGACGTGGTCCTAAATGTATGGTGGAGGATTAAGTCATCCTTGGACGTGGTCCTAAATGTACGGTGGAGGATTAAGTCATCCTTGGACGTGGTCCTAAATGTACGGTGGAGGATTAAGTCATCCTTGGACGTGGTCCTAAATGTACGGTGGAGGATTAAGTCATCCTTGGACGTGGTCCTAAATGTACGGTGGAGGATTAAGTCATCCTTGGACGTGGTCCTAAATGTACGGTGGAGGATTAAGTCATCCTTGGACGTGGTCCTAAATGTACGGTGGAGGATTAAGTCATCCTTGGATGTAGTCCTAAATGTACGGTTGAGGATTAAGTCATCCTTGGACGTGGTCCTAAATGTACGGTAAGGATTGGATCATCCTTGGACTTTGGTCCTGTGAACTGAGCCGTAGACATGAGGTCTCCAAAAATTGATAGGACTGGATCGTCCCTGGACTTCGGTTCAAAAGGTACATGACTGGATTACATCATCCTTGGACATAGGTCCTAAAGAGAACTGGATTGATCATGTGATGACGATGCTGCTGATCGTGTGATAACGATGCTGCTGATCGTATGATGACGATGCTGATGATCGTGTGATGAAGATGCTGCTGATCGTATGATGATGATGCTGATTATGATGCTGCTGATCGTGTGATAACAATGCTGCTGATCGTATGATGACGATGCTGATGATCGTGTGATGACGATGCTGCTGATCGTATGATGACGATGTTGATTATGATGCTGATGATCGTGTGATGACGATGCTGATGATCGTATGATGACGATGCTGTTGATCGTGTGATGACGATGCTGATGATTGAGTACTATCAACTCTAATGATGTTGATGTTCCAGTAACTAGTCAAGTTACTGATGATGATGAATTGAAGAAAGCTTCCGATGATATATAGATGATGTAATGAATGACTCCTTGCTCCTGCAGATGTTGTTATAATATCCTTCTCGTTAAGGGGGAGTGTTGAATATTGTAACTTCTAAGAATATTATATTTATACATTATTTATTCCGGAGATGGTCCGTCCCTCCGAGGGGATTTTATTATGTATCTGGAGATGTTTATTCCTCCGAGAAGTTGTGGTAACTAGGGTTATTAGACCCACCATGTGGGGGTCGGCCCAGTCAGTTATAATAGGGTATTTAACCTAATGGTTAAATACGAGCCTACATGTACTTGTGTAAAATATATGTCAGAGTAGTGTATAAATAGAGGAGGTGTGTTCCTCATTTGATACACTCACTCACTTATGAAAAGAGACGCACTTGTCTGGGAGATTTGCTAAGGAGGATTAGAAGGAGGGAGCACATCTTGTATTTTGGTTTATCATCTTATTGAGGAAAGCTTTGCTGGGTTTTCTACCCCACGAGGGTTTCCCAGGATAAATCTGTGTCTCTTGTGTTTATGCTATGCTTGTTGTTTCTGCAGTGATCCTGTATATGCTATTATTGTGAAATGGAATGTAATGCTGCTATTTTCTGTCTTAGCATATTGAATTTTAACAAGAAAGTGCTCTGATACCATATGTGAAGAACCTGCAACAATTAATTAATGAAAATACATGAGATAGCAAAAATAACAGAACTTAGAATCACTTTTATTGATCACCGACCACTTCGAGAGGGCAACCTCCTTTGAGCAAGCTCAAAACAAATAACTTCACCGTACCTTCATTGGTCTCAACACAAACTTATATACTAAGTATAGGCACCAATACCATGGGTCAATACCATGTTTCAATACAATCCATGGGCCAATACAAACTGTGGATCAACAATTACTATGGGACGATTTACAAAGCATATGCGTCCAACAACAATAATACAAACGATGGATCAACAAATACTACGGGACGACTTACAAAGCATATGGGTCCAACAATAATATACTAACAAAGTAAATAGAAGGGTTGACATGGGTTCCTAACACCCCAATCCCTTAATCAATAAAAATATGCCAGACAAATACATCCTCACACCAATAAGAAATCCCCTTCCCTCCAACAACCAACCCCTAAGCAAAAGAAGAAGAACAAGAGGAGGAAGGACCCCAAGACCCCCTTTTCTTCCCCTTAAATAGCCCCCTTTTCTTATTAAAATAATAAAGTTTATTTGCATGGATGATTCCTCTTGTCCTCCATGCACTTAACCCCATTATTTGTATGTTTCTTATTATGCACCTTTTTCATATATTATTATTATTATTATTATTATGCACCTATAATTACAATATATTTTATGGAGAATTACATACACTCCCTGTTCAGGAAACTTCATCCCAAAGTTGCATCAACCACATTTACTATCCCCATGCAAGACATGCACAACATCACATAGTATGCACAACCATCATACAATGCACCTACATAACTAGTATTATTGTGTGGGGGTGAGAGCTACTTGGGTGCCATCACAATAGTTCTCGTACCTACACTATAACAAATATAGTACCTTATTTAACTATATGATTGATTACTCTTACTGAATTCCTAGTATGCAATCAAGTCATGCAATTATGCATCAATCAAGTCACACCAATGTGCAACAATTATATTTATACAAACATGCATGAAATTAAGTTGTTCACATGGTTTACTTCCACCCTCATGCACCCTCACCCAAAATCATACCATTTGATCAACCTCCAAACACCCCCAATGCTCTGGATGGTCCCACTCACCATGGCATGGGCCCTATACTATAAATTGTTAGTGGATCATACAGTAGGCATCAGACGTTCCCTAGGAATTTTTAATGGCTTAGCCACCCTCCCAAATTTTTGTAAATCTATGACCTCAACAGAATTAACCGAAATCTAGGCCTCATTGAGAATCATGGGCATCTAGTTACCACGGTACACAAACCCCAACATTGGGATTATTGTACTATAAGCATCTTTAAAGGATGTCCTATACACTAGCCTATACTCCCTCCCTATGCACCTTTAAGGAACTATCCCTAAGCATTGGAAGTCCTTCTCCATCTACCTCCCCCTCAGCAAAAATATCTCAAGCTATGGACTTCCGGTAACTTTATAAAGGAAAAGAACATTTGGCATAGGTTTATTGATTGAGTTTGCCATTAGCCCATAAGCAGTTACATGTATAAATTCTCCTTCGTGGATATGGTCTCCCATGAGATAACTAAATCAATCGGCTCTCTAGACCCAAGGGTGGATTTTCTGTCAAGCTCCACCTCACATCAAGACATCAAAACATTAGTAATAATCATAACATTAGAGAACATATATCATCAATATGAATATTAAGGAACAACATGCTACCACATGCCATCATGAGAGTATAACATCATCATCATGAATATGAAGGAGTTGCATGATACCACATGTCATCATGAGAGTATAACATCATCATCGTAGATATGAAGGAACTGCATCCTACCAAATTGCATCATGAAAACATAATATCCGAATAACATTCTACCCAACACTAAAGTGTATCCTATTTAAGAAATATTCCAGGAATATTTCGTATTTTGGGCATAACTTTTCGCTCGTAACTCAGAATTGGGCGGACTTTGGACCGTTGGAAATATATTGAAATTATCCACAACTTTGATGTTTTGAGTTTTCTCTGATTCCTTACCATTGTGATATGCTGGTATTTTAGTAAAAAAAGCATCTTTCAAAAGATGCTATTAAATATTCCAGGAATCTTTTGTAATTTGGGCATAACTTTTCGCTCCTAACTCAGAATTGGCCAGACTTTGGACCATTGGAAATATATTGAAATTCTCCACAACTTTTATGTTTTGTGTTTTCTCTGACTCTTTACCGTTTGTGAGATGCGGGCATTTTAGTAAAAAAAAACATATTTCGAAAGATGTTTTTTAAACTAAAATGCCCCCGCATCTCACAAACAGTAAGGAATCAGAGAAAACTCAAAACATAAAAGTTGTAGATAATTTCAAGAGCTTCCCAATGGTCCAAAGTCCACCTAATTCCAAGTTACGAGTGTAAATGTATTCCCAAAATACGAAAGATTCCTGGAATATTTACGTTTTATTATTATTTAGGATACATTTTGGCCTGGGTAATTCCTTATCATCATCATGACTATCAAGGAACAGCATGCTACCATGTTCCATTATGAAACATAACATCATCATGAGTATCAAGGAACATGACATTCTTATACACCATCATTTCCATCATAACATCATGAATAGTAAATAATTGCATGATATTGCATCCCATCATAAGGTTATAGCAACATCATAAATATAAAACCATGTAATCATCATGAAATATCAAGGACTATATTAGCTAGCATGTGAAAGCATATTATCTCAACATTGCCATCATTATGTGAACATATGTCATTATAAGGGCCATGAAACTATATGCAATTACCTCCTTCTATCATAGTCATTTCACATCATCAAACCCTTATGAATTATAAAATAACCACATGCTTTCATAAGAACAACACATCATGAAATACCATACAACAAGAACTGCATAACATCGTGAATACTCATGTCATTATAGTCATCTTAACACAAGGTATATACAAAATGGAATCACTGGCAATGCAAGAATATTTAAACAATGAGTATTGAGATATCACATTGAATATTATGGAAAGATCATGAAAACATCCATCTATTATATGGACATGTTATTTATAAGTCTTTCAATTCACCTAGACTATACCAAAGGATAAAATGAAATACCTTCATGAATAGTGAAGATCGTCCTCTAAAAGAACGTTCTAAATAAAGAAAATCACATGCTAATTATCATGATTTTCCAAAAATTAACATATCCAAGGATTTCACTTAATATGTATACAGTCATGTGGGTTAAAAAAAAGTTCAAATAGGTTGGTAGGCATGTCGATTTGGCAAATACCTACTTTAAATTAATAAATCCTACTAAAAATCAAATAGTAGTTTCAATAGAGATTTCAATTTTATGATTTCCTAAGCAGGTAGGTTGGAAATCAGACTAGGATTGTTTCCATGTGTTGAGAATTTCAGCACATATCCCCCTCAATACTAGGAAAAATGGGGTCCTTTAATATATGAAATCAAACAAAAAGAACATACTTTCTAATAAGATTAGTCTTATACGACTGGGAAGATTTTATAGAAAGTTATAAGCACCACAAGACAAGTCACTCCTTATTTCCAAATATTTTGCAGAAAATTAAAAACAAAATAATTGTCAGCTTGGAGAGTCATTGATCAATTGGCATGAGTGCATAATGATGTAGATGGTCCTATGTAGAGCCCTTCCATAGGTTGATCTAGATAGTTTCTAACTTTTATAGATGACTTATCTATAAAGACTTGGATCTACTTGCTAAATAATAAGTTTGATGTTCTTTTATACTTTAAACACTTCATGATCATGGCTAAGAAACTAAGTGTAATGAAGTTGAAAATGCTAAGAGTTGCTAGTTGTGGGTGTTAGAAAACAGGATTGCAGAGCAATAAAATAAAATAAATGTTGAAATAAAACTTATAAGAGAACACTACAAGAGAGACACCAATATACATGGTTCACCTAATATGGGCTACATCCATAGAGAAACAGTCGGTCCTTTCTTTTATTTCATCTAGCAAAATGAATGGATACAACCCGCAGTACATCCACTAAAACCTCCTCTTCACTCTCTCACAGTCTCTCTCTCTCTCTCATTCACAATCATCTTATTCACAATACATAGCTACAATACATTTCCCTCATACATGAAAGAGGGTTGTCTTCTAGGGAAAAAAACCCCAACATTGTTTCTACCATCATATCTGTGATCAAATCATGAACGGTCCAGATTGACTACGAAATTACAATATTTTCCAAGAAATTTTTCTAAAAAAATATTTAGGGACTCCGCCCCAGAACCCTTGACTTGGGGGGAAAAGATCCCCCCTTTTGGAATTGGGATCCAAACACAGATGAAACGAGACCTTTGAATTAGGAAAATAATTAGGCTCGACAAACAACAAAAAATAACATATCCAAGGATTTCACCTACTATGTGTACAATCATGTGGGTTAAAAAAAATGTTCAGATAGGTTGTTAGGCATGTTGATTTGGAAAATATCTACTTTAGCTTAATAAATCCTAGTAAAAATCAAATTGGAGTTTCGATAGAGATTTCAATTTTATGATTTCCTAAGCAGGTACGTTGGAAATCAAACTAGGATTGTTACCATGTGCTGAGAATTTCAGCACATATCCCCCTTAATACTAGGAAAAATGGGTTCATTCAATATATGAAATCAAATAGCAAGAACATAATTTCTAATAATATTGGTCTTATATGGCCAAAATGCTTGTATATAAAGTTATAAGCACCACAAGACAAGTCACTCTTTATTTCCAAAGCTTTTGCAGAAAATTTAAAACATAATAATTATCAGCTTGGATAGTCATTGATCATTTGGCATAATGAGTGCAAAATGATGTATGTGGTCCTATGTAGAGCCCTTCCATATCTTGTTCTAGATAGTTTCTGACTTTTATAGATGACTTCTCTAGAAAGACTTGGGTCTACTTGCTAAAGAATAAGTTTGATGTTCTTTTAGACTTTAAACACTTCATGATCACAGCTAAGAAACTAAGTGTAATGAAGTTGAAAATGATAAGAGTTGTTAGTAGTAAGGTTTTTGAGTGCAATTCTTTCTTTAAAATTTATAAAGGGAATGGTGTTATGATACAATATACAACCTCCTACCATCCACAACAAAATGGAGTCACTGAACAAAAAAATTGGACAATGGTAGGGAAAACACATTGAATCCTCAAGGGTGTCGATCTACCAAACAATCTGTGGCAATTAAAAGCCACACGTGATTTGCCTTTGTGGAATTCATTGCATTTCCTTTATACATATACCAAATGAAAAACATGGCAAAGTTGAAAAAAAGAGAAAAATATTTACTCTAATAGCTATAGTGATGAATCTAAGGCATGTAGGCTCTTCAATAATAAAAAAATGGTGTACTCATTAATATATGCAGTCCTTCATGAGGGACAAAGACAAAATCCTAAGAACCTTGAAATTACAAGGCCTATAGCTAATAAAAACAAAGGTGAATCTAATTAACAATGAGATATGTCCTATTCATAGTGAAGATGAAGCAAAACTAAGCAATACACCAAGCAAATCTACAAAACCATTTCAATATGGAAAATTAAGACCATGCCAAATGCCAAATTACAAGCACTGTACATTGAAGTAAAAAAATATTGAAGAAACAACAAGTGAATCTTGCACAAGTAGTATTTCGAACAAAAAATACAACTAGTAGGAAGCTTAATATTTCTCCATGATGCTAGACCATATTTAAGTTTTGAAGTTAACATGTTTTATATATTTATGACTAGTCTCATAATCATACATTAAAGAGCAACATAGATTCCTAAGATAAACAACAAACATGCATAAGTTTTGAATTTCAATATAGTCAAATTGGAGATTCCAGGTTCATTTGTTGGAATTTGCACTCTCTTATAACTAATTAGTCATAAGACCACTCGTCATTTTCCACTGGATGTCAATTATTTATAAAACGATAGAGCCAAAAGACAAAAAAACAAAAACAAAAAACTAAATGATTTAACATTTTATTAAATGATAAGTAGAATTAGGTTTTTCGAAAAAGGCAATATATAGAAATCCATCAATGGGAAGTGGATAGCATGTTGCAAAATGCAACAATTCAGTAGTGCTTGGGTGATCTATTGGATCATGTTCCTTTTACTTTTGATCATGTATTTTTTCCATACCACTTTTTAAGGGGATCGGCTCCCAACATTTAAAGAAACTAAATGATACTCTATTTTTTATGGTTTCCATGCAAGGCGGCAAAAATCGCCCTAATTTAGGAATTTTTTTATAAAAGAGGGAAATCCCTAAGACCCTCTAGCACCAACTATTGGTTAATATTTTTGGAAAGAATCGAATCCAATTTAGATTTGATATATGAGATCAAAAGTTGTGTGTTAATCAAGAGGTCACCAATGTTGTACAGGGACAACTCTCCAGTGTAGGGGATCTCAACCATTTGTTATTTACTTTATAGATTATCTAATTTCATTGTGAGTACATGTATTGAATCATTTCATTGTTATCGTAGTATGTACAATCATTGTAGCTCTATTTATTTACATGGTTATTCGTAGTTGAGGTAGCTCCATTCCTTAGCATTGTTGTGTGTGTTTTTTGAAGTTGCATTTATTTTATTATGTGTATTTCATGTAGCTCATGTGTGTGCATTAGATTATTTGTTATATCATTATGCAATTTTCTATCATATAAGTTTATTAGGTTGCAAGCTGTGATTTCCATTATCGTTAAGTGTGACCTATTACTTATAGTCTGTATGCCTTGCCCTGTATGCAATACAGATGGATGATTGGAAATAATAGAATTACGATTTAATTCAAAGTAAGTAGGATTTTGTTATTCATTATTTTCCACATTACTTATCTGAGGAATTATGTATACTGGATTGGTCTAGTTGAATCAGCGCAGAGTAGTAATTGTTGCATGCTTTCATAGTTAGTCCAATAGATAGATGATACGCCACCATCAAGAGAAAATCCCCCCAAAAATAAAAAGTCTCTATTGAATATTGATAATATCTAGAAGACTGCTTCACAAGATCATGATCCTTGGTTGATAATTGAAGTATAAGTCCCAATACATCTTGATTCTTAATACCAATCATTACTAGAGATCACCACTTTTTGGTGTCATTTCCAGGAAGGCATTGCCAATTTTAGCATCTTGATTAATATTCAATCATGACTCACCAATGAATGAGGAGAAAGGGAGGCCTGGCAGTTTGGAATATTTATGCCTAGATCTTCTTCCAATCTAATCCAAGGAGAAACAAACCAGCAATAGAACTATGCTTTAGTGACCCATGCTGCAGCAAGACTTCTAACTAAAAGAATTATGGATACTAGCTCCTATGGAGGCTATACCCAAATGTAGAATCAATCCTATAGGAATTTCCCCTTCCTTCTATGAAGCAGAACACTCAGAATCCTTCGATTAGGGGCTCAAAACCCTATTTACCATGGGGGGTGTGCCAAACCAACCCATAAATGAAAGGCCGAAAGGAAGGTGCGAGCATGAAGAATAGGAATAATACTCATTTCCCATTAGAGAAATAGATGATGAAGCTAGAATGAAAAACATAAACCCTTTGGTCCTTCCACATTTCCATGGTTTACCTATAGAAGACCCAGATACATTCTTGTTTGAATTTGAAGTCTTGTGCAGGTCTTATGAGTACATAACTGACTCTCAAAAGCTCAGGTTGTTTCCTTCAACCCTTAAGGATGTTTCCCATAGATGGTTTATGGGACTAGAAGGAGGCAACATCAACAATTAGGTTAAGATGAAAGAAACCTTCTCAGAAAAGTACAGGGGATTTTGTAAATCATGTGAAACAAGGGATGAGATATTTAGGATGACTCAAAGTATTGATCAGTCATTGGAATACTATGTATAGATATTTTGTTTCATCTATAAGGAAACCAACTGCAAATTAGATGATGATTCCCTCAAGCTAGTATTACTCAGAGGAATAAGGGGAGATTTATTGGAACCCCTAAATCTGATAGTTATTGAGGATATCTAATAATTCGACTATAATGAGGTAAAATAACTTTTTAAGAATTACTCAAGAGCCAGTATGAGGAAGGGAATATGTTGCAAGAAATCCATATCCCCAGCCACGAATGCCACCACTACAAGAATCACGAAGGCGGAAATTGGAAATCCAATCGAAGACATGAAAATCGACATAGTGTAGTCATTATCCTCGTAACTAGATACTCTACACCTAAAGTAAAAGCAAGAGGATATGGAAAAGGATTTAGCTATATTCTACCCAAAATGCCAAAGGAAACACACTTGGAATGAATTCCCACTCATTGTTGTTGAAATCATCTGCAGCATTTGCACAGAGAAGGATGACACCAGTAATTGTCCCCGATTACCTAGTTTGAAGGCAGCATACCAAAGCTCAAATCATAACGTGGAATACGTTTGCTTGTTCAATCAACGAATGTTTTGGAAGCCAGCACCTCAATTACCAAGTATGATTCCATACCCCCAAAATCAAAATTCTTTTTTGCAAAATCAATATATTTGATTTCCTTGGTATCCACCTCAATACACTAATAATAAACAATATTGGAAACCACCACCCCCTACTCCCTGGCTTAATAAGATTCCTTACGTCCAACAACCTCCTTTCAACCAAGGGGCACCATGGTCAATCTAGCAGCAATCTTATAGGACCTCTCAAAGTCAACCTTTCTGATATAATTATCTCTCTCTACCTCCTCCTCACCCCATGAATCAAACGATGACTAGACCCTCCTTACTGGAACAGCCTACTCTGAACCCAAACAATAAATTCATCCAACCAAACCAACATATGTATGCCAATAAATTCACTAAATACCCAGCCTACACGCTCTATGCATTAGAATTCCAAGTGACCCATCTTCGATCAGTTGAAAACCCCTAGTTGTGCCACCTTTACTGGAACAAATTGAGGAAGAAAAATATCCCACAGAAGAAACTAATGGGGAGCAAGAAAAACCTCAGGAATCCGCTCAACATAAGTCCCTAGTCATACACCCATTTTTTAAAAGACTCAACCAAGTGAAGCAACCATCCCAACCAACTATGAATATTGTCAAAGAACTAAGATGTATATGCATCAAAATTCCATTATTGCAGGCCTTAAAAGATGTCCATATCTATGGCAAAACCATGAAGGATCTATGCATGAGGAAACTATGGAGACATAAACAAGATCCCCCTACCATCCATGTGATAGGGAAATTGGTGATAGGATGTCAGGAAGGATAACCAATCCTAACTATCATGATCTAGGTATCCCCATCCTAACAGTACATATTGATAGAAAACACATTCAAAAAATGCTAGTGGACGTAGGAGAAGCAATAAATATCATGACAAAGGAGTTCATGGAGACCCTAAAACTAGAAATAATGTTGTGCCAAACTCCAACAGTGCTCCAAATGGCTGACAAATCAACTGTCATCCAGAAGGGATGTTGGAAGACATAATATTCACAGTCAATTCTTGGGAATACCCTGTTGACTTCATGATCCTAACCACCAAACCCAATCTAAGAGGTTACCCCCTTATCCTTGGAAGGCCTTGGTTGGAAAAAGATTACACCTACATTGGATGTCGGTCCGAGAACATAACCATTAACTAAGGTAGCTTCGTCAAAAATCTAACGCTTTATACACCAGCAAAATGTGTGATGGACCTAACTGACTGACCCCTTATGGATTCTCCAAGAAGAGGGTAGTGTTTATTACAACGATTGGATTAAAACCAATTCTCTCCATCGAACAATCTCTTACTTTGAAGGAGCCATTAGAGGATTCTCTAAGAAGAGGTTAGTGTTTATTACAACGATTTGATTAAACCAATTCTCTCCATCGAACAATCTCTTACTTTGAAGGAGCCATTAGGGGATATATTAATCCTAAATTTATGTGGAACATGTACTCTCCACCATCCAGATTAGAGAACTTGACTATTCTACAAGGTAGGAGGACAATATGCAGATCGTTCATCCTTCCACTGTCCAAATTAAAAAACTTGACGATTCCAAGATAGAGGAGGATAGTTCTATGAGTATGAAAGAGACATCCATAGAAACTTGTTCAAGTATGATCAACCAATCCCTTCTCAGGTATCTAGACAACTGCTATGTGGATGAAACAAATGATCCTAAATACATATCAATCAAATCCCTACCTAGGAGATTCCTTAATATCAAAACACAGTTGCATTCAGACCAACAATCAAAACTGATAAAACTACTGATAGAGAATTTTGCAACCTTCACCTAAGATTACAGATATATGGTCAGGATCGCTCTAGTAACCTGTGTGCAACGCATTTACATCTAGGATGCATTCCACCTAGTTCTTCAACCCCAAAGAAGGTTGAACCTCGCACTCATGGATATTATCAACGCTGATCTGCGGAAATTTCTAATAGCGGGATTCATTTACCCTATATCTGATAGTCATTAGGTCTCACCCTTAGTCATATTTCCAAAAAAGGGAGGAAATAGCGTATCTGTGTAGACTACTGGGAGTTTAAAAAATCTACAAGGAAAGACCATTTTCCACTCCCTTTCATAGACTAGGTTCTAAATTCCCTAGCCAGGAAGTAATATTTTTTTTTCTTAGATCGGTTTAGAGGGTAAAAACATATACAAATAGCCCCCGAAGATCAATAAGACAACGTTCACATGCCCCTAGGGAACCTTTTCCTATAAAGATTAAAGTCCTTCCCTTTTGGTTTTGCAATGCACTTGGAAGCTTCCAAGGAGATGTACTTAGCATTTTTTCAGACTTAACTCCAGACAGTGTCGAAGTTTTTATGGATGATTTCACAACTTATGGTAACACCTTTGAGGAGGCCTTGATCAAATTAGAAAAATTCCTTAAGCGTTGCATAGATTCCCGACATTCCTTAAGCAACAATAAATTTTTTATGATGATGAACCAAGGCATTGTTTTGAGGCACCACTTTTTAGAAGGGGAATTCAAGTCGACCCTGCAAAAATCATCATCATCGATCAAATCAGTATGCCCGAAAAACAAAAATATGTCAGGAGTTTCTTGGGCAATGGAAGTTACTACATAATTTTTATCAAAGAATTTAACAATATCGTTGCCCCTTTATTTACCATGCTCTCTAAAGACATGGAATTATTGTGGACCTCACCTTGCTAGCACGCTTTTGAGCAACTTAAGGAGAAGTTGACCACTGCTCATGTCTTACGTGGGCCCAACTGGTAATTTCCATTTCACATACACACCGATGCATCTGATAGATGCATTGGGGCAATATTAATCCAAAAAGGGAATGCGCTCATGTATGCAATATACTACATAAGTAAAAATCTTACAAATGCAGAATTAAATTACACTATCATAGAAAAGGAATTCTTAGCAATGGTATATGCCCATAACAAATTTCGACACTATGTGGCTATGAATTGTTTGTTCACATAGACCACTTTGCTATTAAATATCTCATGAACAAGCCAACTCTAAATGATAGGATCACTAAATGGTTATTACTACTTCAAGAGTTCAATGTGACTATACTTGGTAAGCCTGGTTGAGAGAATGTGGTTGCATATTTCTTATCCAGATTGATGCGAGATGGTGAGGATGAACTTATGGATGACTCTTTTCCCAATGAAAAAAATTTCGTTCTATCTGTAGCCACTCAATGGTATGAAGATATTTCCAACTATTTGGTAGCAGAGGAGTTACCACAATGCTTTACACATAAAGAAAAGTGTGCCCATAAGAAAAAGTGAGCCCTTCTCCTGGATCAATGGATACTTATTCAAGCTAGGACCTAATCAAATTATTTGACACTATGTCTGTGAAGATGATGCATATGAAATACTTAAACCATGCCACTATGAACCTTGTGAGGGCCATTTTGTTACAGAAAGAAAAACCAAGAAAATACTCTCTACTAGATATTAATGACGTAATCTCCACAAAGATACCAATGAATACATCTGTCGCTGTGATGATTTCCAATGCATGGGCCGACCTACCAAATCCGAGGAAATACCACTAGATCCACATATCTCTATGGAACCTTCAAAAAATTGGGAATCAACTTTTTCATACCAATTAACCTTCCTTCCAACCAATTCAAATACATACTTGTATGCACAGACTACCTTACTAAGTGGGTTTAAGTCTAACTTTGAAAAATATCTAGGAATAGAGGGTAGAAGAATTTCTCTATGACAATATTTTCACCAGGCATGGAGTGCCAAGGGAAATCCTCTTAGACCAAGGGGCACACTTCACTTCCAAGTTAGTTGCATATCTAATGAAAATATACATAATCAAGCATAAAAATACTACACCATACCATCCACAAGCCAACGGGAAAGTGGAAGTCACCAACAAAGAAATTGAGAGGATTTTAACCAAAATTGTGCAGTTGTACTGTAGAGATTGATCCAACAGTCACATAATGTGTATGGGCCTATTGAACCTCATCGAAAACCACCACTGGGTTTACACCATATGAACTTGTATATGAAAGACGATGCTCTTACCCATCGAATTTGAGATCAAAACTTTGAGAATGGTGGTTTAATTGGGCATAGACAATTATGCCACTCAATGACATCGTCTAGCCCAATTAAACCTTTTATATGAGTTCCTTCATCAAGACTTGCAGCATACAAAATAACTATAGCAGCAGTGCACTTGATGGCATGATCACCATATAAAGGACAAATCATTCCAACCTGGTGATTGGGCATTGCTATATGATTCCAGATTTCACAACTTCAAAGACAAACTTTGTACAATATGGATAGGGTCGTATGAAGTAGAAAAATTATTCAACGATGGAGCATTCTAATTGATTACTATCGATGAGGAAAGACTACCACTCTTGGCGAATGGATACCATCTCAAATTATACAAGAAACCCTTCTCAAAGACAGAATTTGTGACTAAGATACAACACCATAAATCATTAAATCTAGTAATGGACATACACATGGAGGGTCAAAGCCCAACCTTTAGAGAACTCAGTTATTTTTAGTTTCAAGAAGTCTGACCCAGGTACTGCAGATTTCTACTATACCTCGTTTTCATTTACATCAAGTAATCCATCCAATTGCTACATATTTCTCCTGCAACTCTTTTTATTTACATCATGCGATCCAGGAAACTGCTGCAAATTTCTCTTGCAACCCTTTTTCATTTACATCAAGAAATCCATCCAGTTGCTACAAATTTCTCCTATAGTTCTTTTTCATCAAGTCAACCATAAAATTGTTGTAGATTTATCCTGCAACTCTTTTTCATTTACATCAAGTGAGCCAACAAGTTGCTACAAATTTCTCCAACAACTCTGTTTCATTTACATCAAGTGAGTCATCTAGTTGTTGTATATTTCTCCTGTAACTCTTTTTCATTTACATCAAGCAATCCGATTGTTTGTATTGGAGTTTGTACTAGATTACAAAGGTACAAAGCCCAGGCATCTCAAAGTTGGAATTTGTAATTTAAAGATTTTATGTATTTGGTTTTAGGTTTGGAACAATATGGAAGGGTCAAGAATCCAATAAAAATGATAGGAATATTACAACAAACTTGAGGTATAGAATAAACTAATTAAAAAGACCATAAAAGATGAAGTAAGTGTACAAACTGAACCAAGCTGACATCAGATATATAAAATACAAATTGATTTCATATACCACGTTTTTAGAGCATTTTAAACAGAAATATTTTCTGAGTAAATAATATGTAAATACGTACACTGAATATGGGCATGAATGATAAAAAAATCATCGCACATGAATTCACAAACATAAATAAACCAAACACATTGGAATGCATTTACAATTTAGTAAAAGCTGAGTTGGCTCATATATAGATAATTCATCTTTTAAAATAGTCTTAAGATTGTGCTTACAGTATCCCAAAGTCACTTTGCTGCAGACCCAAAAATTCACTCTCTCGACCCTCTCAATCACCAACCCCCTTCTCTATTTGGATTGTTACATTTATAATTGAACAGAGGACTATAATTACTTTTCAGATCCAAAACTTCAGGATCGATTGTACTCAAAATAGTAAATGAAGATTTACATTGATAATTATAGTCTAAATATATTAAGACTAACGCTATGAACATATGCCAACTACAATATTTTTATGGCACTTCTTCACTTTGATGAAGCAAAAATATACAAATCATTTCAAGTCTTTGAATGTCACTCCATTGCTAATGATTGTACCACGTGAATGAACCAAAAACTGTGAGTTGGCTCAAACTTGGAGATGATCCTTTAACTAAAAGTTTTTATAAAAGGGAAATTTGGCGAATTTCTGGAAAAAAAAATCCTAGAAGAACTACCTGTATTTCCTAAACAGTGACAGTTGTTTAAATTCCGAGAGAGGTTTTTGTGAATAGTTCCATGATGAACAAAAACCTATTTTAGTTTTAAAAAAATCGTTTCCATCTGATCAGAAACTAAGCTTGAAGTGAATGACTAAAACAAAGATATGTATGCTATTAAATGATTCTGCAACACTTTTCAAACTCTTTAGCATAAATCCAATGAAACTTTGAGCCTACTTTGCTAAAAGATTTAGCTTATATCCTGCAGCCTTATGAGCTTCTAAACACAATGCATCAATGTTTTGGCCCATTCCATGTTTTCAAGTTCGATTCTATGTAATTGGCCACTTGCCTTCTTCATTTCGGTGACAGTTAACTGGAGTAAACACTTGCTGAATAATTATGAACTGAAACAAAATCGACAAGGAATTAGCTCTAGATGGCATGAAACTATGCATGTAAATTCAAACAATTCTGCCCAAACTTTAGTAGTTAAGAAATCTTGGGCACACCAATTCATGATATTTCAAACTAAGTGATGTCATATCAATTGATAAAGCGATCAAGTATTATGAACATTTCATGAATATAAATCATGCTCCCAAGCATCATTAAGTCACCTTATTTCTTGATTAACCACCAAATTTAAAATTTCACCGCTTTAAGACATTCCAACAGCGTAAACATATACAACATCTTTACGATTCGTTGTCGGAATGCTACAAGTTTGAAAATTTCATCAAAATTTGGACAACTCTCATAAAATAAAGTTCAAAGCCATGAGAACTTTAATGATATTAGACCATTAGAAGAGATTACTTAAAATATAAGAGCCAAGCTAAACTCATTAATAAAAAGAAACACATTAAAACTAACCTAAGGGGTATGAGGTAATATGGAATCAAATACACTTTAAAAGACTCAAATCAAACATTTAAGGGATTCAAAAGAAAACAAAATGAAAAGAAAAGCTAAAGTCTAGGGTGCAATTCCAGTACTAACATCTCGCTCCAATTGGGGATGGAGTCTTTCCTATAAAGCTCCAAGAACACTCAGACTAAATGTCTTTTAAAACTGAAATTGATTCTTGCCAAAACTGTGACTACCTTAAAAACTGGAAACCGCAATTCTTACAAATCCATTGGGCTGGAGTATTTATTCTCACTGAAAACGCATTATAAACCAATATAAACTGTAAACCAAGTTTCTCTACTGCAATAAATCTCCACATTACAAACTGAAATCAATGCTCAAGAGGTGAGCTTATTTATTTACATTCTGATTTTAGTACCAAATCAACTTCTTGATCAAGGGAAGACAAAACTTCCAACTCAACCATTCAAATAGTTGACTAACTAACCAGGCTTCTCAAACATGCTTTGTCAGTTTAGAATTTTTAAAATCAAACATCAATTGATTATAAAATTGAGCTTGACACTTGCAATGAGACCAAAGCAGTAAATTGGAATCTATGAACTCCTCTAAATACACATTTATGGGATCATAGAATTCATGAAAAATTACCTCTTCTTGTTGCTTGAAATGGATAGGTTGTCTGTAAGAATCCTTTGCTTCGTGAATGACATTATTGACCACATCTTGTTCGATTTTTCTTGTAGATTTTGGTTTAAGAATGAAATACGCGGGCTCACTGATTTTTGAACAATGGTGTTCCTCAATGGGAGAAGGAAAAAGGTTTGTGAACTGTTCTTGTAACTCCTTCATGTCTTCAATACCTTCCCCAAATTCTGATCCATAGCAATCATAGACTGGGTGATTACTGCTAAGGAATTCCATCTGTGGTGTTATAGAAATATGATCATCTTCTCAATCAAAACTGTCATAAACTGGTTGTGACTTTTCATTGACAATGGATTCACTGTGCTCATGAAATTGTTGGTCAGGACTTCTTCTCATCATGGACTTCTAAATGAAATACTTCAATATGATCATCATACTTATCATATATAGGATAAATTTGATGTAATTCTAATGATAATGATGAAGCTTTATGTATATCAGCAGTGTGATCTTCGAAAAAAGTTTCTTTAATGAAAATTTGATCTTCATAAGGATTTGTAGTAACAATCTCATCAAAAACAGGGAAATCTTCATAAAGCTTTTGAGCAGCAAATTCATCTTGAAAATAACTAGAAGCATTTTTAGATTCATGGCAATCAAATGCTTCTTAAATGATCCCTTCATTACAAGGTTGATCTTCAACATGATTTAAAGCAACAATTTCTTCAACAGAAGATTGATCTTCACAAGGATTTTCAATAATAAATTATGCATGATAATGATGACTCGGATCTTGAAAATTTTCAAATTATTCATGAACTTCATTTTTTTGAAAAATTTGTTCATGAATTTCATTACCAATGCCATCATTAAGATTGTTCCGATTATCATTGCCGATATTTTTAAAACTTGACTTGCTCACAACAGTCCTCCAAAAGGAAATCAACAGGATAAATTCTGCTACAATGAGAATGAAAAACATCATGAAAATATTTTAATGAAGAAATGCTAGAGATGAGAAGAGACGTGTACCACTGTCTGGCATCTCCTTCCAATTAGGAGTGCATAAACATTTTCAGCAACACATCCTCGTGATGGATATCCAGTTGACCCATGCATTCATGAAATTTAATGAGATGTTGAGCGGGATTATCTTTCTTTTCTTCTTTAAATATGGGCAGAATGTCTCCCCATTCATCCATAGAGGGAACACCATTTGGAAAACCACAAATCCCAACAAAATTGAAAGGAGAAAACCTACGTGCCAAAATGGCTTTCATTCGATCATATGAAGACGTTCTAAATCTTGTGGAGCCGCTAGTAGATCTTCAAACAGTGAGTATTCTTTAAAGTGTGGATTCTCACGATGAATAATTATAGTATGGATGTGTCCAACTTCAGTTCACCATCCAAAGCTAGATCTAAACAATGTCGTACTCCCAGGGAATATCTTCAACTTCGTTCCTTCGTTCCCCGGAAACGGCGCCAGAAGATGTTTGTACTAGACTACAAAGGTACAAAGCCCAAGCATCTCAAAGTTGGAATTTGTAATTTAAAGATTGTATGTATTTGGTTTTAGGTAATTTGGAACAATATGGATGGGTCAAGAGTCCAATAAATATGACCGGAATATTACATAAAACTTGAGATCTAGAATAAACTAATTAAAAAGACCAAAAAAGATGAAGAAAGTGTACAAATTGAACCAATCTAACATCATATATATTAAATGCAAATTTTATTCATATACTAGGTTTTTAGATAATTTAAAATAGAAATACTTTCTAAGTAAAGAATGTGTAAATACATAGACTGAATATGGGCATGAATGATAAAAAATTCATCACAGATGAATTCACAAATAGAAATAGACCAAACACATTGGCATGCATTTACAATTTATTAAAAGCTAAGCCGGCTCATATATAGATGATTCATCTTTTAAAATAGTCTTAAGATCATGCTTACAGTAGCCCAAAGTCACTTTGTTGCAAACCCAAAAATTCACTCTCTCGACCCTCTTAATCACCAACCCCCTTCTCTATTTGGATTGTTACATTTATAACTAAACATAGGACCAGAATCAGTTTTCAGATCCAAAACTTCAGGATCTATTTTACTCAAAATAGTAAATGAATATTTACATTGAACATTATAGTCTAAATATATTAAGACTAACTCTATGAACATATGTCAGCTGTAATATTGTTATGACACTTGTTCACTTTGATGAAGCAAAAATATTTGAATCATTTCAAGTCTTTGATTGTCACTCCATTGCAAATGATTGTACCACGTGAATGAACTAAAAACTATGAGTTGGCTCAACCCTGGAGATGATCCTTTAACTAAACGTTTTTATAAAAGGGAAATTTGGAGAATTTTTGGAAAGAGAGACTTGAAAGAACTACCTTTATATGCTAAAAGGAGACGGATGTTTAAATTCTGAGAGAGTTTTTTGTGAATAGGTCCGTGATGAACAAAAACCTCTTTTAGTTTTCAAAAATTCGTTCCCAGTTGTCCATAAACTAAGCTTGAAGTGAATGACTAAAACAGAGATATGTATGCTATTAAATGATTCTGCAACACTTTTCAAACTCTTTAGCAGAAATCCAAGGAAACTTTGAGATTGCTTTGCTAAAAGATTTAGCTTATCTCCTACAACCTTATGAGCTTCTATACACAATGCAGCAATGATCTGAAATTTTTAGGATCTTTTTAACCAAAAAACTTGCATGTGAAATTTGCATGTAACATTCATAAAAATGGCTTAAAAGATTATTTTCAAATGCTTTAAAATCAACACATAAGCAAATTAAAGAGAGATGCAAACCAGAAAATGAAGACAACAACTGATAACGGAGTTCACCCTTCTTGGGCTATGTCTCTGGGCTGCTTCCAATGGGATGGTCAATCTTATTAAGTCTTCAAAGGTTAAAAAATGAGTGTTCTGGAAACACTTCTGATTTTTGTCCATCAGACTCAGAAACAGGCTGCACCACTGCGTTCCTCTCAAAATTCTGAGAAAAATGAGTATAAAGTTGACTATATGTGCCTAAGGCATCCTCTGGCATGCAAATCGAGATAATTTTACTGCAAATAAGACAAAACAGTACGAACTGTGTACGGATTCCGCCTCAGGATATGTGCCCATTAATGGCTTGTGCACCTCGGGAACTATGCATGTACCCTGTCTTGATTCATGTGCAAACTGCGCGTTATGTACATCTTGAACTTTGCACCGTGGTTGAAAAGCGTGGCTTTTTATAGCGCTTCAACACTGTAACATTTTAAGGATTTACGCCGGAAACCATTCAATGGTGGGGTGGTGCCCCAAAGGTAAGGCATTGCGTTATATGGGGAGAGCTCCCGAGGTCAAGCCCGTGAGCCTCTCCTCCTTCCAAGCTATTTTGGTTTGAATTTTATATGTGGTGCATAATTTTATAGTCCACGTTATAATATGGTTTAAATGGTTTAACATATGGTTTTTTTTATATGATTATGATATGGTTCGATGGTGTTGGTATATGGATGCACGCTGATATGTGATAAGGTTCCATCGTTCCATGTTGGATAATGACTTGGAATAAGGCGCTACATTGGGGGTCTCGGTGTTGACATGGGTCGAGGGCTATGCCCTCGGCCCCGCCCCATTTTCCAAATGAATTCCATTCAAACTTTAAATAAAACTTCTACCATATGCTTATTAAGTGACACCGGTGGAGGGTTTGGCTAGTATATCTATGTGATGACTTTGGTGGGTTATGGAGGTCTTGGGTTCTATTCCCATAGAATCCATCCACCTTTTACCAATTACCATATAAACCATTTTTTTATCCATTTATAACCATTTTTTATGAAACTTCAAATGCTGACAACTTCTTCATCTGGAGGTTGTTTCGCATGGAAAAAGCGTTGACAGAAATTTTTCGACGAGCTCTTTACCACTGTTACCTTTTTTCTGATGTTTGAAGACTTTTAAACTGATCGATCCTCAAAGATCCTCCTGGATCAAACCTTCCCACTAGGAAGATTTTGGGCCACCAAAAGCATGAAATCATTCAGAAAATAAGTGAGGGTACAGCTCCCTCACCCTTCCGGTTTCTAGCCACCGTGCTTTGCTTGGATGCATTCCTTAGAGCCCCACATGAAGAAACTCCATGTAACCTCTTCGTGAAGATATGACCTTCTTCCCAAGTATAACATGTTCCTGAAGCTCATTGAGATATTCAGGTGCAAACTCATCAACAGAAGGTACTTGAACCTGTTCATCTTGGTCCACAATCATAGGAGGCTCATAGAGTTTCAAGTTTTCCACATTAACAATGGAATACATTTGCATATAAGGAGGAAAATCTAATCGAAAATCATTATTACCAACTTGATCCAAAATTGTAAAATGTCCATACCTGATAGGTTTCAACTTTCTACCTTCACCTTGGAGTCGGTCTTTGCTGATATGAATCCATACTCGATCACCAATTTGGAAATGATGATCCACCCGATGTTTATCATGTCTTTCTTCATACTTAGCCTGACTGGATTCCAATTGTTCTTGTACTGCTTTATGTATTAACTGGATCTGTTGAATAAAATTCAAATATTTATCCGCATCAACTTGACCATATCCCATTGGATCTTTCCCATAAACAAAGTCTAAGGGAGACTTTGGTAAGTAACCAAAACATGTCTCGAAAGGAGACTTTTGTGTTGAAGAGTGCATGGATTTGTTGTTGGGATGTTGAACATAATGCAGCTATCCATCCCATAGCTTGGATTGCTTGGCACAATACCCTCGAAGAAGATGTATTACTATCTGATTGACCACTTCAGTTTTTCCGTCTGTTTGTGGATGAAATGTTGTGCTTTTCTTTAACTTTGTGTCCACAAGTTCCCATAAAGATGACCAAAATTTCCCAAGAAATCGGGAATCCCGGTCGGAAATAATAGAAGTAGGTAGTCCAAAATGGACCCATACATGCTGGAAGAACAAATGAACAGTCATCTCAGCTATGATCTGCTTTTTACAAGGCATTAGAATTCACATTTTACTAAATCTATCCACAAAAACATATAAGTAGTCATGTCCTTTTCTAGACATAGGTAACCCTCCTACAAAATCCATTGAAACAGTTTCCCATGGACGGGAAGGAACATGAAGTGGAGTGTACAAGCCTAACTTTCTATTACTTGGCTTACTTGTTGCACACATAACGCATCCTTTTATATACTTGGACACGGTTTCATTCATTCGAGGCCAATAGCAAAACTTTTGTAATTGTGCTACGGTTTTTCCTACACCAAAGTGCCATAAAATGAGAGAAGTGTGAGCTTCCCTTATCACATGTACTCTTTCACTTTGTGGAATACAAATCTTTCCTAGATGATACAACAACTTGTCATGAATATGATAATTCAGTTCTTCATTTTGAGAGCCATCTTTTAGTGATTCATATACTTCTTTTTAATCTTCATCCTTAGTATATTGTTCAACATAACTTGAATGTACCAAAGGAATTTTTTGGATAACAATATAAGCATTTGTTGGAGGTCTTGATAACATATCTGCAACTTTGTTATGAATACCTTTCTTATACTTAATAATCAAATGAAATTGTTGTAGAAAACCCATCCACCTAAAATTCCTTGATTGTTGTAGCTTAGTTTGAGATTGAAGATATTGAAGTGGCTGATGATCAGTATGTATAATTGTTTCTTTACCCATTAGATAATGTTTCCACCTCTTTACGCTTTGTACTAATGCATACAATTCTTTATCATAGGTTGGATAGTTGATTATAACTTTAGAGAAGGTTTCGGAATGATAACATATTGGTTTTTTAAGTTGCATTAAGACTGCCCCCATGGCATAACCACTAGCATCAGTCTCTATCTCAAATTTTTGTTGTAGATCCGGTAGTGCAAGTACTGGAGCTGCACTGGTATTTTCTTTCAGAGTATCAAAGGCCTTCTATGCTTTTCCTTCCCACTGAAAGACTATGTTCATACCTGTCAAAGCATGTAATGGAGAAGCTATAAAGGAGAAGTTAGCAATAAACTTCCTCCAATATTCGGATGCTCCCAAAAAGCTTCTTACCTCTGTTACATTATTTGTCTTGGTCCAATTCACAATGACCTCAACTTTAGAGGGATCAATGCTCAATTCACCACCCCCTACAATGTAACCTAGATATACTAAAGATGTCTTCCCAAATTCACATTTAGACATCTTTAAATACATTTTTTTCTCTTACAAATACATCCAAAACTTGTTTGACATGATTGACATTTTCCTCCCAAGTACGACTGAAAATCAAAATATCATCTAAGTAGAATATGACAAATTCATCAATGAAGGGCCTAAAAACATCATTCATCACCCTCATAAATGTTGTGGGTGCATTACAAAGCCCAAAGGGCATCACCATCCATTCATACAATCCTTGTTTAGTTTTGAAAGCAGCATTCCAAATATCATTGTCATGAATTCTAATTTGATGATAGCCACTTCTTAAGTCTAACTTAGTGAAATAAATTGCATTCTTAAGTTGATCCAAAAGATCATCAATCTAAGGAAGAGGATACATGTTCTTAATTGTGATTATGTTTAGTGCCCTATAATCAACACACATACGCCATGTACCATCCTTCTTTGGCACCAAAACAATTGGTGAACCACATGGAGAGGAGCTTGGTCGAATGTCCCCTCTTTCAAGCTGTTATCACCAAATCTGCTCCAACAAAATTGTTTATATTCTCGCAACGCGCATCTAAAAAAAGACGTTGATTTTCATTGTTAGAATGTTTACAAGTATTTTCACCAAAGTAATTCCTCCAGAGTCTGCACCTTTTTCACTATCTTGCAGCAAATTTGACATATTCGCTTCTTTATCCTAAAATAATAGCTTTTGTTTTTTAAAAATAATAATAAAATTATTAATTAATAGTTTTACTTTTAAAAAGTGGAATTATTATTTATTAATTTTTTATTAAAAAATAAAAATTATTATCAAATCCAAAGGTCCTATTCATTATCCTTTCATTATGTTATGGGCTTGTTCTTTTTATATGGGCCTAAAGTGTTGTCATATTAAAAGATAGAATATGTCTCCTTTCCAAGTCATAGCCTTTACCCTCCACTATGATCAAAGCACCCATTTCATTGTGAAACGAGCCCAAGTATACATGCAAGAGCCCATAAGCTATATATTACTCAACTCATCAAAATGTGTTTAAGACAGTGTGTATTATCAACAAATTAAAGTTTAATTCTACATTGCATGTGGCATGTTTTTATCGTATGCAAAATCAAAAGGAGCCATCTATGATGGATAACATTCTGCCTTGTGCTCGAGTTTACACACAAATGACAAATGTTGAAGAATTCCAGGTGCCAAGTGACGGGTTCACTTTGCAATCCATTTACCAAATTGTTATGGAAAGATTTCCCCAAGTGTTGAGATTGTTCAACATTGTCAAGAAGAGATACTCCAGTTCTAATGAAAGCATAAATGTGCTGAAATATCCAAGATCCATTACTATCAGTGCTTATTTTAAATGCTTTAAAATCACAACTCTAGAAGAGCATTCTCTCTCTGGAATGGGATTTTTGAGAATAGATTGACCGGTCAGAAAATGAAATTACCAAATCCCTATTTAATTTGAACTTGTTTGGCTTCCATACATTAAAATTATATTTGATGTTTTCCCTCCTGCTACAGTATAATATTTGGTCTTCATTCTGAGTTCAAGACAGGATATATTGAGCTCATATTTCACTCAAGCCAGCTTGAATCGAAGGCATATTTTTGAAAGTCCAAAGTGCCTGTCCAGAAGTGATTAGAATATCACCAACAATGGGTGCCCAATCCATCAAACTTCAATTGTCTTTCAGTGGAAAATCATGGTATTTTGTGATCAATGAGCTAAAAGAAGTTAAGTTGTTCGAAGATGCAGTCTTTGATGAAAACTAGACAAGGGAAATCATTGTCAAACACTAGTCCAAGACTAAGATGATGAAAATATCTAGATGGAATCTATTGAAAAGGGATTAGTAGAGATATGGCTGGTAGCAGAAACAGAGCATTAGTGGAAAATATTGAATAATTCCACTTGTTTATTCTCAGTCAATCCATATGACAAAGTTTTTCAAAAAGATGATAAGCATCAAATATCAATCTTAAGTTTTCGACAATAGCTTAGGTGACCAAGTATTATGTAACAGTTAAAGGTCTCATTGAAGAAGCAAGTGGCCAGATTAATGTTCTTGTTCAAGGAATATTGGGACAATTAGCAAATATTGATTCCATATCCACATCTTCAGGTAACCCCCAATTAGTCGAAGCAGATAGGTGGCAACTATATCCAAAATTTCTAGAATTAAAAGAGAAGACAGTAAGGAGGAGATTGATATCACTAGCTGGCAGATTTTATGCATGAATCTCCAGATTTGGTAAAATTCAACTGATAAATATTCAAAAGCAAACAAATATTTGAGGAGAAAAAGTAGCAATCCCATACTTTTAGGCATCATTGTAGGCATCATTCGATCCTTCAAGGATACAGGTGGGAATTGATGCTTATCAAGGTAACATTTGGCAAATAAATGGAAACACAATTCCACATCCAAAGGAGTCGATCCAAGCTGCTTGAAACCTATTGCAAATTGTTTTCCATTTTTAGATATTGGATTTAGATTATTAGCAACCGTTTTTATCATTATTTTTCTATAAATTTCATATTCTGTAATGTTGAGAGAGAGGGGGGTTTCCATCCAGGGGACTCGTGAGCAGACGATTTTTTACTCTTATTCCTGTACAGTATGCATATTTTATCTTGTTGATCAGTTAATACAATGAGACAACGTTCTTGAATATTCATGACAATATCTTGTAAGCTTATGTGGTTTCTTCTGTTTATTTCATATCTATTTCCTCTTAAGATTTTATGCATAATGATATTATGTATTGAGGAGCTTTTGTCAGCTTTTCTTCATCTTCTATGAAGAGCTTTCGCTCAATTGCTTCATCTTCTATGAAGCGTTTTTTCTAAGTTGCCTTCATCCTCAGTTATAATAGATATTATTCATGTTCATTCATCCATTTCTGTGTACAACTCAAACTCAGCTTGTATGTACTAGATTTCCTTTAATATGTGTTAATCGTTCCTTAACTGATCATAATTTTTATTGAGTCCATTCCTGAATTTCCTTCGGAACCAACCAACCTATTCGAATTTTATTCAACCCTAGAATTTAAGATGAACTAGCCATCCTCCTTCTACAGTCAAGGTGCATCTTTTAGTGATAACATATTATGGTGCTGTTGTCGGGGACGGAGGAGCGAAGGTATCTTCTCCGGGGAAAGAAACAATGAAGAGATCTATTGCCTGAAGGTGAACAATTAATAGGCATATGAATATTGGATGAAAATTATTCACCACGCGACTCCAACTTCTGTGGATCCAGATTTCAAAGATTCACTGATGATTTCATTGGACTAATGAGGACTTCAGATGTTGCTTCTATTGTTTCAAGGTATGCATGTCTAGATTTTACAAAACTTCCTGGTTTTCCGAATCTTCTTCCTACAGATGAATATTTGTTGAGAAATGGTCCTAAATTCAATGGAGAAGATATGAGTTTAACTATGAAGCATATATCTAATTTCCGTGAATTTACAGAGCTACTCAGAGTTAAACATGAAGATGTCTTCACTAGACTATTCTATGATTCATTACAAGGAAAGTGTAAAAGTTGGGTTGAATATTTGTCTGTTAGGTCAATTAGATCAATAACAGATTTTTGGATTGTCTTTTTGGAGACATGGATGGAGAAGATAGAGTTTAGGACAGATTTTCTTTCGATTCCATATTTCAGAGAATGGAATAATATGTGCACCGATGAGGAAATAGATGAGAATTTTTCTTCCCTTTTGTCTTCTGATTTAAAGTCAAGCTCATGTAACTCAGAATCTAAAGTCATCTTTTTAGAAGAATTTGCCAAGTATATTGAGAAAGAGATTGAAACTTTAGAGGTCAAAATACAGAGCTTGTCTTTTCAAAACCCATTTCAGCTGTCTTTTGATATCAAGATTGAAAAGTGTTCTAAGAATAAAGACAAGTTTGATGATTCAAAACTAAAACAATGGTATGGAAAAAATTGCACGCATGGATTGTTTAATCATAATAATCAGATGCTAGAATATCTTGAGGGTTATTATGTTTTTTATGACCCAGTAGCCGACTATATGGAGGAATTCATCGATTCAAGGTTTCAGTACTCCTTTTATGATAAGGCTGAAAATCAAACTTACAGACAGGTGTTGATTTTTGTTCTAGTTTTCATCTTGCTAATCCACAGATCAAAAGTTTCATCAGTTATTCAAATACTTGTATGGCTTCACTGCAAGCATGATTTTACTTGACCTAGTTGCAAATTTTGTTAGTATAGATAGTGTACATAAATAAGCTCATCTCAAGAGCATTTGTTCCCTTTCAGCCTTCAGCAGTAGAGCAGTTATTTGGATTTTCAGTATGAATTTGGTTTTCAACAAAGATAGTTGGATTTTCAGTTTGTAGTGGTGTATAGTTTTTTCAGCAGATTTGTTTTCAGTATGTTGGCTTGTAGTAGATCGGTAGACTCCAGCCCAATGGAGCACTGGTACAGGACAGGGAAGATTTCAATTTTCAGCTTTCAGTCAATGATAAGCAGAGTATGGTTATAGGTTGCAAAGATGGAATGGAAAAGGAACTTGTATGCTTGTTCTTGGCAGCTCACAGGGATCATGCCATCCCCAGACGGAGCCAGATGTTATCACCAGATCTGCTCCAACAAAATTTTTTATATTCTGGCAGGGCGCATTTGAAAAAAGATGTTGATTTTCATTGTTAGAATGTTTACAAGTATTTTCACCAAAGTAATTCCTCTGGGGTCTGCACCTTTTTCACTATCTTGCAGCAAATTTGACATATTCGCTTCTTTATCCTAAAATAATAGTTTTTTTTAAATAATATAATAAAATTATTAAATAATAGTTTTACTTTTAAAAAGTGGAATTATTATTTATTAATTTTTATTAAAAAATAAAAATTATTATCAAATCCAAAGGTCCTATTCCTTATCCTTTCATTATGTTACGGGCTTGTTCTTTTTATATGGGCCTAAAGTGTTGTCATATTAAAAGATAGAATATGTCTCCTTTCCAAGTCATAGCCTTTACCCTCAACTATGATCAAAGCACCCATTTCATTGTGAACCGAGCCCAAGTATACATGCAAGGGCCCATAAGCTATATATTACTCAACTCATCAAAATGTGTTTAAGACAGTGTGTATTATCAACAAATTAAAGTTTAATTCTGCATTGCATGTGGCATGTTTTTATCGTATGCAAAATCAAAAGGATCCATCTACGATGGATACCATTCTTCCTCATGCCCGAGTTTACACACAGATGACAAATGTTGAAGAATGTCAGGTGCCAGGTGACGGGTTCACTTTGCAATGCATTTACCAAAGTGTTATGGAAAGATTTCCAAGTGTTGAGATTGTTCGAGATTGTTAAGAAGAGCTACTCCAGTTCTAATGAAAGCATAAATGTGCCGAAATCTCCAAGATCCATTACTATCAGTGCTTATTTTAAATGCTTTAAAATCACAACTCTAGAAGAGCATTCTCTCTCTGGAATGGGATTTTTGAGAATAGATTGACTGGTCGGAAAATGAAATTACCAAAGCCCTATTTAATTCGAACTTGTTTGGCTTCCATACGTTAAAATTATATTTGATGTTTTCCCTCCTGCTACAGTATAATATTTGGTCTTCATTATGAGTTCAAGATAGGATATATTGAGCTCATATTTCACTCAAGCCAGCTTGAATCAAAGGCATATTTTTGAAAGTCCAAAGTGCCTGTCCAAAAGTGATTAGAATATCACCAGCAATGGGTTCCCAATCCATCAAACTTCACGTTGTCTTTCAGTGGAAAATTGTGGTATTTTGTGATCAACGAGCTAAAAGAAGTTAAGTTGTTCGAAGATGCAATCTTTGACGAAAACTAGACAAGGGAAATCATTGTCAAACACTAGTCCAAGACTAAGATGATGAAAATATCCAGATGGAATCTATTGAAAAGGGCTTAGTAGAGATATGGATGATAGCAGAAATAGAGCATTAGTGGAAAATATTGAATAATTCCACTTGTTTATTCTCAGTCAATCCATATGACAAAGTTTTTCAAAAAGATGATAAGCATCAAATATCAATCTCAAGTTTTCGACAACAGCTTAGGTGACTGAGTATTATGTAACAGTTAAAGGTCATATTGAAGAAGCAAGTGGGCAGAGTAATGTTATTGTTCAAGGAATATTGGGACAATTAGAAAATATTGATTCCATATCCACATCTTTAGGTAACCCCCAATTAGTCGAAGCAGATAGGTGGAAACTATATCCAAAATTTCTAGAATTAAAAGAGAAGACAGTAAGGAGGAGATTGATATCACTAGCTGGAAAATTCTATGCATGCATCTCCAGATTTGGTAAAATTCACCTGAAAAATATTCAAAAGCAAAAAAATATTTGAGGAGAAAAAGTAGCAATCCCATACTTTTAGGCATTATTCTATCCTTCAAGGATACAGGTGGCAATTGATGCTTATCAAGGTAACATTTGGAAAATAAATGGAAACACAATTCCACATCCAAAGGAGTCGATCCAAGATGCTTCAAACCTATTGCAAATTGTTTTCTAGTTTTAGATATTGGCTTCAGATTATTAGCAACCATTTTTATCATTATTTTTCTATAAATTTCATATTTTGTAATGTTGAGAGAGAGGGGGGTTCCAGCCAGGGGACTCATGAGAGGACAGTTTTTTACTCTTATTCATGTACAGTATGCAAATTTTATCTTGTTGATCAGTTAATACAATGAGACAACGTCCTTGAAGATTCATGACAATATCTTGTAAGCTTATGTGTTTTCTTCTGTTTATTTCATATCTATTTCCTCTTAAGATTTTATGCATAATGATATTATGTATTGAGGAGCTTTTGTCAGCTTTGCTTCATCTTCTATGAAGAGTTTTTGCTCAATTGCTTCATCTTCTATGAAGAGTTTTTGCTAAGTTTCCTTCATCCTCAGTTATAATAGATATTATTCATGTTCATTTAGCCATTTCTGTGTACAACTCAAACTCAGCTTGTATGTACTAGATTGCCTTTAACATGTGTTAATCGTTCCTTAATTGATCATAATTTTTATTGAGTCCATTCCTGGATTTCCTTTGGAACCAACCAACCTATTCGAATTTTATTAAGCCCTAGAGTTTAAGATGAACTAGCCATGCTCCTTCTGTAGTGAAGGTGCATCTTTTAGTGATAACACAAGCAATTCCTGAACTTGTTTCTTTATCTCTGCACATTCAATTACTGAATACTTGTACATGCCAATGTTAGGAAGTGGTGCATCCTGCTGTAAGAGAATCTCATGTTGAATTTCTCTTTTGGGAGGTAATCCTTTAGGTTCTTGCAACAAGACATCATAATCAGTTACAAATTTAGTTAAATATTTATTAAGTCTTGGATCACATCCTTTAAAAGATTCACTTTGACCAACATCCTTTGCTTTAACAATCATAAGAACAAAATTCTTACTAGCATTTACTAGCCTCTTCATTTGAATTGCAGAAACTAATGAAAGATTAGTTTTCATGCGATGTGCACAAACAACATATTCAATACCATCTTTAGTGAGTTGATATATCTTATATTCCCTGTAAAATATAGCCTTCCTATCATAAAGATAAGGACTTCACAAAACAATACCACATATATCTAATGGAACTACATCCATATCTACTTCATCAATGAATCCAGAAGTGATAGCAAATCTAAGTCTACACTGTTTTGTCACTTGTAATTGTGCATTATCACATACTCATATGACAGGATATGGTTTTGGGTGTAACTTAGTTTCCAAATGAATTTTCTTAACTATCTCTTCTGAAATTATATTGGCTTGTGATCCACTATCAAAAAGAGTATCTATCTTTGTATGTTTATAAATTACTCTTATATGAAACAACTCACTTCTCTTTCTTTCATCAACAACAGATTCATGCTTTGTATTGGAAGTGGAAGGATTTTTACCTTGTATGCATGTAGCAACAATATTATTCTCATCCCCTGAGTCAGATCCCAAATCATGTTGGATAGTTGTAGCAAAGGTCTTCTTGTCCTCCTTGTTCTGAAACTTCTCAAGCTTGAGCTCCGGATGAAGCTTCCAAGATTTGGATGCATCATGACCCTTTTTTTGGCAATGTGAGCATGTAGGTTTGTCTCCTTCTTTCTTCATTGTATATGTATGTTTACCTTTCCCCTTACCTATTAACTTGTTTCCTTCAAGTTTGTAAGGTTGCTTGGAAAAGTTTTCATTTGTATTCTTCCCCTTTGACTCCGTATGATTCGCTTGAAAACATATTTCATCAAGGTTAGTTGGATTAAACATAAGTATCATATCGCGTAAATAACTATGTAATCCACCTATGTAATTGAGAAGAATTTCTTGAGTGTAAAGAGGTATACCAAGTATTAAATCTCTCTTTCGAAATTCTTGTGTGTACTCTTGTACACTTTGACCCTTACCTAGCCTCAAATTTTTCCAATCCATCATAGCTTGTTGTATGTAACCCAATGGATAGAACTGTTTTTTTAATGGTGACTTGAACTCATGCCAAGAGGATATAATATTTCCGTTTGAGGCCAAATCCTTTTGAGTTCTATTCTCCCACCATATAAGAGCAGTCCCTCCAAGTCGGAGAAAAGCTAACTGAATTTTTCATGTTATCTTCAGTAAACTTTTGAATCCTAAAATAGACTTCTATTTGTCGGATCCAATTATGTAACTTTTCAGCATTAAGTTCTCTGTTATAAACAGGTAAATCAAACTTAATATCAAGATTTAATTGAGGCATATTGAGATCAAATTTTTGTTTTTCAGGTGAGGAATTTAACGATCTATTAAGAAAAGATGGTGAATATGGAGGAGTTTTAGGAGGTTCCTCACCACCTCCTTACTCTTTAAATTTTTCATGGGAATAACCACCTTCTTCTCCCTTCTTCCGATCTTGATAAATCTCTTCCACCATACTTTGCATATTCATGAATGCTTTATGGAAATCTCCTTCAGAAGGAATTGAAGAAGTCTCATCTTCTCTTTTTTTCTGAAGCCATTCTCCTTCTTCTTGATCCAATATCAGGATCAAACTCTTCAAGCTCTCCTTCACCTCTCTAAAACCTTGCTCTTGTTAACATAAACAAACTCACAATGCAATGGTTAATCTTCTCTGATACCAAACTTGATCTGAAATTTTCAGGATCTTTTTAACCAAAAAACTTGCATGTGAAATTTGCATGTAACATTCATAAAAATGGCTTAAAAGATTATTTTCAAATGCTTTAAAATCAACACATAAGCAAATTAAAGAGAGATGCAAACCAGAAAATGAAGACAAGAACTAATAACGGAGTTCACCCTTCTTGGGATACGTCTCTGGGTTGCTTACAATGGGAAGGTTGATCTTATTAAGTCTTCAAAGGTTACAAAATGAGTGTTCTGGAAACACTTCTGAGTTATGTCTGTCAAACTCAGAAACAGACTACACCATTGCGTTCCTCTCGAAATTCTGAGAAAAATGAGTATAAATTTGACTATGTGTGCTTAAGGCATTCTCTGGCACGGAAATCAAGATAATCTACCTGCAAATGAGACAAAACAGTACAAACTATATATGGATTCTTCCTCAGGATCCATGCCCATTAATGGCATGTTCACCTTGGGAACTGTGCATGTACCCTATCTCGATTCCTGTGCAAACTGCGCGTTCTGTACATCCTGAACTCTACACCGTGGTTGAAAAGCATGGTTTTTTATAGCGCTTCGGCACTGTAACCTTTTAAGGATTTACGCCGGAAACCATTCAATGGTGGGGCGGTGCCCCAATGGCAATTCGTTGTGTTATATGGGGAGAGGTCCCAGAATCAACCCTGTGGGCCTTTCCTCCTTCCACGTTATTTTGGTTTGAAGTTTATATGTGGCACATAAGTTTATAGTCCACGTTATAATATTGTTTAAATGGTTATGATATGGTTTAACATATGGTTTGTTTGTTATATGGTTATGATATGGTTCGATGGTGTTGGTATATGGCTCCACGTTTATATGTGATAAGGTTCCACCATTCCATGTTGGCTAATGACTTGGCACAAGGCGCTACATTGGGGGTCTCGGTTTTGACATGGGGTCGATGGCTATGCCCTCGGCCCTGACCCATTTTCCAAGTGAATTCCATTCAAACTTTAAATAAAACTTCTACCATATGCTTATTAAGTGACACCGGTGGAGGGGTTGGCTAGTAGAGCTATGTGAAGACTTTGGTGGGTTATGAAGGTCTTGGGTTCGATTCCCATAGACTCCATCCACCTTTTACCAATTACCATATAAACCTTTTTTTTATCCATTTAACCATTATTTTACCATATTTTACAAAACTTCAAATGTTGACAACTTCTTCATCTGGAGCTCGTTTCGCACGAAACAAGAGTTGACGGAAAGCTATCGACGAGCTCTTTACCACTGTTGCCTTTGTTATGTTGTTTGAATACTTTTAAACTAATAGATCCACAAAGATCCTCCTGTTGATGTATATGTAACTTCGGAATGTATTTCATATATGTATATTGTACTCCTATAGAGATGGTATTATTCCTCTATACGGAAGTGTTTGTATTCCTATAGAGATGTTATTATTCCTCTATACGGAAGTGTCGTCATTTATATTGTAAGTGTCATAACTTATACTTGATGGGTTATTAGACCACCTTGTTGGGGTCGGCCCTGTATAAGTCATGTGGGTGGGAGGGTTATTAGACCACCCTATTGGGTGTTGGCCCAGACAGCATTATGTTATGTGGTTAAGTTAAGGCCGACCTAGTAAAGTTATTAGGCAAGTCAAGTCAAGTATAAATAGAGTGCGGGAGGCATTCTATTTCATTATTCTATTCTCTCTCACACTCTCAGGAGAGTGGCGCACTTGTGGAGGAGGAGAATCTGCTGCTAGGAGATGTCTATCTCTTGTGATTGGGTTGTATCATTGCTCTATCTATCTCTGAGGAAGTTATTTGGGTTTTTCACCTTTATGGTTTTCCCCAAGTAAACTCTGTGTCTCTTGTGTGCTTGCATTATTGTGTCCATGATTGATATGTTGTAGCTATGATGTACATGTTGTTCTCTCAGTTAAGATCCTAGATCAGATTGAAGTAAATTCTGAAAAATTAACATGGTATCAAAGCTAGCCTGAAAGAAGGCACTCTATGGCATGTATGACACTTGTTGCAATTGCGAAGCTAGGGCTTGATATAGAAAAAACCAGTCATCTTAGCACTTTCGCTATAAATAAATTCTGGCAAGGTTTTAGGGTCTAAAAATTGTACAGGGCGAAGCTAAGATCACCATGTACCTTGTGTCCAAAGGACAACCTCTAATTCGTTGTACTTTGTGATTTAGGATCTATACAATATAGGGTTTCTACCTCTTCCGGATCTCAGTCATAAACAGGTGACCTTGGAAAAAAGGTCATAACTTGGGCTAGTAAGCTCCAATTGAAATTTTGTAATAAGTGAGAGGTAGTGCATGGACTGTGCTTTCCTGGGTAACTTTTTTCGAGGCCTAAACCGAACCAGGGACACGTGACACGCCGTACAAGTTTGCTCTCCTGTTTTATCTCATAAACAAGTCACGTTGTGACACTTGGCATAACTCTCTCTCAGAGAATCCATTTGAGGTCAGACCTATGGGGTTGGAAATATGACAGGTCGGGCTATCACGGGAAAATGTTTCAAACCCTGTGGATCGAAAAGTTCGGAGTTACACCAACAACAATCAAGTACATATTTATGTCAAAACAGAATTGTTTTTTAGCACCTTCATTCATGGCTTCCGGAATTTAGGGTTTCGGAGAAAGTTGGAATTTTTGTAATCGGAGACTACGGCTGAATGATACTCATCAAAATCAAAATTTAGAGACCAAGATCAGAATTTTTGGTTGGGCAGAAAGCCGGGCTTGATCAAACCCTAGTTCGGTACTTTGATCGGAAAAGTGGAAAATTAGGGCTTCTGCAAAAATGGGAATTTTTGAAATCTGTGACCACGGCTGAAAGATTCTCAAAAAACTAGAAGCTTAGAGCTTTGGATCGAACCTTTTGATTGGGCAGAAGGGTGGGCTTTATCAAACCCTAGTTCGGGGTCATGTCTAGTGAATCTGGAAGTTTCAAAGGAAAATTTGAGGGGTGAAATTTTGTAGTTTTCAAATTCTGAGTATACCAGCTTGATCAGCTCATCAAGGCGCATATATCTATCCTTTCGAAAGTTTGAATTTTTAGGGTTTCTCTGACAAACCCTAATCCAGCTCCAGATCCAATTCCTGCAAATCAAGTGGATTGGGTTAATCCTAGAAGAAAATGGATTGGTCACCTACATAAGTGAAGAAGTTCTTGTTTCAGAGTGAGATGAGGCTAAGGCCTTACATAAGAAGATTACAAGCAATCTCGTCAGGTATGACTTATCCAGGTATGTTTCGAGATTTGTTCATGATTAAGTTTATGGTATTTTTGTCTTCATGTTATTACGGCTAGTACAATCTTGATTAAATTTAGACTTGCCGTATCACCTTAATAAAATTATGAATGCATGATAGAAGATATTCATTGATTAGGGTGTTGACACTTATGAGTGTACTAATGCAGTATGGTGTTGTATGAGGTTTATGTTGTCCGCTAACATGAAAGGTACACCAAGAAAGACAAATCATGTTCTAGTTCAAGAACATATAATCATGATGACATGAAGACAAAGATTCATCCATTGTCATGGATCACTTAGAAGATCTATTTACGAGGTATGTATAACTTGGTTCTATAATGGTTAACCTATGAGATATGCAGGTTACTAGCACAAGTCATTGAAGAGAACAAGAAGACATCATGTGGGTATGTTAGACATAACTAGCTAACTTACCAATCTAGGTATGTTTTTCCTATATCAAGTTAGAATCCTACCTTGTGTTAGGATCCCTTATATAAGTATACTTGGTATGATTGGTTATGTTTATTCATAAAGTTAGAAATGTAAGTAATCAAGGGTTTATGCATTTTATGTCTCTTATCTTGATTGATGATTTAACTAACCAGAAGAGTCCTATGATCAAATAAGAATATGCATGAGTAAAAGAAGACTTCCCTGAAACCTTGAATACTAATGTTTATTATCTGTGATCATGACTATACATGTTTAAGATTATTGTGTTTTGATAGTATTAAGATTATACTAATGAATGTGTGATTATATATGAGACCTCGAGGATAACACAATGATGATACTAATAAGCATGGATAGTGATGGATATAAGTTAAAGGACAGGTAATCCAAGAAGCAAAGATCAAGAGGGAGCACACTCTAGTTGTTCCTGCAAGGAAGCAAAGATCAAGAGGGAGCACACTCCAGTTGTTTCCTGCAAGGAAGCAAAGATCAAGAAGGAGCACACATCAGTAGTTACTGCAAAGATGCAGATATTCAGAGGGAGTTGACCACTTCTCACAATCCACATCATAATGGAGTTGCAGAAAAGAAGCAAATACTGATAGGGAGTCAACCCAACAAACAAACAAATATAAGTATTTGAATTATCATTCCTTGCATATTTTATTGTTTAAATAATACTATTCAATAATGTATATACTCATGTTCCTAGAATTAGGTTGTGTATTATGCATAGTTGCATTGATGAATAGTATACTACTAATATACATGGGTAAGTGGCCTATGGCACTATACAACATTCCATTGCTACTTATCTAGAATGAAACCTCTTTGCTGACATGTTGGGAGTTGTGCACCCTCTTAACAATGTTCTGGTAGAGATTAGAAGGCATCTAGAAAGTTACGGGAGATGGATAAGTGTTGTATTGAAGCATTGGCTAAGATAATTGCATGACTGTATGACATATTTCTTTATGTGTAAGAATTTGTTCTGAAAACTATGAGATGTTTTCTAATCATGCAATTTAACTTGTTGTGTAGGAAAGATCGTATACCATCACCTACAAAAGAAGGACTACAATATTTGTTCAGCAACAAAGTTATCTATTGACAATTTTGAAGATATTGAAGTTCCCAGGATCTGGGAAGAATGCCATGATCGAGGAGTACCAGTCGATCATGAAGATGTTTGGGATGCAGTCCCAAGACCTGAAGGGGAGTTTGTAGTGACTTCCAAGAGGATATACAAGATCAAGCATGCTGCAGGTGGTAGCATAGAGACTTTTGCTCCTATAGCCAGATACACTTCCATTAGATCCGTACTTGCTCTGGCTGCAGTGATGAAAGGGAAGATACACCAGATGGATTTAAAGACAGCTTTCTTGAAAGGTGTAGTTGAAGAAGAAGTGTATGTGGAACAGCCACTTGATTTTGAGACACATGACAGGGATTCATATATGTGCAGAACTTGGTATGGTAGGATAGACAGCTTTCTATCCAGTTTGGGATTTACCAAGAGTAAAGCGGATTCCAACCTTTACTACAAGGTTGAGGAAGGCAATCCAGTGATACTACTTTTGTATATGGATGACATGTTTATTACAGGTGAAGATAGATTGATTGCCGACACACAGCGGAAGCTTGCTTCCGAGTTCGAGATGAAGAACTTGTGGATGATGCACTATTTTCTAGGTATGGAGGGGTGGCAGAGTGCAGATGGAATCTTCCTTGGACAAGGGAAGTATGCAGTAGAGATCCTAAAGAGGTTTGGGACGATGGACTACAAGGCCATGGCCACACCTATGGCATCAAACCTAAAGATTCTGTGTGATGCTTCATCTGAGCCAGTTGATATCACTATGTATCGTTAAATGATTGGGTCCTTGATGTACCTGACGAACACGAGACCAGATATTTTCTTTGCGGTGAACACATTGACCCAGTTCCTGACGGATCCGAGGAGTGTTCACCTGGTTGCTGTAAAGCATATTCTGAGGTACCTAAAGGGTACAGTTGATTATGGGCTCAAGTATGATGCAAATCAAAAGTTTAACCTACAGGGTTATGTTGATTCAGATTGGGCAGGAAGTGCTGCAGATAGGAAGAGCACTTCTAGGTGCTGCTTCAATATTGGATCAGGTGTGATCTCTTGGTTTAGCAGGAAGCAGTCCTGTGTAGCACTGAGTACAGCCGAAGCAGAGTATGTTGCAGCTTGTTCGGCTAGTTGTGAGGCAATATGGCTTCGAAAGCTACTGTCTGAGTTATTTGATCTACCGCTGGAGGCTACTAGTATATTTTGTGACAACCACAGTTGTGTGAAGCTATCTGAGAACCCGTTGTTCCACGACAGGTCAAAACACATAGAGATCAAATATCACTATATTAGGGATATGGTGCAGAGAGGAGTAGTGAAGCTCCTATATGTTGCGACGGATGAGAAGATTGCAGATGTATTGACGAAGCCACTAGCCAGAGTGAAGTTCGAGTACTTCAGAGAGAGGCTTGGTGTTCTTCAAATCGACGACACTTCAAGGAATAAGTGATGGAGACATTTGTTGAATCCATTCCAAGCATGGTGGAAGGAGGATCCTTCACATGGCTATGGATGTAAGTGCTGGATGATGAGCATTAGGATGATGTTCTAGTTTCTGCTCTATATGATCAGGTAGATCATGTATTTGTATATGTATCAGGTGGATACTTGTATGATCAGGTAGATCATGTATTTGTATATGTATCAGGTGGATACTTGTATGATCAGGTAGATCATGTATTTGTATATGTATCACATGGATACTTGTATGATCAAGTAGATCATGTATTTGTATATGTATCAGGTGGATACTTGTATGATCAGGTAGATCATGTACTTATGTATGTATCAGGTGGATGCATTATGTATATCAGATGGATGCATTTGTATGATCAGGTAGATCATGTATGATGATATGTATCAGGTAGATACTTTGTATGCATCAGATGGATATGTTGTTTGATCGGGATGATCACAGATGACGAGCTTCAGGATGTTGCTCTAGATGATACGCATCAGGTTGATGGTATGATGATGATCAGGTTGATCATGTGATGATGTACATCAGGATCATGTATGGTGAGTATCGGTTTGATACTCTATGGCCGTGGATAGGTTGTGTAGGTAGCATAGAAAAGACCCTTTAAAAATCGGACAAGTAGAGTGGTGTGCTCGTAACATCCTGGGTTGCTCTATCAAGATCCGGACAGGTAGAGCGGTGTGCTCGTAACATCCTGGGATGCTCTGAGTAGGTTTTGCTACAGTTTCACATAGAAAATATCCTTTAAAATGTGGACAGGTAGAGCAGTGTGCTCGTAACATCTTGGGATGCTCTATAGAGATCCAGACAGGTAGAGCGGTGTGCTCGTAACATCCTGTGATGCTCTAAGTAGGTTTTGCGAAAGTTCACATAGAAAAGATCCTTTAAAATACGGACAGGTAGAGCGGTGTGTTCGTAACAGCCTGGGATGCTCTATCGAGATCTAGACAGGTAGAGCAGTTTGCTCGTAACATCCTGGGATGCTCTGAGTATGTTTTGTGAAGGTCAACATGTAAAAGAACCTATAGTCTGCGCTAGGTTTTGTTGACGCACGTAATCAATCCTAGGTTCCACAGTATGGCCACTGATGATGAAGACCTACAGGTGGTGGGCCTACATCCAGTATGAAAAAGGACTGGCTCTGTAGAACTTCCTATGACGAGTAGATTCAGAGATTGATTGAGATAGCAGCAGCAGTGATGATGACGATTATCCAGTGACGATGATCCAGAGAAGAAGACTTGTGTCGAGAAATACCTTCCTAGTTAAGAGGGAGTGTTGATGTATATGTAACTTTGGAATGTATTTCATATATGTATATTGTACTCTTATAGAGATGGTATTATTCCTCTATACGGAAGTGTTTGTATTCCTATAGAGATGTTATTATGCCTCTATACAGAAGTGTCGTCATTTATATGTAAGTGTCGTAACTTATACTTGATGGGTTATTAGACCACCTTGTTGGGGTCAGCCCTGTATAAGTCATGTGGGTCGAAGGGTTATTAGACCACCCTATTGGGGGTTGGCCATGTGGGTCAAAGGGTTATTAGACCACCCTATTGGGTGTCGGACCAGTCGGTATTATGTTATTTGGTTAAGTTAAGGCCGACCTAGTAAAGGTTATTAGGAAAGTCAAGTCAAGTATAAATAGAGTGCGGGAGGCACTCTATTTCATTATTCTATTCTCTCTCACACTGTTGAGAGAGTGGCGCACTTGTGGAGGAGGAGAAGCTGCTGCTAGGAGATGTCTATCTCTTATGCTTGGGTTGTATCATTGCTCTATCTATCTCTGAGGAAGTTATTGGGGTTTTTCACCTTTATGGTTTTCCCCAAGTAAACTCTGTGTCTCTTGTGTGCTTGCATTATTGTGTCCATGATTGATATGTTGTAGATATGCTGTACATATTGTTCTCTCAGTTAAGATCCTAGATCAGATTGAAGTAAATTCTGAAAAATTAACACCTCCTGGATCAAGCAATGTGTTGGCTCGTTCCAAGTTTTCAAGTTCAACTCTATGTAATTGGCCACTTTCCTTCTTCATTTCGGTGATAGTTAACTGGAGTAAACACTTGCTGGAGAATTATGAACTGAAACAAACTCGACAAGAAATTAGCTCCATATGGCATGAAAATATGCATGTAAATTCAAACAATTATGCCCGAACTTTGGTAGTTGAGAAATCTTAAGCACACCAATTCATGATATTTCAAACTAAGTGATGTCATATCAATTCATAAAGCGGTCAGGAATTATGAACATTTCATGAATATAAATCCTGCTCCCAAACATCATTAAATCACCTCATTTCTTGATTAACCACCAAATTTAAAATTTCACCACTTTAAGACATTCCGGCAGCGTAAATATATACAACATCTTTACAATTCGTTGTTGGAATGCTGCAAGTTTGAAAATTTCATCAAACTTTGGACAACTCTCATAAAATAAAGTTCAAATCCATGAGAACGTTAATGATATTAGACCAGCCTAGATCCAAATCCTAGGCTCTATCAAGCACCGAGAGGGATCAAATCTCCCGAGGTGCAAACCTCTCCTTGAATAGCTCCTTGAGTGCAATACCTGAGCCACCTAATCCTAAGCTCTAAAGTATCTAGTTTAAGTCTCATATTCACTTTTTACTTTGTATTATTCTTTTTTGTTTATGGCCGACTTAATATTTATTACTTTTTACTTTGTATTATTTTGTTACTGGACAAACACTCTAAAGTCTCATATTTACTTTTTACTTTGTATTATTATTTTTTGTTTATGGCCGACATAATATTTACCACCTAATCCTAAGCTCTAAAGTCTCTAGTTTAAGTCTCATATTTACTTTTTACTTTGTATTATTCTTTTTTGTTTATGGCTGACATAATATTTATTACTTTTTACTTTGTATTATTGTTTTTTTGTTTACTTTATATTATTTTGTTACTTGACAAACACTCGACTAACAAGATCTCCCCCATACTAGGCTGTAGAGCGCCTCTCGGAGAACGTTAATGATATTAGACCATTAGAAGAGATTACTTAAAATATAAGAGCCAAGATAAACTCATTAATAAAAAGAAACACATTAAAACCAACCTAAGGGGTATGAGGTAATATGGAATCAAATACACATTAAAATACTCAAATCAAACATTTAAGGGCTTCAAAAGAAAACAAAATGAAAATAAAAGGTAAAGTCTAGGGTACAATTCCAATACTAACATCTGGCTCCAATTGAGGATGGAGTCTTTCATGTAAAGCTCCAAGAACGTGTAGACTAGATGCTTTCTAAAACTAAAATTGATTCTTGCCAAAACTGTAAATACCTTAAAAAGTGGAAACCGCAATTCTTACAAATCCATTGGGTTAGAGTCTTTATTCTCACTGATAACACATTATAAAACAATATAAACTGTAAACCAAGTTGTTCTATTGTAATAAATCTCCACATTGCAAACTGAAATCAATGCTCAAGAGGTGAGCTTATTTATTCACATTCTTATTTTACTACCAACTCAACTTCTTGATCAAGTGAAGACAAACTTCCAGCTCAACCATTCAAACATTTGACTAACTAACCAGGTTTCTCGAACATGCTTTGTCAATTTAGAATTTTTAAAATCAAACATCAATTGATCATAAAATTGAGCTTCACACTTGCAATGAGACCAAAGTAGTAATTTGGAATCGATGAACTCCTCTAAGTACACATTTATCGGATCATAGAATTCATGACAAATAAACTCTTCTTGTTGCTTGAAATGGATAGGTTTTTCGTAAGAATCATTTGCTTCATGAAAGGCATTGTTGACCACATCTTGTTCGATTTTTCTTGTAGATTCTAGTTTAATAATGAAAGACGTGGGCTCATTGATTTTTGAACAATGTTATTCCTCAATGGGTGAAGGAAAAAGGTTTGTGAACTGTTCTTGTAACTCCTTCATGTCTTTGTTTCCTTCCCCAAATTCTGATCCATAGCAATCATAGACTAGGTGATTACTACTAAGGAATTCCATCTGTGGTGCTATAGAAATCTGCTCATCTTCTGAATCAAAGCTGTCATAAACTGGTTGTGACTTTTCATTGACAATGGATTCACTGTGCTCAAGAAACTGATGGTCAGACTTCTTCTCATCATGGATTTCTAAATGAAATACTTCAATATCATCATCATACTCATCATATACAGGAGAAATTTGATGTAATTCTAATGATAACCATGAAGCTTTATGTATATCAGCAGTGTGATCTTCAACAAAATTTTCTTTAATAAAAATCTCATCTTCATAAGGATTTGTAATAGCAATCTCATCAAAAACAGGGAAATCTTCATAAATCTTTTGAGCAGCAAATTCATCTTGAAAATAACTAGAATTTTTTTTAGAGTCATGACAATCAAATGCTTCTTCAACGGTCCCTTCATTACAAGGTTGATCTTCAACATGATTTAAAGCAACAATTTCTTCAACAGAAGATTGATCTTCACAAGGATTTTAAATAATAAACTCTACATGATAATGATGACTCGTATATTGAAAATTTTCAAATTCTTCCTGAACTTCATTTTTTTGAAAAAATTGTTCATGAATTTCATTACCAAGGTCATCATTAAGATTGTTTTGATTATCATTGCCAAGATATTTTTTAAACTTGACTTGCGCACAGCAGTCCTCCAAAAGGAAATCAACAGGATAAATTCTGCTACAATGAGAATGAAAAACATCATGAAAATATTTTAATGAAGAAATGTTAGAGATGGGAAGAGACCTGTCCCACTATCTGGCATGTCCATCCAAGGAGTACATAAAAAATTTCAGTAACACATCGTCGAGATGGATATCCAATTGACCCATGCATTCATGAAATTTAATGAGATGTTGAGAAGGATTATCTTTCTTTTCTTCTCTGAATCTGGGAATAATGTCTCCCCATTCATCCATAGCAGGAACATCATTTGGAAAACCAGAAATCCCTGCAAAATTAAAAGGAGCAAACCTTCGTGCCAAAATGGATTTCATCCGATCATATGAAGACGTTATGAATCTTGTGGAGCTGCCAGTATATCTTCAAACAGTGAATATTATTTAAAGTGTGGAGTCTCCCGATGAATAATTATAGTCTGGATGTTTCCAACTTCAGTTCACCATCCAAAGCTAGATCTAATCAATGTCGTTCTCCCAGGGAATATCTTCAACTTCGTTCCTCTATTCCCAAGCAACGGCTCCAGAAGACGTTTGTATTCGTGTTTGTACTAGACTACAAAGGTACAAAGCCCAGGCATCTCAAAGTTGGAATTTGTAATTTAAAGATTGTATGTATTTTGTTTTAGGTTTGGAACAAAATGGATGGGTCAAGAGTCCAATAAATATGACAGGAATATTACAGCAAACTTGAGATCTAGAATAATCTAATTAAAAAGACCAAAAAAGATGAAGTACGTGTACAAACTGAACCAAGCTAACATCAGATATATAAAATACAAATTGTATTCATATACCAGATTTTTAGAGCATTTTAAATAGAAGTTCTTTCTGAGTAAAGAATATATAAATACATAGACTAAATATGGGCATGAAAGAACTACCTATATCTGCTATTGGCATGCATTTACAATTTATTAAAATCTAAGCTGGCTCATATATAGATAATTCATATTTTAAAATAGTCTTAAGATCATGCTTAGAGTAGCCCAAAGTCACTTTGTTGCAGAACCAAAAATTCACTCCCTCGACCCTCTTAATCACCAACCCCCTTCTCTATTTGTATTGTTACATTTATAATTAAATAGAGGACCAGAATCAGTTTTCAGATCCAAAAATTCAGGATCGATTGTACACAAAATAGTAAATGAAGATTTACATTGATAATTATAGTCTAAATATATTAACACTAACTCTGTGAACATATGCCAGATGTAATATTTTTATGACACTTGTTAATTTTGATGAAGCAAAAATATTCGAATCATTTCAAGTCTTTGATGATTAGAGTCTTTGACTGTCACTCCATTGTTGATGATTGTAACATGTGAATGAACTAAAAACTGCGTGCTGGCTCAAACCTGGAGATGATCCTTTAACTAAACGTTTTTATAAAAGGGAAATTTGGCGAATTTCTGGAAAACAAACGGCCTGAAAGACCTACCTATATCTGCTAACGGTGACATATGTTTAAATTCTGACAGAGGTTTTTATGAATAGGTCTGTGATGAACAAAAACCTTTTTTGTTTTAAAAAATTCGTTTCTAGCTATCCATAAACTAATATTGAAGTGAATGACCAAAACAGAGATATGTATGCTATTAAATGATTATGCAACGCTTTTCAAACTCTTTAGCATAAATCCAATGAAACTTTGTGCTTGATTTTCTAAAATATTTAGCTTATCTCCTGCAACCTTATGAGCTTCTAAACACAATGCAACAATGTTTTGGCCCGTTCCAAGTTTTCAAGTTCAACTCTATGTAATTGGCCCCTTGCCTTCTTCATTTCGGTGACAGTTAACTGGAGTAAACACCTGCTAAAGAATTATGAACTGAAACGAACTCAACAAGAAATTGGCTCCAAATGGCATGTAAATTCAAACAATTATGCCCAACCTTTTGTAGTTAAGAAATCTTGGGCACACCAATTCATGATATTTCAAACTAAGTGATGACATATCAATTCATAAAGCGGTCAGGTATTATGAACATTTCATGAATATAAATCTTGCTCCCAAACATCATTAAATCACCTTACTTCTTGATTAACCACCAAATTTAACTGCTTTAAGACATTCCGACAGCGTAAACATATACAACATCTTTACAATTTGTTGTCGAAATGCTGCAAGTTTGAAAATTTCATCAAACTTTGGACAACTCTCATAAAATAAAGTTCAAATCCATGAGAAATTTAATGATATTATACCATTAGAAGATATTACTTAAAATATAAGAGCAAATCTAAACTCATTAATAAAAAGAAACACATTAAAACCAACCTCTTAAGGGGTATGAGGTAATATGGAATCAAATACACTTTAAAAAACTCAAATCAAACATTTAAGGGATTCAAAAGAAAACAAAATGAAAAGAAAAGGTAAAGTCTAGGGTACAATTCCAGTACTAACACCAGCCAGTTCTTGTATATTTCTCCTGCAGCTCTTTTACATCAATCGATCCACCCAGTTGCTACAAATTTTTTCGACAACTCTTTTCCACTACATCAAGAAACCCAATTGTTGCAGAGTTCTACTGTATCTCTTTTCCATCATATCAAGTGAGTCATTTGTTGCATATTTCTCCCACGAAAACCCTGCCACCACTAAGCGGATTCACGGCAACCTACGTTAGCACTACAAGCACACCAAAGTGCACCAAATCCAACCTATTCTACGTCAGCTCACACAACCATGGTTCACACTCAAGCTTCAAGGTAACGTATTTTTTTAGCATTTAAATAAGGGCATAGTAATTATGATATATCCATATCAATTTGATGCCAATCATAACCCAAAACCCTACCAAGTCATTATTTCTCCCACAGTGGTCGTACCCACCGCATATCACTCCATTAAATTCACATATCACCATACCTAACTGTCAATATCGCCACCACCTCTAGATCATAACGCATGCACTCTACGCCATCGTACCCATGACAAACCATGAATCTCATCATTCAAATCCTAAGCTACAGTTCAATACTATTACAAATCCCTACATCAAACTAAGAACTTCACGCAGCAGCCATGGGGGGTGATTTGAACAAGAAGGAACCGTTACCAACAAATCTCTATTGGAAAATGTGGAGGTAGCAGAAATATTTCGACAAGCAAGGTGGCTACATTTTTTCCAAAAAATTTAACATTATAGCCTCTCCCTCGGAAATGAGTTTGCACAAAATATGAGGGACAGAAATACCAGCATACAATGCCTAGTTGTTTGTGTTACAGAAAAAACCATTGCATTGGCCATAGGGCTCTCCTGCAAAGGGAAGTACTAGTTCAAAGAGAGAACAAAATCCACAATAGGAAAGGGAAGTTTCCTTGCACCCAGTGAGGACTTAGTAGAAACCAGGCAAAGAATTAAATGAACATTGTGTCTGAGACCCTGGGACGTGATCCTGCAGCACATTATCAGGTATATCAGTTGCAAAGGTTGAGCATCTTTATGCATGGAATATCACTTTTTTTCTTTCTAGCACACCTTCAATGGGGCCTCCTCATCAATGTGTCATATTTTCTTCTTCAATCATCAGATACCATGGTAAAATAATACCAGGATGGTAAGTAAAATCAAGTATCCCACCACAGTTTAATTTTTCTATTAGTCAAAAATGAATTCCAGCAGGCACAACCATGGGGAAATTGGGAGGATTTCATTGAGAAACAAGCCCCTAACTCCATAATAATCCCCCAACAAAAATAAACAGTGTAGTAGAGCTGAAGAAAAAGGACAACAGAGAAGCGGAAAAAGGAAACCACCTCCCAAGCAGCGAACACTCGAATGGAAGAAGAGGGAGTGGAAGCGTTCCTCGGTATCACCAAAACCAAGGAGACAGTGCCAAAGCATTGAAGAAGCCAGTTAAAGTAGAATCATGAAGTCGCAACATCTTCCGACATCCTAGCATCACCAACCCAAGCCGTGGAAGTAGAAAATGTAGAAGTGGGAACTACAATATCTAAGGAAAAATCAGCCTACCCATAAGAAAGGGAAGCACGATTAACCACACCAAATAATATTTCCCTAGAAATTCCCATAGCAGCGGCACCCTCAATCTCTCAAGACCTCAAAAATCCACCGTCCACACCAAATAGGTTCCTAAGGAACTTCAACTGATGAAGGTGAAAGAAACAACACCAATTCAACAAGAAGCAAGGGAAGTAGAAACGATTCTCACACGCTGGAAATTCAAATAAGATTGGACACACTCGAGGAAGAAGAGGCAATCCTAATTGAGGAGGAGGTTTAACAAGAAGTTCAAGTACCCTCCAAGAAGCCAGGGAAGTCATAGATTTTTCCAATTTAGAAAAAAGAGGAACTACATATAGAAATGCCAGTTGAATTCATGGCAGCTATCAATAAAATAGAGAAACTTATGGCTTCGCTAGAAGAAATGATAGAAGAATGCAACAAGTGGAGGGAATTGGCCAAGCCATATTTAGAAGGCTGCATCTCTCATCAACAACTCAAGATACTAAGGGAAAGAGCAATGGACTTCAGTCAACACCAGCAAAACAAGGTTGCATATTTGGAAGACAGGTTAAAATAATTCAAGCAAGAGCATAAGAAGGAGCTCAAGCAAAAAGATAGTGTTATTCAAACCATGTAGCAAAAGTTAGAATGGAAAAAGTTAGTGCAGAATTCCTCTCCTGTAGAGCACACTCCAGGGTATACATAGTGTACCTCAAAGAGTAGTGGATTCGTTACCAAATTGAACGAATTAGATCAAGGTTTCCCATCCACTTCAAGTAGTTAGGTAGGCACTTCTACGAAATTCTCTTTACCTTACCCCCTGCCAAAAAAAATATGTTGTGAATTATACGCTCATAACTTCTTGATGGCTATGAACACGGCATGGAATCCCAACCATTTCATTGCAGATGTCCACATCATAGCATTCCAATAATACCTTCAAAATGAGATACAGTGGGCTGAAGAATGGCATAAATTTAAAATAGATGAGACCTCAAATCCGGTGTGGGAATGATAAGAGGTATTCTCTACCCAAGAAGCCAAGAGACAGCACTACAATCGTATGAGAAATCAAAGGATTAGGGAAGTGATCCAACATCACAAGGAGGAAGTGATTGGCATCTTTATATATTTTTATAGAAGCTCTACAAGCAAAACATTCAAGGCCTGTGAGCAACATTGGAGTTTGCTGACAAAATAGATGAGCGTAAACGATCCACATTTGCTGCTCAATATTCGTGTAGCACTTTACCATAGTCGTATTTACATCTCCACTCTCAAGGATATTCCACGGCACTGGATTGGGCTAAGGTTTTTCTATCCCCTCCTATTATATCATATTCCTCTATGGCATGGCCCAATAACAGTAAATAAAAATCAATAATTTCTTCGTTGGAAAAAAATCATGAAGGTAAGAGGATTGCATCGAGAGACAACTGCAGCACATCAATATGCAGTCAGTCTCTGATCCATCTGTATAGACACCCCAAAACTTGAATATGACCATGATTCCGAACCAGATTAATCTGTAACATAGGTACGAGCAACAAGTTGAATTGGGGGGGTGATGACAATGGTAAATGACCAACTCCTTCCACTCTCATAGATTCCTATTCAGTCGCATTCCCTATCCTTTCCCACCATTTCTTGGAATTCCTTTCATACACCACCATTCTTGTGAGACAACATCGAAATTGGTTTGTAGCAGATGAGACTAGAATGGAAGATCACGAGATATGTAGGAAAAAAGACATACAAATTTTATTGAGATAGATTAGACAAACGTCTACCGAACATGACATAAATGAAAATTGGAGGTATTTTACTTTATAGTTTACAAAGATAAGGAAAATTTACACATCAAGGTTGGAGATGAATCGGCACAATTAGAACTACAGCATGAGAAGAGATGAATTATTCTTGACCCAAATTAAAATAATCTACCACATGACAAGTGGAGGAAAATTATCAAACCTCCATGAAGCATTGACAATGCACAAAAACATGAGATTTGACATAAGATAGATGAACTGGGTGAAATGGGAAATTTGATATTGTCTAAAACAACTGTCAAATTTTCATTACCTTAAAAATTTGTTTGACTATGCAAAGTTATGAGAAGGAGATAATGTTTTAGAACATCTGTTGAAATTGAAGAATATTAAAGATCAATTGATTGCCATAGATAGCGAGGCAGATGAAGAGGACATGACCGTAACTACTTTGAAGAGTTTGCCTCAGCAACTTAAGCATGTTTTTGACACATTGAATATCTCTTCTAAATCTACTAATATCACCTTTGATAATTTGTCAAGCCATTTATTGCAGAAGGAGAAATGGAAGTAGTAGTGAAACTTTTGAGATTGTTTTTTGTTGAAAAACAAAAAGCCAAAGACAACCATCAGTTTGGTGGATGGAAAAGTAGTTCAAACCATAGTCGTAGGAATCACAGTTTAAACTATGATTTTCCAATTTAAATTGGAATTGAAAGGAAGACGAGTCGATTTAAACTTTTCCAAGTTTGACTCTATCAATGTGAGTCAAGATCGTGATTTAAACCTCTAGCTCGATTAGTAAATTGCGATCTTTTGGTCTCGTGCCCAAGAAAATCATATAGGCTTGATTTTGGCTATTTTTACTCATTTTTTTGTTTGTTGTGGGTATTTTTGTCTGTTGGAGGTCTTTTCTTCTTGATGGTGTGAAGGGACAATGACCAAATCATCCACAAAGACGCTACCTAGATAGGATTTAACTCATCCAAACTTCCTTATTCAACATTTTCTTCATCTTTTAAACAAGATTTACTCAATAGGACAAAGTTTTGGGCCTGTCGGCCATCTTCTCCATCCTTGGAGGTAATCCTACATCCTGTTAGTGAATTTATAAGGTTGTTAGTTTAATGTTAGACTTTTAGTGATTTTATATGGCCCATTTGGGTTTTTTTAAGTTTTTAAGGTTAAATTTTAGGATTTAGTTTTGTAAATTTATTCTTTTGCAGACAGGTGGTAGTGGTATCAAATTGAAATAGTAAACTTCCAACCACTAATAGAGAAAGTGCGATAAATGACTACGCGACTAAAACTTTTAGTCACAACAACAAAAAATGACTAAATTCTACTAATTTTTTGCAACACAAATATAAATGAATAATTTGATTGTCGGGAAAAAATTAATTTGTCACACACATAAACATGTCTAAATAAATGACTAATTTGATTGTCGGGTAAAAAACTTGGTGCTTAGGCATAAGCATATTAGAAAGTTGTATATAATATTAACTAGAAGATATGAAATTAATTAACCCTAGTTCTACCAATTTCATCAAAAAATTTTGAACGTTGAGAAACCTCTTTCACTTATTCATCTTCCTCTTCACCTTGCCGTCTAGAATGAAGATATGCTAATCAAAACAACTTTCACCCCTTGCGAGACATCTCGCTGATACAAGCAACTATTTTCATGTGGTTGGGCCCATGTGCATTAAGTCGACCTAGGTAAATTTGTCATAATATTAGATGCCCCCGTGGCCTCTTAGCCAAATGGATCTTTCAAAAGTGTTGTACACCAACTAAAAATATACAATGTTAATTCTTCCATAATGGGAGGTCCTTTCTTGCAACATAAGAATATTAAACATAGGCTAAGAAAAAAAAATTAACCAAAACATAAGCTAATTAAGATTTTTTTTAAACCAAAACATAGGCTAATAAATTAGCCTAGGGGTACATAACATGATAGTGGGAGACATGACCTAGGTTAGTGGTACATAACATATTGGGAGACATGACCTAGGTTCACTCATAGAAAATTTTCAAGGCATACGTTATTGTGCCATGCGGACTCAAAGTAACACGCCACATTCACAATAGGACAACATTTATTGATTAACCATAATTCGATACATTTGATATTGTTTGGAAAAAACACTGCAATTCATGAATATGCATAATGAAGACTGGCGCGGAGTGGGAAAAATTGATGAATATGCAAATTGGAACAGAGTTGTAATTCGGTGAGGCAGGACATCATTTGTGCGAGTGGGAAGTGTCGGAGTGGTGTAGTGTAGAGGCGTGTATGGTTAGGGTTGCAATGGTGGAGGTAAATGTTTATGTTGGTGTTGCAAGTTCAATGGTCCATTGTATGTGGGGGGAGACCTGCGGGCAAGCACTTTGCATTATGTAGTGTAGGAGTGGGCATTTTGGGCAAGTGCAGGCTATCAAGTGGTGCTCTATTTAGGAGTGAGCATTTGGGTGAGTTCATTGCAGTCACAATGCAGTGATGGAGGGAATGTCGGAAGTGTGGGAAATTAATGAATTTTTGGGAGTGTTTTGGGCGAGTGGAACGGTGCAGAGTTGTTTGGGGATTTGGGGTTTTATTTATTTGTGGTTTTGGGTTGTCCTGGTTATTTGGGGATTTTTCAATTGGAGTGTGAGAGATCTAGTGCAAAGTGTTTACCTTGAGAGTTTGGGAATTTACCTATACAAACTTAGTCGGCCAAATGGCTTGTGCATTTGAGCCGATGGGATTTGGGGATTTGGGGTTTTAGTTATATGGGGATTTTTTAGACTGAGCTGACCAAACGGCCTGAGCATTGGAGCCAACAATATTTGGGGATTTTGGGTTTTAGTTATTTCGGTATTTTTAAGTTGGAATCTATATACACATGGAATTTGGCATGGTAGATAAGTCATCCTCAAACCAAACATGGAGGCTTTTGAAGAGGAGGACTGCAAATTCGCAGTCGTTGAGACCCTCTACAACAATTTTGCAGGTATGTTTGTGTTTTTTGGTATCTTTGTACTTTCATTCTCTATAGATAAAGTAGATGGTGTGTGATTCAAGCTAGTCCATCGTTAGCAGTTTGTAGTGTGTGGATCGAGCCACTAAGCATAGGAGGTAAAGACACTTAATTGGATCCTCTTTCCTTGGGATTATCCATACACAGAAGATAGAATTCGAGTGTATCTTATTTAAGTAGTAGGCAGGATGTGCATATAAAATATTCATGATAATATGGATGCATATTTGTTGGCATGAATGGATGGATAAAATTTTGATATTGTTTCACCTAGATGGCATGTTGTGGCTCTAATTATGTTCCATGAAATCTATCTCTGCCAATTCATAGTTATGAAAATCTATAGGTATCCAACTGATATCCCATCAGTTAACCCCTGGTTTGGTAACACTTTTATTGCCTATTGAAATATTTAGGCCCGACAATTCTCTTAAACATTGTAACTTGGGAGGTCCACATTGGTTTCTCATAGAAAAATTTATTTAAGACCACTTTAGAAAAATTTGTTTCCCCTGTGTGTAGTGTATTTTAGATCCCTGCCCCTGTGTGGAGTTTATTGCATGGATGTCTCTCTCCCCGTGTACATTTTATCCAATGTCTATCTCTCTCAGATGGCGGGTAGATATGATGTATATCCCTCTCATCTCATATCTGTGAATTCAAATTGTAGGTAGATAGCAATGTATCCCTCTCATAGTTGTGAATGTCTATATTTTTTATCAGATTGATGGACTTTATATGTATATTCCTCCCCTGCATCTGTCTCTGATGGATGGGAAAGGTATATGTCTCTGTGATGGATGTTGTGAATGGATATCTCTCTCAGATGGACTGACTTATATATATACGTCTCTGGATGGATGTATAAACTCATCTAAATTGTACATTGATATAAACAAAAAATTGTAAAGCTCAAATTATATGCATATATTGAATTCACACATGATGCATTGAATGATAGTTTGATAACACTTTTATTATGTATTGAAATATGTAGGCCCAACAATTCTCTTAAACATTGTAACTTGGGAGGTCCACACAGGTTTCTCATAGAAAAAATTCTTTAAGACCACTTTAGAAAACTTTGTTTCCCCTATGTGTAGTGTAGTTTAGGTCCCCACCCCCGTGTGGATTTTATTGCATGGATGTCTCTCTCCCCGTGTACAGTTTATCCAATGTCTATCTCTCTCAGATGGCAGGTAGATAGGATGTCTATCCCTCTCATCTCATAGATGTGAATTCATATTGTAGGTAGATAACAGTGTATCCCTCTCATAGTTGTGAATGTCTATATTTTTTATTAGATTGATGGACTTTATATGTATATTCCCCCTGCATCTGTCTCTGATGGATGGGAAAGGTATATGTCTCTATGATGGATGCTAGGAATGGCTATCTCTCTCAGATGGACTGACTTATATATATATGTCCCTGGATGGATGTATATACTCATCTAAATTGTACATTGATATAAACAAAATATTGTAAAGTTCAAATTATATGCATATGTTGAATTCACACATGATGCATTGAATGATAGTTAAAATCGATTGTATCATACCCAAGATTAGTTTGAATGTAATTCAAATGAGACTCATGAAGGTGATACTTTCCATTAGATCTATATATTGAAACATCTAACCTTACAGACAAAGAATTGATTCCCTCATCTCAGGGCTTGTCTCATTAAGACAAGACATTGGTATGTAGATCTCTCCACTTCATTCTTGATCTCATTCATGTGTTTTATTGCATTCCCTAAGATTGATGCCCTGCCTATCTAATTCATTAGAAAGCTTGAGCATTGTATTTACCAATGTGACCATTAAATCTATTCAAAATGTTCTTGAGAGGACCTTTATTAGAAATATAAATTACGGATGTTCATAGTAACCTCTTCCTCTCTATATATATTAGAAATATAAATACCTAGTCTTACTTTATAAAACATATCAAACTCAAAAATAAAATATATCATATCAGTTTTCTATGTCATAGGGTAGATGATGATAGATGTTATGAGTGATCCCTAAAGTTTGGAAATGTTACCTCCATTTCATTAATTTTTCCTATAGCAATATCTTTCAAGATATGTGACTCTACTCAGTGGCATCGATTTAAGGGATATAGTTGAAGTTGACTCCGAAATGATCCTAAACATGGAGAACCAATTTAGCAGATCTTGAAGCACAGGAAAATTGTAAACAGGGAAAATAATATACGTACATTGGAAAAAAAATATTGCATATATACCAAATTGGTGAGGAAGCATTCATATATTCATAGTAAAGAGTCATTGAATTATATTTATGGAAATAAACTAAATTCTCCAAGATATTTGCCTCCTTTGAAATATTGAGGTACATAAATAAGAATGTAAGATTCCAAAGTGATATAATTAGATTAATTGAGTCTCTAGGTCTTAAGAGATTCATATTATGTTTGATTGCAGTACCCTCCAGGTTTCCACTTTTTTCCATTAATCTGTCTTAGGATATAAGGCGGTGATTTTTTCACCTTGACATCAATGGATGACCATGTTGCTCTAGAAAATCGCAAAAGAATATGTATCCCCAAAAATATTATGAATTTTGGAAATTTGAAAAATACAGAAGCATGCTTGAGAAACAAGTTTGCATTTTGTTGTAGAGTTAAGGTTTTCCAATATAGATTTCTATCTTATACAAATCTTGCAACTATGACCAGGATGTAGACATCTATTACAAGGTGGTTGGTAGACCCTTCTAGGAAGCCCACTAAAATTTGGTTTCAATTTTCCTTGATGTGTAGAGGCCTCTCATGCCTTTGGCTAGCTTTGATATGGTGCAAAATGAGCATACCTAACAACTCTTCCATAGTTCCTTACACCTAGATGGAAGGAAGTATTAGCAAAGAAACCAAGTAGTATTTGAAGGCTTGGTTTCATTCTTGAGGCAAAGGCCTTAGTTTTATCAGGATTGAACTTATAATAATATATGCTGCAAAAAGATCATTTATAATAAGTCTTCCCCGATATTTTTGATAAGTTTATTTGCTTGTTTGAGAGCATTCCTAATTAGTTAAAACATTACTTAAAGATAAATGAGAAGCAATGCCTAGTTTTTTGTTTTTCTTTTGCATTTGATCTTGCAATTCATCTTGTCATCAAATTGAGTGCTTTCATCTTACTTCCTTGTCAAGTTGTTATTGTTAACACCAATGTAGTTTATTTGTGCCCGTGTATATCTAAATTATTTGAAATTTGTTAATTAAGGTATTGGATCATTAATATTGATATGTATAACATCAAATATGGATCAACGTTGAAGCTTGACAACGAATGAATACCATGCATATGATGATAGAATAGCCAATGAGAGGGAAGCAAACATATATCCATGTCCATGTAATGGTTGTTAGGGTGGAAAGGTGAGAAACGGAACTATGATTTTCCGACATATGATAAGAAATGGGAATTGTGGTATAAGCCCTTGGAATCACAATTATTATGAAGATATGTTACAATTGTGTAGTGTGAGAGATGAAAAGGCAGGAAACATAGATGCAGAGGCGGGAAACATAGATGAAGAGGCATGAAACATAGATGCAGATGAAACAATTTTAGACGAAGGGTTTGAAGTTGATAGAATGTTGAATGAGGGTGTAGACAATGGTTTGGCCAAGTTGATGGAGTATGCTTTAAAACCTGTGTATGCTAATTGTAAGTTAAGTCATTTGAAAATAATCCTTCAAATTTTTAACTTGCAAGTGGTGCATGGTTGGACAAATGAGAATGTAGATGAGTTATTGGCATTATTAAGTCATTTGTTACCACCTGACTCCACAATTCCAAAAAAAACGAATTCAATGTAAAAATAAAATCGCTAAGCTAGGCTTAGGGTATGAAAGCATCCACACATGTGTGAATGGTTGTGTATTATTTTGGAAATATCTTGCAAGTGAGACTAGATGTCCAAAATGTGAAGAAGAAAGGTATAGACCGGTGTTGAAATCAAATGTGGTTCTTAGAAAGGTTGTTCACCACTTTCCGCTAATTCCTTAACTACTCCGAGTGTATAGGTGCAGAGACATTGCTAAACTTATGCAATGGCATGCCCAAAATAAGAGCACTAATGGGAAACAACAACATGTGCCTGATTCGAAGACGTGGGTGGAATTTGATAATAGATGGCGGGATTTTTCCCAAGATCCTCGTAATATAAGGTTGGGTTTGGATCTAGATGGGGTGAACCCATTCTCAAATGAAAGTAATAAATGGTCAACTTGGCCAATTTTTTTAATAAATTATAACTTGCCTCCATGGTTAACAACTAAGCTATTTTTCTTAATGCTATCATTGATCATACCAAGAAAGAAAAGTGTGAATTCCGATACAATTGATGTTTATTTAGAGCCATTATGTGATGAGCTAATGGAATTGTGGAAAGGAATTGAAGCAATTCAATTTTTAAGGGATGGTCATTCAATCAAATTCAATTTAAGAGATTCATTATTGTTTACAATTCATGATCTTCCTGCATATGGCACATTGACTAGTCTCACTGTTCATGGATACCATGGATGTCCTACATGCAAATTTAATGATTTTGTGAGGTACTCAAAAATTTTGCGTAAGTCTATTTATTGTGGACATCATTCATACCTTAAAATGGATCATCCATATCATCGACAAAAAACACATTTCAATGGTCAGGAAGAGAATCGTGAAGAACCATTGCCAATAACAGTTGATTACATTATTGAGAATGCACAAAAAAGAATGTTGTTTATTGAAATTGGTTGGGTTTGTAGTAGTAGAGATGATCCATGTAATGAATGCGGTGTAAAATGATTGTGCATATTGTATAAGTTTCCATACTTTAAGGATATAGCCATTAGGCATACTGTTGACTTTATGCATACTAAGAAAAATATAGCCTTTGCAATTTTAGAATATCGTTTTGGCGCTTCTAATACTGTTGCATCACGTGAAGACTTTCAACATCTAAAGATTCGTCGAAATCTTTGGGTTTAAAAATATGATGATGAAAAATATAGAAAATCTAGCACTCCTTATGTCTGGACAAAGGAACAACGTGGACAATTCTTGAAGTTGATGTCACAGACTCACTTTCCAACTAGATATGTAAGTAATAGTATTACAATCCAAACTGACATTAATAGGTTAAAATGCTTCAAGACCCATGACTATCATGTCATAATCAAGAATATTTTACCTATTGTGATCATCATATCAAATTTGGAAAAGGGGCCAGGATTGGAAATTATAAGGTTGTGCCTAATATTAAAGAGAATGAGTTTACATGTATTAGATCCTTCTAACTTTGATAGTTTGAGGGAGGAGGTTGTTGAAGTCCTTTGTCTATTGGAACGAGAATTTCCACCAACAATCTTTAACAATTCTATGCATCTTTTGATGCATCTACAATATTAAATAGAGAATTGTGGCCCAGTAAGAACAAGATGGATGTATCCTATAGAACGATGAGGCTAGAGTGTTTGAAGGAGATACTTTCCTTATTAACGAAGAGATTGGGAGAGAGAATGCAGTATTGCACGTCACGGATGAGGGTGCGATGAAAATGAGATAGATACATACACAAGTGATGGCACAGATTCTGATCCTGGTGGCAATGAAGACGATTATAATTATTTGTCACCTTAACTTATTCTCTTGTCATCTTTACTTGGTGTCTTGTCATCTTTACTTGTTATCTTGTCGCCTTAATTTGTTATCGTTTTATGAGTATAAAAGACATAATGAATGAAATACATGTATGATTTCCTATGATATTCAGTAGTTAACAACTCATGGTGGGAAATTAAGCAGACCTTTCTATATGTTTATTAAATTTTGATATTATTTTTTGTTTTGCATATGAGGTCCATTGGCATGTGTACATTATCACAAGCTTGAACATTTACCTATTATAAGCATGGGAATAATACTAATGATAAACCACATAGTTCAAAAAGGTTTTGTGAGCATTCCAATTGTGGTTGGAATTATGCACATGTTTAATTCGATGTCATATTTAAAGGCCTATGCTTACCTCTCATATTCATGGAATGTGTAGGCACATTTGGGTTCTTGATGGGAAAAGGGTATTTTTTTTATTGTGTTGGCATGGGGATCCTACTTATTGGTTTTCCCTTTAGTCCTCTCTTTGTCTGCTATAGTTATCAATAGTCTATTTGGTGCTTCCCTACCTATTGTGGTCAAGCTATTTAAAGATGAGGGAACCACGGTCCCAGAGAGTAGAAAGGTGTTGATATTGATTGTATAGATATTCTAGGTGCTTCCCCTGTGACAATGAATATTTTTTTAATTTCTTGTGATAACACTAACAGTAAGGGGTCAGACCTTGTAAAAACTCCATTCAATTTTATCGGGATTGACTAATGTTGATTTAAAGGAGGCACCAAGGTAAGAAATAACCCCCTAAGATTTCATCTTTCAATACACTTTGATGAAGAGTCACATGAGTCCCTTGAACTATGGCAATATACCAACCACCACTTCCTTGGAATTCCTTCTGAAGATGATAAAGTAGACTTACTGTTTGTTCTTCATTATAATTTATATTTTAAAATGTTTTGTATTAATTGTACAAATGTATGATATAGAAATGTGATCATTCTTCCATTGTTGTTCTACTGATTGAAGTGGTTGGTTCTGAATTGTTGGAATTCTAGAGGTGAAGAAAAAGAGCTTGAGGCGTAAATTAGATGGCAATGATAACACTAAAGGATTTTCAGACTATGAGCGCTCCCGTAGAGAAAACATGACCAAGAATGATAGATATTTATCATCTCTTGGTTTGAAAAATAGGAAAGTTATTAAACAACTTTAGTATATTAATTGTTTGATGACGTTGTTAATTTTTTATAGGAAAGAACTTCATGTATATAAATACTAATATGATATAGTTTTTGTTTTATAGGGAAGAAAAAGATTGCAAAGAAAAACCATAGAAAAAATAAAAGGAAAGTAAAGATACAGTGCTACCAACCCATAAAATCCAACGCATTTGTGATTCAACAAATGATGTTGATGAAACACAGATTTGTGGTGATGTGCAGCCCGATATAGCACACGGTACTAATGTGCAGCCTGATATAGCACATGGTGATGTGCAACTTGAGGAGCATAATCCTCTGTTAACACAATCTCTACAAGAAATTATTGTTCAATATGAAAAAAAAAAGAACTTAGATCAGGTCTGCATTTGACTTATTCAAAATTAAAGGACATGTTTGAAGGCACACCTATGGAGACCGGTACTGGGATACCTACTGCCACAGCTAAGGAGACCGGTACTAAGCTACCTACTGCTACACCTAATGTGGTCAAGAAGCATTCAGCTCCGATTAATGCAATTCATGAAGAGACACTACTTACATCTAGACCACCTCAAAATACACCTCCTGCATCTATGACTTTTGATGAAATTGGATCATCCAGAAAGAATGGAAGTGGTTCAAAAGGTGTGTCTACTACTGTTAAAATACAAAGATTGAGCCAATATTGATATAGATCTACGGAGAGGAATGCAAAATAAATAAAATTAGAAGGTAATGATCCATTCTTGGTTGAGGTGTTGAAATATGGTGATCCCATTGGGAAAAATGTTGGAAGGTGGTCCACCGAGTTGGGTACACAATGTAGAGCTCATTTGGATATTTGCAAGTCAAATTTTGTGGAGAAAGATCCAAGAGATGAGGTAAATGTTATACAAAAAATGGAAAATTAATTTGAGACTGTCAGTGGGCATATCTCTATAAAACATTACAAGCAGAAGATGTGAATTATGATGAAAAATTTTAGACACAATTGCATAAAAACAATCATGGAGGGAAAAGATAGGATAGATTCCTCTCTAACTCCCAAATAGTGGAAGGAATTGAAGGAAAGTATGCGTTCCTTAGAATATTCTTCAAAGAGGAATAGAGGAAATAAAGCAAGAGATACTGTGAGGGCTACATATTCATTTGGTCAAGGCGGGTTGCAGGCGAAAAAAGACAAATTTCCAGTAAGTGTATGCCTTTTTGCTTGAATTTATGTCGTGTTATTTACTTGGATTTTTTATTGAACTGACTATGTTAAAACTTGGAATTGTCTTTTAGATGGAATACGGTAACAAAGAACCAAGTGCACAAGATATTGTGAAATACATGGCAGCATTGGGTTCTAGTAAATCTGACAGTAAGATCCAACAGAAAAATACATTGTCGCCAGATTTTTCGCTGCCATCTATTGGAGTTGAAAGAGGAAAAGTTGTAACAACCACTGTAAAGGCAAATGTCAACATGAATGATGGGTACCAACATGTAATGCAATGCATATACGGGATCAATGATACACTTTCGAAGTTGGTTTCCTATGTTACGCCAATAGTTTCTGCATGGAATCGGCATAATAAGGACAGTTATTCAGACAAGGTAAGTTTGTTGTATTGATGAAGGGTATTCCATTGTAAAGCACTTCAAGGAAACCATGCATATGATACTAAGGTTGGTAATGAAATGTGATACATAGGACAATGAGTATGCCATATAATTATATACCACATACTCTTTCTACTGGTGCTCATAGGGTATGGGTATTAAGTATGTTATTCAATCAAATAATTGTCTTGTAGAATGGTTTAAAGGTGATGGGATTGCCTTGACAACATGGAACAACAGTCAGGGTTCCTCTTGCCACTATGAGGCCGAGAGGGATTTCTTGTGCTTTTTCCTCCAATGATTCTACCTTTCTGCGTGTCTTAACACATGCCATGACTCTTCTCACTTGTAATTATGCCTCGAGTTGTTAGTTGAATTTTTTGTTGATGGCACATGCCCTCTTTCCCATTTTATTACTAGTGTGAGCCTTGTGCTTGATTCATAGCCTTCTTATTGGGGTTCATGGTTATAAATAGGAGGACATGCACGTTACCTTTTATTGATAACCAATTGATGAAAAGTATTTGAACATGGAGACTCATAGCCATTTGGAAGTCTTTTATTGATAAGCAATTGATGAAAAGTATCCGTGGTATGTTTTTCATGCTTCCCCTTAGAAAATATCCTTTTACATATATTGTAGTGGTTGTATTGAATTTGGTTCATGATGCAAGGGAAAGGTCTGGTTCTACTTCTAGGCATGCATGCAGGTGACTCTTTTATGTTTTTGGCCACTTGTTCATATGCTCCGTCTCTTCTCATATTTTCTTCCCATGTATGCTCTTGTAGCATGCATGTTACAGGCTTGTTTCAGGCCTGAGACCTGTTATATTTCCCAAAGTTTTATTTGCAAATTTGTGTTGATTTCCAGCTTATTTCTGTGTCTCTTGGTTCAATCTAAACTATGCGTGAGCTTGGTCTCGGTGCCCGCCATCTTTAGTCTCTGCTTGATTGTTTTTCTTTGGGCTATGTGCTACAGTAGGCCCAGTCTATAATGGGAAAGACAATGACTTTCTGTTTTAGAATTCTGCAGCAACTCAACTATGGCTTGTTGGAATGGAAGGCTTTGGTTCTCTCCCCCACTCAAGAGCTTGCGCAATGGATAAAGAAGGTTATGCAAGCTCTTGGGGATTAGAGAAATATCCTCAAGTGGTTCGGAGAATGAAATCCCAACCTCGACCAAGCATGAGAGTGAAACATGGGAAAAGTTAGGGTTCCAAATGCTTTTGTAGTGAGGAAGAGATAAAAATAAATAAAAGAACAAGGCAGCATATGCCTCCTCAAGTATCCATTTGTTGTATGGAATCCATGTGGGTCTTTCTCTCATGTTTCTCTCCTAAATCACTGTTAATTTGCTTATTTTTTCTTGTTTCTCTTTTTCATATCCTATGGGAAACATTGCATGTTGCAAGAAATGTTTTCCACATACATTTTTGTTGTTTCTTACCACAAGATACATTTCTTGTGGGTTTTTATGCTATCAAAATGGTTATGACAATTGGAAATTAATCCAACAACAAAATGCTGCTAGATCCTGTAGAATTTGGTGTGGATTGACAAATCTGCATATTTGATCTTATTGGATCCAGGATCTTCACCCTCATGTGGTGAATATGGTAATTGTTAACTTTGAGAACATGATACAAATATATGCACTCTCATGAACAAAATCCTAACTGAACAATGAAAAATATGTAAACACCTCTCAGAAATTGCGCAAAAACTGTGTGATTTCCTACTTAGTTGTTGTTCTACTTCTTCTTCGGGTTCATCTTCTTCGATTTAACAAACTACTTTTGGAAACTATTTTAAACACAATTGAAGACATAAGTTTTCCCTTCCTTGAAATAACAATTGGAGTGTTCTTGTGCTATCCCATTTGCCTTAAGTTGGAACTTATATACACATGTTTTCCCTTCCTTCAAATAACACTTGGAGTGTTTCTTATGGTATTCCAATTGCCTTAAGCTAGAACACGGATGGAATGTGTGGGTTTCCCCCTCCTCATTTGTCTCTTTCCTTCATAGTAGAATTATTGGGTATATAAATCCAAATTCAAGTATTCTGCAGCTATATTTTAGTCGGAAAACATGTTTTCAGTTTTCTTGCATTCTTTTTAATAAGTACTTGGACCAATTGTACATCATCCCTACGATTATGCCTCTAATATAGAGCATTCACATAATAGTATTTCCAAGGAAAATTGAGACCCCTGATCTCCAAAATTATTTGCTTTATTCATTTTCCTCTCTGTTTAGCAACTTGATAGTTGTCTTCAATGCAATACTCTGTAATAGAAGGCAATTTCTCTTCCAAAAATTGTATGAATCTCTCTATGGATTCACCATTGTTTGATAACCATAAACATCTTGGAATTTCTATGGATTTGAAAGAGATTAGTCCTTTCCTATGCTCAGATTTCATTTTGCACGATTTTATTTTGAAATCATGTTAAGCTATCATATCTGCCAAATTTTGTCGGATGTGCTCGAATATAGGCATGATTATTACTTTATAACTCTGCCCTCTTGATCCCTGTATCTGAAATTTTTATGTACTCAAGGGAAATCTTGAGCTGGTAACTATCCATTGAAATCCATTGAATGTTAGTCTATTTTTTCACAACATCTAAGGAATTTAGTTCTTTTGCATGAACTATAATTTGAAGGTTTTGTTCCTTTGTAGTTTTACTATCCCTCCTCATCTTGTAGCCTCTATATCTTGATTTTTGTATGGGATTTTGGTTAAGAATTTTGTTTGCTTTCCTTTACTAGTTGATGCTTCCAAAAAATTAGAAGTATGCTGATGTGGCTTACAAGTGTAAGTCACATTTAAATGTGTATCAAAGGTTTTAATGCTCTCATAATATTTATTCTAAGTGTTTGGCTTGTGCTTGATGAAAATATGATCTTGTATTAGGGATTTTTAGCATATGATTCGAATAGTTTACTGTGACAGAGTTTACCCTCTTCATCAAATATTTTCTATGTTTTTCTACATCTCCTAGTTTAGTTATTAATGTTGTGCATTTGTGCCAGTTGGAATCTCTCTTCTTCCTCCCAACTGGAATGAAAGCTCAACTTCCATTGTAACTAATTAGATTTAGTTTGAATGCATGCAGTTCCTCTGTTAAAATTACAATCTTTGATTGTAATTATGCAATTTTTGTTAGTAATAGACACTCCCTTTCCATTTATGTTTCAACTGTAGACTCATTTATTCCATTTTCGATTTGTGAAGGTCAGTTTCCTAATTGTTGATCGGTATTTCTTGCTTCAGCTTGATGTACTTGTCCATTTGCAGGTAGGACACATATTCTTACATCTATCATTGGTGCAAGGCGGTGCATGAAGGGATTACTTGTTTAATGGGTTGAGGGTTTCTACTCTCGGGTTGTGATCATAATGGTCAAGACTCTTGCGAAAAATGGCAATTGTCCATTCAATTTTATCAAGATTAACCTTGTAAATGAATATATATGTATTGCACTTGCACTACAAGCTAGGAATTGGGATACCATAGTGCAATTTCCATTGCGTAGAGCACAGGAACCACACTTCAGTACTATTTCAATCAAGAATTATCTTTCCTATGTTGTTGGAGGTTTTAGCTCCCTGTTAGGAGAGTTTACTTTTGGAAATGTTATTACAAAATTTGAATTGATTTATTCCATTATTCTTGGACTCTGAATCGATGATGAATAAAAAAAAATTGCATGATGATTAAATCACATGCATAGAAACGATATTAGAGCAGAAGAAAAGGGAGAAGGCCTCATGGGCGTCAGTGATCTTAATGATTCAGTAAGTTGGTTTTTCATCTTTCTATATTTTGTATTAATCTTAAGGATTCAGTAAGTTGTTTTTTCATCTTTCTAGATGCTCTTAATACAATCGGATGATTGTGTAGTGAACAGTAATTAGGCTGTGTTGGTGAACATGATTGAAATTATGGTTGTTACTTTTTAACTTGCAATAGTATTTTATATATCACAAAATTTGAATTGATTTATCGCATTGTTCGTGGACTCTGAATCGAAGATGAATATTGTTTTTTGCATGATGATTAACTCACATGCAGAGAAACTATATTAGAGCAGCAGAAAAAGGAAAAGGCCTCATGGACAGAGATCCTAATGCTTCAGTAAGTTGTTTTTGCATCTTTTTATATGTTCTTAATACAATTGATTTGTTAATTGTTGTGCTTTTAAATGTTGTTCAACAATATTGCTATTATTTTTTTTTGCATGATGAAACCAGATGCAGAACAAAAACAAATCGTCACCACTTAAACATGCCGCAGCTGTCAAAATTAATGATGCCCATGAAGGTACATTGGATGACAGTGAGAGTAGTAGTGATCCACGAATTGTTGTTATGGGATACAGTGCCCAAATCACTTGATGTTGCGCAATTAGCCTTGGGTTTATGTACTACTGGCGATATTCCAAATATTAAAAAGGTGAATGCTAAATATCATTATAATATAATTGTTATTTTGGATATAAAATTATTGATTACATTCTATACTCCAAAGCTTAATATAACATTTATCTTATGTTGTATATTTTTTTGCATGATGAAACCACATGTAGAGAAATTATATGAAAGGATCTCAGAAAGAAAAATTCAATTTGGATAGTGATCATGAGGATGCACGGACATGGACATTCATAGTGTTGCCAAAGTACTTGATGTGAGTGCAATGCTAAATATTAAAATATAATTGATGTACCATTTTTCATATCTCAATATATATCCTCTTCCAAGATCTGCAAATCTGGAAGAGGATATATAATTGAGGTGAGTGCAATGCTAAATATTAAAATATAATTGATGTACCATTTTTCATATCTCAATATATATCCTCTTCCAAGATCGGCAAATCTACCAGTCATCTAATATTTTTTGAATGTTAAGCATGCTCTTATGTTTTTATTTTCAGCTAGAATGCTGCCTCTTTTTGGCCCCCGATGACTAGTAGATAGTCTTAAGATCATTAATTTTGTATTGTAAAAGAAGAAGAATGAGGCTTTTTTCCGCATACTTGAGACTGTATTAGGTACAGACTCAACTTTTTGTACTATTTGATTCAGCTACCATTGAATATCAATAGTATGATTTTTCTGTTGGAAAAAAAAAACTCAATATATATATTAATTTTATGAAAAATTTAGAGTTTAATTGTTGCTGTAAAAACTTTTTCAAATTTCAATATAATGTGTTTTCTTTTGTTTTTGCAGAAATTTGGTGATAAACTCCAAGAAAGCGATAAAGTAAAAGTTTTGGATCTGTATGGCAGTGCAGATGTGGGCATTGGACAGATTCACTCACTATCTATTATACATAGAGTCAATTTGAAAGGATCGGGGGATGCAAATGTGAATATTTTAACGGTCAAAAGTAACGTACGCCTTGCTTATGAAAATAAAATATATAGATGTAAACGTCTGAAAGAGATGGAAGGAAGCTTCATACAGTGGCCAATAAAATATTTGCAAAAGATGACATAGTTGTTAGACAGCTTGGCCCACCAATTCATGTCTGCTTTATGTAGTGGTTAAATATTTGAATGTTTGTTCGGGGATCTTTTATTATGGTGTACTATTTGCACTAGTTTGAAACTCTCAAAAACAGTGTTGTACTATGACATTTTTTATTACATAAATATATGTTCATCTTGAAGTACTTTATCTAAATTGTGTTATATTATGTTCATTTGATTTTCTGCTATAATTACATATTACTTTATCTTATGTTGTAGCTTATTCATATATGTGATGTTTATATTTAATTGCATGTTTACATTCAAGTTTAATATTATGTTTGTTCCTATATGTGATGTTTATATTTAATTGCATGTTTCCATTCAAATTTAATATTATGTTTGTTCCTGGGTTGGCAAGTGCAGGGCGAGTCCTTATGGACTCCGACGGAAACAATGTGAAAGATTTTGCTAGAGGAATTGGAAGGAGAACTAACAACGAAGTGGAATGGCTCGTTGTTATCAAAGGGATGGATGTTGCGAGGAATGAATATGTAAAGGACCTCGTGGCCTTTGGTGATTCAATGCTGGTAATCATGGAAGCCAGGGCTTTAGTCAAACATCATCGAAAACCAATCTCTAAGTTGCATCATCACTTCATCTTCTTGGCCAAGGATTTCCACTCAATCTCCTTCCTCCACATCCTTAGGCACAACAACCAGAATGCCGACATCATGGCCAACATTGGCGCAGGCCTGAATTGTGGTCTAGCTATAATCAATGATCTACCCCTTGTGGACAATTGGGTTCCTTAACCCTTCCCCAACTTCTAGTTTTTTCCTCGATCCTCATGACCCCACTATTCTTGCAATCTTATAACCTTGGTCCCATCCTTTTTCTGATTTTGAATAAATGCAATATCTCCTCAGGATCCCCTCGTTCATTTCAAACGTCTTCTCGACTAAATCGGCGGCCTCCCCTGGCAGGCTCCATCTGTCTCGCATGTGGGAGTTCAATGCGGACAAGCCGCAAGGAATTCAGAGGTTATATCATGCTCGAGGGTGGTGCTCAGTGTATCATGCAAGTTTCTCTCTGCAAAGTTCTTCGAAGTCTGTCCTATTGTTTAAGCTTGGAGGAAAGAAATTCTAGTCTGTGTCTTTCTATGCTACAATGTTGAAAATGCAGAAAGCATATCCAGGGTCACTCCAGGGGGGTTGGCTCGAAACGTTATCTCTTCGATATTTTTCAAGGGAAGAGCAATGGTGGCACTGAACTCCAGGCTTCTCGTGGTGGTTTGACAAATCATGCTTGGCACAGACATTCCAAATCTGATGACCTTGGCAACGACAGAAGATGGGATTCTCTCGACATTGGGCAGGGTCAAGGAAACATGGGCCTCGTGCAGCTTACTGGCTGTGGTCTTGAGCCTGGCGGCAGGAATTAGACTCCTTTTGAAGTAGGCCACAACCATGGTGTTCCTCTGCAGCAGTTTCATGGTAGCCCGGGAGAACTCGGACGTAGCAAGAAATGGCAGCATGTAGTGGGCAACAATTGTGGTATTGTTAACTTGGATTCTCCTCATGGGCAGGACAGCCCATCCCCTGAAATTCTCACGCAAATTCAGGATTTGGAATCCCGGGTCAGTCATCTCAGGGGTGAGACCTATGACATAAAGAAAGTTATCTCTCACCTCACCACTTTCGTTCAAATTTCAAACTCCGAAGTCCAGAATAGCAATAGCAAGATGAAGGATTATTTCGACACGTTGGTTGGAAAGTTTGACTCCATCCATAGCTGCCTCAGAATAGTGGAAGCCAAAGTAGGCTGCATCAGAACCAACAGCAGAAACAGCCCCTCCCATCCTCCTTCACATTAATGATGAAAATGAGGTTGCAGCAGCTGGGACCAAGGAAAAGAATGCTCGACCTCATCATGTCAATTGACTCTCTTTCTGTCTTCTCGACTCTGTTTTTTGGCAGATCTTTTTTGGTTTGGATGTTTCACTACTTCTTATATGTATTATCTTTGTATTTTTCTCTTAGGGCAGTTCATTAAAAATTTCAGTTGTAGCAGATCAAAGGTTATGTTTGAAGATCAAAGACTGAAATGTGAAGAGCTTGTCTCAACGGCTCTTATTTTTTGGGGATCAGTCTCTCCCTCCGCTATGTAATTTGGTTTTTCTTTTAATATAAAAGCTCGTTACTCGTTTGTGTAATATATATATATATATATGTTTGTTCATATTTATATGTGATGTTTATATTCAAGTTTAATATTATGTTTGTTTATGCATTATACAATTTTAATAAATTATTCACATAAAATAAATGAACATTTAGTTCATTAAAGTAATAAATATATATAATGATTGCAACTAATAAACAATATATCAACAACCATCAATTGACGGAAATCAATGAAATAAAATGACTAAATATATGATCAATCAATGGCAATAAATGACTATTTTGATTAAAGAAATGACCAATTAACAACAATACTATTATAACTATATATGACTAATTAACATCAATCAATGACTAAATATATGACCAGTTGACATAAATTTAAGATTAAAATGACTAAATAAACTACTTGTTGATGGTAATAAATGATTATTTTGACTAATTTAATGACTAAATACGCGACCAGTTATCAGCAATATATGATTAATATTATCCAACAAAGACTAAATAAATGACCAAATAGTAGCAATCAATGACTAAATATACAACCAAAATGTTTGCTCAAAGTAGCAAATAAACGACTAAAAATTTTTAGTCATGTATTTAGTCACATTATAAGTGACTAGCAATAAATGGCTATTAGTCGCATGACTAACTTTAGTCATTTATATGCAATTTTTAGTAGTTGTTTTAGTCATTTATCTCACTTTCTCTACTAGTGAACTCCAAGTTCCAACAACAGCCAGAATTTCTTCCATATTTCACAATGCAGCCTTACCAAGTTACCACAACCTTTAGGTCCTTAGTTAAATTGAAAATTCCAAGGGAGAAATATTTTGCATAGGCTTACTGTGAAAATACTCCTAGTTCAATTGAGGTGTTGTGTAATTTTTACAAGGAATAATGCAGTGGGGGTATCTTCATATTCAATTACCACCTTGCATGTATTTATGGTGATGACATTGGACCTTGTAGGAGTGTTCCCATAGATGTTAAACACCAAGCTAGCTTGTCCATTGACTGCATGAATGAACTTAAAAAAAGAAAAGCATGGATAAATACAAAAATTTCAAGTACTCCAGGTGCCCAAACATCTTCCAATAACCTCTTGTCACCTCTCTCAAATGAATCATCAATGCCATCGATACCAATTCATATTCCAAATCCATGTCATCCTATTCCTCTGGTTCCTACAAATTTGAATACCGGAGGTAGAAATATACATTCTTTTTTGGCTCCCCGCAAACAACTCGGTGCCCAACCTAGCCTGGATGGCATAGGTTGGAAAAAGAATGTTCATATTCAAGCTAGGAAAGCCATTCCCACTTTTTGGTACTATTTTGACCTCCCATTCAACTATGCAAGAAGCCCTTATTGGCATGCCATGATTGATGCAGTGGCTATTGTTGGTTCGGGGTTCAAAGCCCCTACATCTGAGAGCCTTTAGACTAATTTGTTGCTAGAAAGTGTTGATTATATCAACCTTTCATTTGCTGATTTTTGTTCCTCATGGGTAGAATCGAGGTGTACCATCATGAGTGATGGATGGACAGATCAGAAGAATAGAACTTTGATCAATTTCCCCGTTTCTTGTACAAAGGGAACAATGTTTCTCAAATCAGTGGATGATTCAAACAAAGTTAAGAGCATTCAACTAATTTGCGAATTGATGGAAGAAATTTTTCAAGAAGTGGGAGAAGAACATATTGTGCAAATTATTACTAACAATGCAACTAATTATATGGATGTTGGCATATTGTTTCAACTTAGGCACCCCGCTATATTTTGGAGCTCTTGCACACTGCATAGACCTAATGCTCGAGGATATTGGTAAACTTCATTAGATACAAGAGGTTGTGTACAAGGAAAAATCCATAACCAAATTCATCTACAATCACACAAATGTCCTTTCCACCATGAGAATATACACCGAAGGCAAGGAACTTGTTCGTCTTGGAGTGACGAGACTTGCAACAAACTTCATCTCCTTGCAATATGTGGTAGAGCAAAAGGCCCTGTCTGAAGAAGATGTTTTTGGGACCTGAGTGGATGGACTCTAAACATGGAATAATCCTTGAGGGCATTGAAATTGTTTCTCTTATATTTATTGATGCTTTCTGGATAGATGTTGAAGAGATCATTGTTGTGATAGAACCACTTGTCAAAGTGCGTTTAATTTATAAACCTTTTCAATGTTCATCAATTCAATTTGAATTCAAACTTCATTACATTTTCAAATTTCATTTAATGTTTAAAATCTTAAATTGATAGCAAAAATCAAATGTTTGGCAATTGACTTTGATGATCTTCCGGGATGGTTGACGGTGAGAAACCTATCATGGGTTAGATTTATGACTCAATGGATCTTTCCAAGGATGCCATCAAAGAAAAATATAAGAATGATGAGACCAAGTATATGCCTCTTTGGGACATCATTGGTGAGCGGTAGAATAGGTAATTGCACTCGCCTTTACATGTTGCTGGATATTTTTTAAATCCAACATATTTTATTGTAAGACCATATTTAGTAAGGACAGGGAGGTTCATTGAGGGCTTATGACTTGCATTGAAAGGATGAACCCAAATTAATAAGTCCAAAATCGCATCCTTACCCAACTGCAAGATTATAGGGCGCTTTCAAAATCGTTTTCCTATACCAGTGCTATATGTGAAAGGACAAGAATGTTGCCATGTATTTTGTATTATGTTTAATAATTTATTATTTTGACTCTTTCAAGTTTTTTTTGTCGTCAATTATCAATCCTGAATATGGAATCATTGCCACTTGCCAAGTCATTGGTGGCAAAATTTCGGCAGTGATACACCTGATCTTAAGAAATTTTCCACAAGAATCTTAAATCAAACTTGCAATGCTTTAGGTTGCGAACGAAACTGGAGCATGTTTGAGAATATTCATTCCAAGAAGCATAACCTCTTGACACAAAAGCACTTGAATGACCTTGTTTTTGTCCACTAAAACCTTCGGCTTTGCAAGAGGAAGTTACTTGGTGAGACACTTAAGTCTTAAATGTTTATTTTTTAAATCAATCTGAATTTGAAGGATTGGTTTAAAGTTTAAAGTTTAATTCACATTTTCAATGTATCTTGATGTTGCCAAGTTTGGATCATTTAGCTATTTCCGTTGGACAAGGAAGACACAAAGCTAAGATTAGATCAAGAAAGGGATACTACATATACTTGGATTAAATCAAAGGAGGCTCCTCTTTTTTAGCCTCAAGGACTTAGATACCCTTGAGGGTCAAGCAGTCGGAGACAGGAGCATCTACTTCTTATTTTTCTTTACTATTTAGTAGTTACCTTTAGTGTCTAGATCCTTATTTTTATGTATTTTGGACTCATCTTATGGATGAGAATTAATATATTTTGGACATCTATTGATATCTTTTGGACATATATTGATATATTGCAGTATATGGACATGGCTATTTTGAATATCTATGAAAAATCATTTTTTTAATTCAAAATATGTGTATATATTTAATTTTTTATATTTGCTGATTTTTTCTTGATTCGATTCAAAACTTTGACTATTTTCCCTTTCCGATTTATTGTCAATTTTGATTCTGGTGACTATGGTTCAAACATTGTAACTACTACAGATAATTTTTATCCTAAAAATATGAAGTGTTACCATTGTGGTACATTGGGCGTATGAAGAGGAATTTCCAAAAGAGGTTCTGGGTAATAGAGCACACTAAAAATCATCCTTGCGAAAAGAAACCTAATTTAGCAAAACATGTAGTAGAAGAGGAATTTGAAATTGTTGCTTCTGAGGTGGAATCCAAGTATTCAAACAATTGTAAATACTTCTCCATATTTCAAATAAGCAAAGTTTTGAGCTCCATATTCTTTTGTGACTCCAATAAATCAAAACAAATTGATCCATTCTTTGTATGTCCATGGATATCTTCGGGAAGTTCTCCCTCTTTGACAACTTTTGCAGGTCACCAATACTACACTGCATACTTTCCCCAAACAAGAGCCCTAGTAGGGTAAGAATCTGTCAGTATTTCCTCCTATGCAATTTGTCATTATTTGGTTTGTAATTTGGCCACTTACCCTAAATATCTGGGACCATATACTACACTAATAATGCATGACTTGAGCATCATGCTAACTGGTATAACACTTTTGAAACAACAAAAATTTCCATTGCCTCATATACATAAAGGAGAATTAACCCTCATACGTTATAAACTTATAGTCTCCTACACCATTGCCATAGGACCAATTTTGCATAGTGAATGCTAGCATCTGTGAATCCATCTACTTGATCATTGTAACATAGATATGGATTTTAATTCAAACTAGGCAAGGTTCACATGTGGGCTACTGTTAGAAGAAGCAAAAAAACCATTAAGGCACTACATTCTGCCACATGAAATTCCCCCAAAACTGATTTCAAATTGTACGAGAACTACTAAATTATTTGCATTCCACCATTTGAGCAGTCCATAATTCATAGCATATTTAACTCTAGTTCACCAGAATAAATGTATTGTAGATAAAAGTTCAAAAACACGCCACAACCCATAGAAAATATAGCGAGAAAGGTAAAAATGAATCAATAGCCTCCTAATCACAAGTAACACAAAACTCAAAGACGATATTATATGATGGAAAGATTATTTCTACTACACTAAGGCCCAATGTAAACCAGTCTTGCATTGAAATTCGTCAGTTAGTCCAAAAAAATTAGAAAAGCAATTATATAAATTTCGAATAGTCCTACATGAGACCAGAATGACTCATTTTTAGCATACACAGTTACTCTATAATGGTGCCAACGCATTCTCTTTAGTCTGCATAATTCAACCTCTCATAGATTGCTACAAGAATACTAATTCAAAGTCTATCAAATAGACACTAGCTTGAATTGGAAGTTAAGGAATATGCTTGCATCATATGTGCCCATTTTCCTCTTGAATGTTAGTTTGTCATAAACTAGACTAAAATCTAGCCTTTACGCTTTAACATCTTAAACATCAACATTTCATGCCAACACAAATAGAAACTTTCGGACTACAAATATAAAAGACATAAAGAAACAAAGAACAAAGATATGAGGCATGATCTTGTCAAAGTTCCATTTCAAAAGCATCATTATCTTGTTATTCTGAGCACAAATGTTGTGAGGGTTTCTCCAAACCAATCAGACACAAACAAGCATGTCACTACTTGGACTTCAATAAACAAGAGATGAACAATATATATTAGTTTGACATGCAAATGTACAAGATTTAAAAACACCATCGAAATCAATGTGCAATTCATGTTGTTACAAGTTAAGTGTCACATGGAATACAACATGGATAACAATTAAAGCTTCCCAGAATTCACAAAGAAACCATCTTACCCTATTAGTAAGAAACAATGATTCAATTCTAGAGCTTCAAGAACTTCAATGCATGTCTTTTCATCCACATTATCTTCTTTAGAGTTTGGCATGCTTATTGCTTTTTCTGCAACATCCTTTTTGCTTTGCCACTTAGCACTTGCGTTGTGGATAACTCTAGCCCGTAGTGTTAACACAACCAAAATATTTGTGAATCCATAACCTAAATGCTTTGATTGACATGCCATACTTGATGAAGATATCTTTACAACTGCCACTCCCTCGTTGAACTTTTCATCATTTCTAAGGCAGTTCTTAAAGAGTGCAAAGAGGACAATACCACCAAAATTGATTGTTACCTTCATAGGTTTTCTCATCTTATACTTAGAGTATACGGCACTACTTATATGTTCAGTATGATGCACAGATGCAAGACAATCCTAGGAAAACATACTACACTCAACATCTAACTCCGTATCTTTTCTCATTCTTTCCCATACATTCATCTCTATAGTTATCTAAAATGAACCAACACTTTTTCAATTCCTTGGAATTTCCATTGTAAAATCATGGCTCATTTTCATGTTGGCTCTGCCTTGAACAACAATTCCTAGCACTGCTCAAGTCTCCTAATAATATATCCACCAAATAAACACTTATGCCCACCAATTCTGATACCAAAGTTAGGATTGGTTTAAAGTTTAAAGTTTAATTTACATTTTCATTGTATCTTGAGGTTGACAAGTATGGATTATTTAGATATTTCCTTTGGACAAGGAACACATAGAGTTAAGATTATATCAGGATGGGGATCCTACATCTACTTGGATTCAATCAAAGGAAGCTCCTCTTTTTATCCTCGAGGACTTAGATACCCTTGAGGGTCAAGCAGTCGGAGACATAGGAGCATCTACTTATTAGTTTTTTTTAACTATTTAGTATTTACCTTTAGTATATGGATCCTTAGGTTTATGTATTCTGGACTCATCTTATGGATGAGAATTGATATATTTTGGACTTCTATCTGGATTATGGACTCATCTTATAGATGAGAATTGATATATTTTGGACATATATTGATATCTTTTGGAGTACATGTATTGATATATTGCAGTATATGGACATGGATATTTTGAATAGGAGTTGTCTAAAAATTCGACGATTTGGCCCGAATGGGGCTTTACATCGAAATCCGATGTTTTTTTTATTTTGCAAAATCTGATTTAACTGTGTTTTAATGGAAATTTTGATGGTAGAAATGGATTAAACACCATCAAAAACCCCTGGGGCACCCAAAATTTCATATTTTGATTGTTGTAATGTGAAGAACCTGCAATAATTAATTAATGAAAATACACGAGATAGTAGAAATAACAGAACTCGGAATCGCTTTATTGATCTCAGGCCACTTCGAGGGGGAAACCTCCTTTGAGCAAGCTCAATACAAATAACTTCACCGTACCTTCATTGGCCTCAACACACACTTATATACTAATTATATGCCCAATACTACGAGTCAATACCATGGGACATATAATACTACGAGACAACTTACAAAGCATATGCGTCTAATACTATGGGTCAATACCATGGGCTAATACAAACTATGGATCAACAAATCCTACGAGACGACTTACAAAGCATATGCGTCTAACAATAATATACTAACAAAGTAAAGAGAAGGGTTGATACGGGTTCCTAACATCCCCTCTCCCTTAGAGAAAGCTTTGTCCTCAAAGCTTTAGATGTGGAAATTGATGTGGAATCTGAAGGAGTGGTTCCCCTGGAGCATCCTCTGGTTGCATTCTGTGCCACTGAATGAATACCTCTATGATAGATTGAGAGAGAAGCTGACGCCTTCTGAGTTTCAGGGAGGATTGCGTTTAAGGTTGTAGATGAAGAAGAACCATATCAGCTACGTGAAAAGTGCACTCAGAACGGTGTTGATCGACTTGTTGTTTCAGTCGAATTTGTGCCATGTGAAGATTGTCTTGCAGAATGAGAAGAATCTGATCTTGGTTTCGAAGAACCAAGTCAATTTCCTGAACTAGGGAACTGCTGAGGGTGTATGGAAGAAGAACTGGTAGTTCCTATCCATATACTTCTTCATATGGTGTCATTTTAGATGTGGCATTGTACCACTGGATCCCTTCAAGTGAATCCATAGAAATAGATGTCCAAATATGTGTAGGGATAGGCAAGGGTTTGAGCAGTCCCGAAAGGAGTGTCGGTTCACCCTTGTTGACCTGGAAAATATGACAGTCAACCACCATCTGTTGAATTGTCATTTTCAGTCCCTGCCAAAAGAAGTTACATTGTTCCCGGTCATACATTTTGAGGAAGCCAGAGTGCCCTGCTGATGGAGAAGGATGGAGTTCATAGAAGAGATAGCCCTGTTGAACAGATTACAACCAATTTGGAACAAGCAGAGAAATAGTTTTAAGAGAAAATGGGTCATCCAATGTGGGAGAAGGAGCATCTACCACCAGATTGTCCTTACCCTTCTTGTAAGTGATCGCATAGGCATAACCCAGGAGTTGGATAACCCATTTCAGGTGTGTTGGGGAGGAGACCCATTGTTCCAGGAAATTTTCCAGACTCTAGAGATCAGTCTTGATGCAGAAATAATTCCCTAATAGGTATGGCTTCCACTTGTGTATTGCATGCAAAATAGCCATCATTTCCTGTTGAGATGTAGATGTGGCTAAATTCTTACCGGAAAGGTCTCTTGAAGGCGACAAGCCCACTGGTTCAGCAAAGAAACCTACATATATATCCAAGGAAGTAGTGGAGACCGTTGATGGGTGCATCTGAATGGAGTGGAGCTGAGCGATGACACCATGTGAATTCTTCTTAAAGATCTTTTCTAGGCGATGTGAACTGATGATGCAGAGAGATCCTGGTTGTAAGCCCATAAATTTGTGTTGTTTCCCATTGACTGAAAACTACATCCAAAGTTCAGCAAAATCCCATAAGATGGGGCCAAGGGTGCGTAACCATTGAACTTCCAAAACCACATCACATTTGCCTAAGGACAAGGCAAACATGTCAGAGCGCAGGTTATAATCTTCCAGAGAGATACGCACATTGTGACGCTTCCCCTTGTAAGGTAAGGTGCCCCCATTGGAAACCATGACTTCAAAGTTGGAGCAAGGATGGACAAAACAATCAACCCGTTTGGCGATCCGAGGGTCAATGAAGTTATGAGTGCTACCAGAATCAATGAGTATTGTAAGAGGAAGCTTCTTGAAGTAACCCCTGACCCGCATTGTTTGGGGAGTGGTGATTCCAGCTAAAGCATGGAGAGATATCTCTGGGTGGTCTTTCTGAGACGTAGGGTCAAGAGGCGGCTCCTGAATGTCGACTTGATCATCCATTGTATCTGGAGCTTATTCACCAATTTCAGAGGCAAGCGGAGAATCCACATCTAAGAGATAGAGCTTTTGTTGAAGACATCTATGTCCCCGAGTGAATTTCTCATCACAATTATAACGTAAGCCCTTTTTCTCTACATGCCTGCATCTCTATTTCAGATAAATGCTTGATAGGAGTTGGTCGAGGAGATGGCGGGATGGGAGGTCGTTGAGAACCCATATTTCGGAAGGGAACAAAAGTGGGTTTGGAGCGTTGTTGGGCTGCAATCTTGTCTTCAGCCAACTTAGCCAACCCCAGGGCTTCCATCATTGTGTTGGGACTGAATATTTTAACCTCTGAGTGGATTTCATCTTTAAGACCACTGATAAAACAACTCCTGTAAAATTCATCAGACAATCCTTCTATGTGATTGGATAGTTTCTCAAATTATGTCTGATACTCTCTCACAGTGCCAATTTGGCGAAGTTTAGTGAGGCCTCCTGTGAAGTCATCAAAATCACTAGGATCAAATCGTTGCAAAAGGAGCTGGCAAAAATCTGGCCATTTTGGCTCTTCATGAACCTTGATGTACCAATGTTACCATTGAAGAGATTCATGTTCCAAATGAAAGGATGCAAGTGGAAATTTGTTGATATCGAAACTATTGTGCAGACTGAAATACTGTTCTGCACGATAGATCCAGCCAATCGGATCAATACCATTGAAGTGAGGAAAATCAAGCTTTGGACCACGAAAATTGCTGGAAGAAGAGAACCCATTGTCTGATGAAGACTCGGACTGTCGTTTGTTGTTCATGGCTGAATGTTCAAGATGGAGGCCGAGAAATTTTACCAGATCCTGGAGTTTGGTTTGGATAGCTGCAAGTGCTTCCTCCATGGTTTTTTCTCCTGCGCGGGTGGCAACCATAACTAGGAGTTTTTTTTTTTTTGAATGGGTAGAAAAACACAAACAAAAGCTTATTTAGTAAAGGGAAATTTGGATTTGGGAAAAACTCTGATGGGTAATTGGGGTTTGACTAGGTTTTGGACACTTTCGAATGGACAGGGAAGCAGAAAAGGAGGATTTCATAAGTGAGGTGAAAGAATGCGAAAATTTGTCAAAGAGGGACAAAGAAGCAGAAATAGGGAATGAACAGAGTGAAAACAAGGGAGATATGGCAAAAAAATAGTATTTTTTTTTCAGAATGGATCTGCTACGGCGCGGAAGGGATCGACAACAGATGAACGGCATAGAAGGGATCGGAAACAGATAGATCTGAGACGGCGTGGAAGTGATCGGCAACAGTTCTTGACAGAGGAAATCTGCGATTTATCAGCTAAAAATAGATATAGACCCCGTATGCTCGGCTTCCTAATGGTTCAGGGGATTCACTCGGCCACCAATGCTGTCTAACGGCTTGTGTATTGGGGAAATACCCCTCACTCCACGACTGAGGTAAAACTGATAACCGCTTTGCCACAAACGACAACTCTTGGTTTACCTCACGGGTGGGAACTAGTCAATCAGGTAGGGGTCGGTGCCCTTTTCGTTGGTAGGTCCTCTCAATGGGCCATTTACTTTGGGTTCCTGTGGTACTCCTCACAATGAGTTTTAGGGATTATGCCCAAGTACTTCCCACAATTAAGCGGATAGGGATTATTCCCAGATCCGAACCTACAACAGATGCGGAAAAAAAATTGGCAGAAATTTCACCCAATGAGCCCAAGAAAGTGCTCTGATACTAGATGTGAAGAACCTGCAATAATTAATTAATGAAAATACACGAGATAGTAGAAATAACATAACTCAGAATTGCTTTATTGATCACAGGCCACTTCGAGGGGGAAACCTCCTTTGAGAAAGCTCAATACAAATAACTTCACGGTACCTTCATTGGCCTCAACACACACTTATATACTAAGTCTATGCCCAATACTATGGGTCAATACCATGGGACATATAATACTACGGGACGACTTACAAAGCATATGCGTCCAATACTATGGGTCAATACCATGGGCTAATACAAACTATGGATCAACAAATACTACGGGATGACATACAAAGCATATGCGTCCAACAACAATATACTAACAAAGGAAAGAGAAGGGTTGACACGAGTTCCTAACATGTAACCAGGATTTTTATAAATTTCTATCGGATTTTTTCAAAATAGTGCCGAAAAAATCAATTTTTCCATTTGAAATCGTAGAACTTTTAGACTACGCATTTTGAATATCTATAAAAAATGATTTTTTTAATTCAACATATGTGTATATATTTAAATTTTTGTATTTGTTGATTCCCTATTTTTTCTTGATTCAATTCAAAACTTCGACTCTTTTGCCTCACCGATTTATTGTCGATTCCGATTCTGGTGACTATGGTTCAAAAATTGTAACTACTGCAAATAATTTTAATCCTAAAAATATGAAGTGTTACCATCGTGGTACATTGGGTGTATGAAGAGAAATTTCAAAAATAGGTTGTGGGCAATAGAGCACAAGAAAAATCATCCTTGCAAAAAGAAACCTAATGTAGCAGAACATGTAGTAGAAGAGGAATTTGGAATTGTTGCTTCTCAAGAGGAATCCAAGTCTTCAAACAATTGGCAATACTTCTCCAAATTTCAAATAAGCAAAGTTTTGGGCTCCATATTCTTTTGCAACTCCAGTAAATCTAAAACAAATTGATCCACTCTTTGTATGTCCATTGAGATCTTAAAGAAGTTCTTCCTTTTTGACAACTTGTGCAGGTCACCAATATTGCCTTGCATACTCTCCCCAAACAAGAGCCCTAGCAGCGTAAGAATCTGTCAGTATTTCCTCCTATGTTTGTCATTATTTGGATTGTAATTTGGCCATATAGCTTACCCTAAATATCCGGGACCATCTACTACACTAATAATGCATGACTTGAGCATCATGCTATCTAGTATAACAGTTTTGAAGCAACAAAATTTCCATTGCCTCCTATACATAAAGGAGAATTCACCCTCATACGTTATAAACTTATAGTCTCCTACACCATTACCATGGGACCAATTTTGCATAGTGAATGCTAGCATATGTGAGAAATATATTGATGTTGAGAAACAATTTCTCATTTATATATTTTTTTCTTAGATGCAACTAAGATTAAATTAGAGTCCACAAAAGCATCTTAATTGAGTCCATAAAAACCTTATTATTTGAGATCACAGTTATATACAATTAAGGTCTCAAAAATGGGCATTCCTATGGATGTTTGTATGGGCAAATTTCATTGCAGTAACGAACATTATGCATGATGAACATGTATATGCTTGTATGGATGTAAGGATGAATCATGGATGTTTCAATTGTCACATATGGCCATTTTTAAGAACATTGTTATGGTTGCAAATAATAAAAATGACACTTTATGCCCAAATTGCCATCCAAACAACAACAACAAAATTGCAAAAATGTGAGATATAAAAAAGAATTGTTTTGGTGGCAACTTGGGTTGTAATTTGGGTGGTTTATTCTATACAATGTTGTAGTGTTAGTAACCACAAATCGACATTGACATGGGAAAATATATTGAGGGTGTTGTATCTCATTGCAAAAGTTTCCAACATGAAGGGTAGCATGTACCTTTACACATTCCCTTGTGCCCATAGGAATTTGTCTCGATGGATTTCCCAATAGCCCTCCCATCCACATGCCACAATCATGATATAATGTTCATTGTGTATGTCTAAGACAAGGCTTAACATGTCTATATCCTTTCATCCCCAAATCAATGGTCAAACAAAAGTGGTGCACAAGACCCTTATGATCTTCCTTCACATGTATAATTACAATCAGCCTTGCTCTTGGGATGACAATTTGGATTTCATCCAATACAAATATGGTTGTGCTCAACATAGCACAACACAAGGTATCCACTTTTAAGTATGCTTTAGATTTCATCCTATATAACTCATGAATATTTCATATCCACTTCGAATGATCAACACTTACATCTACACAAAGAGAGATTGACAAAGCACACATTTCATCAAGCAAATATACAATGTTCAATGCGAAGGGAATGACATTTTACGATAGACATCAACAAAGTATAAATAGCACCATGACAAGCATTGTGTACCACATATATTCTTAGTTGGGGACAAGGTATGGATCCGCATCTAGAAGGAGAGATCCTAGGGCCCACATCATGTTAAGTTCAAACCTTTTTTATCCACTTTGTACACCATCATCGAGTAATGTGGTGATAATGCCTTCACTTGCCACCATACCTTGATATGCATCTAGTTTTCAATGTTGAAATCCTATAGACTTACAATCCTTCAATAATTTAACAAAGTACAATGCAACTAGAGCCTCTAGTTGACATCAACCTGGAATTTATCTAGTCGAAAACCTCTAAACAAGTCATTTCAAGATGATGTGTGATACATGTCACTAGGCTACAAAACTCTTCAGAATTGTAAAGGTGAGTTGATTCCCTACATAGGGAAAGTATTTTAAAATTGAGCAAGTGCAATAGAAGTTTCCTCACTTACTAGATAGCACATTAAAATTTTCTTCTTTGACATCAAATTCTAACACAATGGGGACTTATACTTCGACCTCTAATGCAATGGAAACCATTGCTTCCTAGGTGGTCTTACATATCTATGCATTTGCAATGTGATTTTGATCCATGCCAAGAACAGCTCAACTTGAGCACAATCAAATAGAACCCACCCCACTCTCTTTAAGTGTTGTTATGCTCAACCTCTCACGGACAACTAGTGCATGTCCCTCACCAAGCTCATGCATGCTTATGTGTGCACAACTAGCATATGATCTATAGTGCACCATTTGTTTCAACACCAAGAAACAATCTATATGGCACAATCTCCAATGATAGATCAACGTATCATCGGACATGCCACTTCAACTCCAAATTATAGAGCCGCATTAATGATATCTTGCAATTGGAAAGATCAACATGACCTCCTGATTGGGTGATCAAAGTTGACCGAGTCATCACCAATGATCAACTTATACATAGTCAAGGCATGCCTTAGCACGTCATTTTCTAGGATTTGAGGGATCCATAATACCCATTTATTAGTGCGCTCAAGTTCGACCCAGTAACTAACCCATTTAGTCATCTTAGTTGTGCATAAATATGAATCGTTTCATTTATTGCACTGAGAGTAGCAATGTGTTTTATATCCCAGTATGGTGCAGATATTGTCACATAACATGGGTTATGCTCATTGACGTGGCAACAAAAAAAAAACTATTCGGCAACATATTTCTACTTAATTTTAAATTTTACATAAAGATCAAATAGAAAATAAAAATAAAAACTAAAACCAACATAGATCCATCTTAAACCCTAATGTATCTAGTATGGAGAGGGATAAAATTCCTTGAGGTGTAAATTTTTTTATCTCAATATTTTTACACATTAGGAAAAAAAATTACACCAAGAAATTTAATGCCTCTCGGTGCTTGATAGACCCAGGCTTAAGATGGATCTATGCTAGTAAATGGTTCCACAATGTTGATGCTAATCAAAGTCATAATCATTTGTAAGATTGATCTCATTCTCACAAATTAATTCATAGCAATATTATGCATAGTTTCAATTCGTTATCCATTGTATCTCATTCATTTGTATTGGCAATAGATATACATTTGAGAAAATCTATAATGTTTGGTTCTTGATCTAGTTTGGAATTGTGCACTATGTTGAGTTGCTTTCATTAAGATTTGATGGTCACACATGTAATCACTAAATTATTCAACACACTATGATTGAGTTAATCGTTTGTAATTCACTAATAATCCTCCCATATATCTACATTGCTTCCACAAAATTATTGTTCAACCACATTAGCATTTTTCCTAGTTCAATTATTGTTCACAATACTTACACCTAATGCCATGCTCTTCCATTATGCATTGCTTGGTTTTCTTGGGATAATATAACCAAGTTATGTAGTTCAACCAATATTCATGTTGATTGAAGAATAGTGCATAGCGAGGTCCCTAATCCTAATCCTAGTTATGTTCATATTTAATTTCCAATTTGATATCAAAGATAGTTTTCCCCGTGTGTTCATAGTGGACATAACCCTAAACAATGTTTTTATATTTAATGACTTCCCATTTATCCATCTTTATTATTAAATTTCCTTATAAATTCTTACATGTAGGTTAACTCATGTTTATTGGATATCTAACATCAAAACCTCAAACAATTGAATTGTTTTAGACATAAATCCTACAAGGTAAATTCAAACCTTGTATTCATACTAATGCGGGATGGATTCGATTGATGAGAGTGTTCCTACTCCGTGGGACCCTTGGAAGGATGCCAACTATAGGGAAAAAAATCTTGACTCATTACTCCTTGGTGAATCCAAGGTCCAATTGCATGGTATGAAGTAAGACTCCCATTTTCCCACACTAATTGTTCTTGTGTCCTCACTAACATCCACTACCTCCTATCTTGCAAAAGGTTAAAGACTTGAAACATTCCTTGTATTCTCTACTAATATGCAGTGACACCCCTAACATACAATAGAAAGAACAATGTGCTCTTAGTTGCACTAAAGACATGTAACGTTAACATGGAATTAAGTCCCTTTTCACAATGCAATACACCTATCTAAATTTCATTATTTTAACCTGCTTCTTATAAACTTTACCCTATGAAATGTAATGTCATATGGCAAGTTCATACTTACCCATTAATATCCCAAATCAATATAAGAATTGTTGACATTAGTATCCAAGACCCTTCGAAATCAATGTCACGAGATGATTCTCTTAAGGAATCCTACTTAACCCAATGATCTTTTTACAATACATTGAAATCAACCCAAATGGCATAATTATGAAACCACTTGACGTAATGTAAGCTTCTTGGTTTTTTCCTTTTAAGTCATTTATTTACAATAGTTAGGTTGCTTATATTAGTTTAATGGATTAGTCCATATTAGTCAACTTCATGACTTAGAAGCAAATAACATATGCACCTAATTTAGCCCATGATTGGTCATTGAATCATGTATTTCCTTTAAGGTTACCATTGACATTGCATACATAAATTTGTAAATAGGTTATATTCAAAATTGCATCTAATAATAAAAACAATGAAAAGAGATACTACTCCCTTACATATAAAGATAAATCAAGAATTAGAATCATGTGTTTTTTTTCATCTCAAAGTTTGGAAGAGTTTTATTTAGCTACTTTTTAAAAGCAAGTAGTTGATTACTATCTCACAAACCATTGCAACATACAAAGTCATATCGTTGTGAAACTTTAGGCTCAATTGTATGACTCAAACTTTTGGCTACACAATGCATAAATCATGACAATCATAAATTAATTTGGCAATTGCTCAATATGATACAAGTTCATACATGTCTTCACATCAAACAATATTTTTATGATAGTGACATCGATAAAAAAAAATAGTGTAAAAGGTAGTGGACCATATCACTACATGGTTTTGCCCATTAAGCAACAATATGATTACATCTAGTGTTAGTGTTAGTGTTAGGCCAATAAGATATGTAAACAATATCACCGCATTTTTCTAGCGGGATCATACAATTAGCATCCATTACAAGTATAAAGTGAAAGGCATTATCGAAGCATCTTTTTACTCCATTTTTTATGATCAAACCTAAGAATTAATGTTTATTCGCTATAAATCTTCCATCTGTGACTTCCTCCTATTATCAATAGGATAGGATTTGCATTAATCATGTCTTCACATTGCATGATATGATGAGTATTTGAGAAAACCACTACCTAATTCACCATCCATGTATACCATGGCAGCTTTACAAACTAAACCAATTCATATTATACAAATTAATTCACCATCCATGTCTACCATGGCAGCTTCACAAATTAAACCAATTCATATTATGCCAATTAATAACCTACCTCCACTTTGTTCTTGCATTGTTAGGATCCAATTTCAATACAATGCTATGGATAGAGCCAATTTGGATAGCATTTATTGGACATAAATGATAGTATTACTAGTTCCACCCAAATCAATAATTTTAATGATTTTTGGTGTTTAGTTAAAAACATGGGCAACAAACACCTTTTAATGATCCTCTATTCTCGAAGAACCACTATTATCTAGTTAATACATTCTCCATCTAACTCATCCCTCTCTTTTCCTCTCAATTCAAAATGGACCATGCAACAATCAACTTTCTTCCAAGGCAGTTGGTCCATTTCACCATTTCTTAAAACAAGTGATGTTGCACCATCTAAAAATGAGCCTAAACCGAATATCGATACCATGTGATCTAAGTATGAATCTATAATCCAATAACAAGTTATCAACAAGCCATAAGTTCTTGCTTTTGAATCTCATTTCACATTGGTGGAAGATAACCACCAAACATGAGACATGTAATTAGTTGGTCACAACCAAAGCTAGCTAAACATATTCAGTGTCTAGTACCTAAATTTCCCTATTCTCAAAGAAATACTACCCTCTAGTTAATACATTAGCCATATGATTTGTCTTAGAACTCATGTTATAGAAACATTTCCCTCTTTCTCCCCCCAATTCAAAATGTACCATGCAATAAGCAACTTTTTTCCAAGGCCACCCATTTAACCATTGCTTAAGGCAAGTGATGTCACGTCATCTAAAAACGAGACTAAACTAAATACCAGTATAGACCCATATAACTCTAGTTCTATGAAGCGTCGAGAGGGATCAAACCCCTTGAGGTGCAAACCCCCTTTTTCAGTGAAGGAAAGGAAAGGCTTGCACCTCAAGGGATTTGATCCCTCTCGGTGCTTCATAGAACCGGATTTATATGGGTCTATACCAGTTCCAATCGCGGTGTGCGCGTCAAAATGATGTGATGTTTTAACGTATTCCTGGTAATCATAGTTAAATTATTTCATCAAAAATGTTAACATTACAGATGAATACAGATCAAAGAATATAATGTTTAAATATGATATATGTCAACCTTTTGGTTGATGTTATCAAATAATATAAGCCTATATATTGTTTAAATACAAATATATTACAATGTGATCAACTTTAATCTTTCTTCTTCCTTTTCTCTTGATTCCACTCTTGCTCCCTTTGCCATCTTCTCGTATTGATCATATGTGAAAGGAGTTGAATTCAAAGACCATCCAAACCTTTTACTCATGATATTGTTGTAAATGTGAGTCCCTGTCATTATGTGTTTCCAATATTTATAGTTTCCTTATCCAATGTCAATTCCTGTGACTTATGGATTGTCGAGCCCGAAGCAAGTTTCAGTGGAAGTTGTTTCGTTGTACCTATTTCAATTGTTATAATAGGAACAGTTTGACATGGTACGTCATCCCATGGAATCCCTATATAGTTATCAAATCTAACTAAAACATATGTAGGAGGCTCTGGGGGTGAAAATGCAGGATTACAAACATTTTTTTCAACAAACCCAAGACCTCCATTGACCAATCCTGCATCACTCCACAGATTTGATGTGAGCGTTGTTAGTTTTTCATAATTTACTTCAATCTGATCTAGGATCTTAACTGAGAGAATAACATGTACAGCATATCTACAACATATCAATCATGGACACAATAATGCAAGCACACAAGAGACACAAAGTTTCACCGGGGAAAACCAAGAAGGTGAAAAACCTCGCAACTTCCTCAGAGATAGATAGAGCAATGATACAACTCAAGCATAAGATATAGTCTTCTCCTTGCAGCTACTCCTCCTTCCTCACATGTGCGCCACTCTCCAATGAGTGTGTGAGAGAATAATAGAATGATCAAATAGAGTGCCTTCCGCACTCTATTTATACTTGACTTGACTTGCCTAATAACCTTTACTAGGTCGGCCTTAACTTAACCACATAACATAATGCTGACAGGGCCGACCCCCAATAGAGTGGTCTAATAACCCTTTGACCCACATGACTTATACAGGGACGACCCCACCAAGGTGGTCTAATAACCCATCAAGTATAAGTTACGACACTTACAATATAAATGATGACACTTCCGTATAGAGGAATAATAACATCTCTATAGGAATACAAACACTTCCGTATAGAGGAATAATAACATCTCTATAGGAATACAATATACATAGGTGAAATACATTCCGAAGTTACAATTACATCAACACTCCCTCTTAACTAGGAAGGTATTTCTTGACACAGGTTTGCTAGCACAAGTCTTCTTCTCTGGATCATCGTCACTGGATCATCTTCATTGAATCATCGACATCGTCACGGCTGCTGCTATCTCAATCAATCTTTGATCTACTCGTCATAGGAAGTTCTACAAAGCCAGCCCTTTTTCATGTTGGATGTAAGCCCACCACCTGCAGGTCTTCATCATCACTGGCCATACTATGGAATCCTCAGGACTTATTACGTGCGTCACAAAACCTCGCAAGAGCATCCCAGGCTGTTACGAGCACACAGCTCTACCTGTCGAATCTCCCAGGGACATATTACATGTGATTGTCACAAAAACTTAAAAGAGTGTCTTGCAACCTGCAAGAACTTTAAAGAGCATCCGAGGCCTTTTACATGACTAGCACAACTTGTCCGGATCTCCAGGACTGATTACATGTGACCCCCCACCTCAAAACCTCGAAAGAGAATCCCAGGACTGATTACAAGCACACAACTCAACCTATCGGATCTCCCAGGGACATATTACATGTGGTCACCACAAAACCTCGCAAGAGCATCCCAGGACTTATTAAGGGCACAAAGCCCAGCCTATCGGATCTCCCAGGGACATATTACATGTGCTCATGGAAAAACCTCGCAAGAGCATCCCAGGACTGATTACGAGCACACAGCTCAACCTATCGGATCTCCCAGGGACATATTATATGCCATAGGATAAAACCTCGAAAGAGCATTTGCCAGATATCCCAGGGCCATATTACATGCCATAGGCAAAACCTCGAAAGAGTATCTGCAAACCTCCCAGGGCCATATTATATGTCCTCCCAAGCAAAACCTCGAAAGAGCATTTGCCAAATATCCCAGGGCCATATTATATGCCATAGGAAAAACCTCGAAAGAGTATCTGCAAATCTCCCAGGGCCATATTATATGCTTATCTACACAACCTGTCCACGGCCATAGAATATCAACCTAATACTCAGCATACATCATCCTGATGTACATCATCACATGATCATCCTGATCATCATCATAGCATCATCCTGATGCATATCATCTGGAGCAACATCCTGAAGCTCATCATCCATGATCATCCTGATGCACATCATCTGGAGCAACATCCTGAAGCTCATCATCCATGATCATCTTGATCATCAACATAACATCATCCTGATGCATATCATCTGGAGCAACATCCTGAAGCTTATCATCCATGATCATCCTGATCATACAATGCATCCACCTGATGCATACACAGTATCTACCTGATACATATCATCATACATGATCTACTTGATCATACAATGTATCCACCTGATACATATACAAATACATGATCCACCTAATCATAACAAGCATCCAACATGATGCATATACATGTACATGATCCAACTGATCATAACAAGCATCCAACATGATGCATATACATATACATGATCCAACTGATCATAATAGGCATCCAACATGATGCATATACATATACATGATCCAATTGATCATAACAAGCATCCAACATGATGCATATACATATACATGATCCAACTGATCATATCCAGCATCCCAACATGATGCATATACAGAGCAGTAACTGGAGCATCATCTTGATGCTCATCATCCAGCGCTTACATCCACAGCCATGGAAGGATCCTCCTCTCACCATGCTTGGAATGGCTCCTGCAAATGTATCCATCACTTCTTCCTCGAAGTGTCATCAATCTGAAGAACACCAAGCCTCTCTCTGAAGTACTCGAATCTTCACTCTGGCTAGTGGCTTCGTCAGCACATCTGCAACCTGCTCATCCGTCGCAACATACAGGAGCTTCACTGCTCCTCTCTGCACCATATCCCTGATATAGTGATATTTGATCTCAATGTGCTTCGACCTGTCGTGGAATACCGGATTCTCAGACAGCTTCACACAACTTTGGTTGTCACAAAAGATACCAGTAGCATCCAATGAGAGATCAAATAACTTAGACAGTAGATTTCTAATCCATACTGCCTCACAATTAGCCGAACAAGCTGCAACATACTCTGCTTCGGCTGTACTCACTGCTACGCAGGACTGCTTCCTGCTAAACCAAGAGATCACACCTGATCCCATACTGAAGCAGCACCCAGAAGTGCTCTTCCTATCTGCAGCACTGCCTACCCAATCTGAATCAGCATAACCCTGTAGGTTAAACTTTTGATTCGCATCATACTTGAGCCCATAATCAACCGTACCCTTCAGGTACCTCAAAATATGCTTTATAGCAACTAGGTGAACAGTGAACACCTCTGGGATCTGTCAGGAATTGGCTCAATGTGTTCACCGCAAAGCAAATATCTGGTCTAGTGTTCGTCAGGTACATCAAGGACCCAATCATCTGACAATACACAGTGACATCAACCGAATCAGATGAAGCATCACACAGAAGCTTCAGGTTCGATGCCATAGGTGTGGTCATGGCCTTGCAGTCCATCATCCTGAACCGCTTCAGGATCTCTACTGCATACTTCCCTTGTCCAAGGAATATTCCATCTGCACTCTGCCACACCTCCATGCCTAGAAAATAGTGCATCATCCCCAAGTCCTTCATCTCGAACTCGGCAGCAAGCTTCCTCTTCGTGTCGGAAATCAATCTATCCTCACCTGTTACAAACAGGTCATCCACATACAAGAGTAGTATCACAGGATTGCCTTCCTCAACCTTGTAGTAAAGGTTGGAATCTGCTTTACTCTTAGTAAAGCCCAAACTGGATAGAAAGCTGTCCATCCTACCATACCAAGTCCTAGGAGCTTGCGTCAAGCCATACAAGGCTTTCTTCAACCTGCACACATATGACTCCCTGTCATATGTTTCAAAACCGAGTGGCTGCTCCACATACACTTCCTCTTCGACTACACCATTCAAGAAAGTTGTCTTGACATCCATCTGGTGTATCTTCCATTTCATTACTGCAGCCAGAGCAAGTACTGATCTGATGGAAGTGTATCTGGCTATAGGAGCAAAAGACTCTTCATAGTCTATCCTCTCTTTCTGGGAGAAGCCACGAGCTACAAATCTCACTTTGTATTTCTCTATGCTACCAACTGTAGCATGCTTGATCTTATAAATCAACTTGGAAGTCACAACAGACTTCTCTTCTGGTCTTGGGACCACATCCCAAACATCATTTTTCATGATCAACGTATCACGGCATTCTTCCATTACTTCATCCCGGATCTTGGGAACTTCAATATCTTCAATAGATATCTTTGTTACTGAAACAAATGTTGTAGTCCTTCTTTTGTAGGTGATGGTATACGATCTTTCCTACAAGACAAGTTAAATTGCATGATTAGAAACATCTCATAGTTTTCAGAACAAATTCTTACACATAAATAAATATGTCATATAGTCATGCAATTATTTTAGCCAATGCTTCAATACAACATTTATCCATATCCCGTAACTTTCTAGATACCTTCCAATCTCTACTAGAACATTGTTAATAGTGTGCACAACTCCCAACATGTCAGCAAAGAGGTTTCATTCTAGATAAGTAGCAATGGAATGTTGTATAGTGCCATAGGCCACTTACCCATCACATGCATATTAGTAGTATATTGTTCATTAATGCAATTATTCTAATATGCATAATACACACCCTAACTCTAGGAACATAAGCATATACATCATTGAGCAATATTATTTAAACAAACAAGTATACAAGAAATGACAATTCAAATACATATCTTTGTTTGTTTGTTGGGTTGACTCCTTCTCAGTCTTTGCTTCCTTTCTGCAACTCCATTCTGATGTGGATTGTGAGAAGTGGTCAAATCCCTATGAATGTCTGTATCCTTGTAGAAACTACTGGACTGTGCTCCCTCTTGATCTTTGCTTCCTGGATTACCTGTCCTTGAACTTATATCCATCCTCGATCACTATGCATGCTTACTAGTATCATCATTGTGTTACCCTCGAGATCTCATACATAATCATACAATCATTAGTATAATCTCAATACTATCAAAACATTATGATCCTAAATAATCTTATGTATGGTCATGATCATTTCACACACAGGAAATTTATCACAAGCATTAGTATTCAAGGTTTCAGGGAGGACTTCTATTATTTATGCATATTCTTATTGATCATAGGATTCTTCATATCATCAATCAAGGTAAGAAACATAATATGCATAACTGTTGATTACCTTAAACTTCTAACTTCAAGAATAATTATTCATACAAAAGGATAAGATCCTAACACAAGGTAGGATTCTAACTTGATATAGGAAAAACATACCTGGTTATCATGTTTGCTTAGTTATGTCTAACATACCCAAACAATGTCTTTTTGTTCTCTTCAAAGACTTGTGCTTGGTAACCTACATAACTCATACGTTAATAATTGTAGAACCAAGTTATACATACCTTGTAAGTAGATCTTCTATGTGATCCATGACAATGGATGAATCTTTTTCTTCATGTCACCATGGTATATGTTCTTGAACTAGAACATCATTTTTCTTTCTTGATGTACCTTTCATGTTAGCGGACAACATCAACCTCATACAACACCACAATGCATTAGTACAATCATAAGTGTCAAAACCCTAATCAATGAATATCTTCTATGCATTCATATTTTTATTAAGGTGATACGACAAGTCTAAAATTAATCAAGATTGTACTAATCTTAATGAAGACAAACATAAACTTAATCATGAATAGATTTCGAAACATACCCGTAAGTCATACCTATCGAGTTTGCTTGTAATCTTCTTGTGTAAGGTCTTAGCCTCATCTCCCTCTGAAACTAGAACTTCTTCACTTATGCAGGTGACCAATCCATTCTCTTCTAGGATTAACCCAATCCACTTTATTTGTAGAAACTGGATCTGGAGCTGGATTAGGGTTTGTCAGGGAAACCCTAAAAATTCAAACTTTGAATTTCAAACTTCTGAAAGGATAGAAAGATGTGCCTTGATGAGCTGATCAACCTGGTATACTCAGAATTTGAAAACTGCAAAGTTTCACCCCTCAAATTTGCTTTTCAATCTTCTGGATTCACTAAGGAGGACCCTGAATTAGGTTTTGAGTTTCTCGGAGCTTCTCCCAACCAAATAGTTTGATCCAAATCTCTAAACTTCAATTTTTCCAAGGAGCTTCCAGCTATGGTCACATATTTCAAAAATTCCCATTTTTGTAGAAGCCTTAATTTTTCACCTTTCCGATCAAAGTCCCAAACTAGGGTTTGATCAAGCTCGGCCTTCTACCCAACCAAAAAATTTGATCTTGGTCTCTAAATTTCGATTTTGATGAGGACCATCCAGCCATGGTCTCCGATACAAAAATTCCAACATTCTTCGAAACCCTAAATTCCCGGAGCCATGAATGAAGGTGCTCAAAATCCAATTCTGTATTGACAGAAATATGCACCTAATTGTTTCTGGTGTAACTCCGAAATTTCAGATCTACATGGTCTGAAAATTCTGCCTGTGGTAGCCTGACCTGTTTTCTTTCCAACCCCATAGGTCTGACCTCAAATGGATTCTCTGAGAGAGAGTTATGTCAATTGTCGCAACGTGACTTTTTTATGGGATAAAACAGGAGAGCGAACTTGTACGGAGATCCATGTGTCACTGGTTCAATTTCGGCCTCTGAAAATCGTACCTATAAAAGTACAGTCCGTGCCCTACCTGCCACTTTTTATGAAATTTCATTTGAAGCTTCCTAGCCCAAGTTGTGACATTTTTTCCTAGGTCACATGTTTATGACTGAGATCTGAAAGAGGCAGAAACCCTATATTGTACAGATCATAAATCTGAAAGTACAACGAATTAGAGGCTCTCCTTCGGACACAAGGTACATGGGGATCTTATCTTCGACCTGTAAGATTTTTAGATCTTGAAACCTCACCGAAATGGATTTATAGCGAAAGTGCTACGATGATTGGTTTTTGCTATATCAAGCCCTAGCTTCGCAAGTGCAACAAGTTTCATAAATGCCATACCATGCCTTCTTTCAGGATAGCTCTGATACCATGTTAGTTTTTCAGAATTTACTTCAATTTGATCTAGGATATTAACTGAGAGAATAACATGTACAGCATATTTACAACATATCAATCATGGACACAATAATGCAAGCACACAAGAGACACAGAGTTTCACCAGGGAAAACCAAGAAGGTGAAAAACCCCGCAACTTCCTCGGAGATAGATAGAGCAATGATACAACCCAAGCATAAGAGATACTCTTCTCCTAACAGCTACTCCTCCTTCCTCACATGTGCGCCACTCTCCAATGAGTGTGTGAGAGAATAATAGAATGATCAAATAGAGCGCCTCCCGCACTCTATTTATACTTGACTTGCCTTGCCTAATAACCTTTACTATGTCGACATTAACTTAACCACATAACATAATGCTGACAGGGCCGACCCCACCAAGGTGGTCTAATAACCCATCAAGTATAAGTTACGACACTTACAATATAAATTACGACACTTCCGTATAGAGGAATAATAACATCTCTATAGGAATACAAACACTTCCGTATAGAGGAATAATAACATCTCTATAGGAACACAATATACATAGGTGAAATACATTCTGAAGTTACAATTACATCAACAAGCATAACCCTGGCCCCAACAGATAGAAGTAATTCCATTTCCATTTTTCCCTCATCTTCATAATAGTAAGATTTCCTTGATAGTGCTACAGCAATGCTTCATGCAATCGGGCAATTTAGAGATGCCCAAGAACATCTATTATGATTATCTACATCTTCATTAATTGCAAATAAATGTATTCCCTATTAAATGATTATTTTGTGGAACTATCCAATGAAGAATCTATACAACTCATTAGTAATTTCCAGTCATTACTGTTAGAATTTCAGAATTTCATCTCTAACATTCATTAGAAGATGCCAAAAAAAAAATTGTTCTTGGTTTTGTCCATTTTGTATGAAAATTTTATCAAGAGTTACGACAGTCGTGAATGAGTTCCATGCTTCTTTCACTTGGCCTTCACATGCATATATCAATTTATCCATCATTGGGGGAAGTATATATTCATGAAACTTAATCAAACATGACCCATCTAAATCGGTTTTTTCCTTGACTGGTATATGAAGGGTAGAGTGCACTGTTGATGCAAATATATTAAACACGACGACACCGGTTGGGGCCAAAAGAAGCAATGGTGACTTATCTGGAAAATAATCAATTTCTAGTGTTTGTCTAATAGCTCCAATCAAGTAAGATTTTCTTGTACCTGCAATTCCTTGGATAATGATTCATAGTGGTTCGTTGTTCCCACCTCTGTAATGCTCAAGAATAATGTCAAATGATTTTCTTTACTTCTCTACTAAGCTTTCAATTGAATAATTTTGAGTACGATTAATCTGAACAATGGCATTCAACTGTCAGTTTTCATATATAAATTGCAGTGCACGATTGGAAGTGTCCATATCAACAAAATTAGAGTTTCAATTTTTCATATTATCACGTTCCATGTATCCAAGAATGTCATATTCATTTGTAGTTATATATTGATTCATATATAACTCTGAAATTATCTCCCATCCATGCTTTTGAGAATCCCTTTGCACAAATAACTCCTCTTCATGATCTTGTTTTCTATGTTCTTCTATGTATTTTGATGATTATTTTTCTCTTTCTCTTCTATCCCTTTGTCATACTTTGCTTCTTTGATCATCAATATCTTCTCTATTCGCATTATTATAATGAAAATCCATGATATAGCCTGAAATAGAGAACAAAAAGCTTTAATCTATTGAAATCATTACAGAGTAGTTTTTTTAATTAAATTGATAAATTCAATGTATAGATGTAAATAACAAAAAACAATGCATTGTTGAAATCAATGCAAGAATTTTTTTTATTAAATTGATAAATTCAATGCATACATGTAAAAAACAAAAACAATGCATTGTTCAAATCAATGTAACGAATCAAATCAATATACATCTTGTGTTTTTTAACAAACAAAAAATTGTGGTCTATTGGTAAATAGTAAGGTGGTTATGCTTGTGTTAACCTAGAGACAAAGGTTCAAATCATTTTCTGATTGGAGTTATAGTTAATTATCATATCTAACTATTATTATAGTTGCATTTTAACAAATTACGACTGCATTTTTGTTATTGACATTGTTGAAATCAATGCAATAATGTTTTTTTATTAAATTGATAAATTCAATGCATACATGTAAAAAACTAAAAACAATTCATTGTTGAAATCAATGCATTGTTTTTTGTTATTTACAAAATACAATGCATATTGATTTGATTTGTTGCATTGATTTCAAAAAACAATGCATCAAATTAATATGCATTGTTTTTTGTTATTTACAATATATAGATGTAAATAACAAAACACAATGCATTGTTGAAATCAATGCAAAAATGTTTTTTTATTAAATTGATAAATTCGATGTATATATGTAAAAAACTAAAAACAATTCATTGTTGAAATCAATGCATTGTTTTTTGTTATTTACAAAAAACAATTCATTGTTGAAATCAATGCATTGTTTTTTGTTATTTACAAAAAACAATTCATTGTTGAAATCAATGCATTGTTTTTTGTTATTTACAAAAAACAATGCATATTGATTTGATTTGTTGCATTAATTTCAAAAAACAATACATCAAATCAATATGCATTGTTTTTTGTTATTTACAATATATAGATGTAAATTACAAAACACAATGCATTGCTGAAATCAATGTAAGAATGTTTAATCCAATAACAAGGAATCTATAATCCAATAACAATTTAACGACAAGCAATAAGGTCTTGCCTGTGAATCACATTACATGTTGGTGGAAGACAACCGCCAAATGCAGAACATGTTATTAGTTGGTCACAACCAAAGATAGTTAAACATATTAAAAGAATCTAATACCTAATTACTTATTTTGCTCCAATATCTTGGAGCAGTGTACTTTCCATTGAATTTACAAATATTATAATCAAATAACAAATTATTCAAATGGTAAGCCATTGCTCTCGGATTTCAGCTTATTCCATGTGGGAACACAACCACCAAAAGTAAGCCCTATGTTATTAGATAACAACCAAATCTGACTAAAAATGTTTGAAGACTCTAGTCCACAAACTCCTACTTTGCACCAATATTTTAGCACATCTTACAATCCATTAAAATTGACAAAAATGAACAATTGAGTCGTAATCATTTAACAATCAAATTGTATGCAATAGGTTTTGAGTTTGATTTGTATTTAATGTTTTATGGTAAAAAGTAGATAACCAGAAGTAAGCCCTATGTTATTTGATTCATAACAATAACATTATTGGAAAGTCTACTATTCAAAATTTTACATTGCTTTGATATTAATTTGTGTGAAGTCTACTATTCAAAATTGTACGTACATTGCTTTAATATTAAATTGCTTTGATATATTTGTACATTGCTTTGATATTAAATTGCTATTCAAAATTGTACGTACATTGCTTTGATATTAAATTGCTTTGATATATTTGTGTAAGTGTAGCAAAATAGTCAATTGCTTATATTTGTAGATTGCTTTGATATATTTGTGTAAGTGTGTAGCAAAATAGTCAATGTTAAATGCTTTGAGCTTCATACATGACGTGTCGGAATTAATCTTTCAAGCTGGCTACCTCAATTCCATTCCTCACTCACTATCCCTATATAAGGTTAAAAGTCATAATCAGTGCCTATACGTACCATCTACAATAATAATATAATACTTATTTATAACAATTAAATTAAATTACCATAATAATAATAATAATAATATGCTAGTTATTATAATAATATAACGCTAATTATTTATTTATAAGAATTAAACTACCCTAAACTCAAATCGATCACTAAAATGCATGTTTTAAAACCTAATAAGTTACCAAAATATCCAATAAATCCCGAAATGCTTGCTTTTAAGGTGATGCAATTGGGTCAGAATTTATCAGTCAACCAAGTCCTCCAATGGTTAAAATAACGTCACGTTTGTGTTTTACCATAGTAGAAAGCAATCTCATGTTTTTTATTTAACTATAGTAGCACTCCCAAAAGACTCAAATGCATGACAGTCTGGTGTAACTTTTTAAGGTCAGTACACCTATTTTCAATTTAAAATCTCGATTCATGTTATATCACTTCATTATTTGGTCATTCCACTCTCATAACGTGAAAACACCTTAATATTTCATGTTGCAAATTGCGCACTGTTTTGGATCTCATCCTGGACGACGATGTGCAGCTCACATACAGCGTCCCTAAGGCATAGTAAATCAAAAGAAATATTACTAGAATTACTTAAAAAAGGCACTACATAAGAACATGGAAAAATAGCAAGGGATCCAGCAAAAACAATTAAATATGGCACCCACAAAACAGCTTGTGTTTTTCATCCGTTGAAGTTTTCTGAGATAGAGTGTCAAGACTGGATAGACCTTAACATTGTACAGTTTGCATTGCCATTGATAAGAGTGAAAGTGGCTTTCCTACCAGTCACTTTACAAAACAATTTTAGGACTCTGCTAAGCAAACTCGTATAAAGTTTCTAGTCAAGCTAGCTAAAATATTATCCTTTTATTAAGAAAAATTAATTTTGTGGATACATGGTTCCTTTCACCAGTACACAAGCATGCGACTCAGATAGCGTAACATTCTTTCTATTTGCTTGACAAGAATGCTTAATAGTAATGCCGAGTCATTACATCCAATCAATTATTTTTGACAGGTACAATGCTGCCACTGAATGGCTTGAAAGCTTACCTTAACTTGACCAGATATGACCCGGCAATGCTAAAATAATTGCTCACATCATTTCTACACAATGATGGTATTGGAATTGTGAGGCTCTTTGATATAAATATAAATTCCAGACAAGAGATTGCCAAAAAATTATTGCTACCGGTCTGAACACAGCATACACAAGCAACTTAAAGAATGTAGCATACCCTCTCCCCCTAACAGCATGTTGACCTGCACCAATCACGTCAACACTGATACAAAAAATCTGTCATGAATTCTCTGCATCAGACGCTCTGATGGGCAGAGTAAGATACGCTACTTAGTAGGAAAGCAACTATACGTCTCTTTTGGATAGGCACATATTTACATCACACAATACGCCCGAACAACCTCCACAATTGGAGCCCGACACATCGGACATTTTCCACTATTCTGAAGCAATTCATTTGCACATTTTAAACAAGTACACATGTGACCACACCTGCAAAATGCCATGAATAGTAGTCTTAAAAAAACTGCTTCCTACTCATTAACACTTATCCCCTTCAGAGAATCCGTCTTACTTTCTAGCCTAATAAAGAAAATATTAGAGAAAACATAGGTGACCATTAAGGGTTTGTATACCACCTGTACAATAGAGAGTCAATGTGACTGTCACAACAGACACAGCACAATCCTTTTCTTACAGTAACCCACTTCGATCCATCTATAGATTCCTCTGATACACCTGAAGCATAAAATGTCGAAACAATTGCATATAAAGATCCATGGGCTAGAAAATTTTGATAAAAAACAAAGTAATCAGCATCTTTCCGTTTTTTACACAATAAACAGAACAGCAGCCTGACACCACATATAGCAATTGTTATAAGTTATAGCAGAGCATACATCAAATTCCACAGCAAAATCAGCGTACTAATTAAACATATATCAGTTGATTCCCCTTGACAGGAAACAAAAGCATATCTATGCAAATACATTGCTTAGCTTTCTAAGATAACTTCAACTCAGACACACTGCACAAGAAACCACATACTCTAGCAATGCTCCAAAACATAGACGGAACAAACAAATGGCAGTTATCACCCACGGTAGAATGAGGAAAGTACATGATCAAGCATCTTAGTTACTTCAGATATGCTGTACAGAAGATAATAATAAAATCCCATATGTCCAAGTGAGGGCACACTTACTCGTTTTCAATATGATTGAGCTCACAATTGTGTCAGAGCAACATGAACATGCCCCATGATTACATATCTCCCATACTAAGTCCATACTGAGTATCGATAATATGCCTAGCAATAGTCTTAGTGTAGCTACCAAATATATGAAAAAAATGTTAGGATATTTAGACACTTAGGAATTAGTTAAAATCAACTTGTGTAATATATCCGTTAGGAAAAGTGTGTTTCTTTAGTATGCATTTGTAAATATTTAATCCGACGGTCACGATATGTTGTGATCCGACAGCTCAACTTTTCTTAGATCATACCTAACCTTGTTCTGTGGCTTAACACCCGATTGGTCCATGATCTCTATTTAAAAAGCATGGAGGGTCATTGTTTAGTTGATCGATTATGAGAAGCTCATTTGTAACTTTCTTTCTTTGCATAATAAATTGCTCCGTAGAAGCTATTTGGCCAAGCCCGTGGAGTGTTTCCCTCTTGAGGGTTTAAACCACGTCAAAACATCAGTGTATCGATCTGTGATCTATTTGTGTAAAGTGGTTGCTCTAGGTGTTCGGTCTTTTGGAAGTACCCTGTGTACCCGAACATGGTATCAAAGCTTTTATGAAGAGTCGCTTCTGGTTATGATCTAGATCTTGAACTGTTGTTGCCGAAACTTGAAAGGGTTTCTGGTTCTGGTATTTCTCTGCATTTTTGGGTTGTGGGAGGTGTTCCATTGCGTCTGGAGCGCCGTTTCCATTGGGAAATAGTTTTCATTTGATCGAAAACGGTTCCCGGTTGCTTCAGAAACGCGTATTTCATTGGATCTTAAGGTATAATGTTACAGTGACAGTTTTTTTATTTATGTTTTAAAAAAAAATATATCTCATATTTTATCAGTTTTTATTATTAGATTTTTTTTAGTTTCAGATTGTTGCTTTCCCTGTCTGCATATGCTCTTTGCCGTGCACCTTGTGCGATCTCAGCGAATCAAAAACAAAAAGAGAAAGTTTTTTTTCGGCTGCGTATGTTCTTTGCCGTGCACCTTGTGCGATCTCGGCAAATCCGAAACAGAAAGAAAACGTAGACTCTTCGGGCAAGCTAACGAGATCTAACCCCACAAGTGTGGAAAAGTTTTTTTTTGTTTCAGTTTGTGGTGTGATTTGCAGGAAAAAAGGCAAGCACAGAAACCAAGCAAGAAGAGTCAAGAAAAAAGAAAAAAATCCTTCCTCCTTCCCATATTTTACATACCTTTTAATCTGGCTCACTTGGTTCAAGGTTACTTTATTCCTTAATAGGTTTTGAGTTCAAGTCTTAGGAAGTTACTTTTAAAAGAAAAAGTGCATGCAATTTATATTTTCAAGTTACTTTATTGTAAAAGTGCATCTCACTTAAATAATAAAAAATAAAAATAAAAAGTAAGTCACTTAAGTTCCTTTTTATTGCTGCACTATTTAAAATAACATCATTGTAAAAGTGAAATCACTTATTTTACAAAAGTGATTCACTTAAAGCAACTTTCTTGTAAAGTGATTGTCAAAGGTTCATCTTGGGAAGAGAGGGGTCTTTTTTTTAGCTGGTCATTCACTATCTGCCACGTCACCATTGGGGATATCTTCAACATTTTCTTTGATCAAGCATAACTTCATCATACGGAGTCAGTTTTCAGTGTCGTTTTTTTTTTAAACCGCTTATTTTTTCGAGCTCTTCGCATCCAGACTATTGGTTTCTGCTTTTACAGCCATTAATTTATAAATATGGCCACCCCTTGTGATATTCTACTTACCAGTTCCAACTATTTCTCATGGAAATCTCGTATGGAAGATATTTTACGAAGTAGAGGACTCTTCAGAATTACCTCAAGGAAAGAAACAGAACCTACTGATGATGATAAGAAAATCAAATGGACAAATAGATGTGATGAAGCTCGTGGATTGATTGGGATGTTAATCTCTACTGATTTGCGATTCCACATATCTGGAATTGATGAACCCAATGCTGCTTGGGACAAGTTGGAATCTATGTTTGATAAACACAATGAAATTCGAGGTCACCAACTCGAAAATGAGTTGATTTCTTTAAATCCAAGTGATTTTTCATGCATACAAGATTATTTATCTAAGTACAAAACTCTTAAACTCTTATGTGAAAAATGCAAGATTAAGAGGAAAGACAAACAATGCATTTATCATATTCTTTCCAAACTTGGACCTGCATATTCTGTTTTTGTATCTACATTTTACTCCATGAAAGAATCCTTGAATGCAGCTAGCTATCAAGAGCCTAGTCTTGAATCCTTTTATGATTCCTTGATTAGAGAGAAAGATAAGCTCATCCATCTTGGAATAATTAACAATGCAGATACATCTGGGAAAGCCTTATTGTCCCAACAGAAAGAAAAGTCCAAGCCTCCCAAAAAAACAAAATTTTCGCAATAATAAGTCAAACAAGGGTCCCAAACCCTCTCAGTCAGCTCCTTTAAAAAATGACAAAGGATCCAAGCCAAAAGGAAAGAAAACCGAACGTCATTGCAACTATTGTGGGAAAGATAATCATGATGAATCTAAGTGTTTCAAGAAGATGGCAGCCTTGGAAACAGCAATGAAGAAACACCACATCAGCCTAGATTTGCCTTCAGAATCTACCTTTCATGGACATGCACTTTGTGCTTCTGGTTATTCTTATAGTGCATCTTCTTCTTTTACTTCAAATGAATGGCTCATTGATTCTGAAGCATCTTATCATATGGCTAAGGATCAAGCCATCTTTTCTACTATGCATAAATGTAACACCAAACAAATATTTGTTGGTGATGATAGATCTCTAAGTGTTGTAGGAGCTGGAACAGTTCCAATAGATAATGGTCATTTTAGTGATGTACTGTGTGTTCCAAGAATTTTCTGCAATTTGTTATAAGTCTATCAAATCACTCATTCTGGTGAAGGTAAAACTGTGACGATTACACCTCACCAAGTTGTAATCAAGAATTTTAAAGATCCTCAACACGTCCTAGCTACCGGAATTGTTGATGATATTATCAGGTTGTACAAATTTAACAACTTTGAGTCATCACCTTTTCCTTCAGTTTTTGTTGCTCATAGTGATAACTTGAGCAAACTTTGGCATGAGCGATTTGGTCACTTAAATTATCGCTCATTGCAACAACTATGTAAAGACAAAATGGTGACAGGTCTTCCGATGGTATCTTCCAGGATTTGTTCCGGTTGTGTACTCGAAAAACATCATCGGGACAGTTTTGACAAAAGTGCCTCTTGGCACACCTCGGTTCCCTTGGAGCTTGTGCATAGTGACTTGTGTGGTCCTCTTCCATCTGCTTCTTTTTCTGGTTTCAAATATTTCTTAACCTTCATTGATGATTACACCAGACGCACTTGGGTTTATTTCCTAAAACTTAAGAGCGAAATATTTAACATGTTCTTGGCCTACAAGGCCCTTGTTGAAAAACAATCTGGTCATCAAATTATTAAGTTAAGATCTGACAATGAAGGAGAATATGTTAACAAAAAGTTCACTACTTTCTGCACTGAACAAAGAATCCAACAACAACACACTGTTCCATATACACCACAACAAAATGGTGTAGCTGAATGGAAGAACCGCACTTTAAAAGAAATGGCTAATTGTATGATCCACTCTAAGGGACTAAGTCTTCAATTTTGGGCTGAAGCGATAAATTGTGCAAATTACATAGTTAATCTCACCCCCACTAAAGCTTTACAAGGTATCACATCGAAAGAAACATGGAATAAAATTAAACCAGATGTAAGTCACTTCCGTGTGTTTGGTAGTAAAGCATGGGCTCACATTCCGGATGAAAAACAGAAAGCATTGCAGCCTAAAAGTGAAAAGTGCATATTTGTTGGATATTCTGAAAATGTAAAAGGTTAGACTTCTTCAACCACATTCTCATGATGTAATCATTATAAAAAATGTTAAATTTGATGAAAATCTCTTGGCCTGCGAGACTGACTCGGCGATTGTGCCATCTTTGGCCTGCGAGCCTGATTCGGCGATTGTGCCTTCTTCTCTTCCAACTTCCTTGACAGGTTTCCAACTCCAGTTTCTGATGATGACAGTGAGGATGAAAATCCACCTCCACCTGCTCATGTTCTTCCAGTTGCACCAGCACAAGTGCTTCCTCGATGGGTCCGTTCAACATGTGAAGCAGCTGGTGATCTTGCCAGTGATCCTAGAGATCAGCGTCGAACACGTTCTCAGTTTCAGCGAACCTCTTCTTTTTTGGCTCAAGTTACCGAGAATTATGATCCAGAAACCTTTGCAGGAGCTTCAGGAAATCCAGATTGGGATGCAGCTATGGATGAAGAATATCATTCCTTAATGGCGAACGATACTTGGGATCTTGTACCTCTTCCAAAAAGAAAACTTGTCAGATGTAAATGGGTCTACAGAACTAAGTATGCATCAAATGGAAGTGTTGAAAGACTTAAGGCAAAGTTAATTGCCAAAGGTTTTTCCCAAGTTGAAGGGATTGACTACAATGAAACCTTTGCTCCTGTCGCAAAAATGAACTCCATCCGCCTTGTTCTTTCCCTTGCAGCCTTACATAACTGGAAAGTCCATCAAATGGATGTCAAGTCTACCTTCTTACATGGTGATTTACAGGAGGAAATTTACATGGAACAACCACCTAGATATGTTCAAAATAACTCTAGACTTGTCTGCCGCCTTAAGAAATCCTTATATGGCCTTAAGCAAGCTCCTAGAGCTTGGTATGCCAAAATGGATAGCTTTCTCCTTGACATTGGTTTTTCTAGATGCCATTCTGACCCCAATGTCTATACCAAGAAAATAGGAAACCATCTCATCATACTTGTTCTATATGTTGATGACCTTATTCTTACTGGTAGTGACCCTAAGCTTATAACCCATGTGAAATCCAGTCTTAAGCAAAATTTTGAAATGTCAAGACTTAAGACATTTGCATTATTTTCTTGGTCTCCAAGTCCTGCAAACCAAAGAATGAATCTTTCTTTCTCAGTCTAAGTATGCTTGTGACCTTCTTCGTCGCTTTCACATGGAAGATTGTACACCAACCCCATCTCCCTTCCAGTCTGGAGTCAAACTTTTTCCCACTTGTACTTCACCTGAAGTAGATGCCACCTTGTATCGTCAACTTGTTGGTAGTCTCCTATACTTGACTCATTCCCGTCCTGACCTTTCCTTTGCCGTTGGTTGTGTTGCCCGTTATATGCAAACACCTCATGAAAGTCACCGGAGAGCAGCTAAAAGAATACTTCGATATATTCGAGGTACAATTCAGTTAGGGATTCATTACAGTACAAGGGGGAAACCTTTGTTGGTTGGTTTCACTGATTCAGATTAGGTCGGCAATTCTGATGATCGAAAGTCTACTACAGGTTATGTTTTCAGTCTGGGATCTGAACCTGTCGCTTGGGCTTGTAAGAAACAACAAGCTCTTGCTTTTTCTTCAGCAAAGGCAGAATATCGAGCTGTAGTTAATGCCAGTCAGGAAGCTTTATGGCTTCGACAGATCCTTTCAGAGTTTGGATTCGAGCAATAGCAGCCTACTCCACTTTGGTGCGACAATCAAAGTGCCATCAAGCTTGCCAAAGATCCAATCTTACATCAACACAGCAAACACATTGAACTACATATGCACTTCATCATAAATCTTGTTCATGATCGTGTTCTTGAAATGCTCTTTTGTCCTACAGATGATCAAGTTGCAAACATCTTCACCAAGTCTCTTACAGAAGCGAAATTTTCTAAACTTCGATCTATGTTAGGAGTTCAGGAACTTGTCATTAAGGGGGGATAGGCTCTAATGCCTCCTTCCTTCTCCTAATAGTGTCACTTTTGTAAATCCTTCAATCCTATCCCAAGTTGTTCTTAAGGGGGGATGTTAGGATATTTAGACACTTAGGAGTTAGTTAAGATCAACTTGTGTAATATATCCGTTAGAAAAAGTGTGTTTCTTTAGTATGCATTAGTATGCATTTGTAAATATTTAATCCGACGGTCACGATATGTTGTGATCCGACGGCTCAACTTCTCTTAGATCATACCTAACCTTAATCCGTGTCTTAACACCCAATTGGTCCATGATCTCTATTTAAAGAGCATGGAGGGTCATTGTTTAGTTGGTCGATTATGAGAAGCTCATTTGTAACTTTCTTTCTTTGCATAATAAATTGCTTTGTAGAAGCTATTTAGCCGGGGCCGTGGAGTGTTTCCCTCTCGAGAGTTTAAACCACGTCAAAACATCGGTCTATCAATCTGTGCTCTGTTTGTGTAAAGTGGTTGCTCTAGGTGTTCGGTCTTTTGGGAGTACCCTGTGTACCCGAACAAAAAATTGACGACGAATTGAATTAATCCCGATTATAACCTGAAACTGATTAAAAGCAGGAAGGTAATCAATTTTTCCAAAAATGAAAAAATCGGGACTCGGAAATAATCACTAGTCAATGGGGATTATTCGGCCCTACATGGGAAAGCACCAATAAAGGAGGAAAACTGGATTTTTTCAGGGTTATTGTTATTTTCAGCTATTAGGTTTGAGAGCTACGGAGATAGAGAGAGCCAAAGAACCATTTCCATGGCCATTGAAGATTTGTTTTCCTAAAAGGAAGGGATTGATTGCTGGCCATGGTTTTCATTTCCCTAGTATGTGTTAATCAAAATAGCACTTACATTTTTCCCAAATTTATGCAAGGGTTTGACTTTGCAGAGTCCATATTACTTGCCTCTGGTGATCGCCTTTCCATGGATTATAAAACCATTTATAACTTGATAGATCTGTTTTTTCCCAGCAGTCTTTTATATTTATTTTTTTTATTTTTTGCCCTAGGCAGCTAACCACCATTTGTTAATATTGCAAAATATAGCATACACATACGGATTTCTGTACAATGGCAATTATTTAGTATTTACCATCAGTTCAGACTAGTATTATGCAACAGCTATAGAACATCAATAAAGAGGCTTGCCTATAAACAACTCTGAAAGGAAATTAATAACTCCAGAATCCAAATCCACAATAAAGGCAGAGAATACTTTTGGCATAAAGCAACCTAAAACAACCATATGACTGGTCATATCTTTGGAACTAGCCTAGCTTCTCTTAAAATCCTTTACACATATCAAGTCAACTGCTAAAACCTGAATGCCTATACAAACTCTAAAGTGTGTTTCAGAATAGCTCTAAAAATGGGAGCCCGCCAGAGGTCATTACTTTAATCCTATAATACATCTTAACCATATATAGATGGCTAATACATTTAATAATTAATTCCAGGTTAACTGTTAATGGTTACAAAATAAAGACTTAAACTCCAAATCCAGGAACAAGATCATGACAAATATGTTGCAGAATCTCTTCCCAGCATAAACCTTAGGTTCATTTTAGCTTTGGCTTTCTATATTCTCTATATATCAAAGCATTATTTTCTCGATATGATGATCTATTGAGAATCTTACTTCCTGGCTCCCCCACATATGAAAAACCCTTATAATAAGAGCTGTATTTCCTAGTTGCATTTTCTCATATTTTCTGGCCATGTTTCTGGCAAAATGTAGGAGTAAAATATTGATATTTTTTAAATTTATTAAAGCTTCCAATGATTGAGTATTGCAGAAAGAGGGTAAATGGACAAAACAGAGAGATAGTAATTCATAATATAAAATCACAGCACACTGCTGCAGGCATTTGCAAAAATATCAGACAGCTCATAAAATTCTAAAATTGTTTCTGTTCCTTACTTCAAACTTGCATAAACATCGAAATATCTGACATCCATTTGCCTAAAATGTCATTTCCATTATTTTATCTAGGTCTTCTATAATCTCCTTTGTGCTCCTTTTAATGTGGTTTTTCATGTGCTTTTCAATTGATCTATCTTGAAATACACTTTAGCGATTCCCCCTGCTTATTTCAAGGTTTATAATTTTGCATCTGTGTTCCTTTGAGTACAATTTACCATTTCCTTAAGAATCTGAAGACTCTATCAACCAAGTTTAAAATCTTGCCTTTGCTCATTCTAGAGTTCAGCAAAAACCTACTGAAAAGCTTGTTATATATCTATCCCAAGGAGTTCCCTAATGTGTGCTAAATTTACCATCTAATTTCTCTCAATGCTGATGAGTGGCTATCTTAAGATTTGATTCAAACTTGGTTTTATACAAATACTAACATAAGAATAGCTGACCCCAATCTTAACATGTTCAGTTTTCATAATCTTATTTCCATAGAACATACTCACCTTGGCCTTGGTTTGAACGATTTAGAGCAGCAGAAACTTCCTGCCTAACAGAGCGCTGTAGTTCCAACTGCATATCCATACAAGCCTCCAACATGCGCTGCATGTTAATCATTCCTTGCTGAAGCCGTTCCATCTCAGTCCTTAAGTCATTCATAACTTCAAATTCCTGCAATACCAATACCCTTAATTAAAGCTTAGTAGCACATCTATACTTAAAAAGGCTATGCATTACCTTCAATTACATTAAAATGTCACAATTTAAAACATTGCAGATAGAGATTTTATTTTTCCCTAAATAAATTGCAGAGGGTATTGAAACCAAAGTCTTCAAAGACTTTCCTATGTTCACTTCAATCTATGCCTTTATGTATCAATAAGATATATTATAATTTGATAACCACAAGGGAAAATGCCAATGATGATGACTGAGGCTCAGCAATGTAAATCGGCTGTGGCCTTACCCATGAAGGCAAGGTTAGGAGATTTTCATGTGAATCTGCATTTTGGCTTAGGCATTCTAGTCATAAAATCCCCTTTGATTCTCTTTGGTGTTTTCATTTCACCTTTCTACTGCAAGTTTATGGCTGTTTTCTCTGCATAATAATCCAGGTGTGTTTGAAGCATAATGCTAGATTTTGATAGGTGATAGCAGAAATTATGGAACTGCTACATGTCAGAGTTTGATTCCTGTTTAATCTGTTGATTTAGCCTAAAATTCTAAGATTTTGATGATGGTTCGTAAGCATTGTCCTTCACCATTTCCTTTTGGCTCAATCTGGTGGTATTTCATTATGGTAGATGTTCCATCGAAATCTAGCTGTGGAAGAAGCTGCAGACCTCAACATTCTTTCAGACAGTAGTTTGCCACAGAAGCATAACAGGTGATTTGTATTCTGGCGCTACAAATCTTTTAGGTATGCAGTACGTTCTTGAATCTTCAACTGGTAAAATCTTCTAGAAGATTGTTGATCCATCATTTGTGAACAACTCAGTTGATTTTGGTTCTATCAGGTCTTACAAGCATAATTTTTCTAGAAAAGATAGTGATAGGAGGTCAAATCCATTTTTTGAAGGTGGAAAGAGCAGCAATGCAGCTGATGCTAGAGTTCAGAAGAGGCAATAAACTATTAGACCACGCAGTAATTTTCAGCCGTGGAGGGATGTGGCAAACATATGAAAATTTGAAAGACTAAATGCACAAGTCTGGTCACATCTGAAGAGGAACTTTTTCTTTATTTTTTGTGAAAGGGGTTTTTGTGTTATTAGTTTTGATGACCTGAATAATAGGAACAGTTTTTCTTATCTTTTGGTTGCTCCAAAAGTGTTTTCACTTTTCACCTAGCTAGGAGAGTGCTTCAGGGAGTCTATAGGGCTTGTGGTTTCCTAGCCTGTTTGTTTATGTTTTACTTACATTCGGAGAGCTTAGATTGGGTCTATGCTTGCCCTGGGATCAGTGCTAGGAAGGCACATTTCTTGCTGTGGTAGTTGCCTTGTGTGGCATATTTAGCATCTTCTACAAGGGAGCACTTGTTGAGGAGAATTGGCACTTGGAACATGGAGTAACCACTTCCAAGAAGGATATTAGGCACTTGGAGGCTAGGTGCTTGGCCCTAGGAGCATGTTACCACCTTACACAACTTTTGAGAAGGAACGCTTGAGTTGAGGGGCCGCTGATTGGAGGGCACGCCATCTTGAAGGAGGAGCACTTGACATGTGGGCACCTAGCTTGGAGGGCGACAACCTTGGGGTTGGACAAACCCTAGAGCAACATGTTGGATGCTAGTGCTAGGGTTCATTGACTTCTGAAATGCAAGTGTTGAGTATTTACTATTTGTAGTTTGTGGGATGCAAATGTGAGTCTCCTTGATAGCTTGTGTGATGCAAGTGAAAGATCTTGGGGTTTGACAGTTGGTGTGACATTGGCTTGTTTGGAAGCACCAAGGATTGGCTTGCATAGCTTGCTATTATCTATTATGCCTTGCTTGGCCTTTGTAATGTTGGTCAGGGTTTGCAACTTTCAGGTGATTGCAGATACCCTAGCCAACTTTCAAGTGTACTGTTGCTATCCTAAATTAGTGACTGCATATCTGATTTTCGTCATGTATTGAGCAAGTTTCATGGTTGTTTTAGTGTGCTGACTTATTAGGATGGTGACGGAGAATGCTATGTTGTTTTAGCATGCTTAATGAAACTTTCAGATCTGATTAGTTGCTGTTATATTTCCACTGAAATTGAAGTAATTTTCAGCTATGTGTATTGACCCTTGAGATAGGTCTTGCTATAAGGGCTGCTGAAATGATCCATGCTCATGGTATTTGTGGTGTCTACATTCTTGAGTTTGCCTAGAAGTAGCATTGGGCAGACTTGATGTTTTTTGCAAGGCTATTGAAGAAATCAGTTTCAGCACTACAGATAAAAACTCTATGAAATAGATCTGTAGCCTCACAGAAGTGAGGTGGAAATTTCAGATTGGGCAGATTTTCGAAATTTCTACACTTTTTACATGGGAGGCCTTGGTCTTGGGTCAGTCAGGTCTACTTATAGAATCTAACTTCCAGAAATTGACCCTATACATTGCTCGAGTAAACCTTATTATTTTTGTTTACATTTGTGCCATTCACATGTGGAGAAGAGAGCTAATGCAATTCAGAGATTCATCTCAATGGAGAACCACAATTCTACAACTAACAAATTTTCAACTGTTGGTGTGATTTAAGGATTTGCCAGAGATTTTTTTGCATTATGGCAATATTAAGTCCAGACAGTAATTAGCTTATAAACACAATGATTTTTGGTGTAGGGATTGTCACAAATATGGACATATAATGGTGGAGGAAACTGACAGTTAAAAAACGCTAAAATGAAATGGAAGGTGAAGCAATCAGATAATTCAGGTGCTGAAAAGAATGAGGCTACTACAAAGGATCAAGTTGAAGTTGACTATGAAGACCAAGGAAGCTCAATAAAGGTTCTCCAAGGAAAGTAGAAGATCAGATAGATAGTAACTCAAGATTTTGACTGACTAGTGAAAAAGGATGAATAGACTACTGTGTTATGGAAAGAAGCAGGAAAAGGATAAGAGTATAGAATGGGGATTATGGCTAATAAAATCAAACTTCACTGATGGTTATGTGCTAAAGCCTAAAACATATCTTCGACATATCTTTTAAGTTTTAACAAATTCCATATAACTTCCTTCTAATTGTAAAAAAGAACAGATCTTATTATAATTTCATTTAAGCACAAAAAGATTATGACTTACAACATCTGAGCGTTGCAATGGATGGCGTGTCCATGTTGCCTGGTGTAACTCCTGCTGCCAAAGTGGATGTGGTGGTGGAGGTGGTGGAGGTGGTGGAGGAGGCACTAGTGGACGTTCGTCTGGTGTGTTCGTGACAACCTCATTCTGGGCTTCAGCTTCTTCTGGTTGTGGATCTTGCTCCTGCATAATTGCTGGCCTCTGTACAGCTGTTTCCAGATCCCAGGCTACAGGGTTATCGTCTTGCCTTTGTATATAGGATCTGATCAGTTGGTCCAAGCTATCTCTGAATTCGCTAGCCAAAACAGTTGAAACACTTCGCCTGCATAGGAATTGATAAAATTGTTATATATTGCGTTATTGCGTTCATAATTTTCCCATTTACTCAAACTCAGTCATCATATCTGCTTCCATGTTACTAGATCAGATTCGCCAATCAAAGAAAGAAAGAAAAAAATTGTGGTTATACATATGCTTTGAAAACAAACCTGCCAAGCAGTTCTCGGAGTTCCATGTTGTTTGCAGTTGTATCATCTGAAGACTGAAAATTGTTGACTCTTCTGGCAGTTGCAACACCTTGCCAGACTCTTACTCCTCCCTCCGAAGGACCTTCTCCCCAGTCCCTTGCTACTACCTGTGAAGCACCTTCATGCCGGTTCCTGCCAATGTCTTGCGAAGCACCGCCTTGCCAATCACTGCCTACATCTTGATCAGAACCTCCCTGCCAATCTGCAGCTGCATTCTCTGAAGGATCCTGCCAGCCACTATGTAATTCCTGCTCACTGTGTTCTTGCCATTCCTGTACTCCTTCATCTGCAACATTTTCTTGCCAGTTCCCATCCTCTGCTTGTGCAGTAGCTGCTTGCCAGTCCACACCTACACTTTCTACAGCAATTTCATTCTGAGACCAATCCCTTCTCGTTTCTCCTATATCACCCTGTGTCTCCTCTTCCACTACTGCCCTTGTCACTCTTTCTAGATCTTCTATATTTTCAGATTGGTTAATTTCTTGCCTCTCACTCTGAGGCTCCTCTTGTGAATTGCTGTGTGTTTCTCCCAAGACATTGGACTGATTGTTTCTGGAAGCACTATAACTGCTATTTCCAGAACTACTAGAGTTGCTGCTTCCAGAACCATTGGAATGGGAGCCAGCATGACCACGAACAATGTTCTCTAATCTGAAGCGAAACCCTTCCCTGATTATCACACAATTCATTTTATCGCAAAAATCATGCAAGAACTAACATAAAATGTTGAATTTCTAAAAGTAAATTACCACACTAGCTAAAAGCATTCTAATTTTCTATGATTAAATGTCAGCCTGTGTTGAAATGTTCCTTTTTGTAGTTTAAATGTCTAACTCCTATGAGAAACAAACCCCGTTTCAAAAAGTTTCTTCTTCACGGTTTCTGCACTAAAGCAAGCATCTAAAATGAAAAGGCAAGCAGAAGCTTTTCCTAATTATAACTCATAATGTTTTATTGCAAAGAAATTATGCAAGTATGATATATCCTTTCAGATTCCCAAACTCAAGTAAATGAGCACCTTAAATCAAGGCCTGCCAATCTTCTATCAGCAAAGACGTAATTCTGAAATGCTTAAATTTCGAGTTTCGGCACGATAGAACGTCTTCCATTGAATGATTCATGTTCCAAAGTAAGCATTTAAAACAAAAGCAATCAACTACTAAAAGTATGCTTACTTATACAACATGGTAGGTTGTCAGAGGCAGACAAATACATAAGAAAAATACATAGCAAATATAGATACACCCATTAATCAGAACCATCTATTCATGTACCTTCACCATGACATTTTAGATTAAGTGAGAAAAAATAAAAAGTGTTCTATGTCAGCACAGATCCGCATACCTTTTCACATGGTAACTTTACAATGACACTTGAAAAAAAAGGGTAAGCAAATCCACAGTATCCACTGTTGATATGGAGTTAATCATATATAAAGCACAACAGCTGCATACTTAGGGGGATGGGGTTGAACGTTTAAAAAATCCCATACCTTAGACCAGATACAGTCCTGCGTTGTCTTAACTGGCCCAACTCCCTTGCAGCTGTTGAAGGAGGCCTCTCTTCCTCAGTTGCAGTTCCAGTGCGTAGAAATCTACCTCTGAGTAATGACTGCAAAGAGTATCAAAAACAATTACTCAGTACCACTGACTCAATACACTAAATAGATTAGTCCTATGCTGTTGGGAGTGGGGAACGGGGAGCGGGAGCAGAGTGAAAAGTGAAAATTTTCAAAAGCTAACGTTTCGGAAGCATTTTTTATATAGTATATATTTTAATATATTTTGATGGATTTATATTTAAAAAAGATGTAGGATGTTGAATTAGCTATAGAAAACATGGATTAAACCATATAACATCAATCATCTAGTAGTTATAACTTATAACATTGTCATCAAATGATCAACCATAACAGCTTCTATAGGAGCTTGGCAAAGAAGGGAGGTACCATAACATTGTCATCAAATGATCAACCTAGTATAGAAGCATTTTGTATATGAGAGGTAGGGAGCATCTCGAGAGCACCTCAGGAGTGCGCTTCCAAAACTGGGAGCATTTTGTGAGCGAGCTTCCAAAGGGAGCAAGCTTCAGGAGTGGGAGCGAAGGGGTGGGGGTGCTCCCCCGCAGCAGAGGATTAGTCAGTTGAAAAAATGACTTGTAAAAAAATCAAATCACAAAAAGCATGCACTAACTATATCTTCTAGTAATATGATGCTGAATAAGCAAAATATGGCCATTAGAAATCATAAATTTCTTCCAGAGTGTAGCCAATGAAGCAATATAGAACTGTACACATAAAAAACTTCCTCTGATCATTTTTAATGGTGTTATATAATAAAGCATAATATTATATTCGAACCAATGTGAGGCAGAGTTGCAAAAGCAAAATACAGAAAGTAAGATGAGATAATTTTATTCATGTACAACAAATGACCACAAAAGTAGGTCAATGGGACTAAATGAGTACAACCAGTTGTAAATATAAAGTAGGAGTGCGAAAGCAACTCCTCAATCAATACTAAAAGAAGAAACAAATAAAGCACTAAGTGTGTAGCTGAAAGCTAAATGTTCTAGCTAAGAAAAGATATAAATTTTAAAATAAGGCTGCCAGTTGATGTTTGATATAAAAGGAAACCAATCTTATAGTTAATCAAATAAAAAACAATCAGCAGTAGTAAGAAGAAATACACCAAACTTTTGTAATCATCCTTGGTCTGTTAAGATACTCCCACATTTTTGTAATCATCCTTGGCCTGGTGGGATACTCCCACATAATGGTAGCATTTAAGAATTAATGCAAGCATTTACAACTAGCAGAATTTGTATGATGGTGTTGTATCTACGTTACCAGAAACAAGACAGAGGCCATGGTTTCTATCAAAAAACTGCTTAGAAATGGAAACTTGGAAAGTGACAAACACCAATTCTACAGCTCCTGTCTTTGAGGACCGGAAGCAATTTCTCGAGAAATGAGCCATTTCTGCAGAATGTTCCATAAGAAACAGTTTCCTGTTTCTCTAGAAACAAGGTTTTTCTCATGGGAAAAGAAAAGCAAGAAAAATAACAAAACTCAATAAAAACACACAAAAATTTGAAATCCTAAAACTTACTTTTCACATGTCCAGCTTGAAGCGAGAAAGCCCTTCAATTTTAGGTGCTGGAGATCCAGCGGTTATGTCAAAGGATTTTCGTTTTTGTAATGAACTATTTGGCAACATAAGCTCTGATTGAGAACCAAACAAGCTCTGGGTTGACTTGGATTGGGACTGGATTGCAGTAGTTAGGAATAGAAGATTGACAAATTTTTATAGACATACACTCTAATGGGATGTACTCCAGCAGCACATATGCATTAAATTAAAAGGAGCGGGAAGCAGCAGGGACCTGTCCCAGTTGTAATCCCAACCCAGAAAATATTATTACTTTGCAAAATGCATGCTCAGCAGCTCAAGGAAAGTGTGGTGTCACAGGCAGTCAGAAGTTTATGGCCATATTGTTCTCCAACTACACTATCTTTGGAAAGGTATGTGCACTTCAATATCATTAATTTTTTTCCAAATAATTTCCCATCCAAATTTCTGTATTGTATATTTAGGGGCTGGGGAGTTTGAGATTCCAATGGTGGCATGCTTTTGTTGGCTCGGTACCTCTCTATGTGACTTATCCCTACTAAGGCCAGGTACCCTTCTGGAAGCATAGGTTTGTACTTTGTAACCCCTTTTGGTTTTAGGGTCTATGTCGAGGGTGGTCTCCCATCAACATATGTTGATTATATTAGAGAAGTGAATTGACTCCTTGGAATTCGATATTCCAAACTCTGGTTGGCAATATGGCTTCAATGAAGAACAGTTAGAGTATGAGAGGTGATCCTTTTTTATTCATGGATTCAAACCACCCTTCACCAGAACAAGGTTTCAGTTCTTTCCCAATTGTATATACATAAATTGTATTCATGCAATTATTCAAGCCTCTTTATCTTCAATAACCTGTATCTTTTGTATAAGTTGTGTAGTTTGATGTACAGTGCCTGAATTGTCATAAGAACCTGTCATTAATGCTCAGGCACAGATATATTCCAGTAACCCCAAGAAAGAATACAGGCTAGTGACGAGGATGGATTCACATTGCTGAAAATACAAAATGAATTGGGTTACCGTAACTCTTCAAAATGAGCTTGTTGAAGTGAATAGAGAATAGTCTGGAGCAGCTTTGTTTATCAAAGAATTTGCAAAGGGTGGCCTGTTTTATGTTGCTTCCATTGCATTTATAAGAAGTTGCTAACATGTGATGTTATCAGGAAAGACTTCACTTGGCCATCCTGCCATGAATTGCGCAGACAACTGTCCACTTTTCAATGCAAGTATATGAGAGAGGCTTGGGCGATGATAGCTAGGGGACTTCTTTGTTCTGGAGGATCTTGGAAAGTTGGAACTTTACAGACATTATGGGATGGGATGAGATCCATGCCTCTGTCTTAAGAGCTCTGTTACTGGATCCATCTAGCCCAGGGACTGGATCTGCGGATCCCCGGATCGGATACAGATCTGGATCCACCTGGCATTCACTGTACATATAAAATGTCTGAGCCATAAGGTTTGCAATTTTTATAATGTATAAAAAAATTAAAAATATTAAACGTTAAGGTCTGCATTAAAGTCATGTGAAATGTCCGTGCACTGTATAAGTTTTGAAATGTTTAATGTATAAAGTTTTGAAACATATCAAAGTAATATTAATGTATTCAAGTTTTAAACTTCAATGTATGGATATTACATAGCTTTAATATATTTATATTAAAGTAACTTTAAAGAGGGTTAATTCTTCTAGCATAACAAGACTTCTATGGTAATGGTAAGACAATTTTCATATATTAAAACTAAAAAGACTAAAATATATTTAATTTATTTATGTTAAAGTAACTTTAAAGACTACTTGGGTCAATTCTTCTCGCATAACTTTAAGACTTCTATGGCAATGGTAAGACATAACTTTAACATATTAAAAAAACTTTAATATATTTATATTAAAGTAAATTTAAAGGTAGGTTAATTCCTCTAGCATAACTTTAAGACTTATATGGTAATGGTAAGACATAACTTTAATATATTAAAAAATCTTTAATATATTACAAAACTTTAATATATTTAAAAGTAAAGTTTACAAACCCACTTAGAATATTAAAAACGTTTGGCCCTCAATATAAGTTAAATTAATAAAGTTATATTACAAATATATATAAATTATATATTTAAAAAAATTATATAAATTTTATTTTTAAAAAATTTAAATATATAGATAGATAGATAGTTATTGTTTGTACTTTCCATTTCCCCACCGTATCCAGATCCTTAGTTTTCAAAAAACCAATGGATCCGAATCTTGGTAACTTGGCTTAAGAGGGAAGAATACATACAGGTTGATTTCTTACCAAGTTTCTGTTCATGTTTGTATGGATTGCATGGGATAGGTAAGAATTCAAAGAAGAACCACCCAGGCAAGACTTACAAGTTGCCAGACTGTTGGATTGGTAAAGAAGAAGTCAAAAAAAATAGGAAAAGAATAGAGCATCATGGACCTCAAGATTGAACCAGAGCTGCATGTTCGTCAGGTAGTAATACAAGGCCATCCAGAGGTGGGTTCATTAGAGTATCAAAGGGAATCCTTTGCCTGGGCCCTGTACATGCAAGCATTGAAGCACTTACAGAGCAGGCCAAGGAGTTGACGGGGGGAGGTAGAAGAAGATAGACTAGAGTGTATTTTCCAGCAAAAGAACAAAATAGTTGCTCCTAATGCTAAGGTAGCACCATACCTGCAACTGCCAGAATTTTCAGTTGATGAGAAGAATCTTCAGTTAGTTACTGTGCCAGTATTTCATTCTTTGTTTCTGTTTTGTTCTATATGGATTGGTTCAACCTTGGACAGTCTTATAATCCCAGAGTTACTTTGGAACTAATTGTAGGTAAAACAACCACCAATATTCATGATATATAATATATATATATATATAATGCCATTAAGACAATATCATAAATCTACAATGGAGAAAACAATAAAAAAAATATATTTCATTTAAGCAACAGGCACTGAGGAAAAAAAGTGCTTATTCAGGAACTAATATTAAAATGTTCACCTGTAAACGGTTGCGATGCGCAAAATCTGAAACAGCTCGATGCTCCAACAGTCCCTCGAGTTCTCTCTGCCTCTCCCTCCCAATCCTGACCAGTAAATCAAGAATAGCTTGCCTTCCTCGCAATCTGAGTGCGTCTCTATTTACATGCTCTGGCTCATTCTCGTCCAGTTCAGTAACCAATCCATCCCGAAAGCCTTCATGTTGTCTGGCTTGTCTACGGACTAGACCAGGCTGGACATCATGCCTGTGTGACTGCTCCCGCCGATTACCACGGGCATCTCTCTGCTGGCTTGTCACATGCACCCACTCCCTGACTAGTCTCACCCTCTCTCTTTCATTTTCGCCAAGCCACTCTGCTCTGCGGCCACTGCCCTGTGTCATGTTAGGTGCACTATCAGTGATACCATTTACAGTCACCCATCCCTGTACAATCTGCCTTACCCTCTCCCCATCACCTTCTCCAGGTTCCGGAGATTGTTCCCTACTAACATTTTCTGAATCCAACTGTGCATCTTCCCAATCTCTGTATTGTTCGTGCCTGTTTCCCGCTTCAGGATTTTCATTATTATTTCGTGTATTTACTGTCCATTCTCTGTCCTCAAAATGATCACCGCCATCCTCTGGCACATCCCTACTTCGATTGATCTCGTTTGAAGAAACATTTACATTGTTGTTATTTGGGCCATGTTCTCTCCCCTCTCTACCTGCATTTTCATGATACACTCTATTATCCACACGTTCTCTTGTAGAGTCTGGAGCCTCTGAGAAAGCCATTCTTGCTCTTCGTCTTTCTCTGGCACGATCAGCCCTTTGTTCCTCCTCGAGCTCTCTCCACATCTGCAGAAGTGAGGAAGCTCGAGGACTAGGCCTTTCAACTCTCCCTTCTGATCTATTAGCTGAAGATTCCCTCAAGAAAGAAGAATCTAACATTGATACAGTATGTAAACCAGCAAGAGCTAGTAGCTCCGACTCTCGATTTTGCCTTTCCATTGTAGTGATCATCTCCTGAGCCTGTCGTGCAGCCCATCTAGTCAAGATCCTAGATTGGCGTCTTCTTGCCGCAGAAGTCTCAGCTAAATCTTCTTCAATGTCAGATCTGCGTCTTCTACGTATGAGCTGATCACCTTCCTCTTCTTCACCATCATCATTGTCCTCATCAAAGTGATGAACATCAATGCAATCTCTACGCCCATTGATTCCACTTTCATGAGCAGAACTGCAGGAAGCAAGAGTCATACAGGTATGGAAATGATCCCGAACAAGTTCCTCTAAACCTCGTCTAAATTCTGCATGAGCAGTGGAAACTGACTGGGCATCCACTAATTCATTCATCTCCTGCTTTTGTTGCCATTGTTGACGATGAATCATGTTAGCCAATCTTTCATCTGCCTCAATTGAACCCGACGCCATATGATATTATGAACTCTGTTCTGGAAACAAACTTGTTAGCTTCTGAAGGGAAACTCAAATGATGTTGAAAAGTAACCTTCTCGGTTCCATGAAATGGGGTTGTCTCGATCTAGATATCTGCATCAAAGTTCATTGAAACCAATCAAAGCAAGATACTTGGTCCTTCCTCCACTTGAATGCCCTTAGCTACTACATTAGAGGAAAATCACAATATCCCGTTCCTTTCAACATCCATTCCCCGTCCCAAATACATTTCAATTTACTATCAGTTTGGCAAGTGCATGATAGCAAGTCATTGAGAACCACTTCAGACATATTGTTATGCTTATAGCCATTTCCAGCAAAGAACCCCATATGAAAAATCAAATCAACCGCATGCTGCAGCTTAACTCGAGTCCTAAATTATTTATCCACAGAAAATGCCCCCTTTCTTAAAACAAGTGAAATCAATATCCTAATAAACAGCACAGTGCTTTGTCATTTGGTTCAAATCACGTCAAGAAGTAAAATGTGTTGCAATATATAAGCCAATCAATAGAATCTATAAATTATTAAATCCCAAGCTTGTTGATAAAGTCAAGAAATACAGTAAAACATTCCCAAGCCTATCAGAGTATCACATACTGCAATAACACAACTTCCAGATTCTAAACCATTCAATACAAGTACATAATAGGATTAAGGAATGCCAATTTAATTTTAAACCTTGCAATACAATCACAAATTGAAAGAAAACAATTTCCAGCTGTCATAGATATCAATGTAATTAGAAAAACACAAGTCAGTACTCAATTCTATCCAATTAACAAACAGTGAGTTTACAAAATCCAAGCATGTTAGCAGAGGACTCTAACAAGTTCCAAGCCTCTAAATAATACCAAACATTTTAAGTAAAACTTTCCAACATCCCGACAATTGCATATATGTATAAAACCTTCCCTGTTATGAATTGATTAAATACCTAACATTTTCAAGCGTAGGAATAGGCAATAAGTATAAGAAAACAGGTATTGACAAACTCTGGTAGAACACAAACGTGAGAAGTTTATAAAATAGGTCTTAAATCAAAGACATGTGAAACAAACAGAAATAATGACAACTATTACTCCATCTAATAGATCTTTTTCGTCTCAGTTGTATGTCAAGTAAAAACTAAATGAAAATAAAATGAAATGGCTCTTCTGTGAAAACTTTCACATATAATTTCCAAAACTATAGTCACTGCCTTGCCAATGGGGTCATGGTTCAGCGGGCAAAGGCAGTGGTATGTCAAGCTATCCACCAAGGTTCAAATCCACCGGAGACATAAAGATGTAGTTGGGACCAGGTGCAAGAACTAAGTAATTTTGATGGAAATGTACCTCCCTGGAGTGGCAGCTTATCAGAATGAAAGGGCTTGTGATTAAGAGTCCACCTTTTAACGGTGGCTTGCCTGTAAAAACGGGCCACTTGTGGTGTCTGATGTATTTGGGCCAATTATAATGCTTCAGGAGTTTAGAGGAAACACTTCAAAAAATTGATAAACACCACTATTTTCAGACCTGTCACTGGAATAAAAAACAGAAAATATTTCTCAACCAACCATTGCACTAGTGACTAAAGAGTCAAAGACATCTCCAACCAATTAAACCAACGGATATCATGTTTGAATTTCCATCAGAAATATTTAATTAATTATTTTCCACACCTATACTCTGTAAATAAGAAAAATCATATGCCTAACCTTTCAACAACTTTTCAACTAGCACGAGACCATACACATGCCACTCGAGGCTTGAACTAGTCACAACATGCCAACAAAAATAACAAAAGGAAAGGGAAACGATTGAATGCACAGATACAAATCACGACTTAAATGTATCATCAACGAAATAAATCTGATCAACATATAAAGGCAATTACACAAAATTACATGAAATAAAACTTTGCGTGCACAGACAGAAAGACTTTAGGCAGAAATGCACTCACGAAACTTAAATGACATCGAATATTAGAAACCTACAACTGAAATTCATAAAAGCAAGAAAATTCAAGAGAAAAAATCAAAGATAGTCAAAAATCAATTGCACAAAATAATAATCACCAACGAATATCAATGTCATCAGATAAAAGACTAAATATCCACAAAGAACATCTTTTTGCCGAAAAAACAAGTATTGGATTCATGGAAAAATAGAACGCATCAACCGACTTCAAAATTAAATGCATGAAATTAATAATCATCTCGGGAATTTAACTAAATTTTTCAACATTTTAAAACTCTATGTTCTTAAAAGAAAAGAACACAGAATTCAGAACCGTGAAAGGAAAACAAAACTTCTGAGAGCTTCAGACTTAAAGAGCACAAATTGAGAACCCTGAAAGCAAAACAAAACTTCTGAAAGCTTCATTCGCAAATAGTTAAGAATTCGGTCCAGATAAAGTTAAAAGTAAACTCCAATTACGAGTAAGATAAAAACCTTTGAACGTCGATCAATTCCAAGACACTGAGAAATTCAAACAACGCCGGCTGGAAGGAGTCCCGTGCCCAACCAAGCAAAAGCCTAAGCTCTTTGTGCTCCGAAACTCGGAGAAAATACTTCCAGACGCGGGACGGCCGACTCGAACTCGCGACCACGACATCCCCTGTACATCTCAACACAAGATTACAGGCACCGATCGCTGTACCAAAGGGATTTTTTTCCCGCTCGGAAAGCTATGGGGTAGAACTCTTAGGGTTTGAACCCAGGACCACTTTAAAAAAGCCAACGAAAATAAAGGGGTAGAGACCAAGAACAAATACAAGCCCGCTCCTCATAATAATAATAATAATAATAACAATCATTGTCTTTTCTTTCCAACTCGGCACGTCATCATGGGCCACGTATGCGATGCCCATGAATGGCAACAACACATACATACATCATGTGGTTCATGTGAACGCCGCACTTATACAGTCGTCAACAACTTACTGTGCTGTCGTATTCTGATTGGACAGACACGGCGTCGAATACTTTTTTAGTCCGTCAGATTCTCTCTGCCTGCCGCTACAATCAACGGCTCGAACGGGAATAAAGTAGAGGACGAGGAAACCCCGACAGGACGCGGGGATTAGCCACGTAGTACGCTGACTGGACCCTCGGTGGAGCACGGGCCCCATACACTGATTGCAAACGGACACGAGTACTCTTTGTTTGCGTCTACACAAGCAGGACCCTGCGGCTGTAGCCACGTTGGTGTTTACTCAAATTGCATGGGTCACGGGTTCGAATCCGACGAAGTGCTGCTCCCCGTTACCGCGCACAAACTGTGTGAACTTGTCCGTTTATTCGTTAATGTAAACACACAATACACGGCCCCAGGGGATTAGTACCAAACGCCTATCAACCACAATAAATATGAAATCAGATTTAAGCAGTTCTTAAAAGGAAATTTGGATCAAATTATGTGAGGAAGGCAGTGTCTGGGCCAGATTTTTATGGTTGGAATTGTAATTTTAACATAAAATTGCAATTTCTATGAAAAAAATCACTGTAAAGTGAGTACAAAAGTCTATCTTTTTTATCAAAAATTGAATTGTCTGTTTTTTTTCAAAAATTAAATTGAATCTGCCATTTGTAAACTGTAATTTTACATTTTCCAATCAATCTAAAACATTGAAATGAGAACATGAAAAACGAAGATTACGATTTCAAACAATTTTTTATTCACTGGATTTTGACAAATTTGGAATGCCCTCAGGCCCTGCCCCATATACAAGGCCGACGGCCTTGTTTCGTTCGTGAGGCGAAGGGATAAGATCGAGGACGGTTAATGGCACATGACATGGAGATAAGGTCGACGACATTCCTTTGGTGGCACAGGAATAGATTGGATCGGTTAAAGTCCTGTGTTCCTGTCCTCATACGACACGGTACTGAATAGGTTCGACACAGTCGTGCAAAAGGTAAAAACAAAGTGTTTAAAAACAGTGGAAATGCAGGAATCCAAAGAAGGCTCTGTACGTCCGTGAGTTAAAGTTTTGGCTTTTTGTGATTAAATTATAAGCCGTGGAGGTACGGTACATGCATGTATGATTTGGTAAACAGTAGATACCCTGCTCCGTTGCCCACGTTGCATTGGCAGTAATAATTCACTCCGCTCTACTAGTTCCTAAAGAGTATTGGTATTCAATACTCACTTGGCAGCAGTGCTTTTTAATATTGCTGCTGAACAGTTGGATCTGAACCAACAATTCTAGGGTTTCCTAAAAATATTTGCCTTCACTAATCACTTGGCAGCAGTGTTTTGTTTTCAATGCTGCTGCTGAATAGGTTGATCTAAACCAACCGAAGCAGCTGTGGAGTGCTTATTAAAGAGCACTAGTATTGAGAGCAGAACTATCAATTCAACTACTTGCAAAGTGATGTATGTATGATTTTGAGAAGTTGAGGGTGGGAGCCAAGAGTGGGCTTTATAGCTGTGTCAAGGCTGTCTCAATGGAAGCTTGATAGCATCCTTGGTGGCAGCTTCATCATTAGCTAGATAATTCTTCCATCCAATATTAAGGTTGGCTTGGCCAGATACTTGGTTTGGAATATATATATATATATATATATATATATAGTTTAGAAAAACATACATATATATATATATGTGTGTGTGTTTTTTTAAAATAAATTAGTTTTTTTAAGATAAAAGTTTCAATAACACTACTTCACCATAATCATTTCACATGCATGGCTAGAAATTGCTCCTTACTAAATTGAATATACCTCAAATGTCTTGAAATCGTTTTTACAATATAAATACCTCCCATCCAGGGTTGAAATTTGACGTCCTACATTGCACCTCAATAAATTTTTATATCAAGTTTAAATCTTAATTTTACCTGTCATAATAATAGTTTTTTTTTAAATAACATTTATAATATAACTGTATGAAACATTGAATTCTCGTATCTTGCCTCATATAATACAAAAGTAAAAAATTTACAAAAATATAATAAACAAAAAAACATAATAAACATAATGATTAAACCAAGCACAAACATAATGACAAATAAGGTTTATCCTGGATTTCCATGAGCTTCGGATATAGATATTAACAGCGTGTAAAAATAAAAAATAAAAACGCACTTCAAAATGACCGGTGAATTTAAAATTCACACTTCATTATTGAAGTTTAATTTTATGAAGTGGCAGTGTTTTGACATGTAAAATGGCAAATGACCCCATCAAATTTCAATAGGGCTCCCATCTAATATAACCCATTATGATAAAATATTGTCATATGAATAATATTATTTCTATGTCTACTTAAAAATATAAAAAAATATAATACTAATAACAAGTAATATAGTACAGGTGAGTGTTGTGACCTTAAAAATAGATTATAAATTATTAATAGTAATAATATCTGTTTTTTTAACAAGAATGGTTAATTTTGTATTTATAAAAGGCTAAAAGAAATTTTAGCAAAACAGTACAAAATTTCAAACAGAGTATGAGAAGTTATAAGAGCATAGTTAAGCTCAACTACAGTCATCCAAGATAATATAGGCCTTAACAAAAAGCATATTCCCCTATACTGCTGTAAATTCTAACATATTGGCCGAGATATAACTTGCAAAAAAATTTCATGTGAAAGAAAAAAAAACTAGAAACTAGTATCATTATCCATGACCTAGTCATCTTCATCATTCTCCTTTTCATCTTCATAACTTTCTTAATTTTTTGTATCTGGGTCTCATGGTTATCATCGACGGTCTCCTCATTGTCCATAGGCAAAATGTCTTGAGTGTCTTATGCATCTTCATTGCACTCATCTGAGCTGGAGATATTCACAGTTTCATTAACAAGTTGATAAACTTTAACATCATCATGTTCCTTACTACTTGAATCAGAAGTCCTAGATTGCTTTGTAGTTGAAAGGGTTCCATGATGTTCCAAAATGTCATCAATTATTTCCAAGTGTGCTTTCCGTGTCCGGACCTTTCCCTCCACTTCGTCAAGGTGGAAATCTAAACATGATGTGTGAGAGGTGAGCTGCAAAACATTTTGTTCAACTTCTTCAAGATGGGAGTACACCATGGGCGTTTGAGATGTTATTTGGTGAACTGTAGTTAGCAAGCCCTCCATCTGGGAATTCATCCAGTCCTCATGTGGCTTCGAATGTCTTGGACATCTACACTAGTGTCACGAATACTCTCAAAAAGATCATGTAGATTTCCCTCTATGTCCATTGGTGGCTTTAAAGCTGTAAGGAAAACTAATGCCACCCTTGAATCCCAAGTTTCCCAAATTAGGGACAAGTAAAACCCAAACCAATCCTGGAAAGAACTCCTTGAAGGATTTCACCCTCACAAACAACAAGCAATGTGTCTGATAGCCACTCCCCAAGGACATAGGGGAAAGCAGCTATATCATCGGCGTTGTGAACCACCATCACCAAGGCACGTCAATCCTTGCACTTCAAGCACTCAACTCTCTCAGTATGATAAAATGGAGCTTTGTGTTCAACAAACCTTGATCCAAATAATGCTCTCTCAACAAAACTTGTACAAGAAGCTTCAATATGCAAAGAGTCCAGAGACTTCCCCTCAGGTCGAAAACAACCTTGCAAGGTGGCGTAGGTGACATAGTGAGCATTAACTCTTTTCCTTGTAGATCGAAATGGAGATTGTTAAAATTAAATGCATGAGGGTGAATTACTTGATCCATATAACATAAGGATGGGACCTTAGGGGAGCCAACACCTTGTTGGTTAATCCCCATTCTTTTTAAAACTCCCACAGGGAAGTTGTGTTGCTTCATTTGTAAGCTTATCGACTTGTTGATTGTTCTCACAGTGCACATGAAATATCTGAGCTCTTGGGATTTGTAGAAAAAGCCTATTGATGCAATTTTAGAGCCTACCAACAATTTTATTGGCGGGGTCTTTCCTTTTCCTTGTATGAGAAATGATAAGCAAGGCGTCCCCTATTACAACAATCGATTGTATTCCTAGATACAGTGCATACCACTCTGCTTGATTATTAGTGGCGATACCTAGCCCACATGCAAAGGTTAAGACTATATTTCGTTTGGGACCCAAGAGGATCCCTCCCACACCTACCGCCCCAAATAGTAATAATATGTGTTAACCAAATATAAATACAAACAAAAATTATATATATATATATATATAAGAGTTTTGATATGTCCACTTAATATAAAATTATTATTTAGAGAGAAAACTAAAATTACACATAAATAGGAATAATGTAGATATGTTATTTATATAAATAGTTTAAAAAATTTACATCTCCAGAGATTTTATCATGAGCTAATATGGATTTACACACTAATTGCACCGAGTGAAACGAGGTGCTCTAGAGCCCAGTATGGGGGAGATCTTGTAACGTTTGTCCATGTTTGTCCTTATAGTCGGCCATAATAAATAAAGTTTGTCTTTAACATAATAATAATAATAAAATTAATACTATGTTGGCGATTAATAAAAGGACGTGTATTTTTATTTTAATTAAATCTCAAGCTATAAACGTTTGTCTTTATTATTGTCGACTATTAATTAAAATGTAAAAAGAAGTAAAATGTAATGGAAAGTATTTAATGAAAAGTGAAAAAGTAAAATGTAATGAAAAGTAAAAAAGTAAAATGTATTGTGGGCCATTAATTAAAATGTAAAAAAAAAAGTAAAATTATGGAAAGTATTTAAAAAAAATCCATGTAGGCTCATAAAATAAAATATTATGAAAAGTAATTAAAAAATAGATGTTCGTTTATAAAATAAAAAATTAAAACTTAAACCCAGATCTATCAATCAAGAGAGATTAAATTTAAAAAAAGAAATACACCTCAAGAAATTGGATCCCTCTCGGTGCTTAATAGATACGAGTTTAAGATGGATCTATATTTCGTCTGGGACCCAAGAGGATCCCTCCCACACCTACCGCCCCAAATAGTAATAATATGTATCAACCAAATATAAATACAAACAAAAATAATATATATATATATATAAGAGTTTTGATATGTCCACTTAATATAAAATTATTATTTAGAGAGAAAACAAAAATTACACATAAATAGGAATAATGTAGATATGTTATTTATATAAATAGTTTAAAAAATTTACATCTCGAGAGATTTTATCATGAGCTAATATGGATTTACACACTAATTAACGTTACAATGATGTTTAAGTGGAAGTACATTTCTTTTTATACAATAGGTATTGAGTCTTCTTGTTTGGACAATAATTTAGAGGTGAGTCTTCTTGTATTAATGACTAACTTAGGAGCATCATGCTTAAGGAAGTTTTAGTCGATACAATGCCCTAGGCTAAGGAGCATATACTTAAAGGTCATATCCCTTACATTTTGTCGAGGCCTTTTCAAGGTTAATCACTTCTCTCCTAACTTGCCAAACAATAAGTAGCACTTTTGTTTATGGCTTTCAATGTTATGAATCATTGTATGTGTTTATGGCCTAACAATTAAATCAAATGCAAATCAATTTATCCTTTCTTAATCTACAACAACTTGCCTTAAATAGTCTTAACCTCAAAATGATTGTTATTTTGAACATAATTATATAAAATATGAACCTCATTTTCCAACTTCATCGGCCTTCTTTATTGGGTAGGATGGTAATTGATGGATCATCATCCTCGAAAGTCAATGAACTCCATTAACATAATATCTTAAACAATATATTGCAACAAGAAGGATTATTGTCTTGGATGCGTGGAAGAGTGTCAGAATACCTTAGTTTATGCGTCAAATACCGACGTCGACAACTCAATCAACGGTTGGTATTGATATCCCCCTATTTGCATTTGAAAGTGAGGGGTAATGACCTTGTGTTGCGGCTAACTGGAAGCAAATAACAAAACAAACTATAAAGATGGTTCCTACCTCCTAACCATTGCGCATAGAGATCCAATATGTACATGTGTAGTGCGATGTTCTTTATGGATAATGCCTTTTTTTGGCAACGTAATTCAAAGGCTACAATGGACAAAGGCATCTTATTTATGAGCTCATTTTGTTAACTAATTTAATTGCTTAATGAAGATAGCTATAAGGTATGCATTTGGCTGTCTGTATTATGAAGTTAACCCATGTAAGAGTCATGGATACAAGTAGACAAAAGCATGAGTTCTGTATTCTAGGATGTATTCTAGGATGAATAGGGTACATAGCTCGAATTTCATAATCATCTAGGATCCTTGTATGAGGTTGAAGATTTCTTGTTGTATCTTTGCCACTGGATTTTTTCAATGAAGACAATATATTTATTTGGCATTATATTTACAAGAAAAAAATACTTTTTTTATATTAATGTTTTGTTGAAGCAAGCATGAAGTGAAGTGAGATTAGAATGGTGTTTGAAGAGAACATACGTTTTACTTATGTTATCATGGTTCAAAGTTGTTGTGTAGCATATTGTCACTCATAATACTTATTTCTTTTACTCAATATTAATATTAAGTTAGTTAGTTAAATACCCTCAACCCTTCATAACATATTTTTTCATAAACACAACCTGTAATTAAAAAAAATAATATACAATAAAATAACAACTCCCTTAAAAAATTTACAACCCCGTGTAAAAGCAAAAAAATCCTTTCCATTTGTTTACACCTTACAAGATTCGCTATAGTTTGCCTCAATAAGCTTGGGCCTTGCAAGTTCCTATATATGGAAATTATCTTTATCAATTCTTTCTACATTAACATTTAAAGGATCCCTCATGGTTCAAGAGGAAGAATTGCAATTCAAATCCACTCCATGAGTTGATTTGAGTGGATTTAATTTTATGTGTAGATTCAACGGTGAATATTCAAAGTTGAAATATCTTCCACCTTGGATTTTTGAAACTTGGAACTATTTCCAAGAGATAGCAATGATGCACCATCACCATGATTTATTTATTTTATTTGTGGTCAAAACTCAAAATCCTTTTGTAATTGCCCATAGTTTATGGGTCAAATAAGATTGCCCATAGTTTATGGATAGGGGCACTGGCACCATTTTCGAAATACCCAAGGTACTTTGTCCCAAATAAAGTAGTAATTTATGTATGGTTGTCCCCACCGAATTTCTGCTCTTTCATGATTAACGTTACCCAATTTTTCAAACCACTTATGAGTTTTAAGTGGTTATGGTTACCTCAGCATTGTCGCTAATAAATTAATGTGAAACCAAATGGTAGTTTTTATTCCAAATAAATTAATGTGAAATTGGATGGCATTAATTTTAAGATGAGAATATATTAACCAAACATATGTGATTTCTATTTTTTATTTTGTTTATGTTTGGGTAGGGATATATACTAGCATTTGTTTTTGGAGGTGCAAAAGTGAATACTATTAGGAAAAGAGTGAATTTTGTAATAATGTTAGAGACTGTTTTTCTTTCCCTTTAGTATACAACGAATCAATAAACACAAAGACGTAATATATTTAATGATAAGGAAATTGTAATTTAAATGGGTGTAACTATTAAAAGTATACGTTTTTTCATTTAGAAATTATATATTCAATTAAAAAAAAATTATATAAATATAAAATTGACTCTAGACTTCTTTAAAAGAGTCGACCATATTTGATAAAGGCGACTGATGACATTTGCTCATCAACCATATTGCCACCCACCGAAGAGACTAACCATTTTGAAATTTTAACCATTGTTTACAAAACAAATACCTTCTCCGACCATTTTGACTCCTGACCATATCTTACAAATATTATCGGAAACAAAATTACAAATTCATATCAACTGTAGCAACTCGACTACCGACTACTAAAGGGACCCAACCATTTTGATTCCCGACCATATCTTACAAATATTATCGAAAACAAAATTACAAATTCATATCAACTATTTCATATGTCGATCATGTTTACATAGTAAGAACTTCATGGCGACCAATTTTTAAAGGTTCGACCAACTCGACTATCGACCATATTTTTTTAAAAACTAAAGTAACTTGACCATTGTTGACTCCCAACCCGTGTCCATTAATTCCACCACACAGTTAAGAGTCGACCAATTTTTAAAGGCTCAACCAACTCGACTATCGACCATTTTTTTTTTTTAACTAAAGTGACCCGATAATTTTGACTCCCAACCATATCTTACAAATATTATCGAAAACAAAATTACACAGTTAACAGTCGACCAATTTTAAAAGGCTCGACCAACTCCAGTATCAACCATATGTTTTTTAAAACTAAAGTAAGTCGACCATTTTGACTTCCGACCCGTGTCCATCAATTGCACCACACAGTTAAAAGTCGACCAATTTTTAAAGGCTCGAGCAACTCCACTATCGACCATAATTTTTTTAAAACTAAACTTACTCGACACAGTTAAGAGTCGACCAATTTTTAAAGGCTCGACCAACTCGACTATCGACCATATTTTTTTATAACAAAAGTGACCCGACCATTTTGACTTCCTAGCATATCTTAGAAAGTGTCCAACATTTCGATGAAATAGTTAAGAAGCGACCAATTTTTTAAGGCTGAACCAACTCGACTTTCAACCAAACTCACCAACATTTGGGTTGATACAGTCTAAACAGGTGGTCCAGCTCTGCATGGAAAAAGCTTGCGAGATCTATACTTTTGATTATAACTTGAGCATTCAATGACGAATTGGACATTGAACAACTTTCTATAAGGTTACCCACGTGAACATTGATTTCTTTGCGTTTAATCCATCATGAAATTATGAACTTTGCTTCAGTAGTACAGATTTCTACTTATGAACGTATATCTGGATTTGACGGATTGTACCTGTTGGATATTCAATGTTGTGGAGATACGAGAACAGATTTGACCTGTTTTTCCGTGTTTTTCCGCTTTACCTTAATTTTACATGGCAATGTCGAATTGCAATAAGACTGAATTTTACATGGCGATGTCGATGACATCGCAATAAGACTGATCAATAATGATTGGATTCCTATATTTAAAAAGCATTTTAATACTGTAATGATCTAAAAGCATTTTAATACCGCAAATAGAACTCGAAAGAAATGATATTTTGAAATTTATATCGATTCGTAGGTTGATTCTCTTCAACTCTGAAATTGCAAGTGTAGTGATTCTCTTCAATAAAAAAATTACTACTAAAATTATGAAAAATCTTAAAAAAGAATCATCGAAAATTAATAATTGTTTGCTTCATTAACAAACCATTCCATACATGACTATATTCTTGATAAGGATAAGGGAAAGAATAATTAGATCATACAACATAGTAAAGAAATTCTTAACTTGTCACTGTAATCTCTCATAATAATAGCATTTCATTAATCATTGGAAGGATGCTTGGAAGTCTTTGTCTCCACGCCACATTCAAGCTGTCGAACTAAGTAGAAGTCCTACAAGTGGTGAAACTTGTCCAATTGTTCTGCGCAAGGACTTCCTCGAGCTCCTCCGACCCCCCCCGACCTCCTTGACCTTCGACCTCCTCCGATCTCTCCAACCTCCTCGACCCCCCTCCGACCTAAATTTGTAAATTTGTTTTCCATAATATTTGTAAGATATGGTCGAGATAAAGAAAAAAAGTATAGAGTTGACAAAGCAATCTAAATTATAAGTACAAATTTGAAAATTGCAAGATAGACTTTAAAAAATATGTGATTCAACACAATGATACAACAAAACTATATAATATAATATTCAAGATTGCTCATTGATGGTTTCAAGTACCACCTATGTGAAAGTGTGTACAAAAAAAGATGTGTACTTGCTAAGTACACGCTAGAAAGTACAAAAGTCATGATTGAAGAGTAGAATGATGTTGGGTAAAGTATTTGTAAAGGTAGAGTTCAAATCTTGCAAGCAATTGGACGTTTATTAAGCACAATGTGTTCACTTTCATCAGGAGTAGCGACAGGCGAAAATGATGGAGAAACCTCTTCTGACATAACAAGAAGCACCTTCAAGCGAGCATTTGAATTAAAAGTCTCTGTCTTTACTGATAAGGTTAGAAGGTACTGTCGGACACAAACATGTTGAACAATTTCCAGGAGAAACGTTGGATCATTTGATAGGAGACAAAAATATTTTGCAGAGACCCCCATGAGTTGTTGCGCAGCATCATCAAAAGCTATGATACCGTATAGTTGTCCAATAGCATTCGTGATGTCAATTTTGAGTATGTATCAGTAAGCACACTCTGTAAACTCCCCATCACATTTTGCACAATGCCAAACATTGCCAACTTTGCGGAATATTTTTTTCATGCATTGTATTCCATCGAAAAAATGAGGGCATGCAAGGAAATGAAAGTCATTGATGTTAATATGGGTGATTGTAGCAATAATTGAATACCAAGTTCTCTTCTCAGAGGGTTGGAGAGATTGTAGCACATAGATGGAAATGCGTTTATAGGATATAGAAGAAGACAAGTTGGATTTTCTGCTCAAAGATGGGGAGGCTGAACGGAATCCATTGTCAGCAAACCATGCTTGGAGAACTTCAGCTTCCTCAATATCTGGTTTTATAATGAGGTTGTTGTTTGAGATGGTTCCAATGGTTTTTCCATTGAATTCTGTAACACGCCCACCTTTTATTGCAAGGATAGAGGGAGTAGCTAAACCTCGAAGGTTTCCAAGTTGGGCACCCTCAATTGTGCAATGCTCCCCCCAAAGTGTTATATCTATGCTATACCCGGACATGTCCCTCAACCCAACTGTTCGGTGAATGGTTTCAAAGCCATCCCTTTTGCATATAGTTGATGCAGGGAAAACATAAATGACAATTCCAAGAAGGTCAACCATGGAATTGAGCGGTGTAGTTTTGATGTCATGGATAGATTTAAAGTCGAAGCAATGAAAAGGAATAAGTGGGCACTCTTCCAAGCATTGTTGAATTGTTGACAAGGAGTTAAGGAAAATCTCGAAAGCGCTCTTCAAATGGTTGTATCTTGGATTAACTAGTTTGACTGTGCCATTTGAGACTATGTAGACTATGCCAACTTGTATTTGGTCATATAATGAGATAGCTAGTTCATTGAAAGCAGAGATATGAATCTCATCTTTGGTAGCACTAACAAGGTCAAACCCAAAGAGTTGACCAGGACCTTTTTGGTTGGTGTAGGTGTTGATACTTGTCTTTGCAATAACTTGTCCTTGAATGGTCCAAGTTTTGTTGGAAGGGTTGAGCGATGTGAATTGAAGAGTAGGTGCAACAAGGTTTGGCATTGGAAACGGTATTGCAAGTGAAGGGTTTTTAGAGTCAAGGGCGTTGTTCTCTACAATAGATGAATTGATGTGTGCTGTAAAGCTAGGTGTGAGGTTGAAAGGGGATGGGTCTCCAATAATTGTTGTTTCTAAGGTGACAGTTTCGAAGGTGCCCAATGCAATAGTCCTGGAAATAAGAATGAACGTAAGTAAGTATAAGTAAAAAATATGTTACAATTATAAGGAGTTAAAACTAAAATAAGTGAAAAGGAAGATGCGGAAAGCAAATCATATGTTGCATCATGTATAGTGTTGCATGTACACTTGTTGACTTTGATGATTGAACCTTTTTGAAGTTGGTGGTTATCCACAACGCTATTGTAGCTAGTTGGAAGCAATGTGTCGTGCTTATGAATTCCATCAGAAATAGAGATTCGGAAGCGGGTAGTTGCTGAGTTAAGAGAGATTAGTCGATCAAGAGCAACAACTTGTACAAGTGTGCATAGGTCAACAGCACCATTCATCAGAAGTGAGACAACGTTTTCGGTCAATAGAGTGTCCATAGCGTGCTACTGCGAATAGTTGGACTACAAAAGTAAGCTGGAGAAAAAAGGTGCGATATTGATATAAAGATCATTTGATATTTCATGCAATACATAGCAATATTTGTGGCAAGAATAGAGAAATGAAGGGCTTGAAATTGGTTTCAATTTTTGGATTATTTTCCTAGAATCCAACTTTTATAGGAGACAAAAAATGTTGCAGTGCAAATTATCTGCCTAACTTAATAGGAAACATATTTTGGTAAACACAAAGAAATGAATATATGCCAGTGAAGTAACCTTTTGTCTGAAACCAGTAAATAAATATGAGTAAATAGGAGTGAATAAAAGGTGAAAACAAAGTGTTTAAAAACAGTGGAAATGCAGGAATCCAAAGAAGGCTCTGTACGTCCGTGAGTTAAAGTTTTGGCTTTTTGTGATTAAATTATAAGCTGTGGAGGTACATGCATGTATGATTTGGTAAACAGTAGATACCCTGCTACGTTGCCCACGTTGCATTGGCAGTAATAATTCACTCCGCTCTACTAGTTCCTAAAGAGTATTGGTATTCAATAAGCACTTGGCAGCAGTGCTTTTTAATATTGCCGCTGAACAGTTGGATCTGAACCAACAATTCTAGGGTTTCCTAAAAATATTTGCCTTCACTAATCACTTGGCAGCAGTGTTTTGTTTTCAATGCTGCTGCTGAATAGGTTGATCTAAACCAACCGTAGCAGCTGTGGAGTGCTTATTAAAGAGCACTAGTATTGAGAGCAGAACTATCAATTCAACTACTTGCAAAGTGATGTATGTATGATTTTGAGAAGTTGAGGGTGGGAGCCAAGAGTGGGCTTTATCGCTGTGTCAAGGCTGTCTCAATGGAAGCTTGATAGCATCCTTGGTGGCAGCTTCACCAGTAGCCAGATAATTCTTCCATCCAATATTAAGGTTGGCTTGGCCAATACTTGGTTTGGAATATATATATATATATATATATTAGAAAAACATACATATATATATGTGTGTGTGTTTTTAAAATAAATTAGTTTTTTTAAGATAAATTACCTAATAAAAGTTTTAATAACACTACTTCACCATAATCATTTCACATGCATGGCTAGAAATTGCTCCTTACTAAATTGAATATACCTCAAATGTCTTGAAATCGTTTTTACAATATAAATACCTCCCATCCAAGGTTGAAATTTGACGTCCTACATTGCACCTCAATAAATTTTTATATCACGTTTAAATCTTAATTTTACTTGTCATAATAATAGTTGATTTTTTTTCAAATAACATTTATAATATAACTATATGAAACATTGAATTCTCGTATCTTGCCTCATATAATACAAAAGTAAAAAATTTACAAAAATATAATAAACAAAAAAACATAAGAAATATAATGATTAAACCAAGCACAAACATAATGACAAAGAAGGTTTATCCTGGAAACCTCTTAAATAGACTTCATCATAAGCAATACAATGGGCCATTACATAGTTAAGTTTAGTTAACAAGGAGAGACAACGAGACCAGGACAAAAATCAAAATTTCCATGAGCTTTGGATATAGATATTAATAGCGTGTAAAAATAAAAACGCACTTCAAAATGACCGGTGAATTTAAAATTCATACTTCATTATTGAAGTTTAATTTTATGAAGTGGCAGTGTTTTGACATGTAAAATGGCAAATGACTCCGTCAAATTTCAATAGTGCTCCCATCTAATATAACCCATTATGATAAAATATTGTCACATGAATAATATTATTTCTATGTCTACTTAAAAATATAAACAAATATAATACTAATAACAAGTAATATAGTATAGGTGAGTGTTGTGACCTTAAAAATAGATTATAAATTATTAATAGTAATAATATCTGTTTTTTAACAAGAACGGTTAATTTTGTATTTATAAAAGGCTAAAAGAAATTTCAGCAAAACAGTACAAAATTTCAAACAGAGTATGAGAAGTTATAAGAGCATAGTTAAGCTCAACTACAGTCATCCAAGATAATATAGGCCTTAACAAAAAGCATCTTCCCCTATACTGCTTTAAATTCTGACATATTGGCCGAGATATAACTTGCAAAAAAATTTCATGTGAAAGAAAAAAAAACTAGAAACTAGTATCATTATCCATGACCTAGTCATCTTCATCATTCTCCTCTTCATCATCATAACTTTCTTAATTTTTTGTATCTGGGTCTCATGGTTATCATCAACGGTCTCCTCATTGTCCATAGGCAGAATGTCTTGAGTGTCTTATGCATCTTCATTGCACTCATCTGAGCTGGAGATATTCACAGTTTCATTAACAAGTTGATAAACTTTAACATCATCATGTTCCTTACTACTTGAATCAGAAGTCCTAGATTGCTTTGTAGTTGAAAGGGTTTCATGATGTTCCAAAATGTCATCAATTATTTCCAAGTGTGCTTCCCGTGTGCGGACCTTTCCCTCCACTTCGTCAAGGTGGAAATCTAAACATGATGTGTGAGAGGTGAGCTGCAAAACATTTTGTTCAACTTCTTCAAGATGGGAGTACACCATGGGCGTTTGAGATGTTATTTGGTGAACTGTAGTTAGCAAGCCCTCCATCTGGGAATTCATCCAGTCCTCATGTGGCTTCGAATGTCTTGGACATCTACTCTAGTGTCACGAATACTCTCAAAAAGATCATGTAGATTTCCCTATATGTCCATTGGCGGCTTTAAAGTTGTAAGGAAAACTTATGCCACCCTTGAATCCCAAGTTTCCCAAATTAGGGACAAGTAAAACCCAAACCAATCCTGGGAAGAACTCCTTGAAGGATTTCACCCTCACAAACAACAAGCAATGTGTCTGATAGCCACTCCCCAAGGACATAGGGGAAAGCAACTATATCATCAACGTTGTGAACCACCATCACCAAGGCACGTCAATCCTTGCACTTCAAGCACTCAACTCTCTCAGTATGATAAAATGGAGCTTTGTGTTCAACAAACCTTGATCCAAATAATGCTCTCTCAACAAAACTTGTACAAGAAGCTTCAATATGCAAAGAGTCTAGAGACTTCCCCTCAGGTCGAAAACAACCTTGCAAGGTGGCGTAGGTGACATAGTGAGCATTAACTCTTTTCCTTGTAGATCGAAATGGAGATTGTTAAAATTAAATGCATGAGGGTGAATTACTTGATCCATATAACATAAGGATGGGACCTTAGGGGAGCCAACACCTTGTTGGTTAATCCCCATTCTTTTTAAAACTCCCACATGGAAGTTGTGTTGCTTCATTTGTAAGCTTATCGACTTGTTGATTGTTCTCATAGTGCACATGAAATATCTGAGCTCTTGGGATTTGTAGAAAAAACCTATCAATGAAATTTTAGAGCCTACCAACAATTTTATTGGCAGGGTCTTTCCTTTTCCTTGTATGAGAAATGATAAGCAAGGAGTCCCCTATTACAACAATCGATTGTATTCCTAGATACAGTGCATACCACTCTGCTTGATTATTAGTGGCGATACCTAGCCCACATGCAAAGGTTAAGACTATATTTCGTCTGGGACCCAAGAGGATCCCTCCCACACCTACCGCCCCAAATAGTAATAATATGTGTTAACCAAATATAAATACAAACAAAAATAATATATATATATATGTATATACATATAAGAGTTTTGATATAAGTGAAAAGGAGCTCCACACACATGGTGAAGGCGATGGCGGTAGGAGGTAGGTTTTGGTAGCAGCGTACGACAACCCTGAGCTACCAATCATGGCAGGGGGTGGGTCTTTTTGACCGTACCTCCCTCTATCACATCACCATGACAGTGCATGGACTACTATGGACGGAGGCTTTCCTTGGAGGGTTTTTTTTTGGTTATAAAACTGTTTGATATTATTCTAGGGTTTGTTTGTTAGCTTGTGGCTTGGGATTGTTGGAGAATTGTTGATTACTATCAGGGTTTGTATCAGATTTCAGGGTTAACGACATCGATGGAGGAAGTGGAAATGGTAGACTACTCTAGCGACCAGCTGGAGGCACAGGATGTTTGGGGGGTGCCAGGTGGAGGGCAGCTGGAGGGCTTGGAGGAACTCCCAATGCTGGGGCTTGAAGGAACTGTTTCGATCGGTTTGGGGCAGGTGAGGCCGGGTAACATATCTTTCGCCCTCGGATTACCTTTCTTTCTCTCCACAAAGAATGTTGCCAATTTTTTGGACTGCGATGGGTTGCCGATAGACCTTTTGGGCAGTTCTAGCTGGAGGGAGGTTGGAGATTTCTTCTCCTGGAATTTAGGGTTTCTGGTGTCTGGTTTGCAAGGGGGTTTTGAAGTGGTGGATGGTTTTGACCAGGTTGCGGAAGAGGGGGTGGCTAGGCAGGTGCAACAATTATGTGGGATTGGAAGTGGTGGTGCTGGGGTGGCTATGAGAGTGTCGTTGGGGGTTTCTGAACACCGCGGCTATGAAAGCCCTATTTCTGTTCTTGGGCCATCGAAGGTGAAGGAAGGGGTTCCATCTGGGGAAGGGGTGATTACTAAAGGCATGCCAAGAGGCGCAAGAGGAGTTGGATAAAATCCAGAGTAGTGGGTAATTATGCAGTTGGTGAAGATATTTCCTGGGATCAGGTTCTAGAGATGTCGCGTCTGACGCTTGTGGGCAGGGTCATGGGCAGAAATTTTGCTCGTAAAACGGTGGTGGACTGGGTGGATGAACAGTGGTGAGAGATGCTGGGATATACGCCAAAGGTGGACACGTTGCTTCAGGGTTGGTTTGCAGTGGTGGTCAGATCAGAGGTTGACCTAAGAAGGATTCTTGACAGGAATTGGCACCTGAACCACACACCGGTTTTACTGAAGCCCTGGCATCCTCTTTTTGATGCTAGTCGGGAGGGAGTCGATATGATTCCTATTTGGGTCCAGCTCCTTGGATTGCCTCTACATTTTTGGGATCCTCAACATTTTCAAAAGATTGGGGATATTTTGGGAACATTTCTAGAGGCGGATCTCTCTTACCTGGAGACGCATTACAAACAGATTGCTCGTATCTTGGTTAACTTAAATATCCGCGAATGACTTCCTGAGACCATTAATCTGGAATGGGGGCCTGTTATTATTTCTTAAATCCTGGATTATGAGAATGTGCCCTTTCGGTGCAGGAGGTGTCATGCATATGGTCATCCGACGTCCGATTGTCGACTCCCGGTTCGCACTTTAAATGGGGGGAAGAGAAACTCCCCTATAATGGATACAACAGGAGAACCAAAGGACTTGATGTTCACTGATCCCGTGCCAGTGACGGAGGATTCAGGTAGCGAATGGGTATTTGAGGATTTGGATCCCTCTAGTCGGGACTCTGATGCGGCTCCGGGCGCTCGAACTGACATCTCTCTTGTTCCAGTTGATGAAGCTTTTTACTCTGCACCTGTGGCAGAAGCCGATATCCCGGGGCCTTCTATCACAGGTATTCATTCTCTCTCCCTTTCGCCCTCTGTAAATTTATTATTAAATCAGTGCACTTTCATTGGTCTTGATTGGGTGGAGGGGCTGAAAAAATTGTTCCTGTCGGGTCCTATTGAGAATTTCCCCTTGCCCTCGTTTTCTACTCTGGGTGGGGTTAAAAATATCACGGTGGTCGATAATCCTGAACAAAACCCTGTTTTGTCTACTGATTCCATACTTCTTTTGGAGGATACTTCGGTCATTCTTTAGCCCGATCCTGGGAAGGTGGCAGAGTCTTCAGGTCTTTCCTCACCTGAGTCTACCAAATCGGGGTATTTCCTTCGCTCTTGCAAAAAGACCTCTGGGGGGGGATTAGGAAAAGATCAGGTGTCGGTTCGGAAGGGTAGGGGCAGAAAGTCAAATTTTTCTAAGGCACAGACTAGGGCCAGGACGGACCTACGGGAAGGGAAACAACTTTCTATTGAGAGGGCACTTAGAACGGTGAATGCCCGAAAGTTTGTTCGGACATGAAGATTATGTCTTTTAATTGTCGGGGTCTGGCTGGGCCTAAAAAGAAATCAGCCTTCATAAGGGTGCTTACTCTTGAACACCCTGATGTGATCTTGCTACAAGAGACTTTAGGTTTAGGAGTTATCATTAAGGAAAGATTGGAGAACTGGTTGGCAGGTTGGACCTTTGTGACTCTGGATGTTAGGGATCGTTCTGGGGGGTTGGCAATGGGATGGAAGGACTGTGCGATAAAACTCATAAATTCTTGGGGGATGGTTTTTGTGCTGGGAGCTGAGTTTCTTTCTATTGATCTGGGTACTCATTTTTTTGTGGTTAATGTTTACGGGCCCTATGTGAATCGAGTTCCATTCTGGGACTCTCTATTGCAGGATCTGCTCCTTGGAGGTGATTTGGTTGTGGTGGGGGGAGATTAAAATTTTACCTTAGGGCATTCAAAATTTTGGTGTCCTCAAGCACAAGTGGATCCGCAAGCTGGTTATTTTCTACAGAAGTTGGTTGGTAAAAATTTACTAGATATAGAGCCTATTAAGCTAAAACCCACCTGGAGGAATAACAGGGGTGGGGAGGCTAGGGTGGCGAAAAGACTAGATCGGTTTCTGGTGGCTGAGCAGTTGGTGGATAGGTTCCTACAAGTCAGGCAGTGGGTAGGAAGTGGTGGTAATTCTGACCACTTTCCTATCTTCGTCGAGATTAAAAAGGACCAAAGAATCCGCCTAGCCCCCTTAAGTTCAACAAAACTTGGTTACTAGATGATTCGTTCAAAAGTCTCTTTCTGGATCTTTGGAGGTCGTTTGATGTGGACCACGATCGCACAACGGCTTTTCAATTCGTTGAGAACATTAAGAGAATAAAAGGGGCAGTTAAAGAATGGGCTATTGCTAAGAAACTTAGGGAGGATATTGAACTGAAACAGGTAGAGGCTGAACTACTACAGATATATGAAGGGGATGGAAGGGGTCTCAACTCTCTGGAATCAAAAGAAGCTCTGTCTAGGCTGGAAGGAAAAAGGAACACACTTTTGCTAGAAAAGGAGGAAGCTTGGAGACTTAAGAGCAGAGCGATTTGGTTGGAGTGTGGGGACGAGAATACCAAATTTTTTCATGCTTATTCTAGGGGGAGGAAGGCGGCAAATACTATTTGGATCCTGAAAGATGAAGAAGGATCAGAACATTTTGATTTTGAGGGGAAAGCTAGATGCGGGGTGAGCCACTTTCAGAACTTGTTTAGGGCTCCAGCCCAGGCTTCTATTGCAGAAGTAATTAGGGTTGCTCAAATGTTTCTGAGGTTTGCAGAGGAGGAGGACAACAGAAGGCTGATGAGAGCGATGACAGAGGAGGAATTAAAGGAAGTCCTAGGAAGTTTTCAGAAAGACAAGAGCCCAGGGCCGAATGGGTGGACGATTGAATTATTTTTGGAACGTTATGAAGTTGTGGGTTTGGATCTTCTATAGGTGGTTGAAGATACTCCTATCACTGGGAGGATACCAGCTAGTTTCAACTCTACCTTTATAGCACTTATACCAAAGACTGACAATCCAACTACACTCATTGAATTTAGACCAATTTCATTATGCAATTGTATCTATAAGATTGTATCGAAGGTTATTGCTCGTAGATTAAAGGTAATACTATCTGAGCATATATCAGCTGAACAATTCGGGTTTCTGGAAGGTCGACAGATTCATGAGGCTATAGGGGTGGCACAGGAGGGACTACACAGTTTGAAGACCAGGAATATCAAAGGGGCTATTCTAAAAATAGATCTGTCTAAGGCATACGATAAGGTGAGTTAGATTTATCTCCGGCTGCTTTTAACTCATTTGGGCTTTGATATAAATTTCATCAGATGGATCATGTCTTGTATAACTACTGTGTCTTTCTCTGTGTTATTAAATGGAGCGGCCTCTTCTTTCTTCCATGCTGAAAGGGGCCTTAGGCAAGGCTGCCCACTTTCTCCCCTTCTTTTTCTACTGGTGGCTGAAGGATTAAGCAGGGCTATACATGAGGCTAAGTTACAGGGGCATTTTATTGGAGTTAGCATTGGTGACCAATTATCTATTACTCATCTATTATTTGTGGATGATGTACTCATTTTCTGCTTTGGAGATAGAAGGGATACTCAGGTTCTTAAGGAGATATTGGAACTTTACTCTAAAGCTACAAGGATGGATATAAATGCTGAAAAGTCCACACTCACAACACATCTGTTGCGACTGGAAGAAGAGTGGGAACTTGCTGAAAATTTCCCCTATAACATTACAGGATTAGATGTGGGCCTGAAATATCTGGGTTTCTCCCTCAAAGCAAACTTATACCTGAAAAAGGACTGGAGATGGTTGATAGGTAAGGTGGAGAAAAGATTGCACGTTTGGAGTCATAAGTGGTTGTCGAGAGCTGGGAGGCTGGTTTTGGTTAAGGTCGTTTTGGAAGCCATTCCAGTATACTGGATGTCTTTGTCATGGATTCCTATAGGAATTCTTGAACACATTAGGCGGATTTGCTTCAGATTTCTCTGTAGTGGTAAGAAGGAGGGACAGGTAACACCCTGGGTAAATTGGAAGAGAATTGCTGTCCCAAAGGGTCTTTGGGGTTGGGGTTTAAAAAACATTTTCTTGTTTGCATAAGCACTGGCTGCAAAGGGAGGTTGGAGGCTTATCAAAACAACAAGTTTATGGACTCGTGTTATCAAACAGAAATATCTACCAGATGAGAGTATCGAGGAATGGATTAGGAGCTCCAGGAAGTCACATAATGGGGGATCTGTGATCTGGAAGGCAGTGGTGAAATCCTTTTCTCTGGTGGAGTCAAACCTGGCTTCCGATGTGGGCAATGGAGAAAAGGTGAAAGTTGGTAGGGATCCTTGGATTGGGAGTGAACAAAAACATTTGCTACCTGATGATGTTATCAATGCATTGGTTAATAGGGGGATCACCACTTTAAACCAGCTGGCTGATCAGAGACTTGATGATCCATGGATACAACACTGGAAAAGTGCATATATTATGGGCCTGGGGGCTCCAGAGTCTGTTTTTGTAGATAACTATATCAAAGGTTTGAATATGGCTCATATACAACTCACGGATTAGGAGGATGTTCTGATTTGGGATTTGGATCCGGAGGGGGTATATACTCCAAAGGCGGGTTACTTAAAGTTGAGTGTAGAAGTTGGGATAAGGGAGGAGGCCTGGTGGTGGATATCACTGTGGAAGCTAAAATGTGCATCAAAAACTAGATTGTTTATGTGGTGTGCTTTAGAGAATAGGGTTCCGACCTGGGACATACTTCAGAAGAGAAATTTTCAGGGCCCTGGTTGGTGTGTTATGTGCAAGAAGGAGTTGGAATCCATAACACACCTTTCAATCACTTGTCCTTTCTCGATTGTAGTATGGAAAGAGTGCTCAAGTCTAGTTGATTTTGATTGTAGGTGGGAAAGAAACTCAGTGGGAATAGCTTGGGAGAATTGGTGGAGAAATGTATCAAATAAAAAACAGAAATCCTTACCTTTGCTGGTTATATGAGGGATTTGGTTGGCAAGGAATGGGGCAATTTTTCAGGAAAAAACAAGTATCCCTGAAATCACAAGTGCTCAATCTGTGGGCATATACAAATCACTTCCAAAACATGTTAGGGCTGCTAATCAGAGAAGGATCCTGGAAGCTGAGATTGACAAAACACACCCTTGGGGGTTTTTTGATGGAGCAGCACGTAACGATATATGTGGAGGGGGGGATTTCTTGTATCTTTCAGATACACACTTCTATGAACTCACCATGGGACTAGGAGCGGGAACCAATAACTTTGTAGAGCTCATGAGCTTAAAACTCCTACTTATTTTTGCATCTGAGAGGGGAATCACTAGACTGGCAGTGTTTGGAGATTCTATGAATGTTATCAACTGGACCAATCAAACACAAGCATGCAGAAATATTAGACTTGCAAATATTCTAAATTCTATTCAGATGGTCATACAGCACTTCGACTTATTCACATGCCGGCATTTTTATAGGGAAAATAACCAAAAAGCAGACCAGGCATCCAAAGAAGGGCAACTCATGGACTTTGGCATTTGGAAAGTAATTGAAGAAAGGGATGGACAACGATCTGATTTCTACCACAGACCCTTCATTGACTGATTCACAATATATATTTTTAAAGCAAATAATACTTAAATTATGTATAAACTACAGACTTATTTCAGGCAATATGGTTTTTGTATAAACTGGCGATGATGTAACAGCAAAGTAGTCCAGTGGGACATAAACTCTTATTTTTTTGAAAAACAGAAAAGCTTACTATTTTTCATTTTGAAAGTAGACGTAATAGTCTCATCAAAGGAACCAAAGTTTTTTGGACTTGGACAATTCACTGATACAGTGAATCTACAGAATGTAATTATGATCTCAGATGATGAATGGAATTACGCTTTTTTTCTTTTGGAAAAAAAAATAAGAGTTTTGATATGTCCACTTAATATAAAATTATTATTTAGAGAGAAAACTAAAATTACACATAAATAGGAATAATGTAGATATGTTATTTATATAAATAGTTTAAAAAATTTACATCTCGAGAGATTTTATCATGAGCTAATATGGATTTACACACTATTGCACTGAGTGAAACGAGGTGCGTTTGTCTTTAACATAATAATAATAAAAAATTAATATTATGTTGGCGATTAATAAAAGGACGTGTATTTTTGTTTGAATTAAATCCCAAGCTATAAACGTTTGTCTTTATTATTGTCTACCATTAATTAAAATGTAAAAAAAAGTAAAATGTAATGGAAAGTATTTAATGAAAAGTAAAAAAGTAAAATGTAATGAAAAGTAAAAAAGTAAAATGTATTGTCGGTCATTAATTAAAATGTAAAAAATAAGTAAAATTATGGAAAGTATTTAAAAAAAATCCAAGTAGGCTCATAAAATAAAATATTATGAAAAGTAATTAAAAAATAGATGTTCGTTTATAAAATAAAAAATTAAAACTTAAACTCGGATCTATCAATCAAGAGAGATTAAATTTCTTGAGTTTAAATTTAAAAAAAGAAATACACCTCAAGAAATTGGATCCCTCTCAGTGCTTAATAGATATGGGTTTAAGATGGATCTATATTTCGTCTGGGACCCAAGAGGATCCCTCCCACACCTACCGCCCCAAATAGTAATAATATGTTTTAACTAAATATAAATACAAACAAAAATAACATATATATATATATATATATATATATATATATATATATATATATATATATAAGAGTTTTGATATGTCCACTTAATATAAAATTATTATTTAGAGAGAAAACAAAAATTACACATAAATAGGAATAATGTAGATATGTTATTTATATAAATAGTTTAAAAAATTTACATCTCGAGAGATTTTATCATGAGCTAATATGGATTTACACACTAATTAACGCTACAATGATGTTTAAGTGGAAGTACATTTTTTTGTATACAATAGGTATTGAGTCTTCTTGTTTGGACAATAATTTAGAGGTGAGTCTTCTTGTATTAATGACTAACTTAGGAGCATCATGCTTAAGGAAGTTTTAGTCGACACAATGCCCTAGGCTAAGGAGCATATACTTAAAGGTCATATCCCTTACATTTTGTCGAGGCCTTTTCAAGGTTAATCACTTCTCTCCTAACTTGCCAAACAACAAGAGCCATGAGGTGGCAATGTCCCTGACAAAAGCATATGATCGGGGACATAACCTTTAATGATTTTACAATGGATATAAAAAAACCCAAGAAATGTAATAACATATCTGGAGTGTCTTAAATATGCAAAACTATTTGAGCATTGGCAATGTTAAAAATATGAGCATAAAGTATTTAAAGTGGGGAAAATATAGATATTCTATACATGGATGTAATGTTGAAGCCAGAGATGTAGTTGGTAGTATCTTTGACTTGTGAAGTCACATTGTCATGGCTACTACATAAGGAAGTAATTTGTATTGCTTGCAAGGAAACAATAACCATGAACCAGACAACCTTCCATACAAAAAAGTCGTTGAATGTGGGATAATGTTGTGGCAGGATCTTAAATGTGTTACAAGTAGTCTAGGAATTTGAAGGACAATTTCATTGCATATATATTTTATATTATGAACAAGGAAATGTATACAGGAAATTTCACTCTATAATGAAAAGATATTTTACATGTTCAAAGATTTTGTTAATCGCAAGGTACGTAAAGAGGGTAGATGACAGGATTAGAGTGTGCATCAAAGAAGCAGAGATAGATTGCCCCGTGCAATTGAAAATTGTAATTTATCATTTTTTAGATGCGGCCAATTTCAGTAGCGACCCCAGTTGAGTAAATACTTTACTATAGATGATAGAACATGTAGCAAGTAATTTGTCTCGTGTATTCCTACTTTTTATGAATGTTGTTGCATTTATTTAGAGGCTAACGTTCCAAAATTCAAAAGAAAAATGTGGTTCAGTTTTCAGAATGTTGTATTTAGGTAGCAGTTTTCTGCATTGCAAGTTAGTGTCATTCATGTTCCTTTTTTCATTAGTTGTAGTCCTTGTTGTAGCAAAACAAATTAGCATAAAATCATGGAATTAGCATGTTATGATTTTGTATGTAGCGAAACAAATTAGCTGTTGCAAACATCTGAAGGGATCTAAAGGACAAAAGAGCAATCTAACAAATAGGTTTATGAAATGAACTATTACACTAACCACAGTTCCAGTAGCTTAGATTGATCCATGTTAGGCATTTAGAGATCATTATCAGAAGCTCAAGGTTTAGGAGCAATCCAACAAAGAATTAGGAACAATGCAACAAATAGGTTTATCAAATGAACTGTTACACTAACCATAGTTCCAGCAGCTTAGATTCATCCATGTTAGGCATATAGACATCTTTATCAGAAGCTTAGGCATAAAGAATTAGGAGCAATTCAACAAATAGATTTATCAACTGGAGTGCTATAGTAACTACAGTTCCAGCAACTTAGATTCATTCATGTCAGGCATATAGACATCATTATCAGAAGCTCAAATTTGTGATAAGTGAAATCTTTAGGCATAAGTGACATCACTTATGGCATTTTAGGCATATAGAAATACATTTTCTTCTTGAGATGCTTTGGAGCTGTGTCAGTAATATAGCTTACCATAAATCTAAGTAGAGTTAGGTGGAGGATGTAAGGCTTAGAGTGAGTTATAAGATAGGAAACAACTACAATAGATACAACACAAATGGATTTCTATACCATAAACTAATAGTAGAAGAAATATAAATAAATTGTACAGGGTGTCGGACAGTGTCTTTAATAATTGATCCTATTGTGCATATAAAAAGATATGAAAGCGGAAGATGAAGAGTGATAGATTGTACAGTGAAACATTGATTACAATAGTTTTAATACTGAATATTAATTGAGAAGGAAATAAAATTTCATGTAAATTGGTACCTGTATAGACAACTGTAACATACAAAATATTTTATGGAGGACCCTTCATTGCTTCAATAGGGGTTGTATCAGTCCCAATAGTGGCACATGATGAGAAGGCATGAACTTTACCTCCCACTACTGTTAATTCTTTGGTGGTTTCCATGTTGGACCTCTTTCCTTTTTGTTTGACATTGTCAACATCAAAACCATAACCATGTTGGAATTAGCATAAAATCTATGAATTTTTGTTGTTACTGAATAGAAGAAACCTTCTTTGGCCAGACTCTTATAAGGATTGCATGGTAATAATCAAAGTTGACTTCAAGGGGGTGGTAATAATTTAATAAGTCTCTCTTTCTAAAACAAATAGAAGAGAAGATTCTAATTGACAGAGTCATTGGGTTTGGTTTTTGTGATTTTGGCAATGACCTGTTGGTTTTTTGAAAGTCTATCATGGTATTATATGACATTAACAATCCAGTTGGAAGCATGATTAAATTCATCCATTTTTTGTAATGAGAATTTTTCTTCTTATCTTGAGTTAATGCTTGTTGTAGGTGTCCTGCAAATCTGACCAATCTTAAAATCTTGAACACTCTCAAGTTTGCTAAAGTTTGAATGGGATATGAAATTATGCTTTCTCCATATGAGGTTCAATGAGGTTGGAACCACTCTCAAACATTCTAGAACAATTAATGGTACTGTAAAAATGTAACTAAAAGGATAGAAAAAGAAAGTGAAAGGCAGATGTCAAATTTTACTTTCAGAATTTAGTTTCAAAATAATAGACTTTGATAAAAGGGATAGCATTTCATTTTTTGTGGGGGATGTTCCCTAGTATGTTTTCCATTCTCTTGGAGTACCCATGTCTCGTGAGCATAGGGTTCTGCAGGGAGTGTATGTCCAAACATGTTCCTGTGTAACATTGTTGTATAGATTTGTAGTGAATGTAGACAAGATTCTTATTGGCTTCATTGATCAAAATTTAACAAAGTGAAAGACTGGAACAATGGCACAAGTTATGTCATCTTGCCTTCAACCCAGCATTGAAAAATTTTGATCCATCCCTCTCTAAGTGAGGCTTCCTAACCTCCCTATTTTACCATGGTATGGGTTGTTGTAGAGTATTGGTAAGCATATGAGGTGCTAACATTTTGGCTGGCGATATTGTAGACTATGGGATCTTCTTTTGCATGATAATATGCAGGGAAATTGACACTATCAAAGGATTAACATCAGAATTGACCTTGTTTTCTAATGACTTCAGTCAAGCTCAAATTTTGTACTATGAAAATCTGGAATTCCATTGGAAAGGTTGCTATGAAATAGTTCATGCCACTTTGTCCTTTTCAAAAACCAAAAAAGAAGGCTCTAAGGAAAGGAAAAGGAAGAAGACATTAGGAGGATCAAGGTAAATTAAAGAAGAAGAAAGAACCCAATTTTGTGGCAAGATGAACTACACAATGGAGAAAAAGAAACAAGGTTCCATCTTAGAACATAGAACTAGTGCAAGAATCGGACAACGAAGAAAAGAAGAGCACTGGCAAAAAGTGCCCTTGATAAATTTAGATGAGAATATCATTTCAATATCTTAGAACCTAACCAAAAAAGGGCAAGTAACCAGCCCTAGTTGTTGAAGAACGACAAGCAGTGGGGGCAAGAAGCTGCTATCATTGAACAAGAACATGTAACAGGTGAAGCAAATCCCTATCTTGAAGAAAAAGCAGCAGAATCCATACATGATTCCGATGAAGACCCTCAGAGATTGTAGAACTAGAATAGATCCGTGTTAATCTGGAATCTGTTAAACTCAAGGAGGGATTAAAACTGCTCAAGTGCTAAGATGGTTCTGTGCTCTTTCTTTTTAAGCATGCACTGTCTTTTTACTTTCTTTTTTTTGACATTAAACATGCGATGCTAATTTTTTTTCATCTTATTTTATTAACATTACACAAAGAGAAAATTCTTCCACCTTGGGCTATTAGAGTATATTACTTCTATCAGTAACAATACAGCCTTCAACAATGCCATAGAAGATTAAATATTTAAGAGGTTTGCTACAACCCTGACATGGGCAGGTAGAGGAATGACTATTCTTTTATAATGATGTCATTTTATGTATTCTTTGAAAGCAAAACATTTGCATTTGTCCTAGTAATATAAGCATCACTTTTCTAAAGTATAATAATAAAAATAACAATTAAGTCATCCTTTAGAGGCATATTTTACAAATGACAGAAAATTCCACTATATCCACTTAAAAAAACCATTTCATCGAATATTTGTTGAAAAATCAATAAAAGCCAAATCCAATAAGCATTGCATTTCAATAATTTTTAGCAGCAATTTTTTTTTTATTATCATTTCAATCCAGCTTATTTTTTCCTCATTTTGAAGCTTCATGAAAAATCTAGCATGCCACTGCAGCTGTCTAAGAATTGTACACCATTATAAGATAACTACCATAAGCACAATTGCTTGACGTCACAACCAAAAACTAAACTTCTAGATAAATTCACCATGACCTTCCTAACTCTTTAATGCATTCCCCTCTATAGACAACAGAAATCATGAAGAGATAACTATCAATATCCCAACGTATGACTTTAAAAAAAACCAACCAATAAGATCAAAATGTATCTATCATATCTAGCATACTAGAAAAGCACTAGAAGAATTATTGTACCCTGTTATAGATTTACTTGGAGGGATCACCGCACATAATTGAAAAGCAACCAAAACATTAAAAAATACTTGTGATATTGAGCTCTCCGAATCTGAGAAATGTACAAGTATTAAATAGGCATTGATACATGATTTTAACATTCAAAACCATTCAAATCAATCTACTGCTCCTAAAACTTTATCATTACCAAGTCAGGCAATTTAAGTTTCAAAACATGGCTATCCTCTAGCTTCTCCGATTGGAAATGTTCCAATAAAATTTCTCTGTGCAACGCTTACAGTTGTATGTTTGCAGAAACATGAATTATCAGTACTTTTATCAGCACTGAACATTTTCATTCTCAGGGCCCTGAATAACAAACCCACTTTGCATATGCTTATGCTTTATGCGTCTAGTTGCCTACATCTTCTGCTTATAATAAACTCATATCCTGCAAAATGGTACATAGACATCTATTGTTATTTCTCATGTTTTGCTTGGAACCTTTCTGACGTGATCCCTTTGTGTGATCATTTTACCGTGGAAAGTTATTTCCTCATAATCCAATTCTTGTTTGTGAGAGATTCCAGATGCCTTAATATTGATTGAAGTTGGTAATGCTTCATTGAGATCAACCTCAACACAGACCCTGCTTGTAGTGTCAATGGCAGTCTCTTCTACTTTTAGAACCTTTTCAACTGTAGAGCAGATTTTGATTATTGGTGCTTTGTCAGAGAACATCAAAGGAAGGTTTATAAGTCTGAGCCATATTGGGGTTTTTAATCAACCAGGGTTTCGGGGATCAAAATCAGGTGACCATGTCTTGAGGCTGAATCCTGTCAGTCCCATGAACCAGGGGCCATTCTCCAAAACAAACTCGCAATCAATCTCAGAAAAGAACTCAAACTTAAAAAAATCCTGTCCAATATCCTTCAGTAACCAAGTACTATTCAGCTCAAATGCTAGTTTTGTTTAGTTCATTTTGAAAGTTCTTTGAGAGTTGGTGTTTTTAGAGCAAACCTACCTATCAAGGACTTATCACTGAATACAAAACCATCAACCGGCTCATATTTATGCATATGCTTGGAAGCTGGGTTTGCGATATCATTATGTGTTTTCTCAATATTGCAATCATCTGTTCTAGTCTGCGCATCTTCATTTTGCTTGGGCAGTGTGTCAACAATAACCTTTTTGTTCTGTAATTGAAGCGCTACAGAACCTTTAAAGTTTTCAAATGTTGGCAAACTTCCAGATTGAGTTATGAGTGATGGGCCATCCCCATCTGCATCCCTGGGGGGAACTATGGGAGCGGAGCTTCCAGGTATATCCATAGAGAAATGGGTTGAGTTAGAGAGATTGATCAATAAAAGAAATGAGTTCTGGCTCAAGGAAGCTTCTCCACGTTCTTTTTCAATGGATATCCCACACTAAGGCTAGAATTACAATTGAAATAGAGTAGTGGCAGTTCTCTCTAAACAAGGAGTGGAATTAGATGTCTTGCACTAAGATTAATCAGAATACAGTTATTGTAACTGTCCATCAATATTTTTTATTAACCATCAAATACTTGCAGACATGCAACTAGTGTAGATGCCAGAGAAAATATATTTGACTATGATAAAATATATTTTTAAAGAAAACCAGAAATGCAAGTTAGCCCTCAGTTCAACTGCATTAGACATTTTTTCAAAATGATACAGGAAAAAGCAAAATTTTCCTTGAAAATCTAGCAAAACAACAAATAACTTGTTTCATGATGGAGTAAATGTCTTTCTGCATAGCTTTACAATATGTCATTTAAGGAAAAGAAAAAGATTATGGAAATAAAAGGAAGACGAGAGCATGAAGTATTTTGAAAATATATTGTTACCCACTTGTAATGCAATCCATTCAAATAGTTAATTTACAGACCATACCATTGTCATGACAAGTTTAATAATAAGAACCACAAATGATTTATTAATGCTTCGCAGGCTTTTCCAAATTTAGAAAACATGTGATAGGCCTTGGGCATGACAAGTATTAAACAGAATACAGCTTGCAATGCGAGAGTGCTTAAACAAGCACATGACAACATCTATATACCTAATTATGTCCAAGGAAATATACAAAATCAGCACTGCATGTTATGTAAAATACTTGACAGTAAATGCTGAGAAAGAAATCATATGAAACCCAAGGAAACTAATATTATGAATTGATTGCCTCTACATATCGTTGCATTGAATACGAAGAATGGGATCTGTTAATTTAAATTATTCAGCATGGGATTTGATGCCTGTGCTGCAACGTGACCAGCAACCTGTTTTTGATACAAAGCGTGAGAGCCAGGCTCAACTACATGCCTTGACTCGCGGTTCAATTCCTTCTGTATCTTCTAAAAGATCATTAAGTCAATCTATGTCATGTTCTAATAAAATTGTATCAAGGATGACATTGGCAGAATGTAACAAAAACAATGACAACTTAATATCAGAAAAAATTCACAATCCATATTTGGGTTCAAATAAATTGAGATCGATAGAAATCTCGGACCAAAGGATTCATGGGAAATTACCAATCCCCATAGAATGGGAGCCTGAGCCTGTATCAATTTACTGCATGTTGAAAAATAAATTGCAAAACACATAAAATGAAGTAACAGACATGCAACATAAATTGCATTGCCATTTTGCAAATGAAATGATTCCAACCTAATTATATTTGAAAAAAGAAGCAATGACATCAACGCACTTCAGAATCACTGGCATATACACTGCTGGCCAAAAAAATAGAAGTAAATGTGACTATCATTTAAAAAGTGCAAGAGAATTTGTATTGTTTTTTTAAAAAAAAGTCCAATTTAAGTAATAGGTACTGTGTATTTGAACATAAAGCATTGAAAAGCGATTGTTCTTGTGATTATCTGACATGAAATTTTATGTGCCACTACATTTTCAATGTTAGAAACAATATAAACCATGTTTCAGCACATGGAAATAATGAGAACAATTACAACGCTTTTATCGAAACGACAAAGGCACTAAAGCAAACATGATTTGGAAAGCAACTCTACACAAACGAAGTGTGTTGCAAGACTATTCAACTTCAAAGCAGGAGACAAGAGAGCATAAACCAGACCAGTTGATCAGAATCAAGTGCAAAGACTGTAGCCAACTACCACACACATGAACGAAATATTGACATTTCAAATGTTGGAAAGCCATGTATCTATTAATAGTTGTAAACTATGAATAACATTACAAAAGCTTATAGGTGGATTGTTTTCAAGTATCCAAAAAGGAAACATCAGTTGCTGAAGCATAAAAACTGTGTATGTATTTTAGTTTTGAATGACTATGGCCTTGCAATTACAAACGAAAAAGATAATGACATTTGCAAAAATGGTATGAAGCTATTGTGACGGATGTAGTAAACAACATTCAAAAAGTGAAGAATATATATAAGTGTTTTTGGTTTGTTTGTGTTTTCAACAAGCAGTGCAAAAAAGATGAACATCATTCACATTTGTAGGAGTTCTGTGCATATATTGATATCTATGCTTAGGAGAGGACATTGAGTTTCATAGAATATATTTTTATACAATACCAAAAAACATAACTCAGAATCTAAAACTTTTGCAAAATATATCAGTGCAGCAATCAAATGCTTGGAAAGTATATAATATGAAAGAGCAGAATTGTAATCTTAAGACAAGTATGTACGCCTGGAGAAGGATTCAAATAAAGTTATGTTTATGTATATATATTTATAGGTTTTTATCAAAATGATGACAACAGAGTTTGTCAATATATCAGATGCATATACTGTTGTTGTATATATATTGGTAGAAAACCATGGCAGTCGACCATGCTGCGTCTATAATTACATTGATTACATCAAAAAAACAAAATTTCAATAAAGTTTTTTCTTTTCTTTATATGCTAGCTATTGCGAATGTACATAAGTATTTTCCAGAATTGGATATGTTCTTTGCAAAATATCAGTTGAAATCATCATGGTCAGTGTAGTGGCAAGGGTACTGAAGTTTGCTTCCTGTACATTGAAGAAAAGGAAAATATTAACATCAAAAGCAATTGATAATTGAAAGTAAAACATGTTGTTACAAAAAATTAAAAGGTGAAGAGTGATGGCAATGAGTGGAAATACTGAGAACCAGTAGAGAAGGAAAGTAAGAACATAAGTATTATGCAGAAGACGAAGATGTTGATTGGTGTAGAAGACAAAGATTTGCGATTGGTTTTTGCAAGAGACAGGTGCATTGCAAAAGGGTTAAATTACATTTGGTTGTGTATATTCTAGTATCATTTGTGAATTTCTTGGAAAGATCTTCCTTGTACCCTGGGTCTTTCTAAGCAAGACTTACAACTTTACTGTGAATTTAGACCATATTCACAGCCTTGTTAGATCCCAAACAGTTTCTTTTCATTGAATGAATAAAAGCAACTGCTCCAGTTCCTCTAAAGGGGCAAGGAGGTATACAGAATCTTTCCTAATCTTTTTACTTCAAGTCAATTATGGCATTCACATTATTTTTGTATTTTTATGATATAGCCCAGGAGGCTGGTTCAGACATGAAGGTTGGCAGAGGGGCTGCTTTCAATGCCCCTCATTTTGAAAGTCAGGTTCAGTGGCCCAGAGGTATGGGCATTTTGCAGAAAGTTGTTTTTTGGTAAGTAGAAGGCAGTCCCCCTCTAGGTGTCATATATTCAATAAATAGATCACCTGCAAAGAAAAATCAGATTGTATGTATTTTTAGTCAGGCATGTATAGTCAATCTATATGTATGGATGCTGTAAATACAAAGGTCTTTCTGGAAGCAGAAACGCCTATGCCTTTTGGTATGGTCCAGGATTTAACTCCTTGCACCTTCTCTATATTGATACAAAATAATATTTTATATCTATTCAAAGAAAAAAACTTTTAAGCGCGCAAGGAGAATTACAGTGAGCAGACTGCGTCGATACAATTCAAGTTCATGTAGGCTACAAGGGCTACAATAACTCGATAAAAGCAATAAACATGCAAGTTCTGAATGCGATTTTCAACTAGTAGTTTGCACAACCTTGCCAGAGGGTTTGGCGGGGTTTAACATATGAATTTGAAGCTAAAGTCTGACCACATTCATGAATATGTTAAATCTATGTATAATTCTTGCTATCCCTGTGACTAAATCGAGAGAAATTAGTATAAATGCATGAAGAGATTACATCGTAATAAAAAGCTATTCCGTTGACGGTTAGAAGAGATGCATAGTTTGAACTCTAAAAATTGTGCCTCTGAATCAAAACATTTGAGAGAAAAGGTAAAAGGTTTGGCTCACAAACACAATTGCATTATTAGATAAGTTGTATTCTAGAACATGATTAAATAAATTGTATGCTAATAAAGGTTATACATGTTAACTTTAGCCTATCGTCACAGAATGCGAACACTATAGCTATTGATCATTGATATAAAAAAAAATTAATATTTGAAGTAATGGAAAGTTACACATAGCAAGGGCAGGCAAACTATCAACAACAATTAAGAAAGGTTATTGCTTTATTGTTTCAAGCATTCAAAAAACTATGGTTGTGAGTCAGTCATGAAATCTAGTATGTAGTTTATTTAATCATGGTCCAAGTTTGAAGATCAAATTGCAATGTTTTTTATAAAAAAATTTGCAGTTTTTTGTTTAAGTCATTTGAAAGTGAACATATTTTTTTTTCAAACAAGATCTGTACAGAGACAAGGTATGAAATACAAAGTGGGCATAGTTGAAAAGGTTGTGTTTTTTTTTTTCAGATTAACACTTGCTTGTGCATACCTTCTGTCTAGAGTTTTTTGTAGTTGATTATTCTGTTGTTCATTGCAAGAGTGAAAAGGCCTTGTTGGTTGAATTTGCGCAGATGACGAATAGTTGTTGTAACAGCCTAACAATATTGTTCGTATGAGATAGCTGCAACAAGTGGACAATATTCTTTCAGCTGTGCACCTCGAAGACTGCATTTGAGGATTCCCTGATCTGTTTCAAGTTTGCATTGCAAGATATGCTCATAGGCTGCAGCTGTTTCTTGATTACAAAAAGAACAGAATGTGGTGCTTTGGATCATCGGAAGCTTGCATTCTGCGCATGTACATTGGAACGGTGGTGCAAAAGCATTTTTAATTTTGAGCGATCCATATATCTGTTGCAATTTTCAAGATAGGAAATATACAGAGTATGACATAAGTACAAGTATATAGAAATGGTGCAGGAGGAAACACAAGTTGGAAAGAAGAAAGGAAAAAAAAATTAGAACTGTTGCTAAAAATATTGGAAAGAAAAAGTGGAAAAAAAGAAAGAACATCTTTTCTTTTTAAATGTTGTAATAGTATAAATGCAAATAGGGTGTTGCAAAAGACATGGACCTATGCAAATGTTCTGGGACAGTGTTCAAATAGGCTTATTTTTAGCTACAACATAGTTCATTTGATGGATATGCATTGGATACATAATCATTTTAGTAAAACAGTTGATATGGATTGTTTCTTGTTTATGATAAAATATAATGAATAGGTAACTTTTAAAATAGTTGGTGACAACTGAAAAGATAGAATATATGTGGGAAGAGAAATAGAGTATGTTGTTTTTTCTTTTTTCTTTTTGTGGTGTGAATTAGAAAAATTGTTACAGCGATTTCATAGTTTAACAAAGAATAATGGAATGTATGTCTGACCTGTGTCTTAGCTTCAACAATCACAAGCAAATCCTGAATTGCAAATTCATCATTGAGTGGATCAATAAATGTGGCCTGGGAGGCCTTCATCAGGTGACTGCCTTTTGGACCTGGTCGGACAATGTTTTTGAATAAATAGAGTGGTGGCTCGTCCTGTGCAAGCTATTGTTGCACTCGCATAAAGAAGTTATTATAGTTGTCGTTGACTTGAAATTGTGAGAATGAAAGAGAAAAAGTTAGAAAAAGATGTATAAATGATTTGCAATGGACAAAAACATATAAACTGAGAGGAAAGTGCAGTTGTATCAGCAATTAACAATGAAATGAGAAAAAAATAAAATTAATATGAGCTTTGGAAAGAACAAAAGCAAGTATATATATATATATATATATATATATATATATATATATATATATATATATATATATATATACTTGGCATAGAAAAGAAGGAGTTGACAGTACAGTAGCATAGTCATTTGGAGTTTCACCGTCCCTGATGTAGAAATCCAATTGTTTGTTTTTGTATTCACATGCAACTACTATGGCAGCAACTGAACCAACAACATATGCCTCATCAGATGAAACTAACTCAGTAATTGTAATGTCTGGAAGAAGACAACGTGTCTTGCATACTTGATCTATTGTTTCAATGTGGCTGGAAGGCAATATTGCTATGGAATTTATAGCATCTCCACGATCATATTGGCGTCTTTTTTTTAATTCAAATCCAATAATTCGGACACTTTTTCCAGGCAACAAGAAGTTGCCAAATCTGTTGATGAGGTTATCATTCATGGTAACAATAATTGTCATGAAGCCATCTTTGTCTACAAGGTCTGCATGCAGAATATTTGTCTTCACAGGCGAATTTTGGTTTCGATTTTGTGCAGGGCCATAGACAATTAAAATATCTCCCTCAAAAACATTGGCATGAGACATAGTACATAATTCTACAATAGATGAAGCTTGCACAAATGCTTGCTTTAATCTGCGAACATAAGAAGATGAACATAGAAAGGAGCAATTAGATTTTACAATTGTCTGTCGTGGATAGCTGTCTACAGATAATTACATGATTTGTAGGCAAGGGCGTGAAAAATAATACAAATTATGTACAAGAAAAATGGTGAAATGAATTAACTTAGATTTGAGTAGAAGAGAAAAAAATTAAGAAGCAGAAATCTAAGACAAAAAAAAATGACTAGGTTCGATGCAAAGTAACATTACCTCTTTGGACTGGTTGTTTTTGTATTGGAAATATGCAATGAGGCTGTTGCAATTGATTCTGTCTCTGCAATGTCTTGTGAAGAAGAAATATTTGCTTCAATAGATGGGGTGCTCAATGTAGATGTCATTGCAACAATGATCTGCTTCTGGCAAATTTCTTTTTCTTGTCTATATTTTCTGGATATGTTTTTTTTTTACCGATTCTGGAAAATGATGTGGACCTGAAATCATTAGTAGTGACATGGAAAACATAAATCTTTATAGATATAGACTAAAGCAAATTGAATTGTCAAGAATTTTGGAAAGGGATATTGCATTGACTTTTGGCATATAAGAAAGAAGAAACAAATGTGTCGATGTCAATAACTATAATTTGAATATCTATGAATAGAAGTACATAAGATTGAAGTTTGTTTGAGTAATGTTTCTGATTAAACAATAGTTAATCAATAGAATAAAAAAATTGTAAAGAGTTTAGGTAAATGCATTTGAAACATAATGCTACAAAAGAACAAAACATTGATTCTGGTCTATAAAACTAGACAAAATGCTATTGTTTGATGTTCATAGCTGAAGCAAGAGTGTTTTTTTTCTATTGTTTTGTTTTTTTTATCTATTTTTTTTTCAAATTATTGTGCATAGATAACAGTCAATGCATATTAGTCAATGGTTGTTACAAAATAGTGGATGGCATGTCAGGGTATGCATGAAGAAAAAGAAAATTGGAGTTTGAAAAAGCAAGGGAATTGGGCAATACTTTGTCCATTGCAAAAGAAAAGAAAGAAGTTGATTGCTAAATGCTGGTTTGCTTTTTTATATAAATTTTTGGTTGTAGTTTTAAAAATTGAAAAGCAATGTCTTTGAAATTTCAAAAACTCAAATAAAAGAAGGCAAGGACGATATCATGGATATATTCTTTGAAATATGCAATGGACCTAGATTATATTGAATCAAAAGGAATTGATAAAAAACAGCTAAAATGGTCAGACCAATATGCATCTGAGATAGTAAATGAAATTGTATCAAGATCTAAATTTGTCCAAAAATGATCAATCATAGAATCATAGCTAGTTGTGATATGACTTGTTTTTAATTTCAGATTTTTTGTTTGCATATATGACTGGATTAATTTTTTAGTCATTGTTCCCTTCAACATGTCAATGTTGAAGTCACCGGAAAGAACAATAGGCATTTTCGTATTATTGTTTTATGACAAAATGCAATCGAGCGCACAGTTGACTTTGTCAAATACAGTATTTGGTCTGATATATATATTTATAATCTTCATGGTGTTGTTACGAAGTTTAAGATCAATGAAAATTGCCTCAACGAATTTTTCATTGTAGGTTGCGGTCTGCAATATCGGGATCCCTTTTTTGACAGCGATAACGAGACCATGTACTGAATAAGTTGCAATGCACGTGTATTGGTTTGCAAATATTGTGTGCATGGGAGGCGAATGCAAATGGGTTTCTTGGAGGCATATAATGTGTGATTCTAATAGTTCAGTGTCATGTGCAATCTCCTCAATGTGCAGGAACATACTACATGTATTAAGCGAACATATAATAAGATGTTGATTACAAGGAATTGACTTTAGACCATATTGAAATTGCAACGATGCATCTTCTATTAATCTAGCTGATTCGACAAGTACTTTTGATGAAACAGTAAAGTTCTTTTGTTCTAATTTGTTTACAAGATAGAGACATTCAATGGTTTTTACACGAGAAAGTGCAGTGTAAACAAGGCCATGCCTTGTAACCCCTTTTGGATCAAATGCAACTTTTTCAAGTGTCAAACCTTGTGCTCTATGAATTGTTCTAGCACATGCCAATTGAACTGGGAATTGTATCCTAACAAAATTTATTTTATTGCCAACCAAGATCTGTGTTGATATTCTTTTGATAGGTTTCCAAGTATGGTTTATAGAATTGTTGTATAGACAATGCATATTAGTACGTGTAATTGCACCTATCTTTGGACTAGGAAACTCAAGCCAGATAATCTCTGAGCAGGTTTTGTCATAGTGCCGGAAAATAGATTCCGTTCCATTTAAAAGTCCATCTTCAATGAGATAGTTTCCACCAATCAATTCAACAAGCATGTTTTTTTTCAATACAATTGATTGGGGAAGTTGATTTGTTTTTTGCCGTTCATAATTGACGTCAGCTTCATCAATTTTGCTGTCGTGTGCTATTAATGTGAATGCTTCTGTTTTTTCATATGACAACATTTTTGAATTATGGAAATCGACATCTTTGTTTCGATAATACAAGAATGGAAATGTCGGATCAATAGGTGCTGGTCTATGGCAATGCGCATTTAAATGTTGAATGTCGCTAGCCGACTGTAGGCATTTTCTGATTCTATTTAAAATTGATATGAAAATGTCATTTTATTGTCTGACAACTTTTGTAAGTTCATAATATTTTATATTGTCAAGCCAAAAACTATATGGGAACTTGTCTTGCCGAAAATTTGGAAATTCAAAAATCCAAGAATCATGTACAGGTTCAGCTTGAAATAAATCACCAGAGAAAATGACATCAACATTTCCAAATGGATTTGTTGGAGCACGCTTGATTTCGCGCATACATTTGTCTATGTTATAAAGCATATGCGAACCTGTTAAAGACACTTCATCAAGCAACAACACTTGAAGTTGATCAAAGTCTTTTGTAAGAATATCTAATGTATTTGAACTTAATGGGAGCAAGTTGCCAAAATTCAGGGGAAGTTTAAAAGCAGAATGGACAATGATGCCGTCAACATTGTATGCTGCTTTTCCAGTAAGTGCTGCAATGAGCCCTTTCCTTTTCAATGGGTCACTTCCAAGTGCTTTATCATACAACAGAACAAGAGCATTGAAAAGAGCTTTTGTAGTGTGTGTTTTCCCTGTACTAGCACTTCCTGTCAGAAATAGGTGTATTGGCTTGGAAGGATTTATTTTTCTAGTAACAATCTCTTTTACTATAGAATGTTGTTCATTGTTTAGGTTCCTTCTTGTTGCAATATATTGTTCCATGTTAGGGAGAAAAGGTTTTTCTTTGAAATTGCAAAGGTTTAGGTCTTGTTGCAAACTAGTTTTTTTTTTATGAACAAGATCATTATGGATATCAATTTTTTGAAAAGCCATGGAATCATACATGGGTTCCGATGTTGCTTTAGAGGAATTTGCAACTTCCAATTGTGTTTCGACAATATCCTTTGCAATGTCAAGATCACCCCATTTGCTTGTTGCTTTAGGGAAGAATGTTTGCTCAAAAATTGATATTTGTGACTTGTATTGCTCATATGCTTGTGTCCAAGTTTGAAGCGAATGAGTTAGAAAGTTGTCCCGGTGTCTAAAATGGACAAAGAGCAATAGCTTCTCCCGTGCAAAGTTTTCTGGATCTTTTTCTTGTCTATATCGAATATATCGAATAATGCATGGCCTATTTCTTTTGATTGTTTTTCGGTCTATGAAGCAATAAAATGAAGCATATTCAGCAAGACTAAGAGTTTCAAGTTCATTAGGACGTTCGATGTATTTATCTATTATTGAAGGGCAATGTATGTCTTCAGATTCATTTGACTCTTTTTTCAATAGAGACGGTTTTTTCAAGGCAACAACTTGTTTATCATCAGGGGCAGTGTTGATGAAAATTGTTTTTCTTGATGATGAATGCAAAGGCAAAGAGAGAATAATATGGACCGCTTGTCTAATCGACATTTGTTGCATGTTTAAAAGCGTGTTTCCTAATTTGCGTATTGTTTTGAGTTGTCCAGATTTGTTTGCAATTGACTCTTCCTTGATCTTCTTTAATGCCATTGTCATAGGTCTGTCTAGTTTTGTTATATATGAAGTTACGTATGTTGCCGTAGCATAAGCATCTAAAATGAATTGAGCATCAATATTTGCTTGCCACAAATTTGGAATGTTCTTTGCAAATGGATTTATCCAAATATCCGATGGATGTCTTTTTAGCAGTAGGGTGGGTTGGTTAATCAAGGAACGTAGTAGCATAATGTAGTTGTCTTTGTCCAAATTCAACTCTTCTAGAAATGATTCAAAGCATATGTTTTTTCCATATTGCTTAGATTCAAGAGCAGAAGTAAGGATTTTTGTTTTTTCATCGAGATTGTTCAATTCATTGTCAATGGGTTCTAAAATTGTTGTAGCATCGATCATAAACATAGGAAATCAGAATCTGCAACTAGAACGTCGATGTTTTCTACATGCACGTGTGTGTTGATGGGTTTGAATCTTTTTTAATTCTTCAGTAAGCAAAGAAGAATCTGTTGAAATATATTTGTCAACAAAAGTTGTTATTTCATGGTTAGTATTTTTACCATATACTGGTGCATCCTCAATCCAAAGAAGACCATGATCATGTTCATTTCCTCTTTGTTGAAATTCAGTTGTGAAAAAGTAATCATTCACTTTTCCAAAGAGAGAGTTGTTTTTCAATATCAATGACTTGAGCGAGTTCATTTTGTGTCTATAATAGTGACTGCAAATGACAGGATGGTTTCTAATCAAAGTATCGATATCAATACGCGAAGGAAATAATGTGGAATTGGAATCGTTTTTTGTTTGAAGATGTTGTAAAGCATTGCACAATGGTTTCCATATATGTTCTGCAGAAGTGAAGCTAACAAAGAAAGTTGGTGGCCCTAGTTGCCTAACCATTGAAAAAATATCTTTTCTCATGTTTTCAAAATAGTCTGGAGATGTTCGAATAGTTTTCAAGGTACGAAATGCAATTGGAGACTTTATAATGTTTTCAAGATTGCTTTGTGACTTGACATCTTTTGCTTTTAGTTTTTTCCCTTTCAATTCACCTATGCGAATAGATATCCATGCAGCATTAGAAATTTGTTGTATCAATACTTTGATTGTCTTAAAGAACAAGTTTGTAGGATGAGCTTCAAAGTCCATACTTTCATGTTGTAGCTCCCATTGGAATATTTGCTGATGTCGATACCGCTTGTAGATGTCATCTGGTCGACTGCATCCATAGAAAAGTGTTGGGAAATTAAGCTCCTCAGAGAATTTGTCTTGGAAAATGCTTAGAGGCTTGTGATTTTCAGCAGGTGCAATTTCTAGAAGCTTGGTAGACAAATCGTCAATAAGATGTGTTTCGGCATAACCATGGACCAATGTTTCAGTTGTTGGATCAAATTCTGTATCGAAAATGTTTTTATTGCTTTTATCCGAACTTGTGGAGTTGTTTTCGTCGTCAATGGAATTGTCAAATGGAAAGTCAATGGCCTCTTTCCTTGCTAGCTCTGTGAACTTTGCCTCCCAATCAGGAATGATACAATTTTTTTCTAATTTGTAAAGATCTCTAGTACAAAGACTTTTCAATGCAACCATGACAATATTAGGACGCACATTTCCAGAGATGTAAGCATGTTTGTATTCCAATTTTCGTTTCAACATAATTCCAATAGTCATGTCATCATCAAGGTTTCTTGGCAAAACCTTTTGTTTCTTGTCCAAAGACGAGGGGACGTTTATAATTGCGCCAGTCAAGCCTAATTGAGCTCGTTTGTAACCAAGTTGACGTATTTGGGAAAATGCAATTCTTGGAGACACAAGGCATTCTTCCAATGGCGTTAACATATATACAAATGCCAATGAAGTGTTACGTTGAATATTGAATGGAACTGCAAATACAAGAATCTCTCTATTAGACACATTTTTTTTGCAAAATTTGCAAATGTACAGGTCAATTGCAAAAGAAGCTGGCATATCCATCCATGGCAATGAGTTCAATTAAAATAGCGTTTTCTCATTGATACGACGTATGTCTTTTTTAAAATGCAAGCGTTTGCATATGCAACATGCATTGGTAGGTGTATCTTCAATTGCTTTTAAATATTGAATAGTGGCTTGTTCTGCTTTTTGTTTTTCTTTTTGTTTTTTGAAAGCTTCCGTTGCTGCAAAACGCATATCACTTTTTGTTGAGCGAAGGTTCTTGAATGGTTGCTTTGCATTATGCCCAAGTATATCGATATTTCCATCGGACCAATCTACATTGATATCAGGCATAGCTATTTTTGTGTCCAATGTCTTTGTATTCTCTATCATTTGTTTTTTCATTTGATAATGTTTTTGTAAATTGTCATCTGTTTTTTGTTGTTGTTGTGTTTGTGTATCTATTGGATATGTTCTATTGACATTATGACTGGAAGGAATTTTTGATTGGCTGATACTGGCTTGTTCTGGTTTTTGTTTTTTGGAATCTTCCATTGTTGCAAAACACATATGACTTTTTGTTGAGCGAAGGTTCTTGAATGCTCGCTTTGCATTGTGCTCAAGTATGTCGATATTTTCATTGACCCAGTCTACATGATATTAGGCACAGTTTTTTTTGTGTCCAATGTCTTTGTATTCTGTATCATTTGTTTTTTCATTTGACAATGTTTTTGTAAATTGTCATATGTTTTTCTTTTCTGTTGTGTTTGTGTATCTGTTGAATATGTTCTATTGACATTATGAGTGGAAGGAATTTTTGATTGGTTGATCTTGTTGTTATTATTTGCATCAATGTACAAGTCATTTGACATCGTTGTTTCCACTTTGAAAGAACCTATGTGAAAGTTTTTTTTAACTAGTGGATGGAAATGCAAATGACCTTTGCATGTTTCATGTTGCAAGAGGAAAATGTCTTTTGTAGATCTTTTTGTTGACTGATATTGGTCTTGAACATTGCAAGAACATGTGTCCCAAATGAAAATATTTATTTTCAACATCTCACACATCCATTGAATTGCAAATTTACAACCTTCTATATGTCCAATGCTAAAAGGCTCAGCCAAATTTAGGACAAATGTTTGCCAACTAGAAACAGTACAAGTTTCATTCACCATAGACAATGGCAAGTATGTAGACATACATTTGAATGCTCTATTGTCATTGGATTGTATGCAATTGAAGAAGGTTTGGGCTATTGTCTTTCGAAGACTACTCATGTCAAAGATGTTAGACAACTTTGAAACCGATTCAAAGAGAGAGTCAAAACAATGGCCTTGAATGGTTGAGAAAATTTCAAATTCTTGTTGCATAAGTATTTGTCTAAAAGATTGAATCTTTGACCAAGTCTCTGGACAAGATCTCTTGAATATGTCAATTGATAATTCCTGAACTGCAATATTTTCAATGACACATGATTTGCAGGTTAACAATGGTTCAAAGTGACCAGCAGAAGGTATATGATCATGAAACACAATGTTATAGCAGTAACTAGGAAGAGTAGAATTGAAGTAGAGATATCTTCTTTTCGTTGAGAAAGACCAAACGGCGACAGGTGCATTCAACCAATTCGCAAACCATTTTATACAAAATATATCACCCTATAAGCCATAGGCATTGTTATTATCTGAATGGTAAGCTGACTGAGACATCCGTTGTAGATAAAGATTCTTGTCTTTTAAACCATGTAGCTGAAACAAATAATCAGGTGAAAGTTCCAAGTTCGATGAAGATATTGCAAGAGGATCTCCTTGATCCAGTTGATGGGAGAAATGGTTAACAATTGCTTCTCTTATCTCTATTGATGTGTATCGAAAATGCAAAAGAACGGCAAACGAATCGAACAAGCAATCTCCATTTTGGAAATGGAAAGCTTCCAACCGTAGCAAATGATTTTTTGATAGTGCAATATCAATTGCATCATCAACTTTGTCTTTTGTTGATAAGACTTCTGAAGCACCAGGTTGCAAGTGCATGGATCTTAACATATTGACTAATCAAGTAGATTGAGTCGCTCGAACTGCAAGTAAGAACATGCAATAGAAGGGAAAAAGAAATCAATTAAAGTCTTTGAAATCGAAAAGGAAAAATGTAGCATTTGATAAGAATAATAATTTGAGAGGAGACATGGGCTAGTGCACAGAATTGTCAATCTTCACAACTTCATGAATGCATTTAGTTATTGCATAAAATATCTCTTGACATGAGTTCGAAAATTTCAAAAAACCACTAGCAATGATGAAATGCAATTGCAATAGAAGGTTGCAATTGACATTGGCGTCTATTGCAATGAAGGGAAGGGTTCAAAAACCAGGGTTTTAAAAATGTTTGCAATTGACAATAGTAATTTTTTCACAATGATTTAAAGTATAATAATAATGGGTTATGAAAAAAATATTTACTATCTTCAGTTTCCTTATAATTTTATATGAAACAACTGTTGACACATAAACTCCATTTGCATAGTGTTTATCAATAGCATAATGCATTCATATGTAACTCTATATTGATACATGTAGTGGATTGGCACACTAATTATAATTCCATGTATGGCTATCATTCACAATGTATGGCTATCCTTCAAGAAATGTAATGCACTAATAACCCAACAGCATAAAAGCTTGCCATCACTTCGAAGATGAATATGTAATATCAAATTTGGTTATCATGGTTGCAATGGATCTATGACAATGCAGGAGTGATCGACAATGGAATCGATCTGCAATGGATCGACAATGGTTCTAGATTTACAATGGATCAAGATCTGGATATGGATTTGCAACAGGGCTAGATCTGGATTTGGGTATGGATTTGGAGGTGGATAAATGTAATCTGCCATTTTTTAGCTGGGAAAAGAGATGGACCCCAGGTATGCTTGGCTTCCTAATGGTTCAGGGGATTCACTCAGGTACCAATGTTGTCTGACGGCTTGCATGTTGGGGAAGTACCCCTCACTCCACGGCCTAGGTAAAACTGATAACCGCTTTGCCATGAACGACAACTCTTGGTTCACCTCACGGGTGGGGACTAGTCAATCAGGCAGGGGTCATTGCCCATTTCTCTGGCAGGTCCTCTCAATGAGCCAGCTACTCCAGGGTTCCTGTGGTACTCCTCACAATGAGCTTTAGGGCTATGCCCAAGTACTTCCCACAGTTAAGCGGCCAGGAATTATTCCCAGGTCCGAACATGCAATTGAAATGAAAAATACAAATGCAAGGAAAAAATGGAAGAAATTTGACCCAATCCAGCACAAGAAAGTTCTATGATATCAGATATGAGGAACGTGAAACAATTAACTAAGTAAATGCCAAAATAATAGAACACATAGCACTTAATTAAAGCATGTTTGTAAACTTTAAAAAAAATCAATGTTTATGAAATGTTTTATAATTAAAGGCACAATTTAAATCATATTTTTACATAGGGTCGATTTCAAGTTTCTTGTTGTTACTCTCTTCTCACGCCATTGAAATTCAATTGATGAGAGAGGAAATTGGCATCAGAAGATTCTAGGTGTTTAATCCGCATTAACTCACCACCACTACTAGGTCAGTAGTTGCAAGTTATGTGCTATATATTATGGGAATATGAGTAGTAAGTTTGCATTAAAACATATTCTTACATACCATATGTAGTATCTAATATATATGAGCTTTATGAATATAGTTGAAATAAACTCTATAGCTAAGTTGATATGTATTTCTCTAATATTGTGTATGCATCTTATATGACGATAAGCATAGTAATTGCAATAACAATACTAATTACAACCATTACAACAATAAGCCCATGTATTATTCCTAATTAGCAAGTTGTTTTCATATAGGAATTCTTACAAATACTCTATGTGTTGCTAAAGATATGGCAATGGGGTGTGGGCAAGGAGAAGAGTTATTTACACAAGGCATTTTGGCAGACAAGGAGGGAATGCAATGACATATACAAGCACTAGTAGCTAGACCTTGTAGTTAAGGTAACAGAGGTAGAAATTAGGGCAGGATAGAGAGCATAACTTGTTTACTACATATATGCTAAAATATATGCTAATCCTTTACTACATATATGCTATTAGAAGAAAAACTTTCTAAAGCTAAAATCCTGGATGAAACAAAATGAGATGTGTAATACAGTTTTGTTGTAAAGTCAGATTCCACAATATGTGGATAATCTTGGTTTTAAAAAAAGGAGGATGAATTAATGTTGCCAGTGATAGTTGAACTTCAATACAATGCGATGTTAAATGTAACTAGAAGTCTTCGATTATTGAATAAAAAGCTATTATATGTTTGGTTTTTAAGGAAAGTTTTTTTCCATTATGCATAGTCTCTATCTTGCTTAAGAAGGAGAAAAAAAAGTTGTAGACATCACTACAAGTGTCAATAGCAATGGCATGTTCAGCCATCCATCTATGCCATAAGTTGAATGAAAAACCTAAATCCATAGTTATGTTTTTTTATTCTGGGAGGATAGTATTTAAAGTTGATAAGCAAAAGGAGTTGCATATGTTGTACACATAATTACAAATGTCAACATCAATGCCATGTTCAATCATCCATCTATGACATAAGTTGAATGAAAAACCTAAATCCATAGTTATGTTTTTTATTATGCGTGGGTAGTATTTAGAGTTTATCAGCAAAAGAAGTTGCATATCAATAAAATCTTTTAGCATCCATCTATGAAAGAGACAAAAGATTATAATATGCACTATTGCTGGAGAGAACACTGATTGAGCAAGAAGCAATCTAAGTTTTAACATATATAGGGGAAAGTACTTCATTCAGGCAAATAACATATTATCTCATTTACTAGCAATCACATGCCTAGATATCTCGATTGCTACTGAGACATGTTTCAGAGGCATGTCTAATCCAAAACAATGACATAGGAAGAGTACTAAGAGCATCATGACGTATCCAGAGAGGAATGCTATTTAAAGATTCTAGTTTAGTCAATATTCAAATTTCAAATTGACTAGTTATTTTGACTTTGATTTAATAGCCTATTCATTTCTATTGTTCTAGCTTTTTTTTCAGCAGTGATACCTTTTTGCAAGAATAATTAGAATAGTATACTTAATTTTTATAAATTTTTAAATGAAAATATTTAGAGCATTGTTATATTTCTTTTACTTATGGTTTACAATGTCTCTCGACATTCATTGTTACTCTTGTTAACAATCAACTTCCGTTCTAAATGTATCAAATACAACATGTGTAGTCTTCCTAATGTTGGTATAGTTTGAATTTATAGTGATTATTAAATATACTTAAAGCATTAATATAAAAATTCTAATTTGCAAATGTTTTCAATTTATTCTTTTATTAATTTATAATGATGATTAAATATACTATATGGAAATTATTTTTGCAACTATTTATATTTTAAATATTTAGACTTAGAAATTTAAATGATATAAAAATATAATAAATAAAATAAAATAGTCAACCATCCTTTTGTCTATTTATTGTTTGCTAAAGTTGTTTGCTCTCATAAATTCTTTGTGTCGAGTTTGCATAGACAATGTTGGGGATGAACGTTACTAGTGGGAGATTGAATAAGCGATAATAAATCCATGACCTTTCCCACTATTTTCTCCATGAAATCTTGGGATTATGGAAAGGTAAATACTTTATTAAATAATTCCATGGTCATTGTTTTTTTTGGTTTGTGCATATTTCAGCCACATGTTATAACATGACATTCAATCATAAACTCTACCAAACTTTCTTAACCTTTCGAGAGTTGAAGATTGTGTTGAGAAACAAGTTTTTTAGATTTTTTTGTTGCTCTATCATATAAAGGTAAGATTATGTAAGTGGAGAATGATGTTTCTCGATAAAATAGTTGAAGAGTGTTCTAATATACTAAATTTTTATACTAAATGTTAATAGCAAATAGATTAATAAAACTCGTAGCTATTGCAAATCACGAGTCAAAGCAGATACTAAATGTTAATAGCAAATTGATTAATAAAACTCCTAGCCATTGCAAATCATAGCCAAAGCAAGTGCAATGTCGACGACATTTCCACCTAGTGGCTCTTCCAAGTGTATTCTCTTCCATGAAAGTAGAATATGAAGCTGTAACAGAAGTTGCTTGTAAATTCAAATGATTGAGAATGGTCTTTACCAATGTTGGAGTTGAATAGATGGGACTCACAATCATATTTTGTCACAACTAGAAAGTACTAAAGATAGTAAGGGATGATTTGTTGAAGAACCATGGAACCCAAGCACCACTTGGCTTGATCCATGTACCCACAAAGTGAAGAAAAGAAAAATAAAAATGATGAAAAAAATGTGTGAAGTCATAGGTCGACCCCATTTGAAGAAAATAGAATAAAAAATATACATATATATATTGATGGATCAGGCTCAATTGAATTATTGAAAGGAAATAAATATCTAAAATGGAAATAAGTAGTAAAATTTCTTATTTTTTATCCATCAATTGGGTCTGCTCCAAAAAGTTCAGTTCGTGGTATCTTTTGCTCCTAGGTCAGTTCATGGCTGATTTTGTGCTAGGATTTTTCTCTTAAAATAACTGATCCATACTCCTTGAAGAAGTTACAGTTTTCATGCTTCTTTTCTCTTTTGCTGGTTTAAAATTGCCCTAACTCAGCTAGGCTCTCTTCTTGGGCTTCAACAGCCCTATTAAGGGCAGTCACAGGTTACAGCAACTTTCAGCAGCCCTATTGAAGACACCCTACAGCTACAGCAGTCCACAGTAGGTCCTCTTTTATGCACACGATTTTTTATACAGAGTCTGTCCCTGAGTTTGAAGACATCCACAGGTTACAGCAGATCTGGAGAAGGCATGTACAAGTCACTATAGCTCAGCAGAAGATCATGGCACCATCAGTTGTGTATACACTAGTGAACAGTGACATCACATGCTTGTACAAGTTGACAATGAACATCCACAGTCATCTAGTGGCAGCTTGGAGCAGCAACTAACTTTGAGAGAAGGAACAACTACAAATATTGAAACATTTAAATATAGTCTAAAGTTCAGCAAACAAGCACCCCATTGTGAGGACTGAAACTGAGGTCACATGGCAGATAGTTTAGGTATAAAGAGATTACACAAATGAATAAATTACCAACTATAAACTCTGAATTTTGTATGAGTGTAGATGAGATGATTTCAATTTTCATCAGTAATGTATCATATTCATTTGATGGTGGTAGATATTTGATAGTCAACCAATCTTCAAAGGCTAATCTATTCACTTTCATCAATGTAAATGAGAAGGGTATGAGATCTGTGGGTTGCCTTATGTTTATTTATGTCTAATCAGCGATAATAAATTACTATTTATTTATATCTTTTAAATTTGTGGGGGCATGGCTTCTCTCATGTCCCATCCTCTGCTGTCAAATTTTAAAATTTTAACACCCAACATCTCCTAGGTTTTGAAGATGGAACCTAGTGACACCTTAGGGGCGTTCCCTACCATTTGCAATCTACAGGTAGCAATGCAGGGAGGTTCCCAAGAAGGGGAGGTTCTCAAGAAGCCCCTTATCCCAAGGGACCATTTTGCAGATGAATCCCAATTCAATGGCAGCACCCAAGGATCCTCCCACGGTCTTGATGGACCCCCAAAAAATTAAAATAGAAAAAATGCTTTTTTATTTGTTTTTTTGTATAAACAATGAACTCCGTGATAAACTTTTCAAATAGTTATCAACATTTATTAAACCTATTCATAAAGGATTCCTTAATACACAAGGCCAAACTCTTGCATATCCTAGAGGTTTTGGAAGCTAACATATTAGCCATAACTTTGAGAGAAGGAACAACTACAAATATTGAAACATTTAAATACAATCTAAAGTTCAGCAAACAAGCACCCCGTTGTGAGGACTGAAACTAAGGTCACATGGCAGATAGTTTAGGGATAAAGAGATTACACAAATGAATAAATTGCCCACTATAAACTCTGAATTCTATATGAGTGTAGATGAGATGATTTCAATTTTCATCAATAACGTATCATATTCATTTGATGGTGGTAGATATTTGATAGTCAGCCAATCTTCAAAGGTTAATCTATTCACTTTCATCAATGTAAATGAGAAGGATATGAGATCTGTGGGTTGCCTTATGTTTATTTATGTCTAATCAGCGATAATAAATCACTATTTATTTATATCTTCTAAATTTGTGGGGGCATGCATTCTCTCATGTCCCATCCTTTGCTGTCCCCCGAAAATTGGGCGCAGCAGGTCCCCAAAACTCATTCCCCTACCCTCTAACCTTGAAGAAACATGGATTTGATAACTAAAGTTAGACAGAAAGCATCGTCATTGGCCCAAGCATACACAATCAGGTTTCTGTTTTACAAAATTAAATAAAGGAAATGAATCTGTACTTTCAAAAAGGATGAAAAGCACACGGTTTCCTCCCATTCTTAATAAGAGGAAAAGCCAATGTTTTGTACTTCCAAACATACACAGAGAAGTTAGATTCCAGTTGTTTGATCAGAAAAAGTTTTGTCCTTCCAACCATATAGACAGAAGTTAGATTTCAATAATTTGATTAGAAAAATGTATCTTGCAAAACTGAACCATCTATGAATCAAATGAAATTCCTTCAACTTTTAACATTTACAAACTGCAGAAACATGGGTAACCTCAGGTCTTTGCAGACTGCCTCAAAAAAACATAAGCACACTCAACCTGTTGACATGTTATGCATAACTCTATATGAGAACTAAGATTTACATTTCACAAAAAATATCTTGCAAATCTCAAAATAAATTACTATGGGAATGTGACTCCGACGACACTACAGTTGAAAGGAACTAAGGGCTTACGTTGCCCAGATGAACATAGGGGCATTATCTTAGTGGGTGTTGGCAGATTGCATTTTCTATACATGATTCCATCCCAGAGAACGCCGCAGTATTTTAATAACTATGAACTTATTGTTGCAAAAAACATGAACAAAATCTTACGATAGTTCAATGTAAATTAAAAAATGGCTACCTTCAAACCTTCTATGAAATGGAGGATAAATTTTTTCCAAATCTAGAAATTGAAACAGGGTTCAAACTACTTATTCAACAAACTCACACAAAATCTCATTAGAATTTAAAGCAGGATTTTTTCTACTGTTTAATGCCAATAAAACCCAGGAAAAAGCCTCACCCACTAAGAAATGAAACTCGTTAATTCTCCCAGGAAAAACCCTCACTCATTAAGAAATGAGATTTTTATCTAATTAAAGTAGTAGTTACAAAACGTGTTTCCTTTGCAAACGCGAAATTCAACCTAGATGCAGGAAATCATTTATCATGTCTTCGAGATAAAAAAACCCTAACTAGAAGAAACCAATGAAGAGGCTCTGTTGCACTTGAAACCCTATGCAATTTTGTTTTCGAGGGGAATCCAAGCTTCTTTTACCGATTCAAGACACCAGTAACAAATACAGGGAAAAAACGCTGTCTTTTCTTTTCACTTAAAAATTGCACAAAAAATGCAAAGGCATACCTAGTCCAGCAATCCAGCAATGAGACTTCAAACCGGCGGAAAGCAACAGCTGTAGATATCGTTGAAACTGAGTAGACAACAAGAGAACTGAAAATGATAGAGAAGGATGAAGCGATAATGCCGATAAAACCACAAAAAATCCACCATAAAAGAGAACTGAAAATGATAGAGGAGGCTAAAGCGATAATGCTGATAAAACCACCAAAAATCCACCATAAATGACAGGCGGCCATGCCGAAATAAATGGTAAACATAACTTCGCCCTCGCATCCAAGGATTTTTTTTGCTCACGCATTTTCTGGGCTGTCAAGACAGTGCAAACACTATTCACTCTTTTTGGACCAGACGAACTCCGCCATTGCCGCCGAATTTGGAAGAGACAGTACATCTGCGCGTACCATAGGGTACTCAGGCACATACTCATCACTAGCAAACCATCCATTCTCTATTCCACAGTTTTCCCAGAATCCACAAGGGGTCACACCAAATTCTTTCCACACCGGCACCTACAGGAGCCGAAGGAGTGGTATTCTTCGAATTCTAATTCCTCGAATCCCACACCTGGTAGAACCACAACGACATGTCAACTACGAGGACTCACTATTCCCACAGCTTTACCCTGAATCAACACTCCACGAAACCTGCACAGATGAAGTACAACTCAACCCAGACCATTGCAAAATTTAACATCACCTCGAACTAAACACCTCGAACTAAACACAGAAGCCAACCGACAACACTGGCAAACCCTCCATTCCCTACTCCACAGTTTTCCTAGAATCCACAAGGGGTCACACCAAATTCTTTCCACACCGGCACCTACAGGAGCGGAAGGACAACCCAGGCCAATCCCACACCTGGTAGAGCCACAACGATAGGTGAACCACAATCGCACTATTCCCATAGCTTTACCCTGAATCAACACTCTACGAAACCTGCACAGATGAAGGACAACCCAGTCCATTGCAAAATTTAACACCACCTCGAACTAAACACCTCGCATTAAACAACTTGAACTAAACACAGAAAAACCACCTCGAAAACGAAAAACCACCTAGCATGCGTCCTGAAAAACCACCTCGAACTAAACATACAAGCCAACCGAGGACAACCCAGACCATGCGCCGTGACGCCATCGTGCCGCCGCCTCCTGGGTCACAGGCATCCGAGGCACGCGTCATTGCGGAAGACACCAATCAAAAGCAAGAAAAATAACGCATTAATAATTAAAAAAAAACGATTTTTTCGAAAGCAAAGGTTAAACATTGCCCTGACCCTATATTGATCAACAACGACCCCAACTTATGGCCCCGACTAAAAAATAGATGTCGGGGACATAATAAGTAGCACTTTTGTTTATGGCTTTTAATGTTATGAATCATTGTATGTGTTTATGGCCTAACCATTAAATCAAATGCAAATCAATTTATCCTTTCTTAATCTACAACAACTTGCCTTAAACAATCTTAACCTCAAAATGATTGTTATTTTGAACATAATTACCTAACATATGAACCTCATTTTCCAACTTCATCGACGTTCTTTATTGGGTAGCATGGTAATTGATGGATCATCATCCTCGAAAGCCAATGAACTCCATTAACATAATATCTTAAACAATATATTGCAACAAGAAAGATTATTGTCTTGGATGCGTGGAAGAGTGTCAGAATACCTTAGTTTATGTGTCAAATACCAACGTCGACAACTCAATCAACGGTTGGTATTGATATCCCCCTATTTGCATTTGAAAGTGAGGGGTAATGACCTTGTGTTGCGGCTAATTGTAAGCAAATAACAAAACAAACTATAAAGATGGTTCCTACCTCCTAACCATTGCGCATATAGATCCAATATGTACATGTGTAGTGCGATGTTCTTTATGGATAATGCCTTTTTTGGCAACGTAATTCAAAGGCTACAATGGACAAAGGCATCTTATTTATGAGCTCATTTTGTTAACTAATTTAGATACACCATTGCTTAATGAAGATAGCTATAAGGTATGCATTTGGTTGTGTGTATTATGAAGTTAACCCATGTAAGAGTCATGGATACAAGTAGACAAAAGCATGAGTTTTGTATTCTAGGGTGAATAGGGTACATAGCTCGAATGTCATAATCATCTAGGATCCTTGTATGAGGTTGAAGATTTCTTGTTGTATCTTTGCCACTAGATTTTTTCAATGAAGACAATATATTTATTTGGCATTATATTTACAAGAAAAAAGTACTTTTTTTATATTAATGTTTTGTTGAAGCAAGCATGAAGTGAAGTGAGATTACAATGGTGTTTGAAGAGGACATACGTTTTACTTATGTTATCATGGTTCAAAGTTGTTGTGTAACATATTGTGATTCATGATACTTATTTCTTTTATTTAATATTAAGTTAGTTAGTTAAATACCCTCAACCCTTCATAACATATTTTTTCATAAACACAACCTATAATTAAAAAAAATAATATACAATAAAATAACAACTCCCTTAAAAAATTTACAACCCCGTGTAAAAGCAAAAAAATCCTTTCCATTTGTTTACACCTTACAAGATTCACTATAGTTTGCCTCAATAAGCTTTGGCCTTGCAAGTTCCTCTACATATGGAAATTATCTTTATCAATTCTTTCTACATTAACATTTAAAGGATCCCTCATGGTTCAAGAGGAAGAATTGCAATTCAAATCCACTCCATGAGTTGATTTGAGTGGATTTAATTTTATATGTAGATTCAACGATGAATATTCAAAGTTGAAATATCTTACACCTTGGATTTTTGAAACTTGGAACTATTTCCAAAAGATAGCAATGATGCACCATCACCATGATTTATTTATTTTATTTGTGGTCAAAACTCAAAATCCTTTTGTAATTGCCCATAGTTTATGGGTCAGATAAGATTGCCCATAGTTTATGGATCGGGGCACTGGCACCATTTTCGAAATACCCAAGGTACTTTGTCCCAAATAAAGTAGTAATTTATGTATGGTTGTCCCCACCGAATTTCTGCACTTTCATGATTAACGTTGCCCAATTTTTCAAACCACTTATGAGTTTTAAGTGGTTATGGTTACCTCAGCGTTGTCGCTAATAAATTAACGTGAAACCAAATGGTAGTTTTTATTCGAAATAAATTAATGTGAAATTGGATGGCATTAATTTTAATATGATAATATATTAACCAAACATATGTGATTTCTATTTTTTATTTTGCTCATGTTTGGGTAGGGATATATAGTAGTATTTGTCTTTGAAGGTGCAAAAGTGAACACTGTTAGGAAAAGAGTGAATTTTGTAACAATGTTAGAGACTGTTTTTCTTTCCCTTTAGTATACAATGAATCAATAAACACAAAGACGTAATATATTTAATGATAAGGAAATTGTAATTTAAGTGGGTGTAACTATTAAAAGTATATGTTTTTTCCTTTAGAAATTATATATTCAATTCAAAAAAAAATTGTATAAATATAAAATTGACTCTAGACTTCTTTAAAAGAGTCGACCATATTTGATAAAGGCGACTAATGACATTTGCTATCAACCATATTGCCACCCACCGAAGAGACCGACCATTTTGAAGTTTTAACCATTGTTTACAAAACAAATACCTTCTCCGACCATTTTGACTCCCGACCATATCTTACAAATATTATCGAAAACAAAATTACAAATTCATATCAACTGTAGCAACTTGACTATCGACTATGTTTTTTAAACTAAAGTGACCCAACCATTTCGATTCCCGACCATATCTTACAAATATTATCGAAAACAAAATTACAAATTCATATCAACTATTTCATATGTCGATCATGTTTACATAGTAAGAACTTCATGGCGACCAATTTTTAAAGGCTCGACTATCGACCATATTTTTTTAAAAACGAAAGTTACTCGACCATTTTGACTCCCGACCCATGTCCATTAATTCCACCACACAGTTAAGAGTTGACCAATTTTTAAAGGCTCGACCAACTCGACTATCGACCATTTTTTTTAACTAAAGTAACCCGATAATTTTGACTCCCAACCATATCTTACAAATATTATCGAAAACAAAATTACACAGTTAACAGTCGACCAATTTTAAAAGGCCCGACCAACTCCATTATCGACCATATGTTTTTTAAAACTGAAGTAAGTCGACCATTTTGACTTCCGACCCGTGTCCATCAATTGCACCACACAGTTAAAAGTCGACCAAATTTTAAAGGCTCGAGCAACTCCACTATCGACCATAATTTTTTTAAAACTAAACTTACTCGACACAGTTAAGAGTCGACCAATTTTCAAAGGCTCGACCAACTCGACTATTGACCATATTTTTTTATAACAAAAGTGACCCGACCATTTTGAATTCCGAGCATATCTTAGAAAGTGTCCAACATTTCGACGAAATAGTTAAGAAGCGACCAATTTTTTAAGGCTCAACCAACTCGACTTTCGACCAAACTCGCCAACATTTGGGTTGATGCAGTCTAAACAGGTGGTCCAGCTCTGCATGGAAAAATCTTACGAGATCTATACTTTTGATTATAACTTGAGCATTCAATGACGAATTGGACATTAAACAACTTTCTATAAGGTTACCCACGTGAACATTTATTTCTTTGCGTTTAATCCATCACGAAATTATGAACTTTGCTTCAATAGTACAGATTTCTACTTATGAACATATATCTGGATTTGATGGATTGTACCTGTTGGATATTCAATGTTGTGGAGATACGAGAACAAATTTGACCTGTTTTTTCGTGTTTTTTCGCTTTACCTTAATTTTACATGGCAATGTCGAATCGCAATAAGACTGAATTTTACATGGCGATGTCGATGACATCGCAATAAGACTGATCAATAATTATCGGATTCCTATATTTAAAAAACATTTTAATACTGTAATGATCTAAAAGCATTTTAATACCGCAAATAGAACTCGAAAGAAATGATCTTTTGAAATTTATACCGATTCGTAGGTTGATTCTCTTCAACTCTAAAATTGCAAGTGTAGCGATTCTCTTCAATAAAAAAATTACTACTAAAATTATGAAAAATCTTAAAAAAGAATCATCGAAAATTAATAATTGTTTGCTTCATTAACAAACCATTCCATACATGACTATATTCTTGATAAGGATAAGGGAAAGAATAATTAGATCATACAACACAGTAAAGAAATTCTTAACTGGTCACTGTAATCTCTCATAATAATAGCATTTCATTAATCATTGGAAGGATGCCTGGAAGTCTTTGTCTCCACTCCACATTCAAGTTGTCGGACTAAGTAGAAGTCCTACGAGTGGTGAAACTTGTCCAGTTATTCTGCGCGAGGACTTCCTCGACCTCCTCCGACCTCCCCGACCTCCTCGACCTTCGACCTCTCCGACCTCCTCCGATCTCTCCGACCTCCTCCGATCTCTCCGACCTCCTTAACCCCCTCTGACCTAAATTTGTAAATTTGTTTTCCATAATATTTGTAAGATATGGTCGAGATAAAGAAAAAAAGTATAGAGTTGACAAAGCAATCTAAATTATAAGTACAAATTTGAAAATTGCAAGATAGACTTTAAAAAAGATGTGATTCAACACAATGATACAACAAAACTATATAATATAATATTCAAGATTGCTCATTGATGGTTTCAAGTACCACCTATGTGAAAGTGTGTACAAAAAAAGATGTGTACTTGCTAAGTACAAGCTAGAAAGTACAAAAGTCATAATTGAAGAGTAGAATGATATTGGGGAAAGTATTTGTAAAGGTAGAGTTCAAATCTTGTGAGCAATTGGACGTTTATTAAGCACAATGTGTTCACTTTCATCAGGAGTAGCGACAGGCGACAATGATGGAGAAACCTCTTCTGACATAACAAGAAGCACCTTCAAGCAAGCATTTGAATTAAAAGTCTCTGTCTTTACTGATAAGGTTAGAAGGTACTGCCGGGCACAAACATGTTGAACAATTTCCAAGAGAGACGTTGGATCATTTGATAGGAGACAAAAATATTTTGCAGAGACCCCCATGAGTTGTTGCGCAGCATCATCAAAAGCTATGATACTGTATAGTTGTCCAGTAGCATCCGTGATGTCAATTTTGAGTATGTATCAGTAAACACACTCTGTAAACTCCCCATCACATTTTGCACAATGCCAAACATTGCTAACTTTGCGGGAAATTTTTTTCATGCATTGTATTCCATCGAAAAAATGAGGGCATGCAAGGAAATGAAAGTCATTGATGTTAATATGGGTGATTGTAGCAATAATTGAATACCAAGTTCTCTTCTCAGAGGGTTGGAGAGATTGTAGCACATAGATGGAAATGCGTTTATAGGATATAGAAGAAGACAAGTTGGATTTTCTGCTCAAAGATGGGGAGACTAAACGGAATCCATTGTCAGCAAACCATGCTTGGAGAACTTCAGCTTCCTCAATATCTGGTTTTATAACGAGGTTGCTATTTGAGATGGTTCCAATGGTTTTCCATTGAAGTCTGTAACACGCCCACCTTTTATTGCAAGGATAGAGGGAGTAGCTAAACCTCGAAGGTTTCTAAGTTGGGCACCCTCAATTGTGCAATGCTCCCCCCAAAGTGTTATATCTATGCTATACCCAGACATGTCCCTCAACCCAACTGTTCGGTGAATGGTTTCAGAGCCATCCCTTTTGCATATAGTTGATGCAGGGGAAACATAAATGACAATTCCAAGAAGGTCAACCATGGAATTGAGCGGTGTAGTTTTGATGTCATGGATAGATTTAAAGTCGAAGCAATGAAAAGGAATAAGTGGGCACTCTTCCAAGCATTGTTGAATTGTTGACAAGAAGTTAAGGAAAATCTCGAAAGCGCTCTTCAAATGGTTGTATCTTGGATTAATTAGTTTGACTGTGCCATTTGAGACTATGTAGACTATGCCAACTTGTATTTGGTCATATAATGAGATAGCTAGTTCATTGAAAGCAGAGATATGAATCTCATCTTTGGTAGCACTAACAAGGTCAAACCCAAAGAGTTGACCATGACCTTTTTGGTTGGTGTAGGTGTTGATACTTGTCTTTGCAGTAACTCGTCCTTGAATGGTCCAAGTTTTGTTGGAAGGGTTGAGCGATGTGAATTGAAGAGTAGGTGCAACAAGGTTTGGCATTGGAAACGGTATTGCAAGTGAAGGGTTTTCAGAGTCAAGGACGTTTTTCTCTACAATAGATGAACTGATGTGTGCTGTAAAGCTAGGTGTGAGGTTGAAAGGGGATGGGTCTCCAATAATTGTTGTTTCTAAGGTGACAATTTCGAAGGTTCCCAATGCGATAGTCCTGGCAATAAGAATGAACGTAAGTAAGTATAAGTAAAAAATATGTTACAATGATAAGGAGTTAAAACTAAAATAAGTGAAAAGGAAGATGCGGAAAGCAAATCATATGTTGCATCATGTATAGTGTTGCATGTACACTTGCTGACTTTGATGATTGAACCTTTTTGGAGTTGGTGGTTATCCACAACGTTATTGTAGCTAGTTGGAAGCAATGTGTCGTGCTTATGAATTCCATCAGAAATAGAGATTCGGAAGCGGGTAGTTGCTGAGTTAAGAGAGATTAGTCGATCAAGAGCAACAACTTGTACAAGTGGGCATAGGTCAACAACACCATTCATCAGAAGTGAGACAACGTTTTCGGTCAATAGAGTGTCCATAGCGTGCTACTGCGAATAGTTGGACTACAAAAGTAAGCTGGAGAAAAAAGGTGCGATATTGATATAAAGATCATTTGATATTTCATGCAATACATAGCAATATTTGTGGCAAGAATAGAGAAATGAAGGGCTTGAAATTGGTTTCAATTTTGGGATTATTTTCCTAGAATCCAACTTTTATAGGAGACAAAAAATGTTGCGGTGCAAATTATCTGCCTAAGTTAATAGGAAACATATTTTGGTAAACACAAAGAAATGAATATATGCTAGTGAAGTAACCCTTTGTCTGAAACCAGTAAATAAATATGAGTAAATAGGAGTGAATAAATGACAATCCATTGGCAGAAACAGACTCTAGTTTCCAACAAAAACAACAAAAAAAAATAGTTGAAATAGAGTGTAGTTTTCAACAAGGAAAAAAAAATAAAAAAAAATAGGATAATTTTAGATAAATTGGCTCTTAGAACCTTGTTTTTAAATATTAAACAGAAACAGTGACAACAAGATAGTGTTGTGCATATACTAGATGCTTGATATAAAGATTATTTTTCTGCAAGGGAAACTTTTGTAGGAGACAAAGACTATAGCAATGCAAATTATCTATCAAAGTTAGTACTAAATAGGAGTAAATAAATGACAGTGCATTGACAGAAACAAATTCTAGTTTGCAACAAAAAACACAAAAAAAGATAGCACAAACAGATTGTAGTTTTCAAAAAAAAAAAAAGGCAACACAATTTTAGTTAATTTGCTGTTGGAACCTTGTTTTTAAATATTAAACAAAAACAGGGACAAAAAGATTATTTTTCTGCAAGGCCAACTTTTCTAGGAGACAAAGATTGTTGCAGTGCAAATTATTGCCAAAGTTAGTAAATGAATATATAGCAGTCAAGTAATATTTCATTTGAAAACAGTAAATAAATCAGGTACATGATCAAATACAAGTTACAGCAAAAAACAACAAAAAAATAGAAGCTACTTTCCAACAAAAAACAACAAAAAGGGGAACATAATTCGGGCTAAACTTACTCTCAGAACCTTGTTTTTAAGTATTAAACAGGAATAGTGAGAAATAACCTTTTTTTTAATAGAAAACAAGAATATTTGGATCCTTGACAGGGTTGTTGGTCTGTAAAAGAGCAACAAATAGAAACTAGTAAATAATTGACATAAACAGACTCTAGTTTTGAAGAAAAAACATAAAAAAGACATCAGAATCTCGTTTGAATGTATTAAACAGAAACAAGATTTAGACCAACATAATTATAGCAGGGGAAATGACTTTTGGTTTGAGAGGAGAAACTTTTTTTTGAATAGAAAACAAGAATCTTTGGATCCTTAATAGGGTTGCTGGTTTGTAAAATAGCAACAAATTGAAGGCGATTCGAATGCTGAGAAAAAAAATGGGATTATGTCACAATAACAGTATCGAAGAACAAAAGAATGAGAGAGGCTTTACCCATCGAATTTTATAAAAGATGAAGAGTAAAGGCGGTGCATTCGTGTCTGAGCACATTTAACCATTGTTGCATTGAAATCTGTTCTCGTATCTCCACAACATCGAATATCCAGCAGGTACAATCCATCAAATCCAGATATACGTTCATAAGCAGAAATATATACTACTGAAGCAAAGTTCATAACTTCGTGATGGATTAAATGCAAAGAAATCAATGTTCACGTGGGTAACCTTATAGAAAGTTGTTCAATGTCCAATCCATCATTGAATGCTTGAGTTTATAATGAAAAGTATAGATCTCACAAGCTTTTTCCATGCAGAGTTGGATCGCCTGTTTAGACTGTATCAACCCAAATGTTGGCGAGTTTGGTTGAAAGTAGAGTTGGTCGAGCCTTAAAAAATTGGCCGCTTCTTAACTATTTCGTCGAAATGTTGGACACTTTCTAAGATATGGTCGGAAGTCAAAATGGTCGGGTCACTTTTGTTATAAAAAAAATGGTCGATAGTCGAGTTGGTCGAGCCTTTAAAAATTGGTCAACTCTTAACTGTGTCGGGTAAGTTTAGTTTTAAAAAAAATATGGTCGATAGTGGAGTTGCTCGAGCCTTTAAAAATTGGTCAACTTTTACCTGTGTGGTGCAATTGATGGACACGGGTCGGAAGTCAAAATGGTTGACTTACTTTAGTTTTAAAAAACATATGGTCGATACTGGAGTTGGTCGGGCCTTTTAAAATTGGTCAACTGTTAACTGTGTAATTTTGTTTTCGATAATATTTGTAAGATATGGTTGGGAGTCACAATTATCGGGTCACTTTAGTTTAAAAAAAAATGGTCGATAGTCGAGTTGGTTGAGCCTTTAAAAATTGGTCGACTCTTAACTGTGTGGTGGAATTAATGGACACGGGTTGGGAGTCAAAATGGTCGAGTGACATTAGTTTTTAAAAAAATATGGTCGATAGTAGAGCCCTTAAAAATTGGTCGCCATGAAGTTCTCACTATGTAAACATGATCGACATATGAAATAGTTGATATGAATTTGTAATTTTGTTTTCGATAATATTTGTAAGATATGGTCGGGAATCGAAATGGTCGGGTCACTTTAGTTAAAAAACCATAGTCGATAGTTGAGTTGCTACAGTTGATATGAATTTGTAATTTTGTTTTCGATAATATTTATAAGATATGGTCGGGTCACTTTAGTTAAAAATTGGGTCGGGAGTCAATATGGTCAATAGTGGAGTTGGTCGACTCTTAACTGTGTGGTCGAAATGATGGACACTTCGTTTTAGTCAGCTTGAAGTCTGCAAATCGGTGTGACATAGATGAGGGTTTGCGTGAAAGGGGCAAAGTAATGGAAATAAGATCGGCGTGATCTGGTCAGCGTGTGTGAAAGTGGCAAAACACGCGGCAGGATTCGATTGGATTTATAGACGAGGAATCTATCTGAGGATTTTTAGTCGGTGTGAAGTCCGCAAATAGGTGCGACACGGATGGGGGGTTTGCGTGAAAGGGGCAAAGTAATGCAAATACTTTCGACGAGACGACCAGCGTGATCTGGTCGGCCTGCGCGAAAGCGGTAAAACACGCGACAGGATTCTATTGTATTTATAGACGAGGAATCTTTCCGAGGTGGAAGGTAGCGCTTCTTGTTGGTGAACACATATGGCGTAATTAATCGATTTTTAGTTAAAGTTTATTATTTTTGGAAGTTTTAATGTAATGTTTTGGAAAAATATATATTAAATTGATTTTTTTATAATGGAAAATATAATTTATATTTTTAGAAAATTAAAAATATGTGTTTCTTATTTGTGAAGGATGTTTTGGATAAGATATAAATCCATGGAGGAAGGAATGAAATTGTCAAAGACTAAAATATAATTAAAATTTCCACATTTTGACATGTCACTTTTGTCGTTTTAGATCTGTCAAGTGCTCGATTACCTCGACGAGCAAAGAAGGTTTGTTCGTCTGCATAAGAAAAACCTAAGTTAAACTTTTAAATGTGCAAAATCTCTAGCTTAATAGATATTTTACGAAGACCTTAAAGGTTGCACATCATGCTAGGATGGGTATTGATCCTCTCGCATTGTTGACATTCAATTCCATTGTGGCTCTCAATTTTCATTATTAGACTGTTGGAAGCCTGTTTTTTTACAAGTTATTGACCTTTTCTTTTAATGTTTAAGGCTTTTCTCACCTTTTGATCACACCATTCTCTAGAGCTTCGACTGGAAACAAAGAGTCTGTCATTAATAACTTGGTCAAGAACAATTGACAAAATTGGCAACGTGGACATCAGAGCTCTATTTGCTAGTGCTTTGTGCCTTGTGCACTACCTAGTCGCACATTTAATAATACCACAGACCTTACTTTCATAGCCCCCGCCGCTTATTCTTTTCTACGCCAACATTTCCCTTTGACGGGGACTTAATGTAACACAACTTTCTTGCTTGTTTATAAATAAAAAGAGTATGATTTATATTGAATAGTAGAAAGGAAGACTGCGTTAGGAAGTATTGTTCTCGACGTTTCGAGCCACAAAGTAGGGCTCATCATCAGGAGAGAGTGTCTCAAGGTTTTTTAGGTAAGGAAGATAGCATATTAGTAAGTGTTTAGGTCAAATTTTAATTAAATTTACTTAAAGTTTTTAGCCAATAACCCTAAAAAAAATTTAAGTTTGTTTAATGTTTCTTCAAGTATTTAATAATTTAGTTTTTCTATTATTAATTTCTAAAAAAAATTTAATCAATGTTTAAAAGTTAATAATTAACAATAATAATTATTAATAATCAATTTCAATTTTAATTTTTTTTTATTTTTTATTAATTTAAAAAAAAATCCATATTAAGAGTTACTTAGTATAAGTTATGACTATTATAGAATATTAAAATTATAATTAAGTTGTCTTTTAATTCTAATAAGTAACACTTAATATTCAATTTTAATTTTCAATTTTTTTATTAACATAAAGTTTTTTTAAAATATTGAGATTATTTATCTAAAAATTAGTAATGAACAAGAAATTATTTAATTAGATTTTGAAGATCGGGGGAATCAAAGGAGTCTTATTAGCTAATTAATTATTAATAGGGCCATTGTTATTTATATGTGGGTTTTTGTTTCTAAGATGTCGAATTATGGGGCACCAACATTCACTAAGTTTCAAGCCATCATCCCTATTTAGATTTAATGGGGCTTTTGCTATCTCTATGGCCTCCCTGATTTTCCTCCTTTTATAATGCTCCTCCCTCGCGATGAGTTTAGTATCCTCAATGCGTATGTGGTGGCATGAGTGGCGGGCATGTTCAGCTAGTGCTGATTTTTATGATGATTGTGCGTGATGTCAGCACAATGTTCCTTGAGTCTTAATTGGATGGAGCGTCCAGTTTCCCCAATATAAGGAATATCACATGAGTAAGGAATACTGTACACACCCTTATGTTTTAATTGTTCTATCAGGTTTTTGGAGGAATCTAGCATCCTACCTATGCAGTTTGGGGGAGAGAAGGTGACCCTAATGTCCTTTCTACGAAGAATCCTAGCTAACACATCTGTTGTTCCCTTAATATAAGGAAGAGTGACCTTAGTTCCATCAATGTTCCTATTTTGTTTTTGTGATCTACTACGAGCTTTCTGGATAACCTTAGTAATTTGATTTTTTTTATAACCATTCATTTGGAAGACATTGGATAAGTGGTCTATTTCTTGTTCTAGGTGGTCTTCATCCGAAATTCTGATGGCTCTAGTTACCAAGGTGTTTAAAACCCCTACTTTGTGGCTCGAAATGTCGAGAACAACACTTCCTAACATAGTCTTCCTTTCTACTATTCACTTACTCACTGCGTAAATCATGAACAACATGATTTATATTCTTCATTATAAATAGAAAACGTTATTTTTTAATGAAAAAATAAAATGACAAAACCAAAATTAAATGTTAAATTCGAAAATAAAATAAGAAATATGTGACATAATAAAGAATTAAGTTTGACATCAACAAAACAATTCAAATAGGGTATTTACAGATTTGTTGTCGTCCTTCAATGAATATGAAAATATCAGTTAAACTTTGGCATAGGCAACAAAGTAGAATCTTAGAAAATCGCCTTTTCAGATAAAGTTATATTCTCAACAACCTTTTTTTATGGAAGGAATATATAGTTTGCTTTTCAAATTTGGAGTTGTCTAAAAATTCAACGATTTGGATCGGACGACCTTCTTTAGTATAAATCCCGCATTTTTTATTATGAAAAATCGAAATTTAATTGTGTTTTATTGGGATTTTTTTATGGTAGAAATGGATTCAGCACCTTCAGAAACCCCAGCGTTACCCAAAATTCTAGAATTTGACAACTGTAAACTATATTTTTAAAAATTACAACCAGATTTTTTCAAAATTGTGCTGAAAAAATCATCTATTCCGACTCAAATCATAGATTTTTTAGACTACACGTTCAAATTTATTTTAAGCGTCAATCATTTTTATGTTGATTAGAATAAAAAAAATATTTTTCAAATGAAAAACGAGCAAAAGACATATATAATATTGAAATGAACATTTATTCCCATAATCATTAACAACCATTAAACTTTTCATTTAAAACACACTACGTCTATATACTTAAAATAAGTAAAGTAGTAATTGTTGTAGGAGGTGGTATGCCATAAAATTTCTTAGTATAAGAAAATTATGAAAACAAAAATGTCTCAAATATATCACATAAACTAATCTTGGCATATTTCCTCGTGAAAAAACTAATCTAATGCAAGGTGAAAAGCATGCATATGAATGATAAAGAAAAATGCCAACTCGTGAGATGACAACATCAATTTTCTATATACGCATGGTTTACATGTTTATATGAATTTGATGTATTGTTGGCAACCATGGGTGCATTGTTGACATGTTTATATGGAGTTGATGTAGTGTTGGCCACAATGGTTGAGGACATAATAAAAATGTTACTTCAAAGAGAGTTTTTTTACTTAAAAGTTAATTCTTTAGTATATATATATTTAATATGCTTCTATAAATGTTACTTCAAAGAGAGTTTTTTACTTAAAAGTTAATTCTTTAGTATATAGACATTTAATATGCTTCCATAGGATAATAATGAACTTCTAATGATTTATCTTGTGTGTTGTTATATTTATGTACTATATATTTGAATCCCATGACACATGTTAGGTCATGACTCGTGTGCCATAGCCCACATGTTCACAATCACATTCATCCATGTGAGCACATGTAACATAAGTGATTGCAGGTCGATGAAATGTTCTTCATATTTGAATTCATGTATTTTCATTTAACGAGCTTATATTTAGTTGTTAGGATCTATTTGTTCGGAACATTAGGTGATTCTTATATAACATCGTGAATGTGAAAGATTTGTTTGATTGATCAAGTTTTGAAGGTAGGTTGAGTAGAGGCAAAAGCATACATGTTTGGTGAACGTAAATAGACCAAGCTACGTCCATTGAAGCAGATGTATCGAGGAAGAGGAAGGCATTGCAATAACGAGATGATCAACTAACATCTGGATAATAACGAGATGATCCACTAACATCTGGATCATAGACCAAGTGGCAAGGAGAACTAAGAATGGAATGTTATGCAAGAAATTCTCCAGATCGACAAACCTCACACTAGTCAACTATCTCAACAATAATTCACTCAGTCATCACATGCATTAAACAAGAAATCCAATCATGAGCCAAACTAGGTTGGTCTAGCACTATATTGATTACATTTAAATAACTGCATTTTGTAAAAGACTTTACCTCATATAGTTGAACTTTGCATAGTTATTTTTACAAGATGCATCACATCGACAGTTTGCATAATTGTTTATGTCATAGTTTCGATGTCTATGTAAAGTATCCATATCTAATGAAATTTAAGTAGATCCCTTTTATGTGCTTTATGAAATGTTGAAGCGCCTAAGCTTGGGATTTAATGTTTAGCTCCAAAAATTATTAAGTGGCGCTAAATAGCATAGGAATACCCAACCTTGTATTTAAGGTAGTGTGTCGCAGCGGAAAAAAAAATGTCAATGTAATAAGAGTCACGATGTGGCAATGTTTTTGACATTGCTACTAAGTCAAAAGTGATGCTTGTGCATGTCTTTGTCTGTTTAATGATATCTATGTTCTCAATCTCAGTGTTTTTTATCTCATTTGTATGCATTTTTGAATGTTTACTGTGAGCTTTATTTGTTCTCTTCCTTGTTTTTCTCAATATGTACGCACACCTCCGTTTGCTAATTTAACCTTTGTAATTGCATTACAATTCATGGAAAGCTACCTCATGATATATTCATGGTTGGAGAAAAAAACCAATGCCTGTAAAAAGCAATGTTGTTGGACTAGAACAAACCAAAATATGCTAGCAACCAATTCATTCCCGAAGGGAAAAAAACATGCAAATGACCGAGCTTTCTTGTTATTATGTTGGACATAAGAAGATCATGAGAGAATCTCCTGAGAAACAAATGCACGCGATGAAATGTCGTTTTTTATTGCTTGCACAGGTTACCCGACTATGCAACGAGGACAGATTGAAGGACCGCTTTTGAAATTCAACATGCAGGACAAACGTTTGAGGCTATCATAATGCATTTTGTTGTCGCCTATTTTGTGCAAGGATTTTTGTGGTGGAAGGGGGTTTGTGTGGGTGACAGTCTAGAACCAAAAAATATTGGATAAAAGAGATGCAAATATGAGGTTATAATATCATGACATTTTTGGAAGAAATAGGTGACATTCGAACATGGAGTAGCACGACAAATTTTCACTTGTGGAGACAAGAAACAACGATGTTTGGAGATATGTCACTTCTCCTCATTTGTGAGAAAATATGGTACCCCCTCCATGCAATGATTTTACTGCTAGACTCTATGGAGGTGTAGATACCCCACCCCCCTCCAAATTTGAACCTATAAACTCCTAGGAGGGAACACATGTTCTTAAGCCATTAGGCCCACTTAACTTGTATATGTGACAGTCATAACCCATAATCCATTTTAACACTTATTTTGAATATGTTTGAAAAAAGAGTATTACTCTCATGAGCAACAGATATGTAGCTTTTGGTTGGAGAATTTAAGAAGGCTTATGGAAACCTAGGAATTTCATGGGTTTTTATATTTGTTAATGGAGTAAGCTAATTGTTAGACACGAAGCACTTTCATGACGAAGCAGTAGATGGAAACAAAATTGCATGGTCAACCAGACGATCCACATGATCCATTTAGCAAGTCATTAAAGTGCTCAATTGTGAATGCCAAGGTTATATTTTATTTTTTAAAAATTAGTATCAATATTTTTTAGTTTATTGGATTTAGATCATTTCATTAATTTTAAATAATATTTTTGGTATTTGTCAACCCATCACCAAACAATTAGCCCACAAAAAGTCTCAATCAACATGTGGCTTATAAAAACAAATTACCCATGTGATGTTTACAAATCACAACATTTGTTATGTCCTTGACATATATTTTTTGGTCAGGGGCATTAGTTTGGGTGCTATTGTGCATATTTCGTAGCAAAGTTCAAAGGTTTCGCTAGGGTTTGGGGGCGATGGATGGCTTCCTGTTTTTTTCTTATTTTGAAAATGGGTATTTTTTTGGTGCCCCATTGGCTCCATTTGCCATCACGTTCTCATTGGAATGCATGGCTCGAAACTCGACGACGTTGTGGCGTCATGGGGGGCTTAAATGTTTTGCAGGTGGTGGTTGTGGTTTAATTCCCTGGCTATGGCGTTGTGCTACGACGATGTTAATTCAGTGGGGATTTTTACTGTTCTTGCTTGCATTCAGGCATTCGATGGAGATGGCCATGCCTTTTCCCTCTTTCGTGCACAGGGGTTCCGACAAAGGCGGTAAGCGCAGTTTTCGTTCATATGGTTGCATTGATTCTGGAGTGGGGTGGTGTCATTTCAGGCATTCTACTTGTTCTGTGAATGTCCTAACGAGTATGGGGAACCTGTCTTTGGTGTCGAACCGTTCTTGGGTTTGTGGAGGGTATACTTGTTGGACGATGGTGGTGGATGTTTTCATTGCGTTGGGTGTTGTGGTTGTGGTATTTGCGGCTCCGAATTGTTTGGCGGTGTTCGCTCTCTTGTTTTCAATTTGCAATAACCCTGCTTTACGTCGTGGGTCTTCGCCTGGTCATCCGTTGCAGATTCCAGGAGAAGGGGTCGATTGGGCACCAGTTTGCAGTGTGCTTAGCATGGTGGCGTTCACGGTTAGAGAGGTACGCGTGTGGGATTCTTTCCCTTGTTCTCTAGAATATTTTCCTTGCTCAACAATTTTTGTTTTTTTCCAAGTTTTATATTTGAGGTTGGTTTCCTCGTTGTTTAGCGAAGGGTTTTGATGGAATGTAATATCCCGATTTTGACCCTATTACATTAAAATTGTAAATGATGTAAATACCGTTATTAAATCATGGCGAGGAGCTCAAGGCCAAGGCCCCGCCATCGATTTAAATATGAATTTTAATGAAATACCCACAACTAGCTATGTAATACCCATAACTAGCTATGCAATGCAACAAGAGATGGGGGCATGATTTTACAAGGAATAGGGAGGGAAAATATTCAAACCCTTGAGCCAATGGTGTTAATCCAAATGTCAATGAATGAACCCATAAACCCTCAACTAACCATTTTGACTTATGCACCCAATCATTTAATTCTTTCAAGAGTTGGTTGAGGTAGTTAATTCTTGGGAATGGGGAGGTATGGTAGCCAATTTCGTGTATGGGCAAGCCATCAATTTGGGAAATCGTATTTTGGCTTCTTGGGTAAGAAAACACCCACAAAAGTGTGCCCAATCCATTATTCACCCATGGTCTTTGTTCCCTCATGCAGTCTGAGCTAGCTGGGGCTTTCACCTTCACATTTTCCATCACTTTCCTTCATTTTCCATAGCTGGGAATTCGTTTTTGTGTTGCAAATTGGATGGGAGGAGGAGAGTTACGATTTGGGGGTTTACAGAGGTCGTTTTGCCCCTGGAATGCCCATAAACGTTTTATGAAATCGAATTTGCTCTCCTAGGATTGATTTCCCCATCTAACATTTCATTTTTTGGTTGCCTGCGATTTTTGAAACTCATGGAAACCCCATCTTGGGCATCCCATTGTCAAAACATTTTTCTTCATGCCCAACACTTATGTTTTGTTGTTGTGTGCACCCTTGTTTTGGTTTGAACTTGTGAGTAAGAAATTAGGAGTGGAAGAGGACTAGAATTGGCTTGATAAACCTAGTGAAGAGAGTAACCTCACAGAAAGATAAAAAAGGTTGGCTACTCTTCTATTCACCCTGAGGAATTGTGTAGCAGTGAAGGGAATACTTCCTTTTGTTGGGTGTGTAGGTACTATGGGGACCAAGCTAGATAGATCTTGTAGAGGTATCCATAGCTCTGTGGTTGAGCTCACTAGCTTAGCAATTCATTCCCTTCCATTGCCTTAATAGCCTGATAAACCCAACTGTGGATTGGCTTGGCTGATTTTTGGTGTATATTTGGCTATGTGTGAGTCTGTTGTTCCCTTTTCCCTTGTAGAAATCATGCCCAGCTCAGGGGTGGCAGTTGTGTTGAGAGATTGATGAGCACAACTGGCGTATGGTTGGGTGGAACGTTGCAGTTGCATAGCCAGTTGCTTAGGACTACTTTGTTTTAAGATAAGTACTCTCTTGTGTTAATTATGTAATGTCTTTATTTGATGACTATCATGAATATGTTAAATGCATGCTAGATGTGTAGTTGAATTTACTTCCGCTGTGTTTCTTACATTTATACATCTGCATATGTCCTTTTATCTTCAATGAATTTTGTTAATGATCATGGGGCTAGATGCCCAATTTTAGCATCATGTTCTCTCCATTGCACTAGATCGGTGAGAGGGGATGTGACATGGAATATGCAATAAAGAAAAAGACAATTTTTGTTCGTCCATGCGCTTCAACATTTTCTTCATTTTGTGGCTGGGTTTCGTGGGGTTTGAATTTCCTTTTTTTGTTATTCGGCTCTGTGTGGTTTTCTCCTCGCTGGGGTTTCGGTCCTTACCATTTTTTCTTTTTAGATATTGCTATAGGTGAATACCATTAGGGTTTTCTATGTGTGTTTTCCTGCTTCCCCTGTGTGTTCATGCAGCTACATTTTGGCCATTTCCAATTTTATGTTTTGCGAGGCCTAGGATGGTTCGGCCATTTGTGTCGTGGGAAGGTTCAAAGTTCAATTCCTGTTCTCTTTTTTTCAAATCGACAAGAAATCCGTCAGTGGAAAAAATGTTTGCCAATGTTTGTAGGATCAATTAAAGCCTAGAAACAAAGGTATCCCCCTGAAAATCCCGGCGTTAGAAATCCTGAGCTTAATCTTTGATGTTTATGGATGGTGGCTCCAAAGAGTGCGACCTTAGGGACTGTGGGTCATCCGGATGATAGCTCCAATCCTAGATCAACATTCCTTTTGATGGACTATCATATGTTAAACCAGAGTTTTATGGGTCAAAGAACAAGTCTATGGTTTAGTTAAAACAAACATGAAAAATATAGCATAAGAAGATGCAGGTCATCTTCTTCAAAGATTATGTATTCGAAATGTGAATGCTTAGAATCTTTCTTTGGAGTGAACAACCACTTATAAAAACAAAATACAAATGCGGACACATTAATTTTTGAATGGGTTTGTGCCTCGTGTTCTATTGCTTCTCTTCTATATACAATGTATATGGTAATTTACATGTGTTCTGCTGCTTCTGTTCTATATACAAAGTATATGGTAATTTACATGTGTGCTTGGGTGGATACACCTTGTTTTCTTGTTTTGATTACCTTTTTGTTATAATTGCTTTGTGGAAAAGCTTCTCTCCTTTGGCTATTGGTTCTCTGCAATGAAGAGACCAGAGAATAATGATGGATGGTTTTGTCCATGTATGTATACCATTGTTAAGAAAACAACCACGTTGTAAGCTTACACAAGTTATTGACATTGTGCTTGGTCGTCTTCTTTGGCTTTGCAGATTCGAACATGTCTTCCCCACTTTCCGATGCAATATTTTTCCAGCAAGTTTGTTGTTGGATAATTTAACTATTGTGAAAGTTGTGTAAATAGCGCGCTACACATTTGCTTGGCAGCATGGCCTTCAAAAATTGTTAAGAGGATGGGTTGAAGTTGCAATCTTGTCTTCTTTTCCATTTCCAGTTTCTACCTTTTGTCCTCATTCCTGGCAAGATGTCTTGGTCGAGGATAGTTTCAATCACTACTACAAATCCCTTTGTATGGACACCTCCATGGCCATGGTTATATATATATATATATATTATTTGTTCTATCTAATATCATTTATCATAAATATTTATATACATATATATTTTGTTTGCATGCGTTTTAAACAAAATCATGAGAACACATTGCATAGTTCGAATTCTGCACTCAATTTTAATCATTGCATTTTAAATGGTCATTTTCAATGTTGAATCGTCTTTGTCACATTTTACTTTGAAAACCAAGTAATATCAAAATAGTTTTTCACCATGAATATCATAAATAACCAACAACAACAGTTGTTTAGACTTTCAAATTTGACTTCCAAAATAATTAGTCTTTATCAGGGATGGAATGTAGCTGCAGTTAAAGTTGTTTACTAGTTTGAACATTGTGTTTCTCTGCAGGCTTTTCTTTCTCTTGCTTGGTGAAGCCCGATTTGTTAAATGTGCATGGCTTCAACTTGGGCCATTCATGTTACACTAGAGTGCCCCCTGCTTTAAATGCTCAGAACTTGTGTTTGCAAGAAAAAATAGATTCCATACAAGTTGCATAGACCATAGTCTTGGTGGACCTCCAACAAGTTTGGGCGGCCTTTATTATATGTTTGAAACTATAAAACTTAACTGTGTCGTTCCTTAAGTGGGCACCAAACCGTGTTTAGGAAAAAAAATACTTTAATTTGGTTTTTACTTCCACGAGTTTCTTTTTTGTTTGTATTTATAATTATATATATCATTTGATTTACATGTTTTTTTAATAAGTAATTTATATTATTTCTATTTACAAACCCTTTTTTATGATTTTAAAATAAAATTTATAAAAACTAATTTATTCTGTAGTCAAGAATTCGATGCATGTTGCATATCCTCGAGTTTTGATAGTCTTTCAAGTAGGTTGCCTCAGCTGTATTTTTCTGTCTAGAGAACCTGGTTTCATATGTTTTATTGCATATAAGTTATTTCCTTCAAATATTTTGCATTGGAGCTTTAAATGAGTTGACACTTGCCTCAGGCTGAAAAGCAATATTGATTATATATGATTGGCAGCAGAATAATTCTTATTGGAATTGTTGGTTCATTTATTGTGTGTGCAACGTGTCTAGTATTTTGGATATTTTGTTGAATGGATTGTTAGTGTGTGCAAATTGATGTTGTGCATTCATTGATATTAAGTTCCAGTTTTGTTTCCTATATTTTTTACAACCCTTTGTTAGCTGCTATCTCTATGTTTCTATGGAGAATGTCTTTGTGAACAAGTTCTGTGTTTCATGTGTTGATTCTTTCCAGTTAAAGTAACAAATAACATTTATTGATGGTTGTCTCCATTTATACACAACATTCTAAAAAAACATTGCCTGTTTAGACTTAAGCAACTTGTTGGTGTTCTACTGCCTCATTTTCCCAATGTTATTTGATGGTTTCTTTTTATGTTGTGATGCCAATGTCAAAAGCGCTTCCGACATTTGGATTGCAATTTGCGAGCATAAGGCCGTTGCAAATTATTCCTTCTTTTTAATATATTTATGGTTAAAAAAAAATGTATTTGAAGATATAGACAACTACCTGGGTGTTGCCTATGGCAGTTCCAACTTTTGTTCAGGAAGAAAACTTTTCAATGGTCTTCTACAAATGTTGTGCTCAGCTGCTTGTAGATTTAAATTTTATTTTGGAGAAAACAACACAAACACACATATATTTATATATACATATATATTTATAAACATGCATAGGTTTAGTATATATATATATTCACCACACAAACATTATGCTCTTGTAAATAATTTCACTTGAGCATTTATCTTTATCAATTACAACTTGCAAGAGTAAAAGCCTTTCATTTGACAATCACATAAGCGATATTCCCTTGTTTACATATGACATGACCAAAAAACTTCTTCACTTTGCAACCGGTTAGAACCAAGGGACATGCTAGATAAAACTTGTCCTTGTCCTTTTTTACCTTAACTTTATTTCAAATATGCATGTTGCATATTTATTGCAAATGTTAAAGTCAAAGATCACATAAACCTTTCTTGCTAGGAAAAAATAAAAGAAAAATAAATTGAAAGAAAAAAAAACACTTCAATTTCTTTTATTTGAAACTCAACACCCTTCATTGCACACACCTTTGCACTTTCCCCTGCAATAGCTACATCTCTAGACACAAAACATGAATTCCAAAATCCTGTTCATTTTTATGGTTTGGTTGCTTCTCCATGGGTCAAATGTCGATCACAAAGCTCTCGCAATTGCTATAGCCCCTTTCTTTATTTTTTAGACTGTCTATCCATTCCAATGGCTAATGTATGGAAAAAAAAGATATAGAAAAATATAACAGTTGCCATGATTGATTTTTCATTTAAATTAGCATTTGCTTCATATATTGTCATCAAATGTAGTTTTATTTTCTCTCCATAATCACTGACAACAATGCACGGCCGATGTGCAGGAATGATAAGCATTGCACATGTTGTTGCAACATGCCTTATGTTATTAGTGTTGCAGATTTTGGTAGAGGGCAACCTGTTTCAGCTTTTGGTGCAAAGTGCATATGTTATGACTCCAACAAATTTATAGATGCAGTTTCTGTATATATATATTTTTAAGACTTTTTGTCTTCCTTGCCTCTTGTATTGCATAAAAACCTTTCTGGGCAAGTTGTTCTATATTTTCGACAGCTTCAACAACAACAATTGCTTTTTTTTTGCAGACATTACTAAACATGTTTTGAATACTGTTTCTATATATGTGAACTAGATACATAGTCTTTTGCCTCTTTTCTCCAACCGGGTCTTTTTTTTATGATCATGTTAAACTCATGCCAAATGAATAACTAAATTAGTTGTGTTTATTCTTCTTTTTTTATTGCAACTTCGTCGGTCTTTTACCATGGGCAATATAACTTTGGCTACTATTGTTCCAAATCTATTATTGCTAGATACATGGTCCAAAAAAAATTATATTTCTAATTTCCTCTTTCAATGCTTCATGATATTAAAACAAATAGTTAACTCATATATATATATATATATTAACTGTACATACATATTTTATTTTAAAAGTATTGGAAATATATGTGGATTCTCTATGTTAAAAAAAATAAATTTATTTTTTGTAACTTAAAAAGAGAGAGAGAGAAGAGATTTAATGGCATTCACATGGTTTTCATTTCATCCATTGTCAAATTCCATTGGCCAAACTATTTTTTTTTCTCTTGCAAAGTCCCTAAAGATTTCAGGAATTTGGCTTCTTCAGATAGTCTAGGGATATTGTAGATTGAATTAGATTTTAAGCAGGAAAAAATATTCACATGAACATTGCAAATAAATCTGGCAAATTTTGATGCCTTTTATATATGCTTTGTAGATGCAAAATTTCATGGCCTTTTGGCCTTTTGATGCTATTGTATGCACATTAACACACGATATATTTTAAACTCTTTTTTGAATTATAGCCATACATATTTCTTCCATAGAAGGAAGAAAAAACCAACACATTGAAAAAATTGCTTTTCCAAACATTGTTTAAATTTATGGCATCTTTTCAAACAAAATCCTTGTCGCATAGGAAGGATATTATTTTCATGTTTTTTAATACTATGAGTATGTTATCAAAAAAAATAAATTGTTGACCAACCTATTAAACTCCATCGCTTATAAATCCAAGTGTGCACTAGCTATCCAATTACAAAGAATTAGCTCCTTTTTCTCATATGTTGCATTTTACATAGTCATTTACCTTGCTCGACTACCTTTTTAATGGAACTCAAGAAAAAAGAAGAAATCCCAAATTTTTTGCTTTTCCACTTGATTTCGATTGCACATGCACTTGTCAATGTCACCACTAGCAATGTCGGGGACATCGCCACCTCCTGGCTCTTGTTTGTTTGGTTGATGCAAAATATTATTAAAAATCAATTTAAATGAAAAGTTGCATCACATTATTAATTTTATTTTGAATCCCATTCAAAAGCGCGCAACCCATCCACGATTGATTAGATTCTAATCTATGGTGCGAATTGGTTTGACTCTTCAACAATACTTTTACCTTTCAACAACAAAACAAAACATTGAAAAACAAGGAATATAGTTGTTAGTGCTTCGTAGAAATTTTTATTATTATAAAAAACAATTGGGTTTGATATTTCATCTCTACAAAGCAATATTTAAATCCTGTTAAGAAAGTAACAATTTATCCTCTCCCTAGCAGGGTATTTTTTATGGGCGAATTATAGCCAAAAGGTGAAATTTTAGGATAATTTTTAGAGTCGACGAATATTTTATAATATTCAATTATATTATATTTCGCCGTATTTCAAAACCCTGATAATATTTTTAGGTATAAATAACCAAACCATATATGGCATAAAGGAACATATTTGCCTATTTTAGAGAGCACAAGAAAAACTTGGAGTCATATTCGCCTATTTTTTGGGGGTTAAAAAAAATCTGGAATCATACTCGCCTATTTTCAAGCAAAGGGGATAAATTTTCACCATCACCAGGGACAAGGGTTCTTTATTCTTGCTAATTATTTGTATAGTGAGTTAAGGTATGTGGTTTTAATGTTTTTACAGTCTAATCTTGAATCTGAATTGTTTGTCTAGCTTTAAAAAATAGTAAATTTAAATATGAAAGGTTTATGTGAAATAGATATTTAGTTGTTCCTATTTTTTTACCATTAGTGAGTTCTATCGGGATTGCATGGGGTAGAAAAACCCTTATTTTTATTTTTATTTAAACCAAAATCAAACCTGCACCATTGTTTCCGCTAGTTTAAATCTGTTTTTGGGGATGAGTTTCTCTACATTTTTTTAGCTGTTGGACGGATTTTTGCAACCTCGGCGTTTTTCTCCCTCCCGGTGCTATACGACTGCAATTTTTTGAAGGTTGAATCATTGAGGGTCGATTTCTCTGCAATTTGAGCTATTGATCCGTAGCCCATGCCAGATCTAAGCACCTAATTCAACTATCGATTTCTTCACCATACCTCATAGCCCTCCGCCCTACTCTACCTATACTAATTTACTCACTTAGAATTAAAGCATTTAATCGGCGGATGGAAGGGCGGGCTTCACAGAGAAGGAGAAGCATACAGGTAGGGTGGGCATACAGACAACATTCAATAGCTTTCGAAAACACTTGCTTAAGGAGTAGTCTAACTATGAGACATTTTTGACCTCCGGTACCAGAGGTCCATCACTCCGATGACTCCCGCTGTCATCTTCCTCCCTCTCCGTTTTCCAGTTCAAGTGTGAGTTTATCTATGCCTTTGACAGGTGACCACTCAGTTCATCGCGTCAAGGATTAACTGGTCGGTTTAAAAACTATTGGATTAAAAACTCAAGCATTTTTTCTCATGTCGATCTATAGTTAAGATCCGAAGGCCATGTGAATGTCATGTAAAAGAAAAAAAAATTACATCAATTAGCACACAAGATTTTAAAACACAAACTCCTCACGAGTGATTAAAACATAGATATAAGGTTTAAAAGTTTTAAACAAGGAAGAACTGGACCCAATCTATGCCTTCACGAGTTTTCCTATGCATATACTAACTAAATTTTAAACACCCATGCACAGTCTCCTCACAGAAGTTTTGATTGGAGGTATATAAAATTTAAAATTTTAAATAAACCAACAAAAGAAAAATAGTTCTGAAAGTCAATTTCATTTTCATTGTGGCTATGCTTAAATTTCTCGGTTAGTCTGTTTGATCTTTTCTTTTATATTTTCATTACTGTGATTATTTAGTGAGACCTTAGACAACAACCAGAGAACTATTGTAACTGACAGTCAAGATATGAGAGTTCGCTTTCCTTATCCTCTCGAACTCTTGTTTGTGTGATTGTTAGATGAAATGGATCTGGAGCATTCCGCAATTTATGTGTAGATAAATATAGGATGGATCGGATCTGTGGAAATCCGTAGCTGACCCCGGTATTGTGTAATATGGATGTGATAGAATCTTAGTGACTGGAAATTAATAACTAGAGTTTAATTTTATTAACCGTTCGATTTTTCTCTGATTGTGTGAGTGTTAATGGACCAAACCCATCGATTTATTTATGTCAACTAGGGAATCTTAAGGGTTATTCCATGTTTTCCTAGGCCTTCCTCCTCTTTGTTCTGAAAGGGATCCTTCCTTCTCTTGTAACCAGGGCAATATGAACCAGGCTTCTTAGTCGTAATCCTCTTCCCCGGAATCTTCTCTGGTATGTCTTTTTCACTCCAGGTTGTTATATAGACCTCAATATGCATACTTGGAGCTTCTAAGCCGATGTATTATTTTTCCTCAGTATCCTCTGGGTCTTTCTCGAATCTAACTTCCAACAACCGGAATACGTCTATCAACACATTATCCAGTTGTGCATCCTATTCAGTATACCCATCCCTGGGTTCATCTGAAAGTTGTAAGAATCCAACCTCATTCTGCATTAGATTCGACCAGTCTATGTGTAGCCCAACATTAGTTACAACCTAGTCCATATTATTCTTGTCAACTCTTCAAATTCTTGATTCCTTTATCCTCCTCTTCATGGTGGCATATTTAGAATTTAGATGGTTACTATAACTCTAATTACCATCATGTTATCACAGAGGCATAGGCAGAGGTTGAGGTGGGAGACGTAGTTCATTCAATAGTTCTAACCATAGTCCAGTTGGTTTATGTTTCCATTCATGTGCAGATTTACCTAGATGTGAGCCTTCTGATCCTCTGGTTATTGTTTCCACCCACGGTTGCTCCCGTTTATAACCACGAACTTCAATTTCTATGTGCAAAGTTTATTCATTACAGGAAAAATGACGATCTTCTGCTTCTCTGTTCTCAAAGTTTCAAGTAGGAACACCTCGAAAGATATCGTTAATTTGGATAATTTTTTGGATCGAAGAAGGGAAATATACCCATTCATGGATAACGACTTCAGCATCAGCAAGAGGGTTTAGAACAACCCCAATGAGACTACGTAGGGGTCCATATTTTTTTCCATGCACAGGTTCACTCCATCATTGCTAATTTCTAACTGATTTGATGCCCTCCTGGAAGCTGCAGTATCCATAATTCTGCTGAAAGCTTTTAACAAATTAGTGGCTAAAGATATCGGCCCTTTGGTGATGTGTCCTGGGCGTACTGAATGCATATTGGGTATAATGTGGCTTGCGTAATGTGTCCTCGTATTGGGCCGTGAGATGGGTCAATCGGTTGGAACACCTCTTTTGTATGATGGGTCATTGTGGGATCGCTTTTCTCGAAAGAAGTTATCAAGTGAATCAATGCCAACCAATGCCTCTGCTGGAAAATGGGTTAGTGCTTGGTGGGTAACGCCTTTCTTGGAAGGTCAGTTTTTAAGGTTGCATTTTATATACATTATAATAAAAAACAATTGACTTAGGGACCTCTCAAAACAAGTGAATCATAAGTAATATCGTGATCAGTCCCAAAAGCCAGAAGTTCTTGCTAACCACTCAGTTACCAACAATGAACCCACAGTTCACCTCCAGCCCACAGTCACATCTAACCGTTGATCGAGACCTTTATTGATACCCGTTGAAACCTTGAGACCCGTCGACCTCTTCTTGTGAACTTCCGATGGAGAACTTGACACAGACGAATAAGTCAATAATGTTTAATATGCTTATCTTTCTAGTTGTTACAAACCACAAGACTGAAAATCTTCTCCAAGTCCAACTGTTGCTGAGACGTGAAATAAATTCTTGAAATAGGTTGGAAATACACACAAGAGCTGCGACTTCTTCAATATAATAGCACACCGGGTCTGAAGTTCTAGCTCTAACGATGCTATAGATTCATATATATTTCTAGTTGGATGCTATAATCATTATTGATGGTTGTAGGTTACAACTTGATGCTTATCTCAACTACAAGACGCTTTAAGACTGTTGTTTACGACTCTCTTTGATGTCGGAAATAGTAAAATCACTCCTTTACTCTTGTGGGTGATGACTATGACCAATGGCATGAACACCAGAACTGTTGATAGTTTTTACGACCTTCACATCCATAGACTATTATTTCAATTCTGCTCTAATAGTACTACAGGAATTAGTTTTGAGTATGACAAGCACCAAAAATTGCTAGATCATATCTGAAATGTTCCTTAAAATTCCAGTCTATTGCTCTCAATATATTTCTAAAACCTGCTCAATTTCAATTTGATACACACACACGTGTGTGTGTGTGTGCTGAGGTCAAATGCAGAACAAATGAGTTTAGGAAAGGATCTTGAATTGGTTCCACAACAAACATTAGGGATCCTCCAAAACTCCAAATCCTACAACCACTTGAAACAATACCCTTACTAGAAATGCATCATTGTCCTGCTATTTGTGATGGCCAATGTAATGATATCATCTAGTGGTTTTCCGCTTATAATGAAATGTGAAGTATCATCAACACCGTCACCCAAGTCTGGATTGGAAAAATTTTGCTAAGTAGAATCCTTTGAAATAGCCCTGTGTTATACAAACACCCTATTTGTTTCACTACCATAGGTTTCCCTTACATGATATGTATTCAGAACGTGCCAAAATGATATGGTTACCTCACTAAATTTTTTAAATTAGTCTAATAAATGATATGGTTACCTTACTAAATTTTTTAAATTAGTCTAATAAATGATATGATTACCTCACTAAAAAATAGTTGGACTTCACTCTTTAATTAATAGCCATGGTTTTGGAAAAAATTTGGTTTATAAAATTTTGGGACATGTTTCAATAATGGAAAATAATATGAGGTATCTAAATTTTCACACATAAGATGTTTTAATGCATAAAACTAAATAAATATAGAGAGATAATGAAGGAGTAAGAGTTTGTATCTTTTACATGTTATAGAGATAATGCATATATATATATAAGTTTGTTTTAATAAATGTACATAGTGAATCATTTTGTTAGTGTTTATATTTTACTTGTTTATTATATATATATATATATAAGAAAGTTGTTCCCTGATTCTAAATGGTTAATTTAGTCTAAGAAATGAAGCAAAACTTTAATAAAAGTAATGTTTTTTTTTATGATAGGTTTTTTGTTAAAACTTTACATATTAATAAAGTTTTATCATAATTTAAATTTGGTGGATGGTAGAATGATGTCTCTATATTTTTTCAGATCACTTTTTCTATGTGATGAGAGGTTGTAAGCTAAATTTATAACAAAAGAACTTCCAAGTATTAACTAAAACACCTTCTTTGAGTGTTTTTATTGATTTTTCTAGATTTTTTGTTTGATTGTAGTGACATGAAACTTTTTAGTGAATACATTCATAATGTTTTTCTAACATGTGTAGGAATTAATTTTTTTTTTTTAAATTTTACTTGTGATATTTTTTTATTTTAAGTAAGAAGATTTTGTATTATATTAAAAGGAGATTACAAAGGAGAAAGAGCAGGCTGAAGCCCTGCAATTACATTGCATAACCATATTTTCAGGATTGAACCCTAGGAGATTCTACTAGACCAAACTACCCAACACAAAATATCTAGACAGCGACTGACACCTTCCTTCAAAATTAGGCACGCAAGCCTATTTCCAGGACTATCCTTGCCATACATAACATAAGACCATCTAAAAAACCCTTGGAGGCAAAATGAAACAAGATCTGAACATCTTCGCCGAAGGCATACAGAGACCAAAATATGATAACACAGACAACATCCCATCCTTCAAAAACTAAAACACAAGACATCCCAGTGATCGACTAAAGCAAAATATAAGGAGAATCCGAGAAGTGTTCATGAGGAGGAACGACAGGAGCAGACGCCGCAGCAGGAGGAGGTTGAAGCTCCATGGCCTACAGGAGGAAATCCAGCTTGCGATGCACCTCTTTTGTTTCTTCAAGAATACTATGTTCAAAGTTAACTATCGAATTCCCATGATTGAGATCCAACCTATCTCGGATAGCATAACCAACTAGGTTCTTGACGACCTAGTAGAGTGCAACAGTTCGTTCATACAGGCTAAAATGACCTGTTGTATTCCCTGGGTCCATTACCCAGTTCTCATTCTTTTTACGTTCCTCGTGCAGAGTCTCCTGGTTAAGTTTTTGCCACAAATGCCGCTCCACGCCTTGAATTTCATGTTGGATGGGCATAGGAAAATCCAACTCAAAGATTCTGGATTCCCAACGGGCCTTCTGTTGAGCATGAGAAAAAATCTCACCCGAAACCCCCAGGGAATCCAAGCTAATAGGATGCTTGCTACGACCAGCAGAGGCTTTCTGCCTCACTTAGCACCAGAGCATCCAAAAAATGCATGCAACGTATGCTCTTTCCAATACGTTCATGGTTGCCACCCTGCCCAGATTTATAAAGAAAATTGCCACCCTAGTTAATAATGAACCCAGTACCATCCATTAAAAGCTGACCGTACTTCACATGGTGATGACGATCCATCTCATCCACCCGACTGTAACTCCCTCTTTCTGTAATCATGGTAGAAGTACCACCCCCGATCATGGACATGACCGAAAACCTCCCCTAAAAGAGCTAAAAAGACCTTCTTCCTTCCTTCCCTCGAGGGAAGGCGCAGAGATATAATGCATGAGAATCATTACCTGGCTTGTCGAGCCTCATCCTAATGTCGCCTCGCATGATCAACACAGTAGCACATAATATATCGGGATAAAGTATCCCTACACCTATCTTGCACCTCCGTATTCTGCATGTCCTCCCACGTATGAGCACAGAGGTCCATGTGATTATCACTCCCGATATTAGCTAGAAGGTCCACTAATTTGTTCCCGTTTCTTCTAACATGGGAAAAGAAAATGGCCAAACTCGGATTAAACATCTCCGCCAATTTGTCGAGACATCCTTCCAGCTGCCACGAAGATGCCACCTTGGCACTATGCTTGCCATTGTGCAATTCATAAGCCATATAGAGGATCAGTGCGGAGTCACCTTCAATAATGAAGGGGATCCAACTTTGGGCGCTTTCCAGCTGGATACCTTGCAAAAGTCCTTCCAGCTCAGCTGCATTATTAGACTCAATCCCAAGGTATCTTGTTTTGAAACTCACCATAATGCCTTCTTCATTTCTAATAACACACACATAACCAGCCGAGCCTGGATTACCCTTCGACGCACCGTCAAAATTCAGTTTGAAGAATCCAGGCTGGGGATGAGACCATGTATTCGGACTCACAGAAACCTGAGATGGGCCTTTGGATTTACCAAAACACGGGAGCACTCCAGAGATGCCCCATGCACGCAGGATTAGAGTCTCGGCTTCATTAGCCTCCCAATCTTTGTTATTCCAAGCCTGTAACTTTATAGTTTCCATCATCTTGCAATGGAGAGAATTCCACACACGCTCTTCGGAATTCGCTAGTTATTTGAAGATTCTGGAGTTATGTTCCTTCCAGACTTCCCATATTAGAAAGTATGGAAATATTTGCCACAATTAGTTAACCACAGGGTTTTGGAACGGGTTCTCAGTCCATTCACAAATGGTTTGGACCGGGTTGTCACAAATTCAAGTAGACCTTCTGAAAGTCATTGCCCCACAATCCCAAAGGACAGGCATGAACGAGCATGAGTCTGAAAGGTGGTGCATAGTTTCCTCTGCCATATCGCACATAACGCACTGGTAAGGTCCTCTCAAACCTCTCTTCTGCAAATTATCACCAGTTAAGATGCGCTTTTTTAAAACCATCCAGATGAAATTAGAAATTTTAGGCCATAGGTTTGCATCCCATAATTTTTTCCATTTTGGCATCGGGGCCATATTCTTGAATCCTAGTTTTATGTTGTAGGCTTCTTTAACGGAGAAGTTACCTTTAGGTTCGAAGCCCCATCAAAGCCCCATTGAGAAGGGAATACTTTCAGTGGAAAATAGAGAGAAAAGAAAGACAACAACTTCAAAAAAAAACTTATTTTCATATTTTCACAAAGTGCAAAAACAAGATTCATCTAGAGAGAGAAATGAAATTGAAGAGGAAGCTAACCGAGTTGATCTTTCTGACGCTTCTAGTCATAAAGTGGTTGATATGTCAACTACATATGTACAAGAGAATTGCATTGAAAATGAAGTAAATTTGACTATTGATGTTGAAGGATTAGTTGATTTAACTAAAGAATATGAAGAAACGAGACGACCTAATAAACGTAAGAGAGGAAATTGGGATTTTGGAAGGTCATTTCAGTTAGAGTGGACTTCGATATTTCCATTCATGGAGCCTGTGGTTTGTGAAAATGGTGATGTGATTGAAGTGAAATGTACGATTTGTAGTTGGAGATATGGTAGAGATGTTAAAATGCAGTTGAAGAAGGATACCATTGAGAAGCATTGTGGAAAAAATTATTACAAGGAAGAAGTTGATGGAAAAGTGGAAAACAAGTCAAGGTGGAAGACTGCAAAAGAATGCAAGCATGTTGAGAATGCTGAAATGTATGAAAAAAACATTAGAAATGATCGTAATAAGCAAATGAAGGGATCACTTCATAACTTATTCAAGGAAAAGGTATCAACAAAAATGCAATCTAAAATAGTCCAAATGGGTACCATTTTCCATATTTTAAAACTTGGAAGGCCAATGAAAGATTATGTCCATTATAAGGATTTGTTAAACTTCCTTTCAATCCCCAAGTTTCCTTCATCACATTGGTTTATTAATAATGGATGGGTGTTTTTAAAACATATGTCTGAAGTAGTTAGGCAGTACCTGTGAGAAACCATAAAGAATGCTGATTATTTTTCCCTATCATTAGATGAAGTAACTGTAGTAGACACTAGTTCATGGATTTGTATGAATGTTTATACAATACAAAATCATGTGAGAAATGTGCACTTTTTGTCTTTGTGTAAAATGAAGGAGAGTGCTACTGTAGAAAATTTATATAATATTGTGATGAATACTCTATGTGATATTAGTGGGTTGGATGGACTCGACATTGCTAGAAAGTTGGTTTGTTTTGGAGCATATGGTGCATCTGTAATGCAAAGAAACCGTAATGGCCTTTGTGTTCGATTACAAACAAGATTTGCACCTTATATGATCGGTATACATTGCATGGCACATCGAACAAATTTGGCATTCAAAATTCTTAGCAAAAAAAGATTGGTTAACAAAGTAGATATGCTCGTGGATGATTTGCATGGATTCTTTTGTATAAGTTCAAAGAGGGTTATAGAATTCAAAAAAATTGCAATTGGTTTGACGAGTGGGAAGAAGATTTAAAAAATGTTGAAACACGATGGATCTCACTCTATGAACCTGTAAAGTGTGTATACGATGAATATATTTCTTTGGTTGGATTTATGGTTGAACATTGTTTTAGTGTGGATAAAGCCCAAGTTCTTTTGCATCAATTAACTGATGTGGAAACACTATTGACATTATGTGGAATCCTTCCCTTATTGCATCAAATGTATATGTTGATTAAGATTGTGCAAACAAGAACATTATATTTAGGAGAGTATACAAAGGCAAGAAAAATGGCATGCCTACTTTTAGATAATTTATATATAACACAAACATAAGCCTTTGATAGCATCGATTTTACAAAATGGAAAGAGCTCATTGATCTTCAAAATCCTCAAAATTTTTTGAAGCTTCATGAAAATAATTGTGTATGCATTTCAGTACATGACAATTTGGTTCCTCTTCATATTCTTCAAAAACATGGGCGTATTATAAAAGAGAAGAGAGTAGCTAGAGATGAATTTCAAGTTGTCATTCAAGCACTAAAGTCAAATCTTACAAGTGTTGCAAGGGCATTAACTACATAAATTAGAGAAAGATTTCCAAGAGATGAGTTACTAGAGGCAATGAGCATTGTATATCCACAATTTTGGAATCATACATTGGACAAAGAAGTATTTTTTTCCGAATTTAAAAAGAATATTCAGATATTGATTGATTATTATTGTCATACACATGTCATTGAAGAACATCATATTAATAGAATCTTAGATGCTGATAAATTACGTTCACAAGCAAAGTGTTTTGTAAACACTATGATGGAGCAATTTGGAAAACTAGAAGACCCTTTGTCAAATGGGTCTATCACAAGATTATGGGAAAAGTTAGACAGGAGTGATACCTTGAAGGAGCATATGTCTGAATATTTCAAATTGGTTGACTTGTGCCATACTATGATTTTGGGCTTTATAGAGGATGAAAGTATTTTTCAGCTTGGTTTCATTTTTAAAGTCCAAGTTGAGGATTAGATTGGACATTAACCTCATCTCTTGTGTTCCTTTGTCTGTATCAAATTATGATGTCAACAACTTTCCTTATGAGAGAGCATTATCACTTTGGAAATTTGAATGCAACAGAAGAGGGGGAAGCAATATGACCGACTCTTTGAAAGATTTTGATTCAGAAAATGAATTGGATGATGAAGATAGTTTTGATAAATCTGAGGGTTTATCTTTCGACCATCTTAGCAATTTGGAAGATGAAACAAATACATGGAATTTTCAGTTATGAGTGATGAATGTCTATACTTGAACACATTATATGAAGTATTTAGTGTATAAATGGAGGAACATTAGATGAAATAAGTTAATCTTTCATGGTAAGTTGTAAGTTATATGCTATTGTGAAGAAAAAATTGTAAATGTAAATAGGATATCACTTTTAATTGGCTATGGATTTAGTTATTTTTTGGTGGGGAGAGTTTTTCCCATGGTAATTTTTGTGTCTTTTTTCATGGGACATCTCTTTTGGTTATTTTGAATGCTTTTTTTTAAGTGTAGTATATTTATATATATATGATGTTGATAGAGGTGAGATAACTTATCTATGAATGTTGTGATACATTAAAGTAAATTCCATTGTGACTAAAAACTAACCAATATTTACTTACACTATGTGTTTGAATTGCATAATGTATATTAAATATCCCATGGGTGGAATTAAAATGGATTAGCATCTTTTGGTACAATAAATCATTTCCAAGAGGAACGATAGTGTAAGAAAACAATGAAAAACACTCACATAAGAGGTAAATTGGAAACGGAATATGAATATTAGATATAACATTGATGAGATTGAGAGTGCAAATTTTTTCCAAACACAAAAACACATACCATGAATATTCGTTCATTGTAAATTGTTTAATTAGAAAATTTTGCCTAATTGCTTTTTTCAATAAGGGATTATTCGCAAAGTTGGTATACTTTTCCTTAAAAAAATTGAAAGATTCGCCTGCCTTAAAATCGATACTCAATACAATATTCGCCTCCCTTTCTATACTCTAGGATAAATATTAGATCCTTAAAGTTTTCCCTGCTCCCTAGGCCCAATTGACAGAATATGAGCTACTTATAAAACACTGGAAAATTTAAAATAAAAATTGGAAAAAAAAAACATTGCGAAGCAGTGCCCATGAGAAATCTTTATTATTATAAAAAACATCAAGGTTTGATAATTTGTCTCCTTCAATAAACATCCCTCTACAAAAGAAAATACAAAATTTAAAAAAATTCCAAGCATGGATGTAATGAACTAAGATAACGTCAAGTTGAAGACCTCATCCAAGAATGTTTTCATCCAGATATAACTGACAAAAATGGATATATTTTCATCTAGACATAACCCGAAAAATGAATATATTTTCATCCAGATATAACCCGCAGTGAATATTATGATCATGAAAATAGAAGGGTATTGAGATGTTGTGCTACTTATAAAAACACTAGAAAATTTAAAAGAACACATTGACAACAAAGAATACAATAAAATGGGCAATTTTTTTAAATAGAAATCATGAAGATCATAAGTAATCCCAAGTCTACAACAAATCACCAATGTTACTGAGAGCATTTTCCATAGCTCTAAATAAAAACCCTTATCCTTCAGACATAGACAACCATCCAACCTGTCATTAGCCACTTCCCTTGACATCGTTGTTACTTCCATTAGCCATGCTCGTGGACAATTATCTAATATATCCGACAATAGGGGAAGGATGAGGGAATTTTACTAAATTGGAATTAGTAAGGAAGACGTTAAAAAAATAAATATAACCAAAGAATCCATTTTCCAGTTGTTCATTAACCCTAGAATCAACCAATAACCTGATCCTAGAAAGAGGCGTCTTTGCATGGGTTGGTGCACATTCCAACCGTGGAGAGACCACTCGATGGATCAATGGTTTATGGTGTTTTAGAAACCTCCCTGCAATAACATGGAGGTTCCCTTGTATTTTATTTGGGAATTATGGCTGGTCTCCATGTCAATTATTTAGACAATGGTATCCGTAGTGTATGTATTGGTCTAGGTAGTGTTAATAGTAGTATATATACCAGTATACAATAGTGTGTATAATGGTATATAAACTAATGTATATACACCAGTATATCATATATATAGTAGTGTATACCAAACAATCCTTGTCTCATATTTTCTTGGACAAGACTAGTGCAATAATGAGTCCCACTTCTTAGGTGAAGTCCTTTAAAAAAACCATGATACTTTCTCCTAATAGGGGGGCATCTTATTTAGGAAATATAGCATTGAGAATTTGGTATAGTGCCATGGGAAACCATATATTCCTTGACTCAAGCTCTCCCTTCTATCTTGGATTGTATGAAGGATGGAAATCCCAAGTTGTAAGTAGTTTATTCATGGGGTGTTACATATGACTAGACTGAATTTGGTCCTTTTGTAGGAAGTCAAGTTTGCAAGATTTGATCTCTATAACCATATGATGTATTGTTGGTACAACCCCTTCTGGACCATATCTCGTGTAGAGGGAGGGGGTGGGGAGGCAGGGGGTTTGTTTCATACTATCCTCCCTTACTTGAATTTTTTTTCCATTGGGCATGGATGTGATCCTACCAATCACTTTGTTTGGATTACGTCACCAAAAACTATTTGGAATTGGTGTTTGGAGAATTTGCAACATTAACTCCTCTTCGAAAAGAAAAAATACCTCCCATTTACTAGAAAAATTACTATTGTGAGTAGGATTCTTCAAGCCTCACATATTTATTATGTTTCCTGTTGGCTTCCCAATAGGGATCAATTTCATAGATTGTATACTGTCCCTATTAAAGATATTCACTAAATACCTCCAATGGTATGCGCACAACTACCTCTACAATGTCTACATCTAAGGAAGTTGGTTCATCAATGGCTTCAAGGTAACCAGTCAAAGAGGTTGAATCCTTGATCAAGGATGGTGGATCCTTGGAAAAACCTCTTAGAGTGCCTGTGAAAAACTTGTTGGGTGAGTGGTTTAGGATTCTTCTTGGAGTGTTGGTGGTCCTATCCTGTAGTCAAATCAAGAATCTCTCGTTGGAGGGTGTGATGGTCGTAGCTAGTGTCAGAGCACCATCTATTCATCTTCCATAGGGGAGAGCAACCAAACTCAAGGTATGGATGTTTATGGTGGAAGGCATGTGTAGTCCAACAAATTGAAGGAACCCTTGTCTCCAATTTGCTTAGATAGGTTTGGTGGACTAGTGAGTCTCATTCCTTGAGTGAAGTCCTTTAAGGAAGCCATGGCATTTTATCCTAATAGGAGGGCTTCTTCTTCATAGATTGTAGCATTGATCATCAATTGGTATCATACATCGAGAAACCATATCTTCCTTGAATTATGCTCTCCCTTCTATATTGGAATGCAAGAGGGATGACAATCCCGATATGTAAGTAGTTTGTACATGGTGTGTTACAAAGGACTATGTTGGATTTGGTCCTTTAGCAAGAAGTCAAGTTTGCAATATTTGATTGTCACAACCATATGATCTATTGTTGGAATGGTCCCTTCAAGACTATAGATGTTGTATTGGGAAGAGGGGCGGGATATTCCTTGCTATCTCCCCATACTTGAAATTTTTTGTTATTGGGCATGGATGTAATCCTACCAATCACTATGTTTGGATTACCCTTTTGGTCTAGGATCAATTGTTGGTTTCTATTTAGTCTGTGTATCCAATCTTAATTTAAAATGTGACCCTACCAATCACTATGTTTGGATTACTCTTTTGGTCCATGATCAATTGTTGGTTTCTATTTAGTATATGTATCCAATCTTAACTAAGAATGGAGTTGTCTTTGTAATTGGGTGGCTTCCTCCCTGCCAACTATAGAATGGAATATTAGTGGGGACTGAAAAATGGTTGAATGGGATGGTGATCAAGCTGGTGGTGTTGCTTTAGTGGTTAATGACTTGTGGAAAAGAAATACTAAACAAGGTGTAAAGTAGCTATACATATTTTTTATCCCAACTGGGAAAATGTGTTGGATTGTAATGTCCTTTTTTTTGAATTTAATAAAATGACAAATTTTTTACTTTTTTCCCTAGTTCGACCTTTGACTAGTTTTGATGTCTAGGTCTCCAATTTGCTCCAAATGCTCCCAAATATTTTGAGAAGGTATATGAATGATATTAGGACTTGATTATGATGTTCAGGGGTGATATAGGAACAACAAAAGACTTCTGTAAACCCCTTTAAGATTCTGGCCAAAGTAGGGAGTTTGACTAGCAATTTCTCTTTGACTAGTATTGGTCCCTTGGTCTCCAAATGATTCCAAATTATCCCAAATTGATACAGGAGGTTCTTGGATGTTATTAAGATATATTTATAATTTTTATGGATTCTCTGGAGTTTGCATATGACTTCTGCAACTCCTATTTCAAATCTAGTCAAGATAGGGATTTTTACTAGTAAATTGTGGTTCAAATCCCCTAGGGGTAGATGATGAAAATGACTTTCCAAATGCACTCAATCCAACTTGAATTTATGAATGGAAGAAGGGGACATATAAAGGAAATCAACATGAACTCATATGCACCACCATTCAACTTTTAATGTCTGCTATAACTCCCTTAAATCAGATGCAAAAAGACTAGTTTCAACCTTGGGGGAAATGATAGGAAATCTTCTCCCAAATGCTATGAAACTCAAAAAAATGACTCCAAATGCTTATGTACTGAACATTAAACTCATATAATACATAAATAACAGTCCAGTCAACAATAAACCATCATTAGTTTACTTATACATTCGAATCCATCAACATTACATTGGTTCACAACAAGGTAGTGGGGAAATGGCATTGTTTCTTCATTAAACATTAGATTTACATCATTCCAACTGCATTTTCGACTTGATAAATTTTTGAAGATGAAGAAAAGATTATATGAATCTTATTACAACAGAAATGGGGCATGAGAAGCTCCTACAAAGAGTACAATAGTTCACCAAAAACGCCCTCCCTCAAGGAGCAAGAATATGCAATGAAAATTGGAAATGGTTGAGTGAGTGAGCTGCACTAGAAGAAACCACGAGCTTCCCTATAGCTTACACCTAAAAATAAAGACTCCATTAAATCTCCATGAAAGACTTGAATGGCCTCTCCAAACACCAACTTGGATGGGAATCTTTCACCCTCGAAATTGGCTAAGGCAAGAAACTAGTCATCCACTAGCTCTTCTCTCACAAATGCAATTGCAAATTCTAAAAATGATCAAAATATACCACTCTTATTTTTTCATGACTTTTATAAAATTCTAATGTCCTCCATGGGTCGAATTCCTTCCAAGATCTTCATGCCAACTCAAGTTGGAAAGAGATTCCCAAGTATGCCACTTGTCCTTCCAATTCTAGCTCCCTCCTTCTCCAAATTCGACTTGGTGTCTCTTTGGCTACCCTAACTCACTTGAGCGCCCTATTGGAGGATATGTTTAGCCCTGATATGTCATATTTCAGCCTTTAGGTCTGATTTGTGTCATAGGTGTCATAGATTCTTCATCATTGTTGTCATAGGAGTTAGGGAATCTAGCCTAAGTGTCCCCAAACCTCTAGTTTGACTCTTCCTCTTCCATGGAGGTTACCATTCCATCCAAATTCGACCTATGATGCTAAATTCCATGTGTATGAGCCTACCAACTCATCCAAGAATATTTTTTTTCTCATGGATTCGAAATGGCAAGAGAGAGATGTCATGTGGCATTGAACAATCAAGCTAGTGTGGGTCCCACATCCTCCATATGTCTTCAAAACCAATTGCCACCTATAATTTCTCTTGTATTTATCTCCTTTATTAAATATTTATGCCATTTTAATGTTCAAACATCATTTATTATCCCCCTTATCTCAAATCCCAAAGCTTCCACCCCCAACCTAGGAAACTAGTAATTTTCCTCCTTGGCAATTATTTGATCCTTAGCATCAATTTGACAAACTCTCATGAATATTACCAACGGGCTTAGTCCATTGTGACCCAATGCAAAATTTGGGACATGACAAATCCTCCCTTCCCAATATTGCTTGTCCTCAAGCAATTTCAAACATGGGTGTTGAGGAACCTACTTTCTGTATAATTCTTTGAAGTTGCCACTGAATTTCCCAACCTTGAGTCTTTGAGATTCCATGAAGATTTTAGAGAGGAACCACCATGATTGTTGTTGCACTACTCTGATTAAAATCACTTTATTAAGTGGGGAATCCATCTCCCATACTGCTTGTTCCCCCCCAAAATTGAAATCAATGGGACTAAAAACTATCTCAGGGTCCCATTGCTTGTCTTGCACTCCGACAATTAAGAGTGCTCTCCAACCCATACCATTAGGAAAGAGAATTCCTGGATCCCATTTTCTTGTATGCATTCTTCCAAACATCATGAGTAAAGAATATATATCATCAAAGTACATAACAACATAATAAAAATGTACACCAAGGAGATGCTTCATCAAAGAGTCATGAAAGTGCTTATACCTCTGAGCAAGTAGATCACCATTTTCCAAGTGCATACAAGCATCAAGTAACCAATCAAATATGATCCAATGACATAGGTGAGGATCCCATGTCCTATAATCTGATCCAAAAGGATGTGATATGCATCAAAATATTCAACCATGTATTCTTTCATCCAAGAAGTGAATGAAGAATCTCCACTAAAATCTGAACCAAATAATGAGCAGAAAAAACAAGGAGACTTCAAATGAATCAAAGAAGTCTCACCCATACATCCATGAATGTGAGAATCATGAAGATATAACAAAGTATGTGGCTACCAACAAAAATTCTCTTCACCCAAGTGTTGGATGAAGTTCCTCCAACATCAAATGAACCAAGTGTTGAACAAAAAAAACCATGAGTCTTCAAGTGACTCAAATGCATATCATAGGTGCATCCATGTAGATGTGCATAATAATAAAGTAACAAAGGATGCTGCTGCAAATGTGAATAAGAATGTGCTCCAACCATGTCATCATAAGAAGTAAATCTAGGAGTTCCATACTCCTCATGTGGCACCATAAAAAAGAACCATTTCACCCATACTTCATTGAGACTAACGCTGCAAAACATGTAATTGTAGGATGTAGGACAATGAACTAATTCACCAAAATGATCAAACAATGCAGAATTTTCATCATGGGAAGGATCCATATGGGTAGTATCATGCAGCTCCTTCAAAAGTGTGAAACCTTTGTTGTAGATTAGTTCCAATGTAGGGGAATCATGCTCTTCTTTAAAAATTGCATAACCTTTATCAAGAAACAATTCAAGTTCATCTTCCACCACATCAAGTGTTTGGATATCTTCAAGTTCATCTTCAAACACATCAAGAACATTCATATTTCCACATTTCTCATGATCCACCATGTCATGAGAATACTCCAAACAATCTACCACTTGACAATCTGAAACATAGGAGGAAAAACAAGTGTCTTGCAACTTTTCAAGAAGTTGCTCATTTTGAATTGTGAGCTTATGATTATCCTCATTATTCTTCAAGTATGCATCATGTAACAATTAATTAAGCTCAAACAAATGGTTTCTATAAAAAAACAAAGACATGAAATTACCTTTGATGTGGCACATTGCTCTTTGAATCTTCTCCATGTCTTCAAGGAAGAATGTTTCCTCCAATGAAGTAGCTCTCCAACAAGAATTTGACACCAATGCTTGAGTGTCATGGAGAATGCTAAGGGATTCTTGGATCTTCTTTTCATTCATCTTTAAGGACCCTTCAAGAAAATGAGTCTCTTGCAAATGAACCTCCCCATCTTCTTCCTTCTTACTTGGACCAACTTCATGAAGCTCAAGTGGTGATGGGGAAGTTGATCTTGTTTCTTCTTCAACTGCTACAAGGTCTTCATTTTCATGTTTAAGGGAATTTTGGCTTGCAGCAATACTGTCAAAAGTGATCTCTATGTCACCAACATAGATGTGTGAGCACCCATCAGTAGGTACTCCTTCATAGTTCAAGCATCCATCAGTAGATTCTCCTTGATTCATGTCCAAGGTAGAATGTGTCTCGAGATGATCTTCAGTATTTTCAATAGGATCATCTTCAAGTTCATGGGATGTATCTTCATATTTCTCCTTCAAGCAATCTGATGTACTTTTCCCCTTGGTTTCCTTAATATCAATACATTTGACATCTTTTTTTTAAGAGTACCCAAGAAGTCTCTTCAAGAGGGAAATACCTACTTTCCCTGAAGCTTTAGATTTTTCATTGCTCTTTTCACTCACACACATATGATTTTCTCTCCAAGGTCTTTTACAAGAAGGGCATAAACCTTTATTCACTAACTCCACATCTTCATTTTTGGGTCTATTTGCAAACAACCAATCAACATAGTCTTCAAAAGGAATGACATTTTGTGGATCTTCCTTCGAAGCAAGATATTCTTGATATCTTTGATATTGTTGGGGCAATGTTTTATATGTTGCTCTCCACCTTTGTAACTCATTCATAGAATTATTCTTTGGTGGTGTGTCATACTCATATTTACCATACATATGGTCATAATAGTAATCTTAATTCCTCCTGAATTTGTAAGAAGTGTTGCATGATGGCACCTCTTCCTCATACCATTCACATTCTCCTTCATATTGTTCACAATCATCTGCATATTCCTCATAAGAATTGTACTCATAGGATTTATCATAATAGTAAGACATGGATGCAAATTATTCTTCAATGTATGATATTAATTCACAGGTGCAAGGACCATGCTCTGATACCACTGTAATGTCCCTTTTTATGAATTTAATAAAATGACAAATTTTTCACTTTTTTTCCTAATTCGACCTTTGACTAGTTTTGATGTCTAGGTATCCAATTTGCTCCAAATGCTCCCAAATCTTCTGAGAAGATATATGAATGATATTAGGACTTGATTATGATGTTCATGGATGATATATGACCAACAAAAGACTTCTGCAAACCCCTGTAAGATTCTGTCCAAAGTAGGGAGTTTGACTAGCAATTTCTCTTTGACCAATATTGGTCCCTTGGTCTCCAAATGACTCCAAATTCTCCCAAGAAGGTGATTGGATGATATTAAGACATATTTATAATGTTTATGGATGCTTTGTAGTGTTCATATGACTTCTGCAACTCCTCTTTCAAATCTGGTCAAGATAGGGATTTTTACTAGTATATTGTGGTTCAAATCCCCTAGGGGTAGATGAAAAAAATGACTTTCCAAATGCACTCAATCCAACTCAAATTTTTGAATGGAAGTAGGGGACATATAAAGGAAATCAAAATGAACTCATATGAATCACCATTCAACTTTTAATGTATTCTATAACTCCCTTAAATCAGATGCAAAAAGACTAGTTTCAACCTTGGGGGAAATGATAGGCAATCTTCTCCTAAATGCTATGAATCTCAACAAAATGACTCCAAATGCTTATGTACTAAACATTAAACTCATATAATACATCAATAAAATTACATTCAACAATAAACCATCAGTACTTTACTTATCCATTCGAATCCATCAACATTACATTGGTTCACAACAAGGTAGTGGGGAAATGGCACTGTTTCTTCATTAAACATTAGATTTACATCATTCCAACTACATTTTCGACCTGATACATTTTTGAAGATGAAGAAAATATTATATGAATATTATTACAATAGAAATGGGGCATGATAAGCTCCCCCAGAGAGTACAATATCTCACCAAAAGCGCCCTCCCTCAAGGAGCAAGAATATGCAATGAAAACTGGAAATGGTTAAGTGAGTGAGCTGCACTAGAAGAAACCACGAGCTGCCCTGTAGATTACACCTAAAAATAAATACTCCATTAAAACTCCATGAAAGACTTGAATGGCCTCTCCAAAAACCAACTTGGATGAGAATCTTTCACCCTCGAAATTGGCTAAGGCAAGAAACTAGTGATCCACTAGCTCTTCTCTCATAAATGTAATTGCAAATCCTAAAAATGATCAAAAGTTGTCATTCTTCTTTGTTCATGACTTTTATAAACTTCTAATGTCCTCCATGGGTCGAATTCCTTCCAAGAGCTTCATGCCAACTCAAGTTGGGAAGAGATTCCCAAGTATGCCACTTGTCCTTCCAATTCTAGCTCCCTCCTTCTCCAAATTCGACTTGGTGTCTCTTTGGCTACCCTAACTCACTTGAGCGCCTTCTTGAAGGCTATTTTTAGCCCTGACATGTCATATATGTCATATGTCATCCTCCAAGTCTGATTTATGTCATAGGTGTCATAGATTCTTCATCATTGTTGTCATAGGAGTTAGGGAATCTAGCCCAAGTGTCCCCAAACCTCTAGTTTGACTCTTCCTTTTCCATGGAGGTTACCATTCCATCCAAATTAGACCTATGATGCTAAATGCCATGTGTATGAGCCTACCAACTCATCCAAGAATGTTTTCCTTCTCATGGATTCGAAATGGCAAGAGAGAGATGCCATGTGGCATTGAAAAATCAAGCTAGTGTGGGTCCCACATCCTCCATATGTCTTCAAAACCAATTGCCACCTAGAATTTCTCATGTATTTATTTATTTATCTCCTTTATTAAATATTTATTCCATTCTAATGTTCAAACATCATTTATTATCCCTCTTATCTCAAATCCCAAAGCTTCGACCCCCAACCTAGGAAACTAGTAATTTTCCTCCTTGGCAATTATTTTATCCTTAGCATCAATTTGACAAACTCTCATGAATATGACCAATGGGATTAGTCCATTATGACCCAATGCAAAATTTGGGACATGACATGGATTATGGAGGTTGGTTCACCTAGTCCAACTTTAGACAAAGGAAAAACACATTTCAATTGAGATTATATCATGTGTGTGACCCTCACTATGACATGTCATTTTTTTCCATATGTATTACATATTTTGATTGAGGTTACAAACTTAGATCATTTGCAATTTTAGATTATTATTTGATTGGGTCCTACAATGCATTCAATGAATATTTAATTCTCCCTTCTCATAGAGACTAAGATTAATGTTTAATTATTGTTATTCTAAACTTTATATTTTTTTTAGAGAGGGTGACTATTTTAATACTTTATAGCATAAGCCAACTCATTTTTTAAAACTATTTATCACTAGTGTCAAATGATTATCACTAATCCATAAATATGTTGCATTTTGAAAAACTTATAAACAATATTTATGTGCTTTACTCTATTATTTTTAAATACTTAATAACATTATTAATATTAAAAATAGTTAAAAGTAAATAAACTAATAATGTGAATAGATCCTAATCACATGTGTTTTCGATACACTTAATCCAACTATTTAAGATCGTAATCACATGAGTTTGCCATACACTTAATCTAAAGTATTTGGGTGGCCCCTTATTTATACGTATAGGTGAAATGAATGACTTGTGCATTGTGCATGTAGTGACCATAGTGATAGAATATATTTTTTTATAAACCATTGGGCATCGATTACTTTTGTTCATTTCACTTGTGTGTTAAACGTTTGGGATGCTGATAAGGAGGCATATGTCATGTGTCCGTAGCTAATCAAATGACGGAGAGAAGGTCCATTTAATTAAACAATGAATAATAAAGACATTGCATTAATGTTTGGGCTATTATGTCATGTGTCCGTAACAATTATCGATGTCACTGGGGGAGAGATGGAGAGTGCTAGGGTTTCGCAGGGATATCCTGCAAAATCTGTGATATTTTGGCCTAAGGATGGAGGAGTGTGGTTTGTCACTTTCTGATAGGGCTGTCACTATCATCAGGCGTCTTGGTGTGTACGGGTGTGGGAGACAACTGGCTGGTTTGTGGAGGGCGACACCTTTCTCATTGCTTTGGACAGGTGGTGGTATACACCGACTGGTCCGGTTGTAGGGTCATGAATACTCTCGAAGGTGGGGTTTTGCCTCATACTTCTCCTTTGCGCGAGGCGGTGACGGATACTTGTCCTGCTGGTATTTCCTCCACAGCTCGCCGGTTTGGGCGTAACCCTAAGTTATTCGGCGACTATGCAAAGCACAGGCGGAGGGCGAAAACACTAAAGGCCCGTGAGAAGGTAGAACGTTTCGTCATCCCTGCAAATGCAAATTTGGATAGGGTTCAAATGTTGGCGGATAGGGCTTTGGTTGGTAGACTGGAGTATGCATCTGGTTCGAAGGTGGAAATAGTGGAATGGGTAAAATGCAACTGGACACCCATTCTGGGTGATACACCGAGGATTAACTTGCTGGTTAATAAGTGGATTCTGTTTATCTTCTCTTCGGCGGAGGATCGGTCGCAGATTCTTGAGGGTACTTGGTGTTTCAAGGATGGTTCATTAAATCTCAAGCGCTGGCACATTGCGTTTGACCCTATCCATGAACGTCAGGGTATTCGTCATGTGTGGATGATTGTCCCTGGTCTTCCTATTGAAGTTTGGACGGAGGAGACTATGACAGGGATTGCTAATATGGTGGGGAAATGCATCAGGGTTGACAAGAATTCCATTTTTGGCATTGACAGATGCTTTGCAAAGGTTTTAGTGGAAATTGATTTGAGGTTGGGGCTGCCGGAAGCAGTTGAAATTGTTTGGGGCGAACGTATTTGGAAGTAGGTTTTGGATTTCTATAGAATCCCTTTCCGCTGCTACATTTGTTGGGAGGTCAGCCATGTCCAGGCCAAATGCCCTAATCGTTGGACTGACATATCAGATAAAGTTCGTCGGTATTCTTCGGAATCCTTGCATTTCACGTCGGTTTCTCAGAATTTGTCTTCGCCGAAGACCCCTGGCCCTGGTAAGTTAAAACTCCCTCCTGAAGCAGCTTATACTGATCTTTCAAAGGTAGATATTGATTTTATATCTGATAAGGAAGTGGATTTAGATAGGCGAATATCTTTGGGGGTTGTACAGCTTCGCCATGGTTTGTCCACCCCTGTGAAAGAATATGGAGCAGATAAGTTGAGTATTTGTCCCGCTTCCACCTCTAGGGTTAGGGTTTGTACTCCTATTCTGTGCCCTAACTCTTCCTCGGATATTCATGTTAATGGGGGTTTGGAGTCATCTATTCCTCCTGTTGATGATTCGTCTGTTGTCTGGCCTGATAAGCCCGTGGATGTTGTTGTCTCTGCTTGTTTGGAGGATAGGGGCCCCGGGGGGGTTCATAATTTGGTCCCACTTGATATATACTCCAAAAACCCTTCTGGGGATTCCTGTGTTTTTCCTATCCCCCCTAAATTCCAGAATGTGACCATTAGAAAAGGAAAAAAAAGAAAAAAGAACCTGATCCTGGGTCTTTGCAGTTCGACAGTCTTTGTGAGGGTGCATGTGAGTTGGTGGGTGATTTTGGCCTGGTTCTTAGAGCACAGATACCCAGTGAGGACACTTCTTAATGTCTTTGGTCTCATTGAATGTTCGTGGGTTGGGTGGGGTTTTGAGGGCTAGGGCCCTATCCAAGATTTTTCTGGCTACTAGACCTGGTATAGTATTAATTCAAGAATCTATGTGTCCTGAAGCTATTGCTGTGTCAAAACTTGGGAGCATTCTGCCTTTCTGGGAGATATCGGCTGTGGATGCTGATGGTCGGTTGGGAGGGCTGATTGTAGCTTGGGATCCACAGTTATTTTCCTTCAAAGCTTACAGGACTGATTGGGGGATACTGTTGAAGGGTATTTGTATTGGTCTGAATCTTCAGTTATCAGTTTTCAATTGCTATGCCCCTTATTCGAATAGACTGGATTTATGGGAATCCTTTAAGGGGTCTGGGATATTAGATGATGAGGGTCTTATTCTGGCCGGTGATTTAAACTTTACAAAGTCCCCCTCGGAGATCTGGGGGAAAAAATCCAGACCTGATTCTATGGCGGAATATTTCTGTAAGTTTATTCTGGATCATAATTTTATTGATGTTGAGCCAGCTAAAGTTTGCCCTACCTGGAGCAATGGTAGAGGGGGTGATGAGGGCGTTCATAAACGTCTTGATCGTTTTTTGGTAAAAGCATCCTTGTTGGATAATCTTCATTCCTATCGAGCCTGGGTTCATGAACTTAAGGTTTCAGATCATTGGCCTATTTTCTTCCAATTTGATAACTATGGGATAAAGTCCAATGTACCTTTCAAATTTAATCATTCCTGGCTGATGGAGGATGATTTCTGCAAATTGGTGACTGATTTTTGGTCTTCTGCTGAGCTTGAAGGGGATAATCCTTTAGATCATTTTTGTAACAAAATGCGCAGTCTGAAAAAAGTGGTGACAGGTTGGATTAAGCAGAGAAAGGAGGAGGACAAAAGAGCTCTGGCAGACCTTGAAGATGAGATTCAATTGTTATTAAAATTGAATATTGAGGGTCAATTGAACAAGGATGATTTTGATAAGGTAAAGTTACTTGAGAAAACAAGAGCTAATCTCCTTCTGCAGGACGAGATGGAGTGGAGGTTGAAAAGTAGGGCTTTGTGGATTAAACATGGGGATCAAAACACAAATTTTTTTCACTCCTTTGCATTTGCTCGACGAAATCTGAATACTATATGGGAATTGTCTAATGTGGATGGTAATATTTGTTCAGGTGTTGAGGCTTTAAAATTGGAAGCTGTTAGACATTTTGGGGATATTTATAAAGACGAGGGTAATTGTGACCTGATGGAACAGATTAAAATTGCTGATCTATTCCCTCGTTTCTTCAATGATGAGGATGCAGTTGTTCTCGGCAGTGAGGTTACACTTGAAGATGTAGAAAAGACTTTGAAACTCTTTGCTGGTGAGAAAAGTCCTGGCCCTGATGGATGGCCAGTGGAGATTTACTTACATTTCTTTGAGATGATGGGTCCTGAGTTACTGCATATGGTTGAATATACTAGATTGAAGGGTTTCACATCTGGTGCATTGAATTCTTCTTTTGTTACTCTGATACCTAAAAATGGTAAGCCTGAAAATTTTGGAGATTACAGGCCCATTGCACTGTGCAATTTGGCTTATAAGTTGGTATAAAAAATTATTGCTCAAAGATTTAAATCTGCTCTTTCTGAACATATCACTGCAGAACAGTTTGGGTTTTTGCATAACAGACAGATTCATGATGCCATTGGGGCATCTCAGGAACTTCTTCACTCCATTAAGAGCCGCAGACTCAGTGCTTTGCTGCTCAAATTGGACTTGGAAAAGGCATATGATCGGGTTAATTGGTATTTTTTAAGGCTTATATTAATCCAGATTGGGGTTCCTCCTCTGGTTATTAACTGGATTATGTCTTGTGTTACATTAGCTAGTATAGCAATCTTGGTTAATGGTTCACCTTCTACTTTTTTCCAGTGTTCGAGGGGGGTAAGACAGGGTTGTCCTTTATCCCCGTATTTATTTCTTCTGATTGTTGATGCCCTCAATAGAATGTTAAATTTTGCAAAGCAGGAGGGATTACTCAAGGGCATTGAATTGGAGATTGATTGTGTTATTTCACATCTGATTTTTGTGGATGATGTGTTACTGGCTGGTCTGGCTACTGCTGCTGAGTGGAGGGTCATTAAGAATATTTTGAATTGCTTCGGTCGTGTCTCTGGGATGAAGATTAGCCTTACAAAATCTTGCTTTTATTTTCACAAGGTGGATGATGTTGTTAGAAGGGAAATTGCTACTATTCTGCCTTTTAATTGGCTTCCTTTGGTAGAGGGACTCAAATATTTGGGTTTTTTCTTGAAACCTAATAACTATCAGATAAAGGATTGGTGGTGGCTTGTTCGAAAAGTGGAGGCACGAATTACTCACTGGTCATATAGATGGCTATCTGTGGGTGGTAGACTTACACTGCTTAAGGTTGTTCTGTTGGGGATACCTGTATATTGGTTATCACTTCTTGAGATCCCTGTTTACATACTTAATGTTATCAGAAGAATGATGTTCAACTTCCTGTGGTCCGGTGGATTGGACAGGACATCTTTGGTTATGACAGGCTGGGAATCGGTATCTAGACCAGAGCGATTTGGTGGATGGGGCATTAAGGATTTACAATCCTTCAGCATGGCACTCAGAGCCAAAAGCCTTTGGAGATGTCTCTTTAATTATAATCCTTGGTCAAAAATTACATTTGTGAAATACATTAATACAAATTTGGTTGACTGGTTCCGATTGAATATGCCTACGAAGTCAGGTTGCTCAATTTTATGGAGAGGACTGCTCAAGGTGTCAAGCTGGATCATTGGAGATTTAAAGTGGCAAGTTGGAAATGGAAAAAGCATTAGAGTTGGAAAAGACTCTATATTGGGCATAGATGATCCTGTGAGTCTTTCACTAGTGATTTTGGATTATTTAAAAATATATGGTCTAACCACTTTAGAGCGCATTAGGAATCATTTTGGTCAGTCCTATTGGTTAAAATCTTCTGATATAGGTTTAGTTGGTGAGGAAGCTTACTCCTGGGATTCATATGTCAAATCTCTTGGCTCGGCCGGTGTATTCTTAACAGAAAAGGTTGATAAGATGAAATGGTGTGGAAATAAAAAAGATGGAATTGTCACAGCAAAGTTGGCATATGACAGAATTATGCAGGGAAAATATATCTACCCACAGCATTGGTGGTATAAGAAGATTTGGAAATGGAAGTTGGCTTTAAAACACAAGTGTTTTTTATGGCATGTACTACAGGGTACGCTGAAAACCTGGGACAACCTCTCTAAGCGTGGCTGGTATGGTCCAAATTGGTGCATCTTATGTAAGGAAAATTCTGAGTCTATTGACCATTTGTTTGTTTACTGTTCCTTTGGGAAAAAAGTTTGGGACTTTTGTTGTTCTAAGTTGGCTTCTTCACAGACATTGGAAGAAGTGGGATTTTGTGAGGCTTGATTGAGATGGACACGTAGATCTATGGACACTGTTCAGGTCCCTATATTTATATCTTGGGCACTTTGGTTTTCCAGGAATATTTCTATCTTTCAAGATAAAGTGCCAGATATTGTCCCCTGTGGTATTTTGGCTTTGAACTTACTACAACAATATCCTGGAAATATCTCAAATATAGTGGAAAGAAGTATAGGACAGTTTACATTTGTTGTCAACCAGCCAACTCTTTTCTTTGATGGGGCTGCTCAGAATGGTTATTGTGCTGCAGGTGGTGTAATTTACCTGAATGAGGTTCATTATTATACATTTCGTCTCAATTGTGGGCTTGGCAGCAACATGAAAGATGAACTGCTAGCACTGTGGTGTATTCTGAGATGTGCAAACAGTTTTGGGCTTGTTAATATCAAGATTTATGGTGATTCGCGTGTTACAATAAAGTGGGCAGCTAAAGATTTTGAACTAAATGTTAATGACCTTTCACACTGGTGTGAGTGCACGAGGATGGATATTGACATGCAGGAACATATTATATTTGAACACATCTTCCGTGTATTCAATGCTCAGGCTGATACACTCTCAAAGCAAGCTTTATTGGGCATTGAAGGCATTCTGGTATGGGAGGAATGGATGGATTCCAGCATGCTGGAAAGTGGTGAAGTTTTGTTCTTTTAGGCTATTATACGGACAGTATTTTGTTGTGGAAATTACATTTTGTAAGAACATGTTTATTGTCTGATGTATATTGCCTTTCATGAACATATATTTGTTGTTGATAGATGGCAGGAAAAAGGTCATATATTGTTGAACCTACCTTTCGCAGGAGAGGTGACAATTTTTGTATTATTTGATTTTAAGAATAGCAATAGTACGTTTTTTTTTTTCGGTTGAAAAAAAAATGTTTGGGCTATTGTCTGCCAAACATTTCATCCCGACGCCAGATTAATCCTGCTACGCGAAAACAAGATCTCAAGGACATAATAAATATGCTAAAGATGATGTAGGCAAAGGCACAAATACTTAGATGGAAAATTTGACACTACTATCTTGTGGTACCAAAAATACTAACAACAAATTAGGTAACAATGTACTTGGTATAAAATAGTGAATTGTCAAGCCAACATCATCCATTATCGAAGTTCAATAGAGGTTCAATAAAGTGAAAGACTACCACATCAAAGATCTTACACTCAAGTTAAAAGGATTATTATGCTCAAAAGGCACCGCTAACACTACATGGCATTTACAGATGGAATCACTCACCTAATCCAAAGTAGCCCTAGTAGAACATGGTATGTTTCAAATTCTATTTTGCTTAACCATTTTTACCCATTCTTTAATAGCCAATGACAAGTATTTCATCGGCAACAATTTCTCACAACAAAACTTGTTAGAATAAGTATCGTCGTAAAAATATTGATATGTAGCCACATCGTTTTATAATGTATGAATCGTTATTGCATCGAGAGGCACTCTACAACCCAGTATGAGGGAGATCTTGTAACGTTTGTCGATATTATTGTCGGCCATTAATAAAATGTAATAAAAAGCAAAAAGTAATAATATGAGGGAGATCTTGTAACGTTACGTGTAACGTTTGTCGATATTATTGTTGGTCGTTAATAAAATGTAATAAAAAATAAAAAGTAATAATAATATGAGGGAGATCTTGTAACATTTGCCGATATTATTGTCGGCCATTAATAAAATGTAATAAAAAGTAAACAATAATAATTATTTTGCCGACCATTAATAACGTTTGTTGAGTAACGTTTGTCGAATATGAGGGAGATGTTGTAACGTTTGTTCCTAACATGTCTACCATAAAAACTATAAATATAAGAAGTAAAAATGATAAAGAAGTAAAAAAAAATTAGAAATATAAGAAGTAAAAAAGATAAAGAATAACTAACATAAAAAATAGAAACATAAGAAATAAAAGAAAGAAGTAAAAAATATATTATAGTAGCCATAAGAAGTAGAAACAAAAGAAGTAAAATAAATAAATACTATAGCTAACATAAGAAATAGAAAAAATAGAAGGGATTTGAACTTTAAGCCCAATCATCTCACTACTTACCAATAAACAACAAACAAATAGTATCAAAAAACACAAGATGCATATTGATGTGATTTGTTGCATTGATTTCAACAAATGCATTGTTTTTTTTTTGTTATTTACATCTGTAAATTGAATTCATCAATTTAATAAAAAAATGTTACAAAAATATATTATAACTTACATAAAAACTAAAAATATAAGAAGTAAAAAAGATAAAAAAGTAAACATAAAAAAATAGAAATATAAGAAATAAAATAAATAAGTAAAAAAATATTATAATAGACATAAGAAGTAGAAAAAAAAAAATTACTATAGCCGACATAAGAAATAGAAAAAATAGAAGGAATTTGAACCTTAATAAAAAACATAGTTGCACTGATTTCAACAATGATTAAAACAAATATTAGAAATATAAGAAGTAAAAAAGATAAAAAATCGCTGACATAAAAAGTAGAAACATGGTTGCATTGATTTCAACAATGCGTAAAACAAACATTAGAAATATAAGAAGTAAAAAATATAAATAATAGCTGACATAAAAAGTAGAAACATGGTTGTATTGATTTCAACAATACGTAAAACAAATATTAGAAATATAAGAAGTAAAAAAGATAAAGAATAGCTGACATAAAAAGTAGAAACATAAGAAATAACAGAAAGAAGTAAAAAATATATTATAGTAGCCATAAAAAGTAGAAACAAAAGAAGTAAAATAAATACTATAGTCGACATACGAAATAAAAATAATAGAAGGGATTTGAATCTTAATAAAAAACATGGTTGTATTGATTTCAACAATGCACAAAAGATAAAGAAGTAAAAAATATTATAGTTGACATAAAAAGTAGAAATATAAGAAATAAAATAAAGAAGTAAAAAATATATTATAATAGACATAAGAAATAGAAACAAAAAAAAGTAAAAAAAAATTATTATAACCGACATAAGAAATATAAAAAATAGAAGGGATTTGAATCTTAAGTCCAATCATCTCACTACTTACCAATAGACAAGAAACAAATGTTCTTAAAAAGCACAAGATGTTTGTTGATTTGATTAGTTGGATTGATTTCAACAATGCATTGTTTTTCTTTTTTACATGTATGCATTGAATTCATCAATTTAATAAAAAACTGTTTCAAAAAAATATATTATAGCTGACAAAAAAAACTAGAAATGTAAGAAGTAAAAAAATATTTATAACTCATATAAAAAGTAGAAACATAAAAAAAATAAAAATTATAGTAGTCATGAGAAGTAGAAACAAAATAAGTAAAAAAAATTACTATAATCGACATAAGAAATAGAAAAAAATAGAAGAGATTTGAACCTTAAGTCCAATCATCTCACTACTTACCAATAGACAACAAACAAATGTTCGTAAAAAACACAAGATGTATGTTGATTTGATTAGTCGCATTGATTTTTTATTTTTATTTTTGTAACTAGGGGAATCGGCAACTGAAGACTAGGCTAGTACTTGCGTGACACGGAATCCAGGGATCCAATACCGCTACCACTATACCCCCAGGTGCCCCACACACCCCGCAAGCATGGGACACGGGTAAAGCCGGGTGTGATTTGAACTCGTGGCCTCCATTTACAACTGCGACTTCATAACAACTGAACCACCAATGAGCTACACCCGTGTGGGCTAGTTGCATTGATTTCAACAATGCATTGTTTTTGTTTTTTACACGTATGCATTGAATTTATCAATTTAATAAAAATATATTGTTGCATTGATTTCAACAATGCATTGTTTAATAAATCTCAAACAAATGTTCTTCAAAAACACAAGATGCATATTGATTTGATTTGTTGCATTGAATAATAGTTAGATTTGATAACTAAATATAACTCCAAGCAAAAATGGTTTTGAACCTTGGTCTCTAAGTTAACACAAGCCCAATAACCTTACTGCTTACCAATAGACCACACACAAATATTGTTAAATAACAGGAGATGCATATTTATTTGATTTATTGCATTGATTTTAGCAATGCATATTTTGTTTTGTCTTTTACATGTATGTATTCAATTTATCAATTTAATAAAAAGTAAAAAATTTGCATTGATTTCAACAATGCATTTTTTTTGTTATTTACATTTATACATTGAATTTATCTATTTAATAAAAAAACTATTTGCAATGATTTCAACATATTAAAGTTTTTTTTTTTCTCTATTTTAGGGTATATTGTGGATTCTCATGATAATATTGCAAATAATGAAGATATTGATGATAAAAAAAGAAAAGTACGACAAATGTATAGAAGAGAAAGAGAAAAAGAATCATCAGAACATATAGAAGAACCTATAAAACATGACCGTGAACCAAAGAGATCATGAAAAAGCGTTATTTGTGCAAATGGAATCTCAAAAGCATGAATGGGAGATAATTTCAGGGTTATATAGGAATTAATATATAACTACCAATGAATATGACATACTTGGATACATGAAATGTGATAACAAGGAAAATTGGAACTCTAATTTTGTTGATATGGAAACTTCCAATCGTGCACTACAGTTCATATCTGAAAACCGACAATTGAATGCCATTGTTTATAATAATCGTACTAAAATTTTTTCAATTGAAATCTTAGCGGAGAAGAAAAAAAATCATTTGAGATTATTCTTGAGCATTACATAGGTGGGAACAATGAACCACTACGAATGATAATCCAAGGAACTGCAGGTACAAGAAAATCTTACTTGATTGGAGCTATTAGACAAATAATAGAAATTGATTATTTTCCAGATAAGTCACCATTACTTCTTTTGGACCCAACCAGTGTTGCAACCTTTAATATATCTATATCAACAATGCAAAAAAAAATGGGGATTAACATTGGAGAAGGAAACTATAAATATTGGAAACAAAGAATGACGAGGACTCCCATTTACAACAATATCATGTGTAAAAGATCTGGATGGTCTTCCTCCTTTCATATATGATCGATACGAGAAGATGCCAAAGGGAGCAGGAGTGGAATCAAAAAAAGAAGAAGAAGAAATATCAAAGTTGATCACATTGTAATATATTTGATCAAATTCCTTGAGGTGCAAACCTTTGCTTTCCTTCACTAAAAAAAGGTGCAAACCTTTGCTTTAATAATTTACTCAATCCTTAATACTTATTACTTACATTATGATAATCCTCATAATTCTATCTGTGTTTTCAACTTAATCTGTTCCTTACAATGCTGATCAAACTTCAGTTTTGTGTCACCGCCCATGACTGGAACCATCCTAGATCCAAATTCTAGGCTCTATCAAGCGCCGAGAGGGATCAAATCTCCCAAGGTGCAAACCTCTCCTCGAATAGATCCTTGAGTGCAATACCTGAGAAGAGGTTTGCACCTCAGAAGATTTGATCCCTCTCGACGCTTGATAGAACCTAGGATTTGGATCTAGAATGGTGAGTAATTGCAATGTATGAAATTATATACATATATGTAATCTAAACTCCATATATTGCAGAAAAATGTGACGGAATCAACAAAAAGGGAAATAATTCATAAGATAGTACTTAAAGATATTAATATAAGATGTACTCAAAACCTTGAACTTTTAATTTTGTATAAGACCAGCCTTCTTTTTTTTAAAGCATTTTGAATTTGTGTTTAATGTACATTTGTGTCCTCAAGTGAGGATTGATTATGTAGATTTTGATAGATGATTAAAGAATTTGCAAATGTCTAGTTAAGGTTGTTTTCTTTGAAGAGGTTTTGATTATTTTATGACTAGATGAGAGTTTGTGTCATGGCATTTGTTGGGTTGAGAAGGCATAGAAATTTAACCTAGACGATATAAGCTTTTATAACAAACTTGGCACATGACAAAAATATCCCATCAAAACATTATTCAAGTCCTAAATCTTCGTATCCTTCATTTGGATTGGCAATGGTTTGGTCTTAACTCCATTGTAAAAGAAAATTTAGCTTCAATGCTTATCTTCCCACCTCTTTGAAAGGTGACTTAGTTTCTAACTTCTTTTATTATGAAGTCCTTATAATTATATGATATGTGGCCCATTTAATTTGAGTGTCTTCAACATTCCAATAAAGTGTGGTTATGTTTGGGCTTTCTTGGTGTTACTTTACAATTTGTAATTGATTTTCTACAATCTTAGATGTTGCAATGCTCCTTGAACACGATTTTGATCAATTATCACAACGTACTCATTGATTTTTTTTTAATAAATAAAATGGTTTTTAATATATAGAAGTAGATATATAAAACCAAACAATTTAAAAAATTGGTATCAAAATGGAAACATATCTTCCCAAAACACATCAAAAGTTTATTGTCTATTATACACATGTAGGTGGACGTGTCTCTAAATTCTATAACCAAGAAGCCAAGATCAACATTAAATACATGCAATGGAATCTACTTCCTCGATATAAGGAATAATGCATGGACTTCATATGTCATGGCAAACATTTGTAGGTAATTGTTATGTGCCTACATGAGAACAAACAAGCATTTGTAGTTACAACTTGTCAAGAAGCCTAGAACACTTGTAATTTATCAACTCAATAATGGGAGTAAATTTAATGTATCAGGGAGCTTTGTATTAATCAATGGATGTGCCTTGGGTGAGAGCATAATCCATTACTTGGTCAAACGTTCCCTCTCCAACCACCCTAATTTCTAGGGGGCGATGGTCCATGGACTTATCCACCACTCTTGCTTGGAAATACATATAATTTTGTAATTCTTCTACATCGAGATGTGAATCTTCAAAAATAGAGGAAGGAACTACAACTGCAACTACTTGGTGTTGAAGCAAAGTTCCCAATACAATACTAAGCGATCAAGTATTGCATATGTGTTAACATAGCTTGTATACTTGATTAATTGGGCGTCAAAATGCTTCAGATGCTTAATAAAATTCTCTACCACATTGTGAAGCTCAACTTTATTTGTTTTGTTTGATTCAAAACTTAGCATACTATTCTATTTGCATACAAAATAGAATTGGGGCGCAACATTATGCAAGGGAACTCGAAATAGGCCATGTTAGGGAGTAGAATGTATGACACTTTTGAAGGCTTACAAAGAGGCTTCAAATTAAGTCCAAAGAGTACCTCGCTACTATAATAATCTAAGCTAGGAATGTATTGAGCCACTACATCAATCACATTGACATCGATATTCTTGGTGTTAGGCCACATGCAAGTTATACTTTTTTGCTAAGACTGGGTTGAACAATCCCTTTCAACACAATTAGCCAATTCTATATGACTGTTGTAACTTCCCACAACCTCTTTGATTGATGGATTAGTGATATCTTTGTTAAGAATCCCATTTCTTATGTCTTGGTAGAGTTGTCTCCAATGCTCCTTTAGGAATTGTATAGCTCTGATGAAGCCAAAGGCGAAGATGGCTTCATACCCAATCACCACTCATGGCAAAATACCCCCTTAAGAGAGGCACAATGGAGATGGTTTCACCCATAGGCCTTTTCCCATCATCCAGATAATCATCAATTACAAACAATGAAGGTATCTGGAAGACATCAAAGCCAATAGTTGGATGGGCATGTTGTACGATGGATGACTATGAGTGCACTAGGTAGTAGAGGCAGGAAAAGATGACAACTACTAGAAAACCTAATAGGGACAACTTGCATATCGGATGCAAAATATGGGACAACTCGAATATCATAACAATAGATAACCTAAATATCATATATCAATGAAAGTACTGTCAACTCCTAATCGGTGTAAAACAATGATGTGAATTGCTTTCTCGTAGTATAAATGTTTTACGACATAAACTTTCTCCTTATACAAACATTCTTGATCCTTGTGTTTTGAAATATGGCCATTAACTAACACTTAACATTGAATTTTAAATCCGTTGGATTGGGTGTTAGTTGGCATGAGGAGAGAAATGACATGAGTGACATGACCTATTGATTCTAAATAGGGTAGGCATAATTAATTATTGAAGGAAGGAGCCCTAAATCCACCTCCAACGGACCATGTCAATATGTTATTACTCATCTACATGGTTAAAGGGTGACAAGGCCAAAGGTTCATCATGGTAGAAAAATGTATGCACTTTGTCCTCCATTACACGAAGAGGAGGCCTCCATATGATAAAAGAAAATATCCCTCCCACAGTATTGGCAATTGTTGGACCACACACAGAACAAGATTTGAATATCAACTCTGTCCCTCAACATCTTATCGCTCCCCCTCTGCAAATGGTATGGAAAAGGGTAATCCAATCTTGATCTAGGAAAACCCAGACATTAAAGACCATAAAGAACATCCTCATAAACCTGCATCTAATTCAAGCCTTGGTGTGAAGCGACAAACAAGAAAGCAACTTGTAGGGCATATGAGGAAAATAAATAACAAAGCTCTCTCAATTTCTCCTGAGGAGGGACGTGCAAATATGGCTTATAATTTGGGAATGCCCTCATCACATATAGCAATGAAAAAGCAACTCCATGGCTCTTTCAAGTGTAACCACTTCGAGGAGGTCTATCAAGAGGTTGCAAGACTTGAGAGAAAGTATAGGTGATATTTTAAGGAGAAATGATAAGGAGACTCCTCCTCAGACATTCCCCTCATGAATCCCATGTGCGCTAACGCATATGCACCATGTTCTAAAGCACCCTCAACATTATCTAGCACATGTGCTCTTTCTTTGCCTCCAACATCGATGCCCAAATACAGTATAGAGACCTAATGTTTAACATACGTGCTTATCTAGAAAGTACCCTTCTACCCATTTCCAAGGACCTAGTGAAACATGGCAAGTATCTCGCAAGGTTGAATGCCCTTCTCACTCAAATCATGTGCACTCTAAAAACTACTTCAATAATGGATACCTAGGATGCCAATTTCAATAATGGAATCTTGAAGGCTCATATGTAAGATTGTATCTTCAATATTATTGGCCGTCCTCTTTTGTTTATGACATTTCTACAATCTCATAGACTAGTCTACTTAGTTAAGACCACGATGCAACATGATGTCTTAAGCTAATTTATGTCATGACAATGATTTTCTTTCTTTCCAAGTTTATAGTTCTAGAACTGTATTATGTCTTTATCCTTGTTTCCATAAAAAGTTAAAATCTCACATAACATATCTATGCTCGACCCACATAAACAAATTTTGAAATCTATGTAATTTTACATTTATAATAGAATATATCTTCCTTTTCCGATTAAAAAAATATTGAATCTAAATTACTTCATGAAATGTAAATAAATAAGATCCAAATCCTAGGCTCTATCAAGTGCCGAGAGGGATCAAATCTCCCGAGGTGCAAACCTCTCCTTGAATAGCTCCTTGAGTGCAATACATGAGCCACCTAATCCTAAGATCTAAAGTCTCTAGTTTAAGTCTCATATTTACTTTTTACTTTGTATTATTCTTTTTGTTTATGGCCGACATAATATTTATTACTTTTTACTTTGTATTATTTTGTTACTCACAAACACTCGACAAACTCGACAAACACTCTAAAGTCTCATATTTACTTTTTAATTTGTATTAAAAGTAAAAAGTAAAGTCTCTAGTTTAAGTCTCATATTTACTTTTTACTTTGTATTATTCTTTTTTGTTTATTATTTTGTGTTAAAGGCAAACTGTATTTATGGCCGACAATATCGACAAACACTCGACTTACAAGATCTCCCTCATACAAATGTTATTTATGGCCAACAATATCGACAAACACTTGACTAACAAGATCTCCCTCATACTGGGCTGTATAGCGCCTCTCGACACAATAAATTTACTAAAGAGAAAAAATAAAATAAACTTTCATAGTGGGAGAACTCAACTATGAATCATTATCATGTGACACTATTTTAGTTATCATTTAGTTTCCGTGAATGGGCCTATTCTACTAAGAATTTTGGTGTAGTTTTATGTATTATGAAGTTGGTCCATGTAAGATTCATAGACATAGGTAGACATAGGCATCCATTTTTGTCTTTTAGATAGTTGAATTCCATGACTATTTAGAATACTGATACAAGGTTAAAGATTAGTTGTAATATATTTTTTTATAAAATTGAAGATATGTTGTTGTATCTTTGGTACCAAGGTTTTTTCACAAAGAGATTATAATTTTTAGCATTTTGTTTCTCCTAAAAAATAATACATTTTTTATACTAGCGTTTTGTTAAGACAAGAATGAGGTGAGGTTATAGTTTGCTTAAACATGGTGCGGGGTTTACTTGTGCCACTACTATGTTTCCATTTCATTGTGCAACATCTTGTGGCTTGTGATGCTTATTTATGTTGGCCAGTTTCTTACATATAATTACTTGATAGCTCTCACCTCTCAGTTGAGTGTTTTTTCACCCTTATGAATGGCATGACCTACATTCAAGGAGAAAGTTGATGTGCAATTGAGTGATAACTCCCTTGCGATGGTAGATTCCTCTGCGTATGTTGGCCTAGGCGAGACTTACTAGAATTTACCCCAACATTCTCAGGCCTCAAATGTTCCTCCCATCAGAGGGGCAAGCCTTAAGAAGGTTGTCTCTTTCAAAATTTCTCACCTACAAATAACAATGGCATCTATAAGTCTTCTGCATTGATAAAACTATCTTAGTGTTGATTTTAAATTTCAATCTTTCCTAATTCAAAAAGGAAGCCATGCATTACCAAATTGATGTAAAATTTCACACTTACACTTATATAATTTGATTTGTCCAAAGCTTTCCAATAAGATGTGCCTGGTTACGGAGGGTCTCAGTTGATCTATAATGGCAGCAAGGAACATTAGAAGGATCCAATGGCAGCAAGGAACACTAGAAGGATCCAAGGTCTAAATTCCATTCCCCTTTATTAAATTGTTAAGATGTAAACTCATAGGAAAAAGGTTTCAGAATTATTGGGGTAGGATGTACTGTGTCCCGTTCTCCGTTTATTGCGGAGGAAAAGGGTTTCAGGATTATTGGGGTAAAGATATAGCCTCTACTATTTTTTTTTTGCATTTACAATATCACCCTAATATAATATAGATATTTAAAACTCAATCCCTATTAGATCAAGAAAGAAACAATGCATTATCGGATTGATTGATTTATAAATTCAACCATGTATATTCAAAGTTAAGTTGGATTGATATGGTGGTGATCCACCCTTATCCCAAAGGATATTTTTTCTTCAAAATTCTCCTATAATCAGAATATCAAAATGAAGGCTTTTGTAATGGTCTTAGTTCATGGACATGTTGACTTTTTGGAAATACCCTTCATTTATGGATAAGTTTAATTCTCTTTACATCTTTTTGCACTTTCATGATTTACGTTGTTGACTATGTAACCCTATGCGTTAGCTTTCTCCATATGTATCTCTTAATACAAGGGTGGGAACTTGGGAAGCTCATTACAATATAATAAACATTAATCCTAGGGATAAACAAATAAAGGAGTATGATTGTCAACAACCCAACCCTTCTTATCGAAGGGGTATATAATTACCCTTCAAATTTACATTAAGCATCATGTTCTTTCTAATTAAATTAGAAAAGTTACTTCTAAATCAAGAATAAACAAAATTGATTGTATATATTTATAATATTGTTAAAAGTGAAATATTTTATATAGCCTATCACCGATACTTCTTTACAAAAGACATATAAATAATAAATAAATATAGTGGAAGGACTTAGATATCAATCATTCATTGATGGGAAACAATAGTTTAGGTATATAAATGATCCTCTTTTACTATTGAGAGTGGTGTATAGGTATATAAATGATCCTCTTTTACTATTGAGAGTGGTGTAGATATTTATATAAAGAGATTAAGTCATATCTTTACATAGATGCTTATATGGGAGGGCAAAGAAGAGGCATCAATAGGGTTATTCAACTTTTAAGTAGGTTTAGGTTGAACTTTTAAGTAGGCTTAGGTTGGTGATTGAAACACAATCAATGTTGTTAATGATTTTTAGAATTTTAAAATGGTTTAATGATGAAATAAAACTATATTAATTTGTAAAATTTTCATTTTTATCGAAAATAAGATTGACTTTCTTTTAAATAGTGTGATAATAAGATTGACTTTCTTTCAAAATAGTGTGAAGTATTTATATTTTTATCACAATAATGAGTAGATTTTGAATTAGAAAAGCTATAATCAAATTGTACAGTAATATAAAAAATAGATAAAGAGCCCACATCATATTGTTAAAATGTTCTTTCTCTATAATTTCTAGTAAAGCCTACTCGAACCCAACAAGAGTAGTCTTGGTGGGTATATTGCCTTACAAATTGAAATAATAAAACCATTACCTCGCAAAATATTTATGCTATTGGGAGAAAGAAAAACTAAAAATTATGCTCATTCAAGCCCACTTGAGTTTCTATTATCAATTCCATTGAGCACATACTGGCTTCAACTTGTTCCACATGGTTACCAACTTTAATTGAGTCCTCCATTGTAGAGTGCATGACATGCACTTCTTCATTGAGAACCTTACGAAAACCACTTAGCAAAGGCTCCCCAATTGATGTAGAGTATGAAGGGGAAGGATAATGACTAGCTCCTACGGAAGATGTAGATAAGACATAGTTAGGTTTACTAATGTGTTCAAGGCCCCCCATTTGGTGCCCCATTCCAGATATTGCAAAGCATGTGACAATCATGAATGCAAAAATTTCCTTCTTTATTTCCTTGATCTCATGCAAATATGATCTCATCTCCATAGCACATTCATTCCTAACTTCTTTATCAGTGCTCAGTTTCCAATCACATTCTTTTTGCCAAAGGTTCCACCTAATAGTGGAGTTCATGACCCTATAGTGAACCTCAACCACCTCCTTCTCACACCCTTCGAGACCACATTGAACCACTTGTAGATCACACATAACATAATATTGATATAACCTACAATGGCAATATCCCATTTTGGTTTTGGGATGGGAGTACCAAACCTAAGAAATTACCATGACAAGTGGCCAAATACCAGCCAAGAATGCACTAACCAAAAAACCCTCATATCCTTATCTATTCTACTAAAAGGATATGAAAGTAGTCCTTGGGTCAAAATCCAAATACACATCCTAGACCATTAGCACATTAAACCTACATTCACACTCCGACAATCTTGCAATACTACCATTAATTCGCATACTATTAGAGGAATAATAGGTGGTATGGATTATAGCTTTAACTCCCCATCAATACCAAGGTGCATATTATGACACTTGTAAGGGGATGAATCTTTCACCACAAATGTTAAAGATTTCATGGGAGGGGTGGAAAGATGGGAACCCCCCATTTACTTAATAAATCCTTCTCCTAATTGCACTCCTAGGTTGTCTTAAGCTTCATCCATCCCGTTTTCTATTCTCAAGTCCTAGAAAAATGAAAATTTGGTAAAGCAATGGCTCAAGTTTATGTTCATTTTCATAAGGTGAGATAACTTGATTTTTTGTGGAGGATAATGTTGATACAAGGCTTGGATAAAATTGGAGGAGTTGCTTATTACTATCATCCAAGTCACATGTTTCTTCTTCAGCAGGATGAGACCTTGATATACTATTAGAGCCCTTGCCTCATTATTTGATGTTGTTAGTAACCCCCATGCATACTTTAGTTCTTTTTCTTCCCATAGTTAACAATAACCCCTCATGTCTACCACTCCTTGTAAAGTAGTTATATTAATATGTGACACTTAGAATGTTATTTTTTCATAATCAGATAGAAGTAGGCTAAACATTTTATGTTTAGGATATATATATATCGAGGAAACTCGTCAGACACTTAGCCTCATTCTGAGTATGGTTCCCAATGTAAACCATTTTTTGCAAAATCTTGAGGCTTTGTCAACACAAGACTCAAAACTGCTAAAACAATAAACTCATTAAGAGCTCAACATGTCACTTGCAAACATTGAATAAGGATGGAGTCGAAAACATTCTTCACAACTAATCCATTTTTTTATCATCACTATCAACTCTTAAATTTCAAATCTAAACTATATATATATATATATATAGAGAGAGAGAGAGAGAGAGAGAGAGAGAGAGAGAGAGAGATATTATTCTTTTAAAAGATAAAACTTACATCCAATGTTAACCATAATAGGCTCTTCCAAAAGTAGGTTAAGAAGGCTATCTGAAAATGCAAAATTTGCACTCGATCTAGGGAACCTAAGACTCAACCCAATCTATACATTTGTGATTAATAGAGAAATACTTCAACCTTTTGGTAAACCATATCATTTACCCTCAAACAATTTCCTATAAGTGTGACTAAAAAAGGGTATTAAAACACAGTCTATATCTTATCTTATTTGAAACTCCTGGGAGGAAGTGAGTCCCAAAGGGTATCTGTTTCTTACCAAATCATGCCCTGAATTGAGATTGCATGCATCCTTTTCCAATGAATTTTCCCTTTGATTATGTTCTCTATAGGTGTGGAGAATTTTATATGAGGAGAAGGCTATTATCATTGATGTACCTTGGATAACAAATGTTGTAACCTCAGATTTATGCATACAACATTTCAATTGGCCCATTCAACCACCAGTTTTGAGTCTGTGAACAACATAAAGTTTGTGATATCATTTTCCAAAGACAAAGAAATGGAAGTGATTATGCTACACAATTTTGGAAATTTTTTTGTGTTGATTCCATTGCTTCTTTGGTATGTGATGGTCTAATTTTTGAATTGCAAGTATCTCCCTAAGCCGTTAGGCCCTATATTTCCCCTTGAATCTCCATCATAGAAGTAGTGAGGAAGAGAGACATCAAAAGTGAGAGGAGGAGCAATCCTATGTTTTTTAACCTTTGGGGCTATACTGATAGCCATAAAAAAATTGAACCTATAGATTGCAAGGAGGGGATGTGGACAAATGTTGGAGAAGATTGCTTTGTTCCTTCTTATCCAAAGACTCCAAATAATTTAAAGAGGGAGAGTTCAATGGTTGTGTCCTTTGTGTTTCCAAACCACTTGTTCTAAGCTTCCAAGAGATTGGATCCTTGCCATTCTAGACAATTTCTGAGTGATTTTTCCATCATGTAGACTTCTCTAGAAAAGTGTGTGTAAAAGCATTTGGGATACTATTTCTATGTTTTCTCTCAATAGGAGGCATATGCTCGACCCGATTTTCCCTCTCTTTTGAAGGTTATCCTAGGTCAATTTTTTTGTGTGCAAAGTAAAACTAGAGAAGAAGATTGCTTTGGGAGGGGTGTTTAGTCTCCATATTCCCTTCCAACACCATTGTCCCTGTGCCCTAGTGTTTCTTTTGTTAATTATTTTAATCCTGTATTCTCATCCCACAATATTTTTTGTCCATACAAGAGTATTTGGATCCTTTGATAAGGAAATTGAGGCACTTATAAGTTTGGAGGTATATTTGTTCAATAGAATTGTTTTCTCTTTTGATAGACCAAGGTGCATTGTTGTTTGCCATCTAGGGTTCCATAAGTTCTTGTGATCCCTATTAAATACATAGGCCGAGACTCTAAGTTTTTTATTTTATTTTAAAGAACCATCTCTCTTGTTAGAAGGTATCCTTGAGCCATTCCAATGATTGGGTCCATCCCTAATAAAATGATGCTTCTATTTCCAGGATTCCATGCGAATTTATTGCCTACAATGGGCAAGCATAGTGTCAAATATCTCTAGAAGAGCAAGGCCCCTGCTTAGGTTATTGGACCAGTGTGTACCCAAGTGATGATTGCATGTGGCACTATATATTTTTGAATGATGCAATCTGGCTCATTCCTTTTATGGTGATCAACCTCCAAAGTCTTTTTGTTGCCATGGCTTTGGAAAAAAAGATGTAGATTTTTAATCCCCCATCCTCCTTTGAACTTCAATTTACATATCATCTCCCATCTGCATGGAGGAATGGTTGACTCATCCTTATTCCCATACCATATGTAGTGTGCGCATATCATTTTGGTTGAGTTGAGAACTTATTTTAGGATGAAAGCGAGAGCCATCTAGTAAACCAAGATAGCCTCGATGACAATTTTGACTAGAGCAACTTGATTTGCGAAAGAGATCCACCTATGAAACCGGTTTCCGATTCTTTTATTTTATTTTATCAACGAGCCATGTCTAGTCCTATATTTTGTAATCATTAGCTTTAAGAAGAAAGCCGAGATATTTGAATTAGTTGTCAGATAGCTCTTCAGGGAATGGTAAGAGCTCGAGGAACATTAGTTTGAGGGAAATAGAAACATTGAAAAAATAATGGATGATTTATTGAAGTTTATTTTCGTTCCAGTGGAGGAGGAGAAGATTTTAAGAATGCAATCCAAACATTTTGTTTTAGCTATTGATGCCTTCTCAAATATGAGGATATCATCCATAAAAAGGGTTTGTGATAGGAGTAGTGATTCAACAATTTTTATCCCTTTTAGTTCCCTAGAGACCGGTCATGGTTGATATGTCAGATTAGTACATCAGAAAAAATAGGGAATAGTAATGGAGATAGGGGACAACCTTGGCATATGCCTTTGTAGGGGTGGAAGAAATTCAACACCGATCAATTTATGAGGATGTAAAAGGAGACTCCTTGATTGTAGTATTTAACCCAATTTACAAAAGGGGAGGGGAAAACCACCTGGGTGAGAATAAGCCTGAGGTAAAGCCAACTGACTTTGTCAAAATCCTTTGAGAGGTCTATTTAAGCATGAAGGTTGGTTGAGACTTTGTTTTGATAGAGTGTAGGGCCTCTTGGAAAATGAAAATAACATTGTGGATATTCTCTGATCAAGAAATTTAAATTGTTGCATAGAGATTTTATTTGAGAGAATGGTCTTGATTCTGTCGGCTATGACTTTTGAGATGAGTTTATAGATGCAATTGCAGAGGGATATGGGATGATAAGGATAAAAAACAAATGGTTATAGGATTTAGGAATGTTTGCAATAAAAATAGAGATAAAGGGAGGGTGAATATTACCCGAGCTGCGAGACTCCTCAACTACTGATTTAGGCCTCTACGATCATGTCCTAGAATCCTATGTAGAACTTAGATGTCCATCCATCAGGTCCGAGAGACTTTCCATTTTGGAAGGAGAGTAGTGCTATGCCAACTTCCTCATTTGTAACTTCTTCAAGAAGGGATTCTGACTGATATGCATCGATCCATCGAAGGAACAAAGTCATGGAGGCTAGAATATCCCTTATTATATCCCTACGAGGTTCTATGTAGATCCTATTGTAGAGATGCACCACTACCTTAGAGATAGATTTAAAATCCTTACATTCTTCTCCGGTATGGTCTTCAACATTCCATATTGTGTTTATTGCATTTCTTCCCTACGGTTGTCTATGAAAGAAAGTAGTGATGTTGTTTCCCTCCAAAATCCATAGTGCTCTACTTTTCATTTTCCACTTCGCTTCTTGCCATGTGTTGTAGTCGAGGGGGTTGCATTGTTACCAGTGATACATATAATATAAGCAAGCAAAAACAAAGATACAACTACAATAGACAATAGATGGAGAGGAAGCACAAGCCTTTATATTACTTAGCAATATACCCATAATAGTTACATGTACGAACATATCAACTTAACTCTATGAGTCAACTCACCAGCCTATATATATGTTTTGACAGACAGTTACATAATTGATTTTCGGTTCAACTGACCGACCCGACATGTATTGGTCGACTCAGACCGTCGACATATTTTACAAGTAGTCGGGCGGAGGACCTAGTTGACAGGCCGACTTAGGCTCTCCCAACACCATGATAGTAATCTAGATTTTTCTTTTTCTAAGGAATCAATCTCTAGAAGCATCTCATCATTGGCCAAATCACTTTGAAGGGAATCCATATTGTTAGACAATTTTTGTTGTACCCCAATTAGGTCCTTCTCATCATTTTTAAAAGTCTTCTTTATCCAATGCTTTATGAGACATTGATATTAAGTAGGTTTTTCTGCAAATTAATCTTCACCTTCTCACCAAGGATGGATAATGGGTGATCTAGTTTGTTTTACTAGATGTTGAAAATCCTCATACTATAGACAATGGGGATTGAATTTAAAGGGGGAAGGAGGCTTATGGGAGGAAAGGGATAGCTTAAGGAGGATGGGGAGATGATGATAGTTTGCAACCTTCAAAATGGATGAGTGGTAAGCATTGAGGGAGAGCAAGATATTACAAACCGAATCCAGTTTCTTAACGAAGATAATCCATCTTTGGTTTAATTATATATATAAATAAATATTGAATGACTAGATGATTATTTTTAGAATACATGATGGGACTTTAAATAGTCCTCTTTGTGACTGATTATGAAGGGGTGCAACCTTTAATTTAGTGTTACAACCTAATTTATTAATTATTATGATTTTTTATTAATATATTATATTTTATTTTTATGTATGTAACACAAGAGGGATTCCTTGATGAGGAAGCAGTTGGGTATGTGTTATATTCTTTGCATGTGTGTGTGGGGTAGGGTGCATTTGACGACGATGCGCCTAACGATCCACACCATCTAGTGATTTGTCTTATGTGGTGGGAGTTACATGTGGCATAGGTTCAAGGGGGGTTATAGGGGGGGCATGCTGATGCCCTCCCCCTTCCGTGAAGTGAGTTCAATTTTTTTTGGGATATTTTTGGGTTTCTTCTAAAAATATGTAATTTAATCCTAGTTAAGAGATCGAGTGAATTGTGTCATGTGACCCCGAATAGGGAGCAGTTTTATGAATATGGAAAGTACAATGGGGAGATGTGTTCTTGGGATATGATTCACCAACCAATATCATTCAATGTGGAAGAGTTAAGTTGAAGCTCCAGGATGGAAGGATTAGAACTCTCCTTGGGTTACTACACATTCCAGATCTGGCAAGAAACTTGATATCTGTCGGAAAGATGGATGCTATAGGTGTACAGACTCTGTGTGGAAATTGAAAATGAAAAATGGTTCGAGGATCAATGGTAATGATTAAGGGAGTTCAGAGTGAAACTCGGTATAGACTATTGGGAAGCATCATCATTGATGAATGTAACAATTCTATTGTGCCTGAGGGAGGAGATAAAGAAGACAAAACCCTTACTGCATCAGGAGGAAAGACAATGCTATGGCATCAAAGATTGGGGCATATTGGAGAAAAGGGACTTCGAGCACTACAAGGTAACGGTATGGTTGAAGGTATGTCTGTTTGCACATTGGATTTTGATTTCTGTGAACATTGCATATATGGAAAACATAATCGAGTAGGAATTGCATCTGGTGCTACAAGAGCAAAGGGAATTTTATAGTTAATACATAGTGATGTTTTTGGACCTGTGCCTGTTCCATCCTTAGGTAGATCTGTGTATTATGTTTCATTTATAGATGATTTCTTAAGGAACACATGGATTTATTTTCTTTAAAATAAATTTGAAGTATTTGCTAAATTTAAAGAATTCAAGGCTCTTTTAGAGAATTAGATAGCAAAAAAATAAAGGTGTTGAGGACAGATAACGGTGGGGATTTCTGCGTGAACGCATTCAAGGAATTCTGTAAGAAGTGTGGTATAGCAAGGAAGAATACTACTCCATACACACCTCAATAGAATGGAGTTTCAAAAAGAATGGATAGGACGTTGATGGAAAATACAAGGAGCATTCTCAACAATGTCGGGATAGGACAAGAATTCCAGGCAGAGGTAGTGGATACTGCATGTTACTTGGTAAATTGATCAACGACATCAACATTGGTTGACAAAACTCCACATGAGGTATGGACTGGTAAGAAACCCTCTATTAAACATATGAAATTTTTTGGTTGTTATGCTCATGTACATGTTCCAAAGGAGAAAACAAGTAAGATGGATTATAAAGCTGAAAAATGTATCTTTATCAGTTATAAAGATGGTATGAAAGCTTTTAGCTTTAGAATTATGTAGCTAAGAAGACTATTTATAGTCGATATTTTTTTTAAGAGAGGTCAAAGAAGTTCCCAAACAGTAAGTGACTCCAATGGAAGAGGAATTGGAGAAAATAAAGTTTGAGTTAGAAAATGAAGAATATGACTCAACAAAAGAAGTTGAAATGGAAGAATAAGAACCTCATACCCTAGTTTTGAGGAGATCATCTCGAGAAAGAATGAAACCAGAAAGGTATTCTCCTCCTTATTTTCGGTCTAGTTTTGTTTTATCTATTACTAATGATGATCCTAGAAATGTGAAGGAAGTTGTTGATTTAGAGGATAGCCATCTCTCGAAGAAGGTTATGGTTGAAGAAATGGATTCCTTGGACAAAAATGAAGCTTGGGATCTAGTTCAGTTACTAGCTAGAAGATAATTCGTTGGTAGCAAATGGATGTTTAAAAAGAAGTTGAATGTACAAGGTGAAGTGGAGAAGTACAAAGCCCGCTTGGTAGCAAAGGGATATTCTCAGGTAGAGGGAATTGATTTTAGTGAAATATTCTCTCCAATTGCAAAATTAACTTTTATTAGATTCCTTCTTGCTACTGCTGCTGCTGCTACTGCTTTTGATCTTGAAGTAGAGCAGATGGATGTGAAGACAACATTATTACATGGGATCTTGAAGAAGAAATCTACATGAAACAACCAAAATGGTTTACAATAAAGGGAAGAAAAGAGTTGGTATGTAAACTAAAGAAGTCCCTTTATGGTCTAAAGCAATCTCCAAGGATGTGGTACCAAAAGTTTGACACATACATACTTGGATTGGGGTTTGTTAGAAGTAAGGTTTATCATTGTGTATACCCCAAACAGGTTGGTGATCACTTCATTAACATAGTACTGTATGTTGATGACATGTTGTTGATTGGAAACAACAAAGATGCCATAAAGGAGGTGAAGTCTCAACTATACTCCATATTTGACATGAAGGATCTCTATGTTGCAAACTTCGTACTGGAAATGGAGATTAGGAGAGATTATGCAAACACAAAAATTTGGTTGAATCAAATAAAATATGTTGAGAAGATACTACAAAGATTTAACATGCAGGAAAGTAAGCCAGTCAAGATCCATATTCTTGTAGGTGTAAAATTATCTATAGACCAATGTACCAAGACATAGGAAGAGGAAGAAGATATGCCACAAGTTCCATATGCTAGTGCGGTTGGTAGTTTGATGTATGCAATTGTTTGTACCAAACCAAGCATTTCTCATGTAGTGGTAGTTTTGAGCATATATATGTCAAAACAAGGGAAAGAGCATTGGACAATTGTAAAGAGGGTCTTCAGATATTTGCGTGGCACCATAGATTATGCAATCCACTACTAAGGAATACCTAGACCAGATAGAGAAACAAATGTGGAGGGATTTGTTGAAGTAGCCTGGGCTGGATATCTTGATCGCAAAAGATCTACAAGTGGGTATGTGTTTAACCTATTTGGAGGAGCTATTAGTTGGATGAGAAAGAGAAAGGATGTAGTTGTATTCTCAACTACAGAAGCTAAATACATGGCAGCCACTCATGCAAGCAAAGAAGTTGTATGGTTGCAGGGATTGTGTTCAGGTGTTGGGTTTGTATAGAAAGCTATAAGGCTAGATTGCAATAGCCAAAGTGAAATATTCCTGACAAAGAACCATACTTATCATGATAAGAAAAAGAACATTGATGTACAATATCACTTCATGAGAGATATGGTTGAAGACCAGAAGGTTTTGTTGGAAAAGGTTGATACCTTGAAGAATGTTGCAGACTCATTAACAAAGTCTGTCAGTACTGAGAAGTTCTCTTGGTATAGAGAATCTATGTGCATTGATGCCCTGAACCTATGACCCTATGAGGACATGAATTATTGTTATGCAAAGAAAAGAACAAGTAGGAGAATGTTAAATATGTGTTATATTCTTTGCATGTGTGTGTGTGTTGTGTTGGGGGGGGAGCGTGCGTCTAGTGAGTGAAGTGAGTTCAAAATTTTTTGAGCTATTTTCAGGCTATTTTTGGGTTTCTTCTAAATATATATAATTTAATCCCAGTTATGGGATTGGGGTCTACTTATAATCCAAGTTAATAGAATAGGGTTTTGGATGTTGCGGAATACCTATATTTTGTATTGTGAGTGGTTAATAATCATGATGAGAAAATAAGAGGTGTGGCTCCAAGTTTTGCTAGTTTTCCCTGTTAAGGGTTTTTAGGGTAAATTTGTGTGTATTGTGTGTGAATGTTATTGTGTAATCTCTATTTTTCTTAAAATAATCTATATGATTTGCTTCTTTGCATAGGTTTAAAACTGACATGTGGTATCATAGATCGATTATTGGCTTCAAGGGGACGCATTTGTTACTGAGGGTCGATGGGGTTGATAGATATTGGGTTTGTGACAAACCTTGGTTTAGTGGGAGTTTTGCAGCATTGATTTTTGCATTGAAATAGAATGGCAATCAATTCAAGAATCAAGATTGAGAAATATAATGACCAGAACTTTGAGCTATGGAAGCTCAAGATGGAGGATCTTCTTGTAGATCGGGAACAATGGACTGCTGTCTATCCAAGTACACAACCCACTCGAATGTCGAAAGAAGATTGGGATAAAATAGAAAGAAGGGACAGGAGTACAATCTGATTGTGCTTATTAGAGTCTGCATTGTTGAAAATGTCTGGAGAAGATAGTGCGTTAAAGCTTTGGAAGAAGCTAGGGAGTTTGTATCAATCAAAACCCCTAGTAAACAAGTTGTTTCTGCAAAAGAAACTGTATCACCTAAGAATGGATGATAACGACATAGTGGCAGAGCATCTAAATGTCTACAATACTCTGTTAAGTCAAATAAAATATGTTGGCATTACAATGGTTGAAGAAGATAAATGTACTACATTTTTTCATTCTTTGCTAGATTCTTGGGATAACCTAATTGTAGCAATAGGTAGTACTCGTCAAACGTCCTTAAAATTTGACGAAATAGTAGAATCCTTGTTATCATAAGAGATGAGGTAGAAATCCATGGAGAATCATAACATGGATGCCTTATTTGTGAGATGTTTCCCCCAGGAGAGAAAGAAAAAAAGGGATCTGGGGGGAGATCTAAATCTAAGGGTAGATATAAATCCCCAAGAAAATTAATAAGGAACTCTTGGAAATGCGGTAAATCCAGGAACTATAAAAAGGACCATATATCTAAGAATGTCGAGAAAGTGAAGGGATCTGAGGATACCCATTCCATATAGGCGAGCTTCCACATCCAATGTATGGCTCATTGAATTAGGTGCATCATGTCATATGACCCCTCACAGGGAGTGGTTTTGTGAATATGAAAATTACAATGGAGGAGATGTGTTCTTGGGAGATGATTCACCAACGAATATCATTGGACGTGAAGAGTTAAGTTGAATATCCAAGATGGAAGGATTATAACTCTTCTCTAAGAACTACACATTTGATATCTAACGAGAAACTTGATATCTATCAGAAAGATGGATGTTGCAGGTGTACATACTCTTTGTGGAAATGGAAAATGCAAAATGGTTCGAGGATCAATGGTATTGGTGAGGTGAGTTTGGAGTGGAATTTTGTACAAACTATTGGGACGCACCATCATCAATGAATGTAACATTTTTGTTGTCTCGAGGGAGGAGATAAAGAAGACAAAACCTTTACTACATCAGGAGGCAAGACAATGCTATGGCATCAAAGATTGAGGCATATTAGAGAAAAGGGCCTTTGAGCATTATAGGGTAAAGGTATGGTTGAAGTTATGTCTGATTGCACACTAGATTTTGATTTATAGGAACATTGCATATATGGAAAATATAATCGAGTAAGATTTGCATCTGGTGCTACAAGAGCAAATGGAATTTTATAGTGAATATACAGTGATGTGTTTGGACATTGGCATGTTCCATCATTAAGTAGATCTGTGTATTATGTTTAATTTATAGATTATTTCTCAAGGAACACACGAATTTATTTCCTAATTCAAAAGAAATCCGAATTATTTACTAAGTTTAAATATTTTAAGGCTCTTGTAGAGAATCAAACATAAAAGAAAATAAAGGTATCGAGGACAGATAACGGTGGGGATTTCTGCGGGAATGCATTCGAGGAATTTTGTAAAAGTGCCATATAGCAACGCAAAATACTACTCCAATGTACACACCTCAATCTATTGGAGTTGAATAAAGGATAAAGATGACGCTGATGGAAAGTGAAATGATCATATTTCTTAGTAGTGCCGGGATAGGACAAGAATTCCAGGCATAGGCAGTGGATACTGCATGTTACTTGGTAAATTGATCACCCACATCAGCATTGGTTGACAAAACTCCACATGAGGTATGGACTGGTATGAAGCCTTGTATTAAACAATTTTTTTGGTTGTGATGCTTATGTACATGTTCCAAAGGAGAAAAGGAGTAAGTTGGATTATAAAGCTGAAAAATGTATCTTTATCGGTTATAAAATGGTATGAAAGGTTTTAATCCTTGGAATGCTGTAGCTAAAAAGACTATTTATAGTCGAGATGTTGTTTTTAGAGAGGTCAAATAAGTTCCCAGACAACAAGTGACTCCAATGGAAGAGGAACCTTGGAAAATAGAGTTTGAGTTAGAAAATGAAGAATCCGACTCAATAGAAGAAGCTGAATAAGAAGAAGAAGAACCTCATACCCCAGTTTTGAGGAGAAAATCTTGTGAAAGAAGGAAACCAAAAGGGTATTCCCCTCCTGATTTTCGGTCTAGTTTTGTTTTATCTATTACTGATGATGATCCTAAAAATGTGAAGGAAGTTGTTGATTCAGAGGATAACCATCTTTGGAAGAAGGCTATGGTTGAAGAAATGGATTCCTTGGAAAAACTGAAGCTTGTGATCTAGTTCAGTTACCAGTTGGAAGAAATGTCATTGGTAAAAAATGGTTGTTTAAATAAAAGTTGAATGCAGAAGGTAAAGTGGAGAAGTAAAAATCCCGCTTGGTAGCAAAGGGATATTCTCCGGTAAAGGGAATTGATTTTGGTGAAATATTTTCTCCAGTTGCAAAATTAACCTCTATTAGATTCCTTCTTGCTACTGTTGTTTCTTTTGACCTTGAATCAGAGTAGATGGATGTGAAGAAAACATTCTTACATGGGGATTTTGAAGAATAAATCTACACGAAACAACCAGAAGGGTTTATAGTAAAGGGAAGGAAAGAGTTGGTATGTAAACTAAAGAATTCCCTTTATGGTGTAAAGCAATATCCAAGGATGTGGTGCCAAAAGTTTGACACATACATACTTGGATTGGGGTTTGTGAGAAGCAAGGTTGATCACTATGTATACTCCAAATAGGTTGGCGATCACTTCATCAATATAGTATTGCATGTGGATGACATGTTGCTGATTGGAAACAACAAAGATGTCATAAAGGAGGTGAATTTTTATCTATCCTCCAAATTCGACATGAAGGATCTCAGTGTTGCAAAGTTCATACTGGGAATGGATATTAGAAGAGATCGCATAAACAAGAAAATCTGGTTGAATCAAAGAAAATATATTGAGATGATACTACAGAGATTTAACATGCAAGAAAGTAAGATAGTTAAGGTCCCTATTCATGTAGGTGTAAATTTTTATGTATGTCAGTGTCCCAAGACACAAGAAGAGGAAGAAGATCTGTCACGAGTTCCATATGATAGTGTGGTTAGTAGGTTGAAGTATGAAATGGATTGTACTAGATCATACATTTCTCATGCAGTGGGATTTTTGAGCAGATATATGTCAAAACCAGGGAAAGATCATTGGACAGTTGTGAAGAGGGTCTTCAGATATTTGTGTGGCACCATATATTATGCAATATTCTACCATGAAAGAACTGGACCAACTAGAGAAATAGATGTGCAAGTATTTGTTGATGCAGACTGGACTAGAGATATTGATTGTAGAAGATCTGCAAGTGGGTATATGTTTAACCTGTTTGGAGGATCTATCAGTTAGATGAGAAAGATTTAGGATGTAGTTACACTCTCAACTACATAAGCTAAACACATGGAAGCCACTCATGCAAGCAAAGAAGTTGTATGGTTGTAGATATTGTGTTCAGTTGTTGGGTTTGTATAGAAAGCTATAAGGTTAGATTGTGATAGCCAAAGTGCATTCTTCTTGGAAAAGGACCCCGCTTATCATGCTGCGACAAAGAAAATTGATGTCCAATATAACTTTTTGAGAGATATGGTTGAAGACAAGAAGTTGTTGCTAGAAAAGGTTGATACCTTGAAGAATGTTGCAGACTCATTAAAAACGTCTGTCAATATTGAGAAGTTCTCTTGGTGTAAAGAATCTATGGGCATTGATGCCATGAAACTTTGACCCTATGAGTACATGGCTCAATGTTATTTAAAGAAAACAACAAGTGGCAGAATGTTGGGTATGTGTTATATTCTTTGCACGTGTGTGTGTGTGTGGGGGGGGTGCATGTGACGAGCAAAGCGAGTTCAATGTGTTTTGGGATATTTTTAGGTTTCTTCTAAAAATATGTAATTTAATCTCGGTTAAGGGATTGGGGTTTATTTTTAATCTGGGTTAACGTATTAGGGTGTTGGATTCTACGGAATACCTATATTTTGTATTGTGATTGGTTAGTTGGATTTCCCGGTTAAGGTTTTCCAAGGTAAAGCTCTGTGTATTATGTGTGAATGTTGTGGTGTAATCTCTATTTTACTTAAAAGAATCTATATGCTTTGATTCTTTGCACAGGTTTAAAATTGACATGTGGTATTAGAGCTTGATTATTAGATTCAAGGGGACACTTTTGTTTCCAAGGGTTCGGCCTGATTGATAGATCTTGGGTCTGTGATAAACCCCGGTTCAATGGGAGCTTTGCAGCATTGATTTGTGCATTGAAAGAGAATGGCGAGCATTTCGAGAATCGAGATCGAGAAATTTAATGACTAGAACTTTGAGCTATGGAAGCTCAAAATGTAGGATCTTCTTGTAGATCGAGAACAATGGATTGGTATGGATTTGGGTACACAATCCACTGGAATGTCAAAATAATATTGGGAAAAATTAGAAAGAAGGGCGAGGAGTACAATACGACTCTGCTTATCAGACTCTGTGTTGTGGAACGTGTTTGGAGAAGATAATGTGTTAAATATTTGGAAGAAGCTAGGGAGTTTGTATTAATCAAAATCCCTAGTAAACAAGTTGTTTCTGCAAAAGAAACTGTATCACCTTAGAATGGGTGATAATGGCACAATGACAGAGCATATAAATGCCTACAATACTATGGTAAGTCAAGTAACTGTTAATTTTTGAGCATTAATTCAATATACTCTAGGATCTTTACTAAGAGAATAACATGTACAACATATCAATCATATCAAGCATGTCAATCATGTCAATCACAACAAGAGGCAAACATAAGAGGCAATAGACACACAGAGTTTTCGTGGGGAAAAACTTATGGTGAAAAACCCCACAACTTCCTCAGAGATAGATAGAGCAATAATACAGCCAAAGTACAACCCAAGCACAAGAGATAGTCTTCTCCTAGCAGATGATCCTCCTCCTCACATGTGCGCCACTTTTCGAGTGATGTAGAAGTGAGTAATGAGATATCCAAATAGAGATCTCCCGATCTCTATTTATACTTGTCCCGTCCTTCCCAATAAACTAATGAGGATGAATTGTCTAGCTTAGCCTAATAACCCATGGTTAACTTAATCAGGGTCGACCCCACACATGGTGGTCTAATAACCCATCAACAAGTTACGACACTTGCGACACTTGTCAATACAAATGACGACACTTCCGTATAGAGGAATAATAACATCTCTATAGGAGTACAATATACATAGATGAAATACATAGGTGAAATACATTCCAAAGTTACATATACATCAACACTCCCTCTTAACTAGTAAGGTATTTCTCGACACAGATCTGCTAGCACAAGTCTTCTTCTCTGGATCATCATCAATGGATCATCGTCATTGAATCATCATCATCGTCACTGCTGCTGCTATCTCAATCAATCTTTGATCTACTCGTCATAGGAAGTTCTACAGAGCCAGTCCTTTTTCATACTGGATGTAGGCCCACCACCTGTAGGTCTTCATCATCACTGGCCATACTGTGGAATCCTCAAGACTTATTACATGAGTCAAAAAAACCTCGAAAGAGAATCCCAGGACTGATTACGAGCACACAGCTCAACCTATCGGATCTCCCAGGACCTTTTACATGCTACTGCACAACTTTTCCATGGCCACATAGTATCACGAAGCACAACCCAGATGCACATCACACAACACTTACATCTTTGCCATGGGAGAACACATCTACAACCATGCGAGAATGGCACAACACTTATATTGCAGCCATGGGAGAACACATCTACAACCATACTCAAATGGCCCAACACTTATATCGCAACCATGGGAGAACACATCTACAACTATGCTCGAATGGCCCCAACACTTATATCGCAGCTAAGGGAGAACACATCTACAACCATGCTCGAATGGCCCCAACACTTATATTGCAGCCATGGGAGAACACATCTACAACCATGCTCGAATGGCCCTGGCAATTACATCACGACCATGGGAGAACACATCTGCCACCATGTCGGAAAATCCCAGCAATTACATCGCAACCATGGGAGAAAACATCTACAACCATTTCCAAAAAGCACATGTGCCTCTGTGTCTTCGAAACTCATCACACATAATCCAACTAATTATGTAATGTATCCACCTGATACATGTCATCACATATGATCATCCTGATCATCATCACTGCATTGTCCTGATGCATGCCATCTGGAGAAACATCCTGAAGCTCGTCATCCATGATCATCTTGATCATACAATGCATCCACCTGATGCATACCAAGTATCTACCTGATACATATCATCATACATGATCCACCTGATCATAGAATGTATCCATCTGATACATACACATATACATTATCCACCTGATATATATCAACATACATGATCTACCTGATCATACAAACGTATCCACCTGATACATATACAGATACATGGTCCAAGCATCCAACATGATGCATATACATATACATGATCCAACTGATCATAACAAGCATCCAACATGATGCATATACATATACATGATCCAACTGATCATAACAAGCATCCAACCTGATGCATATACAGAGCAGTAACTAGAGCATCGTCTTGATGCTCATCATCCAGCGCTTACATCCACAACCATGGGAAGGATCCTCCTCTCACCATGCTTGGAATGGCTCTTGCAAATGTGTCCATCACTTCTTCCTCGAAGTGTCGTCGATATGAAGAACACCAAGCCTCTCTCTAAAGTACTTGAACTTCACTCTGGCTAGTGGTTTCGTCAGCACATCTGCAATCTGCTCATCCGTCGCAATATATAGGAGCTTCACTGCTCCTCTCTGCACCATATCCCTGATATAGTGATATTTGATCTAAATGTGCTTTGACTGTCATGGAACACTGGGTTCTCAGACAACTTCACACAACTCTGGTTGTCACAATAGATACCACTAGCATCCAACAGAAGATCAAATAACTCAGACAGTAGCTTCCTCAGCCATACTGCCTCACAACTAGCCGAACAAGCTGCAACATACTCTGCTTCGACTGTACTCAGTGCTACGCAGAATTGCTTCTTGCTAAACCAAGAGATCACACCTGATCCCATACTGAAGCAACACCCAGATGTGCTCTTCCTATCTGCAGTACTGCTTGCCCAGTCCAAATCAACATAACCCTGCAGGTTAAACTTTTGATTCACATCATACTTGAGCCCATAATCAACTGTACCCTTCAGGTACCTCATAAGATGTTTTACATTAACCAGGTGAACACTCCTCAGATCTGTCAGGAACTGGCTCAATGTGTTCACCGCAAAGCAAATATTTGGTCTCGTGTTCGTCAGGTACATCAAGGACCCAATCATCTGATGACGCATCACATAGAAGCTTCAGGTTTGATGCCATAGGTGTGGCCATGGCCTTGCAGTCCATCATTCCGAACCTCTTTAGGATCTCTACTGCATACTTCCCTTGTCCAAGGAAGATCCCATTTGCACTCTGCCACACCTCCATGCCTAGAAAATAGTGCATCATCCCCAAGTCCTTCATCTCGAACTCGGCAACAAGCTTCCTCTTGGTATCGGCAATCAATCCATCCTCACCTGTTACAAACAGGTCATCCACATACAGAAGTAGTATCACTGGATTGCCTTCCTTAACCTTGTAGTAAAGGTTGGAATCTGCTTTACTTTTAGTAAAGCCTAAACTGGATAGAAAGTTGTCCATCCTACCATACCAAGTCCTAGGAGCTTGTTTCAAGCCATATAAGGCTTTCTTCAACTTGCACACATATGACTTTCTATCATGTGTCTCAAAACCAAGTGGCTGCTCCACATACACTTCCTCCTCGACTACACCATTCAAGAAAGCTGTCTTGACATCCATCTGATGTATCTTCCATTTCATCACTGCAACTAGAGAAAGTACTGTTCTGATGGAAGTGTACCTTGCTATAGGAGAAAAAGTTTCTTCATAGTCTATCCCCTCTTTCTGGGAGAATCCACAAGCCACAAATCTTGCTTTGTACTTCTCTATGCTGCCATCTGCAGCATGCTTGATCTTGTAGATCCACTTGGAAGTCACCACAGAATTCCCTTCAGGTCTTGGGACTACATCCCAAACATCATTCGTCATGATTGACTGATATTCCTTGACCATGGAATCCTTCCATTCTTTCTTTTCTGCTGCTTCCTCATAACTGGAAGGTTCTTTGTTCATAATATCATAGAGTAAGGTAACATAATTGGTGTGTGATCTAGTTCTCTTCCTTGCTCCGTGTTCTTCTTCTGGAATGCCATACCTTTCTGCATCTTGAATGAGCTCTCTATCCCATGCAGGTTTCCTCTTGTGAGAGTTATTCTCACGGGGTGGATCTACAGGTCTTTGTGGATCTTCAACTTCACGATATGCTTCTGGAATTGCTTCATTCATGGTGGTGTCTTGAAATCTGTTTTCCTTTGGTTCCTCATGATCTTCAATAGGTGCCTTTCTTGACTTGATGAAAGTTGAGTCTTCATCAAATGTTACATCCCTGCTGACATCAATCTTCTTGAACCCTGGAAAGTATATTCTGTAGGCCTTCGAGCTTTCACTATACCCCACAAAGATTCTCTTCTTTCTTGAAGGATCTAGCTTTGTCCTCTTTTCCTTTGGAACATGTGTGTGTACTGGACAACCAAATATCCTGAGATGGATGACCTCAGGTTTCTTACCAGTGAAGACTTCTTCTGGTGTCTTGTTGTCCAATATCTTGTGAGGTGTTCTGTTCTACACATATACAGTTGTCCTAGATGCTTTTTCCCATAGATGCATAGGCAGATCCTGATCATGCAACATTGCCCGTGCTGCTTCCATGATTGTTCTATTCTTTCTTTTTGCAACTCCATTCTGTTGTGGATTGTAGGGAGCAGTCAACTCCCTCTTAATCCCTAAATCACTGCATAGTTTCTTGAAATCACCTAAAGTGAATTATCCACCATTGTCTGATCTGAATGTCTTGATCTTCTTATCATTTTGATTTTCCATCAAGGCTTTGAATTCCTTGAACTTATCAAACACTTCATCTTTGTTCTTCAAGAAGTAAACCCAAGTCTTCCTAGAGAAATCATCAATTAAAGAGACATAGTATACATACCCACTCAGAGAACTGGATGACATCGGACCGCATATATCGGAGTGGATAATTTCCAAGATCCCTTTAGCCTTGCTTTCACTGCTTGGAAATGCCTTCTTTATGTTCTTTCCTTTTGCACATCCTTTGCAAACACCTTCATGCTTGGTCTTGATTTCAGGAAGATCCTCTACAGCTTTACTTGCAATTGGTAGTGCCCTATAGTGCACATGTGCAAGCCTTCTATGCCAAAGTTCACTTGGCTCCATGGATTCATGTACCATGGCAAGTTCAGGTTGTCCCTTCAGCTTGTACAACCCCTTGTCTTGCTCTCCAATCACTACGACATCATCTATGGTCTTACCTTTTGTCCACATGAGTACTTGGCCATCTATAAATGCAACCCTCATACCTTTTGCATCCAGTGCAGATATGGAGAGTAGATTCTTCTTGAGCCCAGGTACATATAGAACTTCTTTCATCTTCAAAGACTTCCTAGAGTCTAGATTGTAGGAGGCTTCACCACTTCCTTTGATAGGATATTGGTAGTCATCCCCAAGTTTCACCTTATGGGGTGACTCATGTTCAGATAGGTTTACAAAAGATTCTTTGAACCCAGTCATGTGTTTGGAAGCCCCACTATCAATAAGCCAATCATTACATCCATGAGAGATAGTACCTGTGAGAGCAGAGATTAAAACATATTCATCTTCGCTTGATGAATCATCACTTTCTGATCTAGCCTTCTTCTTGGGAGGTTCATCATCCTCAGCAGCATGAGCATGATATTTTCTTTTGTTGCCCTTCTTCTTTTTGTTGAAGTTGTTGTTGTTGTCCTTCTTGTTATTGGGACAATCTGAGGCAAAGTGCCCTTTCTCATTACATGTGAAACATCTTAGATGTTTCCTATTTTTAAAGTGGTGAGAAGGTTTCTTAGAATGAGAATGCTCCCCCTTGAACTTGCTTCCCTTCTTGGTGTGAGCAGTGAGAGCTTGATTTTCCCATCTTTTCTTCTTGGGACACAAGCCTAGCCTCTTCTTGAGAGCATTCCTCCCACAACCTACTGAAGGAGATCAACTTCTTCCTTGCACAAATTACTTGGATAAAGGAGTCCCATGATCTGGGTAGGCCATTTAGTGTGGTCATGACAACTTCACCATTGTCCACAATTTCATCCACAGCTTCAAGCTATTCCTTGATCTGAGAGACCTTAGAGAAATAGGATTGAATGGTCTCTCCATTCTGAAGCTTTACCCCTTTCAATTGGTTCCGCAGGGTCATCTTCCGATTTATGTTCTTCCCTTCAAATAGCTTGGTAAGGGAATCAAACATCTCCTTGGGTGTCTTCAGAGATGACACATGTGGGATGAGATGGTCCTTGATAGAATAAACAATAATCCTCTTTGCCTTGAACAAGTTCCTTTTGTGAAGAGCCTTAACCTCTTCTCCCTCTGGGACAGGGACCCCTTCACTTATATAAGTGTCCAACTCATTTTCTTCCAGGATTAACCCAATCCTATACTTCCATGCTCGAAATTTATTAGCCCCTTCAAGCTTATCCTCAAGCTTGGTATGGTGAGACATCTTTAAAGAGTACTTCAAATGGAAATGGAAAAGATTTAGGTCTTACCACTTGATTTGCTGAAAACTGGATTTGGTTCCGGATTAGGGTTTGTCAGAGAAACCCTAAAAATTCAAAATGTGAATTTCAAACTTCTGAAAGGATATAAAGATGCGCCTTGATGAGCTGATCAGCCTGGTATATTCTAAATTTGAGATCTGCAAAGTTTCACCCTTCAGAAATGCCTTTTAGTCTTCCTAGATTTAATAGGGAGGACCCTGAATTAGGGTTTGAGTTTCCCAGAGCTTCACCCAGCCAAAAATCTCAATCCAAAGCTCTAAACTTCAATTTTTCCAAGGCGCTTCCAGCTATGTCTTTAGATTTCAGAAATTCCTATTTTTGTGGAAACCCTAATTTTTAGGGCCAAAACTGAAAGTGCTCAGAATTGAATTCTGATTGGACAGATAGATTCTCCTTGATGAGTAGAGTCAATCTACCTTATTGTGTTTCCAAAATCTGTGGAGAGAAACCCAATAAACAAGAAACCCTAGTTTCCGCCACTGCACAATGTCTTCTTCTCAGGGAAGCTTTGATACCATGTTAATTTTTGAGCATTAATTCAATATACTCTAGGATCTTTACTGAGAGAATAACATGTACAGCATATCAATCATATCAAGCATGTCAATCATGTCAATCACAACAAAAGGCAAACATAAGAGACAATAGACACATAGAGTTTCTGTGGGGAAAACCCTAAGGTGAAAAACCCCACAACTTCCTCAGAGATAGATAGAGCAATAATACAACCCAAGTACAAGAGATAGTCTTATCCTAGCAGATGATCCTCCTCCTCACATGTGTGCCACTTTCCGAGTGATGTAGAAGTGAGTAATGAGATATCCAAATAGAGATCTCTCGATCTCTATTTATACTTGTCCTATCCTACCCAATAAACTAATGGGGCCGACTTGTCTAGCTTAGCCTAATAAACCATGGTTAACTTAATCAGGGCCGACCCCACACATGGTGGTCTAATAACCCATCGACAAGTTACGACACTTGCGACGCTTGTCAATACAAATGACGACACTTCCATATAGAGGAATAATAACATCTCTATAGGAGTACAATATACATAGATGAAATACATAGGTGACATACATTCCGAAGTTACCTATACATCAACAGTAACCTCTATTGGCATTACAATGGCTGAAGAAGGTAAATCCATTACATTATTGTGTTCTTTGCCAAATTCCTAGGATAACCTAATTACATCAATAGGTAGTGCTAGTCAAGCAACCTTAAAATTTGATAAAATAGTAGCATCCATGTTATCAAAAGATATGAGGCAGAAAGTCATGGATAATCATAGCATGGATTCCTTATCTGTGAGAGGTTTCCCCTAGGAGGGAAACAAAAATAAGGGATCTGGAGGGAGATTTAAATCTAAGGGTAGATCTAAATCCCCATAAAAATTTATAAGGAAGTGTTGGAAATGTGGTAAAGCTGGGCATTATAAAAAGGATTGTAGATCTAAGAATGTTGAGAAAGCGAAGGGCTGTGAGGATACCCCTTCCGCAGAGGCGAAGACCTCCTCAGAAGAAAGAGGGGATGTGTACCTAGCTTCCACATCCAATGTATGGCTGATTGAATTAGGTGCATTGTGTCATATGACCACTTATAGGGTGTGTTTTTGTGAATATGAAAAGTATAGTGGAGGAGATGTGTTCTTGGGAGATGATTCCCATCCAATATCACTGAATGTGGAAGAGTTAAGTTGAAGATCCAGGATGGAATTATTAGAACTCTCCCTAGAGTACTACACATTCTAGTTCTACGAGAAACTTGATATCTGTCTGAAAGATGGATGTTGCAGGTATACACACTCTGTGTGGAAATGGAAAATGCAAAATTATTCAAGGATCAATTGTATTGATGAGAGGAGTTAGGAGTGGAAATCTGTATAGACTATTGGGAAGAACCATCATTGATGAATGTAATATTTATATTGTGCATGAGGGAGGAGATAAAGAAGACAAAACCTTGACTGCATCATGAGGGAAGAAAATGCTATGGCATCAAAGATTGGGGCATATAAGAGAAAAGGCCCTTCGAGCATTACAAGGTAAAGGTATGCTTGAAGGTATGTCTAATTGCACATTGGATTTTGATTTCTATGAACATTGCATATATTGAAAATAGAATCGAGAAATATTTGCATCTAGTGCTACAAGAGGAAAGAGAATTTAGAGTTAATACACAGTGATGTGTTTGGACCTATGCATGTTCCATCATTAGGTAGATATGTGTATTATGTTCCATTTATATATGATTTCTCAAGGAACACATGTATTTATTTCCTTCAAAATAAATTTGAAGTATTTGCCAAGTTTAAAGAATTTAAGGCTCTTGTAGAGAATCAAACAAAAAATAAAATAAAGGTGTTGAGGACAGATAATGGTGGGGAGTATTGCGGGAATCCATTCGAGCAATTCTGTAAGAAGTGTGGTATAGCAAGGTAGAATACTACTCCATACACACCTCAATAGAATGGAGTTGCAGAAAGGATGAATATTACGTTGATGGAAAAGGCAAGGAGCATGCTCAACATTGCCGGGATAGGACAAGAATTATGGGCAGAGACAGTGGATACTGCTTGTTACTTGGTAAATCGATCACCCATATAAACATTGGTCAACAAAACTCCAAATGATGTATTGACTGGTAAGAAACCCTCTATTAAACATTTGAATTTTTTTAGCTGGGATGCTTATGTACATGTTCCAAAGGAGAAAAGGAGTAAGTTGGATTATAAATCTAAAAAATGTATCTTTATCGGTTATAAAGAAAGGTTTTAAGCTTTGGAATATTGTATCTAAGAAGACTATTAATAGTTGAGATGTTGTTTTTAGATAGGTCAAAGAAGTTCCCCGACAGGAAGTGACTCCAATGGAAGAGCAACCAGAGAAGATAGAGTTTGAGTTAGAAAATGAAGAATCTGACTCAACAGAAGATCATCTTGAGAAAGAAGGCAACCAAAAAGGTATTCCCATCCCAATTTTCGATCTAGTTTGGTTTGATCTATTACTGATGATGATGCTAGAAATGTGAAGGAAGCTGTTGATTTAGGGGATAGCCACCTCTAGAAGAAGGCTATGTTTGAAGAAATGGATCCCTTGGAAAAAAATGGAGCTTGGGATCTAGTTCAATTACTAGCTGGAACAAAATTCATTGGTATCAAATGGTTGTTTAAAAACAAGTTGAATGCAAAAGGTAAAGTGGAGAAGTGAAAATCCTGCTTGGTAGAAAAGGGATATTCTCAGGTAGAGGGAATTGATTTTGGTGAAATATTTTCTCTAGTTGCAAAATTAAATTCCATTAGATTCCTTCTTGCTATTGCTTCTCCTTTTGATATTGAAGTAGAATAGATGGATGTGAAGACATCATTCTTACATGGGGATCTTGAAGAATAAATATACATGAAACAACCAAAAGGGTTTACAGTAAAGGGAAGGAAAGAGCCGGTATGTAAACTAAAGAAGTCCCTTTATGGTCTAAAGCAATATCCAAGGATGTGGTACCAAAATTTCGACACATACATACTTGGATTGGGGTTTGTGAGAAGCAAGGCTGATCATTGTATATACTCCAAATAGGTTGCTGATCACTTCATTAACATAGTAGTGTATGTTGATGACATATTACTGATTGAATACGACAAAGATGTCATAAAGGAGGTGAAGTCTTAGCTACCCTCCAAATTTGACATGAAGGATATCGGTGCTGTAAAATTCATACTGGGAATGGATATTAGCAGAGATCGTGAAACAAGAAAATATGGTTGAATCAAAGAAAATATGTTGATACGATACTACAAATATTTAACATGTAGGAAAGTAAGCCAATCAAGGTCCCTATTCCTATAGGTGTAAAATTATTTGTAGATCAGTGTCCCAAGACATATGAAGACAAAGAATATATGGCACAAGTTCCATATGCTACTGCAGTTGGTAGTTTGATGTATGCAATGGTCAGTACCAGACTAGAAATTGCTCATGCAGTGGGATTTTTGAGTAGATATATGTCAAAACCATGGAAAGAGCATTGGAAAAATGTAAATAGGGTCTTCAAATATTTGTGTGGCACCATAGATTATGCAATCTGGAACCAAGGAAGACCTTGAACATACAGAGAAATATATGTGCAGGGATTTGTTGATGCTGATTGGGATGGAGATCTTGATCGCATAAGATCTTCAAGTGGGTATATGTTTAACCTATTTGGAGGAACTATCAGTTGGATGAGAAAGAGACTGGTTGTAGTTTCACTCTCAACTACAGAAGCTAAATACATGGCAACCACCCATGAAAGAAAATAAGATATATGGTTGCAATGATTGTGTTCAGTTGTTGGGTTTGTACAGAAAGCCATAAGGTTAGATTGCGATAGTGAAAGGGCAATCTTCCTGGAGAAGAACTCTACTTATCATGCTAAGACAAAGCATATTGATGTCCAATATCACTTTGTGCGAGAGATGGTTGAAGACAAGACAAAGAATATTGATGTCCAATATCACTTTGTGAGAGATATGGTTGAAGACAAGAAGGTGTTGTTGGAAAAGGTTGATACCTTGAAGGATGTTGCAGACTCATTAACAAAGTCTTCTAGTACTAAGAAGTTCTCTTGGTGTAGAGAATCTATGGGCATTGATGCCCTAAACTTGTGATCCTATGAGTACATGATTGATTGTTATGAAAATACAACAACAAGTGGGAGAATGTTGGGTATGTGTTATATTCTTTGCATGTTTGTGTGTGTGTGGGGGAGGGTGAATCTGACGAGAGAAGTGAGTTCATAATTTTTTGGCCTATTTTCGAGCTATTTTTAGGTTTCTTCTAAAAATATGTAATTTAATCCTGGTTAAGGGATTGGGGTCTATTTCTAATCTGGGTTAATGGATTAGGGTTTTGGATGCAGCGCAATACCTATATTTTGTATTGTGAGTGGTTAATAATCATGATGAGAAAATAAGAGGCGCGGCTCTAAGTTTTGTTGGTTTTCCCTGTTAAGGGTTTCTAGGATAAATCTCTATGTACTATGTGTGAATGTTCTGGTGTAATATCTATTTTGCTTAAAATAATATGTATGCTTTTCCTCTTTGCATAAGTTTAAAATTGACATGTGGTATCATAGATCGATTATTAGCTTCAGGGGGATGCCTTTGTTAATGAGGGTTTTACGCGATTGATAGATCTTGGGTCTATGATAAGCCTGAGTTCAATGGGAGCTTTGCAACATTGATCTGTGTATTGAAAGAGAAATATAACGACCAAAACTTTGAGCTATGGAATCTCAAAATGGAGGATCTTCTTGTAGATTGGGAACAATGGATTGTTGTGGATCTGGGTACACAATCCATTGGAATGTTGAAAGAATATTGAGAAAATTTAGAAAGAAGGGTGGGGAGTACACTCTGACTGTTCTTATCAGACTCTATGTTTTTGAACGTGCCGGGAGAAGATAGTGCATTAAAGATTTGGAATAATATAGGGAGTTTGTATCAATCAAAATTCCTAGTAAACAAATTGTTTCTACAAAATAAACTATATCACCTCAGAATGGATGATAATGACACAGTGACATAGCATCTAAATGTCTACAATAATCTAGTAAGTCAAATAAACTCTATTGGAATTACAATGGCTAAAGGAGATAAATGTATCACATTATTGTGTTATTTTACAGATTCCTAGGATAACCTAATTGTAGCAATAGGTAGTGCTAGTCAAGTGACCTTAAAATTTGATGAAATAGTAGCATCCCTGTTATCAAAAGATATGAGGCGAAAATTCATAGATAATCATAGCATGGAAGCCTTATGTGTGAGAGGTTTCCCCTAGGAGGGAAACAAAAATAAGGGATCTGGAGGGAGATTTAAATCTAAGGGTAGATCTAAATACCCAGGAAAATTTATAAGGAAGTGTTGGAAATGCGGTAAAGCTGGGCACTATAAAAAGGATTGTAGATCTAAGAATGCTGAGAAAGCGAAGGGATGTGAGGATACCCCTTCTGCAGATGCGAAGAACTCCTCAGAAGAAGGAGGGGATGTGTACCTAGCTTCCACATCCAATGTATGGGTGATTGACTAAGGTGCCTCATCTCATATGACCCCTCATAGGGAGTGGTTTTATAAATATGAAAAATACAATGGAGGATTTGTGTTCTTGGGATATGATTCACCAACCAATATCATTTGATGTGGAAGAGTTAACTTGAAGCTCCAGGATGGAAGGATTAGAGGTCTCCCTGGAGTCCTACACATTCTAGATCTAGCGAGAAACTTGATATCTATAGAAAAGATGGATGTTGTAGGTGTATAGACTTTGCGTGGATATGGAAAATGAAAAATGGTTCAAGGATCAATGGTATTGATGAGTGGAGTTTAGAGTGGAACTTTGTATAGAATTTTGGGAAGCACCATTATCGATGAATGTAACGGTTCTATTGTGCCTGAGGGAGGAGATAAAGAAGACAAAACACTGACTGCATCAAGAGGAAATACAATGCTATGGAATCAAATATAGGGGCACATCGGAGAAAATGGCCTTTGATCATTACAAGGTAAAGGTATGGCTGAAGGTATGTTTGATTGCACATTGGATTTTGATTTCTGTGAACATTGCATATATAGAAAACATAATCGAGTAAGATTTACATCTAGTACTACAAGAGCAAAGGGAATTTTAGGGTTAATACATAGTGATGGTTTTGGATCTATGCCTGTTCCATCATTAGGTAGATCTTTGTATTATGTTTCATTTATAAATGATTTCTCATGGAACACATGGATTTTTTTCCTTCAAAAGAAATCTGAAGTATTTGCTAAGTTTAAAGAATTTAAGGTTATTGTAGAGAATCACATAGAAAATAAAATAAAGGTGTTGAGGACAGATAATGGTGGGGATTTATGCGAGAATGCATTCGAGGAATTCTATAAGAAGTGTGGCATAGCAAGGCATAAGACTACTCTAGACACACCTCAATATAATAGAGTTGTAGAAATGATGAATATGACATTGATGGAAAAGGAAAGGAGCATGCTCAGCGGTGTCGGGATAGGATAAGAATTCCGCGCAGAGGCAGTGGATACTGCATGTTACTTGGTAAATCGATCACCCACATCAGCATTGGTTGGAAAAACTCCACATGAGGTATGGACTGGTAAGAAACCCTCTATTAAATATATGAATTTTTTTGTCTATGATGCTTATGTGCATGTTCCAAAGGAGAAATAAATTATAAAGATGGTATGAAAGGTTTTAAGCTTTGGAATCCTTTAACTAAGAAGACTATTTATAGTCGAGATGTTGTTTTTAGAGAGGTCAAAGAAGTTTCTAGATAGGAAGTGACTCCAATGGAAGAGGAACCAAAGAAAATAGAGTTTGATTTAGGAAATGAAGAATCCGAATCAATAGAAGACGCTGACTAAGAAGAAAAAGAACCTCATACCCCTGTTTTGAGGAGATCATCTCGAGAAAGAAGGCAACTAGAAAGGCAGTCCCCTCTTGATTTTCGGTCTAGTTGTGTTTTATCTATTAATGATGATGATCCTAGAAATGTGAAGGAAGCTGTTGATTCAGATGATAGCCATCTCTCGAATATGCCATGTTTGAAGAAATGGTTTCCTTGGATGGAAATGAAGCTTGGGATCTAGTTTAGTTACCAACAGGAAGAAAATTCGTTAGTAGCAAATGACCATTTAAAAGGAATTTGAACGCATAAGGTAAAGTGGAGAAGTTAAAACCCCGTTTGGTAGAAAATGGATATTCTTAGGTAGAGGGAATTGATTTTGGTTAAATATTTTCTCTAGTTTCAAAATTAACTTCTATTATATTCCATCTTGCTACTACTGTTGATTTTGATCTTGAAGTAGAGCAAATGGATGTGAAGACAACATTCTTACATGGGGATCTTGAAGAAGAAATCTACATGAAACAACCAGAAGGGTTTACAGTAAAGGGATGGAAATAACTGGTATGTAAACTAAAGAAGTCCCTTTATGGTCTAAAACAATCTCCAAGGATTTTGTACCAAAGGTTCAACACATACATACTTGTATTAGGGTTTGTGAGAAGGAAGGATGATCACTATGTATATTACACACATGATTGGTGATCACTTCTGTTAAGATTTAATATGCTAAGACAGAAAATAGCAGCATTACATTCCATTTCACAATAATAGCATATACAGGATCACTGAAGAAACAACAAGCATAGCATAAACACAAGAGACACAGATTTATCCTGGGAAACCCTCATGGGGTAGAAAACCCAGTAAAGCTTCCTCAATATAGATGACCAGCAATATACAAAGATGCAAACCAAAGACATGATCTCCTCCTCCACCATAGCAGACCTCTCCTCCACAAGTGCGCCTCTCTCTCAAGTAAATGCGTGTGTCAAATGAGGAACACGCCTCCTCTATTTATACACTACTCTGACATATCTTTTACACAAGTACACGTAGGCTCGTATTTAACCAATGGGTTAAATACCCCACTACAACTGACTGGGCCGACCCCTCTAGGGTGGTCTAATAACCCTTTGACCCACATGACACATACAGGGCCGACCCCCACTAGGGAAGTCTAATAACCCGAGTTACCACATTTCGACGGAGGAATAAACATCTCCGGATATACAATAAGATCTTCACGGAGGAATGAAACATCTCCGAAATAATAAAGTACAAATATAATATTCTTTGAAGTTACAATATCTCAACACTCCCCCTTAACGAGAAGGATATTATAACAACATCTACACGAGCAAGGAGTCATCAACATCATACATGATACATCTATAAATCATTGGAAGCTTTCTCAACATCATCAGTAACTCAAGCAGTTATTGGAACATCTTCAATACTGGAACATCAACATCTTTAGTACTGAGTCTTTATCTTCTGCAGCACTCAAACAACTACAGCAACATCAACATATGGATCCTCACGATCATCAGCATCATCATCTCACGATCATCAGCATCGTCATCACACAATCATCAACATAGTCATCAGCATCACGATCATCAGCATCGTCATCACACGATCATCAGCATTGTCATCACACGATCATCAGCATCGTCATCACACGATCATCAGCATTGTCATCACACGATCATCAGCATCGTCATCACATGATCATCAACATCGTCATCACACGATCATCAGCATCGTCATCACACGATCATCAGCATCGTCATCTAGATCGTCACGATCAACAGCATCGTCATCTAGATCATCACAATCAGTAGCATCGTCATCTAGATCATCATGATCAACAGCATCGTCATCTAGATCATCACGATCAACAACATCGTCATCTAGATCATCACGATCAACAACATCATCAATACAAGTATAAATATCATTAATACAAGTATCCTCATCAATACAAGTATACACATCATCAATACAAGTATACACATCATCAATACAAGTATCCTCATCAATACAAGTATACACATCATCAATACAAGTATCCTCATCAATACAAGTATACATATCATCAATAAAAGTATCCTCATCAATACAAGTATACATATCATCAATACAAGTATCCTCATCAATACAAGTATACACAATAGCAGCATACCCTGCAACACAAAAGATCCAATTACAGGATGATCAATCCCTCTCACTTTAGGACATAGGTCCAAGGATGATACAATCCTGATCCGCTTACGGGATGATCAGTCCCTCTCGATTTAAGACAACTCTCATGTCTATGGATGATGCAATCCAGATCAACTTATAGGATGATCAATCCTTATCACTTTAAGACACCTCACCATGTCTAGGGACGAGGCAATCCCAATCTATTTACAGGATGATTAGTCCTTATCACTTTAAGACATCTCACCATGTCTAGGGACGAGGCAATCCCAATCTATTTATAGGATGATTAGTCCTTATCACTTTAAGACATCTCACCATGTCTAGGGACGAGGCAATCCCAATCTATTTACAGGATGATTAGTCCACTCAATCTCATTTAGGACTATCCTTTCTTTCAAATTACTGGATTTACTGTCCAAGGATGATTTAATCCATTCAATTCATTTAGGACTATCCTTCCTTTCGGAATTACTGGATTTACTGTCCAAGGATGATTTAATCCACTCAATTCATTTAGGACTATCCTTCCTTTCGGAATTACTGGATTTACTATCCAAGGATGATTTAATCCACTCAATTCATTTAGGACTATCCTTCCTTTCAGAATTACTGGATTTACTGTCCAAGGATGATTTAATCCACAACCGTACATTTAGGACCACGTCCAAGGATGACTCAATCCTCAACCGTACATTTAGGACCACGTCCAAGGATGACTCAATCCTCAACCGTACATTTAGGACCACGTCCAAGGATGACTTAATCCTCAACCATACATTTAGGACCATGTCCAAGGATGACTTAATCCTCCACCGTACATTTAGGACCACGTCCAAGGATGACTTAATCCTCCACCGTACATTTAGGACCACGTCCAAGGATGACTTAATCCTCAACCGTACATTTAGGACCACGTCCAAGGATGACTTAATCCTCCACCGTACATTTAGGACCACGTCCAAGGATGACTTAATCCTCCACCGTACATTTAGGACCACGTCCAAGGATGACTTAGTCCTCCACCGTACATTTAGGACCACGTCCAAGGATGACTTAGTCCTCAACCGTACATTTAGGACTACGTCCAAGGATGACTTAATCCTCAACCGTCCACCAAGGACTTCATTCTCGAAGACATACGTCTACGGCTCTTCTTTCGGACTGAAGTCCAGGGATGATCCAATCCCCTCACATGTTCACCAAGAACTTCATTCACGAAGACATACGTCTACGGCTCTTCTTTCGGACTGAAGTCCAGGGATGATCCAATCCCCTCACATGTTCACCAAGAACTTCATTCATGAAGACATACGTCTACGACTCTTCTTTCGGACTGAAGTCCAGGGGTGATCTAATCCCCTCACATGTTCACCAAGAAATTCATTCTCGAAGACATACATCTACGGCTCTTCTTTCAGACTAAAGTCCAGGGATGATCCAATCCCCTCACATGTTCACCAAGAACTTCATTCTCGAAGACATACGTCTACGGCTCTTCTTTCGGACTGAATTCCAGGGATGATCCAATCCCCTCACATGTTCACCAAGAACTTCATTCTCGAAGACATACATCTATGGCTCTTCTTTCGGACTGAAGTCCAGGGATGATCCAATCCTCTCATGTCCACCAAGGACTTCATTTTCGAAGACATACATCTACGGCTCTCTTTAGAACAAGTGTTCAAGGATGATACAATCCCTCTTCTTTCTCGGAGACACTTATCTACGGCTCACTTTAGAACTTGTGTTCAAGGATGATGCAATCCTCACATGTATTCTCATCAATTACTATCAATCCTAGGAACCCATACAGAACCTGATTCACACTTCTTCTTTAATTACACCATTAAGAGAATGGTCTTATCTAGCCACTTGGAGCAAACATCTCATCATGATTCTCTTCTTCTTTCTAAGAGAATCTTCTAGCCACAAGCCTTCTATAGTGTGTTTGATTTGATAATCTTTTTTTTTGTTTAACATCCATCGCTTGTTCAGTGTTCATCATTCATCATGATCTTTCCTACAAATCAAAATTAAGTACATGATTAGTAATACTTCATAATCATCAAATCATATTGACATGATAACCTATTATGCATACAGATATCATTTACATAGTTATGCAACTATTTTGACCAATACTTTGGCACAACACTTTCCCATATCCTGTATGCATACAGTGGCTATCTAGATGCCTTCCATCTCTACCAGAACATACTATCGAGAGTGTGCACAGCTCTTAGCATGTCAACAAAGAGGTTTCATTCTAGACAAGCAACAACGGAATGTTTGTCCAACTTACCAATCATATGCATATTAGTAGTATACTGTTCAATGCTCTATGAATGTTTACACTCAGCATGATATATTCTAGGAATACAAATATGCATACAAGCAATATCATTTACTATTTCAAATAACAACTCAAATACTTATCTTTTATGTTTGTGTGGTTGCCTCCCGCTTGATCTTCTATATGTCTTTTGAACTTGTATTCATTCTGTACCACTCGTAAGTAGAACAAATATTATGGATGAGTCTTTGTCTTCATGTTGTCATGGTCATGGAACTTGATTTGTCTTTTGTGATGTACCTGTATCTTGTTAGCAGACAACATCAACCTCACACAACACCATAATGCATTAGTACAATCATATAGCCCTAATCAATGAATGTCTTCGATCATTCACATGCATTCATACTGTTACTAGGGTGATAAGACAATTCTAACAATAATCAAGATTGTACTAATAAATAATATGAAGACAAACACATTATGAACTTAATCAAGAATCATATTTCAAGACATACCTGAACCTCCTTAAGTCATACCTGTCGAGACTTCTTGTAGTCTTCTTATGTAAGGCCTTAGCCTCAACTCCCCCTGAAACTTGATTTGGAGCTTGATTAGGGCTTGCTAGAGAAACCCTAAAAATTAAATCTTTGAATTTCATGCTTCTGAATGAATGGAAGGATGTGTCTTGCTGAGCTAATCAAACTAGCATACTTCACTTTTGAAATCTCCAAAATTTGACCCCTCAAAATTGCCTTCGAAACTTCTGGATCTTCTGGACAGGAACCCGAACTAGGTTTTGATGAAGCCCACCCTTCTGTCCAATCAAAAGGTTCGATCCAAGGTTCTAAACTCTTATTTTTCTGAGGAGCTTCCAGCCGTGGTTACAGACTTCAAAAATTCCAACTTTTGCTGAAGCCCTAATTTTCCATCTTTCTGATCAAAATCCCGAACTAGGGTTTGATCAAGCCCGGTCTTCTACCCAACCAAAAAATTTGATCTTGGTCTCTAAATTTTGATTTTCCTGAGTAGCATTCATCCATGGACTCCGATTCCAAAAATTCTAACTTTCTCCGAAACCCTAAATTCCGGAAGCCATGAATAAAGGTGCTCCAAAAATAATTCTGTTTTGACAGAAATATGCACCTGATTGTTTCTGCTATAACTCTGAAATTTTTGCTCCACAGGGTATGAAAACGTTTTCTGCAGTATCCTGACCTGTCATCTTTCCATCCTGACAGGTCTGACCTCAATTGGATTTTCTAAGAGAGAGTTATGCCAAGTGTCGCAACGTGACCTGTTTATGGCATAAAATCGGAGAGCGAACTTGTACGGAATGCCACGTGTCACTATTTGAGCTTCGGCCTCTGAAAAATTTTCTTGAGATAGATTTCCCTGTTATCTTTCTATACTGATAGGTATGACCTCAATTGGACTCTCTGAGAGAGAGTTATGCCAAGTGTCACAACGTGACCTGTTTATGGGATAAAACAGGAGAGCGAACTTGTACGGTGTGCCACGTGTCACTGGTTCACCTTCGGCCTCTGAAAAAGTTTCCTGTGATAGTACAGTCTGTGTACTACCTTTAACGTTTTACGAAATTTCATTTGGAGCTTCCTAGCCCAAGTTATGACCTTTTTTCCAAGGTTACCTGATTTTGACTGAGATCTGGAAGAGGCAGAAACCCTAACTTGTACTGATCATAACTCATAAAGTAAAACGAATCTAAGGGTGCCCTTTGGACACAAGGTACCTGGGGATGTTATATTCGACCTGTAAACTTTTCAAACCCTGAAACTTCGCATAAATGGATTTATAGCGAAAGTTCCACGATGACTGGTTTTTGCTATGTAAAACCCTAACCTTCAAATTGTCGTAAGTAAAGCAAGTGTCGTAAGTGCCATACCTTGCCTTCCTTCAGGTTAGCTCTAATAACATGTTAAGATTTAATATGCTAAGACAGAAAATAGCAGCATTACATTCCATTTCACAATAATAGCATATACAGGATCACTGAAGAAACAACAAGCATAGCATAAACACAAGAGACACAGATTTATCCTGGGAAACCCTCATGGGGTAGAAAACCCAGTAAAGCTTCCTCAATATAGATGACCAGCAATATACAAAGATGCAAACCAAAGACATGATCTCCTCCTCCACCATAGCAGACCTCTCCTCCACAAGTGCGCCTCTCTCTCAAGTAAGTGTGTGTGTCAAATGAGGAACACGCCTCCTCTATTTATACACTACTCTGACATATATTTTACACAAGTACACGTAGGCTCGTATTTAACCAATGGGTTAAATACCCCACTACAACTGACTGGGCCTACCCCTCTAGGGTGGTCTAATAACCCTTTGACCCACATGACACATACAGGGCCGACCCCCACTAGGGAAGTCTAATAACCCGAGTTACCACATTCCGACGGAGGAATAAACATATCCGGATATACAATAAGATCTTCACGGAGGAATGAAACATCTCCGGAATAATAAAGTACAAATATAATATTCTTTGAAGTTACAATATCTCAACAACTTCATTAAAATAGTACTGTATGTTGATGACATGTCGCTGATTGGAAACAACAAAAATGTCATAAAGGAGGTGAAGTCTTAGCTTTCCTCCAAATTTGACATGAAGGATGTCACTGCTACAAACTTCATACTGGGAATGGATATTAGAAGAGAACATGCAAACAAGAAAATATGGTTGAATCAAAGAAAATATCTTGAGACGATACTACAAATATTTAACATGCAGTAAAGTAAGCTAGTCAAGGTCCCTATTCCTATAGGTGTAAAAGTGTAATACCCCTATTTTGGACTTGGAACCCTTAGTATATTTCTACTAAGTATTATTTCATTTATACTTAGGAAAGTTTAGAAATATGCTAAAGAGGTTTCTATTGACCATGTGGACCAGCACATTAAAGAGGGAGTCATAGTCCCCTAAGGTTGGAGGGAAAATGCCACTTAATAATAATAATAATAATAAATTATTATTGGAGACAAATTGGCAAACCCTAAAGAAAAGAATTGAGAGATTAATGAATTAAAAGAATTCATATAATGAGGAAAATTCCCCTAAGGGAATAAAAGGTGAAAACTCATTGAAACTCTTATTATCATTATGCATTATTCACAATCTCATGAGATGAATACACCAAAGAATTAGGAATGGGAAAACACCAACCCGAGACAATGAATGCTGGTGAGGGAGGACAAATTTGGGAGAACCAAACTGGTCCTGAAGCCAAGTGATTGAGGGCAGCTTTGGGAGGACCAAACTGACTCAGATCGGGAGAAATCATACAGTTTGGTATGAGCTTGGCCACTTAATTGTGTGTAGGTTGGATAACTACCCCAAGATTGCAGGCGTACTGCACTTACCTGAATAGATTGTGTTTTAGTGATTCTCTCCATTGTTAAGGATTAAAAGCCCCTAGAGCATCCTGGAGCTCAAGAGTATTGAGTTAGGTGTTGGGTTGCTTGTTTCCTTTTGAAATATCCTGAAATAACTTGGGCAATAACAATTTAAGTGTAAGCTAAAATCTATACTCTACCCGGGGGACTGTGAACTCAACTCGGGGGTGACCTGAGAGCAAGGAGAACTTGCTGGTCAAAGGCTGGGAGGTTTGTGCCTAGTTCCACTGGTCAGCAGATTCAAATAAGTGTTTATATTCTGACTTGCAGAGTAATGGTTTTGGAACAGTCTTTATATATGTTTCTGAATATATCTGATTTACTCTTGAATGGCATATGTATCAGATCTGTCCATATATGTATTGTTTCCTCATTATCTTGAGCATGAATCTCAGCTAGAAAACTAGATCTCTGTAATGAGTTTATCTTATGATCATCTTTACAGATCTGGAATATTTGTGTTATGGGTTGGCTATGAAAATACCTACATTCTATTTGCAGTAGATATACAACATTAAGACCCCTATACTATTTTAAAATGTATACAGTATCTAATATAATAATGATATGAATCATGTCCTAACCTAGGGTTTGCTGAGGCATGTTTTCATATTGTAGGTATTTATATTTTAAATATATTTCAGTATTTAATAAAGATGCTATGTCTTGCATTGTAATGCTGCAAATAGAGCAGACATGTAAACCTGAAGGTTTACATGCCTAGCCCTTATGTTATCAACTCTTTCATACTAGAGTTTGTTTCAGAAATGATAAACCTTGATAATGCTAGAGTTCAAACCTGTTATAGTTCTGAGTTATTATTTTGGACAACGTTTGTTATTCTATTCAAATTTGGTCAAAATCGACTGTATGCAGTTACATGGCATTCTGGGCTAAGTTTCTGAGCATTAGTATAAACTATAAACTGCTACATATGATTTCTGAATTAAATCAGTGAATAAATATCGGTCTGAGATAGATGAGTATTGTTTATTCAGATAAGGGTCATGTTCATTCTATTTATGTTAAAATGAATGTATTCGCCGATGGCGATATGTGACTCATGGATAACCTAGGTCATAGTAACATATATGTGCATATAGAATGAATGCGATTTTAAAATGCCTTAAGTACTGAATGCAAACGATTCAAGCATCTAAGGGTTTTACCCTTAGTATGGATACCATTAATATTAATATATGGTAATATACATGTATACATTCACATGTGCCTTTTATTATAGCCTGGCGTTTTCACCTGTTGTTTAAGAGTGTATTGACTACATTAAACAAGAAAACGATGCTGGGCATAAACATAATCCACATATTAAATAATTAAACATCTCAGCATATAAACACATTTTATATGTTAAACATTGATGAAGAAAGAGACAGTGAATCGCTGCACTTAAACCTTCGTTTGTGCATATGGGTGGACAGGCGTAACGCCTTTACCCTAAACATTCATTATACAAGAATTAAATACCATATTATAGTATGCTGTTATGAATGCAAAATGAAATCGTGGAGGATGCATGGCATGAGAAGGATTTCCTTCTAAGTGAGCAATAAACAATGCATTCATTTATGCAGCTACTAAACAAATCCTTATGCTCATATCAATATCGTATGAATCTAATATTAAATTGTTATGCACAAATAGTGGTGAAGCAATAAAACGTATACATTGCATTATAATGTCGAACGCCGAGGGCATTTATAATTTAAACCATGTTTTCCAAAATGCATATCAATTATAAATAACATACAGACCCGACGAGAATCGCCGCGGGCTTTTCAAGTCAAGTTGGGCTTGCAAACAAGTTATCATTACAAAATTAACCTCAAACCAAACATACAGACAAAGTATGGAATTGTAAAGGCTGTGGCATTGCCACATTAATTACAATGAAGTCGGTTACATATAATCCCGACGCCTCTGCCAGGGGTAGAGTGTCGCTAGAGCTTTTTCTTAAACTACATATGACAGTGGGGATTCCCTTGGACTATATTTCTTTAAGTGCAAAACAACCCTGTGATGATGATGGAGCGCATAGAGGTCACAATGACTCTCTTTGTGACTGGCGTTACGCCCTATCATTTTGGCCAAAGGTCGTGCTCCTTAAAAACTTATAAATGAAAGCAGGAGAAAACCCTAACCTCAACTAACAACATTTTAGTAACTCTGCCCCCACCAAAGGGGTAAACCAAACCCGAGGCAGTTGGGTCGGCGAGTTACCTCTTGAGCTTAGCAGGTCGCCGCGACCCCATGTTGGTTACCAGCTCGCGGGAGTGCTTCAAATCCACCATTTCTGTTGGTTCCCTGTGCATTACAGTGCGGCGAGAGGTCAAACCACAAGGATACCCAAAACCAGTTGATAATGAAAGTAAACAACGCCATGACGAAGCTGAAAAAGGGATGGATGTGTGACATTACCTAGTGAAGCATCGAGTCACAGCGCAGCTAGGCTCCGGTTGCACCTGTCACAATAACACCATGAAGGTCAAACTTGGGCCCATTAACATGCAAAATGTAAATGTAATTTCAGTAATCAACGACATCATATAAAACGTAAAGATGGTTCAAGAAGTAAACACTGTCACTTACATTGCAAATGGTGACCATGTTGAATATGGTGCTAACTGGTGCTGTGTGCATCTCTGCACGTGAAGTACTATAGCTTGGTAGTGGACTATAACCATACACTACGTAGAGCCAAATCTCTCATTGCAACCGAACAACAAAAGAGCCAAATGCTAAGTGAAGGGACTATCAACGTTGAATACCGGTGAGAGTAGGTGGATACCTCCACGACCGATAAAGGAATGCAATTAATGCAGGCATGGAGATGGCTGGGCGCGAAATCCCATCGCTTGGATCGACGGTGCCAAACGTATCACAACTAGCCATGCACTGTCTCAAATCACCATCAACAGCTCGGAACGAAGGAAGGTTTTAATGCAATGCAAATTTTGGTGTATAGTACACCTCGGTGTAGCATTCCACTAATAGAGTTCCATAAATGGGACGAACCACCATGTTCACCATGTTTCCAAACATTTAAACGCAGATGTGGGAGACCCTCTCTCCAACAAGGAAGCAAGGAGTGGGGTTAAAACGTGTAGTTGGGATGGTTAAGCCTGAGTGGCGCAAGCCACCGGTTGGATCGAGCCAGCTTGCAACCAGCTGATTCAGACACATTTATCCACATCTAATGTTTAAGTCGTGCTACGTTCATTCGTAGGCTCCATGTCATTGTCATCGGGGCAGCATGGATACCCTCGCATGGAGATGTGTTGACCGGTGTTAACTCTACAACGTTAAGTGTTAAAACTGTGGATAGTGAGCCACGTTGTGTGGTAGGGTCGGCTTCCATTAGAGACCCCACACCTTAATTAACCATCATATGTTTAAGTGTATGCGTTGAGCCTTAGGCTAACGCTTTTCTTTGTTATATATATCCCTTATTTTATATGCTTATGGGATGGCACTTTAAGCCTTAGAACCACAGCGCATAGGTTTGTAATTAAATATATATATATATATATATATATATATATATATATATATATCTACCCCATTTCTTTATCCATAAGTGTATATTATGGCTCTGATTTAATACATGTTGATATAAGGGTAAGTCGAATTACATTGTGGTGCAATGTATTGAAACTATTATGTCTAGGGTAATAAGCATACCTTGTTATATGATATAAATGGTATTAATATATATATATATTAATAGCCATTGTTACTTTATTTCTTAAGTCTTCAATTGATTTTAATAAATGGCTATTACACCATAGAACCCTTGTATGTGAGGATTGTAATATCAACAAATAACTTTGATATAAAACGATATCCATATATATATGTAGTCAATACAAATATATGCTTAAATGAAGAGAAGTGTTGTTATTGGTCAAATCAAGTATTAATGTTTATATTATGGCTGAAGTCCATTAATAGACATAGGACCTATTTATGTGTTTATGTATCATGATGCAACATTGATCTGTCTATTTATGTAAAGGCTAAATAAGTGTGAAATGATGCTAGGAGCTAGGGTGTCCTTGTTAGGTGCATTCTGCTTAGGCATGTCCTTGTTTGTTACACCCTTGGTTCAGGTAGGAAGTATGTGTTCACTGTCGCTTGGACAGAGGTTAGTATGTGTCATCATGTCGGCATAAAGGACCTCCACGACACATACGCTTGATCAAGTATACTTTATGTTATCACATAAAAGACATCAGGGTGCGTATAGTCTGAAAGGCTATAGCACTTCGGAAAGAGTCACGACGAGCATTCCTTAGAATTTATGATAGACGCATGTATCAGGTTATGCTTATGATCAATTACTAAGTATAATTAATAATTGATGGCGTAAGTATACACAGTACTGTAAATAAATTTTTTTTGGTAAGAGGAGACATGACAAAAAGTATTTGTAGATTAGTGTCCCAAGACACAGGAAGAGGAAGAATATATGTCACGAGTTCCATATGATAGTGTGGTTGGTAGTTTGATGTATGCAATGGTCTGTACCGGACTGGTCATTGCTCATGTAGTGGGACTTTTGAGTAGATATATGTCAAAACCAAGGAAAGAGAATTGGACTTCTATAAAGAGGGTCTTTAGATATTTGCATGGCACCATAGATTATTCAATCCACTATCAAGGAATATTTGGACGAGATAGAGAAATAGATGTGTAGGGATTTGTTGATGTAGATTGGGTTGGAGATCTTGATCGTAGAAGATCTACAAGTGGGTATGTGGTTAACCACTTTGGAGGAGCTATCAATTGGATGAGCAAGAGATATGATGTATTTTCACTCTCAACTAAAGAAGATGAATACTTGGCATCGACTCACGCAAGTAGATAATCTGTATGGTTGTAGAGATTGTGTTCAGGTGTTGGGTTTGTACATAAATCTATAAGGTTAGATTGTGATAGCCAAAGTGAAATCTTCCCAGGAAAGAACCTTTCTTATCATGCTAATACAAAGCATATTGATATCCAATATCACTTTGTGAGAGAGATGGTTGAAGAAAAGAAGGTGTTATTGGAAAAATATTGATACATTGAAGAATGTTGAAGACTCATTAACAAAGTCTGTCAGTACTGATAAGTTCTTGTGGTGTAGAGAATCTATGGGCATTGTTTCCTTGAACCCGTGACCCTATGAGTACATGAATGATTATTATGTAAAGAAAACAACAAGTGGGAGTGTGTTGGGTATGTGTTATATTCTTTGCATGTGTGTGTATGGGGGGGGGTGGACAAGCGAAGCGAGTTCAAAATTTTTTTGGACTATTTTTTGGTTTCTTCTAAAAATACGTAATTGAATCCTAGTTAAGGGATTGGGGTCTCTTTCTAATCCAGGTTAGCATATTAGGGTTTTGGATGCCGCGGAATACCCATATTTTGTATTATGAGTGGTTAATAATCATGATGAGAAAGTAAGAGGTGTGGCTCTAAGTTTTATTGGTTTTCCTGGTTAAGGGTTTCTAAGGTAAATATCTATGTATTATGTGTGAATGTTGTGGTGTAATGTCTATTTTTCTTCAAAGAATCTATATGCTTTGCTTCTCTCCACAGGTTCAAAACTGATAGAAGTGGTCTAACATTTTAGAGATGAGTTTTTGACTTGCTCTTTTGTTAGTCCGGGTGGGACCAATGATGTCGGGTTGATGTCCACAAGTAGATTTAAGTCAATATGATGAGAGAGAAAATCCGTGAGAGGATCCTTCCTTATTGATTTAAATTAAGGTCTCCTCCTGTGATGATGTGTATGAGGGAGAGGATGTGTGAGGAAATGAGATCCTCACATAAATTCTTCCTTCCTTTTAAGGGAGCATAAATATTGAGGAGATCCACATTGTAGTTGATTGATTTTGAAAAACATGAAGCCATGATGTAGTGAAAGGAACTTACCGAAGATTGGAGGATAATATAAATAATCCCATCCTAATGCTAAGCTTCCTGAGTTTCCATTAGAATCAACCAAGAGAAAATTGTAATAAGGAAGGAAATTCTTGAGAATCTTTTATGAAGATTCATATGAGAACATAGTTTCTTGGATGAAGATGAATGAGAGTTGATGTTTAAGGACTAATATTTTTAGGGATTGTTGTTTGGAGGCCATCCCTATGCCTCTCATATTGTGAGATAGAACTATCATTTTTTGACCGCATGGGGGGCTTCTTTGCTAAGGACACCTTGTATAGTGTGCTTGACCTTATAACACCTCTTTTTCAGCTTCAACCCTTGCATGATCTATGAATGATCTCCTCCCTTTGGTGGCTAATATGGAAGTGAATTGTGAAGAAGTTAAACTACAGGACTACCCCAAAGATCCTTTTGTTTGTGAGTGAGTTTGATATCTCCTTATGAACGAGGGAGAGGAGTAGGAGTTGTTTTAGAGCTCATTCTTTGTGGAAGTGGAAGGGGTTCCATCTTTAGTGTCCCTTGAATAATTTGATAATGTTGGAGAGGTTACTGTGTCACTATTCACTATCAACACAACATGAGTAGGAGGAGAGGAGATAGGGATTTCCTCTCTATAATCATAATCTGGTTGTTTTCCTTCATATCGACCAGGGTCTTGGGGGATATGAGATGATATTTGGGAAGAGAGAATATTGGCTTCCAAAATATTGATATTTTATTTTAGTTGTTTTGTAACCTTTGCAAATTCTTCATTGGTTCCATTATGTGATTTTTGGACCCTTCCCTGCTCTTTGTATTTTTCCTCACATCTCTTTTCCTTGTTTATATTTTTGTTAGTGAGTCCTCCCCAAAATATGAGGGGCTCGTAAACATGTGTGTTCCTCATATCTCCTTCAATTTGTTGTAGAGAGGATAATTGATCTTTATATGCCCATGTGATATGAAATGCATGCATATGAAAGAACATTTTTGTTGTCCAGGGTCTGCATGGAGTGATGATCCCTTTCTTCGATCATGATTACATGTTGGATCCCTTGTGCCATGTCCATTTCCACACATATAGTGGCCACAAAGGTGATGGTTTTTAATTCTATATTCGGGGCCACTTTAAGGAACATTACAAGAGAATATCCTACAATCTTGAAGATATTTGGGTCCCATAACTCAATGGAAAGACATGGAATTTGAACTTAGAGGGTGTTGGTTGTGGAGCCAGATCTTCCAGTCTCATAGATGATATTGTCTCAGCTGTGCAACTCGGAGGACTGTACACCCATTCTGCATTTTTAGGGGTTCGGGGCAACGCCCCCGAGAAATTTTTTTGGGGCTGTTTTCGCCAGCTGTTTTGCGGGCCCATGGTTTTGGGTATCCCATGGTATTTTCCCATTGTATTTCCCCTATAAAAGAAAGACATTGTAATATGGCTAGGGAAATATGTATTAGGTTTTATGAATTGTAAAGATCTCTGAGATCTGTGAAGAGAGACTGTGAGACAGTGAAGAGGAAGTGCAGCGACTGTGCTGTAGGTTGTATCCCTTCACTTTGCTGGATGGAATAATAATAAGGACTGGAAACTTCAGTGTGGACGTATCCCAAGTTGGGGTGAACCACGATATATCTGTGTCTCTCTTGTAATGTGTGTGTGATTATATTTGCATTTCTGTTTATTGTTATTGCTATGCGATCCTGTTTTTCTAATAGAGGGATACAGTATGAATCATGTCCCTAATTAGATGGAAATCCCAAGATGCCATCTAAATAAGTGCCCCAGAACCAAGTTCCCTCCATGGCGATATTTAAATGGTCTTTCATCGAGTTGAAAACAAATGTAATGTATCCTTGAGCCCTCACATGGGTGAGGAGAGAGTAACCCATAATGTGATCCTAGGTTTTGTTGACCCATTTTTTAGATCTTGTTCATAAAACCTTTTGGCATGGAATATTCCTATTAGAGATTTTTCAGTGTGATGAATTACCTTGTCTATGAAGAGGGCCAGATCCACCACTACCTTCATCTCTGTTAATTGCATCCTTATGCACTTGGTTTTCCCATAGCATCTCCTTTTGGTTGTTGTATGATCGAGGGGAAACCTTTGGGTGAAAGAAGGTTGAAAGTCCCCAGGGGTGGTGGGCGGGTTTCCTTCGAAGGGGGGGGATTCGGTTGTGGTTCAAAGTCAGTGAGGGATGGGGGATCCAAGGAGAGGTATGAGGCTTGAGATCGAAGGAGTGGGAATGAGTGTGGGGGATAAGGGAGGAAAGTGGTTGGGTTATCAATTGAGGCATGGAATGGATCCATGGATGGAGGTGGGACAAAATCACGATCAAGAGTGTGTAAGGAGATGGGCTGAGGACTAGAAAAGGTACCCATGAATAGAAGGATTTAGAGAAGTGGCATGGTTTGGGAATGATGGAAAGGGATGGGATGGATCTGTGTGAATTCCCCCATCCTCCTCAAGAGCTCTCTCTCTCTCTCTCTCTCTCTCTCTCTCTCTCTCTATATATATATATATATATATATATATATAAATATAATGCAACGAGATGGTTTTACTTTAAAAAAATATAAGTATAGGCATATTGTGTGAGCAAGTCAACGTTCCATGAAATATTAATGGGAGAGTTGAAGAGAAGACTGGTTATTAAGGGTAAAATCTAAATAAACACATTTTTTTTCTTCTTCATTTTGTTTACTTTTATGAATGGAGTCTCTTGGCTTTGGCATAACATAAATAAGTCGTTTATGATATAAGTGAATATGCCACAAAGTGGCTAGTCCACGCCAAAGATAAAAATTGAGATAAATAAGTTATAGGTTGAATATAGAAATTGAGAAAGCAAGGAGAAATCATAAGAAATTAATAACAAATTTATAGAACTTGTCACATCCATTAAGAATTTGTCCTTGTACAAACATTAACATTAAAATATATAGAATTGGTCACATCAAAATCAAAACATTATATGGGAAGTGGCAACAATTTTAGTTATTGTTTTTTAGTACATAAAAGTCAACAATTGCATGTGAAAGTTGCCACATGGTAGTACCAAAATTCTATATTAAATGTTTTTAATTTTATTTTTTATGTTTAAAAAAAATAATCACACTCTCATGGATTTATGTACATCTGATAACCACTTTAACCAATGATAAAGTGATATATTAAAAATTTAAAAGTTCATTTTTAATTTTAAAAAATATAAATTTATTAAATTGTAATTTATAAACATTGGAAAACTTTAGAATAATTTATAACATGGATTTGACTTAATGCTAAGTCAAAACACTTTGACCTCGAAATGAAAAGTATAGTTCATGCTTTGGCATGTACTAATAAGATTGATATACATATTGTGTCAATTTTCTCTCTATAGATCATAGTTGGTATTTCAAAAAGTTTATCTTTTCAAAATCTTCCTTGCTATGTCAAAATCATGAATTTATTTTCCATGTATCAAATAAAAAGAATATTAATTTTGATAATAAATGGATACATTTTTCTAAAGGTGGGAAAACTTATCATAATTTGGTTGTTAATCAACATTGAGGATAATCATCATTTGATGTTATTCGTGAATACTAACTCATCACCATTATACAAGGAAAACCACACCATCTAAAATAACTCGCTAGTGGTTGATAAGGGATAAGGGGCATACTTTCACTTCTATGGGATTCCTTTAAGTCTTGGGCCATTAACTTATTTCTTTACGTCTCAGAAAGATGAGCTCCTACTAAATTAGAAGCAATTAAATAGTATCCACAAAAAATCCAATATCATTTGTGGTTATTGCTAAGACTACCTCCAATAAAATTATATATTTCTAATAGCAACTAATCTTAATATTATACATGAAACCAAATACTACCCTGAATTACATCTTAACCTTTTAACCTCCTACACTCACTCATATATCTTTACATTCTTCCAGTTTCATGGAAAATCACAAAAATATAAAAAACCTTTATAAGAAGACTCTCGAAAGCAAAGCACACATTCTCCACACCATAACATAATAACAAATAAAAAAGGATCATTCATGCTTAACAACATTTCATTGAAGATACTTTCTTTTCCAATCATTAATGTTTTGTATATATAACATTCGAAACTTTATATATATATATATATATATATATATATATATATATATTAAAAAACACTGACTAGGTCTAAATTCATATATTTGAAACTTAAACTTCTTTTAACAATATATCATAAAGTCATTCTAGATGAGTGTAACAAATAAAATAATATATAAACATATCAATAAACAAATAATTAAATAATAAAAGAAAATGTACTATCCGTATTCGGATATTTTCATGTTGTGGTCGTGTTCGAATCAAAAGAAGACTATTCAAGTGAATAGTCAACCAATAGATAATAACTACATTTGGAAATAATAATTAAAATTGAAGATATATTGATGAGAGATGATTACATTACAATTTGATGGAACATTTAAATATGGTCTTATATGCCTTTTCAATGGAAAGGTATGTCTCTATCTATTCGATTAATTATTTTATTTGTTACATGACCTTCCTCTTCATAATGCTTTGTCCTCAAAGCATTAGTGATGAAGGTCGCATCTTTCTTTGTATATACCTTATAAAATTTGTTTATAATTTTAATATACTAAGTAAAACCATGTGCGGTTTCATAAAACCACGTGTTGTTTCATAAAACCATGTGCGGTTTATGAATGCTATTTTTAACCTTTTTTCACTCTTTTTTTTTTCTTTATCTTGTGGATAATTCATTTTTCCCACTTCTTCTTTGTAATTTGTTTTTCTTACTTCTTGTTCTCTTCTTCTTATTTGCAACAAAAATAATTACTTCTTTTCTCTTTTTTTATTTCCCTTCTCATATTCTTGGATTCCTTGATTTACGGTTGTCTTTGAATTTTGCATCGGAATAATATTTTTTTTATCAACTTGATTTGCTTCAACGTTGTGACTGGATCTTCTTTGGGCCAAAATCCTACTTTTGGACAAGGTACTAGATTTTTGGGAAACCCAAAAATGATGGCCAAAAGCCAATGTGGATCAAAGATCCCTAATCAGAGAAGCTCTGAGAATGGTTTGTGGCCAATGACCAGAATTAATCCCAAGAAGGGGCTTTGATACCAATGTAACATCCGTATCCGAATATTTTCATGTTGTGATCGTGTCCAAATCACAATAAGACTATTCAAGTGAATAGTCAACCAATAGAAAATAACTACATTTGGAAAGAATAATTAATATTGAATATATATTGATGAAAGATGATTACATTACAATTTGATGGACCATTTAAATATGGTCTTATGTGCCTTTTCAATGGAAGGGTACGTCCCTATCTATTCGATTAATTACACATCAATTTTATTTAATATTTGTTTAATTACTTTTCTTTTATTATTTAATTATTTGTTTATTTATATGTTTATATATTATTTTATTTGTTACAATGAGTAAATTAGATTGGTTAAACATTATAATGTCACTTTAGAAAGAAAAGAAAAAAAACATCCAATGATGAATAAAAATGATAAGAGTGGTATAATTATTATTTTATAGAAAAACAAGTCTAAGTAATACTATAAATTCTAACATGAAGAGAATAAGTCCTTCAATAAAGTCCATGTATATCATTTGTACTCACATGAAGAAATAATTGACTATTTGTGTAATGAATGGATATTTAAAGCATTCAATTCCTTCAAAAGGTCATTCATAGGTGGATGTGTAATACCTCCATTTTGACCCTTAGAATTATTGGCTTAATATGTAAATATTGTAAATATGTAGTCTATGATTCCAAGCGTGGAGATCAAGGCCAAGGCACCGCTAGTGAACACTTAGCTTATAAAGGCAAGTATTTTATATATTGTGGACATGTGTCAGTCGACCATGGGAAAAATGTAAGAGCATGTAAATATTTATAACACAAATAAAATGTCTAAGAGCTTGCTATGGAAGCAACTAAAATGAGGGGGCTGTATTTATTCACTAGGGAGAGGTGAGGGGTTGTGGGATCCAATCCTTTATTTCCAAGTGTCATCTTGAGAACCCCTTTATGTCATAAATGACAAGAAACTACCCAAGTGAACTTCCATGTTGATATTTATTTCTGTTGTAAGAAGGCGACTGGAAATCAACTCATGAATTTAATGGGGCATGGGCACAACCCATAAATTCGTATGGCTGAGTATGGGCTCATTTTTTGGTAGCAAGAAGCCAATTTTCCCCATGGGAATTCATTTTCCTATCATTCCCATTCCATGGTTTGGAAACCAGAGAGCAATTCTGAGCAAGCTATGCATTCCCAGCAAGACAAAATTGTAGAAATCGCAACTTGAGAAAATGCCCTGTTTTAGACTGTTAAAATCACCCAAAAACTTGTGTTGATCATGAAATCAAGTGGGGGATCCATAGACCCGACCCCTGGGGCAAAATAGAGAATGTCAAATGCCCAAAATCCATGGGAAAACCTATATTTTGAATCTTGGAAATTGAATTTCGTGGCTGAAACTTAGTGTGGCTAGAAAGTCGAGAATGCAAGAGACCATTGGAATTTGAGAGAGATGAGGAGTTGGAATGACTTGATAAACCCAATGTAGGCAAATATCTCTGAAGGTTTAGCAACTTGGACCTTTCTATGCCCACCCTGAATAGCACTGGAGGGAAGGGGCACTTGAGGGACTGTGTAGCAGAGAAGGGGAGCTTCCTTGTGTTGGGTGTGGTAGGTATTGTGGGTTCCAAGGCTAGTTGAGACCAATTGATATGCTTGTAACTCTGTGGTTGAGCTCACTGGCTTAGCATTCACCTTCATCGTCTCCCTGCATGCTTGATAAATCTAGCTATGCGCTGGCTTAACATGCGAATGTGTTCCTATGGCCGTGAGTGACCCTGTGTAGTTCCTCCTTAGTGGATACATAGCCCAGCTTGGGGGTGGGCTTTCAGTGGAGAGATAAAGTGCTGGAAAGAGTGCCTATGAATGGGTGGAATGTTGTTCTTCCATAGCCAATTGTTTGAATGAATTCAATTAAAAGATAAGTCTATATTTGTTAATTTATTGTTTAGCTGAATGTGAATGAATTATTAATATTATTATGCCCGTGATAAATATGTTGGTATATGCGTGCTATGTGTGTGTGTGGGTGTGAGATGATTTATTTCCTCCATGTATATTTGTTATGCATCTGCATGCGCAATTAAAATGTTCATGAATTTCATATTATGGCCGTGGGGGTGAAATTTAGAACCCCTTTAATTCATTCATGTCCTGATCATCGGTTGGATTAATGAGTGGGGATGTGACAGAGTGGTATTAAAGCCAATGGGTGCATCATTGGGGCTGTTTGATCTAGAATCCACACTCATAGTGTAATGTCCCCATTCAAATAAATCTCAAAAGAGAAAATTCCACCAATCTACTAGTTTCCTAGGTTGGGGTGGAAACATTAGATTTGGAATAAGGAGACTATAAAACCCCAAATGGACATTAGATTGACATAAATATATTAAAAGGGGTTAAATAAATATTTATGATAGGAAAATAAGGTGGCACTTGGTCATGGAGACACATTGGTGGTGTGGGACCCACACAAAGCTAGATTCCTCATGCCACATGGCATTCTATTCTCACCCATTCGAATCTAAGGTGGAGTCTAATGATCTAGGGGAGTGGGAAGGTCAATATACTTGGAATGACTGAATGAAGGTCGAATTGGAGTGGAAGAGTAACTCCCATGGAAGAGAAAGAGGAATTTGAGAGATATTGAGACACTTGGGCTAGATTCCCTAGCTTCTATGACAACAATGATGAAGATGATATGACACTTCTGACACAAATCAGACCTCAATGCTGACATATGACATATATGACATGTCAGGGATAAAAATAGCCTCCAAGAAGGCGTACAAGGGAGTTAGGGCAGCCAAAGAGACACCCATTCGAATTGAGGGAAGATGGAGACTAGGAATTGTTGGACAAGTGGCACACATTGGAATCTCTTCCCAACTTGAGTTGGCATGAGTATTTTGGAAGGAATTCGACCCATGGAGGACTTGAAAAGTTTATAAAAGACAAGAACAAATAAGGAGAGTGTCTTTTTATCATTTCTCATTTTTCATATTGGAGAGCATAGCTGGTCCATGCTTGTGGAGTGTTTACTCTACTTGCCTTAGTACCAATTTTGAGGGTGAAAGATTCCCATCATGATTGGTAATTGGAGAGGCCATTCAGACCTTTCATTTGGAGCTACATTGGATTTATTTGTTTCAGGTTGAATCTACAGGGCTGTTCGTGACATTCTCTTCTTCAACTTGTTTCCACAAAGTTTCTCACTTTCTCTTCATATTTTGGCTCTTGGAGGAAGGGTGCACTTGGTGAGATAATGATCTATTTTGGGGAGCTCTTCTGGCTCCATTTATTTTTAATATGATGCATTTACTCTATATTTTCTTATGAGAATATCCTCAGGTCAAAATACCACTTGAAACTATGCCAAAATACCAAACAATGTGTAAATGGTGCCATTTTCCTCATATCTTGTTTTGAAAGCTTGAAGTTGCTTTATTTCGACTTGTATCAGCTCATATCTGTGATTTTTATGATTTATGAAGGGTCCTTAATGTATTGAATAATTTTCATATATATTTCATAAGCCTTTGGAACATAAATCTCAAATTTCATGGCAAATAGTGAAGTTTCCTATCATTTCCCCCTATGTGAAGACATGTCCACAAACCTCTGATTTATGGGAGTTGCAGAAGCCTATAGAAACTGATCGATGCTTAATTTAGGATCCCATTGAAGTCCTTTAATAGTAACATGTCTTTGTTCTTAAATTTGGGAAGGTCGTACAACATTTGGAAAGCCATCTTTGTCCCCTAGCCTTGGGGGTTTTGAACCTCGATTTGACTAGCAAATTTCCCTATATTTCCCTGATTGTAAATGAATGTTGAAGAAGTGTTTTGAGAGTGTACAAGCATACATAAACATAATTTTTATGTTTTAAAACCTTCCAAACACATTCAGACCCAATTCGGAAGTATTTGAATCCATTTGGAAGCATTTTTGTAATTACTAGTCTAAGGGTCAAATTGGCCAAAAATTGCAAATTTTTCTAATTTTTACAAATTCATTAAAAGGGACACTACAAGTGGTATCAAAGCATGGTATTTGCACCTGATGTGATTTACCATTAATGACGATAAGAAGTCAGGGACCACCCTTAGGAATTGAAACTAAAAGTACTTTTGTTGAAGAGGAAGAAGTAGGAAAAGAAGTGCATTTTGTTGAAACTATGGCTAAGGATGAGAAGGGCACCTCAGAGGAGAATGAGGATTTTAGGAAATTTATGAAAAAATTATTTGAAGACATGAAAAAACATATAATGAAGGGGTTTGAATTTTTGGGTAGTCAAATTGGAAGCAAATTGACATTAGGAGGCAGCAGTAGTTCTCCTTTCGAGGAAAATAAGGCAATGGGTGAAAATATGTTCTCAAGGACAGGGCCTCATAATCAACCTCATGAATTTCAGAGCTCAACAAGAGATACTATATCTAATTTTCTTGATTCCAAATAAAATACTAACACCCCATATGGCATGCATGAAGTTGTAGCAGAATGGGAGCAATTGAGTGAAGATTGTAGAAGGACCCTACCATTTGATCAATTCTTTACTGTCTCAAACAAGCTCAAAATGAGAGGAGATAATATGAATCCCTTTCAAAATAAATAATTGAATTATGCAATAAGTAAAATTCCACTTCCTACTTTTGACAACTCATCTCAAAGTTCTGCGAATACTTGGATACAAAAACTATATGTGTATTTTCAGCTAAATCCAATGGTTGAAGGGGATGCTCTAAAAATGGCTATTTTGCATCTTGAGGGAGATGCCAATGATTGGTGGTTCCATGGAATTAAAATATTGGGACATGATCAGGTTACAACATATTAGGAATTTGTTAACAGGGTATTGGAAATATTTGAGCAAAAAGACCCAGAAATGCCTTTCAAAGAACTAGCACAATTGAAGCAAAATGTAACACTGGATGAATACATGTTAGAATTTAAAAAATTTATCAGTTAATGTGGCCGATATATTTATGGTAATATTAGTATTTCTCTTTACTGAAGGTTTGGCTGAACCTTTGAAGGGTTTGGTTAAGTCCCACAAACCTACTTCATTGAAAGATGCCATGAAATTGGCAAGAGATCTACAAAATGTGCTACCCAAGACAAGGTATCCTCGCAAGCCCAACTTTACTTCCCAATTTAGATTTGAAAAGAATCCATGGAAAGAAGATGCATTTGGAAAGGATAATAAAGAGGGAGCAAGCATGGAAGAACTTAGAAGGAAGAAACTATGTTACACATGCTTCCAACCATGGGTACCAGGGCATAAATGTGCTAAGGGAAACACACAATTCATTGAAGTATTTTCTGAATATGAGTATGAAGGGGGTATGGAGGAAGGAGGACATATTTCATCCCAAGAAGAGGTATATGCCACAACATAAGAAGAGAAACAAGAAGAATAACATCCATTACCTGACAAAGCGAGACTAGCAATGCTTTTAGGAGTGCCTCGTTTCCACACTATTCGATGCCAAGGAGATGTACAAGGACAAAGGGTTTCAGTATTGGTAGATGGAGGATCCACACATAAATTCATTGATGCAGCCATGGTGGAGAGGATAAATCTACCTGTTGAATCATTCGATGGCTTCAGAGTCATCATTCCAGGTCACCATACTATGGAGTGCAAAACATGGATCCCAAAGCTAGAACTCACCATAGGTAATTACACATTTTTTGATAGATTTTATGTGGTTGATGTTGCTGATACTAATGTCATTTTGGGAGTGCAATGGATGTACTCTATAGGGGAACATATAGTGAACTATCAAATCCATGAAATGAGATTCAAATATTTGGAAGGAAAACAAAGGGTATTGAGAGGAATGCACACCTATCCAAATCAAGTAGTGTCCTCCCATAGTATGAAACACACGAATGAAAAGGCTTTGGGAGACCTTCATCCTGGAAGGCCACCTGATAGAGGAGGAACAATTTTGCAGCATCCTAAATTGAAATTGCACAAGGACAAGCAATCTTGGGTGGGGATGATTATAATGTTCCCATTCAAATAAATCTCAAAACAGAAAATTCCACCAATCTACTAGTTTCCTAGTTGGGGTGGAAACATTAGATTTGCACTAAGGAGAATATAAAACCCCAAATGGACATTAGATTGACATAAATATATTAAAATGGGTTAAATAAATATTTATGATAGGAAAATAAGTTGGCACTTGGTCATGGAGACACATTGGTGGTGTGGGACCCACACAAAGCTAGATTCCTCATGCCACATGGAATTCTATTGTCACCGATTAGAATCCAAGGTGGAGTCTAATGATCTTGGGGAATTGGAAGGTCAATATACTTGGAATGACTGAATGAAGGTCGAATTGGAGTGGAAGAGTAACTCCCATGGAAGAGGAAGAGGCTTTTGAGAGATATTGAGACACTTGGGCTAGATTCCCTAGCTTCTATGACAACAATGATGAAGATGCTATGACACTTATGACACAAATCAGACCTGAATGCTGACATTTCACATATATGACATGTCAGGGCTAAAAATAGCCTCCAAGAAGGTGCACAAGGGATTTAGGGCAGCCAAAGAGACACCCATTGTTGGCTTGTATAACTGTTCTTGAGGTTTTCTATAAAGACCCAGGTTTTGCGCAGTTCGAGGAACCAACAAAACCCCTTTTCACCGTCCCTTTCGGAAACAACCTACGAACAAACTGAGGTATCACCCGAGGTGAAGTAATGGGGAGGCTGCGGAATCAGGTTTCCACAACCAGGTAATGAGTATTTAAACAGATAGACAAGCAACACGCTACAGGACTCGCACTGCGAACTATGGACTGCACAAAGTTCCACCTCTTCGCGGATACCACTTATGCTATCGCGCACCCAAGGGCTGCGCGATGCGGGATGGTTCTCGACGATAGGGAAGCGCCACAAATGATTGCGCTTCCTCCAAACAATTATGTGCTTTCAATAGATATTACTTAGTGTAGAAATACGCATTCAACAAGCATATTAGACTGCGATCCTTTCGAACTTATACACTATGAAAAATAACAATGTGACCGCGCACTTCCGGTGCCGCGCTTAGGGAATCGCACTATACCGACTTCGCGGACTAAGTGTTTACCCGATTGACTTATACATTCACATACTTAGAAATACTTATGCAGTTAACATTCATTCACATATGTGGTTACTTAACATATTATTCCCAGCATTATCCTTGTGGCAAATACATATAAAAGCAAGAACACATGAGCTCATAAACTAGATCTTAACCATTCACACAAGCAAATACACAGATTCAAACACATAAGCAATCACATAACACATAATTTAACGTGGTTCACCCCTAGGATGGGAGCTACATCCACAGGAACTGTTTTTATATTATCTTTGGGAATGGTACAACAGTTCCAGTCTGCACACTCAGCTGCAGACTCTTCTTCTCTCTCAGTAGGTCTTTGCGCATGCAGCTTGCAGAGCCTTTACAATGGAATTCACTTCTTAACACTTAGAATATTGTACAATGAATATTACTCAACTACTAGAGATTAACCCTTTCCAAAACAAAATATGCCCTTTTATAGATCATGCCCGCAGGTCAGGTCTTTACAATGCATAGGCTCAAAAACCCTAAGGTTCCCCAAAACTGGTGTGGTTACCTGCCACCCTTCTTGTCACCATCAACAGCTTACTCCCCTTGCTTCAGGCCGCCTTGCTGGGACACTCATGGCTCTCACGCCCTTCTGACAACTGCAGTAATCATAAAATGGTTACAACCACATCGTGGTTTGTCGCTTTCCGCCCCTTTAGCCTTCCTGTCGTCGTCGACCTCTTCGCTTAGATCCTTAACTGTTTTCTGTCACACTCATTGAAAGTTCTCTTTCCTCTATCTTTTATCTACTTCTCACTCAAAATAGGTCGCTGCCACAGCTCGACCTTCCCCTATACTCTTTACCAAAAACGGCTGTTGCGCTGGCACTGCGCACCAGCTTAACTGCGCAAAACTGACTATGCAATCCGAACTGTGCACTCCTCAAAACTGTGCCATCTAACTTTGTAGCCCGAATTGCGTAATTCCAAAAACTGTACTTCATCATAAGTATGCCAACTTGGGCCATGCCCAACACCCATTCGAATTGAGGGAAGATGTAGACTAGGAATTGTTGGACAAGTGGCACACATTGGAATCTCTTCCCAACTTGAGTTAGCAGGAGGATTTTGGAAGGAATTTGACCCATGGAGGACTTGAGAAGTTTATAAAAGACAAGAACAAATAAGGAGAGTGGCTTTTTATCATTTCTCATTTTGCATATTGGAGAGCATAGCCGGTCCATGCTTGTGGAGTGTTTACTCTACTTGCCTTAGTACCAATTTCGAGGGTGAAAGATTCCCATCCTAATTGGAAATTGTAGAGTCCATTCAAGCCTTTAATTTGGAGCTACAATGGAGTCATTTGTTGCAGGTTGAAGCTACAAGGATGCTCTTGACATTCTCTTCTTCAACTCATTTCCGCTCACTTTTCTCTTCATATTTTGGATCTTGTAGGAAGGGCGCACTTGGTGAGACGATGATCTCTTTTGGGGAGCTCTTGTGGCCCCATTTATTTGTAATTTGATGTACTTAATCTGTATTTTCTGCTAAAAATATCCTCAGGTCGAAATACCACTTGAAACTATGTCAACATACCAAACAATGTGTAAATGGTGCCATTTTCCTCATATCTTGTTATGAAAGCTCGAAGTTGCTTTATTTCGACTTGTATCAGCTCATATCTATAATTTTTATGATGCATGGAGGGTCCTTAATGTATTGAATAATTTTCATATATATTGCATAAGCCTTTGGAACATAAATCTCGAATTTCATGGCAAATAGTGAAGTTTCCTATCATTTCCCCCTATGTGAAGTCTACAAACCTCTGATTTATGGGAGTTGCAGAAGCCTATAGAAAATGATTGATGCTGCATTTTGGATCCAATTGAAGTCCTTTAACAGTACCATGTATTTGTTCTGAAATTTGGGAAGGTCGTACAACATTTGGAAAGCCATCTTTGTCCCCTACCCTTGGGGGTTTTGAACCTCGATTTGACTAACAAATTTCCCTATATTTCTCTGATTGTAAATGAATGTTGCAGAAGTGTTTTGAGAGTGTCCAAGCATCCATCGGCCTCATTTTTATGTCTTAACACCTTCCAAACACATTTAGACCCAATTCGGAAGCATTTGGAACCATTTGAGTCATTACTAGTCTAAGGGTCGAACTGGGAAAAAATTGCAAATTTTCCTATTTTTTACAAATTTATTAAAAGGGACATTACACATAGGCATGAAAACAGTTACATAGGATGTGATGATCACATTTTGGTTAAAATCGTGGGTTTAAAATTTCAAATGATTTATTAGCAGAAGGAAGAAATTATGATCGATGGTTATTGTTCATAACACACCCTTGACTTGCACGCTGGATAATGGAGAATGGGAAAGCCATTGGGAAGAAACCATCTATCCATGCGTTCGATTTTTATTGGAAACGGCTCTAGCATTAGCCTCCCCAAAATATATTTCTTAGTGAGCCATTACCACCCTTGGAAATGATAGATAAGGAAAATTTTAGGTGGACCCCATCCGTGCCATGTGAGAAAGAGGCGTATGACATGGACCATCCATGTTGGAAAGAATGTAGGTGGACAATGCCCACAATTTGCAGGAAGCGAGGAGTATAGATCACGACGATCGTTGGTTGTCAGCGTGCATCCGTGCGGGTACCACAAAGAGAAGTTGCGGGAAGCCATAGAGAAAGGTCCACGGTGCGGAAAGCAAAAGGTGTGGGGCGCTTGATGCTCGTTTCCCTCAGTGCGTGTCTGCGGGGTTTCTAAAATGAGACCCAAGGAATAGGGCGTGAAGAGAGGTCCGCGGGCGCAACAAAGTGTAAGTCTACGAGGGTTGTCGGTCCACGGTAATTGGACCTTGATCATCGTTCGACGGTTGGTGATGTGCGTTCACGGGGTTTTCGAAATGTGTCTCGAGAAAAAGGTCGCAGGAATAAGTTCGCAGGCACGACAAGGAATAGGTCTGTAGGGGTTATTGGTCGTCGGTAGTTGGAAGTCGCCCGTTGGTCCGTGGGGGTGAAAAATTACCTCCCAAGAAAAAGTCTACAAGGTATCGGTGATGCCACTTTGGAGTTCCATTGCGGGGGTTTCCAATATGTAGTGATGAGAAGGACTGACAAGGAAGGTCTGACCCCGTGGTGGCGATTCAAAAAAAAAGAAGAAAAAAGTATAGAGCCCAAAAATTATTTTTGCCATAATAGGAGCAGTTTGTCTTAGAATTTGATGAGACCAAAAACGTCTACATTCCATTGACGAAGGTCACAGAAACATCAGTGAGAGACCGGAGCCCATCCTGCTCCGATTCGGCTGATAATTCAAAATATCGAATTTCATATATTAGTGTCTAAAGACCCGATGGGTGCTCTATTTGGGCCGAAATTGATATGGTGCGGTCATCAACCAGGAACACATCTAACTCTGGAATCTTGGAGCCAAATTACAAAAGGTAAGAGACCGGGGCGCGAAAGAAGGCCAAAATCCATTATTTTGGAGCATTTTTGGGGGATTTTAGAAAACTTGCACGAGATAAAATTGACCCTAGATGTCGAAAACAAAATATTGATTGAATTTGACATTTTACCTACTCATCAAGATGGATAAATTTTGTTAAACAAAGTTTTTCTAAAAATTCTTAGTTTATGAGATAGCCATTTTTGGTAAAAATTGTAAGTTCGAGAAAAGTGCAAAACTTAAAAGTAGTCAAACCCATAATTCTATAGAGGTTGACTGGAGCATAGGATCAGAGATATGAAAGTTGCTGTGTGATATTTGTTATATGCAACAAATTTGCTTGATATAATTTTTTTCTAGTTCTTGCTATATTTTCTTCTGCAGATGGCTGAAGTTGGCCTCCGAAATTAATGGCACCTGGAAAAACAATGCATAATTGGGCAGAAATCACATTTTTTGGAAGATGTAACTTTCATACTTGAGATAAGAATAAGGAATGAGAATATGCATTGTGTGGACTGATGATGGAAAAGAAGCCTTCAATACTATTAAAGATGCCATTACTAGGTCACCTGTGTTGGTTAGTCCGGATTATACCAAAGATTTCATGATTTTCTCCTTTGCCTCTGAGGATACTATAGCTGGGGTTTTGCTCCAAAAGAACTTCGAAGGGTTCGAGCAACCTATTGCATTCATGAGCAGGGATTTACAAAATTCAGAATTAAAATACACAATAATGGAAAAACAGGCTTATGCTTTGGTCAAATCTTTGAAACATTTCAGAACATACATTGGCTACAACAAAGTTATAGGTTATGTCCCCCATGCTGCAGTAAAAGACATCCTATCCCAACAGGATTGCTTAGGAACAAGAGGCACATGGGTCTCCAAGATCCAGGAATATGACTTGGAGATAAAACCTACCAAACTTATCAAAGGACAGGGCCTAGCCAAAATGTTGACCCAAAAGAATGAGGAAGCCATTAACATAAACTGTACAGATCAACCTGATTGTCCACGAATGACACCTGCCTTGCGGGAGTTAGATATCCATTGGTATTCTGATGTTATATACTTCCTCTTGCATCTGACCTGCCCTGACCACCTTAAAGGACACAAACGAAGGGCATTAAGACTAAAAGCTGCTAGGTATTGTCTTACTCAAGAAGGCTTGGGTTGGAGAAGCCCTGATGGGGTTATCCTTAGATGTGTCCATGAACAAGATTCCAAAAAGATCTTGATTGACCTTCACTCAGGATTTTGTGGAGGACACTATGCAGCAAATACAACTGCTCACAAAATCCTTAGGGCTGGATACTATTGGCCAACTATATTTTCAGATGTGTACAAACATGTCAAGTTTTGCCAGGAATGCCAACTATTCATAGGAAAGCCTAAACTGGCCGCCTTACCCCTCAAACCGGTTGTTGTCATTGCCCCTTTCCAACAATGGGGTTTGGATTTCATTGGTAAATTTAAAGATAACTCTAGCAATGGTTTTTGCTGGATTCTGACGGCAACTGATTATTTCACTAAATGGGTAGAGGCCATTCCCACCAAGGCAGCTACTGAGAAGGTTGTTATGGATTTTATTGAAGATAAAATCATCACTCGATTTGGCACCCCTCTGAAGATAACTACTGACAATGCCAAAGCCTTCAGTTCAACAGAAATGACTAATTTCTGTTTCAAATATGGCATTGTTCTATCTCATTCTTCTGACTATTATCCACAGGGTAATGGCCTTGCTGAATCCTCAAACAAGAACCTGATGACTATCCTTAAGAAAACTGTTGGTGACAACAAAAGATCCTGGGATAGCAAGATCAAATATGCCCTTTGGGCAGACAGAATTACAAAGAAAAACTCCACCGGAAAGTCCCCCTTTGAACTTGTTTATGGCATCACAGCAACACTACCTCTTAGCATGCAGATCCCCATCTTCAGAATGCTAACTGATTATGACTCTGAGAAGTTAGAGTTGGAAGATAGGGCTAACCAAATCATCGAGCTTGATGAAAACAGAAGAAATTCCTTGGACAAAATGTTAAGACAAAAGGAGAGTATGAAAGCCACATTTGATAAGTCAGCCAAGCCAAGAGCCTTTCAAGAAGGAGACACTGTTCTATTATGGGACAAAAGAAGGGAAAAACCTGGGAAGCATGGGAAGTTCGACAGCCTTTGGAAAGGCCCCTTTATTATACGCTGCACAGTTGGAGATAATTCTTTCGGCCTCAACACTATGGAAGGAGAAATATTGCCTCTTCCTATAAATGGGCAACATTTGAAGCCCTTTTATCGGAACAACATACAAGATGACCAAGAGGCCATCTCAGGATCTCCCTAAACTCTTATCTTTGTACTTTATGTATCATAGTGTATTTTTGTACTATAGTTCATATTTATGCTGAAAAAGAAAAGATTTCTATTTCTGTACTTTGAATTTGAAAAGAAAAAGCAAAAAAATAGTTCATAGTTGTTATTTCATTTTGGCATTATTTATCATGTACATGGGAAACTAAGACACTTCTCTTTCTGTGCAGGAAAATGATATTCTGGGATTCTCGAACACCTCCTTTGACTCCTAGATCAAGCAAGTGTCCGTCCCGCAGTTGGAGCCAGATGTTATCAACTGATTTGTACAATAGTTGAAACCTTATTGAGCCGCCAGTGTTGGAACACATCAGTGTTCACTTCCAGAGTATCTGGGTTTCATTATATTTGGGTCTAGCCGGTTTTGGCTAGCCAGTTTTGTTTTTGAGTCGACATGACCATGGCCCCATGGGGGTTTGTATCAGTGTGCTAGTAGGGTCTGAGTGGCTCGGTCTCCCATGACTGGATTAAACAACTAAGGTATTCCAGGGAGTTTTTTCACCGTCAGATTATACTTTGCTTCAGGCGAAATATAATCTCTTGGTTTTTCTCCCGCTTCCTCCAAAGCTGGAATGCCCGATTTTGGAAATTTGGCCATGGGGGGTTATTAGGGTCCAACTATAATGTATAAACCTACTAGACACTATTAGAATAGGTTTTGGTCATGTCCTAGGTCTCTAGGACCCCCAGAAAAAATTTCGAAAAAATTTTACCGGACGCGTCGAAATTGGGGTTTTTAATTATTTAATTATTTTTAAAATTTTAATTAAATTTCTCTATAGTTTAAATAGAGAAATTTGAGTCTGTAATATGTCAGTCATCCGGGGTCCGTTTTCAGTGTTTGATGGCTCGTTTCATAAGCCAAAAATCACACATGACCCATGGAGCAGCTAAACCCAACTTTCGGATGTCAATTCCACCCCGTAATTAATATTTTCTCTGAAAAGTCATTTACAGAGAAATTATTAATTAAAATAATAAAATTGATTATTTTGGAGATAATCCAAATCTCTCCAAAATTAATCAATTTGATTAAAATAAAGGGCTAAATGACATGGCAATGAGCATTAAGGAAGATTCCAATCAACTCCAAGCCCATCCAGTCACTCACCCAGTCACCAGCAAGGAATCTCTTGAAGCAAATTCGCCCTCTTCCATGCAAAAATCGAGTTTATGATGTGGCATTGGTTGAATGGGTTGTTGGATGGCATTAAGAGCCAATGGTGGGCGCCTCCTCTAAACTAGCAATCAATCATAGCTTGGCTCTTTGCATGGCTCGAGTTCTACCTACCATTTACAACGTGTTCCCTCACAAACTAGCTCGTAATCCTTACCTTCCTCACGTCAATCCCTAGCAAGCTCGAGTTCTATCCTTGTTGGAGCATTCTCGTTGGTTGTGATGTATCCTTGGCTCTCACTCATACGAGTTACACCTACCCATTGCCATGTGTTCCCCTCACTACTCGCACCTCTTACCAAGCTCACGTCAATCCTTTTGCTCTCACGTGGAACTTAGTTAGGGTTTGTTACTTGTTAATGCAATCACGTTTTGGGCTTGGTTCTCTCTAGTTTCGAGTTAGTACCTACCCAATGCCACATGCCATTTCTATGTTAACTCGCCCTCCACTTGTCTCCACACAACCAAATCGCATCCTTCCACATCCTCACGTCAACCTACCAATCCTCACGACTTTCCTCATGCAAACTCGTGTTCATCCTTGTTGTGGCTCGTTGGTTGGTGGTTGATACTCCCTATCTTTCCTTTAGAGTCGAGTCTTGCCACATATGCCTTCAACCTACCACCAAACTCGACTTTGATCATTCCTTAGCATGCCAAGCCCTTGATTGATTGGAATTCGACCTTCTCCATTGCCAAATTCGAATTAGGGTTTAGGTGTGTAGTTTTAGTATAAAGAGAGGCCCATTTGGGTTGTTATCTCATGGAGAATTTGAGGCAAACTTACTCTGCCAAAATTGTATATGTGTTATAGCATTTGCTAATTGAAATAAAGTGGCTTTGGAGGTCCATATGGTGTGTTGATCTTGTTCATGGAAAGTGCTTCAATTTAATCAAGGTGATATTGTGTTATGTTATTTACTTACATGTTCCAAGTTTTTGATCAAATTATTTAAGCTTAGAAGACTTTTCCAAGTCCATAGGGTGGGCATTTGGGTTCAATTTGTCCATTGATGTTGGGTTGTTTGTGATTGGGAAGTAGTGGATTGTAATCGGAAATACTAACACTCTTCTTGTCCCTTTCAACTTGGCATACTATATTTGATCAATCTTGTTTGTAAGTGATACATTTTGCAGATCTATAAGTTATGAAGAGAAGTTGGAACTAGGTTGTATCCTCCATCTTTTCAAAGAACAAATCTTTCCATTAACATTCATACATTGCAGGATCTCCCAAAGTCGATCTCACAACACCAAGATGGTGGCATAAAGGGGTTTGATTTCAAAGATCCATCTCTCATTTCAAATATTGTTCATTGGTTACATTAGGCTTCCCTTCTTCAAGCCTTCTCATTTGCTCTTTGAAGCTTTTATTTTTTGCATTTGATAGGCCACTTCTAGCCCTTCTAGCCTTGATCCAGGATTGCCTTGTCTTCAAGCCATAGTTTAGAAATCCATAAGGTTGAAGTTCCTTCAACCTTGGGGAATAACTTGGGATTTGCTCCCTTGTGCTCTCTTCAACACTCGCTGTCGGCGTATCACCGGTTAACCGGAGGATTTCCAAGGCGGTGTTCTATTACCTCAAGTGTTCCACTTGTAGCCTTTTGCCCTTGTCTTGCTTTTTCATCCTCTTTTGCCCTAGTTTCGTCCAAACTCCTTTAGCTCCTCTCGTCCACCCTCTTTTTCCTCCCTTTTTGCTTTCGTTTTGCCCTACTTAGCCATCCCTTTGCCTCTCCATCTTTGCCGTTAGATTTGCCTTTTCTCCCCCTTCTCGTCCATCTTCCCAAGTGCCCTAAAAAACCACATAAAAGCAAAAAACGAATTTGATAAGTTAGTGTTTGTTAGAGTAGTTCAATTTGATTTGATAGATCTTGAATTATTGCATCTTGTAGATCATTGGCATACATTGAAAAGGTAGTTTAAAATCATACTAGATCTCATTCTAGCACTTGTTAAGTTTGCATCTAGTTTCCCTTTTTAAAGATAGAAAATTTTTCATAAAATTTTCCAAAAAATTTTAAGTCTTAGATCTCATTTCTAGCATTTTTAGAGCAACTTTGTTCGCTGGTCCGTTTTGCCATAGTTAACATTTTATGACAAATTTTCATGCATTTTCCATCTTAGAGTTAAAATCTTAAATATAGACTCAAATAGTTGTAATTTTTTGTCTTTGGCTAACAGTTAACGGGTGCCTTGCTTAGATTCTTTGTGACTTGTGTAGATCATTTGAGGAAGAGATACATTTGATAAATATCTTGAAACGAAGAAGTAAATGCAAAACAAAGTGAAGAAGCCATAAGAATGACCAAATTTTGATACACTTATCCTTTGTAATAACAAGTAGAATCTGTATCTTCTTCAATATTTTTCCAAGTATCATCATTCTCGAAAGACCTTTCAAGGATTTTCCCTTGAGGCACTTGTACTTATCAAATAAAATTTTTAAGTGGAGGAGGCCTCCACTTTTTTGGGTCTTCTTCCCCATTAGGGGAAGGGTGTTGGGTCTTGTGGTTGTTGTTAGCTTAGATTTACATTTTTATGTTCTTAGTTTAAATTTTGCTTCAATAAGTTTATCTTCATATTCTCACTGATATTCAACAGAGGGCTCATCTTGGATCTAATCCAAGCAATTTTGGTAAATAAATAAGAAGTGTATAAAGTCACTCTAGAAGTCAAATTAGAAAGAGGACTCCAAGTCCAAGAAATGGCTCTTTGAGTAGGGCACGTAAAATATCTTTGTCAAGATATTCTTCTAGCAGGTCACATGATTCTCAAGCTTCGCAAAGAATCCCAAAGCATGTTTCTAGTAGACTTGGAATAAGAAGAAGTTTCAAGATGATTCCACAAGGAGAATTCTAGAAGGCGAGACCACCCACATTTGATGGAGAAAGTAATATAGGTCAGGAAGCGGAAGCATGGCTTCTTGGAATGAAGAAATATTTTAGGATTCATGATTACTCAAGAAACGAAAAAAGGATAGAATTGATATTTACAACCTCAATGGACAAGCTTCAATTTGGTGGGAGCATCTCATGCAAGTAAAAGGAATCAAAGAAAGAAGGATCAACTGGGATTGTTTAAGAAGTATTTCAAGGAAAAATACCTTTCTGCTAGGTATTATGATAACAAGAGAAATGAGTTCAATGAACTAAAATTGGGACACAAGTCTACGGAAGAACATGTCCATAAGTTTTTGGAATTTCTGAGTCATGTGGATTACATCAAAGATGAAAGGATAAAAATTCAAAGCTTCCTTGGAAGTCAGCCACAAAATTTCAGAGACAGAATTGAGTTTTTTAATCCACCAACTCTTGATGAAGCCATTAGAATGGCGATGCATTTCTATGATCAAAGCAAAGGAAAATCAGAAGTTCATCCTGCATGGAAAGGAAATCCAAAAAGAAGATTTTACCAAAGGAGAAGTGGATTCAAACCTCCATTTAGAAATCAGCCAAGAAATTTCCAACAGGACCAGCAAGCACGAAGTGGAACTAAGCCAGTAGTAGTAGCAGAAAAAGGAGCGAAAGCACCACTTCAATGTTGGGGATATGGAGGAAACCACATACTTAAAGATTGTCCACATCGAAGAGAGAAACCTTGAGGATTGCATAACTTAGAAGAAGCAATTACAATGGAGGATATGGCAAGAGAAACTCCTTGAATTTATGTAGCATGGGATAACCATCAGGCAGACCATCAATCAACAGTGGTGGAAGTTGAAGGTAATATTGCTAAGAAATCTATTTATGTTTTGATTGACCGAAGATATACTCATAGTTATGCTACTCCAAAAGTGGTTGAAAGTTGTTCTCTCATAAAAATGAATCATAATACGTCTTGGCTAGTTCAATTAGCCACAAGGACAAAAAGAAAAGTGAGTGAAGTAGTGATGGAGTGCCCTATAAAGTTGAATGGACTCCTCACAAAAGTAAATTTGAATGTCCTACCATTAGGATCGTATGATTATGTTATTGGTATGGATTGGTTGGAGAAGCATAGAGCCAAGATATATTGATATGAGAAAGTACTTGAATTCATTGATGAATAAGGAAGGCGGAGAGTAGTGAAAGAGATTCCCAAGCAAATTTCAGTAAGGCAGATTTCAGCGGTGCAATTGGGGAAGTTCTACAAGAAAGGTTGCTACCTATATGTGGTCCATATATCAGATTCGTTAGAGGAAAAAGCCCCAAGTATAGGGGATTATCAGTTGTTTCAAGAGTTCAAGGATGTATTTCCAGATGAAGTGCCAGAACTGCCACCAAAAAGGGACATTGATTTTACAATCAATCTTGTTCTAGGGGCAACCCCAATTTCTAAAACTCGTTATAGAATGAGCACGCCGGAATTGGTAGAGTTAAAAATGTAGCTACAAGAATTAATGGACAAGAAGTATATTAGACCAAGTGTATCTCCTTGGGGAGCAATGATGTTATTTGTCAGGAAGAAAGATGGGACCTTAAGGCTATGTATTGATTACATGCAACTAAATAAAGTGACAGTCAAGAATAAATATCCATTGCCCATAATCGATGATTTGCTTGATCAAATGAAGGGAGCCAAAGTGTTTTCAAAGATTGACTTGCGATCTGGTTATTATCAAGTGAGAATAAAAGAGGAATACATTCACAAGACAACTTTTCGAACGAGATATGGCCATTATGAGTTCACGGTGGTGCCATTTGGTATTACCAATGCACCCGCCACATTCATGTGTCTCATGAATAGCGTCTTCAACAAGTATTTGGATAAGTTTGTGTTAGTGTTCTTGGATGAAATTATTGTTTACTCAAAGAGTGAAGAAGAGCATGAGGAACACCTAAGAATGGTATTGCAAGTACTTAGAGAACACAAATTGTATGCCAAGATAAGCAAGTGTGAATTCTATCAAAGAAGGGTACAATATTTGGGTCATATTATTTCAGAGGAAGGAATTGTAGTGGATCCACAAAAGATTGAAGCCATAATGAAGTGATCTACTCCAAATAACACCACATATGTTAGATCTTTTATGGGTTTTGAATGATATTATAGAAGGTTCATTGAGGGATTATCCAAGATTTATCATCCAATTACTTCGCTGCAAAGAAAGAATGTGAAATTTGTGTGGTCTGAAAAGTGTGAAGAGAGATTTCAACGATTGAAGTAGTTACTTACTACTGCCCCTGTTTTGAAAATTGCAGATCCAAATAAATATTTTGTAGTATGCACATATGCTTTCATTGAAGGACTAGGTGGAGTGCTTATGCAAGAATGCTTTGTGATTTGCTATGAGTCAAGGAAATTAAAAGAGCATGAAAATACTTATGCAACTAATGATTTAGAGCTAGTAACCATAGTACACGCCCTAAAAATGTGGAGACATTATTTGTTGGGAAGAGGATTCGAGCTTAGGACAGACCGCATGAGATTAAAGTATTTGTTTGACCAACCAAACTTAAATGCCAGACAAGCTAGATGGATGGAATTTTTTGGTGAGTTGATTTTGAAATCAAACATGTGAAAGGAAAAGAGAATAAAGTTGCAGACGCTCTTAGCAGAAAATTTCATATAGCAACCTTGAGTATATGCAAATCAGTACAAGAGTTATTGAAGCCCAAAATAGTGATGAAACTTACCTTAAGTAAAAGAGAATTTTCAACATGGAAATTTTGATGAAAAGTGTGAAGGATATCAGCTTGGAGAAGATAGTCTTCTTGTTTATAAATGCAGGTTATATATTGCAAATTGTGCAGATTTGAAGAAGATGGTGATGGATGAAATTCATCAAACACCATATTATGGACATCCAGGATATCAAAAAACAATGACAACAACAAGACAACAATACTTTTGGCATGGTATGAAAAAGGATTTAGTGGAATACATTTCCTGATGTCAAAAATGCCAACAAGTTAAGGTAGCACATCAACATCCAACAGGACTATTGCAGCCTTTACCCATTCCAGAATGGAAGTGGGAAGTAATTTCTATGGATTTTATAACAGGTTTACCTATGAAAACAAGGTAGAATGATTCAATCATGGTTGTGGTGGACAAGCTATCAAAAGCATCTCATTTTATTCCAGTCAATTCCACTCATAAAACAAATGACATAGCAAATATATTCATGAAAGATATCTTTAGACTGCATGGGTTACCCAAAGCAACAATCTCAGATCGAGATGTAAAGTTCACATACAATTTTTGGAAAGGTTTATTTCAAGAATTGGGCACCTAGCTGAATTTTAGTACAATGTATCATTCTCAAACAGATGGTCAAACCAAGAGGGTGAATCAAGTTCTTGAGGATATGTTGAGGATGTATGTGATGGATAAGCCATCAAAGTGGGAGGATTACTTACACTTGGTAGAATTTGAATACAATAATGGACATCAAGCATCATTGAGAATGAGTCCATTTGAAGCATTGTATGGAATGTTGATGAATTTGTAACTTTGGAAGATATTCTTATATGTATTACACTTGTACTTTATTATATTCATGATGGAGATGTATTATTCCTCCAATCAGAAGTGTCGTCATTTGTATTTGTAAGTGTCTCAACTTATATTTGATGGGTTATTAGACCACCAGTGTGGGGTCGGCCCTGCTTGTGTCATGTGAGTGGGTTATTAGACTTCCTTAGGAAGTTGGCCCATCTAGAATTAAAGGCAGGTTAAGTTGTGTATAAATAGAGAGTGAGTGTGTCTCATTCTATTCATTCACTCACTCATCCAACTCGCATTAGTTGAGAGAGGAGTGCACACAAGTGGAGAAGGAGTAGCTGCTAGATTTATCTATCTTTGGGTTTGATCATTGTGATCTTGTATTGTGGTTTATTCTATCTCTGAGGAAGTTGTGGGGTTTTTCACCTTCTTGGTTTTCCCTGAGGAAACTCTGTGTCTCTTGTGTTTATGATTGTTATGCTGTGCATGTTATTCTCTTAGTAGGATCCTAGATAATGTTTGAATGAAATTATTGAAAAATTAACATGGAACAGGATGCATAACTCTAGTGATTTGGGATAGCTTGATAAACATAATAGTACTTGGGCCAAAAATGCTTAAGGAAATGGAATGAAAAAATGTTAAGATCATGCAGAATTTAAAGGCATCCCAAGACAAGCAAAATATCTATGTAAATTTAAAAAGAATGCACAAAAAATTTAAATTTGGGGATCGTGTCTATTTGAGAGTAAAGCCAAGGAAAAGTTCTCTACAGTCGGGAAGTTGTGCCAAGTTGTCACCAATATATTGTGGGCCATTTTAAGTACTTGATAGAATAATTTGAGTTGCATTTCCTGCTAACATGAGAGCTCATAATGTTTTTCATGTTTCTTTGCTTAAGAAGTATGTGCATGATCCTAATCATGTAATTGATTGGAATGTGATTCAGGTGGAGACCAAGGGAGAGTTCCAAGTGGAACCTATGCGCATTCTAAAAAATAAGGTAACATTGCTCCAGAACCAAGCCATCGGAAAGGTAAAGGTGCAATGAAAACACCTTGGTCCCAATGAGGCTACATGGGAGCTAGATGATGACATGAGATCTAAGCATACCCATTTTTGTTCAGTTTTGAGAACACTGAAGACGGTGTTGTTTTAAGGGGGAGGGGAATGTAATACCCCCATTTTGACCATTGGAATTATTGGGTTAATATGTAAATATTGTAAATATGTAGTCTATGATTCCAAGCGTGGAGTTCAAGGCCAAGGATCCACTAGTGAACGCTTAAATTATAAAGGAAAGTATTTTATATATTGTGTACATGTGCCAGTTGACCATGGGAAAAATGTAATAGCATGTAAATATTTATAATACAATCAAAATGTCTAAGAGCTAGCTATGGAAGGAGCTGAAATGAGGGGGATGTGTTTATTCACTAGTGAGAGGTGAGGGGTTGTGGGATCTAATAATTTGTTTCCAAGTGTCATATTGAGAACCCTTTATACCATAAATGACAAGAAAATACCCAAGTGAACTTCCATGCTGATATTTATTTCTGTTGTAAGAAGACAACTCATAAATCAACTCATGAATTTAATGGGGCATGGGCACAACCCATAAATTCGTATGGCTGAGTATGGGATCAGGTTTTGGTACAAAGAAGTCAATTTTACCCATGGGACTTAGTTTTCCTATCATTCCCATTCCATGGTTTGGAAAATAGAGAGCAATTATGAGCAAGCTATGCATTCCCAGCAAGCAAAAATTGCAGAAATGACAACTTGAGAAAATGCCCCGTTTTAGGCTATTAAAATTACCCAGAAAATCGTGTTGATCATGAAATCAAGTGGGGGATCCATATAACAGACCCCTAGGGAGAAATTGAGAGTTTCAAATGCCCAAAAATGCATGGGAAAACCCAGATTTTGAAGCCATGGAATTGAATTTCGTGGCTGCAACTTAGTGTGGCCAGAAAACTGAGAATCCAAGAGACCATTGGAATCTGATAGAGATGAGGAGTTGGAATGACTTGATAAACCCAATGTAGGAAAAGATATCTGAATGTTTAGTAGCTTGGACCTTTTTATTCCCACCCTAAATAGCACTGGATGGAAGGGGAGCCTTAGGGACTATGTAGTAGAGAAGGGGACCTTCCTTGTGTTGAGTGTGTTAGGTATTGTGGGTTCCAATCCTGGATGAGACCAATTTATATGCTTGTAGATCCGTGGTTGAGCTCATTGTATTAGCATTCACATCCATCATTTCCCTACATGCTTGATAAACCCAACTGTGCACTAGCTTAGCATGAGAATGTGTTCTTATGGCTGTGAGTGAGCCTGTGTAGTTCCTCCTTAGTGGATACATAGCCCAGCTCGGGGGTGGCCTCTCAGCAGAGAGATAAAATGCTGGACAGAGTGCCTATGGCTGGGTGGAACGTTGTTCTTCCATATCCATTTGCTTGGATGATTTCAATTAAAAGATAAGTCAATAATTGTTAATTTACTGTTTTGCTGAATGTGCATGAATTATTAATATTATTATGCCTGTGATAAATATGTTGGTATATGCGTGTTGTGTGTGTGTGTGGGTGTGAGATGATTTATTTCCACCGTGTATTTTTGTTATGCATATGCACATGCAATTAAAATGTTCATGAATTTCGTATTATGGCCGTGGGGGCGTGTTGAGGCCTCAGGTGTGCTGGAAGTGTTCGAGACAACAACACATAAAGAGAAATCCCAACCTAAAAGGATTCAAATAAACCTACGCAAGGATTACCCTATCCCTAAGCTGTCTGGTAGAGATGACTCTTACGGATATCAGGCCTCCGCTGGCTCTGAGTAGGTGATCCTAATGGATATTTCTTCCTAATGAGGAAGATGTGAAATCTGTTACAAAGAAAAAAAATAAAAGTAGTAAGCAAACAAGTAAAATTGTTAAATCCAACTTAACTAAACTAGATCTAAGAATGTGATTTAGGATCCAGAACAATCAAATCTGTAAGTTTAAGTAAATATTATTACTGATCAATGGAAACAAAGATCAGATATAACATCACTTAGCTCCAATTAAAACAAAGAAGTGAAAAACAATTTGTTTGAATTTAAAAGTTTTCAATTATTTAACTATTTTGCAGCTGATATGTCAATTAACAAATTAAAATATAAATAAACAAACGAATGGCTCCTTTATAATTGTTCAGTATGAAATGATATGGATCAAGCAAAATTTTTTACTTAGACATAACCTGCATACAAATCTTATGATGAAACATCAACACAGAGATCTATATGTATAATAAATAAAAAATATAAAACACGATGATTAAATATGTGACTGAAATAAGGAACCCGAATGCATTAAGCAAACTTAATACACATAACAAAAGAAAGGAAAGGAAACTGACTGAATTGCATTAAAGATTGTAAAACATTACAACTCTCCAAAGTACAGAAGGTCTCCAAGTCTTTCCCTCGAAGGTTTTTCCCTTGGTTCCAACCCCATTTCTTGAGATCTCAATATCTTTAAATAATAAATTACAAAATTACATAAGAACGGATTTCCCATGAGAATAGGGATTACAAATTATCAGTTTAAGATTTTCCAAGGGAAGATTTCCACTTGGCAAATACATCTAGGAGATCATCCACATCCTTATATTGAGCATGCTCCACCTGTAGTTGTGCTTTGAAGATATAGTCCTCGATCTCTTTACTCTTAGTGTTTGACCACTCCTGCAGGAAAACATTGATCTTCATTCCCAAAGCAACGAGTGTCTCAACCAAATCCTTGAGATATGTAATATGAATTTGTGTGAGTTTCTCGATTCGCTCCTTGGATTTATGATTTTTTTCTTCAACTTGTTGAATCATAAGATTAGGAGGAAGGGTAGTCTCGATCTCGGTCATAACAGGAAAATCTATCATGCCAAGCAAATTGTCAGAAGCAAACCATCTTTTTCTGCAAACTTTATGAGCTTCTTCAATGGTTGTTTCAACAATGTCACAAGAGTTGTCCTAGGATTCCAAAGAGAACTTGATTCTCCTCAGTTTGAGTTCATCCAAAATAGGGATTTCTGCAGGCTTGTCCTTCATGTATTTCTGCCAATCAATGACATCTTCAAAGGCTTTGCCAACACCAATTCTCCTTTGATTATGATCTGACAGAAGATCCGAGCAATGTTCAAAGAATTAAAGACTTCCTGAATATCATCCAGGCCCTGAAAGAATTCAGTTAACAAATTTATGAAATCATCATTTATTGTTAAAGTGAATTCTTGAATCTCTTACTTAGAAAATTGTGAAAATGAAGAGGCAACAAGAGCAGATTGTGAGGATTCCAATTGCTTCTCAAGAGCCATCAGCTTTTCAACATACTGTGCATTCTAACTTTGGGGTTCTGAAAGCTGTTGTTGGAGCACTTCATTCTATGATTGCATGTTCTTGATATGATTTTCATAGTCATCCTTTAATCTCTGCAACTGAGATTGATGTTCTTCATTTGTTTGAATCTATTCCTGCTTGATATTTTACAGTTCTTGCTCCTTCATCTCAATTTATTTATTAAGAGAAGTCACATAATCATAGTTAGCCCCTACAAAGGCTCCCATAGCTACAACTATTTCAAGAGGTTCTTGTTTTGCATATGTGGAAGTCCTTTTCCATATAACCTGATTTGGGACAGTTTCCTGCACTAAAGTCCCTTCTCTGGCTCTTTTAGAACCCTTGTTCACTACAACCCTTTCTGTCCTACTCCAAAATTACTCTCCAAGTGAAACCACTGCATCTTCTCCAAAATCTGCTACTTCTTCCACATGAGATGTAGAAACTTGTGGAACTGTGACCAAAGACACAGGTTGAGACACAACAGGGGTTGGAATTGGCATAGTTATTTGTGGAATGGAAATGGATAGCGTTACAACATTGGAGGCTGAAGGAGTAGGAATGGAAGTGGTGGAAGAAGTGATAAGCTCTAAAGGTGCAATAGAAGCTTGAATTACAACTGGATCTAGGGAGGCTTAAACAGGGATAACAGGTTCATCACTTGATGTGGATGGAGGAACTGTGAGATATGATGATGAGATAGAAGGAAAACCAATAGGGATGGTGATAAGTGAAGAGGTTGTCATAGCATCATAAGTGATGATTTTAGGGAAATAAATACCATGTAAAGAGTGATCAACAACTAGATTTTCCAGTAGATCAGAAGGAGTTTGATTAATTGGGGTGATTGCTGGTAGGATAACAGGGATAGAAACTGGACATGAAAAGTTGGTAGGAAGTGACTCATCTTCTAAATTACTGTATTCAATATGCACCATTGTAACTTTCGCCACTGGCCTTTCGGTCTTTTGCATCTTGACTAGAGGAGTTGGAGTTACAGTTTGTGTTTCAAGTGCAGAGCTCCTCATTGCCAAGCTCTTCTTCATTTCCTTTGCTAACTTGATAAGAGCATTCAAATTGGCTAAGGGATGAGGATGCTGAGTATCCTCGACTGGATATTTCCCTTTGTCATCTATTGGATAGGTCAACATCAAAGGAGTGCTGGCTTGTGTCTTCCGTGCTTCTTTCAACACTAACTCTTTCTGAGCTCTTTCCTCAACTGACAGCTCAAGCTTTCTGTACTACAATATTTTAGCCTTGAGATCCTGTTGGTATTGGTGTAAGAAATTCTTCTCTTCCTAAGAAGTGACTCTATTCAACACCTCATTGAAAGAATTGGCACCCTCATAAATGAAATCATCAGGAGCAGTTTGATGCACATAGGTACTTTTGACATGCTCCTGAGTGAAATGATTGGCCAAAACAAACTTTGGATCATGCATCCTCCTAGGGGATTCCCTAAGTTTTAAGGTTGTTGTTCTTTTCCCAAGAAAGGTTGCATGGGTAGAGTTCTAAATTACTAATGACCCAAGGGTAAGAGGAAACTTAGGCCACCCTCTTCTTTTAGCCCTAGTTAAATTAGGGAATACACCATCAACCACAGTTTGAAAAGATATATCTTCCAATACCATCCTGTCAAGTACAATTCTGGGTAACAAATGAGCTGTGTTGCTGCCCCAGAATCTGATATAGAAAAATTATTCTCCCACATACCAATCTCCCATTGTGGAAATTAAGGCCTTAGCTTGAGTTGAAAAAGTGGGAGCATCTTCCTTGAAGATCTTCTTATAAACAGAGCCCAAGAAATTGCCACAGATGTCATAAATGAGAGGTATGAAGTTATCCTCCCACAATGCAGAGCAATAAATATGGACTGGAGGTGATTCCTTTGTCCAATTCCATCCCATGGCAGGAAATGGAAATGCTGAACAAAACACATCCATAACAGAGCCAGAGAGGTAAAATGTTGGATTTCTTGAGGCAGGGTTCTTCTTATATTTCTCAATGGATTCCTTTAGCATGACTGATAAAATATGGGCCCAATTAAATGACTATCTTGTGGTAAGAACATGATGGGCCATAGGTGCCCATTTTGCTTTGAAGACTAAATAGTCTGGCAATCCATACAAACTGCATAACATGGATTCCAACAAATATAAAGGTTCCCTGAACCAGGAAATGGGATAAATTTTATCAGTTTTGGGTGCAAATATAGCTGGGTTTTCCATCCAGGACTTAATCATTTCATCAAAGTTGAAACAGGTCATGGAAGACTCCAGGAACTGCTTGGTGAGAAACTGCTTGAGACTTTTGAGCACATAGGCCCTAGCAAATACCTCAGGTTAGAAGAATGCTAAATGGGTTTGAGCCGCATCATTAAATGTACGGTCTTGAGGATTGGCATGGTCAATAGTCCATTTTATGGCATCAATATAGGGAATCAAGGATGACCTGGCTGCTATAGCATGAAGCTGGGACTTACTGATGTTTACAAAGGCTGCTTGGTCATGCTGGATTTCAAAAAATTCATCGCTATCAAATATGGCGTAAATTTGTGACTAGTTTAATTAATAGGTTTCAGAGACCCTCCCATTGGTATCAGAGAAGATACCACTATTTGGGTCCTTGTTTTTCAATTCATTCAAGCCTGTTTTAGACCTGGTGTTCCTCGACATGGTTGAGAAATGGAATTTTCTGATAAAAATAATGAAAAGAAATTTGATTAAAATTAAATTAAAATTCCAAATTTCACGCAGATAATTGGTAAAAGAACTAAAAAACCTACTTGAAAAATGATGGAGGAAGCAAAGCCGTGATCAGGGTAAAAATCCACAGTAAAATTCATTTGCCAAAGGTGGAATTTGCAGTTTTACAAATGGTAAAAAGATAATAAAATTTCAAAAAATTAACCAAATATTATCAGCGAAATCAATCTGGATCGTAGATCTCAAAGAAATCGACGGTTAATATTAAAATGGGAAAAAACGGAAAAGAGATTGTGGGAGTGGCTTTTGAAAATTTATGATTTAAGCTTCCGCAATCCGCAATCCACATTGCGGGTGTGTGAGTTTCAAACTGGACAATTTATTGTTTCCGCAATCTGCATTCAGGAATGTGGAGCAGGAGAAGTTATGGAAAAAATCGATCTTCCCCCAATCCGCATTGCGGGTTGCGAGGATGCGAAATTTTGCAGAGATGATTTATGGGAATTTTGCTGCCTGTAATCTGAAAATTATTTGTGGGTTTGGAAAAAACGATCCAAACTCAATTTTCAATTTGGTTTCTGACTTCCACAATCTGATTTGCGGGTTGTGGAATTGCGAAACCGAAAAATTGATTTTATTGAAAAAGTGCTTGAGGAATTGCGGAAGTAAAAAATTAGTTTTATTGGGAAAAATGGTTTTTGACTTCCCCAATCTGTATTGCGGGTTGCAGAAATGCCGAAGTAAGAAAACCAAAGTTCAAAAATTTAGGTTTGCGGGTTTGCGGAAACATTGCATTTTTAAGAAAAACAAGGTTTTTCGCAACTCACAAATATGTATGAAAAAAATGTTAGATTTTGAGCATTAATTCAATATGATCTAGGATCTTATCTAAGAGAATAAAAAGCACAACATATCAATCATAAGAGACAAGCACAAGAGACAATAGAAACAGAGTTTCCTCAGGGAAAACCAAGAAGGTGAAAAACCCCGCAACTTCCTCAGAGATAGAAAGATCAATGATACAAAACCCAATTACAAGAGATAGTCTCCTTAGCTGCTTCTCCTCCTCCACTAGTGCGCATTACTCAAGTGAGAGATAGATGATTGAGTGAATGATAAAATAGAGTGACACCCTCACTCTATTTATACACAACTCGACTTACCTAACAACCTAATAGGGCCAACTTCTCTAGGAGAGTCTAATAACCCATGGTAACCCAACTCAGGGCTGACCCCACACTTGGTGGTCTAATAACCCCTCTTGTATAAGTTACGACACTTGCGACACTTGTAAATACAAATGACGACACTTCTGTATAGAGGAATAATAACCTCTTTGTAGGGATATAATATACATATATGAAATACATTTCGAAGTTACATATACATCAACACTCCCTCTTAACTAGGAAGGTATTTCTCGACATAGGTCTTCTAGCACAAGTCTTCTTCTCTGGATCATCAGATCATCGTCATCAAATCATCATCATCGTATCATCGTCATCGTCACTGCTGCTATCTCAATCAATATCCAATCTACTCGTCATAGGAAGTTTTATAGAGCCAGCCCTTTTTCATGCTGGTTGTAGGCCTAGCCTCCATGTAGGTCTTCATCATATCTGCGAGCAAGCCATCAAGTAAGTACACCTCAGGACTGAGTACATTGCCTCTGCAAAACCTGCAAGATCTCCCAGGATTGATTACACTGCCTCTGCAAAACCTGCAAGAGCATCTCAGGATCGATTATATGCCTCTGCAAAACTTGTGTAGCATACTGTCACCTCATCATCTTCAGATCATCGTCATCATCCATGGAGCACAACCCAGATGCACATCACACAGCACTTATATACACCGGCATGGAAGGACCTACCTACCACCATCCGGGAATGGCTCAACACTTACATCACGACCATGGGAGGACCTACCTACCACCATGTCGGAAAGGCTCGACAATTACATCAACGACCATGGGAGGACCTACCTGTCACCATGTCGAAAAAGCCCGACAATTACATCAACGACCATGGGAGGACCTACCTGCCACCATGTTGGAAAATCCTGCCCAACCCTTACATCTCACCATGGGAGGACATACCTACCACCATGTGAGAATGGACCAGCCCTTACATCTGCACCATAGGAGGACCTACCTACCACTATGTGAGAATGGCCCCAGCCCTTACATCTGCCCCATAGGAGGACCTACCTACCACTATGTGAGAATGGATCATGTGCATCTGTGTCTCTAGACTCATCACTTCCCTTTGGAGGGAATCTCGATTTGAAGTACACCAAGTCTCTCTCTGATGTTTTCAAACTTCACTCTGGCCAGTGGCTTGGTAAACACATCGGCTATCTGCTCATCCATCGCAACATACAGGAGCTTCACTGCTCCTCTATGCACCATATCCCTGATATAGTGATACTTGATCTCAATATGCTTCGACCTGTCATGGAACATTGGGTTCTCAGACAACTTCACACAACTCTGGTTGTCACAGAATATACATGTAGCATCCAATGGGAGATCAAATAACTCAAACAATAGCTTCATAAGCCATACTACCTCACAACTAGCCGAACAAGCTGCAACATACTCTGCTTCGGTTATACTCAGCGCCACATAGGACTGCTTCCTACTAAACCAAGAGATCACACTTGATCCCATACTGAAGCAACACTAGAAGCGCTCTTTCGATCAATGGCACTGCCTGCCCAATCCAAATCAACACAACCCTCTAGGTTAAACTTTTGATTTGCATCATACTTGAGCCCATAGTCAACCATGCCCTTCAGGTACCTCAGAATATGCTTTACAGCAACCGGGTGAACACTCATCGGATCCGTCAGGAACTGGCTCAATGTGTTCACAACAAAGCATATATCTAGTCTTGTATTTTTCAGGTACATCAAGGACCCAATCATCTGACGGTACATTGTGGCATCAACCGGATCAGATGAAGCATCACACAGAAGCTTCAGGTTCGATGCCATAGGTGTGGCCATGGCCTTGCAGTCCATCATCCCGAACCTCTTCAGGTGTTGATGTATATGTAACTTCGGAATGTATTTCACCCATGTATTTCATATATGTATTTTGTACTCCTATAGAGATGGTATTATTCCTCTATACAGAAGTGTTTGTATTCCTATAGAGATGTTATTATTCCTTTATACGAAAGTGTCATCATTTATATTGTAAGTGTCGTAACTTATACTTGATGGGTTATTAGACCACCTTGTTGGGGTCGGCCCTGTATAAGTCATGTGGGTCAAAGGGTTATTAGACCACCCTATTGGGGGTTGGCCATTTGGGTCAAAGGGTTATTAGACCACCCTAGTGGGGGTCGTCCCAGTCAGCATTATGTTTAGTGGTTAAGTTGAGGCCGACCTAGTTGAGTAAAGGTCAAGTCAAGTTAGTGTATAAATAGAGAGTGTGTCTCTCTCATTTTACACATTCTATTCTCTCACTCACACTTGGGAGAGTGGCGCACTTGTGGTGGAGGAGGCTCTGCTGCTAGGAGAAGACTATCTCTTGTATTCTGGTTGTATCATTGCTCTATCTTTCTCTGAAGAAGTTATTGGGGTTTTTCACCTTTATGGTTTTCCCCAAGTAAACTCTGTGTCTCTTGTATGCTTGCATTATTGTGTCCATGATTGATATGCTATAGATTTGCTGTACATGTTGTTCTCTCAGTTAAGATCCTAGATCAGATTGAAGTAAATTCTAAAAATTTAACATGGTATCAAATCTAGCTTGAAAGAAGGCATGATATGGCATGTATGACACTTGTTGCACTTACGATGCTAGGGCTTGATATAGCAAAAACCAGTCATCGTAGCACTTTCGCTATAAATCCGTTTTGGAAAAGTTTTCAAGTCTAAAACTTTTACAGGTCGAAGATTAGATCCCCATGTACCTTGTGTCCAAAGGACAACTTCTAATTCATTTTACATTGTGATTTATGATCTGTACAATATAGGGTTGTTGCCTCTTCTAGATCTGAGTCAAAATCAGGTGACATTGGGAAAATGGTCATAACTTGGGCTAGGAAGCTTCAAATGAAATTTCTTAAAATGTCACAGGTAGTACACAGACTGTACTATCTCAGAAAACGTTTTTAGAGGCCGAAGTTGAACCAATGACACGTGGCATTCAGTACAAGTTTGCTCTCCTGTATTATCCCATAAACAGGTCACGTTGCAACACTTGGAATAACTATCTCTTAGAGAATCCAATTGAGGTCAGAACTATCGGGATGGAAAGATAACAGGTTGGGATATCTCAGAAATTTTTTTCAGAGGTAGAAGTTAAACCAGTGACACATGGCATGCCGTAAAAGTTCACTCTCCTGTATTATCCCATAAACCGGTCATGTTGCGACACTTGGAATAACTCTCTCTCAGAGAATCCAATTGAGGTCAGACCTATCGGGATGGAAAGACAACAGGTCAGGATATCTCAAAAAACGTTTTTAGACCCTGTGGATTGAAAAGTTTGGAGTTACACCAAAAACAATCAGGTACATATTTATGTCAAAACAGAATTATTTTTTAGCACCTTCATTCATGGCTTCCAGAATTTAGGGCTTCGAAGAAAGTTGAAATTTCTCTAATCGAAGACCACAGCTGGATGCTACTCATAAAAATATAAATTTAGAGACCAAGATCATATTTTTTGGTTGGGCAGAAGGTCGGGCTTGATCAAACCCCAGTTCGGGACTTTGATCGGAAAGATGGAAAATTAGGGCTTCTGCAAAACTTGGAATTTTGGAAATCTGTGACCACGGCTGGAAGCTCCTCAGAAAAATCGAAGCATATAGATTTGAATCAAATATTTTGGTTGGGTGAAGCTCCGGGAAACTCAAACCCTAATTCAGGGTCCTCCCCAGTGAATACAGAAATCTAAAAGGCAATTTCGAGGGGTGAAACTTTGCAGATTTCAAATTCTGAATATACCAACTTGATCAGCTCATCAAGGCGCATATTTCTATCCTTTCGGAAGTTTGAAATTCAAATTTTGAATTTTTGGGGTTTCCTTGACAAACCCTAATCCATCTCCAGGTCCAGTTCTTGCAAATCAAGTGGATTGGGTTAATCCTAGAAGAAGATGGATTGGTTACTTACATAAGTGAAGAAGTTCCTGTCTCAGAGGGAGATGAGGCTAAGGCCTTCCATAAGAAGATTACAAGCAATCTAGATAGGTATGGCTTACAGGTATGTTTCATGGTTAATTTTATCATATGTTTGTCTTCATATCATTACAATACAATCTTGATTAATTATTAGACTTGTCGTATCACCTTAATAGAAGATATTCATTGATTAAGGTTTTGACACTTATGAATATACTAATGCATCATGATGTTGTATGAGGTTTATGTTGTTCGCTAACATAAAAGGTACACCAAGAAAGACAAATCATGTTCTACTTCAAGAACATATGATCATGGTGACATGAAGAAAAAGATTCATCCATTGTCATGGATCACATAGAAGATCTACTTTCGAGGTATGTATAACTTGGTCCTACAATGGTTAACCTATGAGACTTGCAGGTTACTAGCACAAGTCACTGAAGAGAAACATAAGACATTATGGGGGTATGTTAGACATAACTAGCTAGCATGCTAATCCAGGTATGTTTTTCCTATATCAAGCTAGAATCCTACCTTGTGTTAGGATCTTATACTATTGTGTTGTTAATAATGATTATTCATGAAGTCATAGGTTTGAATAGTCATGGCTGTCTGCATATTATGTTTCTCATCATAATTGATGATATGACTAACCAGAAGAGTCATGAAGGTATAGGTTTGAGTAATCACAGGTTTATGCATTAATGATTTAACTAATCAGGAGAGTCCTATGATCAAATAAGGATATGCATGAGTAAAAGAAGACTTCCCTAAAACCTTGAATACTAATGTTTATTATCTGTGAATGATCATGACTATACATGTTTAAGATTATTGTTGTTTGATAGTATTAAGATTATACTAATAAATGTGTGATTATGTATGAGACCTCAAGGATAACACAATGATGATACTAATAAGCATGCATAGTGATTAAGGATGTATGTAAGTTCAAGAACAGGTAATCTAGGAAGCAAAGATCAAGAGGGAGCACACTCCAGTTATTCCTACAAGAAAGTAAAGGAGCACACTTTAGTAGTTTCTGCAAGGATGCAGATATTCAGAGGGAGTTGACCATATTTCTACATTCCACAACAGAAAGGTGTAGAAGAAGCTACTTCAGCAGCTCCTGCAAGGAAGCAAATGTGAAAATCCTCACAGCAGATCTAAGAGATGATGTATCTCACAAGAGAATAATTATGATTAAGCAAGAAAATAGAAGAAGAGTGATACATGCAGTATAATGAGCAACAGAATAATATGGTACAGTAGAACTCAGATAGAAGCAATAATACTTCGGTCATACTAGATTATTAATCACAAATGGACATATAAATAATACAATGCATGAGGAATTCGAATGCCTAAGGTGGCAATTCGAATTAGCCTTCATGGAGTGATCAAAGGATCACTGGAGTGTCATCGGAGCACAACTAGGTGTCCTCATGATCATCGGAGCGCAACTGGAAGTCTTCATCATCATCAGTGGAGTCATCAATGCTCAAGTAACTGTCAACCATCAGTCAAACTAACTCTGGTAGGTGTAACTCAGTGTAACTAAGTGTAACTAAGTGTAACTCAGTGTAACTAAGTGTAACTGAGTGTAACTCAATGTAACTCAGTGTAACTAAGTGTAACTCAGTGTAACTAAGTGTAACTGAGTGTAACTGAGTGTAACTCAATGTAACTAAGTGTAACTCAATGTAACTAAGAGTAACTGAATGTAACTGAGTGTAACTGAGTGTAACTCAATGTAACTGAGTGTAACTGACTGTAACTGAATGTAACTGAGTGTAACTGAGTGTAACTCAATGTAACTGAGTGTAACTGACTGTAACTGACTGTAACTGAGTGTAACTGAACTGGTAGGTGAAGAAGGGCGAGTTGCTCCCTAAAATCAAGGAAGAAGGGCGCACTAAGCAACTGGAGGGCTAAAACTGAATAGTGAGAAGCTCCTGGGGGATGGCTAACTGAGGGCTAGGTGCTGGACTGATGACTGGGATGCATGCAAAATGCATGCAAACCCTAGAATGCATGCAAACCCTAAAAGGTGCATGCATGACTGAAAATGTAAATGATCAAAATACTGGTGGGACTAGGATGGAGTATAGGAATATCCTAACAGCAAAGACTCAGAGGGAGTCCACCCAGCAACCAAACAAAGATAAGTATTTGAATTGTCATTTCTTACATAATGTTATTCAATGATGTATATGCTTATGTTCCTAGAATTAGGTTGTGTATTATGCATATTAGAATAGTTGCATTGATGAACAATATACTACTAATATACATGGGTAAGTGGCCTATGGCACTGTACAACATTCCATTGCTACTTATCTAGAATGAAACCTCTTTGCTGACATGTTGGGAGTAGTGCAAACTCTTAACAATGTTCTGGTAGAGACTGGAAGGCATCTAGAAAGTTATGGAACATGGATAAATGTTGTATTGAAGCATTGGCTAAAATAATTGCATGACTGTGTGACATATTTCTTTATGTGTAAGAATTTGTTTTGAAAATTATGAGATGTTTCTAATCATGCAATTTAACTCTTTTTTGTAGGAAAGTCCGTATACCTTCACCTACGAAAGAAGGACTACAACATTTGTTCCAGCAACAAAGATATCTATTGAAGATATTGAAGTTCCCAGGATATGGGAAGAATGCCATGATCCATTGATCATGAAGAATGATGTTTGGGATGTAGTCCCAAGACCTGAAGGGAAGTTTGTTATGACTTCCATATGCATCTATTAGATCAAGCATGCTGCAGATGGCAGCATAGAGAAATATAAAAGTGATGAATTAGAAGATACACCAGATGGATTTCAAGACAACTTTCTTGAATGGTGTAGTTGAAGAAGAAGTGCATGTGGTGCAGCTACTTGGTTCTGAGACACATGACAGGGAGTCATATATGTGCAGAACTTGGTATGGTAGGATAGACAACTTTCTATCCAGTTTGGCCTTTACCAAGAGTAAAGCGGATTCCAACCTTTACTACAAGGTTGAGGAAGGCAATCTAGTGATACTACTTTTGTATATGGATGACCTGTTCGTAACAGGTGAGGATAGATTGATTACTGACATGCAGCGGAAGCTTACTGCCGAGTTCGAGTTGAAGAACTTGGGGATGATGCACTATTTGTTTCTAGATATGGAGGTGTGGCAGAGTGCAGATGGAATCTTCCTTGGACAAGGGAAGTATGCAGTAGAGATCCTGAAGAGGTTCAGTATGATGGACTGCAAGGCCATGGCCACACCTATGGCATCGAACCTGAAGATTCTATGTGATGCTTCATTTGATCCGGTTGATGTCTCTATGTATCGTCAGATGATTGGATATTTTCTTTGCGATGAACACATTGAGCTAGTTCCTGACGAATCCAGGGAGTGTTCACCTAGTTGCTGTAAAGCATGTTCTGAGGTACCTGAAGGGTACAGTGGATTATGGGCTCAAGTATGAAGCGAATCAAAAGCTTAACCTGCAGGGTTATGTTGATTCAGATTAGGCTGCAGATAGGAAGAGCACATCTGGATGTTGCTTCAGTATGGGATCAGGTGTGATCTCTTGGTTCAGTAGGAAGCAGTCCTGCGTAGCATTGAGTATAGCTGAGGCAGAGTATGTTGCAGCCTGTTTAGCTAGTTGTGAGGCAGTATGGCTTCGGAAGCTAATGTATGAGTTATTTGATCTCCCGTTGGATGCTACTGGTATCTTTAGTGATAACCAGAGTTGTGTGAAGTTGTCCAAGAACCCAGTGTTTCATGACAGGTCGAAACACATAGAGATCAAATATCACTATATCAAGGATATGGTGTAGAGAGGAGCTGTGAAGCTCCTGTACATTGCGATGGATGAGCAGATTGCAGATGTGTTGACGAAGCCACTAGCTAGGGTGAAGTTCAAGTACTTCAGGGAGAGGATTGGTGTTCTTCAGATTGATGACACTTCGAGGAAGAAGTGATGGACACATCTGCAGAAGCCATTCCAAGCATGTTGGAAGGAAGATCCTTCACATGGCTGTGGATGTAAGCGCTGGATGATGAGCATCAGGATGATGCTCCAGTTACTGCTCTTTATATGCATCAGGAGGATGTTGGATATGATCAGTTGTATCATTTATATGTTTTATATATGCATCATGTTGGATGCTTGGACCATGTATCTGTATATGTATCAGGTGGATACATTGTATGATCAAGTAGATCATGTATGTTGATATATATCAGGTATGATCAGGTAGACCATGTATGTTGATGGATACATTTTGTGGATCATGTATCTATGTATTAGGTGGATACACTATGTATGGTGATATGTATCAGGTTGATACTTGGTATGCATCAGGTGGATGCATTATACGATCAGGATGATCGTGGATGATGAGCTTCTCCAGATGACATGGATCAGGACGATGCAGTGATGATGATCAGGATGATCATGTGTACATCAGGATGATGTATGGTGAGTATCCGGACGATACTTTGTGGCCGTGGATCAGGTTGTGCATATGAGCATGTCTGGGAGATCCTATAGGTCAGAGTTGTGTACCCATAACATCCTGGGATGCTCTTTTGAGACATTGCTCTGGGAGGACATGTAATTTGTGCCATGGGAGATCTTCAAGTCGGAGTTGTGTACCCGTAACATCCTGAGATGCTCTTGCGAGGTTTTGTCCTATGGCATGTAATTTTCTCCTGGGAGATCTAGACAAGATGAAAAAGGCCTCCGATGCTCCAGCCAGGTTTTGCCATGACCACATGTAATTTGCTCCCGGGAGATCTGGACAGGATGAAAAAGGCCTCAGATGCTTCAGCCAGGTTTTGTGGTGGACCACATGTAATGTGCTCCTGGGAGATCCGACAGGTAGAGCTGTGTGCTCATAACAGCCTAGGATGCTTCAGCCAGGTTTTGTGGTGAGATCACATGTAATGTGCTCCTAGGAGATCCGACAGGTAGAGCTGTGTGCTCGTAACAGCCTGGGATGCTTCAGCCAGGTTTTGTGATGGGTCACATGTAATGTACTCCTGGCAGATCCGACAGGTAGAGCTGTGTGCTCGTAATAGCCTGGGATGCTGCAGCCAGGTTTTGTGATGCACATAATAAGTCCTGAGGATTCCATAGTATGGCCAGTGATGACAAAGACCTGCAGGTGGTGGGCCTACATTCTGTATGAAAAAGGACTGGCTTTGTATAACTTCCTATGACGAGTAGATTCAGAGATTGATTGAGATAGCAGCAGCAGTGACGATGATGATGACTCGATGACGATTATCCAGTGACGATGATCCAGAGAAGATTACTTGTGCTAGAAGACCTATGTCAAGAAATACCTTCCTAGTTAAGAGGGAGTGTTGATGTATATGTAACTTCGGAATGGATTTCACCCATGTATTTCATATATGTATTTTGTACTCCTATAGAGATGGTATTATTCCTCTATACGGAAGTGTTTGTATTCCTATAGAGATGTTATTATTCCTCTATACGGAAGTGTCGCCATTTATATTGTAAGTGTCGTAACTTATACTTGATGGGTTATTAGACCACCTTGTTGGGGTCGGCCCTGTATAAGTCATGTGGGTCAAAGGGTTATTAGACCACCCTATTGGGGGTCGGCCATGTGGGTCAAAGGGTTATTAGACCACCCTAGTGGGGGTCGGCCCAGTCAGCATTACGTTAAGTGGTTAAGTTGAGGCCGACCCAGTTGAGTAAAGGTCAAGTCAAGTTAGTGTATAAATAGAGAGTGTGTCTCTCTCATTTTACACATTCTATTCTCTCACTCACACTTGGGAGAGTGGCGCACTTGTGGAGGAGGAGGCTCTGCTTCTAGGAGAAGACTATCTCTTGTATTCTGTTTGTATCATTGCTCTATCTATCTCCGAGGAAGTTATTGGGGTTTTTCACCTTTATGGTTTTCCCCAAGTAAACTCTGTGTCTCTTGTGTGCTTGCATTATTGTGTCCATGATTGATATGCTGTAGATTTGTTGTACATGTTGTTCTCTCAGTTAAGATCCTAGATCAGATTGAAGTAAATTCTGAAAATTTAACATCAAGATCTCTATTGCATACTTCCCTTGTCCAAGGAAGATCCCATCTGCACTCTGCCACACCTCCATGCCTAGAAAGTAGTGCATCATCCCCAAATCCTTCATCTCAAACTCGACAGCAAGCTTCCTTTTCGTGTTGGCAATCAATCTATCCTCACTTGTCACAAACAGGTCATCCACATATAATAGGAGTATCACTGGATTGCCTTCCTCAACCTTGTAGTAAAGGTTGGAATCTTCTTTACACTTGGTAAAGCCCAAGATGGATGGAAAGCTATCTATCCTGCCATACCAAGTCCTAGGAGCTTGCTTCAAGCCATACAGGGCTTTCTTCAACCTGCACACATATGACTCCCTGTCATGTGTCTCAAAACCAAGTGGATTCTCCACATACACTTCCTCTTCGACTACACCATTCAAGAAATATGTCTTGACATCCATCTGGGGTATCTTCCATTTCATCATTGTAGCCAGAGTAAGTACTATTCTGATGGAAGTGTTTCTGGCTACAAGAGAAAACGTCTCTTCATAATCTATCGCCTCTTTCTGGGAGAAGCCACGAGCTACAAACCTCACCTTGTATTTCTCTATGCTACCATCTGCAACATGCTTGATCTTATAGATCCACTTGGAAGTCACCACAGACTTCCCTTCAGGTCTTGGGACCACATCCCAAACATCATTCTTCATGGTCGACTGGTATTCCTTGATCATGGCATTCTTCCATTACTGCATCCCGTATCTTGGGAACTTTAGATTCTTCAATATCTTCAATAGATAGATTTCTTTAAACTTTGTTGCTGGAACAAATGTTGTAGTCCTTCTTTTGTAGGTGATTGTACACGATCTTTCCTACAAGTCAAATTCAATTGCATGATTAGAAACTTCTCATAGTTTACAGAACAAAGTATTACACATAAAAGGCATATGTCATACAATCATGCAATTATCTTAGCCAATGCTTCAATACAACATTTATCCATATCCCGTAACTTTCTAGATGCCTTCCATCTCTACCAGAACATTGTTAAGAGTGTTCATAAATCCCAACATGTCAGCAAAGAGGTTTCATTCTAGATAAGTAGCAATGGAATGTTGTACAGTGCCATAGGCCATTTACCCATCACATCCATATTAGTAGTACACTGTTCATTAATGCAATTATTCTAATATGCATAATATACAACCTAAGTCTAGAAACATAATTATATACATCATTGAACAATATTATTTAAACAACCAGATATACAAGAAATGACAATTCAAATACTTATCTTTGTTTGTTTGTTGGGTGGACTCCCTCTGAATCTTTGCTTCCTTGCAGGAGTTGCTGGAGTTCGACTCTGAAGTAGCTTCTTATACTCCTTTATGTTGTGGATTGTAAGGAGTATTCAACTCCCTCTTAATCCTTGAATCACTGCATAGTATCTTTGAAGTATGCTGAAGTGAATTCTCCACCATTGTCGGATCTAAAGATCTTGATCTTCTTATCAAGACTTTGAATTCCTTGAACTTGCTGAATACTTCATCTTTGATCTTCAGGAAATAAATCCAAGTCTTCCTAGAGAAACCATTAATGAAAGAAACATAATATACATACCCACTCAGAGAACAAGATGACATCGGATTGCATACATCAGAGTGGATAATTTCCAAGATTCCTTATGCCTTGCTTCTACTGCTTGGGAATGCTTTCTTAGTGTTCTTTCCTTTTGCACACCCTTTGCAAATGCCTTCATGCTTTGACTGGATTTCAAGAAGACCTTCTACTGCTTTGCTTGCAATTGGTAGTGCCCTATAGTGCACATGAGAAAGCCTTCTATGCCAAAGTTCACTTGGCTCCATGGATTCATGTACCATGGCATGTTCAGGTTGTCCCTTCAATTTGTATAATCCTCCCTCTTGCTCTCCAATCACCACTGCATCATCAATGGTTTTACCTTTAGGACACATGAGTACTTGGCCATCTACAAATGCAACTCTTATCCCCTTTGCATCCAAAGCAGATATGTAGAGAAGATTCTTCTTGAGACCTGGAACATATAGTACATCTTTCATCTTCATAGGTTTTCCATAGTTTAGCTTATAGGAGGCTTCACCACTTCCTTTTATTGGATACTTGTAGTCATCCCAAAGTTTCACCTTATGGGGTGATTCATGTTCATATAGTTTTACAAAGGATCCCTTGAATCCTGTCATGTGTTTGGAAGCCCCACTATCTATAAGCCAATCATTGCTTCCATGAGCAATAGTACCAGTGAGGGCAGAAATCAAAACATACTCTTCATCACTTGAAGAATCTTCACTTTATTCCCTAGCCCTCTTCCTGGGAGGTTCATCATCCTATGCAGTGTGAGCATGATGTCTTCTTTTGATGTTCTTCTTCTTGTGGGAACCTTCTTTATTATTTTTGGGACAATCCCTGGAATAGTGTCCCTTTTCATCACATGTAAAGCATCGATCATTGGATATGTTTCTTCAAGATATGAGGTTATCCCTCTGGTTCTGATGGCGATGCTTTTTCTTTCTTACTGTGGTGATGTCCCTTTTTATTATCATACTTCTTGGAGTGTGCTGTGAGAGCTTGGTATTCATTCCCCATATTCTCTTCTTGGGCTATAATTCGAGCTTCTTCTTGTGAGCATTCTTCCCACAACCTACTAAATGTGATAAGTTTCCTCCTAGCAAAAATTCCTTGGATGAAGGAATCCCATGACCTAGGAAGGCCATTAAGAGTGGTCATCACCACTTCTCCATTCTCTATATCTTCTCCCACAGCTTCAAGTTGTTCTTTTATTTGGGAGACCTTTGAAAAGTAAGACTGCATGGTCTCCGCATTTTGGATCTTGACATTCTTTAGTTGATTCCTCAAGGTCATCCTCCGATTTATGTTCTTTCCTTCAAATAGCTTGGTCAAGGAATCAAACATCTCCTTAGGTGTCTTTAGAGATGACACATGTGGTATGAGATGGTCTTTGATAGAATCAGCAATGATTCTCTTAGCCTTGACCAAGTTCCTCTTGTGTAAGGCCTTAGCCTCTTCTCCCCTTGGAACTGGAACCTCTTCACTTATATAGGTGTCCAATTCATTTTCTTCCAGGATTAACCCAATCCTATACTTCCATGCTTGGAAGTTATCATCCCCTTCAAGCTTATCCTCAAGCTTGGTGTGGTGAGACATCTTAAAGAGTACTTCAAATTGAAATAGAAAAGTTATTAGGTATTACCACTTGATTTGCTGAAAACTGGATTTGGAGCTGGATTAGGGTTTGTCAGAGAAACCCTAAGAATTCAAACTTTTAATTTCAACTTTCTGAAAGGAAAGAAAGATGCGCCTTGCTAAGCTGGTCAAGCTGGTATACTCAGATTTTGAAATCTACAAATTTTCACCCCTCAAAATTGCTCTTGAAACTTCCAGATTCACTAGATAAGACCTTGGATTAGGGTTTGATTTTCCCTGAGCTTCACCCAACCAAAAATTTCGATCCAAATCTATAAACTTTTATTTTTCAGAGGATCTTCCAGCCGTGGTCTCAGATTTTAGAAATTCCAATTTTTGCAGAAACCCTAATTTTTAGGTCAAAAACTGAAAATGCTCAGAATTGAAATCTATCTCGACAGAGAGATGTTCCCTTGATAGGAGAGTCAATATAGCCTCCTGCCTTTGAAGATCTATGGAGAGAAACCCAAAAATCAAGAAGCCCTAGCTTCCGTAGTTGCACAGTGTCTTCTTCTAAGGTTAGCTCTGATACCATGTTAGATTTTGAGCATTAATTCAATATCATCTAGGATCTTATCTGAGAGAATAACAAGCACAACATATCAATCATAAGAGACAAGCACAAGATACAATAGACACAAATTTTCCTCGAGGAAAACCAAGAAGGTGAAAAACCCCGCAACTTCCTTAGAGATAGAAAGAGCAATGATACAAAACCCAAGTACAAGAGATAGTCTCCTTAGCAGCTTCTCCTCCTCCAATAGTGCACATTACTCAAGTGAGAGATAGATGAGTAAGTGAATGATCAAATAGAGTGACACCCTCACTCTATTTATACACAACTCAACTTGCCTAATAACCTAATATGGCCGACTTCTCTAGGAGAGTCTAATAACCCATGGTAACCCAACTCAGGGCCGACCCCACACTTTGTGGTATAATAACCCCTCTTGTATAAGTTATGACACTTGCGACACTTGTAAATACAAATGACGACACTTCCGTATAGAGGAATAATAACCTCTTTGTAGGGATACAATATACATACATGTAATACATTCCGAAGTTACATATACATCAACAAAAAAGTGTAATTTGAAATTTTTATTGGATTCAAAGCAAAAAGAACTAAATATGAAGGACAAATAATCATAGGACCCCATAAGAAAGATAGGAAAAATTTCATATTACCATAATTAGTTTTAGCTGGGGCTCCCATTTTTATGAGATAAAATGGGATCTGTTGTGACTACAACAAATGGCGACTGGCTGGGCAAAGCAGTTATCTCTGTAAAATTAGTCTCCAAAATTCGAGAAGTAACATGTCAGCATGAAAAGTATATCATCCAATAACCTAAAAATGTCTTCACAAAACATGACAGAATCAGTAGAGTCGATATATAAATAATTGATACTTGCTCAGTCCAAACCACATAACATTGAACTCAATTGAAAAGTCACCTAGAAACAAATGGTATTCACTGTGCTAATATGCAAGCATGAGAGGGCAGTTAAGGATAAGTCTAGGAAAAACCTTCTACTAATTCCAGATCGCCATATCATCAATCATCTTGAGTTATTATTAATTTATTCATATATATATATACATATTATGAAAGGAAAATAAAAATGAGACTTTGTTGAAACAAGACCATTGCCCTGACTTGGTGATCATATTTTGGCAATGCCATTCACAAATCCTACCTGGAAACTGAACAAGCTAGCTTTGTTAAGAGACCCCTTGGCTTTGAGATTTGGACTAAAAGCAATTACCATGGTTTGGTAACCATATGACAGTAATTCCAATCCAAAATAGAACCCATGATCATGGTCAAGATGGCTTGTTATAAGACCCCTTGTCCTTAATTTCAAAAAAGTATCTAGAAAAAACAAATAAACAAATAGAAGCAAAATTTATTGAATTGTAAATTGTAAGACACTACCTTGCCTTGGTAACCAAATATTAGCAGTGCCATTCACTGATACTTGTAGATCATGAATGGACCGAACTATGATATGATCTTCCATTCTTCCAGCAGAAGCTGAAAGCCACCCCCTTAGCTTGATGACCAAATGTGGAGGTGTCATTCCACCAAATATATATGAACATGATAGGTCGGCTTGTGATAAGACTGCCCATCTTACAACTTACAAGCATTTCGATGAATTTTATTTAATTCCAAGATGATTAATATGAAATCAGAATAGCAGAAAGGTTGACCATACTAAAGAATTTACTTCCAAGCACTAATGGAACACATGACAAGATTTCCAAATCACTCCTAAGGATTAATGATCAAATGAGGTTTTTAAAATGGTGGTCCAAATAAGAAAATACCAATTTATTGGTCTGCATGGATTACTTGCTGGATTTTATGGAAAGAAAATTCTCATATAAATACTGAATGAAGTATAAACTGGCATCGCTCTTCCAAACTTCGAACTCAATTGATTTCGAAATAGACTGATCAACCAGCTGGACAAATGTTTCATAGCCATGATGCTTTGAGAGAAAAGAAAAGAAAAGAAAAAAAATCAAAAGAAAACAAAAAGTAAAATGAAAACACTCCTATGTACCGATAAGCAAAGGATTATCTTAAATGAAATACTTCTTCAAAAGTTGGATGTTGACAGGATAGGATTCTGTGGAACCCTCCAGTGTCTGTAATCGATCGGTGCTAGGGAAAAGATTTTCTGTAACAATGAATGGCCCCAACCACAAGCGTTGAAATTTTGTGTAATCATTTTTATCCTTGTGCTGTTTGTCCCATTTCAAAACCAAATCCCCTATTTGGAAGTCTCTTTCAGTTGAATATTTTTCATCAAAACATCTTTTGACTAATCGTTGATGTTGGTACAATTTATTTTTGGACTTCTCCCTATCCTCCTCTAATTTGAGTAATGAATCAATTTTGTGTTGAAGAGGGGAAGAGTCATCCTATAAGAAATATTGAGCCAACTGTAATGATGGGAGTAAGAGTTTTGAGGGTAAATGGCTTCCTTTTCATAGACTAAGAAGTAAGGGGAATTTCCAACAACATCTTTTGGAGTAACTCTGTCTTCCCAGAGAGCATTGAAAAGTTGGGTATGCCAATTTTTATGATGGGTGGCTACAGTCTTCTTCAATATATTAATCAAATTTTTGTTAGAAGACTTGGCCAATCCATTTCCTTGTGGGTAATAATTGGCGAAATACTTGAGTTTAATCCCTTTGTCTAGGGCATACTGGGTGAGATCGATCGAAGAAAAATAAGAGGCATTATAAAAAACTAGGGACTCGGGAACGCCAAACCTAGTGACAATATTGCTCTAAAGAAAAGATATCACTTGGATGGTATTGGAAACCCTATGTTGATGTATATGTAACTTCGGAATGTATTTCATCTATGTATTTCATATATATTTATTGTACCCTTATAAGAGATGTGTTATTCCTCTATAAGGAAGTGTCGTCATGTGGATTGAAAAGTGTCGCAAGTGTGTGTACTTGCCGATGGGTTATTAGACCACCATGTGTGGGGTCGGCCCTAAAATATATATTATATTGTGGATGTATCTAGATAGACAAGTTGGCCCCATAAGGTCACTGGGCAAACAGGTTAAGTATAAATAGAGATCGGGAGATCTCTATTTGGATCATTCAGAAAGACACACTTCTCTCACTCAGAAAGTGGCGCACTACTGAGCAGGAGGATCATCTGCTCTAGGAGACTATCTCAATTGTACTTTGGTTGTACTTTGGTTGAGCCATTGCTTTCTCTATCTCTGAGGAAGTTGTGAGGTTTTTCACTTTAGGGTTTTCCCCATGGAAACTCTGTGTCTCTTGTCTGTCATGCTTTTGATTCTTGTGATGCTTGTGATGCTTATTGTGATTGTTATGCATTGATATATTGTATATGTTATTCTCTCAGTAAAGATCCAAGAGTATTGTGAATTAATGCTCAAATTTTAACATGGTATCAGAGCTAACCTGAGAAGAAGACATTTTGCAGTGACGAAAACTTGAGTTTCTTGTTTATTGGGTTTCTCTCCACAGTTTTTGGAAAAGCAGTATAGTAGATTGACTCTACTCATCAAGGAGAATCTATCTGTCCAATCATAATTCAATTCTGAGCATTTTCAGATTTGGCCCTAAAAATTAGGGTTTCCACAAAAATAGGAATTTCTGAAATCTGAAGCCATAGCTAGAAGCTCCTTGAAAAAATCAAATTTTAGAGCCTTGGATCGAGATTGTTGGCTGGATAGATCTCCGGGAAACTCAAACCCTAATTCAGGGCTCTCCCAGTGAACTCGGGAGGACAAAAAGGAAAATCTGAAGGGTAAAGCTTTGCTGATCTCAAATTATGAATACACCAGGCTGATCAACTCATCAAGGTGCATCTTTCTATCTTTTCAGAAAGTTGAAATTCACATTTTGAATTTTTAGGGTTTTTTCGACAAACCCTAATTCGGGACCAGATCCAGTTTTCAGCATTTCAAGTGGTAAGACCTAAATCTTTTCTATTTCATTTTAAGTACTCTTTAAGATGTCTCACCACACCAAGCTTGAGGATAAGCTTGAAGGGGCTGATAACTTCCGAGCCTGGAAGTATAGGATTGGGTTAATCTTGGAAGAGAATGAGTTGGACTTATATATAAAAGAAGACATCCCTATCCCAGAGGATGAAGAGGCTAAGGTATTTCATAAGAAGAACTTGGTCAAGGCAAAGAGAATCATTGTTGATTCTATCAAAGACCATCTCATACCCCATGTGTCTTCTCTAAAGACACCCAAGGCTATGTTTGACTCTTTGACCAAGCTATTTGAAGGAAAGAACATAAATCAGAAGATGACCCCGCGGAATCAATTGAAAGGGGTCAAGATGTCGAATGGAGAAACCATTCAATCCTATTTCTCCAAGGTCTCTCAGATCAAGGAACAACTTGAAGCTGTAGATGAAATGGTGGAGAATGGTGAAATTGTTATGACTACTTTGAATGGCCTACCTAGGTCATGGACTCTTTTATCCAGGGGATCTGTGCGAGAAAGAAGTTAATCTCCTTCAACAGATTATGGGAGGAATGTTCTCAAGAAGAAGCAAGGCTTGTGGCAAGATAAGAGAAGATGGGAAATGAAGCTCAAGCTCTCACAGCTCACACTAAGAAGGGCAAGTTCAAGAGGGAGCCATCCCATCACAAGAAGAAATCTTCTCATCATTTTCACAAAGACAAGAAAGATCTAAGGTGTTTCACTTGTAATGAGAAGGGTCACTTTGCTTTAGAATGTCCCAAGAATGAAAGGGACAAACACAACAACAACAACTCCAGCAAGAAGAAGAAGGGTAACAAAAGAAGGTACCATGTTCATGCTGCCGAAGATGATGAACCTCCAAAGAAGAAGGCTAGGGCAGAAAGTGATGATAGTAATGATGACTAATCAAGTGAAGAAGAGTATGTTCTAATCTCTCCTCTCACAGGTACTATCTGCCATGGTTGTAATGATTTGTTAATTGATAGTGGGGCTTCCAAACACATGACTGGGTTTAAAGAATCCTTTGTAAATCTGTTTGAACATGAATCACCCCATAAAGTGAAACTTGGGGATGATTATCAATATCCCATCAAAGGAAGTGGTGAAGCCTCCTACAACCTAGATTCTGGAAAATCTTTGAAGATGAAAGAAGTCCTTTATGTACCTGGGCTCAAGAAGAACTTACTCTCCATCTCTGCATTAGATACAAAAGGTATGAGGGTTGCATTTGTGGATGGCCAATTCCTAATGTGGCCAAAGGGAAAGACCATAGATGATGCAGTTGTGATTGGAGAGCAAGAGGGAGGTTTGTATAAATTAAAAGGACAACCTGAACATGCCATGGTGCATGAATCCATGGAGCCAAGTGAACTTTGGCATAGAAGACTTTCTCATATGCACTATAGGGCACTTCCAATTGCAAGCAAGGTTGTAGAGGGTCTTCTTGAAATCAAGACCAAACATGAAGGTGTTTGCAAAAGATGTGCAAAAGGTAAGAATATTAATAAGGCTTTCCCAAACAGTGAAAGCAAGGCAAAAGATATCCTGGAAATCATCCACTCAGATGTATGTGGTCCTATGTCATCCAGTTCTCTAAGTGGGTATGTTTACTATGTCTCATTTATTGATGACTTCTCCAGGAAGACTTGGGTATACTTCTTGAAAAACAAAGATGAGGTGTTTGATAAGTTCAAGGAATTCAAAACCTTGATGGAGAATCAAACTGACAAAAATATCAAAACATTCAGATCCGACAATGGTGGAGAATTCACCTCAGGTGACTTCAAGAAGCTTTGCAGTAATTCAGGGATTAAGAGGGAGTTGACTGCTCCTTATAATCCTCAACAGAATGGAGTTGCAGAAAGGAAGAACAGAACAATCATGGAAGCAGCAAGGGCAATGCTGCATGACCAGGATCTACCTATGCATCTATGGGCAGAAGCATCTAGAACAACTGTATATGTGCAGAACAGAACACCCCACAAGATATTGGACAACAAGACACCAGAAGAGGTCTTTTCTGGTAAGAAACCTAAAGTCAGCCATCTCAGAATATTTGGTTGTCTAGTATACACTCATGTCCCAAAGGAAAAGAGGACCAAACTAGATCCTTCAGGAAAGAAGGGTATCTTTGTGGGTTACAGTGAAAGCTCGAAGGCTTACAGAATATACTTTCCAGGGTTCAAGAAGATTGATGTCGGCAGGGATGTAACATTTGATGAAAACTCAGCATTCATCAAATCAAGGAAGACACCTATTGAAGTTTATGAAGAACCTAAGGAAACTAGATTTCAAGACACTACCATGACTGAAGCAATTCCAGAAGTTGTTTGTGAGTTTGAAGATCCGCAAGAACCTGTAGATCCACCCCGTGAGGATAACTCTCACAAGAGGAAACCTGCATGGGCCAGAGAGCTCATTCAAGATGCATAAAGATTTGGCATTCCAGAAGAAGAACATAGAGCAAAGAACAGAACCATATCACATACCAGCTATGTTGCTTTACTCTGTGACATTATGAACAAAGAACCTTCCAGTTATGAAGAAGCAGTGGAAAAGAAAGAATGGAAGGATGCCATGGTTGAGGAATACCAATCAATAATGAAGAATGATGTTTGGGATGTTGTCCCAAGACCTAAAGAGAAGTCTGTTGTGACTTCCAAATGGATCTACAAAATCAAGCATGCTGCAGATGGCAGTGTAGAGAAATACAAAGCAAGATTTGTAGCTCGTGGCTTCTCTTAGAAAGAGGGAATAGATTATGAAGAAAATTTTGCACCTATAGCCAGGTATACTTCCATCAGAACAGTACTTTCCCTGGCTGCAGCAATGAAATGGAAAATACACCAGATGGATGTCAAGACTGCTTTCTTGAATGGTGTAGTTGAAGAGGAAGTATACGTGGAGCAACCACTCGGTTTTGAAATACACGACAAGGAGTCATATGTGTGTAGATTGAAGAAATCCTTGTATGGCTTGAAGCAAGCTCCCAGAACTTGGTATGGTAGGATGGACAATTTCCTATCTAGCTTGGGCTTTACCAAGAGTAAAGCGGATTCCAACCTCTACTACAAGGTTGAGGAAGGGAATCATGTGATTCTACTCTTGTATGTGGATGACTTATTTGTAACAGGAGATGACAGATTGATTGCATATACTAAGAGGAAGCTTGCTGCTGAGTTCGATATGAAAGATTTGGGAATGATGCATTATTTCCTAGGTATGGAGGTGTGGCAGAATTCAGGTGGGATCTTCCTTGGTCAAGGGAAGTACACAGTAGATATTCTGAAGAGATTTGGGATGATGGATTGCAAGGCCATGGCCACACCCATGGCATCGAATCTAAAGCTTCTATGTGATGCTTCATCTGAGCTGGTTGATGTCTCTATGTATCGTCAGATGATTGTGTCCTTGATGTACCTGACGAACACGAGACCAGATATTTGCTTTGTAGTGAACACATTGAGCCAGTTCCTGATGGATCCGAGGAATGTTCATATGGTTGCTATAAAGCATGTTCTGAGGTACCTGAAGGGTACAGTGGATTATGGGCTCAAGTATGAAGCGAATCAAAAGTTTAACCTGCAAGGTTGTGTTGATTCAAATTGGGCTGGCAGTGCTGCAGATAGGAAGAGGACATCTGGGTGCTGCTTCAGTATGGGATCAGGTGTGATCTCTTGGTTCAGCAGGAAGTAGTCCTGCGTAGCACTGAGTACAGCTGAGACAGAGTATGTTGTAGCTTGTTCAGCTAGTTGTGAGGCAGTATGGCTACGGAAGCTACTATCTGAATTATTTGATCTCCCATTGGATGCTACTGGTATATTCTGCGATAACCAGAGTTGTGTGAAGCTGTCTGAGAACCCATTGTTTCATGACAGGTCGAAACACATAGAGATCAAATATCACTATATAAGGGATATGGTGTAGAGAGGAGCCGTGAAGCTCCTGTATGTTGCGATGGGCGAACAGATTGCAGATGTGTTGACGAAGCCACTAGCCAGGGTGAAGTTTGAGTACTTCAGGGAGAGGCTTGGTGTTCTTCAGATTGACGACACTTCGAGGAAGAAGTGATGGACACATTTGCTGAAGCCATCCCAAGCATGTTGGAAGGAGGATCCTTCACATGGCTGTGGATGTAAGCGCTGGATGATGAGTATCAGGACAATGCTCCAGTTACTGCTCTGTATATGCATCATGTTGGATGCTGGATATGATAAGTTGGATCATTTATATTTGTATGTATGTACGCATCGTGTTGATGCTGGATATGATCAGTTGGATCATTTATATTTGTATGTATGTACGCATCGTGTTGATGCTGGATATGATCAGTTGGATCATTTATATTTGTATGTATGTACGCATCGTGTTGATGCTGGATATGATTAGTTGGATCATTTATATGTATGTATGCATCATGTTGGATGCTGGATATGATCGGTTGGATCATTTGTATGTATTTGTATATGCATCATGTTGGATGCTTGGACCATGTATCTGTATCAGGTGGATACATTGTATGATCAAGTAGATCATGTATGTTGATATGTATCATGTATTTGTATTTGTATTAGGTGGATACACTGTATGATCAGGTGGATCATGTATGATGATATGTATCAGGTAGATACTTGGTGTGCATTAGGTGGATGCATTGTATGATTAGGTTAATCATGATGATGAGATTCAGGACGTTGCTCCAGATGATATGTACCAAGATGGTACAAGTGATGATGATTAGTATGATCATGGGCATCAGGATGATGCCTCGTGCGATGATGATCCGTTGGATCATGAGTATCAGGTTGATACTTGGAGGTCAAAGATGATATGTGGCAGGTTGTGCAAATAACATGTAATCAGTCTTGGGAGATCTTGTCGATCGTGTTGCGGCACATAAATGTTCCTAGGGTACTCTTTCCGGTATTGCTATGTAGTATGTAATCAGTCCTTAGATATCCGATAGGTTGAGCTGTGTGCTCGTAATCAGTCCTGGGATGAGGTATTACTACGGAGACATGTAATCAGTCCTGGAGATCCAAGAGGTTGAGCTGTGTGCTCGTAATTAGTCATGGGATGCTCTTTAGAGATCTTGACGGTTGTGTTGCGGCACATAAATGTTCCTGGGATGGTCTTTAAAGGTTTTGTCTATCCACATGTAATCAATCCTGGAGATTTGAGAGGTTGAGTTGTATGCTCGTAATAAGTCCTGGGATGCTCTTTAGATATCTTGTCGGTCGTGCTGCGGCACATAAATGTTCCTGGGATGCTCTTTAAAGGTATTGTGGAGGAGATGCATGTAATCAGTCCTGGGAGATATTTCCGGTCATGCTTAGGCACATAAATGTTCCTGGGATACTCTTTCCGGTATTGCATCCGCACATAAAATTAGTCCTGAGAGGCCACCTCTATCAAACCGTTCGCACAAATGATGAAGACCTGCAGGTGGTGGGCCTACATCCAGTATGAAAAAGGACTGGCTTTGTAGAACTTCCTATGACGAGTAGAGTCAGATATTGGTTGAGATAGAAGCAGCAGTGACAATGATGATGACGATGATCCCGAGAAGAAGACTTGTCTAGCAGAACTGTGTCGAGAAATACCTTCCTAGTTAAGAGGGAGTGTTGATGTATATGTAACTTCGAAATGTATTTCATATATATTTATTGTACCCTTATAAGAGATGTGTTATTCCTCTATAAGGAAGTGTCGTCATGTGGATTGACAAGTGTCGCAAGTGTGTGTACTTGCCGATGGGTTATTAGACCACCATGTGTGGGGTCGGACCTAAAATATATATTATATTGTGGATGTATCTAGATAGACAAGTCGGCCGCACAAGGTCACTAGGAAAACAGGTTAAGTATAAATAGAGATCGGGAGATCTCTATTTGTATCATTCAGAAAGACACACTTCTCTCACTCAGAAAGTGGCGCACTAGTGAGGAGGAGGATCATTTGCTCTAGGAGACTATCTCAAGTGTATTTTGGTTGTACTTTGGTTGAGCCATTGCTCTCTCTATCTCTGAGGAAGTTGTGGGGTTTTTCACCTTAGGGTTTTCCCCATGGAAACTTTGTGTCTCTTGTCTCTCATGCTTTTGATTCTTGTGATGCTTGTCATGCTTATTGTGATTGTTATGCATTGATATACTGTATATGTTATTCTCTCAATAAAGATCCAAGATTATTGTGAATTAATGCTCAAATTTTAACACCCTAAGGGGGATCGCTTCTACCCATCTAGTGAAATAGTCTATTGCAGTGAGTATGTAACGATGTTGAAAAGAAGAGGCATGAGTGATTGGACCAACAAAATCTAGGCCCCATTGCCGGAAAGGAAACTAAACCGTGACTAGTTGTAAGAGAAAAGCAGGTTTCTTAACCTTACCATCACATATTTTGTAGGCTTCACATTTTCTAGCAAAAGCATATGCATATTTAAATAGAGTTGGCCAATAGTAACCTGCCCTCAAAATTTTTTGTGCAGTTGTCTCTCCTGATAAATTCCCTCCAGCAGGTCCTGCATGTAATTCCAATCAAACATTATCAGTTTTAGTTTTTTCTAAACACCTAAGAAAAACTCCATCCTAGTTCTTGCGAAAAAGAACCCCATCAATGAATTTATAAGGTGCAACTTTTAGTCTAAGAGATCTACATATCTTGAAGTCCAGAGATTGAGAAGAAAATCCATGTGTAAGAAAAAAATTAGTATCATCATACCATTCAGATGCTGGAGTAGAAATGAAATTTACAGTTCCTCAGATGTAGCTTCCTCTTGATTCCATTCAAGTTGTGCTTGTTCAGGATCATTAGATTGAGCAGCTAATAAACACAAACCTTGTCCTCTAATAATTTTAGCAGGTTTGATTTCCAAATCATACTCCTGCAACGTAGTCATCCAGTGGGCACGTTTCTCTCCAAGATATTTCCGAATCAAAACATTCCTTATTTCTACATAAAGCAAAATGACTTTAGTTTTAGATTTTAAAAGATAAGGCCTGAAATGTTTAACATACTTATAAATTGCAGAGGCCTGTTTGTCAATTCGGGAATAATTTAATTCATATCCCTTAAAATTTGAACTCATGAAAGAAATTGGGATCTCAGTATCCTCAGCTTGTTTCTATGTAAGCACAACAGCATAAGAAAAGTCAGTAGAAAATGTGTATAGAATGAAATCCTTTGTGAAGTCAAGGGACATTAACGCAAGATCTTCTGCAATAGCTCTCCTAATATCGGAAAAATAATTCCTTTGACTGTCAAACCACTTGAATTGTACATCCTTTTTTTATCAATTCTTGTAAAGGCTTAACAATATGGACAAAGTTAGGCACAAACCTCCTAACGAAATTAGTCTTTCCTAGAAAATATTGCATGGATTTCTTGGAACCTAGAAGCCCGGTTTTGGTAATTGCGTCTGTTCTTTTAGGGTCAATGATCATACCATGTTTGGACACTATAAACCCCAAAATATTGGCTTCTATAATTGCAAAAATAGACTTCTTTGGATTCAAATAAATACTGTACCTGCGACACCTTTCAAAAACCTATTTCAAAGCAAACAAATGGTCACGTCTCTTGTTGGAATAGATAGTTATGTCGTCAAGATAAACAACTACCAAATCATGCATTAGGCCTTTAAAAACTATGTCCATGGCTCTTTGAAAAGTAGCACCCACATTTATTAACCCAAAAGGAATTCTCCTGTAAGCAAAGGTGCCCCAAGGTGTTCTAAAAGCAGTTTTAAGTTGATCGAAAGGTGTGACCATCACCTGATTGTAGCCATAAAAACCATCTAACAGATCAAAAATTTCAGCACCTGCAACTTTCTGCAAAATCTGTTTCATAGGGGGAACAAGGTAGTTATCCTTTTCAGATGCTTTGTTTAGGTTTCTGAAATCCACACAGAGTCTAATTTCCCCATTCTTTTTGAGAACAAGGAAGAGATTGGAAATCCACTGTGTGTGCCTTACAGGAAATATTATTTTTGCTGTCAATAGTTTTTCTAGTTCTTTCTTCATAGATGGTTCTAAACTAGGATGCATTTTGCTAAGTTTCCGCTGATATGATTTGATGTTTGGCTTCATAGGGATGTTGTGTTGGATGATGTTATTATCAAATGTCTTAAGGTCATCATAGGTCCATGCAAACACATCCTCAAAATCCCTACACAACTTGATATAAGCTTTCCTCTCATCAAGTGTACAATCAATCCCTAAATTAATCGGCTGTGGATTTTGCTCGGTCCCTAAGTTTACAGGCTGATAATTTAGTGAAGAACTATGTGTCTTGCAGTTAGTTATAGTCTTAAATTTGTCGTGCAAGTCATAGTATATTTCTAAGTTAATGACTGACTTAGGTTCAAGCTTGAAAGAAAATTGGGACCCGATAAGGCTTTGTCATGACCATATTCATCAATGGATGAATCCTCGAAGGTATATTGGGTTGTTAAGAAGTCCAGAATATGTTGGTCGTTGTCAAAGACTTTCCAATTGGTGATGTTATCAAGAATTGATGGTCTATATATTAATTCAATTGAGAAAGTATCAAGAGAAAGACCTTCAGGGGGAATAATCCTAGAAGCAGTATTAGCCAATAAATCAACATTGAAATTCTGTGACCTAGGGACAGACTTAATATTAAATGCTGTGAAAGAGTTGGTCAAATGCATAACCAATTTTTGATAATTTACCAAGCGAGGGGATATAAAGTTAATTTTGTTTCTTACCTATTTGACAATGATTTCAGAATCCCCAAAACATTCTATGACGTGTGCACCCGAATCAATTGATTTTCTAAGCCCCTGGACAAGAGCTTCATACTCAGTAATGTTATTCGTACATTCAAACTCTAATATATAAGAAATCATGATCTTGGTGCCTTTAGGATCTATAAAAATACAACCTGCACCAGCTCCATCTTTGGATTTTGATCCATAAAAAAATAAAGTCCATGAATTTAAATCTACTCTAAAATTTGTATTTACATTATAAATATTATGTACAATGGAATCCGAGAATGGGACAACAATATAATTAACAATTTCAGACTGACTTTCAATATTCTCAGTAGGTGAAGAGTCAGCAGGTAAGTTCCCAAAGAATATATCAAAAGTATAATGTTCAATGTGTGAGTTGTAGTAGGCAGTGGGTTCACTAGGGTCATTTAGATCAGTGACTGTCTGTTTCATAAATGGCTCTCTGTGAATCTTAATTTTGTTGGGTTGTCCATTGTAAGGGAGCCATAAGTGGGACCAATGAGTGGCAAAGTATCCTTTAAGTTTCTCTGACCAGTCCCTACTCAACCACATGCCATATGCTTCAGGAATGTCAGCTACCACAATATCAATAGTCTGATGAATCTTTGGATCAACATATAATGTCAAAAGTACATTTCTCGATTGCCCTACTACCCTAACTCTAGATCTATCAAGTTGAACAATTTGAGTAGGTGAAGGTTTCCAAGATGCATTGAAGACAGACACTGGAATTACATTAGATGAGGCACCAGAGTCTATCATGCAATTGTGTGCATTTCCGTTGAATATTTCAAAGGTGAGCATAAAAGGAGGAGTCTTCTTCCCATTTGGTTTTTGGCCAGTTGGTTTTGAAGAAATTTCTAGAGTGTTGTTTTGAGCTTCTCTTAATTTATTTAAAATCACGCTTTCAGGAATATTTTCCCTCATAGAGGGTATTTTAGAAGTTCAAACAAGGAAATATTAGCTTTTACCCTTTTCAAATCATTAACTAGGTTATATTCAATTTCAGGAATAATTGTTTCCTTTTGTATTGATTTTTTGCCTTTATTGTGACTGGATGTTGATGGTGAATATTCCTGTGAAGTTTTCCCTTTACTTATAGTGTTGTAAGGGTGTTGTACATTGAACACTGTTTCAGGTTCACATTCCTCTTCTGCCATAGGCAGTTCAGGAAAATAACTAATGGTGTTAACATGCTGATCTTTTTCATCATCGGGAGGTTCACACTCCTCATTCTCTTTTGGGATTTCCTCATTAATTTCAGGGGTAGTTTGTGTTTCAACAACCAATGCTCTGAAAATAGAATAAATCTCTTTAGAACATAACCCTTCATCAGGATTAGGTGGAGTTTGATTTTGAGGGGGTTAGTAGGGTCTCCTAAAAGGTGGCCTTACAAACCCTTTGTTATTGGCATGACCCTAGGTATTAGTCTTCCTCATATCTACCATTTCATTAGAAATATTCTGCAAATTGTTTTTCACATTGTCCATGTCAAAAGGGTCTTTATTTTGTGTTGTGGGTTTAGGGTTGTTTTCCTGCTTCTTTCGGGATGTGGAAGGTTGATCTGCTTGTATATCATGGTTATCTTTCAAACCAAACATATCCTTTTCAACCAAGATTGCTTCTACAAAAGATTCTTGTAGGTTGGTCTTATGAGCTCTTTTAACCCACATGGAAATAGGAATAGGGAGACCTTTTATGTAATAAACAACCAATAATTCTTCTGTTGGAAGAAAATTGGTGGGAATCCTTTTTTTCAAATATGAGAACCTCTGGTTGAAATCCTTCACTCTTTATTTTCCTTTTATTTTCAAAGAAGATAGATCCATAACCACTACCAGATATTTGGGAGTTCGGTCATCCCCAAACTTATGAAGAAATAGGGTTTCAAAATCTTCCCAAGAAGTGATAGATCTGGATTCTAATGCAAAATACCAGGTGGCAACCTTCCCTTGAAAAGTATAGGGGAATAATTTTCAGACTACATCTTCATGCACCACACTTATAAGTCTTAGGGCCTGCATGAAAGTTTTGATGTGATCTTCTGCATGAGACCTATCAAAAGGATCGAATTTTGGGATCCATTTCTCTGGATTTTTGGGCAATCTATGTTGGTCTCCAGGAACAAATACTGCATCTTGATCTAACCAAGGTCTATTGGCTTGTCCTGCCATTGGTCTGTCCTCTTCGATGGATGAATCTAAGGATGAACTACTGTGAGATGATTCCTCAGATGAAGATGAATATGAAGATGAAGATGGAGGTGTTGGTGGGGGACCACCAGATATCACATTAGGCTGCTGGTCTGCTTCTTCAAATAATTGATTAATTTGGATTTCAGGGAATAGTTCCTGTTGGACCATATTTTGATTCTCAGGATCAATTTGTGAATCGTTGTTAAGGTGTTGTTGGGACAACAATTGTCTCAATTTATGTGTTGCTTCAATCCTCTATTCTACCCTAGCAGTAGCATATTGTGTGTTCTTCCTGATTTGCTCAAGAGTTAGAGGTCCTCTAGTTTGTGATACACAAATAATGTTAGATCCTCTAGTTTCTTGTTCTATTGCAGGAGTAGCAGGGATTGTATTTTGATTTTCCACTTGTGGGACTGTTGATGTGGATGCTTTAGTGTGGCTTCTTGTGACTATTGGTTTCCTAGTAGGAGGAAGTTTACTAGTATTTATTTTAGGCATGACTGGTCATGTCCCTCCTTCTAGCTCCATTTGTTGAGGCCTTGGGTGTTTTGGAAGTGTTCGAGGCAACATCGCATAAAGAGAAAGACCAGCCTAAAAGGCTTCAAATAACCCTATGCAAGGATTACCCTATCCCTAAGTTGTTTGGTAGATCTGACTCTTACGAATATCAGGCTTCCGCTGGCTCTGAGTGGGTGATCCTAATGGATATTTATTCCTAATGAGGAAGATGTGAAATTTGTTGCAAATAAACAGAATAAAAGAAGGAAGAAAACAAGTAAAATTGTTAAATATTCCAACTTAACTAAACTAGATATAAGAATGTGATTTAGGATCCAGAACAATCAAATATGTAAGTTTAAGCAAATATTATTATTGATCAATGGAAACAAAGATCAGATCTAACATCACTTAGCTCCAATTAAAACAAAGAAGTGAAAACCAATTGATCATAGGACCCCATAAGAAAGATAGGAAAAATTTCATATTACCATAATTAGTTTTAGCCGAGGCTCCCATTTTTAAGAGCTAAAATGGGATTTGTTGTGCATACAACAGGGCGAAATTTAGAAACCCTGTAATTCGTTCATGTCTCGATCATCGGTCATATTGATGGCTGATGACGTGATAGGATGAATCTCCTTTTCATCCCCTTCTTATTAAGGTGCACCTTTTATACCCATACAAGTATGTATGTCTCTCGACAAGGGACACCATTGTATGTATGTTTCTCCACAAGGGACTCCATATTTATTGGTATGAAATGTGCTTGTTAGGTGTAATTATAATTGTATTTTTTTGTGTTTTTTCAATAGTACCATTTTTTATTTTAATATCTTGGACTATTGGTTTAGTTTTAATTGATACCATCAAAATCAAATTTTGATATGTAAGAACATTATTTTGTATTGAAAAATTTGGTTACTTGAAATAATCCATCTGTAAGTCATAATGGGGCAAAATTCCACTCCTCTCAATTGTTTCTAGATTTTATGTTGTTAACCTATCTCCTCATGTTTAAGGAAGACAACTTCGACCTAACCAAAAGTAGTTTTAGGTCACACTTCAAGACTAAAAGTTAGTTTCAACCTATATAGTATCCACAAAAGAAATAGTATCCCTTGTTGTCATCCTTGAGGCTAGAACAATGAGGTCATGTGTTTTCAAGTAGAATTTAGCCTTAATCCCATACATGATACTAAATACTACTCTCGATTACAGTTCAACCTCATGCCCAGATGGTGACTTGTTTAAATTTTTGTGATTATTTGATATTTATGAAAAAAAATTATTAATAAAAGTTAGGAATAATTTTACAAATAGTGTTGTAAGTTTATGTCTAAATAAAATATTTTTGTTTGTTTTGAATATTTTTTATAAGTGGTTTTGGAGAGGAGAGGATCAATGTTGACATGAAGAAAATTGTCAAGCCTATAAATTTATAGACTGAACAACAAACTACCTATTTTAATACCCCCATTTTGACCCTTTGGATATTTTGAGCTATAATGTAAATATTGTATGCATATTATGTATGATTCCTAGCGTGGAGCTCAAGGCCAAGGCCCCAATAGTGAACGCTCGATCTTGAAGAGCAAATATTTACTATTATGTTACCCATGTGCTAGTGAGCCATGGAAATTGTAAATATGCATTTTAATAGAAATGCCCCCCAACTAGCTATGTAATGCAACAAGAGATGGGGGCATGATGTTTACAAGGAATTGGGAGGGAAATATTCAAACCATTGAGCCAATCAAGTCAAGCCAAGTGTCAATGAGAGAACCCATCAACCCTCAACTACCCATGTTGACTTTTGTGCCCAATCATTCATTTCTCCAAGAGTTGGTTTAGGTAGTTAATGCCTTGGGAATGGAGAGGTATGGCTGTCCAAATTCGGGTATGGGCAAGCCACCCTCCATAGAAATTCGTGTTTTGATTCTTGGGAAAGAAAGGAACCACGAAATTGTTCCTAAGCCATTATTCACCCATAATTTTTGCTCTCTCACTAGTTGGGAACTTCTTGGGCGTTTTCCTCCATGGTTTTGCGGTGTTTTCCTCCATTTTCCTAGCTGTGAAGGGCGTTTTTGTTTTGGTTAACAATGGGGAAGAGAATAAATCGATTTTGGGGTTTTATAGAGGCCGTTTTGGCCCATTGCATGCTCATATATTGTGGGAGAAATCGGTTTTCTTCCTTGGGGTTGATTTCCTCTTCCCACAATCCATTTTTGGTTGTGCCACGATTTGGGGAAAACCCATAAACCCTATTCTGTAAATCCCACTGTTGGAAATGTGTATCCATGCCAATATTTGAGTTGCTGTGTGTAAGAGAATGTTGGGGTTGAGATGGGTATCCATTGCTTTGGATTGTGCTGAGCTTGAGAGTCCCCTTTTTCCTTGTAGATACCATGCCCAGCTTGGGGGTGGTCTCTGAGTGCTGAAATAATACAGGCTGGGCAGAGACCTACGGTTGGGTGGAACATTGCAGCGATATAGCTAGTTGCTTGGGACAGTTGCACACTGAAGATAAGAATTCTCTTTATGTGTTTACTTCTGCAAATGTTTTAAATTGGTGGATGTTTATACATATGCTGGGAATTGCATGCTATATGTGTGTGTAGAATATTACTTCTGTTGTGTTAATTGAATGGCATCTGCACACATTTTTTTATTGCTGTGAATTTGATGAATGGGTTGAGTATTGTGTAAAAGCTCAGATCTTAGTGTCATGATCCCTTCCTTGTGTTGGATTGACGGGAGGGGACATGACACCTATCATCTTCTACTTATAGGGATATTACACTTTACAATTTTCCTCCTAATTATGTTATTCTTGTGTTATATTTTTATTTCCTTATTAGCAAGAACAAAAAATTACCAGACACTTCACCATCGTCAATGGGTGGTAAGTAGGGTAAACCATTGGTTCCTAAGTTCCAAGCATCTCACCTTGAGGGGATAAGAGAGTTGAACTTGTGACCTCCCCAACTTCAAGGGGGATATCTCACATCTTGCTCATGACTACTTGAGTTAACCCTCATGGCTACTCTTGTGTTATATGTGAGGAAGAGAGGAGAATCCTGTGAGGGTTTTCTTGGGAACTATGCATACACATGCATATGTATACATATGTACATATATATGCATATACATACACATATACATATATACATATATCCACATGTGCATATGATTCATTCTTTTTTATTTCATAGGGGTCTTTGTTCTATTCTAGTTGTCTATTTGTAAGCGCTTTGTATGAAACATCTAATTTGATTTTTATTTTCTAGTTGTTTCCATGTAGGGTTTGGTCAGGCTTGAAATTAGATTAGATTCATTAATCAAAAGTCCTCATCTCTAAATGTATCACCGATACATCCACCTTTGGCTTAGTTATCCCTTTTGTATCAGGGTAACTTAGTAGAAGGTAGAGTCAGAGTAATGTTGCAAAGATTGGAGGAAATAGTGTTATTGAAGTGCTCAGTTCCCAACCCAACTATAAAGGTGGTCAAGCTCATGAGGTATCTAAGTTTTTCTAATGCATAAAAATATTAATTTGACTAAATCATTTGATTGGCTGGTTACGATTTCAATGCTAATAATGGAGCATGAGTACTCGTAATAGACAATAGGTAAGAGCCTCTTCTAAGATGTGGACTTTTGCTTCCAAAGGAAGGGGCCTCCTTCTGATTACCTTGGGAACATGAAACATAGACTCCTTTAATTAATTATGTGACTCTACAAAAAATACTTTACAATCTAATATAAACAATGTCAATGTCAATCATAGAGGAACAATTATTATCCTCCCCACCTGAGTTCAAATACTACTTATGACTTGTTCGTTGTTCGTGAACTAATTATTAATTGGGGCTCTTTATTAGCTAATTGATAATTAAGGTTGGCAAGGTACCTTCAATCTCATTCTCTCCTATTGGCTGAAGAGTGGGAGATCAACAACATGTGTGTGTTTTTGCGTGTGTGTGTACATATATGAAAATGTATGTATGTATGTATGTATGTATAAACAATGTTAATGTGAGATCTCTTATTAAAAAAAATTCATGAGACTAGAGACAAAAAGAAATTATCTCTCTACCAAGGAAAATTTTAGGGGTGAATGTAGCCCATGAGCTAATTTTCGATGTTTTTTTTTCCAAAAAATTATTCACCAATTTCCATTTTTTTCTAAAATGATGCACCCAAAATCCACAGTATAAAAATATTTTACTCTAAACATTGCCAAAAATGTCCAAAAACTTTATAAAATCCTTAAAATTTTGAATATTTTTACAAAAATATTGCCAAAGATTTTATGGTTGGAAATTTAAGAATTAGTAAGATTTGTCGAGATTTATACAGTTTAAGAAAATGATGGGTCCTTACAATTTTTTCTTGCTCTCGACATATTTAGTCTCCATAGTTGAAAACTCATATTTTCGTATTTTCCAATGATAAAAAAGCTCATAGCCTAACATTTATGATATTTGTAGTGTTTTTATGCATGTACAACATTACAAATAGATCTATTAAGACACATCCATGATGACTCCAAAAATATCGATGATATATAAACCATGTCAATGCCATGCCTTTTGTTCTCAATGTCATGTCTTTTGTTTTTAAATACACAATTAACACTTTAAGATTTTGTATGAATGCAAATTGAAGTTTAGTGAACAAATTTTAACCATCGTGAATTTTTTGTTTGATAGGTAAAGCATCAATATTTAGTACCGATTAAAAATATTCAAGGGATATCTCTATCCCAACACCTCATTGATATGATTTTTTTTAGAATTAATGGTCAATACTAGATGTTGCGAAGTTTGTAAATATGTCTATATTGATGCCTGATAAAGCTTGCAGTACATTGGGAGGAGTGGATGGATTCCAGCATGCTGGAATGTGGTGAAGTTTTATTCTTCTAAGAATGCTTTTGTCAAGTTTTTTGATACTATTTTTTGTAAGGACACTGTCATTTCCGTTAAGTATAGTCTAGCATGGAAAATGTTGTAATTTGGAGGAGATCTATGGGATCACTGTCGTGATTATGTAGAATGTACCTTTTTTGCAAAAAAAGTGAATATCTTTGTACTATTTGATTCAATGAATAGCAATAGTACATTTTTTTTTCGGTTGAAAAAAAAATGTCTATATTGATGCCTAAGAAAATGTCCCTATTTACATCTATCATATTTCTTTATCGACAACATAATTGTATATTTTTACTAGCCTAGATCCAAATCCTAGGCTCTATCAAGGGCCGAGAAGAATCAAATCTACTGAGGTGCAAAACAATTATTTTTAAAAAGTGAGTATATTAAACAAAATTTAGAATTCTATTTTTAGAAAAACTAAATTCAAATTTAAAGCACTACAATTAAAACTATTATTTTAAAAAGTGAGTATATTAAACAAAATTTACAATTATTTTTGTAGAAAAACTAAATTCAAATTTAGTATTCTATTTGGAAAAACATAATTAGTATTCTATTTTTATATAGAATCAAATTTCGAGAGAAAACGAAACTAAACGAAACTTGCTTATTTGTAAAAAGTGAGTATATTAAACAAAATTTAAAATTATATTTTTAGAAAAAACTAAATTCAAATTTAAATAATAGTTTTATAATTTTTTATGTTGTTTTGTGTATTACCTTTCGTGTATTATATAGCCATTGATTTCAAATGAATATACACCTCTTTTTATTAATGGACGACATAATATTTTATTACTTTTTACTTTTTATTATTCTTTTTTGTTAATGGCTATCATCATGGTGATTTCAATCTAAAGGTTTTATCTCTTTCTCACTGGTGTATCAGAATCTGGGCTGCCATTAAACTTTTCAGAAGCATCTCTTTCGAGCACATTTATTGGCAACACAATCAATTGGTTGACACACTTTCAAAACAGGCATTAAATGGGGCCTTTGGTATTCTAATCTCAGAAGAATCTCTAAATTCTCAAGTTTTGAATTTTGGAACTTTGAACTTTTTTGGATAAATGCCTTTTTTGGCGAGATGACAGATATGTATTTTTTGAATAGTTTGAGTTTATAGGATAGGCTGATTTACTGTGTAAAGATCAGTAGTCCTCTTTCTTGACTCATGGTTCTGAGACTAGTGGGTATGACTCTCTGCCCCTGTTCAGTTTTGTATCTTTGAAGTCATGTAAAAATCATGTACCTTTTGATTCGGATGAATAACATTGGTACGCTTTTTTCTGCTGGGAAAAATAATGGCTGCCATCATATTTATTATTTTTTATTATTTTGTTAAAGACAAACGTTATTTATGGCCGGCAATATCGACAAACTCGACAAACGTTACAAGGTCTCCCTCATACTGAGTTGTAGAGTGCCTCTCAGCGCAAAAATATGTTAATGAGTCATGAGTTGGTGATAAATAAACATTAAAAATAATATCATTAACAAAAATGAATAATAACAATGGTAATAATAAATATCAACATCGGAGGAGAGAGGATGGAGGGAACTCCTGTGCTTACCTGGAAAAACCCTAGCTAGGGTTTTTAGTGAAAATTAGCAGGCTTGGAGTTAAGCCTATGTTATGTGCAGGCCTAGTACCAACCAAGTTTAAAAAAAGTGGGATTTTTTTTTCTATGCTAAGTTTTCTAAAAAACTAGTTTTGGTGTTATTTTTGTAGGTATTACTAAGTTTTTTCTTCATCACTTTTTGTTCCTTTTCTGGTGGATCCTGCTTTTTTGGTGATTCTTCTCTTCTATTTGGGGACGATCGTGGAAAAGGTACTTGACCTTTTCCTCTAATAGTTTAGGGCCATATCTCCAAATAGTTTGTACTCATCGCCAGCTCGGCCCAAGAAAAATCTTGACACGACCCCTATGCTGGAGCCCGAGTTAGTCAATATTTCGAAAGACTTAGGGTTTTGTATCGAGGATGGTCTGTTTGGGAATCAGAATCCAATATCACATTCTACCTTGACAGGGGTTCGAGCGCGCCTCAGAAGGAAATCCAAAGCATTTAAGGTTCTCTCTGAGAGGAATCATTATGTCCCAGAGAAAGATACTAATATGGAAAGGGTAGAATTTTTTGTGAACAAAGTGGTGGTGGGTAGATTTGAGTATGCTAGGGTTTCGAGATATGAACTAATTGAATGGGTGAATAAATAATGGCTACCATTATTTGACTACGCACAGAGAACCACGACACTAGCAAATGGTTGGGTCTACTTCGGCTTTCCAAATGCTAAAGATGTCCCGAGGGTTTTAAATGAAACATGGATGATTAAAGAGGGTTCGTTGGTTCTTAAGAGGTGGCATTCACATTTTAACCCTTTGATTGAATGCATGAATTTGCGTCATTTTTGGTGTCTAATTTCGGGGTTTCCACTGGAGCTTTGGACAAAAAAATGTATTTGTGGGGTTTGCAAATAGTATTGGGAAATTCATCAAAATAGATAAGAAAATGATTTATGGGGTGGATTAGAGGGTTGTAGTAGTCATGGTTGAACTAAATGTTTCGAAGGGGCTTCCAGATGTCATTAAAATCCACTGGGGTGAGAGGGTAATCTGTCAAAATCTTGATTACTATAAAATGCCCTTCTACTGTCACTTTTGCAAGGAAACAGGGCATCTGAAGGGAAAATGCCCAAAATTATTGTTTGGTCTTGACACTAAATACTTTGCAGATTATATATCAGAAGGATCGAAGTTTTTTGGGATGAAGTTGCCGAACGATTTGAATGCACACAAAATTATCAAGGAACATGTTGTTGTCCCGAATGTTCTTGACAACAAACAACCAGGTATGGACGATAATGCCCCAACTGTGTATGAAGGTATAAATAAAGAAGATCTTGATTTTTATCTTAGTGTGGAAAAAGAGTTAGATAATAGGATTTCAATGGGTGAGAAATTTTGGGGTTTAAAAATAATTTATTCCCCGAGAAAAATTATACACCCTTGGAGCCTCCAAATATTGGGGTATCTGAAGCCATCCTTGAAAATACTCTCAGTGAGAATAATTTTCCTTCTGAAAACATAACCATTACTATGGGAGATTCTATGGGAAGAACCCTGGAGTTATAACTATACCCCTCATTATAGTTCCCTCTAAGGAATGTCTAGGTCACAAATCCCCACTTCTGGTTTACTCACAAAAACCTTCGTCAAATTTAGATGCTATCCCCATTTCTTCTCCAAGAGATCAAAATGTTACTATTAGGAAAAAAAGAGTTCAAAGATTTCAATCGGAGTCTCAGGAAGTTGGGAATAATTTCATTCCTTTGTGTGAAAGGCTAAAAGATACCAATCTATGTAAATATCAGGGTGTTCAAATCCTAGATACTTGGGCCCTTAGAGCAAGTATGCCGGTCAAACAATAGACTAATGTCTATATTATCTTTTAACATTCGTGGCTGTGGGGGTGCTGTGAAGGCTAAGGAACTTTCAAGGCTCATAAAAGATACTAGCCCATACATTCTTTGTATTTAGGAAACCATGTCCGATGCATCTATTGCTATAAAGACCTTTGCGAATATTCTTCCTTCTTGGGAGGTTTGTGCAACAAGTTCAAGTGGCCTCTCTGGTGGATTATTAACCTGTTGAAATCCTCGAACGGTTTGCTTGAAGCCCTACAAAATAAAGGGTGGTATTCTTCTTGATGGATCGTTCTTACAAGGAAACCTGAGTGTTTCAATCTTAAACTGCTATGGTCCTTATAATTGCAGAGAGGAATTTTGGTTAGATCTTGCTGATACAGGCTTATTGAAGATTCCACACATAATTTTAGTCGCATATTTAAATTCCAATCTCTCTAGCTCGGAAATCTGGGGGGAAAAGGATAGATCATATCCTCTTCAAAACTTTTTCAAAATATTTTTAGCTGACTATGGTTTAGTTGGTATCTTGCCTTCGGTTATTGGCCCTAATTGGAGCAGTTGTAGATCGGTGATTGAAGCCATTAGCAAACATTTGGATCGCTTCCTTGTGAGTGAGAAACTCTTTTCCTCTCTCCAAAAATATAGAACCTGGGATGTTAAAACTACTATCTTTGATCATCTTCCATTTATATTTTAGATGGATGGCATTAAAAAGGGGACCTCTTATCCCTTTAAGTTCAACAATTCGTGTCTAACTGATCCGAATTTCCGCACTCTAGTCAAGGATAGCTGGACAAATTGAAGAATTAATGATGGAACCTCCCCCATGGATTCATTGGTCCTTAAACTTAAGAATTTAAAATAAAAAGTGACCAAGTGGGAAAAAAGTAAAAAGTAGGAATATGATAGGGATTTGAAAGATATTGAGCAAAAGTTGAAGAATTGTTTTGAATAGAACCCCAACTGTCTTTTCCTTGAAGAAGAAAAAAGAGATTGAGGAATTGCATAAAAGAAGGAATTACTTACTCCTATAGGAAGAAAAGGAGTGGCGTTTAAAAAGTAGAGCTATGTGGTTTTCCTAGGGGGATAATAACACATGCTTTTTCCATAACTTTGCTACATATAGAAGAAATAACAATACTATTTGGAGTATAAAGAGAGAAGATGGTAAGGAATTACAAAATTCTAAATATTTAAAATCTAATGCCATATAATTTTTTTCTAAGCTCTTTAGAGAGAAGGGAGGTACAAATATTATTGACACCCTTCAAGTTATTAAGATTTTCCCTTCTTTTTTCAACAAGGAGGAAGGGGAAAAATTGATGATCCAATTACTCTTCAGGAATTGGAGGATGTTCTTAAATATTTTACTCATGAAAAGAGTCTGGGTTTGGACTTTTGAACTCTTTCTGTCATTTTTTGACATTATGGGGAATGACCTTTTTTAGATGATTGAGCAATCTAGAACTGAGGGCTATGTATCAAGAGCTGTTAACCAAACTTATATAGCCATTATCCCAAAAAAGAATAAACCTGACAGTTTTGGTGACTTCAAGCCTATTGCTTTCTGCAACTTGATATATAAGGCCATTACAAAGATCATAGCCAATAGGATCAGACCAAAATTAGTGGAATGGATTACAAAGGAAAAATTTGGGTTTTTGGCCAATAGATAGATTCTAGATGTAGTGGGGGTGACTCAAGAATGCATTCATTCCATTAAATCAAAGAATTTAGATGCTGCTATTCTAAAAATGGATCTAGTTCAAGCATATGACAAGATAAATTGGGATTATCTGAGACTAATTTTTCTATAGATTGGTCTTCCACTTGAGGTGACTAATTGGATAATGGCTTTCATAATAACTACAAATTATTCTTCCCTCATAAATGGTTGACCTTAAAACTTCTTTCATGGCAATAGGGGCATTTGACAAGGATTTCGTTTATCCCCTCTACTTTTCCTTCTTGTCATCGAAGGATTGAGTAACCTTATACACAATGCTAGAAAGGAAGGTAAAATAAAAGGGATAAAAATTACTTCTTCAGTTTTTATTACTCATATTCTTTTTGTGGATGATGTTATACTGTTCGGGAGGGGAACATTACAAGACTAGCAATTTTTTGCAAGAATCATAATTTTTTTTTGTGCTGCTTCAGGTATGGAAGTTAGTAGGACAAAATCTACTTTCTTATGCCATAAGGTGGACTCTTCAGCAATGAGGGAGATACAAGATATCCTTCCTTTTCAGGATGCAAAATTAGAGGAGGGTTTCAGATATTCAGGGCTATTTCTTAAATCCTAATAGCTACAAGATAAAATACTGGGGTTGGTTTATCAAAATATTTGAAAACATGATTTCAAATTGGACTTATAGACTTATATCTGTGGGGGGAGGCTGATACTTCTTAATTAAGTTTTAACTAGTGTACTTGTCTGCTGGTTTTCACTGGATGATAGTCCAAACTCCATTATTAGGACTTTGCAGAAATTGATGTTTAATTTTCTTTGGGGTGATTCCATGGATGTAAAAAAGTTCCATTTGGTTAGCTGGAATCGTTTATGAATTCCAAAACATAATGGAGGTTGGGTTATTAAGAAGATAGAATGTTTCATCTGTGCTCTAAGATTGAAATTCTACTGGAGAGGAATCTGGGGTAATGGATTGTGGAGCCAAATATTACATGGCAAATATATCAAACAATACATTTTTAAGTGGTTCCTATCAGGCACTAAACATCCTAAGAAGATTTCAAATTTTTGGAAAGGTTTTTTAAAATCCTTTCATTGGATTGGTGATAATCTGGCTTGGGCTGTTGGATCGGGTAATAGAATCCATATTGGCTATGACATGATTGTAGGTTTAGAGGAAAATTATCATCTCTCAAAATAAATTAGGGTATATCTAGAGGATATCGGGTATAATTTTATTACTCGGATCCGAAAACGTGGTGGACATATCAATGATGGAAGGTATTGGTACTCTGCTTACGATCTTGTTATTTCTAGGAATTACCAATAGGAATGGGATCTGTATATTGACAGATTGGAGATTGTTGGAATTAGATTAAAAAAAATTGAAGATAATTTAATTTGGATTGGCAATAAAAAATATGGACATGTTACTGTGAAAACTGCCTATTTATTCATAGCAAATTGGAAAAATTATAATGTCCCGAAATGGTGGCATGAGAAAATTTGGAAATGGAAGATTCCGCAAAAAATAAAGTGCTTTTTGTGGCTATTATTGGAAAATGTTGTTCTTACTTGGGATAATATTCTACGTCGTGGATGGAACGGTCCAAATAGATGTAGTCTGTGTTTTAAAGATGCTGAAAGTGTTCAACATATTTTTGTGCATTGCTCCTTTACAAGGAATTTATATGAATGAAAAAATGTTTCCGAGGACCATAAATTGCTTCCATAAATTTTATGTTGGATAATATGGAGACAAAGGAATGAAGCTATATTTGAAGATAGATCTCCAATTGTAAAATCTAGTGTGATAAAAGCTTTAAAGTTCTATAAATATTTAATTTCGGCTGAAAATTTAAAAGCAAAAATCAGATATATAAATTCTTTGCTTACCATATTTAATGCCCATGGTTTCTTTGATGGAGCAACTGTGGATGGAAAGTGTGTGTTGTTGGTGTTCTCATTGTCCTAAATCAAGAGAATACTTTTAAGCTGAAAGTTAATATTGGTGCAGGCACAATACGAAAGTGGAACTCATTGCTTTATGGTGTTTGATAAAATTTGCAATTACTATTGGCATTGATACAATTCAGATTTTTGGGGACTCCCTGATTGTTGTGAATTGGGAAAAAGATATTCCAGATTTGAAAACTACAACACTTCTACACCGGTGCAGCAGAATCAAGTCTACTTTCAGAATTTTCCATAAATGGACAATCTAACATATTTTCAAGGAACTTAATGAGCTTGTGGACATTCTCTCCAAAGAGGCATTAGAATAAGATGAAGGTATTCTCTACTGGTCTGAGTACATTGAAGGAAATCTGGAGCATTCTGGGTTTCTTCCTTTCTTTGATGGTTAACTACTCATTTTAGTTTTGATTTCTGGCATTTAGTAGTTTAAATATATTTGAACCTACTTTTGTTTTTTGATATTTGGTTGAAGCTCTTTTATCTATCTCTGAGATCAATATCTATGTATCCATATGTTTTGGACAGATCTGGAACTATCATGTACTTTTTGATTCGATTGAATATCAAAAGAACTGTTTTTTTTCTCCTTGAAAAATTAAATAAATGTCAACATAGGCCTGGTTGGTCGGTAAAGTGTGGGTGTTGTTATCCCTCTATAAGGTTAAAATCCCCTTAGCAAAATGTTCACCCCTAAAAGGTAAGCATGCGTACGCAATGAAGGCATTTTTGGTTTAAACCATGTGTAAGTCTAGGATAACTTTAATGGAATAGATACCCCCTCCTGTAACTTCTATTCAAAATGTTTAAGAATTGAATATTGCAAGTTGGATTAACTTCATTGAAATATTACCAGCATAGATCCATCTTAAACCCATATCTATCAAGCACCAAGAGGGATCCAATTTATTGAGGTGTATTTCTTTTTTTAAATTTAAACTCAAGAAATTTGATCTCTCTTGATTGATAGATCTAGGTTTAAGTTTTAAGTTTTTATTTTATAAAAAAACATCTATTTTTAATTACTTTTCATAATATTTTATTTGATGAACCAACATGTATTTTTTTAAATACTTTCCATAATTTTTTATTTTATGAGCCAACATGAATTTTTTTAATTATTTTTTATTTTATCACTTTTACTATTAGATGCAACACTACATCACACATGTAATGCTATATCATACACGTTACAAGATCTCCCTCATATTGTCACATTTTACTATTAGATGTAACACTACATCACACATGTAATGCTACACATACACGATACAAGATCTCCCTCATACTGGGTTGTAGAGCGCCTCTCGGCGCAACCACACTAGGGAAGTACACACTTGATGTTTGCGATATAAGAATTAAAAAATAATATAAAGTAAATAACATTAATTATATTCACCATATTAACTTAGTGCATGTTTAGAAGAGGTTGTGCAAGAGACTACGAGGCTTGGCGTAACTATTGGAACATAAAAGGAGACAATACAATTATTAAGGTATAAAATATGAAGTCTTATATCCCTATGAAATATAAAACTCAAACCTAGAATGACAATGAAATTTTTAACAAGAAGTTGAAATACTACAAAGATATTATCAACCATAATATAACGATCAATTTTTTTTTTCAACAATATAAGATTAAAAAATTATACAATGCTAAGATTAGGACCAATGCTCATGACCTCCATGGTGAAGCTTGTTGCTAACTGACCCAAAATCAACTTGGAATGAGTGTATTTGTAAAATTTGTGATACAAAGGAGGTTGAGGATGGAAACCACTTTCTTTTAACTTGTCCTATCCTTATGCTGCAAATATGCAAGATATTATGATATTTTATAGTCCTCTACACTACGCTTCTCTCTTTTGATCCTTTTATAGTATCTCTTCAACACTCATTGCTCATACCATGGAACAACAATGATGACTAATGAAAATGAACTTGATTCCCTCCTTTGGATAGGTTTTTATAGCTCAAGTAAGGGTTTTGTTTAGGGATTTGGTCTTGTACTATCCATCATAATGTTTGAAATTTGTATTGGGTTCCCATATGTTACAATATCTGCTTGCCTGAATTATGATGAGGTGATATGGCTTCCACTTGGACCATTACCTTTTTTGGGGCATGACTTTCACATATGAAATATATTTACCAAATTCTCTAAGGAATCTTCAATCATAACATCTATATTTTATTCACTATCTACATCCATTTCAACAAGTCTAGATCTAGGTTTTCCACAATTGAATGCCTCAACTCTAAAGGGTTTGGAAACACAGAGGAGGAACCTTATTGTATGTGTCTACATGTTCTCCACTAAGGATATTCCACTATTGCTTCTAGAGTGGGAATTTTTTTTAATATATTGGAATGGTAGGAACTATTGGCGTTGTTTACAACTGGGATCAATGAGCAAAGGACTGGGTGTGGTGTGATGTTTGATTATGGAGGTAAATATGATAGTGTTTCTAAAGATGGGTGGATTCAAAGTGAATCCTTCCGATGTGACATTGGGTGGGGTAACTACCATTGAAAAATGTAGCTTTAGTAGGAGCTTAGGTTTAGTGTGAATGTGCGAGGAGAATTTAATTGAGACAAATTCTTAGTGACCACTTAGTAAAAGTGGCAAATAATACCATCTTGTAAATTGACTTAATAAATAAAAGTGAAAGTCTAAATTCCTTTGATCTCTTAGTCTTAGAAATGTAAATGAAATATTCTAGAAATTCTAGAATATTAGTGAGCTGGAACTGATATAATATTAACTATACAGCTCATTGTTGAGATAAGGTGGTTGCTGGAATTAAGAAGATTAGTTGAGATTGGTTGCTAGAATTGAGGAGATTAGTTATCTCTCGCAAATAATAAATAAGACAATATGGGAAGAGAAGTTGTAGAACACACCAATGAAGTTGTGTGAAGAAAACGCCAAGGATGTGAGGAACACACGTAAGTGAATCCAAGTAGGAGGGAACATAGATATTAGGAAGAGGATCGACCAACAAGGTGGAAGAGTGTTAGGATAATACTGTACAATCTCATTCAGGGTATAATAGCTCCTCAAATTTCTGCGTAGGTGTACAATTTCTTTTCAGTAGGTTGTAAACCTTAGGTTGAGGTGTCCTTGTAAGTTTTGATTATTAAATGGTAAGCTGATTTGAAGGACACAACTATTGCATATCATGTTTATGCTTCTGTTTTTCATTTTCAGCTATATATGTGATTGTTGCATGTTCATAAATATTTATTTATGTGGTTAAATAAGTTCATATTTGATTTATTTAATTAAAGAGAAACATAAGACAATAGTCACTCAGGGATGAAGTAAAAACCAAGTTTAATTCGTCCGAGAGGTTTGGTGAATATATCCGAAGTATTCATCACTAAGATAGGGATCTGCTAGCATTTTTACACTTTATAGGTTTGAAGACTTCCATCAGTGTTGTAATTAATCTCTTCTAGTTAGTCGTGAAGGAAAACTAAATCGTTTCAGGTCTGAGCTAGGGTTTCTTTGGAAAGGGTTTCTGAAACTTGTTTTGATGCAATGGATCCTCGTCTAGACACCAAGACGAAGGAGAGAGAACACCACTTAGATTAAAATTTGCCTCTGTGTCAATGGAGAAGACGGATGAAAACTTAAGATTTGTGAAGAGATCTATCATTCCTGAAGTGAAGTTGACTTCCAATGCGTCGAAGCATAAGGCAATAACATTATTAGAAAAAGGTCTAGTTGGGCGATTTATTGGGTTGTAACCTTCTTTCAGAGCCATTGAAATTTGGCTGAATAAGAATTAGAGGCCGCTTATACAAGGAAATGTTTAGCAAAAAATTTTTGGAAGGGGTTTCTTTGTTTTTATTTTTGAAAAAAGGAAGATTGAGACTTAATATGTTGTAATGGTTCGTATTTCATGGGGCCAAGAGGAATGTATCTAAACCAATGGGATGACTCTTTTGACTCGAAGAAGCATTTTACTTCAGTTGTGTCGGTTTGGGTAAAAATCTCGCTCCTTCCTCTTCATTGCTGGAGTGACGAGGATTTGAGGGTAATGAGGGTAATAGGGTACTCACTAAGAAGATATATAGACAAGTCAAAACCAAAACCTGCTCTTTTTTCATGTGCAAGTATTTGCATGGAGGTGGATTTAGATAAATGGCTTCTAGAATCCATAAACCTTACAATGGATGGCCAAAATCATCTCTAGAAAGTGGACTATGAACATATACCCTTCAAATGCAAAATGTGCCATGAATATGGAAATTTTGTGAAGCATTGTCCGAGGAATAAACCCCAATATGTAGAGTTGGATAAGGGAGAGGAATGGAACCAAGTCATAACAAAGGGGAAAAAAGTTGGCACAACCCCTCATAAAAAAATCCAGAAGGAGGTTTCATCATCAAACAAATTCTAGGATTTAGCGGAACTAGAAGAAGAAATATGAGAAGATGGTTTGGGGTTACAATTCACTCATATAAATGGAAAGGAAGACCACTCAATCATCATGGAAAAAGGGAAAAAAGTAGGGAGGAACACCTAATCCTTATGGAAATAGGGCAAGAGAACAACTATATTCCAATCCTGCCATCGTAGCCTCATTGAAGTAAGGTATGAGAAATCACTCAATTAAGGGGGCTTAGTAACTCTCTCTAAATCTAAAGTTGTTTAGGATTAATCTTCAAAGAGTTTTGAATAGGAAAAGGAACCAACCACAAAGAAAGGAAGGAAATGGAATAGGGTTCACAGATAGATGAAAACAATTAAATGCAAGGAGACGAGAAACAAATTCATTTTAGACCAACACATTAAGGTCTTCTCAGTAGGGAAAGTGCAACAAGCATGAGTAGAGGAAAAAATAGATAAGAAATGCCCACCCGTCAACAAAAGTGATGAAGGTGGTCCCCTGGATTTATAGAGGGCTGGGAAGGAAATAAAATATAGAAGCATTGATAAGTATGATAAAAAATGGAAATGTTTCAATACTTATAATCCAAGAGATAAAAAATGATAAAGAAATTAATGCCAAGCAAATGGGGAAAATATGGAAAAAATAACAAAGGGCTTGCAGTTAGTGCGCAAGGAAATTTAGGAGGATTCTTATATTTGTGGGATAACAACAAATACAGACTTATATATTCACATGAGACAACAAATTGATTATTAATTGAAATGGAGGATTTATAAGGTAATGAAATAGTCAGGATATGTAACATCTATTGGACAAATCATTATAGCCAAAAATATGACTTCTGTAAATCCCTTTCTCACCTAAAGGATCAAGGCCTGCGCCATAGTTGTATAGTAGCAGTAGATTTTAATACCACAATTTCTCCAGTGAAAGAAGAGGTGGATCCAAAATCGGTGTGACCCCTTTGGAGAAAATTTGGACTTGAAAGTGGAGTGGGAGTTGATAGAAACCAAACCAAATCAAGGAAAATAAACGTGGAATAATATGAGAGTTGGGCCTAGACACATAATAGATCGTCTAGACATATTCCTGGTAAGCAATTCCATTCTTCATAAAATTATAAATTCACATTCTAAAATCCCCCCCCCCCCAACAATTTCAGATCATAAACTGATTGTTCTATTATTCACCCCTTCGAGAAATGAAGGACCTATGCCATTTAGGTTCAATGCAATTTGGTTTCAATCAGAGGAGGTTTTACATATAATCAGGCAATCTTGGGATGTCCATATCACTTACTCTTCTAGTTATATTTGGGAAGCTAAACTTAGAAGGGTAAAATATGCCTTAAAAATTTGGGCTAAGACAACCTTCCAAGATCCACAGAAAAAAAAGAAGAAGGATGGCTCAGGAAACTTTAGCTAGGATACAAAAGGAAATGGAGCAAAACACCATAACTGAAGAAGTTTTGAAAAAGAACAGGATCTAGATCTATAGATTCAATTCTTATCCAGGAAATAAGAAGAAGAATGGCAATTAAAGTTCATATGCTTATGGTTAAAGGCAAGATATAAGAACACTAAATACTTTCACAACAAATTTCAAGAGAGAGCAAGGCGCAACACCATTTTGGAATTGAAGGACAATAATGGCAGCTCCATAACACATAACAAAGAGATTCAAAGGAAGCCTTTCTCTTCTTCAAATCATTGTATTGAGAGGGAGGAGACATGGACATGAATGTAGTGAGAAGAATGTGTGAGAATATTCCTAAATTAATTTTATCACCTGATAATGACCTCTTAACAAAATTGATTTCAGAAGATGAAGTGTTGGGTGCAATTTGGGCACTGCACCATGATAAGGTGCCAGGCTAGATGGATTTCCAATAAGTTTCTACAGTAATTGTAGCAACATAATTAAAAAATACCTTTGAAATTTTTTAAGTTGGACTAAGGGAAAGGAGAAAATCAGAGGAGACCCAAAATACTCCTTTATATCTCTAATCCCCAAATAGACTCGTCCAATTTCTATGTCTAGGTTTAGGACTATCTCATTATGTAACTCCTCGTACGAAACCCTAACAAAAGACTTGGCCAAAAAAATGAAGAAGATTCTTCCAAATAAAATATTTGAGAACCGAGGGTTCATTTCTGGAAGGAAAATTATTGATAATATAGTAGTTTTTTAAGAAGCAATTCACCCAAGCAACTCTAGAAAAGAAAAGGGAATGACCGTAAAGTTAGATCTAGTGAATGGCTTCGATAAGGTGCAGCACCAATTCCTATTGATAGTATTGGAAAAGTTTGGTTTTTCCCCTCTCTTTATCAAATGGATTCATGCATGCATTGGAAAGCCATGGATTTATCCTTTGGTAAATGGTAGGACAAATTCCTTCTTCCAAGACTCCTTGGGATTGAGGTAAGGTTGTCCCCTTTCCCCCTTCCTATACATCATATTGGTAGAAATTATCAACAGAAGTCTCAATCAACAAAGAGAGGAAGGATCGTTTTATGGAATTATCATAGCTCGTGGGGTTAAGGATGCCAATCATGCACAGTTTGCAGATGATACCATATTTTTGGGAGATGCCTCATAAATAATTGCTCAGAAGTTTAAGGTCACCTTAGACCTCTTCCTTAATGCCTCTGGGGGTTAATCCTAGAAGAGAATGATTTGGACACCTACATAAAAGAAGAGGTTCTAGTTCCAAAGGGAGATGAGGCTAAGGCCTTACACAAGAAGAACTTGGTCAAGGCCAAGAGAATCATTGCTAATTCTATAAAATACCATATCATACCCCATGTGTATTCTCTAAAGACAACTAAGGAGATGTTTTACTCCTTGACCAAGTTCTTTGAAGGAAAGAATATAAATCAGAAGATGACTCTACGGAATCAATTGAAAGGGGTTAAGTTCCCGAATGGAGAGACCATCCAATCCTACTTTACTAAGGTCTCTCAAATCAAAGAACAACTTGAAGCTGTGGATGAAGTAGTGTAGAATGGAGAAATTGTCATGACCACATTAAATAGCCTACCTAGGTCATGGGACTCCTTCATCCAAGGTATCTGTGCAAGAAAGAAGTTGATCTCCTTCAGTAGACTATGGGAGGAATGTTCACAAGAAGAAGCTAGGCTTGTAGCTCGAGAAGAAAAGATGGGAAGTGAAGACCAAGCTCTCACAACTCACACCAAAAGGAGTAAGTCCAAGAGGGAGCATTCTCATCAAAAGAAATCTCCTCACTTCTATCAAAAGAAGAAAGATCTATCTCGCGTTAGATGCTTCACTTGTAATGACAAGGGACACTTTTCCTTAGAATGTCCCAAGAACAAAAGGAACTCCAACAACAACAACAACAACAAGAGCAACAAGAAGAGATATCATGCTCATGCTGCTGAGGATGATGAACCTTCCAGGAAGAAGACTAAGGTAGAAAGTGAAGACTCTTCAAGTGACGATGAATATGTTCTAATCTCTGCTCTCACAGGTACTGTTACACATGGGTGTAATGATTGGCTTATTGATAGTGGGGCTTCTAAACATATGACGGCATTCAAAGAATCTCTTATGGACCTATCTGAACATGAGTCACCTCATAAGGTGAAACTTGGGGATGACTATCAATACCCTATAAAAGGAAGTGGTGAAGCCTCCTTCAAGTTAGACTCTGGGAAGTATTTAAAGATGCAAGATGTTCTATATGTACCTGGACTCAAGAAGAATCTTCTCTCCATATCATCTTTGGATGCAAAGGGGATGAGAGTTTCATTTGTGGATAGCCAAGTACTCATGTGGCCAAAAGGTAAGACCATAGATGATGCAGTAGTGATTGGAGAGCAAGAGGGAGGATTGTACAAATTGAAGGGACAACCTGAACATGCTATGGTACCTAAATCCATTGAACCAAGTGAACTTTGGCATAGAAGGCTTGCTCATGTACACTATATAGCACTACCAATTTCCAGCAAAGCAGTAGAAGGTCTTCCTGAAATCCAGTCAAAGCATGAAGGTGTTTTCAAAGGATGTGCAAAAGGAAAGAACACAAAGAAGGCATTTCCAAGTAGTAAAAGCAAGGCATAAGGAATCTTGGAAATTATCCACTTTGATGTATGCAGTCTGATGTCATCCAGTTCTCCGAGTGGGTATGTATATTATGTTTCTTTCATTAATGATTTCTCTAGGAAGACTTGGATTTGTTCCTGAAAAGCAAAGATGAAGTATTCAACAAATTCAAGGAATTCAAAGACTTGATAGAAAACCACACTGAAAAGAACATCAAGACTTTTCGATCTGACAATGGTGGAGAATTCACTTCATAAGAATTCTGCAAGAAGTTATGCAGTGATTCAGGGAGTTGACCACTCCTTACTATACACAACAAAATGGAGTTGCAGAAAGGAAGAACCTCTCATCCACGTTTAGCATTGGTTAAAGATGCACACTACCAAAGACTCCAGTAGCTCCTGCAAGGAAGCAAAGATTGAGAGGGAGTCCACCCAACAAACTAAAAAATGTAAGTATTTGAATTGTCATTTCTTGTATATCTAATTGTTTAAATAATATTGTTCAATGATGTATACACTTAGGTTGTGTATTATGCATATTAGAATAAATGCATAATGAACAATATACTACTAATATGCATGTGATGGGTAAGTGGCCTATGGCACTGTAAAACATTCCATTGATACTTATCGAGCATGAAACCTCTTTGCTGACATGTTGGGAGTAGTACAAACTCTTAACAATGTTCTGGTAGAGATGGAAGGCATCTAGAAAGTTACCCTCCTTTGGATAGGTTTTTATAGCTCAAGTAAGGGTTTTGTTTAGGGATTTGGTCTTGTACTATCCATCATAATGTTTGAAATTTGTATTGGGTTCCCATATGTTACAATATCTGCTTGCCTGAATTATGATGAGGTGATATGGCTTCCACTTGGACCATTACCTTTTTTGGGGCATGACTTTCACATATGAAATATATTTACCAAATTCTCTAAGGAATCTTCAATCATAACATCTATATTTTATTCACTATCTACATCCATTTCAACAAGTCTAGATCTAGGTTTTCCACAATTGAATGCCTCAACTCTAAAGGGTTTGGAAACACAGAGGAGGAACCTTATTGTATGTGTCTACATGTTCTCCACTAAGGATATTCCACTATTGCTTCTAGAGTGGGAATTTTTTTTAATATATTGGAATGGTAGGAACTATTGGCGTTGTTTACAACTGGGATCAATGAGCAAAGGACCGGGTGTGGTGTGATGTTTGATTATGGAGGTAAATATGATAGTGTTTCTAAAGATGGGTGGATTCAAAGTGAATCCTTCCGATGTGACATTGGGTGGGGTAACTACCATTGAAAAATGTAGCTTTAGTAGGAGCTTAGGTTTAGTGTGAATGTGCGAGGAGAATTTAATTGAGACAAATTCTTAGTGACCACTTAGTAAAAGTGGCAAATAATACCATCTTGTAAATTGACTTAATAAATAAAAGTGAAAGTCTAAATTCCTTTGATCTCTTAGTCTTAGAAATGTAAATGAAATATTCTAGAAATTCTAGAATATTAGTGAGCTGGAACTGATATAATCTTAACTATACAGCTCATTGTTGAGATAAGGTGGTTGCTGGAATTAAGAAGATTAGTTGAGATTGGTTGCTAGAATTGAGGAGATTAGTTATCTCTCGCAAATAATAAATAAGACAATATGGGAAGAGAAGTTGTAGAACACACCAATGAAGTTGTGTGAAGAAAACGCCAAGGATGTGAGGAACACACGTAAGTGAATCCAAGTAGGAGGGAACATAGATATTAGGAAGAGGATCGACCAACAAGGTGGAAGAGTGTTAGGATAATACTGTACAATCTCATTCAGGGTATAATAGCTCCTCAAATTTCTGCGTAGGTGTACAATTTCTTTTCAGTAGGTTGTAAACCTTAGGTCGAGGTGTCCTTGTAAGTTTTGATTATTAAATGGTAAGCTGATTTGAAGGACACAACTATTGCATATCATGTTTATGCTTCTGTTTTTCATTTTCAGCTATATATGTGATTGTTGCATGTTCATAAATATTTATTTATGTGTTTAAATAAGTTCATATTTGACTTATTTAATTAAAGAGAAACATAAGACAATAGTCACTCAGGGATGAAGTAAAAACCAAGTTTAATTCGTCCGAGAGGTTTGGTGAATATATCCGAAGTATTCATCACTAAGATAGGGATCTGCTATCATTTTTACACTTTATAGGTTTGAAGACTTCCATCAGTGTTGTAATTAATCTCTTCTAGTTAGTCGTGAAGGAAAACTAAATCGTTTCAGGTCTGAGCTAGGGTTTCTTTGGAAAGGGTTTCTGAAACTTGTTTTGATGCAATGGATCCTCGTCTAGACACCAAGACGAAGGAGAGAGAACACCACTTAGATTAAAATTTTCCTTTGTGTCAGTGGAGAAGACGGATGAAAACTTAAGATTTGTGGAGAAGACGGACAATAATGGCAGCTCCATAACACATAACAAAGAGATTCAAAGGAAGCCTTTCTCTTCTTCAAATCATTGTATTGAGAGGGAGGAGACATGGACATGAATGTAGTGAGAAGAATGTGTGAGAATATTCCTAAATTAATTTTATCACCTGATAATGACCTCTTAACAAAATTGATTTCAGAAGATGAAGTGTTGGGTGCAATTTGGGCACTGCACCATGATAAGGTGCCAGGCTAGATGGATTTCCAATAAGTTTCTACAGTAATTGTAGCAACATAATTAAAAAATACCTTTGAAAAATGTTAAGTTGGACTAGGGGAAAGGAGAAAATCAGAGGAGACACAAAATACTCCTTTATATCTCTAATCCCCAAATAGACTCGTCCAATTTCTATGTCTAGGTTTAGGACTATCTCATTATGTAACTCCTCGTACGAAACCCTAACAAAAAACTTGGCCAAAAAAATGAAGAAGATTCTTCCAAATAAAATATTTGAGAACCGAGGGTTCATTTCTGGAAGGAAAATTATTGATAATATAGTAGTTGTTTAAGAAGCAATTCACTCAAGCAACTCTAGAAAAGAAAAGGGAATGACCGTAAAGTTAGATCTAGTGAATGGCTTCGATAAGGTGCAGCACCAATTCCTATTGATAGTATTGGAAAAGTTTGGTTTTTCCCCTCTCTTTATCAAATGGATTCATGCATGCATTGGAAAGCCATGGATTTATCCTTTGGTAAATGGTAGGACAAATTCCTTCTTCCAACACTCCTTGGGATTGAGGTAAGGTTGTCCCCTTTCCCCCTTCCTATACATCATAGTGGTAGAAATTATCAACAGAAGTCTCAATCAACAAAGAGAGGAAGGATCGTTTTATGGAATTATCATAGCTCGTGGGGTTAAGGATGCCAATCATGCACAGTTTGCAGATGATACCATATTTTTGGGAGATGCCTCATAAATAATAGCTCAGAAGTTTAAGGTCACCTTAGACCTCTTCCTTAATGCCTCTGGGGGTTAATCCTAGAAGAGAATGATTTGGACACCTACATAAAAGAAGAGGTTCTAGTTCCAAAGGGAGATGAGGCTAAGGCCTTACACAAGAAGAACTTGGTCAAGGCCAAGAGAATCATTGCTAATTCTATAAAATACCATATCATACCCCATGTGTATTCTCTAAAGACAACTAAGGAGATGTTTTACTCCTTGACCAAGTTCTTTGAAGGAAAGAATATAAATCAGAAGATGACTCTGAGGAATCAATTGAAAGGGGTTAAGTTCCCGAATGGAGAGACCATCCAATCCTACTTTACTAAGGTCTCTCAAATCAAAGAACAACTTGAAGCTGTGGATGAAGTAGTGTAGAAGGGAGAAATTGTCATGACCACATTAAATAGCCTACCTAGGTCATGGGACTCCTTCATCCAAGGTATCTGTGCAAGAAAGAAGTTGATCTCCTTCAGTAGACTATGGGAGGAATGTTCACAAGAAGAAGCTAGGCTTGTAGCTCAAGAAGAAAAGATGGGAAGTGAAGACCAAGCTCTCACAACTCACACCAAAAGGAGTAAGCCCAAGAGGGAGCATTCTCATCAAAAGAAATCTCCTCACTTCTATCAAAAGAAGAAAGATCTATCTCGCGTTAGATCTATCCAGTGATGATGATCCAGCTCCGTAATTGAAGACTTGTGGCGATATGTATTAATGACCTGTGTCTAGAGAATAACTTCCTAGTTAAGAGGGAGTGTTGATGTATTTGTAACTTCGGAAGATATTCTTCTATGTATTACACTTGTACTTTATTATATTCATGATGGAGATGTATTATTACTCCAATCAGAAGTGCCTTCATTTGTATTTGTAAGTGTTGCAAGTATTATTGTAAGTGTCGCAAGTGTCACAACTTATATTTGATGGGTTATTAGACCACCTATGTGGGGTCGGCCTTACATGTGTCATGTGGATGGGTTATTAGGATTCCTTAGGAAGTCGGCCTAGTTAGAATTAAAAGGCAGGCTAAGTTGTGTATAAATAGAGAGTGAGTGTGTCTCATTCTATTCATTCACTCACTCATCCAACTCCCATTAGTTGAGAGAGGAGTGCACACAAGTGGAGGAGGAGTAGCTGTTGGAGTCATCTATCTTTTGGGGATTGATCTTTGTGATATTTGTATTGGGGCTTATTCTATCTCTGAGGAATTTGCAGGGTTTTTCACCTTCTTGGTTTTCCCCGAGGAAACTCTATGTCTCTTGTGTTTATGATTGTTATGCTATGCATGTTATTCTCTTAGTAGGATCCTAGATAATGTTTGAATGCAATTATCGAAAAATTAACAAGTTCTCCCATGCTTAAAGCAATATTTTTTGATAGATACATACATTCTTTCATATTCTGACTGATACTGAAGATCTTACTAGTATATATTCTAATGAAAGTACATAGTATCAAAATGCATTTGATTTTCATTCAAAAAGACAAAAATAGTATAAATCCCAACATCCTAATACAAAAAAAAAACATATCTATTCAAATATTTAGCTCCATCAACTTTCACACCATCAACAATAAATTCCTTAGTGATGTTGTATGATTGAGAAGTGTCATAATCCTAAACTTTACCCTAAAGTTTAGTGATGGATTGCTCCAACTCTTTGTATTTATTTTTCCTGAAATCAATTTCAATCTCAACATCTATCATTCTCATTCGCATATGCATGATTTGAGTTTCAAGAAATTCATGATTTATTTCATTCATTAACTGATCCCTATCATAATGTTTTTCCCAAGTCCTCTGCCTCTTCACAAGGTTCTTAATAACGGTTTCTTTGTTATCACTACTGTCCTTTTACTTTGTCCTTCTCCATTGGATGAATAACAAATAGAAGTACATGTATATAGTCAACCTGTTCAAGGAAAATAGAGTAACAAAAACTTTCCTCAGTTCTGCTCCGAATATAAAACTGTGAAATGTACCCAAAGTATTGCACCAATTGAACAAAACCAAGTCTTCCAAATTGACTCTTCTTTATACCACTGCCTATGTTCTCACTGCAATAGATCTCCCGAATTTGATTCTTAGCAGATTTAAAATTTGTGGTATTGTTAAAAACACTAGTACAAGCCTTCAAGAACTGAGTAGTATCGAAAGAGTATATACAACTACATAACGTAATCCTTTTCAAATTTGTAATATGACAAACAAAATATTCATTCAAACAGTTAATGGAATCATCCAACATTGAAGTCCAATTAACAAAAAAGAAATCACTAAAACAAATTATGTGACCCATAAATCGACCACCTCCAATTATGAAACTTTCATCTTTCTCACAACACAACAAAATCCCTATAATAGGGATGATTGAATAGACAAATTATTCATTTTGGCAAGAATTCAGGCTATCCAACATTAGATGAACAAAAATTTTGTCCAGCATAAGAATCCAAATATCACAAGCATAAACACTATAATATATTTTTCAAGGAAAATATATTCAACCTTCTTCAACTACTATAATTCCATCATCCACAATCTCAATATTTTCCTCAAAAGATAAGACCGTGTTTAAATCTTCTGCTATTATGATATTACCCATCCCTAAGTTGTTTCTTTAACTCATTAGGGTTTGTCAACATTCTTCCTTTTCCTTATAATGAATAGGAACATATAGATTAAGAATATTGAGATGCTTTCTAGTTTCTTTACTTACCAGATTCATGTAAAGCTAGTGCTTCATTTTCTTTGTGGCCACCAGCTTCACTTCATTAATATTCCGCAAGGTACAAATTCCTTCAAATGTTCCTCTCAAGTTCACTGCCACACCTTTGCTTTCTCTCCATTGTTTATGACCTAGTTCTTGCATAACATTTTCTTGCAATTTAGTCTCTTGGAGTATAAGGATTGATGACCTCTCCATCTTTATCAATTTCCTAATTGCTTCTTCTTTACATCTGTTGCCCATCCCTTTGGAATTCCAAGAGATTAGAGTCATTACTTACATGTTTACTTGGTAGAACCTGCTTTTTGGGATCTTGGAGTTATAGGGTTAATTGCTCCCTTATTCTTTGAATTAGATAACAAACTATGTTCCAAAGTTGATTGCAATCCCATCATTTTTTCATGATTTGTAATCTCGTCTCTAACCTCTTTGTCTGGATTTCTTCCTTTCCTAGTTGATCTTTCCTTTACTTCATTCCAATCCTTTTCTTCATCAGTTAATGCTAACTTTGCTTGATTTCTGGTGATCACCCGTGTTGTTATTATCTGCATTTCTTGAATAACTTGACAATGTTCTTTTTTTTAACAAGTTTTCCTTCTGTTTGATCTTTCACAACTAGCGGATCTAGACCATACATTATAAACATAATTCTAGGCGGAAAGGAAGACCAGGCTCTTTTATTGTCATAGCGACTACTTCACTGAAGCTTCTAGGAATTTCTTGTCTTAGAGATTCAAATTGATTTACAAATATTATTGGTTGCAAAGATAGTTCTGGTAGGGTTGACGAAGAAGGAAAGTATTTACCATTTGGTACTATAGCTTGCCTTACTTTGTTTCTTACTGTTTTCCATTGCTCTTCTTGATTTTTAGGGTTAGATGTTGGATCCCTTGCTTTCTTACAGTCCTTAGAAAAATGTCCATAAACGTGGCAATATTTACACTTAAAAGGAAACTGTTCATAATCTAATTGTTGATAATGGATCCAATTGTCTAAGACTAGATGAATTGCTTTAGGTAGCCCCTTCTCTAGCTCAACTTCTACACAGATTCTCGCACACTGAAACATTCCTTGTTTAGGTTCATATTTATTGATATGTCTTCCCAACTTATTCCAAATATATCTCAAAGAATCATCTCCCCAAAAATGGAGAGGAAGATGAATCAATCTAACCCATATTGGAACAACTAAGGGGATATCTGAGTCTATATTGAAGTGCGGAGACCAACCGTTGAGATACATTCCTCCGTTATTGAAAAAATACGATCCACTTCTAAAGGTTAAATATCTATCCTCTTTAAATTCAAACAAAAATGCATAAAATCCTCCGCTGCAAAAATAATGTGTCATTCTTCCCCGAATTATTGTTATCGAATTTTTCTAGATCAAGATCTCCATGGACCTAGGAGACAATCAAATTCTGGTAAATGGCCTATTAACACATGCTCAGGCATTTCCAATTCCTTTTGTCTAGCTGCATATGCAGAAAGAACAACCTAATTGGAAAATATAATGTTTTTATGAATCGTAAAGATTCCTTTCTTGATCCCAGTCTTTAAGATGATTTAATCAGGTTTCGAAAAGTAACTTCGTCAAGCACAAGTGGCGGTTGATCTTCTTCCAACGACTCCATTCCGCAAACCCTTAGCCAAGGCATGAACGTTTCTTGGCACTCAAAAAGTTATCTTTTGGTGGTTGAAACCCCTTTTTAATCTCATGTTGTCTATTTTGTTACTTATATTGATGATTATAGTAGGAAGACTTGGGTTTATATTTGGAAACATAAAAGTGAAGCTTTTGTTGTATTTCAAAAATTTAAAGCCTTGGTTGAAAATGAATATGGTAAAAGTATTAAGACATTGACAACTGATAATGTGGGGAATTCAATAAAAAGGAATTTACTGCATACTTATCTAAACATGGTATTCAACATCAAAAGACTGTTCCTTATACACCTTAACAAAATCACGGGGGCTTCACTCAATAAACCGCTATCATAGCACGTTCGTTTGTGGCATATGAAACAATACCCCTAATTTCACTAAATATTGGGAAATACCTTCCAAAATCGTTTTTTTAACCCCCTCCCAATATGCCTTCCCAATTTAAAAAAACCCCTATTTTCACTAGATATTGTATGTATCAATTTTTTCATTAACATTTTTTATACCCCTTTATATTTCTACCTAGCATATTGATATGATACCCCTCTTATGACCCCACATGCATTCTACAATGCACCTTGCTTCTTTCAATCTATATTGTGGATGCACATTACTTCACCCACAATGCAATTACTCAACCACATATCATTATGATTTACAACATCTAATGGTCTAATGAAGAGATAGGAGATCACTTCTTGTACTTCATTAGAGCCAGTAAACATAGTACAACATTTAGATTGCATGTTGCAGTTCCCCAATCGCTGACTAAGCCTATTGTGGGCTAGGTATCCAAGCCCTCAGGGCCTGTAACAAGCTCTAGGAGGCTGAATAAACCTCCCAAGGCCTGTAATAGGCACGAGTGGTTGTGTATTCAAGACCCCAAGGCCTATCGAGGGCCTATAACAGGCCCTGGAGGCTTGGATCCTCCCAAGGATATTGGTAACAACTGGCTGAGTGCTATTGTTAACAATTTGTTGTCAATGACCACTATCTCTCGACTATGATCGACTGGAAATTCACTTCACCATGAAACCCCTGGCCTCAAGAATGCCTCAAGACGCGATTTCTCTGCGTATTGGTAAGCTCGAGCGTTGCCTCAACCTGATTTCTCATCCGGTCATGATCCCGCCATCTCCATTTGGAGGATATTTGTCAGCCCGTCCATATAAAAAAGACCCCAAAGTATTTCTGTATTGTTACATTAAATAAAAAAACCCTTTGCCCCTTAATATATAAGCAATATATTTTTTAGGTTTTCATGAATATTTAATATCGCAATATGAATGAACATGATATTATATTGCCTTCTAGTGAAGCCCTCGTGAACAAAATGAGGTTGCCAAAAGGAAAAATAGAACTTTGGTTGAAATGGCTAGATGTATGCTTTATTCTAAAGGATTACATAATTTTGGGTTGAAGCTATTTATTGTGCTAATCATATTTTGAATATAGTTCCTACTAAAGCAATTTTGCAGGTTACTTCTGAATAAAAATGGAGTGGAAGGAAACTTGATATTAATAATTTTAAACTATTTCGTAGTGAATGTTGGGTCCTTATTTCCAATGAAAAAAGGGAAAAATTAGAGCCAAAATCTCACAAATGTGTATCATCATTGGCTATTGTGAGGATTCTAAAGCTTACAAGTTATTTGATCGAACTACCCAAGGTGTTATCATCTTGCGAGATGTTCAGTTTAATGAAGTCTCTCCTCCACCCGAGTCTATCAAACCTCATGTTACCTTGATTCCTCAATCTTCTGTTGCTCCCATATTTGTTACCCCTTCCTCTACTTTTGTTCCCAGTCTAGATCTTATTTCACCTACTTCTTTAAGTGATCCACTTGAATTTTCCAAAGATACTAGCGTAGTTCCCAATACTACTCATTCTCTTCTTGTTTGGGCTCGGAAAACACTTAAATCTGTAGGTTCTGAGGTTGGTATTCATTATGAAACTCAATGGAATAGATATTATTTTTCTATCATGACAAATGTATTAGCCACAAATGATCCCTCCACATAATCTCAAGCTAAAGAGAAACTAGAATGGGAAAAAACAATAATTGTAGAGTATGACTCCTTAATGAAGAACAAGACTTGGAATTTTGTTCCACTTCCTCCGGGAAAGAATCTAGTCGGTTGTAAATGGATTTATAAAATAAAGTTTATTGTAGAAGGAAATAATGAAAAAATAAGGCCCAATTAGTAGTTAAAGGGTTTTCTCAGCAAGAAGGTATATATTATACTAAAACTTTTGCTCCTATTGCTAAAATGAACACTATAAGAACCATAGTTTCTCTTACTGCATCTTTTTAATGGGAAATTCACAAAATAAATGTGAAGAGTACCTTTTTAAATGGTGATATTTGAATAAATTTATAAGAAACAACTACTCAGTTTTATCACCTCTGAAACTTCAAGTTTGGTATGCAAATTGAAGAATTCTTTATATTGTCTTAAATAGGCACCTAAAGCTTGGTATGATAAAACTAGTACTTATTTCTTGAAGAATGGGTCCAAGTGGCATATATTTGATCCATATCTATATGTTAAGTTCTTTGATGATGATGTCCTCATTGTGGTTCTTTATGTGGATGATCTAATCCTTACTGGCAACCAGCTTTCATTAATACAAGAATTGAAGCATGATCTTAAGCAATGATTTGAAATGACATATTTAGGCCTATTGCATTATTTTTTGGGTCTTCAAATTTGGCACATGGATGATGGGATGTTCCTTTCTCAGCCTAAGTATGCTTCTAACTTACTAGCATGGTTTCATATGAGTGATTGTAATACTTTACCAACACCATTTCAATTTCGAGTAAAATTAACTATTGATTGTGATACTCCTCTTGTTGATGCCACTTTGTAGTGTCAGCTTGTGGGGTGTTTGATATATTTGACACATAGCACACATGATCTCTGTTTTTCTATTATCGTGGTCTCCAAGTTTATGCAAAATCCTCATGATATCCATTGGGAAGCATCCAAGTTAATTCTTTTATATCTTTAAAGTGTCATTCTGTCCAATACCTTTTACAATGATTATGAAAAATGATTCTAATATTATGATATAACATAATTTCACAATGGTACAAAAGTAGTCACATAACACACACAAATTGATCCTGGAAAACCAGTTACAGGGAAAAAACAACAAACCAGTGAGCTTTATTGCTCATATGTTATCAACACTCCTAACCAAAGTTCACAACAACGATTTACTAGATCGCAACAACTCAAGCAAGAATTCACTACACTCTACTTCTCAAATCATACAAGTACATTTATCCTTACATTAAATAATATTTATAGATGCAACACATACACTAGCTCATGATACTCGAGTTAGTTACAACTAACTGCTCCTTTAATGGTGATCCATAACTTCCTCATTGAATACCATTTTTCTGTTATAGTTCACTTGATTGAGTCAACCTTAGTCGACCACTAATTTAGATTCTTGTTGTCTAGGTGTTCATTGAATTACTGCCTGATTTATGATAATCGAATTCTCATCGACTAGGCATGGTCATTGACCAATCAACTATTCTAGTGGACTAGTCAATCATACTTCCATCGTCTGTCGAATTCATTTGTAGTCGACTTGTTAACCAATTAACTATCAACTTTGACTCTCAATTTACATGAAAAGAATATAACATACACAAAATTATCCCACTTGTTTTTTTCTTTACATACACATGATATTTATAATTTTGTTTACTTAACCAGTGCTGGCAAGCCCATTGATTCCCTTCACCAAGTAAACTTCTCAGTGCTCATGGACTTGGTTAAAGAGTCTGCAATATTATTCAGTGTGTCTACCTTTTCTATACCTTTTCTAGCAACACTTTTTGGTTCTCCACCATTTCTCTCACAAAATGGTACTTTACATCAATATGTTGTCTTTGAATCATATACATGGTGTTTTTCCAAGAATATTGCACTTTGACTGTCACAATTCAACCTAACAGATTGTTGTTTAAACCCAACCTCTAAACACAATCTTTGCAACCAAACTACCTTTTTGCTTGCATGACAAGTTGCCATGTATTCAGCCTCAATAGTTGACAGTGCAACAAATAACTGCCTCTTACTCATCCAACTGATTGCCCCATCAAATAAATTGAAAACATATCCATTGGTCGACCTTCTATGGTCAATATCTACAGCATAGTCAGAGTTGAAAAAACAATGCACAGTTATTGTTTTATTGGTTTCAAGTTTCCTTTGGTAGCATATTTCATAATATGTTGTTCTGCACAAATACCTGAATACTCTTTTAATAGTTGTCCAGTGCTCTTTTCCAGGTGTCGACATGTACCTGCTCAATACTCCCACTGCATGGGAAATATCAGGTTGAGTACAAACCATTGCATATATCAGACTACTTACAACACTAGCATAGGAAACATGTGCCATGTACACTATTCAACATATAATTTAACTCCAATAGGAATGGGGACCTTAACCAGTTTTCACTCCTGCATGTTGAAATGTTTCAAAATTGTTTCAACATATTTACTCTAATTTAATCAAATCCTTCTACCTACTCAATCTCTTTTAATTTCCATTCCAAGAATGAAATGTGTTACACCAATATCCTTCATGTCAAACTTGGAGGATAACTGTACTTTCACTTCCTTGATCAGATCCATTTTGTTTCTAACCAACAACATATTGTCGACATACAAAAAAATTATACAACTTGACAAGAAATCTTGCCTAAAAATCATATTTTTGGATAAAAAACATCAAAAACAACCCTCGAATTGAAAAGATCGAAAAATGGTGCTACCGATAACATTTTTGGGGGGGTCTAAAATTACGACTTTTTGAAAACCCTGGCCGGTGTTGGTGCAATCAAAACTCAAAATCATCCCCCAAATAGGAAAGTGGTGCTAATAATGGCACCCCTTTCTTCCTTCGGGTTATAATTGCATTCATTTCAAAACCATGCATGGCATAAGAAAAATACCTAATTTTTTTTCTTCTTTTAAATAACTTGAAAAAAGAAGAGAGTGCCCAATTTTAATTAAAAAAATAAAAAAAGATAAATTTGAAAATAAAAATAAAAATAAAAGATATTTAAAAAAAATAAAAAATGCGAATTTTTTAAAAATAAATTTCAAATTAAAAAAAAAACTCAAATATTAAAAATAAATAAAAAAAGAAAAAATTATTGAAAACACAAAACACACACAAAAAAAGATAAAATATATAAAAAAAACACACAAAAACTATAAAAATCAATTTTTTTTGCAAAGTTATGTGCACTGTATTACTTCAAAGAAAAGTTTACAACATCTACAACCAAACCAAAAGCATCCCCACATTCTACTTCCTGACCTACTCTACAGGGAAAGTAAGCCAACCCTTAACCTAATTCAACATATTCAAAACATTTTAACATCAACAACTTATCTTCCTACTAGTTCGAAATAGCTACACCCTATGTCCATTAATAATATTATTTATGCCTGCACTACTCAAACGTACAAAACTAGATTATAAATATTAGAGATATTAGAGATATTAACTATCGGCACCTTGGTATCCTGCTTCTAGTTTCCAGTTTGAGGTGGTTACTCCCGCGGATTGAAGTTCTTTCTAGTTATCATTTGAGCAAGCATGTTCATACTGGAGATAAGCTCCATGATAGCCTCCATAATCCTGTTCAAATTGTCGTTGATATTAAAGATTTGATCCCGAGTCCACTAGGCTATGGATTTTGCATGTTTACTAGTGTTTGGGCACCCCCAATGAGATTCCATGAGCGCTCACAACACTAGAGCCTTTATCTACCAATATAACATTATGTAACAGGTTTACCTAGTATGAGTAGAGCTTGCATCCTCCACCTAGATAGCCCACTCCTCTTTCTCATGATAGGTTTTTGACATCAACTTTCCCACTTCAATATCACACTTCGCTTGGTCCAGGACCTTCTTGGTCTCATCATCCACCACTTGGTGGTACATCTGCTTTTGTTTGGATACCTCTCTTTGAAGCCTCGACATGTGGTTGCCTCTGGAATTATGAGCCTTCTCCCTCCATTCCTTGGATTTTCCATAATTTCCACCACCCACTATTGTCCTCCACCATTGTCCTAGACCCTTCGAACTCCTAGCCAGCTAGCCTCCTGGTTCACCTTCTTCCCAAGACATTAAAAAATTCTTATGGTTCGACCTTCCTCTTCGGTAGTCCATTTGCTCCTTATTCAACCAATAAATCCCCTCCCAACATAATTTTTGCAACAGGTGCGGGCCATACTATAATTCCACATAATCCATTTCTCTTTTGTAGCTAAAAACATCACCACCATCATACCCTTCATTCTCCTGATCTTTCCATAATGAATCCAAAGCTTTCCTAGCTTCTCCCATGATTTTCGTCCTTTGTTATACCTCTTTCACTCTATTCCCATATCCTTGGTTGATTCACCATGTTCTGCCATCTTACCATACATGTAATATGGGGAGTAGCTATCAAGTCGAGTGATTGAGGTGGTACAGATGGATAGGTGTCCCACATGATCTGTCATCCTTAGGATCCCTAGCATCCACATGCATCCAAGAAATTTAAAAAAAGACAAAAAAATTAAAACTAAAAAAAAACATTTAAAAAAAATAAAAACAAAAATTAGAAAAAACTAAAACTGAATTTTAAAAAAAAAAAAACGCCATTAAAAATTAAAAATTACACCCTGCCCCTCCCCCCCCTCTCCTCCCTCCCCTCTGCTCCCCTCTCCTCACCCCCCCCCCCACGCACCCCACCTCTTCCCCTCTCCCCTCCACCCACCATGCCATCCCCAACCCCTCTAGCCTCTGGTCTCCTTTCCGCTACCCTTTCCCCTCCCCCACGCCCTGGTGGAACGGTGAATTGTTTCCAGAATCAAGTCTCTGCTTGGAAAGAACCAAATTTGGTGCCCGTGGGGCGAAGATTCTATTATGGAATTTGACACCCACAGTGCAGAGGCTTGATAATGGAATCAATTCACCACTCTACATGGGGTGACTCCATTCCAAAATCGAATTGAGTCACCACTCCATTAGGGAACAAGGAAGGGGAAAGGGGAGGATACAAGAGGGCAGACAGAAGGGGGTAGGGGAGAGGGGGACGATGCGAGATGGGAATACATCGGACAGATAGATGGTGGAGGGGAGGGGGGAAGAAGGAGGGGGGAATAGGGGGGAGGCGTGGGGGGGAGGGACATGAGAGGGAAGCGGAGGGGAATAGAGTGGACAGTGGGAGGACACAGAGGGGGGAGGAAGGAGAGAAGGGAAACGATGGGGAGGAGGGTGTAATCTTTTTTATTTTTATTTTTTATTGTGTTTTTTTATTATTTATTATTTAAATGTTTTTAAATTTTTGTGTGTGTCTGTGTTTAATTTTATTTTTTAATTATTTTTGTATTTTTTAAAAGTTTTTTTTTTTAGACTAAAGGAATCGGCAACGGCGCGGTATCGTACTTGCATGACACGGGGTTGAATCCCAACGGCTACCACTATAACCCCTTGGCGAGCCCAACAAACCCCCCATTGACCTATCCACGTGTTTTCCTGGGATCGAACCAGCGACCTGCGCAGCAGCCCGTACGCCTTAGCAAAATGTGCGGTGGCCAACTGGCCTACCTGTGGGGGGCTATTTTTTTAAGTTTTTTTTTTTGTGTGTGTGTATTTTTGCAATTTTTTCTATTCATTTATTTTTTTAATAATTTATTTCCTTTTTTTAATTTTTGTGTTATTTTTAATTTCAAAGTTATTTACAAATGTTGGGTCATTTTTTTTTTAAATTCCTTTTTCATTTCTTTTCCTTTTCCATTTTTTTTCCAAATTTATCTAATTTTTTAAAGAAAATTATATTATTTTTAAATTAAAATTGGGCACTCTTCTTCCTTTAAGTTATTTAAAAGTAGAAAAAATATTTTTCTTACGCCATGCATAATTTCGAAAATAATGCAATTGTAACCCGATGATAGAAAGGGGTGCCATGGGGACCACCACTTTTCGATTTGGGGGTTGATTTTGAGTTTTTATTGTACCAACACGGACCGTCATTTCCAAAATATTGTATTTTTATCCCCCCCCCCCAAAAAAAAAAGTGTGCTACCAGTAACACCACTTTTCGATTCAAGGTTTGATTTAGGGTTTTGATTGCACCGACATCGACTGGAGTTTCAAGAAGCTGTAATTTTAGCCCCTAAGAAAAGGTGCTAATGATAGCACCAATTTTCGATTTGGGGTAAAAAAAGCCACTAAATACAACCTATAAAAGAACAAAAACTCTCGAGAGTCATCGTCAAGTTGTGTAATACGTTACAAAATTACATACATAAAATGATCACCAACTTTCTTACTATACATACAATGATCAACCCGACTTCTCTCAAAACCCAATTGTTGGATATACATATAAAACTTATGGTACGACATCCTAGGTTGCTTTAAACCATAGAAGGACTTCTTAAGCTTGCAGAATAACTCCTTTTCCCCTTTCACCGTGAATCCTTCAAGCTGCTTCATAGAAATTTCTTCTTCAAGATCACCATGAAGAAATGTTGTCTTCACATCTATCTGTTCTATTTCAAAATCAAATGTTGTGCTAAATACATCAGTACCCCAATGGAAGTTAATTTTGCAACAGGAGAGAACATTTCAACAAAGTCGACTCTCTCGACATGAGAGTATCCCTTTTCTACTAGTCGAGCCTTGTACTTCTTGACTTGACCTTATGTATTCATTTTTTTCTTGAACACCCACTTACTACCAAAGGGTTTCCTTCCATTTGGAAACACAACCACTTACCATATTTCATTCTTTCGTAAGGACTCCATATCTTCTTCCATGGCATTTTCCCAAAGATTATCCTTTGTCGATTTGATTGCTTCGTTTATTGAATCGGGATCCTCTTTTGTGGCAGTTAATGCAAAAGCATAGAGGAAATATGGTGAACTATACCTTTCAGGTTGTTTCTTTGCTTGACCATACCTCCCGATGAACAAAGTCTATTGTTCCACCTCTTCGTCGGATTCAATCAATTCATCTGAATCATGACTTTCATCGCTCCATCCAAAGAATAGGTTTTCTAGTTCATTTTCTCTTTTATCCTCTTCAATCTTGGAAGTACCTCTGACTTCTCTAAAGATCATATATCTACTATAAACTGTCTTCCTTCTTACCAGATTCCATATCTTATACACTTTCACTTAATCTTTGTACCTGATGAAGGTGCATTTCTTAGACTTACTATCAAGTTTGCTTCTTTTCTCCTTTGGGACATGCACAAAGGAATCACACCCAAAGACTCTCAGATGTGCAAGAGAGGGAATTTCCCCAGCACATGCCTCATATGGAGTGTTGTCGACTAGAGCCATCGACAAAGACCTATTCACTAGGTAACATGCCGTGTCGACTGCCTCTCCCTAGAATTCTTGTGTGATACTTGCACCATTTAGCATAGTCCTTGATTTTCCCATCAACATTCTATTCATTCTTTTAGAAACTCCATTATGTTGAGATTTTTATGGAGTTGTGTTATGTCGAGCTATACCATGCTGCATACAGAATTGGTCGAACGACTTACTACAAAATTCTCCTCTGTTATCAGTTTTCAACACCTTGATATTTCTACCAGTCTAATTTTCTACAAGATCTTTGAACCCTTGGAACCTTTCAAAAACCTTATATATTCCTTAGAAAATACAACCATGTCATTGTGGAGAAATCATCTATGAAATAGACGTAATACTGGGATCTCCCTAGTGATGGGACCAGAATTGGTCCAAACACATCATTATGTATTAACTCTAGTATTTCCTTGGCCCTTGTGGTCCTATATGGGAAACTTACATGACTATGCTTACCATAAATATAATGTTCACAAAATTCTACTTTTAAAGAAAAATATGGCAAACCTTTGACCACACCTTTGTTGTGCATAGCATGAAAACCTTTCTCACCAATATGTCCCATCTGTTGATGCCACAACATGGTCAAGATGACTAGCCAATAATATATGCCTTCGGATTCAAGAAAGACTGTATTCGTACATCCATTGGTATGTATTTTTCCTAATAGCTTGTACAATGTTACAGTTTGAACTCCTCTCATCAATACCATTGCTCCTCACACCATTTTACATGAATCTTTCTCAAATACATATTGCACACTTGCATTTCGCATATTGCTAACATATATAAGGGTTTGAGCCAAAAACACCCCTGGAAGAGTTCCTATCCGTCCATCTTTTAGTATCGGTTTCACTTTACCTTGTATGACAATCCTAGTCACTAAATCATCTCCTATAAGAACCTTACCACCACCATATTTCTCATATTCACAAAACTATTTTGTGTGTGGTGTCTTATGATATGATGCACTAGAGTCGATCTACTAAGAGTCACAATCTGATTGTGTACTTGTCAAAGCCAAATACTGACTCCCTTTTTCTTTAGTAGAAGGATTACCTTCAGTCGATTGTGCTTTCTCATATATTTTTCTATTCTTGACTCCCACTAACTTACAATCTCTCTTATAATGGCCGACTTGACCATGTTGCTGACATTTTCTCATCATCGGATTTGGGTATTTAGATATGGTCTTAGATCCACTCCTCAACTTTGATTTTCTACTGGAGGTTTTACCTTTTCCTCTATCTACCAGTCGACCTCTTACCAATAGGGAATCATGGGTCGATCCTTCCATGTTCTTATGCCTCATCTCTTCTAACAATATAGATGCAACCAAGTTGTCATTTTTTAATGTGGTATTATTGCTTCCAATAGCCACAACCAGGCTATCCCATGAGTCTGGAAAAGAACACTATATAATGCTACATTTCTCCTCTTCTGTGATTTTGATATCCATAGACAAGAACTCACTGAAAATAGTGTTGAATGAATTCAAGTGCTCTATTACTGAGTCACCCTCATTAATCCTGAATATATGGCTTCTTTTGAAGAAACAACTTGTTAACTATAGATTTCTACTAGTACAAATTCCCCAACTTATCCCACAGTTTCTTTGTAGTATATTCTCTTGAGACATTCAATAATACATAATTTTCTAAACAAAGGCAGATTGTACTCCTTTCTTTTCTATCGAGTTTATGCAAATCTTCCGATGACATACTTGTCGGAGTTGTTTCGGGGTTGACATCAACCCACTGCTCTTGATATACAAGGAGATCATCCATTTTGAGCTTCTAAAGCTCAAAATTCTGTCAATTAAACTTTTCAATTTCTATCCTTGAAATATTGGCCATTATAACTAAGAATCAATGTTCTAGAACTCCCACTAAAACTAAGTATTCTCTAGATCCATGATCAAACTAAAAAAACCTCAACAAGAAGGGAATCCCCTTGAATCCAAACATGGATATGATACCATGTCAACGATTCAATACCCTTTACAATGATTATGCCTAATAATTCTAACAGTTAGATATAACAAATTTTAACAATGACACAAATACAGTCACTTAACACACAAATTTATCCTAGAAAACCTGCAGGGAGAAACATGCAAACTAGTGAGCTTTAATGCTCATATATTATCAACACTCTTAACTAGTGTTTACGACATCGACTTACTAGATCGCAACAACTTAAACATGAATTCATTACACTCTACTTCTCAACTCATACAAATACATTTATCCTTTTACATTACATCATATTTATAGATGCAACACACATACTAGCTCATGATACTCAAGTTAGTTACAGTTAACTGCTCCATTAATGTCGGTCCATAAGTTCCTAATTGAATACCATTTTTCTGTTATAGTTGACTTGAATGTTAAACCTTCGTCGACCTCCAGTTGATCTTCTTGTTGTTTAGGTGTTTGTTGAATTCCTACCTGCTTTATGCCCGTCGACTTCCCAATGACCAGTCGACTATTCTACTCGAAAAGTTGATTAGAGTTCTTTCGTCTGTTGACTTATTAAGAAATCAACTATCAACTTCAACCATTGGTTTACATTCAAAGAATATAGCATACCCAACACAAGGGACATCACATTATGGTGTTTTCTATTTTAGCAGGGCTTCAATTTCACTTCTTGGTTATACAAACTCTGATTGGGCAGGGGATAATACAGATAGAAGGTCTAATGTAGAGTACATATTTAAGCTTGGTTTAGGTATGATTTCATGGTCTATTAATAAGTTGATAAAAAATTATCTTTCTTCTTGTGAAGTAGAGTATAGGGCAACTAAGGAAGCAACTTAAGAAGCAATGTGGATTAGGCATGCTCTTAGTGAGCTTGGACTAGTTCATAATTCTCCTATTGATTTAAGATGTGACAATCAGAGTGCAATTCAGCTGGCCTATAATCCAGTATATCACTACAAGACCAAACACATTGACCTTGATGCTCATTACATTCGATATCTTGTTGTTAATGGTGTTATTAGTTTGGAATATTGTCCTATGGAGTAACAAGTGATAGACGTCTTCACCAAAGCTATGACATAGGTGAAGTGTGTGCATCTTCAAAACTTGTTGGGAATGCAGGAAGCTGTCATCAAGGAGGAATGTTAATGTAATTCCATCTACCTCCATTTTTTTTGTATCTCCCCATTCATCATTAAGGGGAAATGTTGGAATGTGTAATGATATCTAGTGATATTTCATGATGATCTACCTAGAAAAATAAGGCACATTACTCTTTATAAATCTCTATCTTATTTTGAAGGAGTTATCCCACATGCATCATGGAGTAAATTCTCCTGTTACTATTCTTTATATAAGAGAGGTGGAAAAGTATTTATCTCACATCTATTATGGGATGCAATCTTCCATACCTCTAGCTATATTATATAGGTGAAGGAGACCCTTTGGGGACAAGATTTTCATTATTGAGAAATATTTAAAGTTGTGATATGAAGCATATGTGGGGGTGCTCAAGATTGTAAGAGTGAAATTTTCCTAAAGACTAAGAAGATCAAGCCTTCCCGTCAATTTTCTCCATCTGGGGTTTTACCACGTAAAATTCGTGTACTCTCTTTTCTCTTTCCTTTCATTGCTTGCACTTGTTATTAATTATTTGATGCTTGTGTTAATAGGAGATTCGAATAGCTAGATTCATTTTAGTAATATATTGTTGTATGTTATTGCATATTTCTTAATAATTTAAAATTTCATATCCTACTAGAACCCTCCCCCCCTTTTCTACTATTTTCCCCATTTGACCTCCCTTCTTTTTCTCTCTTCCCTTTCATCATTAATTTATCCCTAATTATTCTGGTTTCCAAAAAAAATTCAATATGTTTTTGCTAGTTTTATGAGGTACGCTTATTTTATTTAGATTCATTCTCTTATCTTTTATTATAGTACTTTTACCTATTACCTCACTTAATCTCCTTTTATCCTCTCAACCCAAATTTAACATTTTCCATGCCCTTGGGGGGTAGCTCAAGTGGTAAAGATGAGAAGTTGTAATCGGTTGTAAATGGAAGGTCACGAGTTCGAATCCCCCCAAATTTACCCGTGCTCCATGGTTTGGGCCCTGTGGATGCACCTAGGGGTATAGTGGTAGCGAGATTGGATCCTTGGACCCCGTATCATGCGAGTAGCAGCCCAACTCCAGTTGCCGATTCCCCTAGTTCAAAAAAAAAATTTAACATTTTACACAATAATAAATTTATTTTTGAGAGCACCTCCGGGAGCCACGCCAACGTCGCCGCTGCCCACACTGGAATCCATGCGCGGTGACCCATTTCTTCTCTGTGGCGGTGGCGGTGACTGTTCCTGCGGGGACCTGCTCCAATGATCCAGGGTGGGGCGACTTTGGCTCTTCGGCATCGAGCATGGCGGCTGAGGGCTCTAGCGCAACCATGCCCTATCCACTGGTGGCGACGACTGGGTGCCGATCTATGGCATGGATGGAGGAAAGGGTTGCAACCATTCCCTACCCACTGCGACTGGGTGCCGAGGCATGAATGGCGGCTAGGGTTCTGCAGAGCATGGGCTCCGTGGGTCATCTTGGTGACGGCCTTTCTTGCTATATTCTGCCTGGTGCCTGGGGCGTTTCTGGTTCTGCTTATCAACGAAGGGTTCTTGGAGGCCGGTGGCTTTTCGGTGGAGGCGTCTGGGGCTCTTGGTTTCAGGGACACTCGGCTTGCTTCGGCGGACTGCTCCAGTCCAATTTGGGGTTTGTCTGGCTGCTTCTTCATCAGGGGTTTGCTTGCTGGCTGTTTTTGCCAGTTTGGGAGGTCTACCGTGTCTGCTGCTCTGTCCACAGACATGGATCTTCTGCTTCCTCCGATAAGGGTTTCAGTTTTGATGGATCTATATTTTTCTGTGGAGGGTCTACTACAAAGTGAGCTGTGGATGGTCATAGTTTCTTGTTTTCGTGTGGCTATGGTGGATTTGAGCGGGTTTCTGCTCACTCTTCTGTAGTATTTTCTTGTTTTCTCCATTTTTCTGTGCAATTAGGGTTTGTTCCCGAGCTCATTTACTGTACCCACTTATATGTGACAATGTATGGAGCAGCTTTTGCTCTCCATATATCTGCAGAATGTAATTTTGTATCTTCTGATAATAAAATTACGACTTTTTCCAAGGAAAAAAAAAAATATTTTTGAATAAATTTAGTCTTATTCATTATTTTTTTTTCCTCTAAAAAAAATATTTTTCAGATATATTCCTTGACTTAGGTTCACTTTCCCCCTTTATCCCTTAACCCCCTCTTATTATGTTCCATGGCATTAATCCTTTGTTTTTAAACTCTTTTTCCGCTCACATCTCCTTCCTTTATTACTTTAACTATTTTAAAATTATTTTAATTCATAACTTCTTTAACGAATCTTTTCTTCTACCTAATCCCTAATGGCTACCTCTCCAATATTTTTTATACTCAACCTCACTTCAGTCTTTTATACCTAGTTATTGTAGCTTCATGTTGATCCCCTGATGATGGGTGGAGTGTCCACTTGAAATATTGGTATTTAAACTTGAACACTGTGTAAATCCATAAACAATGCCACAAAAATATATGCTATCAAAAGTAGATTTATAAAATTGTACCTCTTAAAAAATGGGCCTCAAATTAAAATTTCCATCATCATTTCCCTCCACATCCACTTTATAAACACTAGAGAATCACCAAAAATTTGAAGAGTAGTAACACATTTTTTAGTTGCTAGCTTTACAACTAGTTTTAGGGCCAATAACTTGTAGAGTTGTTTGTTCACCCCCTCCTATGATGAACTTTAAATTTAAAAGCACGACTTATCATTCAAATGTAAGATCCTTTCTACTCCACAAACTAGTGGAATCCTCTTGGTAGGCAACATCTAAGTAAGCTCAAGCACCAATTTTATCAATTTCTTTTATAACTATTTATCTTGGAGGTTTCTCATTTGAAGTTTGGTTGAAATATTTGAGTTGACAAACTTTATGATGCAATTTGAATTGGTAGAATAAAATTATCCTCAAACATGCCACTATTGCAGGCTAACCAAACCCCCCAAACTATTATGAGAGGAAGATCTCTATGTTTCTTGACCAAAGAGTTGTTATACCATCCATGCATAAATCTTTAATATATTCCTCTTTCACAAATCTCTAAATCCAATCAATCCTTAAATATAATTTCAAACCCTAATTGAATATTCACAAGATAAAAGCAAGAGTTGAATATTATCTTTGTTTAATTTATTGAAATGTAACTTGCTAGGTCATTCCAACTCTTCTTTTGTAACGCATCCCGTGTAAGAACCTTATTTTGAAGGAAATCCAGTGAAAATATAGGATTTAATGTACATTTAATCTTCCACATTATTCTCCACCATTGGACTGATTCCACATGTTCCTCCCCTTCATATAAAATCTTATATCCTACCTTAGAAGTATATAAACCTTGAGTTGGATTATTTGACTATCATAACTCATCATCATAATCCCTAATTTTCACATGAATGGATTTTAATTTAGCAATATATGCTTCCCACGTCACTTCATCATCCCCTCTAAACAAAATATCTTAATCAAATTTCCACTCCTTACTCCAAATTGAGGTAAGTTATTGATTCACTACCTAATTTAGACCATAACAACCTTTATCATAAAGAACATTCATTAGAAAATGAGGCAACTTGAACATATTTAGACACCCCAACCAAGAGTCTTCACCAAACCTAACCTTTCTCCCATTGCAAATTTTCCAAAAAAGCCATCTATTAATAAAATAAAATGCAAGAACTCCTGCTTTCCAAAGTATTGATGAATTGTGACAATTTTTAGAAGGATTCCTATTCCAATATTCCTCAACATAGTTAAGAGTTATGTGTTTATGGGAAAATACTCAACACCAAAGTACCTTACAAGGACTCAACCTCCAAACATTCTTCGTGTCCAAATATTTCATGAATAAGTGAATGTTCTTGAGATCTTATCCACCGAACTCTTGAGGAACAACCATCCTTTGCCACTTTAACAATAGAATACCTCTATTTTTCTTGTCCCTAGACCATAAGAATCTAAAACACAATTTACTTATCCTTCCAAGAACATCCTTTGGTATAAATACCAGAGGCATCCAATAAGCAAGGATGGTTTCCAAGACATGCTCTATTGATCAGATCAACCTACTCCCTTTAGGAAACTATCTATTACAATAGACTAATAGGCTTCTCTACATCTTATCTATTAGCTAATCTCAATCCTTTATCCCGTAATCGTTTGGCCTAAGGAAAAAACTAAGTATTCCAAACCCTCAAGCATATTTATTTGTTGAAAATGTAACAACTAAAGACATAAGCTAAATTTTTCCTCATTAATCCCCATAATATATATATAGAGGACTTACCAAGATTTACCTTCATGCCTATTGCAAGGCAATATAGGTCTAGAATCTCCTTCAAATTTTCCTTCTTGAACCATCACAAAACAATTGTATATCATACACAAACAACAAATGAGGTAGGGAAAGGGTTCTTCATATCTTTACTCTTTTAAAATACCCAAAACTCCGAGCCTCCAACAATGCATTGCTCAACCCCTTGGCCACAATTAAAAATGATAGAGGGGAAAGAGGAAAACCTTGCCTCAAACCCCTTCTAGGTCTAAAAAATGGAGAAGTTGATCCATTGACAAGGACACCAAAAAATGCAAAAAAAATGAAATTCATGACCCAATTAATGAAGTGGGCATAAAGGCAAAGACTAATCAACGTAAACCTCAAGTATAGCCAACTTGCACGATCATAATATTTAGACAAATCCAACTTGATCACCATATCTAGTAACCTCTTTATTTTAATGGATTGAAATCCATCTTGAGCAACCCAAATGGCTTCATGAATTTTTCTAGCCTCTAGAAAACCAAACCGCTCATTAGAGATCGAAGTAGATAATATCCTTTTAACACTATTGGCTATAATATTTGCGATGATTTTAATGTAGATTCAATTACAAATATAAATCAACATATACTCCTCAAATGAATAAAGGTTATCAAACTTAGGATTGATAGATATAAAAGTGGCATTAAAAGATACTAACATCTTCCCTTGAGCTCTAGACTCTTTATAACCCTCATTGTGTCATCCTCATTGAGTTTAAAAAACAAGAAAGAATTCCACAGGTCATCCATATGGCCCTAGATTCTTATCCTTCTAAATTTTGTGCAAGACCTCCTTGAGATCATATTTTGAATCTTCTTTCAAGAGGGTCTCATTATCTTGTTCAATCACAAAATTGGGAAAAAAAGAGGTCATATTTATTGCTTTAGCAATAGAAACTCCACTATTTTCTTTATAACCTCACCAAAATTATCCAAACCCACCTTTTCAATATCCTTAAAACTAGTAGAAACCAAGCCATCATTAATAGACACCTATAAATAATATTACATTCTTTTTATGATTGACAAAGTGATGGAAAACTTTTTATTTTCATATTCCTTTAAGAGCTAATGTGTTATGCTTTAGAGTCTCTAAGTTGCTTCCTAATCTGCTAAAAATTTCCTTCTCATCTTCAATATTATTTACTTCCTACTTAACTTCTTTGGAAGGGAAGCTAAGTTTCCAATAAAATCCATATTGTACAGATACTCTAATTGAGCCTTTATAGAAACAAGAACCTGATCATCCTCTATCCTCTTCTCATGAGCCCACTTTACAACTACTTATTTCACTTTCTTTAGATTGTCTTGAAAATGCAAACCAATAAATTCTATAAGGTTTCCATCATATGGTGACCACATATCCTGGATTAACTTAGTAAATATTTCCTCCTCCAACCAATAAGTATTAAACATGAAGGAGCTAGAGGGTATTATACTGCCTTTTTCCAAACCCCATAATACTGTAAAATGGTTCGAATCCACCCCCAATACCCACCCATTGTCTTATCGTGAGCTGGTCACCACTAAAATAATCAAACAAAATAAATCTATCTAACATTTTTCAAATTCTTTCTTCTCCCAACATCATATTCCTCTAGGTTGGGATGAATTTAATAGGCTCAACAACATAAACCAAACCCAAATCCTCAAACTTTCTTATAAATAAAAAATAGATAATGGATCTATTTATTCAGTAGAGCCCCAAATCTTATCCATGCCTATAGATAAATTTAAATCCCCACCTATCATTACCTTTCCTTGTATGAGCACATTCTATTCAAAAACTTTCTCCCAATTCTTCACCTTGTTTGCATATGGTCATTATATGTTTAAGAGCATAAATTCCTCTCCTAACTGTTGACAGTATTATTCCCAAACTTGAGTCAAAAGACAAGATCTTAAAATAAACAAAATCCCTATACTTCTAAATATAAATTAAACCCCTCGATTTACCTCTAGCATCCACAAACACAAATTCCCATTCCTCAAGAATCTTCCCCAAATCATAGGTGATATTACTCCCTCGACCCATCTTCTCTTGAGAGATTAAACTGGCAGGATTGTAATTCTCTGCAAGCATTATCAAGGTGTTTGTTTTAGGGATTACCCAATCCTTAAATGTTTAAAGATAAACTAATCATGACCACCCTCCTCTAGGGTTTGGGTTACTGTAAGGAACCCTAATAAAGACAACTGTTTTTCATTGCGAACCTCATTTTTTGCTCTAGTCAGAATAAGGGAGATATATATTTCCTCCATTTATTAGGGTCTTTGGCACCTTTTCCTCAACTCATACCCAAGCCTCCTTCAATCTCCCCATTAAAATCCTTGAAACATTCCTTCTTAGGTCTAAAAGTACATCCATTTTTCATTTTAGAAACCTTCTCTTCCTTCAATATGGATCCAAAGTCATCATGAGGGGGCGTGACTACATTAGGAGAGTCAGACTCTAAACCTAAAATCCCCCCATCAGAAATGAAACCCCTATCCTCTACCACTAAAGGTTTTTCCAGACTCTTAGTTTTCCTAGTAGACTTACTACACCCTTTCGAGTTCATAACTTTGTTAACCCACAAATAAGGTCATTGAATTCACATCTAGGTCCCCACTATTACGCTTAGAAATAATGTTAGGAACCCAAACATGATTTTCCATGGAATTACCATTTTCAGCAAGAGAATTTTCCACAGTCAAAAGCACATCCTTCTCATTTTCACAGGGCCTTCGAGACAAGGAAACCTTATTTTCCAAATAAAGTATGTTTAAGCCTCAATAGTCTTCCTTATGCTTAAGTTGGGTACTTGATTCATTCGAAATCAATTCAAATCCAACTGTAGGGAACCAACTTTGTGCATATATTTAGAATCCACCTTTTGTCCACCTGGATTACTAGAAGGAGACATTCTTTCCCCCTCAATACTCCCCTTCTTCACCCATATCTTTTGGGTTAAACCCACACTAGAGTCTATGCAAATGTGTCCATATCTATGACAATGCACATAATGAAACGGTACCCTAATGTAATCTAATAATTGGACAAGGGAGAAAGTACCTTTATGTAGAGTTATCTTAGCCACTAGCCCTTCCCACAAATCCAAACCAACTTGAATATTTGTAATGGACATCAAACCAATGTCAACAAAACTCATATTAGCTTTGATGAAGACACCCAAAGAGTTTCTTATTTCTTTAAACACCTCCACAAACTAGAAATCAAGTGGAATTCTTGACAACTTAATCCAACCTAGGCTCACATCACATCTGTCTAATTTAGAATATAAAAAGGCACCACTATTTAGCGAAAGGGATGTTAAATCCCATTTCCAATGCAATACCAAAATTTACCTATAATCATTATCCTCGGCTCTAAACATGAACATAATCCAACCTTGGGTGAGTATATAAAATATCAAGGAATACCCCATAATAAGCTCCCATGCTTCATGCAACTAGATTCTTAGACTCAATTCACTCATACGACTACCTTGGAACTAACCCAAAAAAAAAACAAGCCACCAAATTGACCACCTGGTGTATCTTGATGTCCTCTCCCAACACGAATTTAACTGGTGAATATTTCTTCTTGACACAATTCCACCCTTTCCTTTTTGTTACACCTCCTCTGAGTTATGGTTTCAAGAGTTTTTCATCACCACTAGGCTTCCCATTCCCTTTCTCATATGCCTTCATAACCTCCATGCAAGGAATCTCAACATACTTATAAGATGAATCAAGCTTGGGACACTTTTCCTTAACCTTAACATCCCACATAGGCCACGTATCCCTTGACACTAGAAACATGCCAGAAATACTAGCACAAGGAAATGATTTAGCACCAAACACATGAGAAAATGATCTAATGTGTTCATCTTCATGAGCTTGGCTATGATTGTTCCTTTTAGATAATTCCTCTTAAGACATTGATAAGGAATTGAATTTGTCATTAAAAACATTGTCATAAGGACAATAGAGGGCAATACTTATTGTGGGATGCATGAAACCCAAATCTTTCCATGAGCTATCTCCATCAATTTGATCCTCCATGCTAGTTAGTCCACATAGGTACAGTCCCTATGTAGAGAAAAATGGATGATACAACAAATGTTCTGCGGAAATATTGACATGCTCCAAAGGATCGGGTATATAATGAGCCACATCGTCATATCCCATAGTTATGACCAAAAAATGGAAAGGTATCTTAAACCTTAATGCCTCCTATTAGCTTGAGACTTGGAAACCCTAGGAACACCCCTTAACAATCATAATATCACACACACACACACACACACGTTAGCTCGAGACTTGGAAACCCTAGGAACACCCCTTAACAATCATAATATCACACACACACACACACACACACACGTGTGTGTGTGTGTGTGTGTGTGTGTGTGATATTATGATTGTTAAGGGGTGTTCCTAGGGTTTCCAAGTCTCGAGCTAACGTGTGCACGCGCACGCACATGTGAACACACACACACACATTCCCTCCTCCCTCTCTACTAATCTCTAATCTTTGATCTAGCAACCTTTCATCCACAACTATTTACATGAATATTGTTACCAACATTAATCGCATATACTGCATTCTATTATAACAAATTGATGTCAAACCAAGAGATTTAAATAAAATTTCTACCATCGCACATTATAGTCTCCATGGAACCATTTCTAATATGATGTGTGTTTCATAAGAATTTAATATTTTTTTAATTTGCACTTTCATAAATCTTGTTGAATTTGTCGAACCATTCACTAGTTATATTGAGATTTATGACTTAAAATATCAACCTAAATTTATCTAAATCCCAAATCTATCAAGTGTCGAGAGTGATAAAATACCTTAAAGTGAAAAACTATTTTAGAGTGCAAAAACTAGATGAAAAGTTTACATCTCAAAAGATTAGGCCCCTCTCGAGGTTTGATAGATTTGATATTTAAATAAATCAAAACTAGTTAATTAATTTTAAACACACCAATTTCAATTTTTATTACTTCATTTTTTAAATTTGTTTCATCAATTTATTGCACATCAATATTACTAAAATTCATCATGTTACATGTATGTCCTACCTAAATTGTAAAGTGCATATCTGAACACAATACACATTAAAGATAAAGGAATAATCCAAATTGAAGCATTAAAGTTAGGGAACAAATAGAGAGTATAGTTAGAAGGATCAAGTTTCAAACCAACATAATGCTTCAAATGGTTTTTGAACATGTGTAACGTAACCTTGAAATGAAAAAATCCATTGGGCCTTGACATTGGTGACAAAGTAAAATATTTTCAGAAAAAAGGGGTCAAATATTGAGTTCCAAGGATGTCATTTTAGACAAAGTTATCTTCTAAATATCCCTTGCGATTGAAGGGCCATTTAAATTTCCTTTCTAAATTATCACGATGAGTAATTCCCATATAGGAGCACTTTCAAACCCAAAAGAGGAGTCACTCTCATAAAGGAACTACTTTTACCCTATTGTACATTAAGTGGTTTTCAAACATAAAAGAGGAGTAAAGGAACTACTTTTACCATATTCTAAATTAAGTATTTTTAAGGACCTTTCTACACCGGTTGATCTTGGTGCATTTGGAAGTATATCAATGGTCTCTATAACCATAGAAATTATTTTGGTGCATTTGGAAGTATATCAATGATCTCTATAACCATAGAAATTATTGCACTGGTTGAGATTTGTTAACTTTGTTATTTATTGATACCGCGATATTGAGATCACCTAATAATGGAAATTGCAATCTTATTTGCCATCCCCGTATCTTCTTTACTAAACTATTATTATGATTTTTAATTATTAAATTAACAAAAGAGTTTTCTTATATCTCACACATTTAACTTGGTGGGTGGGGTCAATTATGTATGCTACAAATTCAAGTCCCTGATTTGGGTTCTCTTTTAGTGTTATCCATGGGTTTCATGTAATTGGGTTCTTTGTTATTCCACTTTTTACTTTAAGAAAATCTTAGCTTTAGGTAAGAAACTACCATAGGCTTATGTTTAAAATAAAGTCTACAATGAAAAATAATATGTTTATAATCCAATAGTTATGTCGAACTATGGTTTTTACATTCCAACACAATTTTACGTTGGAACCAAAGGTTATGGAGGTTCATCACATCTTTGGATTTTCTGGAGACAGTCAATTGAAAGACAACAGTCAACTAGCAGAGAAGTCGATTGGAGGATCGACTGAGTGGTTGAATGAATGGTCGACGAGGCTGTGGTCAACTCAACTAGAGCAGCTGAATAATCTATGGGACGTTGTGGATTTCGTGGAAATAGTTAGAACCAATGACCCCTATTTGTGGACCGGATCATCCTCACTTGAAGGGAGTTTGTTAGATCTGGATGCTATAAAAGAATGACCCTATGGGTTGAATTGACATCATCATGATATATTGCAAATGGAGAATGCATTGTGATGTTTTGATCACAATGTGTTGTGCTTAAGTGTTATAATGGTGCCTTTAGACACCACCCATATTCTTGGAATATTTAGCTATGAAATTTGAACATATAGATCTAGGCACATAAACTAAAGAGATATATAGTGAAAATAAAATAATCAAACAACTAATCATGTAACAAACGATTTATCATAGATCATTACACAAAAACTAGAAGCATATAGGAATAAAATAATGATGTATTTCATTAACTGTAATGAATGAACATGAAAAAAATATACACCAAGGCAATTTGAATTAGATCAGGAGGCTATTTGAATTGCTCATGCAGTGCTTGGAGACTAGTCAGGCTTAACTAGAGCCAAAAACCCTTAGTTATCCATGCAAGCAACTGACTGTATGTGCATACAAATACCTAAAATCACTCAAGGAAGGAAGAACTATATCATAATATCTAAAAACGAGGTCCACGGAGTCCCTTAACAGTGGAGTAAACTTCCTAGATTCACTCCATAACTCAAACAATTGGTTTTGGAGCATGATCTTCCATATTCAGAGGTCATGTTTTAGCCGTGTTTGGATCCCAAACCATGACAAGGGGTGTGGGGGGGATCCCACCCCCACTATAGTCGCCATGGGGAGTCTAGGTGGGGGGGGGTGACTAATTTTGGGAGCCCCCCAGAAGGGGTTCAGGGGCAGCGCCCCCGTAGCGAAAATTTTGGAAAATGCCTTGTAAAATGTTGTAATTTCATAGTCATGGCTTGGTCAATAATGGGTGATTTACGGGACCATGGTATTTTCCCATGGTAATCTATCTTTAAAATGAATGCATTGTAATATGGCCAAGTATTGTAGTATTGTAAATATCTCTGTGATTGTGAGAGAGAGAGTGAAGAGGAAATTGCAGCGGATGTGTTGTGGGTTGTATCCTTTCATTTGTTGGACGGTATAATAAAAAGATTGGCAATTTATCCGTGGACGTAGCCCAGATTGGGTGAACCATGTATATTGGTATCTCTCTTGTATTGTGTTTATGTGTTTGATTACTACATCTTATTTTATGCTATTGTTCTGTGATCATGTTTTTCTAACAATTGGTATAAGAGCCAAAGGCCTATTTGGTGCATAAACTCCCATGAAAAAAGGGTTCTTGGTTTGAGTGGGAGCAATGGAAGAAGAAGGAAAGTTTAGGGTCGGAAAATTTAACGGCCAAAACTACCAGTTATGGGAGATGCAAATGGAGGACTATCTATATAAGAAGGATCTATTCCTATCGTTGGGAGGAAAAACAAAACAACCGGCTTCTATGAAAGATAAAGAATGGGAGGTTCTTGATAGAAAGGAACTAGAAACAATACGGTTGTGCTTGGATTCTTCAGTGGCTTTCAATATTTCAAAATAAAATACAATGGAGGGCCTGATAAGCACATTGGCTAAACTATATGAAAAACCCTCGGCCTCCAACAAGGTATTTCTAATGTAGCATTTATTTAATATGAAGATGGCATAAGGTGGGTCTATTGTTGACCATTTAAATGAATCTAATACAATTACTAATATGCTAAGTTACGTAAAAGTGAACTTTGAAGATGAGGTTAGGGATCTTTTAATCTTGTGGTCATTGCCATAAATCTTGAACGGATTGGTCATGGTTGTAAGTAAATTTGTCTCTGGTTCAAACACTTAATTTGATGATGTTGTTGGTGTTATTCTTAGTGAGTAAATGCAAAGGAAAAGAACAGGTAAGACATCAGGTAATGTGTTGACCATGGAGAGTAGGGGAAGACAAAAGGAGAGAGGAAAGATCCCAGGTAATCATGGGAAGTCTAGGAAGAGTAGATCCAAGTCTAGACTGGGAAAGATAGAGTGCTGGAACTGTGGGAACAAAGTACATCTGAAGAAAGATTGTAGATCTCTAAAGAAGAAAGGAGATGGATATCATGAGACTACTTAGGATACAAATGTAGCAAGTGATGTGTTACAAGATGCTTTGATTCTTGCATTAGATAGTACTAGTGATTACTGGGTAGTAGATTCACGAGCTTCAATTCATGCTACACCCCATATGAAATTCTTTCATGATTATGTTCCAGGTGATTTTGGACATGTTTTATTGGGTGATGATGTACCATGTAAAATTGTTGAAATGAGTAAGGTACGGATAAAGTTAAAGAATTGAGGTGAATGACTGCTGAAAGATGTAAGACATATTCCTTCTATGAAAATAAATCTGATCTCAACAAGGCAGTTGGGAGATGGCGATTGCTTATCTACATTTGGAGAAATGTGGTGGAAGATCACTAAAGGATCACTGGTAATAGCAAAAGGAGATAGGATAGATACGTTGTATTTATGTCCTCATAATACTAATTCTTCTATCTCTTTTGATTCCACAGAAATAGATAGAACATTGTGGCATCATAAGCTTGGCCACATGAGTGAGAAGGGGATGCAGATTCTCCACTCCAAGAAGTTGCTGCTAGATCTGAAGCAGGTAAGTTTGGAATTATGTGAGAATTTTGTTTATGGAAAACAGAAGAGAGTCATATATCTCAGAGTTGGGAAGAAAAAGAAGAGTGAAAAGTTAGGGCTTGTGCATACAGATGTATGGGGACCATCTCAGGTACAATCTCTTGGTGGCTCTCGTTATTATGTTACTTTTATTGATGATGCAACTAGAAAAACTTGGGTTTATTGCATTCGACATAAATATGATGTTTTTGCTACTTTTAAGAAACATAAAGCTTTGTTTGAGAATGAGACAAGAAAAAGTTAAAGTGTCTCAGATCTAATAATGGAGGTGAATAATGTGGAAAGGAGTTTGATAGTTACTTTTCATACCATGGGATTCGTAGAGAGAGGACTGTTCCAGGAACACCACTAGAAAATGGTGTGTCAGAAAAGATGAACAGAACAATCATGGAACGTGCAAGATGTATGAGATTGCATGCATGGCTTCCCTTACAGTTTTGGGCAGATGCTATAAATATTGCTATTTATTTAATAAATAGAGGGCCTTCAAGTGCTTTGGATGGTGGGATTCCAAAAGAAGCATGGATAGGTAAAAAGGTAAACTACTAATTTATGAGAACTTTTGGTTGTGCAACATTTGTCCATATTGATAAATAAAATAGAAAAAATCTTAAGGTTAAATCCAAGAAATGTACCTTTATTGGATATGGGGTTGATGATTTTGGTTATTGCTTATGGGATTATGAAAATAAAAAAATAATTAGGAGTAGAGATGTGGTATTCAATGAAAAGTTCATGTATAAAGATCAGTTGCAGGGAAAGAAACAGGAAAAGGAAAACATAAAGTACACAATGCTTGATGAAATGAAAGAAAATGAAGTTACAAAGGTGCTGAAAAATCAAGAACAATAGCACGTACCTCAAACTCCTGGAAATGTTAGAACATCTACTAGGTCAAGTAGACCCCTAAACGATACTCTCCTTCACTGTATTATTTATTAATGACTGACTCTGGTGAACCAAAATGTTATGAAGAAGCAATGCAAGTGGAAACTAGAAAGAAGTGGGAGCAATGCATGAATGAGGAGATGAACTCATTGGTAAGAAGCTAGACTTGGGATTTGGTTCAGTTTCCTGCAGGTAAAAGAGCATTGCAGGATAAATGGGTTTATAGGTTGGAGGAAGAAGATGGAGGAAAGAAGCGGTATAAGGACATACTTCTTGTAAAGGGTTTTGCACAAAAAAAAGGTATAGATTTCGATGAAATATTTTCTCCCATTGTTAAAATGACTTCAACTAGAAATTTTTAAGTCTAGTGGCGATAAAAGATTTTCATCTTGAATAGTTAGATGTAAAACCAACCTTTCTCCATGGGGATTTGGAGGAATATATTTATATGCAACAACCACATGGGTATGAGGTCAAAGGGAAGGAAAATTTAGTATGCAGGTTAAAGAAGAGCTTGTATGGCCTGAAGCAAGCTCCAAGGCAATGGTATTTAAAATCTAACTGGTTTATGACATAACAAGGTTATAGTAGATGTCATTATGACCACTGCGTTTATTTCAAGAATCTAGATAATGGAAGATATATTATCTTGTAGTTCTATGTGGATGACATGCTTGTTGCAGGGTCTAACATGTAGGATATAAATGTGCTCAAAAGAAAATTAGCTAACTCATTTGCGATGAAAGATTTGGGTGCTCCAAAGAAAATCCTTGGTATGAGAATAATGAGAGGCAGAAAAATTTGCAAATTGACATTGTCTCAGGGTGAGTAAATAGAAAAGGTGCTGGAGAGGTTTATAATGCAGGATGCAAAACCAGTTAGTACACCTTTGGCCAGCCATTTCAAACTAAGTAAGAAGATGTGTCCTAAGACATAGTAGGAGATAGAATACATGTCCAAGGTTCCCTATTCATCAGCAGTTGGAAGCATGATGTATGGAATGGTGTGCTCAAGACCAGATATTGCACATGCAGTGGGAGTTGTGAGAAAGTATATGAACAATCCAGGTAAACATTGGAAGGCAGTAAAGTGGATTCTCAAGATTTGAGAGGTACTACTACTCATGCATTATGTTTTGGAGGTTCAGACACTGTTGTAAAGAGATATGTTGATGTAGATATGGAAGGTGATAAAGGTAGCATGAGGAGCACCACAGGGTATGCTTTTACTGTAGGTGGAACAATAGTAAGTTGGATTTCAAAGCTAAAAAAGGTTGTTTCACTTTCAACAATGGAAGCAAAGTATGTTGCTATTATAGAGCCTAGTAAAGTGATTATTTAGCTACAGAGGTTCATTGATGAATTGGGTAAAATGTAGGAGAATAGAAAGTTGTACAGTGATAGCCAGAATTCCATTAATTTTGCAAATAAATCAGCCTTCCATTCTAAGACTAAACATATACAGCTCAAGTACCATTTCATACTATATGTTTTGAAAGATGAACTATTGAAGTTGGAAAAGATACATACTAGCCAAAATCCCGCATACATGTTGACAAAGGTAGTAACTAGAGAGAAACTAAGTTCTTGCTCAATTTCAATTGGCCTTCAAGCAAGAATGTGAAGATGATAAATTTTCCAAGTCCAAGTTTTGGAGCATAGTCCAACAGATGCAGTAGTAGTGTTGTTGTGATCAATCTCCAAGTGGGAGATTGTTGGTTGTGGAGCCTGATATTCCAGATTCAAAGGTTGTGTTTCATCCATGTTTGTATCCCAAACCATGACGGGGGGGGTGTGGGGGGGGCTTTCTCCCCCACTATAATTGCCATGAGTGATTTACGGGCCCATGGTATTGGGTAGACCGTAGTATTTTTCCCATGGTAATCCCTCTTTAAAAGGAATGCATTGTAATACATCCGAGTATTGTAGTATTGTAAAGATCTATGTGATTGTGTGAGAGAGACCGTGAGAGAGTGAAGAGGAAATTGCAGCGGATGTGTTGTGCATTGTATCCCTTCATTTGTTGGACGACATAATAAAAGGACTAGCAATTTCTCCATGGGCGTAGCCCAGATTGGGTGAACCACGTATATTGGTGTCTCTCTTGTATTGTGTTTATGTGTTTTATTTTTGCATCTTATTTTATGATATTGTTCTATGATCTTGTTTTTCTAACACAAACTTGCAATGTGGGACCCTAAAATCAAGGAAAATAACCCCTAATTGAAGGAATTCACCCTCATATGCCAAAATAAACTTCATGGGTTCTAAAAAAGGAAGATAATGTAGTTTATGACCCTTATAGTTTAGAAGTAAGCTCTAGGGTGACTCAGGAGGTCAATTTGGATGGGGTTTGGTCCACTAGAGTCATCGGGTCAAGCTCTAGGTTACTAGGTAGGAGAATTAATCTATGGAGAAGGTATTTTACTCCAACAAACCCCCATAATATTGACTAGATGAAATAAATTAAAAAAAATGAAAATAGGACCTAGAAATTTGTAGCCATATTAAGTACCCATGCACAAAAAATTCTCTGTAAACTCGAAAAGGCGGGAAATCACATGGGAAACCCCCCACCCATAAAAGAGAATGTAAAAAATTATTCTACTCAGATTTTTTTTATGGAAATTGGTGAGCAGTAGGACCAAAAGTTATAGCTTCGGAGTTGAAGAGACATGTTGGAGGTCTTCTTCATTGAGAAATTGATTTGGGACAAGTTCTCTAATGGCTTCTTCAATTTGAACTTAATTTGGGACAAGTTCTTCAAAAATTCTTAATCAAGGATGCATGGAGTGGACACTGTTGAAAGTGCATACATGTAGCTTCCTTGCTTGTTGCACTCATTTTACTCCTTTTCTTAAAAGAACTTTTTTACCTGCAATCTTCTTCTTTATGTGGTACTTTATTGTAGTAAGGACAACATGGCTGCTCTTATTTGGTCTTTGCATCATTGGAGTTGAAATATTAATGAGAAATCCTTGGTTTTTAATCCTTTTTTCCTTTGTATGGAGGATTTTCCTTGCTTGCAGATCACCTATTCTTCTGGACCTATAAAAAGTTGTTCCTTAGTTGAGTGGTTGATCATGGATGTGCATATGTCCTTGTAGTCCATATGTTGCGAAGATTTTGAGGCCTTTTTCATCCTCTCAATGTATGTGAATATGTCCTCATAGGACATGTGCTGTGAAGCTTATGGGCCTCCTTCAATAAGACCAGATCAAGCATACCGATTGTGTAGAAACTAAGATAGGGAGATAGGAAATATATGGCTGAAAATTAGCTCTCTTTGATGGCTTCAAAAGCACTTTTTGATGGCTGAAAATTAGCTCTTTTTGGTGGTTACAAAAGCACTTATTTGATGGTTGTAAAAGACCACTTATTTGATGGTTGCAAATGCACTTCTTTGATGGCTACAAATGATCACTTTGATGGTTGCTGAAAATGAGCTACAAATGAGCTCTTTGGTGGCTGTAAAATCCTTTCTTTAACCTACAAAAGCTTGATTCCTGACAAAAAATCACTAGTACACTAACGAGTTTAGTACTCCTACTGATATGATACCATATGAGATTTGAACATATAGATATAGGCACATAAACAAAAGATATATACAGTTAAAATCAAATAAGCAAACAACTAATCATGTCACAAATGATTTATCATAGATCATTACACAAAAACTTAAAGTAGATAAGAAGAAAATAATGATGTATTTCATTAATTGTGATGAATGGAGGTGAAAAAATACATAGCAATGCAATTCAAATTAGGTAAGGAGGCTATTTGAATTACTCATGCAGTGCTTGGAGACTAGTCAGGCTTAACTAGAGCCAAAAACCATTAGTTACCCATGCAGACTCACCTAGACTAAATTTAACTGACCCAAGACTTCCCAATCACTAGTTTAGGACCCTTAGAGTCTAGATGTAAGCTCTAGGGTGTATTAGATGGTCAATTTGGATGGGGTTTGGCCCACTAGACGCATCAGGTCAAGGTCTAGGTTACTAGGTAGGACAATTAAGCTATTGAGAAGGTATTTTGCTCCAACATTATACCTAATTAGCAATATTGTTATATATCATTATATTAAATTATTAAAAACCAAAGATTAAATAATACAATTAAAAAATCATCATAAAAAATAATATAGATTAAAGATCATTCAATAATAATTTCGAAAGAAAAATGATTTGATTCCCATAACAACAACTCTGTAAAAAGTTAAAATACAATCAAACAATGGTCACCGTAATATGTTTATGATATTAAAATATTAAATATATACATATATTTACGTAGTAAAATTAACACGGTAAAATACAACAAAACAATTGTCACCGTAGTATTTTCATAATTTTAAAATATTAAATATATACATATATTTATTTATTATTCATATAAAAAATTATAAAAACTAAAAACTAAAAAAAAAGCGGCATTGAAATACTATACCATCCAAAAACTTGAGCGTACTGTTCGTGACAACTTGTCATTGGATTTGAAATCTTAAACAGATTTCAATACTCATGCGGAATCAACCCTCACTTGCTAGTGGATTTGAAATGTTACTAACGGTACAATGCCAGCACACGAAATCTCCAATTCAAAAAATATCACCGGCATTAGACAACGTGAAAGGCATAGAACTTTCAAGATTAAGCTGGTGGCTCTCTGACTCGACGTTCTAAGAGCTTAACAAAAATATATAAATTTAATTTGTAAAATATATTATTAAATTGAAAATTTAATTTATCATCATACTATTTTAAAAATTAAGTGAGATATATATTTCATGAAGAAAAAATATAATAATTTAATTTGTATTACTTTAAAAATTAATACTTTTTCTAACTACTTACCATATATTATTATTAAAATTTTAATTATATATATATATATATATAATTTTTTTAAGTTAATAATATAATTTTAAAATTTTATATTGATTGAGATCAGGAAGTTTTAACCACTATAACAAAAAGAATTAATCTAAATTTTTTTAAACATTAAAAAATTATTACCAATTGCTTAATTTATTTGTATAACTAATTTAAATGATTTAAAACATAAAATTAATTAAGAATATAATTAATTGTAAGTTGTTAAACTTAATTACCAAAACCAGTACAATTTAAATAACAATACAACATTTTATATATAATTAATTAACTAACGACATCATACAAACGATTACATAAATACCTTACAAAAATATTTAAAAGTGTGATAGTCTAACCATGTAGATATGGTCAAACAAGCCTAACATTAAATATAAGATGTAAATGCATAACTTGCAACTGGAGTAAAATATAACCGCCCAATAAACACAACAATTTTATCCAAAGGCGCACTTTTAATCGCTTATATTTGCAATTCCAATAAATTTTCTCGATTTTAATTGAATTTGAAAAAAATAAATTAATGAATCATTTCAACCATGAATTTCCAAGGGATTCACGTGAGAGCTATTTTAGAGAGGATCCAACCAATCCTCCAATGGGTTGAATGATTCATCGCATAGGAAACTGTAGCAGCAGGATTGCCAATCCAGCCTGGTACTATGCTCCGACATTTATTGTTGTTCACCTAAAATTCCCCCGGTCGATAAATTAGAGTGCCAAGCAGGGTGGGAATTGGAGGCTTTGTCCCGCCATTTTAGCCCAACCCATGAGATTCATCCTCCGAAAAGAGTGGAGTTGATACAGACCTGTTGCAGGTTCCAAAAAATCTACCAAGAGCAATACGTGTGGATAAATATATGATTCAGACTGTGTCCTTGGACAATCATTACATATATTAAAAACTATACAAGTGTCTAATTTAGATTTATTAGAAATTTTAATTTTTTAATTTTATTTTTTATTTAACAAAAGTCACATCCCAGACAGGGATAATTAGTCAAATCAAATTTGTTAACCAATAAAAATAAAATAAAATAAAAATAGTCAATCAAAAATAAGAAATATATAATTTATGAAATTTAAAATATAAATTTTTATTTGTTTTAAAATCAATTTAATAATTAAAATTTCTAAAACTATAGAAAACTATATAAAAATTTAAAATAAAAAATTATAAACTAATAAATGCAAACCAATTGCTATATAACCTACCTTAACAGATATAATAATAATACTATCACATTATATTGAATATTATATAACATCTAACCCTAACAACCATATATCAAACATTACAACCTAAACACCTTTATATTAAAATATATATTATTAACATTTTAATATAAAAATTTAAAATTTAAAATCATATATATATAATTCCTTAATGAAGCTACTTGTACAAAACAAAAGCTAGTCAATCTCAAGAGCATTACATAAGGTTACTTTCCTATTAAGATATCATGATTCTCCCCTTTATTCATGGGAAGAGTATATTGAACTTGTGACATATTGTTCCCTGGTTAATAACCTAAAACTAAAGTTATAAGGATTCTCCGTGATTCTCCCCTTTATTCATGGGAAGAGTATATTGAACTTGTGACATATTGTTCCCTTGTTAATAACCTAAAACTAAAGTTAAAAGGATTCTTCCCTTCATTCATGGGAAGAGTATAATGTACATGTGACATATTGTTCCCTTATTAATAACCTAAAACTAAAGCTATAAGGGCATCAATATGAGAAGGCGTACCACGTACCACATTGAGTGGTACCAACTACTTTACTAAAGACAACATAATTTAGGATTTAATTAATTTCAACATGAAACCAAAGTGGGTTACTTCAATAATTGATATGTTTATTATTATTTACATTAATTTTGTGTGATTAATGATGTGGTAAATTAATTTTTAATAATAAAGTGTTATAATGATTTGAAATCCAATAAATTAAATAATGGATGAAATCAATTTATTTTATATTTAAATGTTTAGAAATTTCATAAATCACAATAATACAATTTATTTATTTTTCCAAAATTTAATAAGAAATTTGTTAGGTTTTATAATTCCACTTACCTTTTATAAATTTTAAATATAAAACTATGTTTTAAAAAGTTTTTTCATAGTTTAAATAATTAAATTTATAAAAAAATAATAAAAAATAATTTTACTTTACCTAATAAAAAGCCCAAAAATGAATTTTTATATTTTTAACTTACTCTTAAAATAACATAAATAAATATTTATTTTATTCACATACAAATTATATATTAAAAGAATTCAAATTATATTTTATTCACATACAAATTACATCAATGACCTTTCTCTTTCTCAAACCCTTAGAGCGAAGCTGCCCATGAAGAAGGTTTCTTAATGTCGGTTCTTTCCCTGAATATTCGTGGCCTGGGTAGGGCTGAAGGTTAGGGCCCTATCCAAATTTGAAAATCTACTAACCCTACCATAATATTAATTCAAGAAACCATCTGCTTTGAGATTCAGGCTATAAAAACCTTTTCCAACATGCTTCCAGATTGGGAGGTGTGTGCAATGGACTCAAATGGCCGTTCGGGAGGGCTTCTTTCTGGTTGGAATCCAAAGAAATATGCTTTTAAACCTTATCAGACTTGTGGGGGGATTATGATGGAAGGATCTTTCAAACAGTGGGATGTGCCGTTAGTTGTGATGAATTGTTATGGCCCATATAAGGCTTGGGAAGAGTTTTGGAATCCAGTGGAGGATTGTGGTCTTTAAGGGCTCCCAAATTTAATTGTTGCTGGGGATTTAAATTTTACTTTGTCTTCTGCAGATGTTTGGGGTTCTTCTGATCAAAATGATTCTTTGGGATAATTTTTTTCCAACCTTCTCCCGAGGAACAATCTCATTGATGTTGCATTGGTCAAGTTGGAACCTAGCTAGTCGAATAAAAGATGTGGTAATGTTGGGATTAGCAAAATATTAGACCATTTTCTTATGAATCAAGACTTGACTAATAATTTTCAGAAATTTAGAGTGCAGGTAGAAAAATGCATTATTACTGATCATTTTCCTATTATACTGCAATTGGATGGGTCAAACCAATGCACGAAGTATCCTTTTAAATTTAACAATGCATGATTGTTAAAAGAGGACTTCTGTGCTTTGGTGAGAGATAAATGGAAATCTTATATCCCAGATGAAGAAATTAACCCATTGGATAGGCTAGTTTGGAAGTTGAAATGCTTAAAAATGGATGTAGCTCGGTGGGAAAAAACCCAAAGATTGAAAGATAATGCGGATTTTTTAATGATTGAGGAGCAAATGAGGAATATTCTGTCAAAAAATGAGGACCTTATTTTAAATCAAGTGGACAGAAATACCCTTAAAGAGTTAGAGAACAAAAAAGATCTTCTACTAAAATAGGAGGAAATGGAATGGTGTCTTAAGAGCCGTGCTCTTTGGATATCACTTGGTGACAGTAATATGATTTTTTCCATAATTATGCATCATACAGGAGAAATCATAATGTTATTTGGGAGATGCCAGAGGATAATGGGAATTTGGTCAACAATCAAAATGATCACAAAAACTTGGCTAAATATTTCTTTTGTGATTCCTTTAAAGATCCTGTAACTATCAGATTGAGGCTCAGTTAAAAGTGCTTAGTCATATTCATGCCTTCTTTGAGCCAGAGGATGGTGAAGACATTGGTAGTCCGGTCTCAATGGGTGAAGTAGAAGAAGCCTTGAAACAATTTGCAAAAGATAAGGATCCAGGTCCAGATGGATGGATTGTGGAACTCTAGCTTTCTTTCCTGGATGCAATGGGTGAAGACCTTCTTACTATGGTGGAGTACTCCAGGTAGGAGGGTTTTGTTTCAGGAGCCATAAACTCTACTTTTTTAACACTTATCCCAAAATGCAATAAGCCTGAATATTTCAGTGATTTCAGATCAATAGCTCTATGCAATTTGGCTTATAAGCTCATCACAAAAATTATCTCTTTGAGAATAAAGCCCTTCCTCTCTAGAAGGATGTCCAATGAAAAATTTGGTTTTTTGGAGGATAGACAGATCTTGGATTCCATTGGCATTAAACAAGACGTTATGCATTCTATCAATCTAAAGATATTGATGCACTCCCGTTAAAAATGGATTTAGTGAAAGCATATGATCATGTAGACTGGGGTTACCTTAGACTACTTCTCCTTCATATTGGCCTTCCTTTAAATGTTACCAATTGGATTATGTCCTGTATTACAACTGCTCAGTTTTATGTGCTTATAAATGGATCTCCCATAGCTTTCTTTAAAATTTACAGGGGTATTAGAAAAGGATGTCCTTTGTCTTCCCTCCTTTTCCTACTAGTTATTGAAGGATTAAGTTTCATGATTAATAAGGCTAAATATGATGGAAAGCTTAAAGGTACAAAATTATATGCTTTTGTGTTCATAACACATTTACAATTTGTTGATGATGTTATGCTTTTTGGTAATGGCTCCGTGGACGAGTGGAAATGTTTTGATGAGATCATCAAAATATTCTATGTAGCTACAGGAATGGAGGTAGGCCTAAAAAAAACTAGTTTCTCTATTCATAATATGGACAACAACATCATTAAGGGGATAACCTATTTTATGCCTTTCAATGTTCATGAGTTATGTAATGGCCTCAAATATTTGGGTTATTTCTTAAAGCTAGCTAGTTAAAGAAACAAAAGATTGGTACTGGTTGGTGGAAAAGTTTGAGAGGAAAATAAATCATTGAGCCTTTAAACTTCTCTCTATTGGCGGAAGATTGACTCTGCTCAAAGCGGTTTTGACAAGAATCCCTATGTTTTGGCTGTCTCTCGCACATGTTCCTAAGACTATTCTACATTGGATCAAGTGATTAACGCTAAGATTCTTATGGTCTAGAAATGTTGACAATCAGAAACTTCAAATGGAAAAATGGGAAAGATTATCTATTCCAAAATGTTGGGGTGGTTGGGATATCAATAATATTTTCTAGTTCAGTACAACTTTATGTTTGAATACTTTCTGGCGTGGACTCTTTGGAAATGGTTTGTAGACTGAAGTTATACATGCTAAATATATTAAAAGGAATATTTTGACTTGGATAAGGAATCCAATTAAGACTTATAGGAATTCCTCCAATTTCTGGGCAGGTTTTATTAAATCTTACTCTTGGCTTGGTAGGGGTTTAACTTGGAAAGTTGGTGATGGAAAAAATGTTCTTGTGGGCATAGATCCAATCATTGGGATGGATGGATTTTTTTACTTGTCCTCCTATCTTTTAGAATATTTGACTGAGTTGGGCTTCATTACATTAGCACATATTAAAAAACAAAATTGGCACCCATACGAGCTCATATTGGTTGACTGCTTTAGATCTTGGGTTGGGAAATATATGGACAGATGAATGGAACAATTATATTGCAAATCTAAACTCAACGGGTCTCATACCCAGTTCATATAAGGACTCTGTTATTTGGTATCCAAATGATTCCATGGGTCATATCACAACAAAGATTGCTTATTGGGTGATTGCCCACAAACATAATGTGGTTGTCCCAAAATGGTGGTTTCAGAAATTATGGAAGTGGAAACTACCACTTAAAATCAAATGTTTTGTTTGGATTATATTTGAAAATTGTTTGAAAATTTTGGATAATCTCAAACATAGAGGCACGATTATTCCAAATTGTTGTGCTCTTTGTAAGGAAAATGAGGAAACTGTTGAGCATATTTTTGTCTCCTGTCTATTTACAAAACAATTGTGGTCTTTATCTTGCAACTCCCTTAATATTTCTCAGAATTAGGGTCTCTTCCCTTTGATCAAAACTTTTACTGATGGTACAATGAGGTCCCTAAACATCAAACATTGCCTGCTGTCATATCTTGGGGAGTTTGGAAGACAAGAAATGCCCTTATCTTTGAAGATATGAAATTGAATTTAATGACTGTTGTAGGAGGATTATTGGCTTATACAATGATTTCACTGCTAAAAAGTTTAGTTACAAAAAGTTCATCATTTGCATGATATATCTGTGGGATTTGCTGCTATAGGTTATTTTGATGGAGCCGCCCATAATGGATTATGTGTTGCAGGTGTCCTTAAATTGAATTCTGATCACTCCTTTAAGATAAAATTGAATTGTGTACATGGTACAAAACCTAAGGATGAATTGTTGGCCTTATGGTGCTTATGCAAGGTGGCATCAATCTTTGGGAAATTATAATTTACAGGTTTTGTCTTTGCACAACTGGTGTAGACGTACAAAATCTCTCTTTTCTTCATTTTCATTAGTTGCTTTGGAACACATATACATGGGAATGAATAGGGAAGCAGATGTCCTCTCAAAAGAGGCCCTTTTGGAGAAGGAGGGCGTCATCTGGTGGGAAGAGTTTGAAGATTCTACAATGGTTGACAGTGGTTCCTTTAATTTTATCATGGTGGATTCCTCTTAGTTTATCATTTTGGATAGTTTATGGATATTGTCTGTCTCATTGGATCTTAGTTATTTTTTGTTGTAGTATGATACTTGATCACATTTTGTTTTTGGCATGTATATGTTATAGTATTGCAAATGGTTTCATCAAGCATAATGATAAACTGCTATGAATATTTAATTAATATTATTAATTATAAATTAATAGATTATTAGGTTACTAAGTGAAAGGGCGTAACCCTTCACCATGCTTCCTCAAGCCCTGTAAAAGGCGATCTTATTGTAATTTATCAACATCATCTAATATATTATTCTTTCTTAGTGAACGTATCCGTTCACTAAGTTAATAGTCGAATCCGACTCTCATATTGGATAATAAGTAAGAATAATATATTAGATGATGTTGATAAATTACAATAAGATCGCCTTTTATAGGGCTTGAGGAAGCATGGTGAAGGGTTACGCCCTTTCACTTAGTAACCTAATAATCTATTAATTTATAATTAATAATATTAATTAAATATTCACAGCATTGCCTTCCCCTTAGGAAAGCTTTGTCCTCAAAGCTTAGATTATTGTTGTTATCTTTTCATTCTCGTTTTGTGTTGAAACAATGTCATTACTTCCTTTATGTCTTTTTTAGAACTGGTATTAGGTATATGCTTGGTATTTGCACAATAGTTTGTGATCTTCCTTTCATTTGTAACTTGAATTTGTACTCCATTATGTTTATTATTGTTATCCCATTTTCCTTGTACATGAATACGAGGAGTATTTTTGTGACTGACCATATCAAGCCTTGTTTTAGAAGTCACTTGTCCTATGATATTTAGGATGTCATCACGTAATGTTTTCCTTTTATTATCCTTACGAGTTATCTCGAGAAGTGGCGTTTCGTGAGGCTTCTCAAACTCAAAGTCACCTGATAGTGTTACATTTAGGTTTCTCCAAGGTGGTAGAGGAGTTAAGGTAGAAGATGAATCTACGATATCTGATTCCTTTGACTTGGATTCTTTTGCATATTGTAGGATCCATCTTTTGTCATTGTATGGATCGTCCTTATTGTCAATGATACCGGCTTGCCTCTCATTATGATCTTGGTTGAGCTCATCTTTATCAAAAATATTATTGGTATTTTGGTCATCCCTACGATATTTAGTCTCCTTGTCTTGTTTATTGTCTTGATCAATTTTGTTACTCTCATTTTTGTTGACATGGTCCAACATATCTAAGTTATTGATATGGTTTGTATTAGACCTTAGTTTTTGTAACATTTCCATTATGGTATTCTGGTTCTGTGTCATGATGCTCAAGTTCTGGTCCATGGTGCTTATGTCCTGTGTCATCGCACACATCTTGTTATCTAACTCTTTTTGTTTCTCGTGCATGATGTCTACTTTGTCATCAAGTTTTCTTCCTATTACTAGAACAACATCTTCTTTAATTCCTTTCTTACGTGCCTTGTTATTTTTCGTTTCTTCTCTGAATTTTTCTTGGTTGGCAACAAGGGCCTTGATGTCCTTTCCCAATTTCTCAAGTTTGTCTTTTAATTCCGCCATGGTCTTGGACCTTGTATGCGGAGGTGTGTACTTCGATGTTATTTTGGCTTGTAAGGGGTGAGTAATATTCGTGGGGTTTTTTGTGTGTGCTTGATTAAAATCAAGTGGTAGCAATAATAATAATAATATAATTATTATTATTTTTTGAAATGTTGTAAAGTTGGAATATAATAAAGTTTAAATATTATATTTATTTAACTTTATTTTTTTTATTTTTTTAATTTTGTAGGGTTTCGAAGTGGAGGAGTTGGGAGGATGGGCGGGAGAGCACGTGGTGGAGGGCGGTGGTGGAAATGGACGTGAAGGAGCATGGAGGGGCAACGTCATGGGCAGTGCGGGAGAGGAGGGTGTAAGGAGAGGGTGAGGGAGAAACCAGAGCAGGGAGGAGCGGAGGACTAGCGCGGGCGGAGGAGAGAGCAAGGATGGTGGTCGAGGGAATGGTGAGGGCACTTAGGCAGAGCGCGGGCACACAGAGGGGAGGGCGTGAGGTACTGGGCGCGGGAGATGGGAGGATGAGGGGAGGCGCAGTGGTGGATGGGAGAATGGGCAGCGACAGGGTGGAGGGAGAGGCGTTGGCAGTGGAGGGGAGCGTTGGTAGAGGGGGAGCTACGTTGAGCAGTGAGGAGTAGTAGCCGTGGCAAGGGTTGGAGTTTGCAGGATGGGGAAGAGTGCGTGCAGCTTGGACCGTGAGGAGAAGAGCCCAAAATGAGCGCTAAGCGAATGGGGAGGAGACACGTTGTTGGAGTAGGGAGGATTAGAAGGAGAGCAGAGTGGAGGAAGGTGGCTGGTGTAGGCGCGCAGGAGTTGAGATAGGGAATGGCATGAAGGAATAGGGAGTTGGAGGGCGCAGTGTGCAGGTTGGGTGCGTGAACTTCAAGGAGAGGAGTGGAAAGGTGGGCATGTGAGAGGGCGCAGATGCATGTGTAGGGAGTGTGGAGCGAGTAAGGAATGGAAAAACGAGTGAGGTGGCTGGCGAGGAAGGGAAGCGGGTGGAAAGTGCAAGGAGTGCAGGATGGTAAGTGGTGTAATGAGGGTGTGAGGGGAGCTGGCGTGGTGAGCGAAGCAGAAGATGGGGAACGAATGGAGAGTGCGGTGGTGGAGTGGATGGGGCAGCGGAAGGATGGAGTTCGAGGGAGAAGTGGAGAGCAAAGGAGCGAAGATCCGGGTCCGAGCTTAAGTAGGAATTGATGAGCCAAGTCCGAGCTCAGAGTGCAGGAGCTGAATCCGAGCTCACGTCGAAGGAGCTGAATCCGAGCTCTGATACCAAATGCAGTGAACGTATCCGTTCACTAAGTTAATAGTCGAATCCGACTCTCATATTGGATAATAAGTAAGAATAATATATTAGATGATGTTGATAAATTACAATAAGATCGCCTTTTATAGGGCTTGAGGAAGCATGGTGAAGGATTATGCCCTTTCACTTAGTAACCTAATAATCTATTAATTTATAATTAATAATATTAATTAAATATTCACAGCATAAACAATTATGGAAATGTACTTTTTGATTCAAGTTTTTAAAAAACAAAAGTATGGTTTTTTTCTTGTTAAAAAAAATTACGTATTAAAACAATTCAAATCATATACCAGAATGAAAAATAAGTATAATTAATTATTATATTAATATAGTTTTGAATAGATTTAGAGATCATAAAGATTAATTTTTATAATGCTATTTTGTAGAATAAAATTGGAAATCTTCTTTTTATTTGATATTAATTTTATATACGTTTTCTTCTTAAACTAGCTTTGCAAATCTTCAGTAATAATTTTATATACATTTTCTTCTTACAATAGCTTTATATATATATAAACTTTTTAATTTCTCAAAATATTAACTTTTGCCATCAACAACAAACTAGAATATCATAATATACTTTAAAAAATAATTCAATAAACATCATATTGTCCCTTTTAATAAAGATATTTAATGATAATGAGGACAAATAGATAAAAAGTTAATATTAACATAATTAGATTATAGGAAAATAAGTACACGAAAGTATACCTTGAAACCTCCCACGGAATATTGTTTATACGATAAGTCAAACAAAATTATAAATTTAAGCCTCCCATGTGAATATTCTGACATGCAGATAAGCGTTGTTTAAGACGATGCCGGCGTTTGTCTCTTGGATGTTATGGAAGGCGAGGAATGAGTTTCTTTTTGAAGAGAGACAAGTATCTCCCTTCCAGATTGTTTTTAAATCAATTGGTATGTTTAATACTTACATCGGCAGATAATTTCCATAGGTAAATGTTGTCAGATTATGGGGATTGAGGATTTTAGCAGGGCTATTGGATATTTCGACGGTGCTGGTTTGGATGGTAGATTTGTAACGAGTGTTTTTCTGATCATTAATAGGAACCATAACTTTAAGTTGAAATTAAAATTAAATTGTGGTGGTGGTTCAAATTCTAAGGCAAAGCTACTTACTTTATGGTGTCTTATTAAAGTGGCATATTCTTTTGGTGTTGGTTGTTTGAGAATCTTGGGTGACTCTTTGATGGTCGTTAATTAGGCTAAGAGAATCTACATTCTAAATATTCTCACTTTAAATCACTGGTGCCAGAGAATTGAAGAACAATTGAATTCCTTCTATGATTGGATCATCGATCACATTTACAAAGAGCTCAATGATGCGGCAGATGCTTTATCAAAGGCAGCACATAAAGAGGGGGAAGGTCTTCTAGTATGGAAAGAATGGATTGATGGTGTTCTAGAAAATCAAGGCTCTCTTCATTTTCTTGTTGTTAGTGTGTCTTCTACTTTGCTCTCTTGATTGTGGACTTTGGACACACTGTTGGATTAGTTTGTAATATATTTTTTTTGTTGAGATCTGTTTTTGAGAGACGTCTCATAGTTTTTGATGCTTTCCTTGAAAGCTTGGTTTAGTTTTGGAGTGTGATGTTACATGAAGGTTTTTACCTTATGCTGATTCCTTTGGCTATGTATGAAGAAGTACTTTTTGATTATATTAATAACAAAAGTACAATTTTTTTCTTCTTGAAAAAAAATAGAATAGAGTGTTTTATTTGTTTATGTTAATTGTATATATATATATATATATATATATATATATATATATATAATATTTATTAAGAGTTTAATATATTATTATGGAAATTGAATTTTAAGTTTTGGATTATTTTTTCTTGGATGGAATTGTCGAAATTATCTTTATACAATTTGTAATAGGATTTAGAAATTGTGAGAGTAGTCATATCTTCTCACACACAAAACTATTCTAGTTTATTGTATAAAAATCAGACATTTACACATAGCTATAACTCTATTATATAAAGTTATTTAGATTTAACTGTCTCATAATTTAGGTGGTGTAGTTGAGAGAATATCTCGGCAAACAATAACCCAATATTATTACATTAATGGAAGCAGTATCTCCAACACCTTCCCTTAATGCTTACATCACGGAGAACAATCAAATAAACATATTTTAGAAAATAGTTTTTGACTTTTGATCTCTGGTAAAGTCTTTATCAACAACTTTATCCACTTCTGAAATCTCGTAGAGTGAGCTCCATCACACAACCATTCATTCCAAGCTAACATTTGATCCCTTGAAGATACGATTGATTTAGACCATCAAACCCATAACCATAACCATATAAAACTTGATCCACAATTAGTGTTCTTGGGGCACTGCGTTCAACAGGAACCACAAGCTAAAACTAATCCCTTGAAGACTGTAGACATAACCAGAGGCAGTGTTCTTGGGGTACCACATTCACCAAGAACCACAAGCTTTTAAGTTATGTTATTAAAGAAGCAACTTAGAAAAATTTCACACACAAAAAAATTCACACTTGCACTAAATTCAAAAGATAAATTATATGCTATTAAAGAAGCTAATATAGTTGCTCCATCTTTCCTTCAAGTCACATGTTCCAAAAATAGTTGTTGCCATTTCATCATTGAAAGTGAACATTCCTCAATCGCTTCTTCTTTTCAGAAATCGTGGTTATGGTCTACTTACACAAGGATTCAACGTTGTTCTCCACATAGATCTTTAGATTTGGTCACAAACTAATTCACATGATGAGCTGTTATAGTTGGGAGGTGGCTTATCTCAACATTTGGTAGCTCTTTCCCAATTGAAATGGTGGCTTTAATTAGAATACAGCCGGCTCAGACGGTGGCTCAATTCAATTCGTCTGTAAACAACAGTGGTGGCCAGACAATGATAACTCAAATTTTTAATACACAGGTGGTTCTCCTTCTTTGCACAACACGTATTTGGACTCCTAAATGACGATGGCATTCACTTTGACGACTTCTTCACAAAACACATAGGAAAAATAACGCACACAACAACACACTCTACTCTTCTACAGTAACGTATGTACAAAGGATTAACATTGCGGAATTGTCATGATCACAACCCCTCTCATGAGAGAATCACGTCTAAACCAGCTCTAATACCATTTTAGAAATTGGGAGGGTAGTCATATCTTCTCACACACACAAAACTATTATGGTTTATTATATAAAAACCACGCACTTATACATGGCTATAACTCTATTATATAGAGTTATTCATATCTAACTATCTTCTAATTTGGGTGGTGTAGTTGAGAGAATATCTCAACAAACAACAATCCAATATTATTACATAAATGAAAGCATTATCTCCAACAATATGAGTATTTGAGAGCAATGAATCTACTTATGAAATAAAAAATAGAATCTACACAATGAAAAATTCAAATTTGATTAAAGACTAAATCTATTGCTTATGAATACTATCTAGGCTAAAACAACCTTTTAGTCTTAAATACGACTTAAAACGACTTTTTTTTTAACAAAAACAGTTAATTTATATTATCAAAATAGTGTGGTTAGCTTCGATCGAACTGGGAAAGTGCCATTAACAAAAAATTCCAGTTTTGATTGTCTCCATGGTATAAAAGCTCTGTTCTAGCACATCCTCCTAGCCTATGAGTGACTATTGCATAGGTCCAACTATGGATGGTGTACAATTTTACAAAGGAGTTCATTAACCAAAAACATTTAAACATACTTATAGAAATTTATAAAAAGTCGGGACATGCTCTTCTTGAGCTTCTTCTTACTGCCAATTGCTTGCACTTGGTTGTCCTAGAGGCTTGTCAAGAGTTGCAACTGAGTTGTTCACGTTGACTTGAGGTTGGGAATTTCTTTCTTCCAGTCAAGCTTCTAGTAAACTTAATCGAGCCTTCATGTCGGCGCCCTCTATTAGGGATGAGATTGTTAAGGGAAAGTAAAATACTTTTGATATATTGAAATATGTTAATGACCCAAAACTCAAAAAGTATATAACAAAAGTTGAATTCTATCATTAAAAGATTACACATGATATTTTAATGATTAAATTTTGTTTAACATATTTAAAATCTTAAAATTGTATGAACAATGATTACACTAATTACGTTGAAGGCGTTCTTTCTGCCAAGATAATTCTTGGCCCTGTAGCAAGATTCCTCGTCTATAGGACGAATGGAATCTTGCCATGTGTATCGTCACGGTTAACGTGTTTTCCTGCTATTTTGGCGGTCGATCGGTCCATCACATATTTTGGCGGTCGGTCGATCCATCACGTGTCCGTTAGCCTGCTGCATCCTGTTAGGGTTTTCTATATTTTCTGGCTTTTTTTCTTTTGCTTTTCGGCCTTTTTCTCTGCGTTAGCCATTTGCTCTTTCTCGTTATCCTCGACATTGCGGGAGGATGAGCATCCAAGAAATATAGAAGTGGATCACCCGCGATGAGGAGATAAGGATCATCCACGCAACAGTCCTCCACCGAAACCCTGAGCGCAAGCGCCAGGTGCTGCTTACTCTGCAAGAGCCGAACTAAGGTCGACGATTGGTGCCTTTTATCGGCAAGCAAGTGCCCGCATGGTGGGATAAAATCACATTCATGTGACTGTCTGTGATCTTGATCATTAGTGCCTCGGATTTTATGGTTTTGTCCCTCCAATTCGCCCATAATTCATGGGATCAAGCTACCTTGCTCACAATCTCACCTGAATATATTCATTGCAGGTTTATTTCTTCGATTTTAGCTTATGGGTATTCTTTAAAGTTCTATTTTGTTTTAAAATTCGCCGAGATTCATGCCCTATAGTGTGCAGAGAGGACTGGATTTATTCCCTACCGCTACTCTGTATAGGGATCCGGAGGATTGAATATATTGTTTTACATTTGATGAAATTTCCTTCATTAAACATAAATATCGGGTTATATGACATTCCATAAAATATTTTAATTGGAATTTTTTCAACATTTGCTACTTGATGCAGGGTTTTAAAAATGGCCTTTGAGTGAAGCAATTCTATAGAGTGAAAAAAAGTTCCATAGAGACTCGAGTATGTAGATACTTAGGATCTAGACAACTTACTCAGCTTGCGATTCGAACCCATGTCCTCCACAATGGCTGGAGGTGCCTTCAAGTGAGCAACAGATGCTGTGGGAGAAGAAGCAGCGCATCTGAAGCTGCAGTGGTGGTTCCATGTAATTTTATTCTTACTGGGTATCAGTCTGGCAAGGAGTATATCTCGTCGGCATTGATCTTGCAGTGGGGATCTCAAATCAACAAGGCTTCCAATAGATGATGTATGCACGACCCTTTTATTTTGCTAAAATGCAGAAAGCTGCGTTGGGGTTTCACCTTTTTCTATTCTCTACACAAGTTTTGTTACAGCTTCGGGCTCTTTCTCCCCTACAACTCAATAGTATTGAGGGCTCAACAGAAAGAGGATATCTCTGTTTCAATAGGAAGGATCTGAAGCTGCGTTGGGGTTTTACCTTTTTCTATTCTCTGCACAAGTTTTATTACAGCTTCGGGCTCTTTCTCCCCTACGATGAGAACCAAATTATTTTTCTTCACCTTTAGAAGGATTTCTATGAGTCTTCTAATCTCATCATTTCTATTGCCGGTGGATTCAGCACCAACTCCTAAAATTTGAAGTAGCAGCTTAGCAAGCCTGGCGCAGATGGCTAGCAGGGGTTGCCAAAAACGTCGGAGCAACATCTAAAGGAATCGTCAGTAAGTATATACACACATAACATAGGCCCCGAATGCCTAAGACAGTAAGTAGTTACAGCAGTTTAAGGCCTAATTTACCTAGGGAACTCATTATGCACTTCTTCTATTTATGGTATTAATTAAATACTTTGATAATTGTAGGTACCGTAGAAGGCATAAGCATGTAAGCATCAAAGCAATCAAAAATTGGTCTCGGCACATTTTAGAAGGTCTCGTATACTTGCATAGCCACGATCCACCCATCATTCACCGTGACTTGAAGTGTGACAACATTTATGTGAATGGAAGCCGAGGAGAGGTGAAAATTGGAGACCTTGGACTGGCAACGATTCTCCATCATGCTGATGTAGCTCGTAGTGTTTTTGGTAAGCTCTCAACTTTTATGTTTTCTAGTGTGTGGACACGACTTATTAGGAAAATTCTTATCCACAGTGATATTTATGTAGGAACGCCTGAATTCATGGCCCCATAATTTCATGAAGAAGAATACAATGAGTTGGTGGACATTTGCTCCTTTGGAATGAGCTTGTTGGAAATGATAACTTCCAACTATCCATACAGCGAATGTGCAAGTGTAGTACAAATTTACAAAAGAGTCACCACTGTAAGATATATTCTTATCGCTGATTCTATTTTGTCAGCAAACTGTTTTGACTTGTACTCAATGTATAAGCAAGTGCTTGTTACCTTTATGGGATATTTAGGGAATCACTTTTTCTTACTACTGTTTACATTTACATTTGAACTTTTCAGGGCACTCTGGTTGCAATATCAATAAATTCAAATTCTGCTTGTTCATTGCTGATACATAGTGTAGAAAAACGGCTTCCTTGGATAAGGTCAAGGATCCCAGTGTTCGACAATTTGTGGAAAAATGCTTGGAAATAGCATCAAGAAGACTGTCTGCAAGGGAGTTGTTGATGGATCCATTTATTCAAGATGAAGGAAACAATAAAAGTATGGAGTATATCAGACATATAAGTCAGTTCCATTCTCTGGTGCACAACCTCAAGGAGTGTGAAAATATTCCAGATGAGGCAAATGGGGGTCGATACTATCCCAAAGTGAGTCCTGCACTGCATCACAGGCTCTCAGACAAAAGGAACTTAAAAGGAGTGGAAGATCTGAAGTTTTCTTTCCACTCACATGCTACGATAGGAGCCATTATGCATCAAGAATCAGTAGAAGTGGCAAATAATCATTGTTTACAGAACTACATTGAGACTGAAAGTAGAACTTCAAGTGTTGAAGAAGAGGGTCTGAGGAATCCATGATTTTATAGCGAAGTGTACCAGTAAAGATAGCAACACAATATTCTTAAGACTTCGCATTGGAGATTCAGAAGGTGCCTTAATTTATTATGTTTGACTTTGCTCATTAAATCCATATCTCAAACTGGATATATTTTGGGAGTACCCTAAATATTTGATTATGATGAGAGCTCTTGAAGGGATTTAACATCCCTTCTCCCTGTTTGCATTTTGCAGGCTATGCTCGTAATATTCATTTTCCATTTGATATAGAAGATGACACATCAATTATTGTTGCAAGTGAAATGGTTGCAGAGTTGAACCTACCAAATCAAGACATGACAACAATTGCTGAAATGATAAATGCAGAAATAGAGGCTCTTGTACCAGAATGGAAGCCTCGAGCTTCTTTTGAGGATACTTCTAATGATCACAACTATTCTGTTGTTGTAGATAACCCTTATGATCTACCAAGTGTCCACAGTAACACTTAGGATGCATTTGTACTTCGACGTTTACCATCTGGTAGGAAGTATTGGTTACAGTCTCCAGTGAGCATTCGAGAAAAATATACTACTGAGTCTGCACGGGGGAATGCTTCTGCCCGATTTCAAGGCTTAATGCATGGAAGAGTTGACAAGGCGCCTTACCCTCAGTCTTGTACAATCAGTACTGAGGATCAATCAGATGAAATTGATGAAATTGACATTTTAAGAGAATATAACTGTCAAGGGGAGGGTAATAATAAACTAGATAAAATTGATAGATTTAAGTTTCCAGGACATTCAGAAAGAATTGATTTCAATGAAAATCTCTTGGCAATCAGTCAAGATGGAAGTCATTCTCATCCTGAGATTCTAATAGATACTGTGATTGGAACATGCATTCTAATAGATCCTTTGTTGGAAAATGACAGAAGGATAACCTATGAGCTGGAAAAGTTGGCCCTTTAGCAATAACATGAACGAGAAGCATTGAAACTAAAACATGAACAAGCAGTTCAAGATTTGAAGAATCGATTGAGCCAGAAGGGTTGCACAGTGACTTCTTCAAGGAATGCTCTTTCTGAAACTTGTGAATCACCGTGCAAACTTTCAGTGGGGAGCAGTGCATCTTTTAGAGACAGAAATAAATCAGAAAGGCTTTCTTTCGTAGAAATTGCTTCCGTCAGTGCCATATTTAAGACAATATGTGATCCAGAAATGGATTGTGGGACTAGCTATGGAGATAATTGTATCTCTAGCCATATTTTTGGACTTCAAATTCCAACTAACTACTTATACTACCACTAGTTCCACTTTAAGTTGAACAACGCCAGAGTAATTTACAAAGGAAACTGATAAAACCATTTGAACACCGATTTTTGTTAGAAGACGTCACCCGTTTTTTACCATGTGGGTAGTCAGCAATTTGATCTTTACCAATGCCAACCAAAAATCCAACTTATTATCATCCCAAATCTGATATTTTCTTAATTTTACTTGGAGGATTCTTCAGCATATTGGTTCCATAGCCAATGTTGGAAATAATTCCAACTACCCGCATTTAATCTGTTGTTGCTTGTACAAAGTCCTCTATGGCTAACATTGCGTGTGATCAACCTCAAATTCCCCCCCATGCCCTGCATCCAGGACAGTCATAAATTCAAAATCATATTTTGCCCATACTGAAACAGGCTAAAACATTAAATGTGATAAATCCATTTTTTTTGTTTTCTATACGGATTGTGGTAGCTGTTATTTTTTTTTAAGCTGAAGAAAACAGAGCATAAATAGAAGAGGGGATTATGTTTTGTGTTCAGGACGAATGAATGAGCAGCATCTCTGTATTGTGTGCAAAAGACTATTTTAAATTCAATGCTCTGTTTTATTTCTGTTATTAGTTGCTATGTCTTTCATATATATTCTCCTATGCCTCTCTTCTTCACCTGGGTTCATTAATGCGTTTCATTAAATTATCACACAGGTTCAAAAGAATTTCAATGATTTAAATAGAAAAAGAATGGTCATAAGTGATTACTTATGACAAATGGTCATCTTATGGATGAAGCATCTTAAAAATTGTGAATTTGAGTATTTTTAAATGGAATTTTGATTTTGCATGGATGTGGAACCATGTATGGCATTCACACTTATAGTAAAGCAATATTTAATCTATAAAAAACTATAATATTTGATCAATAGTAAATGATAAGGATCACAATACCATGAAGGAACAAATGGACTCGAGAAAGTATGTAGGCAAATTCAAAGGAGGGTGTTGCACAAATCTATTTTTCTTAATAAATACTATCATGCTTTGAAAAATCTAATATCCTATATATATTTTGCATAGAATTTTGTGTTCTTCTTTAGTATTGTTAAAATGCATTTATTTTAGCGATATTGCATTTTGTGTGATTCTAGGATTGTTATTCTTTTTTATTATTAAGATGCATCCTTTTGGTTGGAGGATAGACATCTCTACTCCATAAATTTTGTTACGTTAAAAAACAGGGAATATGGTTTCAATTGAGTGATTCATATCGATCTGTGTTTAGTGGGGTATAGGTCTATAATGCTCATTATTTATACATTATATGACCTAATCCGATCACCTAAGTTGATTATTTTTGCACGAATAAATTAGCAATTACCCAATTTTTAATACTTCGACGTACTATTGCATCATTAGGAGTAATTGCTCCCATAGCATGGTGAAAGCTCCCATGCTGAAAAAAGTGACAAAGGGTCTAACCGATAGTTGGATGAAATCATCAAAATTGAGTGATTGGAGCAAATGATCGACACCAACATCTTTTCTATGTTTGTTCCATCTTTTCAAGCATTGATTTGTTATGTTAGCTCTTTCTACCATGTTATCCTAAGTTGTAACAGTCTTTGTCCTTCTCCCATGCTGATCATTTTAGTATTATAATGAATTTCCATTTTTAACTATGTTTCCATCTTAGTCTCTGTTCGGGCCGCTTTCCTAATTTAAAACCACCAAATGCATGTTCTCCCCTTTTTTCAGATGGATTTGTATCATTGGAATCCAATGTGTAGATCGGCGGTGAATCTCTCACAAGTTTTGAACTAATTTGACAGCTCTCCGCATAATCCCAACGGTTTTGAGAATATTTGCTAGAGCTTGCATTCAAATCTGGAGGGTTTTGAGAAATTTTGCCAGGTCTAGCATTTGATTCCCAAGGGTTTTGAGAATATTTTCCAGGTTTTGCTTTCAAATCCCAAGGTTTTTGAGAATATTTGGCAGGTCTTATGTTCAAGTCGTATTTCTTGCCATGTCTTGAGTTTGAACCGATGCCATACACCACATTGACATTGTATGAATCATCATCTTTCGCCAAATTAGAACCCACAAGCGAATTTATTTCATGTCTTGCAGAGAAATCAATTGCTTTAAGAGTATTATTATTATTTCTCATTCTATTTGTCCTCGTAGAATTTCTTTCCGAATGTTGTTGATAAGAGGATGAAGAATTGTACCTTTCCCCAACCGAAGCCGATCTACTGACCTACTGTGAGAGGGAGGACCTAACATCACTAGAATCGATGTTGTAGGGCATCGTGCTATGAACGTAGGGCTGCTCATCAAAAGTGACACTTTCTGGTCTTTGGTGCGATGCTTTGTCTAGACTCAAGTGTGTAGAAATGAACACATAAAAGAAAAATATGAATATAGGTGGTTGCATGGACATAATTTGAACAAGACAACCAGAAAATAACAACTTTTTTTTATTTGCAAGAAAGTCATCCAAACAAGACTAGGTTCATACCATTTGAAAATATGCATATTTAAAATGTAATCTCTGCAGTTGCTTGGGAATTTCTAGAAATATCAGTTTTCATTTTCAAATTGCAAATATGAAGATGTGAGCTTGATCATTAAAGACAACATGAAGGATAACCTGCCATTGTGGGATTCTTAGACAAAGGTTGCTATGACCCAAAAATATTCCAATAATCACCACCCTCAGACAATACTGGAAGGTATATGCCAAATTGATCCATGGAATGCAAACAAATTCTTTGCATTGAAGATTAATATAGAAAAAATTGGTTACAAAATATTTCTTGCATTCAACATTACAGGATAAAATAATTACTTCACTGTAGGTTCTTTGAATTGAAAATGCAATGAAATGGGTTACAAGACATGCCGTGCATTCAACCTCCCAAGACAAAGTAAATAATTTTAAGAAAAAATAAAGCATTCATTCAACATTCAATTTAGCCAAATACAACATGTGGTTTATAGATGAGAATTCAATAACATAGTTGATGTAATTTTGTAGAATGCAAATTTGTTGTAACCAAATTCAAACGAGATCCATCCATTGCATGTGAGTTCTTTAGCTATTTAATGATATGTGTCATATTTAAAAATATGAAAATTTATTTCAATTATAAGAAGAGGTTATATATACATAAAATATTAAAAAGTTATTTTTTGTTCTTATTTAAAGATAATGTTTAGATATTAAGTTCAATGCGAACTTGAGGAGGGGCTTTGAAAAAATATTGGATTTAGCTTTTGAAAAATATCATAATTGACAAAGCAAAATATATATTTTTATAGTTTAAAATATTTAGAAACTTGATTGATGAAACAAATTTAACTTCTGAATGTTATTTTTTAATCTCATTTAAAGATAGAGTTGGTTATAGGCTTAATTAGTTTGGAGTGTGTGTATGAGAAGGATATTAGATTTTTCAAAGCATTATAGTATTTATTAAGAAAAATAGATTTGTGCAACACCCTCCTTTGAATTTGCCTACATACTTTCTCGGGTCCATTTGCTCCTTCATGGTATTGTGATCCTTATCATTTACTATTTACTATTGATCAAATATTATAGTTTTTTATAGAGTAAATATTGCTTTACTGTAAGTGTATTGTGATCCTTATCATTTACTATTTACTATTGATCAGATATTATAGTTTTTTATAGATTAAATATTGCTTTACTGTAAGTGTATTGTGATCCTTATCATTTACTATTTACTATTGATCAAATACTATAGTTTTTTATAGATTAAATATTGCTTTACTGTAAGTGTGAATGCCATACATGGTTCCACATTCATGCAACATCAAAATTCCATTTGAAAATGCTCAAGTTTACAATTTTTAAGATGCTTCATCCATAAGACGACCATTTGTCATAAGTAATCACTTATGACCATTCTTTTTCTTATTCTTAGCAAAATAGTGCATTTTGATGCATTAATGATGTTTAAATGATTGCTTTTGCACATTTAAAATGTGTGGTTTGTAGTGGTATGTGGTGTTTATGGCCAATTATAATGCTTCAAACTCAAGATGAATTTTTACCTCACTTGTTTATAGGGGTACCAAACAAGTTCATAACTTTGGATTTTATGTATGGTATGACAACCTCACTAGATATAAATTCATCAGACTTGAAAGTCAAGTAGAAATTATCACATGTGTTGTTCTACCAAGACATGGAAGAAGCTCCAAAAGATCTCTATTGTCCAACCAATCTCTCTCATTCTCCAAATGATCAATCACAAGAAAACAAGGAATGTCTCTAGTGAGCTCCTTTGTCACTCTTTGTAAGGATATCATTTCCTGTTGCTCCAATGTCTTACTCCTACCTTTCTTTGGCTATCTCATTACTCACATCCAACCCAAGAAATCAAGATAGCTTTAAATATTTTTGTCTACAGTAACAAGCTTATCCACCAACCCAGTAACAAGCTTCTCCACCAACTCACAATATCATCCTATAATTCTATGCAAACGTGTAAGCAAATTCCAACACTAAGTAAGTTTCTCAAATCCTTTCTTCCTTGCCACACATGCAATTCTTCTACGATATAATAAGCCTAAATCCTTATCCCTCTTTCCATACCTTGTTTTATGCAATATTCCTTCATCTGCATCTACTTTACACATTGGGATGAAGTGGAAAGTAATTAAATATTGAGAAAACACTCAACCTCTGAGCCTACTTGAAAATTGCATTTTCACTTCATCACATATACTTTAATTTTCATTTATTTTTCCTTTCGACGTTTCTTTGCACTTTCTGGGGCTATTGCTAGTAATAACTTTGAGTATTGTAAACTTTTTATTACTATGAAAATTATAAAAAAAATACTTTTATGATTAGGCCGTGAACTTTTAGTACTTTGAAAAGGAAAAACTTTACTTTTGAGTGGAATAATTAAAAGCATTTCTATTCATTCAAAAAATAGTCAAACCATATATTTAATCTCATTAAATGAACATACTTTATTCTGTCGGCGATTTAATTACGTAATGATTTCATTCAAAAGAGGTACTCGAGAATAAATTAAGTGCTGATTTGAAATAAAGGTTGTGTATGGTTTAAGCAGTCTCCAAACTAAAGATACTTTAATAAGGGGATTAGTCTCTTTATCATAAGCTATTTAAATGGATCATGTATATCATACATATATGTATGTATGTTTGTTTAGAAGAGAGTTCATATTTATAGAGTAATAATTTATAAAATTGTGGATTTTACATCATATACATTTGATATAGTATTGTAAAATTTTTATTTTCTTATTATAAATGTTGAATTTCATTATACATTATTGTCCAATATAGTATTTGAAATATTAATTCCTTGTAATTGTAATTGGAATATTAATTCTTTGTAATTAATAAATTCGATAGTTATTATCCTTTACCATTAAAAATTTGATAGTTATTATCCTCTACAATTAAGAAATTTAATAATTATTATATTGTTAATTCTATTAACTAACTACATAGATAAGTGTATACCTAATTTGTTTTAATTTAACTCTTCCTTCCACATGGGAAGGTGACTTGCATGATAATGAATAAACACACAATGCTATATGTATTACAATTGAAGTAAAAGATAAAAAGTTAATGAATGAATTTGTTAATGTTTTTTTAGTTTTTTTTTTTTAAATATTTTTATAAGAGTTTGATGTTTTATTTTATTTATGGAATGGTAATATTTAATTATTGAGATTGTCTATTTCAAGTTTATGAGGTTTTTGGTGTTTCTACATCAATTTGTAGCATGGACACTATCTATTTCCAAATTTTCAATGTTTTGAGTTAGATTTAGCTAATTAAACAAAATGTTGTGTGACAAATTTAAGTTTTAAAATTGAAAAATATTATAGTGATTACCATTTGAAATTTCAATAATCACATAAACATGATGATTTTTTTAACAATTACACCATTCTTGTAACAATTAACAAATCCCTTTTATTGCTTAACACACTTGTTATTCAAATCCTTCATTTATTTATCTTTGTTGGTACTTGAAACACATTGTAATCAATTCAATCCCTTATATTTAGGGTTTTACTTGATTTGATTAAACATTTAGAGGGTTTTACTTGATTTGATTAAACATTTAGAGGGTTATAATAGAGTGAGACTTGAAACAATATGCAACTTCTCAATCACATGGAAATGTTGTGTTATTTTTTATATAATTTTTTTTTAAAATTTTAATTTTTATATATGATTTTAATTTTTATATTAAAATTTAAGTTGATTCTTAATTAAATGGAAATTCCAAATTTTAATTAATTGGAAATGTCATATTTTACTTGTGATTTTTTTTAACAGAAACAAGAAAAGGTTTTATATATATTAAAAAGGAGGAGTTATAGAAGCCCTTAGGGAAGCACAAAACACATAACGAAGGTCTGAACATAAAACTTCTATGCAGGAAAGGCCCACATATTGCTTAGTTAGATATGGAGATTTACAATGTTTATCAAAATTTGTTCTACTATTTCTAACTATATAAACCTTGATAAACTATCCATTAATATATTGCCAAAAAAAAAAACAAAAAACTAGAAAGCATAAACATAACAACATTCTTGGGGAGGGTCTTCATCTGTAGCTGGCTGGATAGTGGAGACTTCGTCCATAGGAGAAGCTTCAACCTGGTCACGAGTGTGGCTACTGTTTCCTATGTACAAAGCATTAACATTCACTTGAACTTCTTCCAGTATTTCCTTCAACTGCACGAAATGAGACTCGTTTCTTTCAAAGGAATTCATGCTCTATTCCTGCACTACACGCTTCAATTCCACAACCATCCCACGCATCCCATTGAACCTGGACCTCAGCGTCCTCTCCATATCGTTCAGGAAACATTTGAGGCCCTCAACTTCTCCAGATTGGACCCAGTAACCTCCTTCCATATCTTCCACACGGGAGTTGATACATGAAATGTCCAAGGAGACTCGCTTGGTTTCTTCCAAACTCACCTTCGCCACTTCTAAAACACATCTTAACATCTTCTTGTAATCCAATATATCATTTTCCAGACCAAGAATTTCATCAAGGACCTATTTCAGAGTGATGTCCTCAGTAGAAAGGGGCTCTTCCATATCCTTCTTCATTGTACTATCACTTCTGTCAAGCCAAAGCACCTCTTGGAAAGGAAACCTCGTTCTGCAGAAGGAATGCTTAGCGATGTTCAAGAGGTGAAGACGATACTGGATGCTTCTATAGGAATCCAACTCAGAAACAACGGAAATATCCTCCATATACTTGCAATTAACCAAAACATGCGAGTTTTTGTAGAAAACATGAGCCGAGGGGATGGGAGTAAATGAGCACTGGAAAAGACATAAAATGCCCACACCAACCCACACGCACAGCGAACCACCTTGTGAAGAGGTCGGACTAATGTCACCCTTGTACCAAATCCAAAGTAGCATGGGATGAGGGGCCATAACTTCTAAGAGTTAAGGGCGCATAACCATTTTTGCAATAAAATAGAATTATCAAACAATATTTCCCCTTACTTTAGTCTTGAACCATGGTTAGCAAGTCGATCAACTTCATGATTATTCTAACATTTGATATGAAAGAAGTTGATTTTGGAAATGTACACGAAGAAGGTCAAGGATCTTTTTTGGACTATCCATTTCTCCTTCTCCTTACCCAACTAAAGGTTGTGAATTGATTGAATAACAATCCAAGAATCACCAAAGACATTGAAGTCGTCTACGTTCAATTCATACATAGTTTCCAAACCTTGCATTAGCATGGCCCATTCATCCTAATTGTTTGTTCGCCTTCCTAACCCCTAAGCAAAAGACTTGATCTTGTTTCCTCCAGGGTTAAAAATGACCCCTCTCGCACCTACCTCCCCCGGGTTTCCTTTCAAGGCACCATCAAAGAAAATGGCATATATGGACTGGTTCTTCTGCCAATTTTGAAATTCCTTAAGCTCAAGGTCAATTGCCCAACTCATTTTCTTAGAGTAGTTTTTGGACCGAAGGGAGCTAATCCCAATAAATTGATACGCCCACAAAAGTTTAGGGGGGTAAGCTCGCAAGAAGGCTTGATCGACCATCCCTGAGCCGTAATAAAGTCTCTCATTTGAAGTTGGGATTTCATGGCGGTTCTGCTAGAGGAGGATTTTTTCCCCTCGAAAATCTCTTTATTTCTCGATAGCTAGATGTGCCAATTGATAAATTTAGGAGCTACACACCAGAGTTTTAACAAATATTTCTTATGCAATAGCGCCTTGGGGTAGTTTTTGGTCCAACCTTTGAAAAACCTTCAACCTGTTCAGGGAACTTGAAGAAAACTTCTAGATCCTTCATGAAGGACTCCCAAACCTCTTTGGAAAAGGAACACTCTATGAACATGTGCCTTATGGTTTCTTCTTCAAATTTGCATATAGTACACATGTTTGTCACTTCGACTCTTTTCCTGAGATTTTCCGTGGTCAGAATTTCTTAATGGAACAACAACTAAGAGAAGGCATTAATTTTGGGTGGACAATTAATATTCCAGACATTCTTCCATACTCCGGATGAAGGTGGGGTGGGGATATCCTTGAGCACGACCCTATAGACTTCTTTCACACTGTAAGTACCTTTGGGACCCCACCCTCTAGAGTCCTTGTCCCTTATATTGGAGGGGTATTTCCCATTCAACTCCAGGAGAAGCTGGTTGAAGCCACCACCCAACTGGGTAGGAGTTTCGATCCTTTTCCATTCTTTCCAACTCCCATTATCATGCTAGACATAGAGGTCATAGAGTTTAAAGATGCCTTCTCCTTGAAGGCATTCCATTACTCCTTTCAAATCTTCGTTTTCCTTCAGAGGCGGGCTATTTAATATCCTATCTTCCCAGATATCAATCTTCTTTCCATTTCCTTGCACCCGATGTAGATGGTCTCTTAACAACTCGTATGCCTCTTTACATAGGCCCCATATCTAGGACCCCTGACCTTGAGGGTCATAATCTAAGCAACGCAACTTGGTATTTTTCATTTTTTTTTTAGAAGGATTTCCTTACACCATTCAGTCTTTCTGTTAATTAGTATCTAAAGGATTTTAGCTCGCATAACTAAATTCACTGGCCTTGGTTCCTTGATGGCTATACCTCCTTTTCCTTTGTCATTGCGAACTGTTTCCCAATTCACTAAGTGCAATTTTTTGTGGCCTTCCTTGCCCCCTTAGCAGAGAAAATTCTTGAATTATTTGCTCAGGCTATTCATGAACCCGATAGGAGCAAGGATGGATGAACAGAGAAGGATATGCATGGAAGAGAGAACTGATTTTAATGTCCAACTGTGGATACCTTAGAAACCAAGAATCCTAAAAATATCCACAAGAAGGGGGGGAGGACAATTCCAACTATAGATGTGGCATTTCTCAGCATTTGTCTTCCCACTAGATGCTTGCATAAAATAATATAGAGCTTGATTGAATTTCCTTGTAATTATTTTGGAAGCAATTCCTAGTAGGATGGTGTTGTCCGTAAATTGAGCATGGTTTGCAGCTTTAACCCCTCTCAAGATAAGGATTCCAGGGAGGAGACCATCATCATTTTGCTTATCAAGATGTCTACTCAAGGCTTTTGACACAATGATATAAATAAAGGGGGACATGGGGCATCCCCTTTAGAGTCCCCTTGAGGTTTTAAAGAAGTTCCTTGGTCTGACATTGATCAAAGGGGAAATCCATGGGTGGCTAATGTAGGCACTTATCCATCTGACGAATTCCTTAGAGAAACCAAAACATTTGAAGACTCTTAAAAAGAAACCCGTGCTTGACTATGTCAAAGGCATTAGCCAGATCCAGTTTTATGGCCATACCTTTTTCTTTCCTGTCATAGCTAGAATGGATAGCCTCTTAGACAATCATGATGTTGTCAATGATTTGTCTACTAGTTATGAAACCGCCCTGGTTCTCAGAGATGATTTTGGGAAGAATCTTTTTGAGTCTGCAAGCAATGATTTTTGAGAGGATCTTATAGGAAGAGTTGCACAAGGAAATGGATCTAAATCGTTTCAAGGAGGTAGGATTTCTTTCTTTGGGGATTAGGGATATGAAGGAAGAGTTTGTTTCTCCTCCAATATTATCTCTCCCCTTGGAGCAATTGAGAATTCTGCATAGATCCACATTTATAATATTCCAAGGCTTTCTATAAAAACATATCAGGAAACCATCCGGCCCCAGAGCTTTATCAGGTTGAAGAGACTAGACCACGACCTTGACTTCCTCCTCGAAAATTTGATTGAAAAGGAGGTTGTTTTCTTCACTAGTCACTAGAGCGGGAATGTTGTTACATAGAGTTTCAAATGCATCTGTATCTTCCTCCCCTTCCTCTTGATACAAAGATTGGAAGTGCCTTTGAGCTTCTTCTTTAAGTTTTGGGAGAGAAGAGATTACCCCCCCTATCATCTTCAATCTCAAAGATGGTATTTCTTCTCATCCTTTCCCTATACTGGTTATGGAAGAACTTAGTGTTTTTTTCTCCAGCCTTAGGCCAAAGACTCTGTGACTTTAGTCTCCATTCTTCTTCTTCCTTTCTACCTAGTTTAAGGATCTCTTCTTCCATTTCTTTTTCTCTTCTTATGATTTCCTCAGATCTCTCACAGCTTTCCATATCATATTGAAGCTTTCCTAGATCCTCTAGGATCCTATTCTTATCTTGGATATGATCCTTGAGTCATTTCGCCCAAAGTTTTAGAGCGGATTTGGTTGCTCTCAACTTTGCCTCCCAGATAAAACCTGAGGTGCTGGTGATTTGAACCTTCCACACCTGTTTAACTTTGTTATATACTTCTTCTTATCTGGCCCAGGCCAAGTTGAATTTGAAAGGAATGGGGCCACTATTTTCTGGAATCAGAAACTCTAACAAAATGGGTTTGTGATCTGAAACTGAAGAGGGGATAATTCTGGAAGAAGGGATATAGATTTTTAACATGAAATGATCACTTACTAGGAACCTATCGAGTTGATCCATAATGTGACCTAGACTGATTCTTCTATTGTTCCATGTGAAGAGACCTTTATTTGGCTTGATGTTCGTGAGGTTTTAGGTTGCTTGCATGTCTTTGAGGTTTTCCCCGGAAAGGTCTCTAACCTTCGATCCCACTCTCCTTTTTGAAGGGGAGATGGTGACGTTAAAGTCACCAGCCATAATACTGCATAGATACAAATCGTGCCTTCACTTGTGAATTTTAATAATCATGTTAGTGAAATATTTCAATGCTGAGTTGACTATCTTTTATTAAATTCCATAATTTTAAGAAGATTATGAACGTTTACAAGGTGGTAGTAGATAGAGAGCTCCTATTGTGGTAATATGAGACATGGAGAATAATATTGTCTGAATGCAAATTAGAGGACAATAACAATTTTGTATATAATGAATAAGTGTGGATGTTGAATTTAAAAAATTCTTATGATTTTTACATTCTATTGAAAGATGTTCAAATTTCATTAATAATATTTCATATTTTACAGTTTCGAGATTCATAGTGTCACACATAATAAGATTACATAAGTGAATTTCATGTAAAACTTAACTACTTCTAATTTTTCCTCGAAAAGGTCTCTAACCTTTGATCACACTCTCCTTTTTTAAGGGGAGATGGTGACGTTAAATTCACCAACCATAATACTGCATAGATGCAAATTGTGCCTTCACTTGTGAATTTTAATAATCATGTTAGTGAAATATTTCAATGCTGAGTTGACTATCTTTTATTAAATTCCATAATTTTAAGAAGATTATGAAGGTTTACAAGGTGGTAGCAGATAGAGAGCTCTTATTGTGGTAATATAAGACATGGAGAATAATATTGTCTGAATGCAAATTAAAGGACAATAATAATTTTGTATATAATAAATAAGTGTGGACATTGAATTTAAAAAATGATTATGATTTTTACATTCTATTTATTTTTACAACAATGGATAACATGCCTTTATATAAAAAGAGGAATGATATTACAAAAAGGTTGGGAAGATTGGTCCCAAAATTGTAGAGTTGTCAGGAAATCTAGCTCTTCACATTCAAGTCTTGGAAGATCAAACATAAACCCTATTCTGCGATGACTGTAAACTCTTACATATTTGCCGAGAAGAAAACTACAGGAGAAATACATAACATGGAGGGAAACATTGAACTAGTTGGTCCTCGGCTTCTACATGCTTAGAAAAAAGAGACATAACACAAAAGTTCTGAACATAGAATATCGAAGAGTTCGAGCGAACTGAGAGTTCCAAAACTAACAAGTTATTGATGAGCGTTCTTTGTCTTATTCCCAGCCGCAGCTCCAGCTTTATTCTCGTCAGTTCCATGAAAGACAATGGTGTTGTTCCTGATATCCGACATCATGCCATCAATCTTTGCTTCGACAATTTTGAGACTGTTGTGCAGAGACCTGATTTGGGTACTCAATCCACCGAACAGGGGCAACCGTTCTCCAATTTCCTAGTAATAATATCATAATACTCCTTTAGCTTACTACTGTTGATGCAAACTTCAGAATTCGTGATCTGAACAACAGTGAAAAGGTGGGAAATGGATTTTTTAAGATCAGAGTTCTCACCTCTGAGCCAACGGACTTGTGTTTCCAACTCCTTCAAATGCGAATGAACCTTGGAGGTCGAAATTCCCATCCCATGAGGAGACCCCAAATTAATGAAACCACTGCTATTACCTGCTGAATGCGCCCAATTCTTGCCAATGCTCGGCTCGTCATTTTTGGAGTGACCACTAACAATAGGCTGCGCAGAACTACCATTGTTCTTCCCCTGCACCACATCGAGAGCAAAGAAATATCTTTGCAAACCAACACCCCCCGAATGGACCTGGAGATGTTTCCTGCAGCGACAGCATTGCAACGCAGGGAGGTTCAAACCAGCATTGTGATTATCATCCTCCATATTCAACCTGACAACAATAACCAAGCTCTTATCGCGAATGTAACCCTGCAGAATGTCAGGGATATCACCCCTGAGACAAATATAAGCTGGAGGTTCCTCGTAACACGATCTCTATAACTTACCGCATGTGAGACAGGTGGAAACAATAAGAGAGGGCCTCCAAGAGCACTGAAAGGACACGGGCATGGATCGAGGAGGGGTGTAGGATCCCAAAGAGATCTTGTCGTCATTAAAATTCAAAATTGAGTTGGGACTATAGTTCATAGGGTTATAACAATGGTTATCCCATGTCGAGGAGAAGCGCCAGTCTAATGCAAACTTGAAATTCATTAGCTAACCTAGAAGGGGGCTTAAGGAACCCAATTGATGCCAAGGTCTTGTCCATTGCTAATTGAGGTTCCACAATCCATACCAGCGCCTAAATTGGCCATGATGTCTGCTTGCTGATTATTGTTTCTCAAGACGTGAAGAAAGTTGATAGAGTTAAAGTCCTTAGCCCAGAAAATGAAGAGATGATGGAGCTTAGAAACATGTTTTTTATGATTTTTGGCCAAAGTTTCGGCTTCCCTAATTACCAACATTGAGTCTCCAAATGCCACAAGATCCTTGATATCTTCCTTCCTTGTGAATTCCATTCCTTTGATCAACGCGAGCCATTCCACGTCATTGTTAGTCCTCTTGCCGATTCCCCAAGCAAAGTCTTTCACCTTGTTTCCCTCAGAGTCGAGAAGGACTCCTCCCGCACCTACTAACCCAGGTGATTTTTACATTCTATTGAAATATGTTCTAATTTCATTTAATAATATTTCATATTTTACATTGTTGAGATTCATAGTGTCACACATAATAAGATAACATAAGTGAATTTCATGTAAAACTTAACTACTTCTAATGGATTTAAGGGAGAATATACAACATCAACAAGGACTTGAAATGACACATGCTAATGTATTTTCCACAATTATTCAACATCATTCTCTAATATCATAGTATTGGAATGCATGGTAAAGCACAATGATGTTATCATGTATAGATAGAAAACAAAAACATTTCCTTATCTAGTTCTAAAAAGGTTTTGGTTTAGTTGTAGTTTCATTCTTATCCATACATGTATGCAAAATGAATCTCATTGACTTAGACAATTTATCAAAATCTAACCACACCCCTTCTAATGACCATCTACACATAATTGTTATTTGTTCTTAACTTCCTCCACACAACAATTTTTTGTGAGTAAAAGTTTTCTCCATATTTTCTAGCATTGAAACCAAAATCCATAACTTGACGAGGATCGATGATTAACTAAAGATAAATACCTCATATTAACAAGTAGAGACATACCAAAGACTCTTCCCTTGGTAAAGTTTTTAATAATGTTATGTTGTATCTTTCATCCGCTCATTTTTAGTTAAAACAACTTGTTGCTATCAATATAGACAATAAGATTTAAAAGATTTACTTCATCCTCAGGGGAGTCATACAACCCCTAACATTTACACCCATCTATTGAATAAACTTCTTCTTGTAGTTAAGTTACTTAGCATTTGTAGATTTGTTCTTGGTTTCCTTTTGCAACAATAAGCATTGTTTATAGTACACAAATGTTTTTTCATTGTATTGGTATTGGGTCTATCTAGATCACTTCAAATATTGCATTATTTTTCTATTAAAAGACATTGAAGCCGAGATCATTAATATCACCTCCATCCATTAGCAAAATAAATCATCTATTTCTTTTTTTGAAAAAAAACATTCTTACTTTTGAATTAATAACTTTGATGTCATGCACTTTTTTTTATAAATATCTTCATATATTCCTTTCTTTGATTAAAAACTAATGTTATATCGACTTCATATTATTTTTTTCTTAAAATTCCATTCAATATTTATTAAATAAAATAGATATAATATTTACTAAATACTATAGGTATCGTACTTCATATTTACTAAATACAATAGATGTCATACTTCGTTAACAGTTTCACTTGAAAATCTTATCATCTTTTTTGCTTAGTTTGCTCTCTACTGTAGTGACAATACTCTAGGGGAGGCCCTGGGAGAAAATATCTCGATGTCGGGATGAGAAAAATATTAAGGCCTCTTATTCTCATTAAAAAGTTTTTTCCTTCTCGACCCCATTTTGACAACTTTTTTCTACTCAACTTTTGTTTGCGCCTATAAATTATTGTTCTAGAATAAAGTTTTCAAATATAAACAAATCCCCCTTCCCTTTCGTGAGTGAGTTTACATGTGTTATAATACCATGTTGAATCTTATAGTGTCAAACATAATAATATTACACACAATGAACTTTACACAAAACTTAACTCTTTCTTATTAATTTTACAACAAACATTTAACATAGACACGTGCTTCAAATAACACAATGACTGAGGTATTTCTTCTTACTATTCAACAATATTCATCAAATAACAAATCAACATTATCATCTAAAATCAATATTTACATCCATAGTAAAATTGTATTATCATCTAGAAACAATATTTACATCCATAATAAGATTGTAGTAATCTTATCTATTTGAAAATAAATTCACTTTATCTAATTTTACAAAAAATTTAGTTTAATTGTAGTTTCATTCTTATTCATACATACATTCAAAATGCATCTCTCTAATGGTTTTATTAAATTGTAAACAAGCTGTATTTCAATATACTAAGTGTCTTGAATCATAAGTTGTAATTTCAACACATAAAAATGAGAATTAAATAAAATTTTGATTCAACATACAAATGAGAATTAAATAAAATTTTGAAGGATTAAAACTTTGGTATGTATTTATGAGAATTTAAAGTAAATATAATATGATTTGACAACCATGGAAATACATTGTTTGAAGAACATTGGAGGCGTTGATTGGATCTTAAGGTAGTATTACAAAAATCACTTAGCCTTCCCAACCATAGTTTAAATTTAAAGTTGTCTGACTTTTCATCTTTGTATTGAAATTGATTTAAGGGACCACACCACCTAAAGTGAGTTGATTCCCCCAACGAGTCTAAAGTTAACATTCTATAAGTGCTTAAAGTGAGTTGATTCCCCCAACAAGTCTAAAGGTTACATTCTATAAGTGCTCAAGGGCATGTGTTACAATAGTAATTATTTTTAGAGGATTCCAAAAGAAAGAAACACTATAATAAGCTTATAATTTAGTCCACGGAAATTAAGTCCACTTTTCAAACGCTTCCTTGTATGAGAAGTACAAAACAATGCCAAAGCTACTAGGTTCATAGTTAAAAATAACCATATCGATCCACATTTAGAAGAGTAAACAGATGCACAAAATTCATTCATATCGGGATAAGATAGTTTTTAGTATAGTGATTCAAATAGTCTGCTTAGTCCATAGTTCCTATTTGCATTTCAAAGTCGATAGGCTTGTTGACAAATTTCAGAACATTAGCTTTTAGCATATCTACAGAAAAAGAAATATACAAGTTGATCATCTATCAAAAATTGGTTTTCGGGAGATTGGAAGTATGTGGCTACAGTGGGATCAAAACAATGACAACATATTGGAACATGATTCAGGACCTTTCCTAGTTTGATTTTTAGCTAGTTACATTATCAACTACCTATTAAAAGGCCTACACATTGGGTCTTCTTAAGTGCCAAATGTCAATATTTGGTTGTGTGGAGAACCATTACTTTTTGGATTTTTGTAAGCCATTTTTTGCCTGTGTTCAATTTCGCATTTGCTGCAGAATCTAATTCTGTTATAGATGTTTGGAAGATTGGAACTACATGATCTATCTGCCAGTTTATTTTGATGTTCATCTATGAGTTGTTTTGTATAGATAGCCATAAGCTATTATGCAAGTTTTTATGTATTTGTCACTAAGGAGGAAAATGGGAAGATTGAAAGTATGTGGCTATAGTGGGATCAAAACAATGACAACATATTGGAGCATGATTCGGGACCTTTCCTAGTTTGATTTTTATCTAGTTACATTATCAACTACCTATTAAAAGGCCTACACATTGGGTCTTCGTAAGTGCCAAATGTCAATATTTGGTTGTGTGGAGAACCATTACTTTTTGGATTTTTGTAAGCCATTTTTTGCCTGTGTTCAATTTCGCATTTGCTGCAGAATCTACTTCTGTTATAGATGTTTGGAGGATTGGAACTACATGATCTATCTACCAGTTTATTTTGATGTTCATCTATGAGTTGTTTTGTGTAGATAGCCATACGCTATTATGCAAGTTTTTATGTATTTGTCACTAAGGAGACAAATGGGAAGATATGACTCTATGTAGTCTTTGTATAGAGTGTTTTATTTAAATTAATAAAATGCGATTTTTTTTGAAAAAAAGTTCCTATTTGCATTTCTTGTGCTCGCTTGGATAAAACATCATTCTACATGTTTATCTTATTGCATATGTGAGTAAAAGAGATATAAGTACTGAACCTCTCCTCTAACACTTTGACTTAATCATAAATGGGATATAGAATCTGAGCCGAATATTTATTCGCTCACACAATTAATAATACCAGAAGACCTGGAATATTAGATGAGCCATTAATATGACAAAATATTTAATATTTAATAGATAAAGGATGATAGATTACAATGATGTCTTGGCCTTAAATATGGCTTGGACATTTGATGTTGAGGAGACACCTCCTTTCATAATAACATTAATTAACCTAACTATTAATTATTTAGTTATTGTCTTATTTATGTTCATTACATTGCGACTCTCTTATAAAGGCTTTGTCTTCAAAGCCTTATAATGTTGTCACATCGTTCTTTGTGATGTCGTGGCTGACGAAACAAGTCGATACGAATTGCTAAGTGTAGAGCATAACTTCCGATATGTGGATGGGTCAATCCATCCCAAATTGATTTGTTGCTGACTGCTAGGATTCCCTACTGACCTGTCGTCAGGAGCTTTGATCACATTAGTACCATGATCTTCGACATTTCCCACTTTTTAGAATATCGGTTTTTATGGTTGGGGTGTCGATAGGGAATTTTCACAATATCATTTTCTTTTATGAGTGTCATCTTTTGAGCATTGATCTGAGCTGGAAGTTGTATTTTCATCTCTTGAGGTTTTAAGGATTCGTTTTGTATCTTTTCCAACTTGTTTTTTAATTGCATGTTATCATTTTGAAACGTCTTAATCAATTCTACTTGCGATTTTCTGTCATCTTCAGACTTCTTAAGTTGTTCCTTAAGATCTTTGTTATGACTTCTGATGCAGTGATTTTCTTCCTGTTTGTCTAGAAGTTTTCCTTCAATGTCTTCCGTAGATTGTTCTGTCTTCCGACTATTTTTCAACTTCTTAATTTTTGTGACTAGTGTCTTGTTATGATTTCTTAATCTGAAAATTTCTTTGGAATTGTTGGATAGTGCTTTATTACTCTTAGTGATCTCCAACTTGTGTGTCTTTTTAGAGCCATCATTTTGTTGTTGAAGAACTTTTATCTGTTGTCGATACTGGTCGACCACTGATTCTTGATCTTTTAATTTATGTCGTATACGTGTGAGTTCTTCATCCTTGTCGTTAACGATTTTGTTCAAGTGTATTATTTTTGCTTCATAATCGTTTATTTCTTTCTTTATATCTTGTTTTTTTAATCTTTGATTGAAATCACTTTCGTCTTTTAATTCCTCAATTTGAGCAGACAATTTTTCTATATGATTTTTCTGGTCGAATTTTTTTTGTTCCTTGAATTCTTTTTGAATCTCATGTATTTTAATCATTACTTCTGATTTTGTATTCATGTCGTGTAAATCTTCGTTGTCTCTTCGATAATGCTTTAACTTGGCTTCTAATTTCTCTATTTGTAATCGCAAACCGACTTCCATGGTCTCTGACTTCTTCGACGATGGAATGATCTTCTTTGATTTCTTTGATGAGTCTTACTTCGACTTCTTCAATGACTCTTTTTTTAACTTGGTCATCTTTCTTTGATTTGTCTTATTTTTTTTATTTTTCTTTTACTTTGACTCCTTTTGACTTTTATTTTTTGCTCCTCGTTTTTTTTCCAAAAATAATTATTTTTTTTGCTTTCCTTTCCCCTTTTTATTAAGGAAAAGGGTTGAAAAGTTTTTGAAATAATAATACTATATATTATTATAAATAATAATATTATCATTATTATTTTTGAAGTGGAGAATTTAGTGTTTAGAATATTATAATAATATTTATTATTTATAATAATAATACTATTATAATTTGTTTAGTGTGCGATAGTTACAGAATTAAGGGTTTGGTAGGCCATGTGGTAAAATGGTGAAGTCGTGGATGTAATGGAGCTACATGAAGGAGGATGGAGTGATAAGTTTTTAATAAAATTAAAATATTATTTAATAATACTAATATTATTATAATAATATATTATTTTATTAACATTGATTTGTTTTTGTTGCAGGTTTTGCGGTTTGAGTGGAGGGAGGCGTGCATGTGGGAGTGAGGGAGGTTGGAGGACATTCACGCGAGTTACAGGTGCAGTTTGAAGTGGGGATGGAGCTTCTGCGTGGAGGGAGGGACACGATAGAGGAGGAGTAGAGGGGAGGCATGGTGGAGACGTGGCAGATGGGAGAAAGGGCAGCGACGGGGGGTGGACGGAGAGGCGCTGGCAGTGGAGGAGGGCGCTAGTAGAGGGAGATGCGTTGAGCAGCGAGAAATAACAGAGGCGATGGGGGTTGGAGGTTGAAGGCCGGGGAAAAGTGCGTGCAGCTTGGAGCATGAGGATGAGAGCCCAAAACGAGCGCGGGGGTGGATTAAAGGGACTAGAGGAAGGTCGAGAGGAGGGAGGCGAGGACGAGGGTGAGGGCGGCTTAGGTGCTGGAAGGGTGCAGCGATGGAGGGCGCGGTGGAGAGAAGGAGGGACGTAGGGTTGCAGAGGGACAGCGTGGAGGCGTGAGGGGGATGAGGGGAGAGATGCGAGAGAATCAGAGTGAACAGGGTGCGTGGTAATGGAGATGGAAGCAGGTGTGTGCAGGGGTAGGTGATGGCGATAAGTAGGAGTAGGAGTGAGAGACCAGCGCACACGATTTTGTGATGGAGCACGCACGGGAGGGATATGTTGGAGGGAGTGCACCGAACGGAGGAAGATGGTGTGCAGGAGCAAGGCGTGGGGAAAGGAGGTGTATCGATGGCAGCGATGATGATGATGATGATGATGGAGAGACAGGCGTGAGCATGGAGGAGGAAGGGTTTGTGGAGGACGTGGAAATGAAACCGGGGAGAAAAAATGGGTGGAAGAGGGCCATGGGCTGAATTTCTTGGTCAAAGACCAATAAGGTAGAGAAACTTTACTTAATGGATAAAACCCAGAATCGGATTCTCGAGGAAGGGGCTTTGATACCAAATGAACGAATATTGAATATTTATTCCCTGATACAATTAATAATACCAGAATATTAGATGAGCCATTAGTAGGACAAAATATTTAATATTGAATAGATAAAGGATGATAGATTACAACGATGTCTTGACCTTAAATATGGCTTGGACATTTGATGTTGAGGAGACACCTCATTTCATAATAACATTAATTAACCTAACTATTAACTATTTAGTTGTTATCTTATTTATGTTCGTTACAGAATCATATTATGGATATTACCTATGGTCTCCTTTACCCAATCAATTACCACATATGGGGATGTATCATGGTTGATTTGTGTTGCTTAGCCCTCAAAACCTTAGTTGAGGTTTTTTGTTGGCACACATCTTGTTTCTGCATTGTATTCATGTCGCTTTAGCCCACTAACCTTTGGTTGAGGTTTTTTTATTAGCACATATTGTGACGCTGTGTCATTTTTTTGGTTGTAGTAACATTTGATTTGCAATCTATCTACGATAATAAAAAATAAAAAATCTTTTGTTATTTTGTTTTGCATAATGTTTGAATTTGCTTGTGTTGTATCGATGTTGCGTTTACATCATTCATGTGCTACCTGTGTCATTGATACATTGCTTGCATCATTTGTGTTTTGAATATGTCATTTGTGTTTTGCATATGTCATTTGTGCATTATGTTGTGTCGATATAACATTGTCATCATAGACATATAGCATCATATTAGCATCGTGATGGTGTCTTTGATTAAAAAAATAATTTTTAAAGAAATTATTATTGTATTTGCACACAAATTCAATGCCATTATTCTACAGAGTTCCAATTGATAATTGACAAGAGTGTAATTTTCAAAATCTGATGTGAAGAATCATAAGGTAACTATCAAGGGAATGATGGAGCCTATTGTGAAGCATCCTAAGGTAAATATGAAGTAAAAAATATAGAAGAAGAGGTTGCAATCATATATTTATTTATTTACAACATAGTTTTGACTATCCATTTTGCCTGAATGGAATGGATATGATACATCGAGGGATTATACATGCATTTATATGAAAGTATGTTGTGCTACTACTCCATGAAACAAAATTTCAACTAAGCAATTAGGAAAACATACATGCTCCTTGAAACCCATCTATTCTATTCAAAGTTTAGGCTAGTACACTACACTGAAAAACAAAAACAACCATCATTCAAATTACCGCTATGTACCCAATGTTGTGATATATTACCTATCATATATTCATGATGAAGAATGATTGCTTATTAGCTTATTTTATTTCAATGGGCTTGATAAGAACTTCATATTTGATTTCAGTTCAGAGGCCAATCTCATAGAAAAATATCTAGTCAGCAAACTTGGTTTGGAAGTTCCCAACCATCATCACTCACATCCATTGGGATGGGTAAAATAAGGATGCAAATATCAGGGTTAGTAAGTAGTGTAAGATAAAATTTTCTATAAGTGCAAACCATATTGATGAAGTGGAGGCAGACATAGTACCCTTGATGTGTGTGGTGTAGTGTTTGGAAGGCACTACATATAGACAAGGTATGTAATATTTTGTGGAGAGTAAACCAATATTTCCTAATCAAGGATGGGAAATCCTTCAATATCAATGCATACAAAGGTAAATCCAAGATCTCTCTATTAAGTACTAACCAAAACAATAAATTTATTAGTTCTACAAGGAAGTTTGTATTACTCTTCTTAAGAGAGATTCAATGAGGAGATGAATTGGTAAAAGTAAATGCATCTATGGAGGGATGCACTAAAGAGCATAAACAAATGCTCCTTTTCCTAATATGACCCCAAGGGGGCATATATGGGAGTAAATGTATGGTTAATAATGGTCTTCCTAATGAAGGGTCCACATGTGTATGTAATGAGGTGAATGTGTATGCAATAGTGGTTGGCCTATTGAAGGGCCCACATGTATATGCAATGAGGTGAATATATATGTAACAATGGTTGGCCTAATGAAGGGACCACGTGTGACGCCTTCATTAGGATGACTAGTGCAACACATACATTTATCTCTATATATGTCCCCTTTGAGGTTATATGAAATAAATTTAACCCCGTATATACCCCCCTTAGGTCTTAACAAACCAGGTACTTCACCATGTTGGATCTCAAATTGAGATACCACAGGGTACAAGTTAAAGAAGAAGACAGTTGGAAGAACACTTTCAAGAGGAGGAAAAGTCTATATTAATGGTTGGTAATGCCTCTTGGATTTTATGTAACGCACCAACTACATTTATGCGTTTGATGAATTATGTATTGTGTTTTTTTCTATATTCATTTGTAATAGTTTACTTAGATGATATATTGGTTTATAGCTATACTCGAGAAGAACATACCTCATATCTCATGTATGTGTTAGAGATGCTAAAACAATCATTAACTACTAGAAAACTTTAAGAAATGTGAATTTTCTTAGCAATCACTAGTGTATTTATGGTATGTGACTATTGGAGGGGAAGTCATTATAGATCTTGCAAATACGGAGGCCATCATCAAGTGACCAAATCCTACTAATTCCACTTGTTAGGATCTTTGTAAGGGAATCATAATAACTATGGAAATTTATATCATTCTTTTTAGTTATGGATGCACTTGTACATGCCATAATAACCCACAAAAAGAGTTTCCAGTGGGAAAAGAAGTAACAAAAAGATTTTGCAGAGATACACTGGAATATTAGCCAAGGACCAATTCTTGCATTGCCCAATTTGCAAAATCCTTTTATATTCGAGACAAATGCAAGTGGATATGTTATGGGAGTGGTCTTGATGTAAGGAGGTAAGTCTATATGCAATCATTTTGAAATGTTCCATGGCAGAGTGTTGAACTACCCTACATATGAAAAGAAAATCTATGATTTGGTTGAAGATGTTAAGACACATACTCACTATTTGATGGGCAAGGAAATGATTATCCACACTAATCCCTAGCCATTATAGTATTTGCAAACTCATAGTAAGCTTCAATAAATTAAACACTACAAGTGGATGGGTTTTTTTACAACAATTCCATCTAATCATCAAATATAATAAGGGAAGCACTAATAAGTTGGCATACATGATTTCAAGTCCAACCATGTTCAAGATTACAACATTGGAATCTCTTATGTGTATGGGGAATTTCACCCATGATGCATAAAAGGAGGCATGCATAAATGATGAGGACTTAAAGAGGTGTTTCAACAACAACAACAACAATTTCCTGTAGAGAAGGTGACAGTAAGGTTTATTATCATCTCCAAGATGGGTTTCTCTATAATAAACAAGATTTGTGTTCCTAAAGATGAAATATTGCAACTTTTCATAGAGGTTCAAACCTCCAAAGTTACAATGCATTTTTGTTGAATATTGTAACTTCTAAGAATATTATATTTGTACATTATTTATTCCGGAGATGTTTCATTCCTCCGAGGTAATCCTACTATGTATCTGGAGATGTTTATTCCTCCAGGGTTTGATATTAACTAGGGTTATTAGACCCACCATGTGTGGGTTGGCCCTGTAGTTATATTTTAGGGGTTATTAGACTTCTCCAGGTGAGGTCGGCCCCAACAGGTCTTTTAGTCAGTTGAGAGTCAAGTATAAATAGAGGAGGTGAACTCCTCATTAGATCACTCACTCACTTGTGGAAGAGTGCGCACTTGTCTGGGAGATCAGCTAAGGAGACAAAGGAAGGAGGAGCACATCTTGTATTTTGGTTGATCATCTTATTGAGGAAAGCTTTACTGGGTTTTCTACCCCATGAGGGTTTCCCAGGATATATTGTGTGTCTATCTTGTGATTATGCTTCTTTCAGTGATCTTGCTTGGTTATTTGGTTTAAACTTAACATGGTATCAGAGCTAGACTGAATAGGACATCTTTCACAAGGTAAGACTATCTCTCTCTCTCTTTGGTGAAGTTAGGGTTTCAGCCCAAAGTTGGTATTTTTGATTTTTGGTTGCATTGCTGGATAGCCCTTTTCAATACCTTTCTTTTAAGCCCTAGATCGAACTTTTTGGTTGGGTAAAACTCCGGGAATTGCAAACCCTAATTCTACCAAAAGTGCGATACGTCAGATTTTGGTTTCAGAAAAAAGTTGGAATTTTTTATTTCTGATTACATGGTTGGATAGCCCTTATCAAGAGCATTCTTTTAAGCTATAGATCGAACTTTTTGGTTAAGTAGAACTCCGGGAAAGTCAAACCCTAATTCTACCAAAAGTGCGATAAAATTCTGTTTCAGTTTCCGGAAAAGTGAAAAGTAACTTTCCAAGTAAGTCTACTCTGTCTCTTGGACTCCCCCAAGAGAAGATGGCTCCAAATACTAAGCTTGAAGACAAGCTAGAAGGCATAGAGAATTTCCAGGCATGGAAATACAGAATTGGTCTCATTCTTGAAGAGAATGATCTTGCTCAGTTTATCAAGGAAGAAGTTGCAGAACCAGAAGGAGATGAAGCCAAAGAGAAGCATAGGAAAGATTTGATTAGGGAAAAGAGAATCATAGCTGATTCCATCAAAGACCACTTGATTTCCCAAGTGGCCTCCAAAAAGACTCCAAAGGAAATGTATGATGCCCTAGGAAGAATGTATGAAGGGAAGAACATCAATAGGAAGATGAATCTGAGGACTAAATTGAAGAGTACCAAGATGCACAAAGGAGAATCCATTCAAGACTACTTCTCAAGGGTTTCACAAATCAAGGAACAACTAGATGCAATTGGTGATACTCTTGATGAGGATGAACTTGTGATGACTGCCCTCAATGGTCTCACTAGATCTTGGGAGTCATTTATACAAACCATGTGTGCCAGGAAAGAGAGCATGAAGTTTGGCATAGTATGGGAGGATTGTGTTCAAGAAGAAGCTAGGGTTGCAAATAGAGAAGCCCTTCTCAAAGAGGATGACCAAGCCTTAGCCACTCATACCAAAAGAAGAAGAATGAGTCATCTCAAGAGAGTTGACCACAAAAGATCTCAACACTTCTCTAGATCTAACAAGAGAGGAGGACCCAATTCAGCAAGAGATCTTTCTATGGTAGAATGCTACAGTTGTCATAAATTGGGACACATCTCCAGATTTTGTCCTTCTCAAAGGAAGAAAGTCTTCCACAAAAGACATCATGCACATATGGCAGAAAATGATAGTGAAGAAGAAGAAGAGGAAGAAGATGAAGAAGAAGAAGAGGTAGAGGTAAAACCCAAAAGGAAAAGATGTAAGGTGAAGAAAGAAGATCCAGAAGAATATGTTCTATTCTCTGCACTCTCTGGATCTGTATCTCCTGGAGAAGATACATGGCTCATTGATAGTGGTGCTTCCAAGCACATGACAGGTCAAAGGAAGACCTTCTCAAATCTTGAAGAAAAGTCTTCTTCACAGAAAGTATCTCTAGGAGATGACTACCAATATCCTATCAAAGGAATTGGTGAAGCTAGCTATAAGCTAGATTCTGGAACACCCTCGAAGATGAAAGACATCTTATATGTCCCAGGTTTAAAGAAGAACCTTCTCTCTATTTCAGCACTAGATAAGAAAGGCTTCAGAGTAGCCTTCATAGATGGACAAGTACTCATGTGGTCCAAAGGGAAGACAATTAAAGATGCAGTTGTTATTGGTGAAGAAGAAGGAGGTCTCTATAAACTCAAAGGTCATCCAGAAGCTGCCCTTGCACATGAGATCTCTAGCCCCAGTGAGCTATGGCATAGAAGATTAGCTCACATCAACTTTAAAGCCTTACCTTATGTAAGCAAGGTAGTCATAGGATTACCAGTTTTAAAAGCTGATCATGATGGCTCATGTAAAGGATGTAAGAAAGGGAAAAATATCAAGAACCCCTTTCCAAAGAGTGAAACAAAGACTAAGAACATTTTAGAGCTCATAGACTCAGATGTATGTGGTCCTATGCCCACCACTTCCTTAAGTGGGTTTGAATACTATCTTTCATTCATTGATGACTATTCAAGGAAAACTTGGATATACTTTCTGAAAGGTAAGAATGAAGTCTTTGGAAAATTCAAAGAGTTCAAGGCTCTAATAGAAAATCTATCAGACAAGAAAATCAAAACTCTCAGAACAGATAATGGCGGAGAATTCACCTCAAAGGAATTTGAGGACTTTTGAAAAGAAGCTGGAATTAAAAGGGAACTAACTACTCCTTACAATCCCCAACAAAATGGGGTGGCTGAAAGGAAAAATAGAACAATCATGGAAGCTGTGAAGACCATGATACATGACCAAGATCTTCCCATGTACTTATGGGTTGAAGCAGCCAAGACAGCAGTTTATGTGCAAAATAGATTATCTCACAGTGCTCTTGAATTCAAAACTCCAGAAGAAGTGTTTACAGGTAAGAAGCCTGAGGTAAGTCATCTTAAAATATTTGGGTGTCATGTGTACATCCACATTCCAAAAGAAAAGAGAACCAAGTTGGATCCCTCAGGTAAGAAGGGAATGTTTGTTGGTTATTGTGAAACTTCCAAAGCCTTCAGAATCTACATACCAGGTTTTCATCATATAGAAATAAGTAGAGATGTAACCTTTGATGAGGAAGCAGCTCTCAAGAAATCCAGAAAGTGTCAACTTGAAGAAGTTTATGAAGAAGATTCATCACCCAGAAATTCAGAGACTGTTCACATCCCTGAAGAAGCTACACCAGAGGATCATGACATGCTGGAACCTCAAGAACCCCCTGTTGCAGAACCTTCCAGGAAAAGAAGACCAGCATGGGCTAGAGATATTATTCAAGGAGCTGAAAGATATGGAGCTCCTGAAGGCTCCACTAGAGAAAGAAAGAAACCAAAGCTAGTGTCCAACTATATGGCCTTAATGTGTGATCTTGTGGATCAACTACCTTCTAGCTATGAAGAGGCAGCTCAGAAGAAAGAATGGGTAGAAGCAATGACAGAAGAATATCAGTCAATAATGAAAAATGATGTTTGGGATATAGTTCCCAAGCCAAAAGATAAAAGTGTGGTTTCTTCCAAATGGATTTTTAAAATAAAACATGCCGCAGATGGAAGCATTGAAAAATACAAAGCAAGATTTGTAGCCAGAGGATTCTCTCAGAAGGAGGGAATTGACTATGAATAAACATTTGCACCAGTTGCCAGGTATACTTCAATTAGAACTATTATGGCTCTTGCATCCATGATAAAGTGGAAATTACATCAAATGGATGTTAAGACAGCTTTTCTGAATGGTGTAATTGAAGAAGAAGTATACATAGAGCAACCTCAAGGGTTTGAGGTTAATGATGGAAGAACTCATGTATGCAAATTAAAGAAGGCACTATATGGGCTAAAACAAGCTCCAAGGGCTTGGTACGGAAGGATTGACAATTTCGTAACTAGAATGGGCTTTACCAAAAGTAAAGCTAACCCAAATCTTTATCTCAAGGTGATGGATGATGAACCAGTTATATTGATGTTATATGTAGATGATCTTTTCCTAACTGGAGATGAGAAACAGATTATTGAAAGCAAGAAGAAGCTTTCTTCAGAATTCGAGATGAAAGATCTCGGACTAATGCACTACTTCTTGGGTCTAGAAGTATGGAAAGAACCAAAAGGGATCTTTCTAAATCAAGGTAAGTACACTGTGGAGATTCTCAAAAGATTTGATATGTTGGAGTGTAAAGCCATGGCCACTCCCGTGGACTCCAACTTAAAGTTATTAGTTAATGATTCATCAGAACTAGTGGACATAACTCTATATAGACAAATCATTGGATCATTGATGTATTTAACAAATACTAGGCCTGATATATGCTTTGCTGTAAATACCCTAAGTCAATATCTAGTAGAACCTAGAAAGGTTCATTTAATAGCTGCAAAGCATATAATGAGGTACCTAAAAGGTACATTAGATTTTGGCCTTTTCTATCTTGGAGGTCATGAACTCAGATTACATGGTTACTCAGATTCTGATTGGGCAGGTAGTATCTCAGATAGAAAAAGTACCTCAGGTGGATGTTATGGTCTTGGATCTGCCATGATCTCATGGTTCAGCAAGAAACAATCAAGTGTGGCCCTCAGTACTGCTGAAGCTGAATATATAGCTGCCTGTTCTGCTAGCTGTGAAGCAGTATGGCTTCGGAAACTTTTATCTGGAGTGTTTGACTTAGAAATGGACCCCACTGTGATTATGTGTGATAATCAAAGCTGCATCAAGATGACTGAAAATCCTGTGTTTCATGATAAGTCAAAACACATAGAGATCCGTTACTTTTATATTCGAGATATGGTGCAGAAAGGAGCTATCAAGCTAGAGTATATAAGCACTGAGGATCAAATTGCTGATATCCTGACCAAGCCTCTGTCTCGAGTAAAGTTTGAACACTTCCGAGACAAGCTTGGTGTAGTTCAGAAGAACCCTCCTCGAAAGGGGGAGTAGCACAGTATGAGACAGACAAGCCTATCTCATCAATGATGAGGTTACCTATTTTTCTGCACTTACTCACCTAGAATTATTTAGATTTAGGACTCTTATATTCTTTATTTTGATGGTTAGATGTATACATGCTCTTGATGATAGATGTATACATGCTAGATACTTTTGATGATAGATGCTTTTGATGATTAGATGTATACATGCTTTTGATGATAGATGCATACATGTTTTGATGATGATGATACATGTTGTGGTTATACATGCTTTGATGATGATGATACATGTTGTGGTTATACATGCTTTGATGATGATGATACATGTTGTGGTTATACATGCTTTGATGATGATGATACATGTTGTGGTTATACATGTTATACATGTTGTGGTTATACATGTTTTGATGATGATGATACATGTTGTGGTTATACATGTTCTACATGTTGTGGTTACACATGTTTTGATGATGATGATACATGTTGTGGTTATACATGTTATACATGTTGTGGTTATACATGTTTTGATGATGATGATACATGTTGTGATTATACATGTTTTTGATGTTGATGATACATGTTGTGGTGATACATGTTATGATGATGAGGATACATATTCTTGATGAACATGGGAAGGGATTGGATCATTCCTGGACTTCAGTCCGAAAGAAGAGCCGTAGACGTATGTCTTCGATAATGAAGGGATTGGATCATTCCTGGACTTCAGTCCGAAAGAAGAGCCATAGACGTATGTCTTCGATAATGAAGGGATTGGATCATTCCTGGACTTCAGTCCGAAAGAAGAGCCGTAGACGTATGTCTTCGATAATGAAGGGATTGGATCATTCCTGGACTTCAGTCCGAAAGAAGAGCCGTAGACGTATGTCTTCGATAATGAAGGGATTGGATCATTCCTGGACTTCAGTCCGAAAGAAGAGCCGTAGACGTATGTCTTCGATAATGAAGGGATTGGATCATTCCTGGATTTCAGTCCGAAAGAAGAGCCGTAGACGTATGTCTTCGATAAATGAAGGGATTGGATCATTCCTGGATTTCAGTCCGAAAGAAGAGCCGTAGACGTATGTCTTCGATAAATGAAGGGATTGGATCATTCCTGGATTTCAGTCCGAAAGAAGAGCCGTAGACGTATGTCTTCGATAATGAAGGGATTGGATCATTCCTGGACTTTAGTCCGAAAGAAGAGCCGTAGACGTATGTCTTCGATAATGAAGGGATTGGATCATTCCTGGATTTCAGTCCGAAAGAAGAGCCGTAGACGTATGTCTTCGATAATGAAGGGATTGGATCATTCCTGGACTTCAGTTCGAAAGAAGAGCCGTAGACGTATGTCTTCGATAATGAAGGGATTGGATCATTCCTGGATTTCAGTCCGAAAGAAGAGCCGTAGACGTATGTCTTCGATGATGAAGGGATTGGATCATTCCTGGACTTCAGTCCGAAAGAAGAGCCGTAGACGTATGTCTTCGAGAATGAAGTCCTTTGGTGGACGGTTGAGGATTAAGTCATCCTTGGACGTAGGTCCTAAAAGCACGGTGAAGGATTGGATCATCCTTGGACTTTGGTCCTGTAAACTGAGCCGTAGACGTGAGGTCTCCGAGAACATGATAGGACTGGATCGTCCCTGGACTTCGGTTCAAAAGGTACATGACTGGTTTACATCATTCCTTGACGATGACGATGTTCGTGTAATGACGATGCTGATGATCATGCTGACGATCGTGTGATGACGATGACGATGATCGTGTGATGACGATGACGATGATCGTGTGATGACGATGTTGATGATCATGTGATGACGATGCTGATGATCGTGTGATGACGATGCTGATGATCGTGTGATGACGATGCCGATGATCGTGTGATGACGATGCTGATGATCGTGTAATGACGATGCTAATGATCGTGTGATGACGATGTTGATGATCGTGTGGCGATGATGATGATGATCGTGTGATGACGATGCTGATGACAATGTTGATGTTCCAGTAACTAGTCAAGTTACTGATGATGATGAATTGAAGAAAGCTTCCGATGATATATAGATGATGTAGTAAATGACTCCTTTCTCCTACAGATGTTTTTATAATATCCTTCTCGTTAAGGGGGAGTGTTGAATATTGTAACTTCTAAGAATATTATATTTGGACATTATTTATTCCGGAGATGTTTCATTCCTCCGAGGTAATCCTACTATGTATCTGGAGATGTTTATTCCTCCAGGGTTTGATATTAACTAGGGTTATTAGACCCACCATGTGTGGGTCGGCCCTGTAGTTATATTTTAGGGGTTATTAGACTTCTCCAGGTGAGGTCGGCCCCAACAGGTCTTTTAGTCAGTTGAGAGTCAAGTATAAATAGAGGAGGTGAACTCCTCATTAGATCACTCACTCACTTGTGGAAGAGTGCGCACTTGTCTGGGAGATCAACTAAGGAGACAAAGGAAGGAGGAGCACATCTTGTATTTTGGTTGATCATCTTATTGAGGAAAGCTTTACTGGGTTTTCTACCCCATGAGGGTTTCCCAGGATATATTGTGTGTCTATCTTGTGATTATGCTTCTTTTAGTGATCTTGCTTGGTTATTTGGTTTAAACTTAACAATTTTGGTGTTGGGAACAAAATTGATAGCTTAAAGAGGTATGTGTATTGGCCATGAGTGCAAGAAGATGTAGCTCAGTTTATTAGAGGATGCATACATTGTTGTACCAACAAACTTAGTACTATGAATCAAGGTTTATAACATCCCTTACTTATACCTAATAGACCATGGGAGAGCATCTCCATGGATTTTGATGGAAATGGGGCCTTTGAAAGCCCTTCAGGAATTTTAAGAACCCTCATCTTCTATGATAAATTTCCAATCCTTGCAATGGTTATAAAGAAATTATATTTCTTTTAATTGTTGTCAGAGTACATTGGTGTGTTACCAAATCTTCAACCACGCTTTTGAAGCATTACTTTGATCCATTCTACATATTAAAAAGTGTTCATATTTGGTTGAGCTTTGATCTTTAATTCTTTTGGATGCATAAACTTGAAGCAATGAGACAATTCAATCACATGAAATTCATACAACCATAACACAAGATATACCTTAGGGAAAATCCTCAAAACTATGAGAACAAAAACCCCAGCAATTCTTCTCAGTATAATATAATGGATAGCGGAGAATGCTTTATTTTACAACATAGCAGATTGCTTTCGGAAGATAAGAGATCACCAAAACACTCTTGGTGAAGATACAAAAGCAATAGAGAAGAGAAATCAATCAGAGAAGCACCTTGCCTGGAATAATAATATCCTGCACAAAAAGAGAAGCGCCTTGCCTTCAATGAAGAAGAGAATTTGCTTCATATTTGATTCATCAATCCCGTATAACATATTTATACATTCTTCTCTTCTATTTTTATCTTCTAACTTCAGGATGAACTCGCCCTCAAACTGGATGTATCAAACTTGCATGCAGAAGTGCGCACCACTTCTCATGCAGTGCTTTATCTCATTGAGATGTCACTTAAGATGAACTCGCCTCTTAATTGAAAGCTTGCACACTTAGTTAGGTGGCTAATTTAAGTTTCGTCACTTAGTTAACTAGATCTTCTTTGTTGTCACTTAGTTAACTCTCTTTACGTAATTCTTGATAACATCACTGTAGTGATCAATTCGAGTTCTCCATGATTTAATGAAGTGTCGTCTTTTAGTTTAACTAAAGTGAAAACACTTTAGTTAACTAGTCCTTCTTATTTAACACTTAGTTAACTGAAATCACGCTGATTGATTTACTTGAAGTGACCACTGTGAGTTCTTTAGTTAACTGAGGCATATGTTTAACTGATGCTTTAACTGAAGCATTGATTGATGCATACATTGATACTTAACTGAAGCTTTAACAATTCGAGTTCTCTTTAACTAGTTGAAGTGTCTGCATGAGAAATTTTGAATTCTCTTGATCTATATGCTTTATCTTTTATTTCTTTATCTCTTATTGCATGGCCCAATATGTGCTAACTTTAATTATCCATCACATTACATTATACTAAGAAGAATTATCGAATGTTGTTATCATATTATATTATTCCGGACCAAATGATCATATGCTAAAGTAATTCACTTTAGAGGTGATCAATTTCTAAAGGAGACTTAATAACAATGGGTGATCATGGTTAATAATACATCACACAACATTAAATTCTTTTAACAAGTAAAGCATGACCTTTATATGGAAGGCCTACCTCTATACGGGAGGTCCATCCCATGGATACTTTTATACGGAAGGTTCACATGAAGATCATGACTTGACAAACACAAGTCCGGAGCCTTGTCCAACAAGACTTTACACCATCATTACTTTGATCAATTACCTCTATATGAGAGGAATAACCTTTACACGTAAGTCAATCAAAGTGCTCACCTCTATACGGGAGGATCAATCTTGGCTGCACAAGATTGGTTTGGAGAATGTCTCTTGATGGTGTACATTTAACAAAAAGCACCACTCTTAATAAGATGCAACTGGAAACCACGTCTGAACAAGATTTAATAAAATTTCATTCATTCCATAACAATAAAAGGGATGCAGGGTAGTCTATCACTCACCCTACTCTTGAATGTTAAAGACCCAACTCTGTAATCTCACTTATAGATTTGATATACAATCTCACTGAAAGGAAAAACAAAAGAATACTTATAGGCGTGTATACATGTGTTTCAAAGAAAAATTTCCCCTTTCATTTAAATTGATCCATTTTAAGTATGGATATTTTCTGGGCGCGTCCACAGGGTTGAGTCTCTATCGATTTGGAACTTCTGGTAACAAATCGAAATTCTAACAAAATTTCAGTTGATGCTAGGATCTCACACAATTCACATATCTTCAATATTTAGATCGTTGACCTCCACACATTTTTCTTCCTTTTAATGGATTTTCGGATTCATTCTCAACCCCAATTGCTCCTAAATCGTTGATTTATGAAGAGGGATGAACGCTTATCTAAAACTTCACATGGAATGTATCGACTCTCTTTCTCTCCATGCTACCTCGACTTGTATGCATTAATGCATACCACACATCCCAATGCTGGAACTGTAATGAAAATATGTAAACATCACCAAATCTACTCACCAATCGATTTGCTTGTAAATTTGATTGAGTGTGACATGAACATGTCTTCAACATAGAGATTTTGGTTCTCTCATCAAGACAACTAGATGCTCACAAAAATATCCCATGGCTTGATTTCTCACGCCTGAAACTCATTCACCCTGCCTCTAGTCAATGGTATATAGGAGATGCACCATTTTTGCAACAATTAACTTGTTGTTCTTGACACCATCAACAGATTCCAAGCACCAGAAGTTTGGTAAAATCACTTATACTTAGGTGCCAAAAAACGCTAGTTCATATAAATATTTAGTAGTTCTCCACCCTGGTTATACAATGGACTCAAAGGCACTTGAATTCGATAGTGGAGACTTGACAGTGTAAAACCCAATGGTAAGGAAAACCCGATGGCTTCAAATCCAACTTGACCAATCTCAGTAATGATGACGTAAGACCCATTCGGCAGTTCCTCAAACACATCAAACTAACATGGATTAATCTAAAAAACACATTCAACTTATAGGGAATCATCCACATTTGTTCAAGCTAGGAACTTGATCAATATTAATAATAAACCCATGAAATTATTCACTGGTCTCAAGGGTTTATTCAACTTATAAGAATCATATTCATAGAGACTCACTCTCGCTTTGTTCGTTGCCTCAATTCTGACCACATGACCATTCCTCGCATTCACCATTTACATTTTTTCTCCATGACTGGGTATACACACAGAACCTTGATTGCACATTAACATATTTGTTCAGTATTCAACACATATGCAAATAGGAATTTGCCCAAACTGGAGTCATAACACAATAATTCCATTAAGTCAATCGTTGTACATAAATTCCCTAAAGATCCAATCTACCTCTTTCATATCTATTTATCTATTGGACCAATTACTTAGTGTTGGGTGTTATTAATCCCTTGGCCCCCTCTCTCATGCCTGCAGGCTTACAAAACCCTAACTAAATCCATAAAATTTGTAGTTTATTTTTAACAATAGAATTTAACTCAATCAACTACCTTGACTCGTTTTATCTTCTTGATTACATACATATGAGGATCTTATCCTCTTAGAACAACTTCTCCCTTCTAGAGGCTTGAATTACAAAAACGATTTTGGGAGAGATGCTCCCATTAGACTTCTAGGGTACAAAATTTTCATGGCCTCTTGGCCATGGATATTCTTATTTGTTGGAGTCCACCTGGATCCCATACCTTACTTTGTTTTTGTCCACTTGTTTGACTGCACTGCTGCTTCACTGTCATATGTAGTTTTCTAGGATCCCAAACTTTATGTTTATGTTTCCCAATTAACTTTTTTTCATAAGTATTTTCGGTTGGTTGTGCTTTGCTACGGATTTTCTCCTTCACCTCCTTATATTTCTTCTTGGGAATCCTCATGAAATTTTTCCACAAGATTTCCAATTCAATGTCCAGTTTTTCCTTTTGCTAGCACATGCTACAGTTACTGCTCATTTGCTGCCTTATTTCTACACAAAGAAATTCCATGATCCTTGCCATTTCTTTAGCCTCTGTTTCCTTTTTCAACATTCTATTCTCACATAAGTATCTTGTTAATGCATCAATGATTATGCAATTCTTCTCCATATACTTTATACCAATTTCTAGATTCTACACATTCCCGTATGTGCTTGTTCTTGAGTCTGTCACATACCGACTCAGCTTATATTCATCACTCATCAACCTCGTCTCCTGCTGATCATGCAACATTATCATTCCATCTTTGATATGGTCTTCAAGCTCCAGACATGCATACTCTTCATTCTTTTGCTGCATAGTCTATTTCAGGACTTCATTCACTTCGCTATTTGAAGCTTCTTCCAACAATCTGTGTTGTACAACCTACTTCTAGAATACTGTCCTAATTATGAAATTCTTGTCCTTTCTTTATCTTTCTATTTGACTTTGAATTTTCTTCCTTGTATGGATTCTTCCATCATTCTTCCACTTGTTCGACTTTCTTCTGTGTTCCCTTCTTGCATGAATTTTCTTGGATTCTCTGCTTCTTCAAAATTTGCAATCTCTCTTGCTAAAGATTTATTCACTAATAGGTTGTATCTTTCACTTAAGTGTTTGTCCTCTATCATAAGGCTGCTATCCAAACTACCTTCAATTCCAATTCTTGGAATCTAGAACTCCCTCTTGCTTCCATCCTCTTTCATGCCTTCATATGACAATAATGCAACCTCTGTACGATCTTCACAAATCCTAAGATTTTCTATCCACTTCTCTAGAAATTTTAACTCTTAATCAAAATCTATGGGCATTGTATCTAAGTGCTACCCTTCTTCTTCAATACCTCCATAACCTACATACAGTCACAATTTTTTTGTTTCAAAACCATGAGACTCTTGGGTCTCTGTTGATGCTTCTGGCATCCTTTCCTTATGTTGGATTGAACTCTCCCAGTATTCTACAAGACTATCATTTTCTCTTATCTTCCGCATCCGCATCGACATCTTCTCGAAGGATTGGTCCTTATTTTGGTTCACATATGTAAACTTCTACCTCTTCTTCTGTGCATCTTTTTCCATACTCAGCCTCTCTAATTTCCTGTTCCATGCTCATCTAGATGATCATCCTGTGCCTCAACTTCTATCTCAACTTTCTTGCAAACAATTGCACAACATGACACTTGACCTTAATCCTCAAATTACACCCACATATTTGGTCTTCTTCAACACCTTCCTGTAGCAAATTCATCATCACATTGACCTGTTCCTTCAACTTAACTATCGCTGTCAAATTCCTTATCACTCATCCTCATTCTTCCAATTTCCTTGACATCTTCTCTCATATGTCTATGGATTTCTTCTGAACCCCTGGCATGACTATCCATAGTCTTCTCTTTGTCTTCCTTTGTGAGCTTCTCCATGCCCACTGTAACTACAAATAGCCTCTTCAGTAACAAGTGTTTTGACCCTGCTACACAATACCTCACCAAGGTCTCCCTCCTAAACCTGGCCTTTTGGTATCTCTAGTTCTATCCACTAGAACCCTCTAAGCTCCCTCTACTCCTCTATGCTTCTGCACTTCCACTCAATTCTCTAGAGAGTTTCCTTCCTCGACAACTTCTCCCCAACCTCAACTGGAAGTTGTCCTTTGTTACAGATTCCCTATTGTATTGTTCCTTCAGCCACAAATCTTCTTCTCTGCTGCTACCTGCATAAGCAATAATTTCCTTTTCAAGAGAACTTAAAAATTTAAAATACATAAATTACCTTCCAGATCTCATCAGATTTTTCTTTGCAACCTCTTCCAGTTTCACAGTTCTACCCAACTCTTTCTTGGTGGATCTATCCTTTTCATAGACTCCTTGATCTTTGATTTCTTCTTACTATAACTACTTATGATCTCTTGCTCATCCTAAAATATTTGTCCTGCTATGATACCACTTCATGAAAACGTGGCCTTTGAATTCCCTTCAAGCCTTTCAAGGACCCCCATCTTCTATGATAAATCTCTAAGCCTTGCAATGGTTACATGAAATTGTATTTCCTGTAGTTGTTGTCAGAATACATTGGTGTCTTACCCGATCTTCGCACACGCTTTTGTTGCTTTACTCTGATCCCTTCTACAGATCAACATCCACCACTCTTGGCACAATTCGATTTCTTGCAAATCTAATTATAATTCTACAATTCAAAATCACGTCTAAAAGAGATTTAATAAAGGTCATTCATCCCATAACAGTGAAAACGATGCAGGTTAGCCTATAACTTATCCTACTCTCGAATGTCAAATACCCAACTCTGTAATATCACTTATGGATATGGTATTCAATCCCATTGAAAGGAACAAACAAAAGAATACTTACAAGCCTGTATACTTGTGTTTCAAAGCATAAATTGCCCTTTTATTTGAATTGATCCACTGTACTGAGTATGGATGTTTTCTGGACGCATCTATAGGGTTTTCTCTATTGATTTGGAACTTCTTGTAGCAAATCGAAATTATAAAAAAAAATTAGTTGATGCTAGGATCTTACACAATTCACACTTCTTCAACATTTAGATCGTTGAACTCCACCCATTCTTCTTCCTTTTGGCGGATGCTCGGATTTATTCTCGAATCTCAACGCCAATTTCTTCTAAAACATTGATTTATGAAGAGGAATGAACTCCTATCTAAAATTCACATGGCCGGGAGCATAGCAACTCTCTTTCTCTCCAAGCTACCTTGACTTGTATGCATCAACCCATAAGATGCCTTCCAATGCTGGAACTGTAACGACATGATGTAAGCATCACCAGTCGATTTGATTGTAACTTTGATTGGGGTATGGATCCCAAATTGTGACATAAACATGTTTCTCTTTAAAATAGATATTTTGGTTCTCTCATCAAGAAAACTAGATGCTCATGAAAAGATCCCTTGGCTCAATTTCTCACCCCTAAAATTGATTCACCTTGCTTCCAGTGGATGGTATACATGAGATGCCCTTGACAACATTAACAGATTCCAAGAACCAGAAGTCTAGTAAAATCACTTATGCTCAGGTTCCAAAACACCCTAATTCATATAAATAATTAGTAGTTCTCCACCCTAGTAGTGGTTATACAATCAACCCGGAAGCACTTGACTCCGATAGTGCAGACTCAACAGGGTATAACCTGATAGCAAGGAGAACCTAATGGCTTCAAATCCGACTTGAGCAATCTCAATAATGATTCTGTAATACCCATTCGACATTTCCTCAAACACATCAAACTAATAGGGATTAATATACAAAATGCCTCAACTTATAAGGAATCATCCACATTTGTTCAAGCTAGGAACTTAATCAATATCAACAATAAACCCATGAAATTAATCCCCCGCTCTCAAGGGCATATTCAACTTACAAGAATAATATTCATAGAGACTCACTCTCACTTGGTTCATTTCTTTAATTCTGGCCACACAACCATTCCTTGCATTCACCATTTACATTTGTTCTCCATGACTGTATATACACACAGAACCCTGATTGCTCATTAACATATTTTTTAAATCTTCAACACATAAGCAGAGAGTAATTTGCACAAAATGGAGACATAACACAATAATTCCATTAATTCAATCTCTGTACATAAATTCCCTACAAATCCATTCTACCTCTTTCACCTCTATTTCTCTACAAATCCATTCTACCTCTTTCACCTCTATTTCTCTACAAATCCATTCTACCTCTTTCACCTCTATTTCTCTACTGGCTCGATTATACAATGTTGGGCGTTACTCAACCCTTGGCTCCCTCTCTCATGCTCGTAGGCTTACAAATATAAGCAAGGAACTAGTGCTTTCATATCATAACAAACCCCTAACTAAATCCATAAAATTTGCAATTAATTACTAGCAATAGAATTTAACTTCATCAACTAACTTGAATCGCTCTATCTTCTTGATTACATACATATGAGGATCTTATCCTCTTACAACAACTTTGCCCTTCTAGAGGCTTGAATTACGAAAATAGTTTTGGGAGAGATGCTACTACATCATATTTTCTGGGAGATTTTCCAAGAACTAGGAAGGGGCATGGTTATCTATTTGTGGTAGTTGACATGTTTAGTAAAATGTGCATGTTCATGCTTTGTAAAAACACTATCAAGGGACAAGATTCAACAAACATTTTTTTTTAAAAGGTTTGGGTGCACTTTGGGATACCGAGGAGAACCATATTAGTTAGAGATACTAGATTTATTAGTGCCTTTTGGGATACACTTTGGGAGAATATGGACACCAAGTTGAATATATCTACAACTTTCCATCTACAAAAAAATGGGTAGATAGAAGTAATGAATAGGACATTGGTTCAACTTTTGAAGGTTTACAATAAGAAGCATCTAAGGACAAGGGACAAAAAATTGATTTATATTCACCACTCTTATAATAGAGTAGTTCACACTTCTTTGAGTAAGTCCCCTTTTGAAACTTGCTTTGGGTATCTTCTACCTTTGCCCTTAGATGTTGTATATGGATGAGAAGGAGGAGTGAGCGATACACTATAGGATAAGCATTGAAAATTGAAAAAATCATTGATAAGATGAATCAAATTCATTTGAAAGTGCATAAAGCATTGAAGAAGTCTCAAAAAAAGTACATGGCATGGAATGATCAACAGATAATTGAAAATACATTCAAGGAAAGAGACATAGTAGGGTTTCATTTGAACAAATAAAGGCTACATGGTCTTGGTAAGAAGATCAAGGATTTGTAGTATGTTCCTTTTGAAGTGTTGGAGAGGGTAGGTGATAATGCCTAATGACTCAGTCTACCTCTATACATGCACATTTACTCAGTAGTGAGTGTGAAAAATATGAAACTCAACGAACCTTCTATGTTGGATGAGGCATCTAATGAGCAATCCATAAACCTACCAGAGAGGACTAAGTACCATAATCGAAGCCAATGTTAGTAGAAGATACAATTTTGCAAAAGAATTCTAGAACAACCATAGAGGGCCAAATTGAACTCTAGTAGGTTGGGTTGAAAAGGAAACTTCCATGCAAAGTTAGATGGTACTCTAGGAGAAGCTAGAGAAGAAATTTTAACAACTCCTTCAATAAAATATTTTGGGGACCAAAAGCCATGGGAGGTACCATATGAAATGGATTATTATATAAATTTTAATCAATTTTGGTACTTTTTGGGGTGGAAAAATTGGAGCTATTGGCGTGTAGGATCCATTTTAGGGGCAAGTTCCACTTTGATGGTTTGGGATCTAGGAACTTCTAGAGCCTATTTGAGGCCTTAAAAAACTATTTTTGAGGTCAACACTTTGTGAGAAAATATTGTATCATCTAAACATTATTCTAGACATCAAGAACTTTCCAATGTCATGCATATCAACTCAATCAAAGTTTCTATGAGAAGTTATGAATCCAACAATTTGACCTATCCTGTTGACCACCATGATACTGAGTGGATGCCACATCAACTGCCATTACTTACACATGTGGAACTAGTCACATTTGGACTTTCAAGAAGATTATAGAGGTTCTAAAATCATAATCTTAATTAGGAATTGAGTGCAGTGAACGTATCCGTTCACTAAGTTAATAGTCGAATCCGACTCTCATATTGGATAATAAGTAAGAATAATATATTGATTGATTGATGGTAAATTACAATAAGATTGCCTTTTATAGGGCTTGATCCAACATTGTGAAGGGTTATGCCCTTTCACTAGTAACCTAATAATCTATTAATTTATAAATAATAATATTAAATAAATATTCACAGCATTGCCACTCCCTTTTAAGGAGCTTTGTCCTCAAAGCTAATTTTTCTAGTATCAACTTTATCCTGGATTTGTGTTGTAATCATTTCTGCTTGAGTGGTGAATTTTTGAAACAATACAATTTGTAATTATTTGTCTTCCATATCGCCTTTTGGATTTCATGTATGAACACTTGTGGACCTTCCTTACTTCCACTTTTTGCATTGGTTGTGGTTCCAACATTGAATGTCATAATGATGGAGGTATTTTTAAAAGATGTTCTTTGATCTTGGAAATTAGGACAATGATCATCTTTAATACTTTGAAGTTTGAAAATCTCCATATGAGTCTTCTCAGTTTCCTAGAGCCATATTATTGTAGATGGATTCCATCTTACAATCTTAGTAACTATGCACTTAAATTCCAACAATTTCAAAGATATGTGGTGGTTGTCACAAGAAATATGCACATCTAAACTGACATCAATCTGATTAGAAATCTTTAGGTCTTGTACTAGTTTCCTCTGAATCGTAGCCTTCATGGCTTCTTTCTTGGAAGGAACTTTAAGGACCTTCATTCTTGATTTCCCCTATGACTGTGTCCAAGGATCTAATTCTGGAAGAATATAAATGTTGTTCATCTGTAGTAACCTGATAAATAAGACTTCCTAGACATGTGGATGTAATATCTACTATGTCATTTTTTTTAGCAACATTAGGTCCACTATCATATTCGTCATCATTGGAAATGGAAGCGACAATTGGAAAAGACAAAAATTCTGCATTACGATCTACACTTGTGTTTGTAGAACCATCATTAATCCTTCCAACCTGTTTAAGCAGATGTTGACTACTTCCATGGCTTCCAACTTCATCAATCAAATCAATAGATTGATTTGACAAAGCTGATTGGGAATGATGTGCACGTGTTTTTTTCTTGCTCCTTATTGTTGTCGTCTTTTTCTTCAATCTTTATCATGGTTTTCTTTATTTTATCTTCCTCGTCTTCTGTGCATATGTTTTCTCTTGGATACGTATCAACAACACTATCTAGACTCTCATCGAGGTCATCTCTACATGTTCCAATTCCATGGGTGACATAGGCTTTAAATCTTTTCTCCTCAAAACTGTCATCGTCATCACAAAGAGTGACCCAATCTTTTGGATACTTATCATAAACACTGCTTGACTCTCATTAAGGCCATCTCTTCTTGTTCTAATTCTATGGGAGATGATGGCTTTCCATCTCTTCTCCTCATAACTTTCATTGTCATCATCGATTGTGGGTGGATTTGGAGTGACCATTTCATCTTTCCCCCTCTTGAAATGCTCAAGAAGCGTTATCAATTCTTCATTGCATGACTTCATGATTCATGTAAAAATTTGAAAAGAAATATAATTATTATTATTATTTAAAATAATAATATTGTTATATTATATTCGTATTTCTCTTATAAAGTTTTTAAAACAATAATAATAATATTTTATTATTATATTATAAAAAAGAAAAAATTATTTTATTTTGTAGGGATCACGTGGAGCAGGAATGGAGGCAGCGGAAGGGGGTTCAAGGTGGTGGCCGACAGAGGCTGGAGTGGGAGCTGGGAAGAGAGTGCCGGTGGAGGACGAGAGGTGCCGGTGGAGGACGAGAGGCATAGGCGGTGGTTGGCCAGGAGCAGAGGACGGAAGGGTGTTGGGGATGGTGACGGCCGAGGGAGATGGGACGACGGGGGGGGGTACCGGAGGAAGGAGGGCGCAGCCGTTGTGGAAGGTGGAAGGGAGAGGAGGACGGACGAGGTGGAGGGTGGACGAGGTTGGAGATGGACGTGCAGGCGTGGGAGGATGCAGGTGGAAGTGGATGGCGTGGAGTGTTGATGGGTTGGGTGGAAAGAGTGCAGCGTGTGGGGGAGAGCGCGGAAAGAGAAGGGAGAGGGCGGGAGCAGGGATTGGCGGGGGAGGCAGAGGGTAGCAGGCGTAGGTGGGTGCGTGAGGAGGAGAGGGAGAGCAAGCGTGGTGGAGATGGTGGACGCACGTGGGGGAGTCGGCTCGTGCAAGGAAGGATTGGAGGGCGTAGACGCTGGTGGAGAGGGAAGGGCGCGAAAATGGTGAGCGGGAGGCTGGTGTGGCGTGGAGCTGCGGGGGAAGTGGAGAGGGATGCGTGGTGATGGTGGGTAGTAGCAGGCGGAGGGAGGACAGCGCAGCAGGGGGGATTAAAGGGGGGCGTAGCGAGAGGAGAGACGTTGCGTGGAGAGTGGAGCGAAGGGGTTTGGGATGGATGAAGTGTGCTGGCGAGATGGGAAGGGAGCAGGTGCGTTGAGTATGGCAGCGGATGAAGGAGAGACGCCCTGGGGGAGTAAATGTGGGAGTGAAGTGCGAATGGAGATGAAGAAGTGTGGAGAGGTGGAAGATGAGGATGGTGGTGCAAGACGATGAGTGAGGATAGGTGAGCCGAAATCGATCTCAATAGTAGGAGGAGCCGAATCCGAGCTCAGGTCGAAGGAGCGAAAGCTATGATACCAAATGCAGTGAACGTATCCATTCACTAAGTTAATAGTCGAATCCGACTCTCATATTGGATAATAAGTAAGAATAATATATTGATTGATTGATGATAAATTACAATAAGATTGCCTTTTATAGGGCTTGATCCAACATTGTGAAGGGTTACGCCCTTTCACTAGTAACCTAATAATCTATTAATTTATAAATAATAATATTAAATAAATATTCACAGCATTGAGGCATGATGAAACCCTAAAGCTCACCCTAGACGACCATCAAGCCATGTTAAGTATCATGCCAATAGGTGATTCGAAAATGACAGGATCTACTAACACTTGAATTTGCATGTGAATTCTTAAACCAGATAACTTATAAAAAGACTTCAAATAACAAGCTTATCAAAGGCTCACAAATAACTGAAAGAATATAAATGAACAAATAATGCAAACCATAAGAATGTGGACACCGTATGATAACGGAGTTCGTCCCTGATGGACTACGTCTCTGGGTCCAACTTCAATGAGGAACTATCTTATTAGTCTTCAAAAATATTTGAACAGGTACAAAATGCCTTCATCCTTCAACAAAAGAGACTTAGGCTTCAACAATGAAGTCCTCTCACTCTCCAAAAACTCTCAAGAGTGGCTAAAAGCCTCTTACAAAGCAAAGATTACAAAGCCTTTACAAAGGCATAATGCCACCTTACCATTCACAAAGCAAATTACATTGATTTATATATCCAAGTCTCATAACTTCAATCCCCAAATTCCATGGGATTTGATCCCAAAATGGGATAAAGATCCACAAATTAATAGATACAAATATATGCTAATCACGGTAATTTTTAAGGGTGAAATTTCGCCAATTGGCTATTTTTCGGGTTTTTTTTCAAAAAATAAATTCTCTATTTGGTCATTTTTAGTCTCTAATATCTTCTGTATTTACATAAAATATGTTTTTTTATTATAACATTCGCCAAAATTTACACATTTCAGTAGTAAATTGTATGTTTCATGTTTAATATTCGCCTACTTATCTATATACATGTTTTTTTCAATCCAAAATAATCGCCTATATTACCATACTTAAGTATAATATTAGAATCCTTAAAAAATACCCTGATGCTAATCCCAAAATATGTGGTAAGTTAAAAACCATATAATAAAAACAATGTAAAAATGTAAGCATTTGGCATAAGCGCGCCCATACTTAGGGATAAAGTCCGCCTTAAATCAAAGTTAAAACCAAATATCTGAACATCCCTTACCAAGTTGCGTGCTTGGCGCATTGGTTGAAAACGTTGGCATGTTGGGAGGAGGTCATGGGCTCAAACCTGTGGACCTCTCCTATTGTTGCGATTTTTGGTTGGCATACATATGAGGTGTTGGAGCCTTACCGCCGGTTCTATGGTGGATTGTTACCATGTTGCAATGGTTTAAATAACACATGGGGTCTGAGGGCTTAGCCCTCGGTCCCGCCCCTTTTTCAAAACCAACCTCCATTCAACTTCAAATAGGAGTCGACATCTATATGGTTAAGAACCACCCAATGGAAATCCTGGCTAGGCGGACGATGCAGAAACATTGGCAGAGAGAATTTTGTGGGTTTGATCCCCACGACCACTATAAGTTTTTGGTAAACATTTCTGCAACGTGGCCAATCGGATCGCCACGTGGTGACTTCTGATTGGTCCACCTAGATGCCACTTGTACATGTTTCCTGCCATATACCTGCCACATGGCGCTCATACACTGGTCCAAATGTCATGCACCATGCCACGTGGCGCTCTGTGAGTCTACCACGTCAGCGCCGTGCAGGCCACATGTCACCCTTACAATGGTGTCGTGTGGCTCCCCCTTTTTCCACTTTTACTTATTTTGCCGAAAGTTCAGAACTCAATAACTTTCTCATCTGGAGGTCGTTTTGTGCGAAACAAACATCACTGGAAAGATATCGTCGATCTCTATGCAGCTGCAAGCTTCTGTTCACAATTTGAAGACTTTAACTTTGATCGATCTTGGAGATCCTCTTGGATCAATAGGAAAGGGATACATTTCATTATTATTGTATTGAGTATTGCTCCACTATATAGTAAATCAATGGGAGTGGGCTATTGACATATAATTGAGGAAGTAGAATACCATGTAGGCTACAATTGCCATGGAAACTTCATAGTGAGGGTAATTTCTTTGTATTTTCATTTCATAACTGAGAAGAAAAGAACAAGGTATAGGCCTCACCCTCTAGATAGGTTTTTCTCGTATTGGTTTTTCCTAGGGTAGATCTTGTTTCCATTATCTAGATGGTGAGTTATTTGTTAGCTCTTTCATTTCAATTTCATCTTATTTTAGTATTTTGTGTACTAAGCTAGTGATATTAAATATGAATCTAATGTCAAAATACTACATAATAAAGATATAATGGAATACAGTAATATATCTCGTGACAAATTGTTCTAGTGGAATATCTATGCCAATTTATAGATCAAACGTAAATTAATCTTGAATTTCAACCTTTTAATATGATTGATTTCCACATCTCTGCTTATTTCAATTACATTGAATACCTGTTGGTTGTTGGGAAAATACACTACTAGGAGATATCCTTGTAGCAGAGGTTTTTGCAAAGGTTTTTAGTGTTTCATGATTGGGAATTTTTTTCAAAAAAACCTTCACTATAACCTCCGCCATTTGTAGTGGAGGTTTTAACAAATGTCTTGTATAATGTAATTTTTTTGGACAAGTGAAGGTTCTAGTGGTTTTTTTCCGGTGTTTTTCACATAATACACATCGGTGTGCTAATAGACAAACACACTGATGTTTATTTAATTATTGAGCACTAGTGCTGCTTTATTCTATGTAACGCACAAATGATTTCTTCTTATTCCAACAACAAAATGCATCGATGTGGATACAGACACATTCATTGAGAGGGTGAAATTTATTAAAAAATGGTGGTGAGTTGTCGGTGCTTAGACAAACTACAAATGCACTAGTGCATGTATTGCATAAAAGGCACTGGTGTGAGTACGTATTACGCCTCGGTGCTTATAGTACCATGGGAAATGAAGGGGCATTAAAATTTAATTTATTTGGATGAAATGGTGGTGTGTCTTTTATATACTGCACCAATGCATTACCTAAATATAAAGCATCAGTATGGTAAATATAATAATATTATTTGTCATTTATAGTGTTGATGTAAATTTTGAGATGTCTCACACTAGTGATTTCTTATTATTTCAACAATTAAATGCACTGGTGCAGATATAGACACATGCATCAAGAGGGAAAAATTTATTTAAATAATTGGTGGAGAGATGTTGGTGCTTAGATAAACAACAAATGTGCTAGTGCATGTATTGCATAGAAAGCATTGGGGTGAGTACATATTACATCCCGGTGCCTATATTACCATGGGCACCGAAGGGGTGTTAAATTTCAATTTTTTTTGGATGAAATGACGATGTGCATATTATAAACCGTAGCGGTGCATTCCTTAGATATAGAGAACTAGTATGGTAAATACAATGTTACGATCTGTCGTTTATAGTGCCAGTGCAATTTTGAAATGTGTCGCACCGGTGTGGTAGTGTTTGTAATAGGCACCAGTGCATGTTATCTATAGAACACACCAGTGTATATTTTTGCACGCATCATTTAGTGAGTTCAAAACAATAAAATGCATTGATATGTATACATTTTAATTAATTGTTTTTAAACAAAATTTCAATTAGTCATATCAAAATCAATATTTTTTAATGATATCAATTTGTATATTTTAATTGTTGTTTTTTGATATATAATGATTTCATTTATGCATTATGCAATGGATTACACCTATGTTTTTTGTAACAATGTAAATCATCCATATATTAATAAATCATCATCGCAACATTTTACAACATTAGACAATGCAATAAAATAAAATAAAACCCCTTTTTATTATATATGAATAAGAAACCCATCATCATACAAAATGGGACAATACAAAGATCCACAATAATCAAAATGCAACCAATACATAATTGTTACACTTATTGATAACCCATCAACATCCAATCGGGATAGTATGTCCAATACATTAAACAAAATGTTAAAATGTAATTGTTACACTTATTGATGTAACATGTCCTCATGCAGGGGAATATGTCTAGTACATTAAAACAAATCCTTAATTTTCACAGATTAATATTCCAAAACATACAACTTGCAGTAACATTCAATTATATTTATTATTATTCATCACTTGAACTGTTGTCATTGCTTGAGCTGCATGCATGCCTCATTTCTTCATCACTTGTAGGCGATATTGTACTTGGGTTATTTAACCTAATATTTTGTTGATCAACTTCTCTTTGATGTTCCTACTCCATGTTCCATCTACAAACATATAAATAAAGTTTAATAAGTATAACTACATTTATACAGTAGAATATACATGATTTCCTAAATAAAAAAAACATACTAGATAAGCAAGTGCTTCATAAACCATACACATTCTCTCAAATCCATTCCTCATGCCGTCTTTCAAAATGTCTTCCATTGGCTCAAATGCATACTTTGTTCCTTGCATGTTTAATATATGATAAAGCATAGACTCATAATTAATATAAATGTTTCTTGTCGATCCATTAGCTATAAAATGAGAGAAGTGTTGGGAAACCCCTTTGAACAAAAGGAAATAAAATCAAATAATAAAATGGATAAGTATTCCATGAAGAAGGGTGATGTCTAAAGACACCATTTACAACACTTAAGCACAACTCATTATGATCAGAACATCACAATGCATTATCTCATAAGAGATCACCATCATAGTAATTTAATATCAATACAACCTATAGGATCGTTCTTTTACACTCTCCAAATATAACAAAATTCCTTGAAGTGAGGATGATTCGGTCCACAAATAAGGGTTGTTGATTCTAACTATTTCTAGGAAATCCACAACATCATATTGATTAGTTGGTTTCTTTAGTTGAGTCGACTGCTGCTTCGTCGACCATTCATTCGACCAATCAATCAACCGCTCAGTTGAGTCTCTAGTCGACTGTTGTCTTTTGACTGGATGTCTCCATAAGATCCAGAGGTGTGATGAACCTGTGTAGCGTTTGGTTCCAACACCCCCATCAACACAACACTCTGGATATTTAGGAGGTGCAATGATGTTCTTTGAACACCCCCCCATAATTGCAACTGTTTGAAGCCCAAGCATAGCCCAAAGTTTCACAAACTTAGCTTCTGGTAGAGGTTTCGTAAAGATATCAAAATTTTGATCATATATCCTGCAATAAATAAGTGTGACAACATTTTCCTGTATCAACTATCTCAAGTAGTGGACATGAAATTCAACATGCTTCATTTTGCTATGTGCAATAGGATTATCAACAACTTGCATTGCACTCTGATTGTCACAATTGATAACAGTCAAGGCTTGAATAGAAAAATCAATCTCTTCTAAAAGCTAACATATCCAAACTTCCTATATTGTACTCGCATTGACATTCCACGATATTTTGCTTCTGTAGCCGAAAGAGAGACTACCTTCTTTTTCTTACATGACTAGACCAAGCGTCTAGAATTAATTCAAAACACATAGCTAGAAGTGGAATTTTGGTCATCAATATCACCTGCCCAGTCAGAATCAGTAAACCCGAACATTGGTTCTGAACTGTGACAATATTTGATACTAGATTGATAAGTTCCCGTAATATATCGAACAATTCTCTTTGCATCTTTCCAGTGGCTTTATCTAGTATCCTAGATGAACCAAGAAACCAAACTAACATCAAAGGAGAGATCAAGTCACTGTGAGTTAAGTAAATCAAGCTACTTACTAACTATTGATAAAGGGTGGAGTCGAATCAAGGAGAGTCATAGTCCTTAGACAATTTAATGCTTGACGTCTGATAAGATGTAGTACAAGACTTGCAATTTTCCATTTTGAATCATTTCAAAATATCCAAAGCATATTTTAGTTGAGAAAGAAATATACCATCATTCATCTGCAAAATTTTAATGCCTAGAAATAAATGCAAAAGACCAAGGTTAGTCATTTCAAAGGTATTCACAAGTTGTTTCTTCAAACTCAAAATGAAGTCGACATTGTTTCCAGTTATGACTAAATCATCAACATACAATGTCACAATTAGAGTATCACCATGAATATGTAATACATAAATACTGTGATCAGATTGACAACATTTGAATCCAAGAATGAGAAAGAAATGATCAATCTTCACATACAAGCACGTGGGGCTTGTTTCAAACCATACAAAGATTTCTTTAGTTGAAAAACAGAGTTGGAATTTGTCACAAAACCAATAGGTTTCTCCATGTATATTTCTTCAGATAAGTCTCCATGGAGAAAGCAACTTTTCACATCCATTTGATGAAGTTCCCATTCAAATCGAGAAACAAGCGAACAAATCAGTCGAATCGAGTTCATCTTTTTAACAAGAGAAAAGGTTTCAGTGTAATCTATTTCTTCTTATTGAGAGAATACCTTGGCTACCAGTCGATCCTTGTGATTTTCAACGACACCATTAGAGGTAAAATTGTCTTGTAGGCCCATCAATACTTTACAACATTCTTTCCTTGTGGTTGGGGAATCAGTTCCCAAGCGTGATTATTCACCAAATAATCAATTTTAATGGACACAAAACTTTCCCATTTAGGGACTGCCTGAGCATTAACATAAGTTTCAGGATCATAGGTTTCAAGAACACATGCCATCAGTGCAACATTTCCATGTTGTTTTCACTGAAGGTCTGTCGACCAATATTGGAATCACCAACACCAGGTCAAACAACTTCAATGGTTTTAGTAGCCCATTGAGGTAGAAAAATCGACGGTGAATCAAGTTGGTTATTGTTAGACAAATGAGCAAGTGTGTCGATGTTTTCATTCAATGTAGACTGACTACCAGTCGATTTAGGAACAATAGTCGACTGTCAAGTCCAAACTTCCAAGGAAGGTATAGTCGATCCAGATTCTTCAGAAATATCAAAACGATTAGTGTGCAATAGACCAAAAGAGGAGTTCAATAACTTAGTACCCGAAATCTTCTCATCAAAGATCACATTTATGCTCAAAATGATCTATTGTTTGATAGGTTCAAATAGTCGATAGGATTTTGATTCATACAAATAGCCCATCATGATGCAAGCATGACTCTTTATATTCAATTTCATCCTACATTTATCACTGATATGCACCTAAGCAAAACATCCAAAGGTTATGAGGTGTCTGATACAGGGTTTTCTTCCTCGCCACCTATTAACAAGAGTCATGTCATTGACAACTCTATTCGGAACAAGGTTCAGGATATAGTTTGATCAGTAAACAACTTCTGCACAAAATTTAGTCGGAAGGTATTTGGCCTACAGTTGGCACCAGGTCATTTCTACCAAAGTATTATTTTTCCTCTCTGCCACTCCATTCTGCTGAGGGGTGTGAGGGACAAATATATTCCAAGAAATACCATTTTGTAAGATTTATTCTTCAAATTGTTGGCTGATATACTCTCCACCATATTTTGATCTCAAGCATTTGATAGGTCGACCACATTGCTTCTCAACCAATGCCTTAAATTCCATGAATATTTCAAATACATTAATTTTATTTTTCAAGAAATAGACCAATGAAAATATTGATAAATCATCAATGGAAGTGAAAATATACTTCACACCCGCTAATGAGGGTTTGTTCATGCAACATAGATCACTGTGAACAAGTTCCAGTCGGTCATGCGCTTACCATGCTTTCCCAAGATCAAACGGTGCTTGATGATACTTTTCAAGCATGCATCCTCTACAAAATCCATCAAGTGGAAGAATATTTGGGAGACTAGTAACCATATTCTTTGTTAACATTATCTTCAAACTTCGAAAGTTCAAATGTTCAAGCCATTCATGCCAAATCATTCTTGGGAGAGTCATAGAACTTGTATAGTCCATATTTGGGATCCAATTATCCCGAAGCAATAGATTCCCTTGTATGCCTCAGATCCTTTACAATAAAGTAATTTGACCAAAACTCAACAGCCTTACCAGTATGTGTAAGTTGAGAAACTGATAGCAAGTTTACGCTCAAGCTAGGCACATGATAAACCTTAGATATTTGACCATGTCGACATTCAACATATTCGCTTCCAATGACCTTGAGAGCATAATCAGCAGCTACATAAATCTTCTATTTTGAAGCCCCACTTAAGGAAGAGAACAAAGAAGCATCCTTAGCCATATGATGAGTATAACCAGAATCAACTATCCACTCGGTTTGAGTGGTGTGACTATGTAATTCCTAATAAGCACTAACAAAAAAGGTGAAGTTATCTGCAGGCCGATTGATCGAAGGACCAATCAACATGCCTTCTTCAAGATGCTTAACCTTTTCTTCCAAATCCTTTGTTTTCTTCCAAAAAAATTTCTCCACACATCCCACCTTTCCACAATAGTGACATGTTTTCTTCTTTTGATTCTTCTTGGTAAATGTTGACTCATTGGTATTTCCTTTAGTAGGTTGGTCAATACACTACTGTAGTTTATTTGGTCAACTGTGTTCTTTATAATTTTGCTCGACCTAATCTTTAAGAAAGTGAACCTAATGTCAATTACCAAGCCTCCCTTCATCAAGCAAATTTTGTTGATCCTTGATTAATAAATCATAGAATGTATCAAAGATGAATTCCTTACCATATTCTTTATGTGACATCCAATTGGCACGGGATGAGGATCATAATACATGATAAGGTGTCTTTAGATTCATCAGGACCAGTTCAATGAGCTATCCATCCTTCTTTGGAAAACTCTTGCCACATTCGCCCAATTTCAGATATATATCTTTAATGCAAACCAAATAGTCCTCAATCCTTTCAAAGGAATGGGGTTAAAGAGAGATAATCTCTTTCTCTATCTGCATCACTTGAATTTTATTAACCTTGCAGAATAATGATTTCAACTTGCTCCAAACAACATGGGGGAAATCGATCTCACTTGTATGAAAGTGAATCTCCCTTTAAATGTAGATTGCAATGATCCCAACAATCTCATCCTTCTTTTTCGTTGATGACAAATTTAGCCTGGTCATCAATCGGTTTCGGAATAACGATATTAGTATATTTCCATAGTCATATTTTCTTCAACAATGTTTCCATATATGGCGCCCAGATTGCATAGTTATGTCCATTAAGAATAACATGTTCTATCTTGGAAGCCATCCTTCTGACATAAAACATATAGGATCCAAGTTCAAAGGTATATGTCAACAAATCTTCAGCCCATAGTCGATCAACCCTATATCTAACTCAGCACAATTCGTAGACAATAGTCTAGGTCAAAACCAATAGCTCTGATACCATGTTGGGAAACCCCTTTGAACAACATGACATAAAAGAAAATAGAAAAATGGATAAGTATTCAAGGAAGAAAAGTGTTGTTTAAAGACACCGTTTACTTAAGCTCAACACATTATGATCAGGACATCACAATTCATTATCTCATAAGAGATCGCCATCATAAGAGATCACCATCATAAAGTTATATCAATACAACCCATAGGGTCATTATTTTATAGTCTCTAGATCTAACAAAATTCCTTGAAGTGAGGATGATCTAGTCCACAAATAAGGGTCATTGGTTCTAACTATTTCCAGAAAATATACAACATACCATTGATTAGTTGTTTTTTTAGTCAATCCAACTGCGGCTTTGTCGACCATTCAGTTTGTCGATCAATCGACCACTCATTCAATCCTCTAGTCGACTGCTCTGCTCGTTGATTGTTGTCTTTTGACTGACTATCTCCAAGAGATCTAGAGGTGTGATGAACTTGCATAGTATTTGGTTCCAAAAAGAAGTTAAACAACACAAGTACTTACAAATTGTTCAATCATCCCTTGATACTTCAACATATACTCGCAACCCCTACTTAACCCAATGTCAATCAATTCTTCAGATTTCTCTTCTTTGTATGTTAGCACCTATTCGAAGACATCTATGGATACGTGTAAATTAATTATTTAAACATAAAGATCTCAATAATTATGAAATCTTAAGTAAGGCCAAAACCGTCAGTACTCACAAAATTTGTGATCAACCCTTTTCTTATGTGTTGAACGGTTTCCATTTTCTTTTCTTTTCTGCAACAAAATAATTGAAAAATAGTATTTCATGCGATATTTAAATTCATTGTACATAAATAATGAATCAATGATGACATATCTATGACCCACGTTCTTGTTAGGATGGCTCATCATGTGATGCAATTATGCTCATTTCCTTTACCATCCCATTGCACACTTTTCTGGACATCCCTACTGTCATGTTTTGGGTTTCCCATTATTTGTCCTCTGGAATTTTCACAATCTTCCCAAAAAACCAAAAGTAGAATAGTTTTTTTTTTAATTTACGTGAAAGTAAATATAGAAAACAAACCTAATTTGGTAATTTTTGGGACATATTATAGGAAATCATGTTTAGTAATAATACTTTTTATATGATTCCTTTTTTTTATTGTAAATTTTTTCTATTACAAGTCTCATGGGTATCATTGACTATTTCTCTGTAAACACTTGCTATAGTTTATATAGAACCCGATTCTTGGAGTTGTTGGGTTGATTTTTGTACTGTAAGTGGAAAGTACATCTATACATTCTTTCTATTATATCCCTCATAGTTTTGTAAAAAAAATTCCCCCTCTCGTTAACTTCCAGAAACACTCCAGATGAACTAAGGACCAAGTCATCATCATTTACATCCTTCGTAATTTTTATTTTCTTAGGACGATATTTCTTTCCCTTGTTATTGGTCCCTTCAGAACATTTAAAAAATGTGAAATTGAGTGTTTAAAACATGTTAGTGACTAATGTTACGAAATTCATTTTTAGTAAAAATCCAAAGAAAAAATTCATGTTGATTACCATTTGATCCACTTAGTTAGTCTCTTTGCTATATTTCCATAAAGCTTCTACACTCTTTTGCACTCATATTGATAACAATATTACCGAGTTTCTTCAATTTTTTGCTCTGCATGACACACATTAACCAATACAAATAATTAATTTAAACCTATAGATAACTCAAATATATTAAATTTTTAATAAAACATAAAGAAATTGACAGCTATTCTTGTTGGGATGAGCTACCATTGTGCCCACTGCATTAAGTTGTTTTCCTTGAACTTCTATTAGCCATCTCCTATCAAACAAATCAAAGAATTTCCAGATATAGAAATAATGAAATATTATTTACAAACTACAGTACAAGTGCATATACTAAAATAATGTGCACCAATGCATTTAATGTATATTTACGCATCGATGCATGAATATTGTGCAAATACAAGTTTCAAAAGCTTTGCTTACAAATAGTGATATTAATTCGGTGCTTTATGAAGTAATAGATGCATTGATCCTTCATTACAGTCTATTGCGCACTGTAGAGCCATGAATAAATAGATAACTTGATGTTTTGGTATTTAAATTTTAAACAAATTGGTGCGCTTAAAACTAATATGCACATCGCTGCGGGAATAATCTACAATGATTATTGTTATTGGGAAAATCTATTTTACTTAACACTCTACAAAGTAATATACGCATTGGTGTTTCATAAAGTATATTCTGTACCGCCGATCTCGTGAATAAATTTATAACATGACATTTTGTTGTTTAAATTTTGTACAAGGAGGTGTGCTTTAATCGATTATACATATCAGTGTGACATCTCTATATAGTGAGCACCGTCAACTACAAAAACGTTTTGATTTAAACTGACATTGATAGGGTTTGGGATCCAATGAAATGAGCGGTCCCATTTCAACAATTTATAAAGGCCCCATATGCAAGTAAAGAAACCCTATAAAAATATATTGCTAAAGAGAAAACGAATCTACATATGAAATATAAAGAGGGAATCAAAAGAAAAAACAAGAAAACTAGGGTTTCTTCCAATATTGAAGGTAACTATGAAACCCTTTTTTTTACAATGCAATAAAAATTGTTTGAATCAAATATGGTAAAGGTTGAAATGATCAATATAATGAAGTCACATACATTTAATTTTGACTCCTCTGCAAAATTGTATGTGGCCTTCAGTTATCTCTTGTATATTTGGATCTCCAAAAAATTCTGCCCTCTCGAAAGTCAATGTTGGTAAATATTTCTTGTTTAGATCTCCCCTCTAAATTATTGCAAAAGAATGAACTAAAGCTTAAGTTTTTTTCTTATAAACACACATTTAGAAAAATAAATTCCCACTTATTTTTTTGCTGTATACTTCGGTGCATTGATGATAACTGCATGTGCTATTTTTTTTTACTTGTTGTTTTCTATTAAGCAACAATTCCCCAAAATAGCATGAAAAGAGCATAAATAGACAAAAAAGAGTAATCCACGCCTTAATAATGATGAAAAGAGATGAATAGAAAGCCTCTTCGAGGGGGAAACCTCCTTATACAATGTACTAAGTACAAAAGACAAGACAAGATGAGATCATTCAAATGAAAATGTTTCTTTCCTATATATAGGAGACACAGAGGTACAATTACAACTAATACACCCAAGCTGACATCGATAATATGTAATGAACCACAATAGAGGGTGTAATGTGCCAACATTTAGGGCTTAACATGCCCCTCCCCTTTAAACAAGTGTTGTCCTCAATGCTTGATTAGTTATGGATGCTTCTGTATGAAGGACTCATCTTCCCATGCTGAATCTTGAATTGGTAAGTTCTTCCACTTGATGAGGTACTCAGTAATAGCCTGATTGCATAGTTGTTTGGTCCTTGTTTCAGTGATTTGTTTCGGTTCCAATATGATTTTTCCTTCTTCATCAAGCTCCAACAAGATAGTTTAAGTTTGGATCTTGTCTCCTATTACCTTATTTAAGCAAGAAACATGGAAAACTGGGTGTACCCTTGAAGATGAAGGGAGCTCCAATTTGTAAGCCATACTACCAATCTTCTGCAACACTTTTTAAGGACCATAGTACTTGGGAGATAATTTATTATCTTTATTTAGTTTCTTGATGGAAATTTGTTTGTAAGGTTGCATCCTTAGAAATTCCCAATCCATTTCTTCAAAAACCTTTCACTCTGATGTTGATTTGCTTATTGTTTCATCTTGTTTTTTAACATAGCCAGGTTGTCCTTCAGTAACTAGAGAAATTCTTGTTGGTTCTCTGGGTGATCTTCCACAAATTGAAATTTAGATTTTCCTTTTAAGGGAGATGTGATAGATGGAGGATGCTACCCATAAAGTGTCATAAATGAAGACATTTTTGATGACGTCTGGAAGGAAGTATTATACCACCATTCTTCCAAAGATAACCATTTCACCCACTCTATTTTTTTATCAGATGCAAAGCAACAAAGATATCCTTCCAAACATTTGTTCACTATCTTAGTTTTCCCATCAGATTGAGGATGATAAGAAGAACTGTGAGCCAACTGGGCACCCAAATAGGAAAATAATTCAATCCAAAATTTTCCAGTGAAAATTGGATCTCTATCACTTACAATAATCTTCGGGTTTCTATGTAACTTCTAAACTATTTACATGAAGGCTGCAATAATTGTACTTGCATTAAAAGAGTGAGAGAATGCACAAAAGTGTGCATACTTTGTGACTCTATCAACAACCGCCATAATAACATTCTTCCCTTCTGACTTGGGTAGACCTATAATAAAATCCATTGGGACTTCCTCCCAACACTGACAAGGTATTTCTAGTGATTGTAAAAGACATAGGGTCTTAATTGTTTCAACCTTATTTTGTTTGCAAACCAAACATTCTACCATGAACCTTTGAGCATCATATTTAATACCTTCCCAAAATAATTCCCTCTTGAAACTGTGGTACATTTTTAGGAATCTTGAGTTCCCAACTAGAGGAGAGGTGTGTAATTCCAAAAGGATATTTTGTTTGAGTGGGAGTTCTTACATATCTATAAGCGATCCTTATACCATAGTGAATCATTTTTCCACACAAAAGTAGATTCTAATACACTGGGATCATTTTGTAGCTTTTGAATGAGTGTCCACATCGATAGGTCATTCTTTCATTCTTCCCTTGCTCCTACTACCCAAACGGGTTATATAATTGAAATCACACAAAGCAATGCCTCAACATCCTCGTCTTTTCTAGAGAGTGCATCTCCCACCACATTTTGGTTCCATTTTTTATAGATGATTTAAAAGTCATATCCCAACATATTGGTTACCCATTTTTGTTGCTCTTCTAAAGATAGTCTCTGTTCCAAGAAGTATTTAACACTATCATGATCTATTTTGATCTTGAAATACCTACCTATTAGGTAAGGACGCCATTGCTTAAGTGCATGTAGTATTTGTTAATTTTTGAGCAAATATGATGCGCTTTTAAATTAAAACATTAAGTGCAGAAATACTAAATACTTGAATCAATCAACCATTCATTCACATGAAACATTCAACCATAACACAAGATGTACCATGGGGAAAACTCTCAAAACAATGAGGATGAAAAATCCCAGCAAATCTTCATAGTATATTGATAGATAGCAGAGAATGTCTTGTACATCAAGCACCCTCAGTGCAATTATAGAGAAAGAGAAATATAAATAAGAGAGACTCAAAATAATATCTTGCACAAAGAGAAGCGTCTTGCCTTCATGGGAGAAGAGAATTCGCTTCACATTGAATTCATCAATTATGTATAACATATTTATACATTCTTCTCATGCATCGGCTTCTATTTTTTTCTTATGACTTCATGATGAACTCGCCCTCCATATGGATGTATCAATCTTGCATGAACAAGAGTTCCCACTTCTCATGAAGTGCATTAACTCGATGAACCGATTCTTAGAATGAACTCACCCCTTAACTGAAATATTTCCAACGTAGTTAGGTGTCTAACTTAAGTGTCGTCATGCAAGTGTCGCAACTCAAGTGTCATATTTTAGTTTAACATAAGTGTTGTCTTTTAGTTTAAAATAAGTGTTGTTATGCAATAACACTTAGTTAACTAGATCTTCTGTGTTATCACTTAGTTAACTCCCTTTAATTGAATCTTTCTTGTTAACATCACTATAGTGATCAATTTGAGTTCTCCTTTGATTTACCGAAGACTTCACTAAATTTTAACAATTCGAATTCTCTCTTAATTAATTCTTTTATGTGCAATTCGAATTCTCTCATATATTATCATGTCACGTCCCCTTCCATCAATCAAGTGCCAGGAAGGAAATATGACTAACATACCAGGGCTTAATTGGTAATTTCGGCTACAAATATTACTCAGAAATTCATAATAATTAAAAACTTGTGTGTGCAAACTCATACTCAATATAAACACAGCGGAATTAAACACAATTGCACACACACAACCAATAATGCATCAACACATATATCACCAGCAGAGGATGATTCAACACCTAGGGGTTCAATTCCATTCCATTGCTATGCACAGGCTTCATATCAATTCCATTAACATGAATAATTATCATTCTGAATTAACACATTACAGAACACAAAATGCATATAATTTAAAACACAAAGAACACTTATCTTTGAGATGAAGTTGTCCAACAACTGGCTATGTGAGAGCAACGTTCCACCCAAACATAGATCTCTGTCCAGTCTGTATTCTTTCAGCTGAGAGATCACCCCCGAGCTGGGTTGTGTATCCACTAAGGAGGAATTAGTTGGGCTCACTCACAGCCATGGTTTCACTCAACATCTATGCTAAGCCAACACACAGTTGGGTTTATCAAGCATACAAAAAGATAGAGGAGGGAAATCCTAAGCCAGTGAGCTCACCCACAGAGCTACAGGCATCTCAATTAAACTCAACAGTTATGGCACCCACAATACCTACCACACCCAACACAAGGAAGATCCACTTCTCTGTTGCGCAGTCCCTCGGGCGTCCCTTCCCTCCAGTGCTCTTCAGGGTGGGCATAGAAAGGTCTAGTTGCTAATTCCTTGAGACTCTATCCTTCACTGGGTTTATCAAGCAAACCCAACCTCTGCTAAGTCATTCACACTTGGATTTTTCACAGTCCTGTTATCCAATAACTCAATCCCGTCACTTGATTTCTGGGCTGTAAAAACTGGGTTTTCCTATGGATTTCAGGGTATCTAATACTATCAAATTTGCCCCAAGGTTCATATCTATGGATCCCCCATTGGATTTCACTATCAAATACCAATTATGGGTGTTTATGGCTCTTCAAAACTTGGGTTCTTGCAAAGTTGCGATTTCTGGTTTTTCTCACTGTTGGGAATTCGTTTTGGGATGAAGATTCATGCTGGGATCTTCCACAATGGAATGGGAATAAGGATAGACCAATTCCCATGAGGTAGAGTTACTGGTGGTATAAGAAAACAGAGCCCATACCTACAAATACGAATTTCTGGGATGCCCATGCTCCATTGAAGCCATGGACTGAATTCTTCAACAACTTCCTTACAATAAAATTAAATATCAGCAAGGAAAATCAAATGGGTTCACAAGATGACATTTGGCAGCATATGGTTCATCCCCATAGCCTCCTCACCACTCCCTAGTGGCTACACATGGCCCCTTCTCATTCGTTGCTTCCATAGCCAGTTTTGGTATTTATTGCAATATTAATATTTACATCAATTTACAATATTCCATGGCTTAATAGCACATAGTTATCAAAATGTCAAATGCTTGTCCATTCTAAATAAAATCCGAACATACACTAGCGGGGCCTTGGCCTTGAGCTCCACGCTAGGGAAACATACATCACATGTATACAATTTTTACATTAAAAGCCAATATTTCATAAGGGTCAAAATTGGGGTATTACATTCCCCTCCCCCTTAGAACAACACCGTCCTCGGTGTTCTCAAAACTGAACAAAAATGGGAATGCCTCTCTCATGGCATCCTTCAGCTCCCATGTAGCCTCATCAGGACTAAGGTGCTCCCATTGGACCTTTACCTGCCCGATGGCTCTGTTCCGGAGCAAAGTGACCTTCTTATCGAGGATGCGCATAGGTTCTACTTGGAACTCTCCCTCGGGTTCCACCTGTATCACATTCCAATCAATCATATGATTAGGATCATGTACATACTTCTTAAGCAAAGATACATGGAAAACATTATGAGCTCTTATGTTAGCAGGCAATGCAACTCTATATGCAACTGGCCCTATCCTATTAAGGACTTCAAATGGCCCACAATATCTGGGTGACAACTTGGCGCAACTCCCCAACTTGAGAGAACTTTTTCTTGGTTTCACTCTCAAATAAACATGATCCCCAATCTGAAATTCCTTGTGCACTCTTTTCAAATCTGCATAACTCTTTTTTCTGCCCTGAGATGCCTTTAAATTCTGCCTGATTTTAACAATTTCTCGTTCCATTTCCTTGATCATCTCTGGCCCAAGCACTACCCTGTTCACCGGGCTGTCCCAATTCACTGGAGTCCTGCATCCTTTACCATACAATGTCTCAAATGGACTCATTCTCAATGATGCATGATGTCCATTATTGTATGCAAATTCTACCAAATGTAGGTAATCTTCCCACTTCGATGGTTTATCCATCACATACATTCTCAGCATGTCTTCAAGAACCTGATTAAAATAGATTTAATATATGTATAGTATATATTTATTATATTATATTAATTTAAATATTATATAATATAAATATTATATAATATAAATATATATAATTATATTAAATCTATTTTATAATATATATTTATGTGACGTCTCCTTCCATCAATCCAATGCAAGGAAGGAAACATGACTAACATACCGGGGCTTAATTGGTAATTTCGGTTTCATACATTACTCAAAAATGCTTGAATAATTAAAAATTTCTGTGTGCACTCATACTCAATATAAACATAGCGGAATTAAACACAATTGAACACACACAACCAATAATGCATCAACACATCTATCACCAGCAGAGGATGATTCAACATCCAGGGATTCAATTCCATTCCAATGCTATGCACAGGCTTCATATCAATTCCATTAACATGAATAATTACCTTTCTGAATTAACACATTACAAAACACAAAATGCATATAATTTAAAACGCAGAGAACACTTATCTTTGAGATGAAGTTGTCCAACAATTGGCTATGTGAGAGCAACGTTCCACCCAACCATAGATATCTATCCATCCTGTATTCTTTCAGCTGAGAGATCACCCCCGAGCTGGGTTGTGTATCCACTAGGGAGGAATTAGATGGGCTCACTCACAACCATGGTTTCACTCAACATCTATGCTAAGCCAACACACAGTTGGGTTTATCAAACATACAAGAAGATAGAGGAAGGCAATGCGAAGCCAGTGAGCTCATCCATAGAGCTACAGGCATCTCAAGATAATTCAACAGTCAAGGCACCCACAATACCTACCACACCGAACACAAGGAATGTCCCCTGCTCTACTGCACAGTCCCTCAAGTGTCCCTTCCCTCCAGTGCTCTTCAAGATGGGCATAGAAAGGTCCAGCTGTAAATTCTTTGAGATTCTAGCCTTCACTGGGTTTATCGAGCAAACCCAACCTCTGCTCAGTCATTCACACTTGGATTTCTCACAGTCCTGTTATCCAATACCTCAATCCCGTCACTTGATTTCTGGGCTGTAAAAAATGGGTTTTCCAATGGATTTCGGGGTATCTAATACTCTCAAATTCACCCCAAGGTTCATACCTATGGATCCCCCATTGGATTTCACTGTCAAATACCAAATCTAAGCGTTTATGGCTCTTCAAAACGTGGGTTCTTGAAAAGTTGCGATTTCTGGTTTTTCTCACTGCTGGGAATTCATTTTTGGATGAAGATTCATGCTGGGATCTTCCACAATGGAATGGGAATGAGGATAGACCAATTCCCATGAGGTAGAGTGACTTGTGGTACATGAAAACAGAGCCCATACTTGCAAATATGAATTTCTGGGCTGCCCATGCTCCATTGAAGCCATGGACTGAATTCTTCAACAACTTCCTTACAACAGAAGTAAATGTCAGCAAGGAAAGTCAAATGGGTTCACAAGATGACATTTGGCAGCATATGGTTCATCCCCACAGCCCCCTCACCACTCAAAATGACGCCCCAAACTCCTCTAATACTGTGTTAAAATATTTTGTTACTTGCCTGTAGTTCACAGTTTGGCCCAAGCAGTCCCAATGCTGCAACATGGGCTCTGATACCACTCTATCACGTCCCCTTCCATCAATCAAGTGCCAGGAAGGAAACATGACTAACATACCAAGGCTTAAGTGGTAATTTCAGCCACATACATTACTCATAAATTCATAATAATTAAAAACTTGTGTGTGCAAACTCATACTCAATATAAACACAGCGGAATTAAACACAATTGCACTCACACAACCAATAATACATCAACACATCTATCACCAGCAGAGGATGATTCAACACCCAGGGATTCAATTCCATTCCAATGCTATGCATAGGCTTCATATCAATTCCATTAACATGAATAATTACCATTCCGAATTAACACATTACAGAACACAAAATGCATATAATTTAAAACATAGAGAACATTTATCTTTGAGATGAAGCTGTCAAACAACTGGCTATGTGAGAACAACGTTCCACCCAACCATAGATCTCTGTCCAGCCTGTATTCTTTCAGCTGAGAGATCACCCCCAAGCTGGGTTGTGTATCCACTAAGGAGGAATTAGATGGGCTCACTCATAGCCATGGTTTCACTCAACATCTATGCTAAGCCAACACACAGTTGGGTTTATCAAGCATACAAGAAGATAGAGGAGGGCAATGCTAAGCCAGTGAGCTCATCTACAGAGATACATGCATCTCAATTAAACTCAACAGTTATGGCACCCACAATACCTACCACACCCAACACAAGGAAGATCTGCTTCTCTGCTGTGCAGTCCCTCAGGCGTCCCTTCCCTCCAATGCTCTTCAGGGTGGGCATAGAAAGGTCCAGTTGCTAATTCCTTGAGACTCTAGCCTTCACTGGGTTTATCAAGCAAACCCAACCTCTGCTAAGTCATTCACACTTGGATTTCTCACAGTCCTGTTATCCAATAACTCAATCCCGTCACTTGATTTCTGGGCTGTAAAAACTGAGTTTTTCAATGGATTTCGGGGTATCTAATACTCTCAAATTCGCCTCAAGGTTCATATATATGGATTTCCCCATTGGATTTCACTATCAATTACCAATTCTGGGTGTTTATGGCTCTTCAAAATGTGGGTTCTTGCAAAGTTGCGATTTCTGGTTTTTCTCACTGCTGGGAATTCGTTTTTGGATGAAGATTCATGCTGGGATCTTCCACAATGGAATGAGAATGAGGATAGAATGGAATTCTTACTAGTTTTTGGACTAGTAAGAAATCCTAACTTCCACTAGTTATAACTCCTAACCTATAATGATTCAGGATCTGAAACTTGGATCAGATATAACTCGGTATTTCCTCTATGTCCTCTGTGATTTTTTCTATCTAAAACATCCTATAAAAAATGTTATAGCGAAAATTCCAAGATGAATTGTTTTGAAAGCGTCCAAGCTCTGATACCAAATGTTAAGCAACAAATTCCCCAAAAGAGCAAGAAAAGAGCATAAATAGACTAGAAAGAGTAATCCGCGCCTTAATAATGAAGAAAACAGATGAATAGAAAGCCTCTTCAATGGGGAAACCTCCTTATACAATGTACTAAGTACACAAGACAAGACAAGATGAGATCATTCAAATGAAAAGGTCTCCTTCCTATATATATGATACAAAGAGGTACAATTACAACTAATAGACCCAACCTGACATAACTAATATAATAATATTAATGACAATTACCACTAATAGACCCAAGATGACATCAATAATATGTAATAAACCACAATATAGGGGGTAATGTGCCAACATTTAAGTCTTAACATTTTTTATGCGCTATTTGTTTGTAAAGCGCTCTGGTGCACTATTTGTAACGCATTGAATATCAATATAATAAAAAATGAAACCTTCGCAATTTGTGCAATGCATTTTTATCTTGATGTTACCAGTGCACTATAAATTTTAAAGCACCTCGATGCACTGTTTAACCTAAAATCATCGATTAGGAATTTTACAGAAAATTCAAATGCAAACTTCCACAATTAAAATTTTGCAAAGTTTTTGCTTCGTGGAGGAAAAAATGGATGTCAATTTTTGGTGTGTGTGACTCTTTCATGCATGGTGCATTTAATATAATAATGCACACCGATGTGTAAACAAAGGATATAGCGCACCGATAACTTGTAAAAGTCCTTTATAAAGCCCCAAATCATGTAAAGAGAATGATTTAAAAATAACGAACATAATAATAATTTATATATAATAATATCACATTAAGTGTCTAATAATTATATTAACAAGTTGAGGATTAATAAATAAAATTTATTATTTTTGCATGAAAGAGGCCCTGCATTGATAACAAGTGGCATACACCACACAATTAGGGAGATGGGGATGGAGGAATAAGAGGATGATGGAGAGGAGAGAATAAGGGGGGTTGCAAGGGGAATTGAGAGGGGGGGAAGGAATAAGAGGGAAGATAGATCAACAAAAACTAGTGACTGTGAGCTAAAGGAAGAAATCTACTTGGCATAACTGACTGGTTGGGGGATCGGGGGGGTCTCAACGGAAGTTGAGGGTTAATTTGGTTGGGAGGAAAGAGGTACCCAAGAATTTAGTTGGGAATGGTTGGCAAGTGCACACACACACACACAAGGAGTTGAATGTGCTGCATCCTCTTTAGTTCAAGCTATTGCTGCATTCTCTAGGTAAGTATCACTTCTTCTTATTAAGCTAAATAGTTAACATAAATTCCATGGAACATACGCAAGATGTAATTATAATGGTTTATTTTTTTGTATGAAGTGCAATTATGAGTAAATAATTCCCTTTTATATTAGTAGTAGGTAGCAGGTAATTTTTTTAATAAATTATGGTAAGGCCTATGCATGTTTAGCAATTCCTAATTAGACATTCAATTGTAGGCATTTCATTAAATTCATCGTATAGAACTACATGATATGCATAAATAAAACACAATATGCACCTAGATAACTAATACTATTATGCCAATGAGGGTGTTTGCTTGTGTGGCCACCATGGGAAAATCCCACATCAACACTAATAATAATAAGACCTAATGTAATATATGTTATTATGAAACATCTTTAGTGGTTTTTTTTATACACATGCATATAAAGGTGGGGGTTTAGCTTTAATTTAACTCCATACTAGTTAATTAACTAAAGATGAATCTAGATACTTGTTTAGGAGCCACCTAGGCATAATTAAAATCCTAAGGTCTACTTATTCCTCACACACCTTCACTTCTACATCATACCATCCGATCAACCTCCGAACACCCCCAATAATTTGGATGGTCCCGCTCGCCATGGCATGGTCCCTCTGCTGCAACTAGTATAAGGGTCACCCAATGCGGTGCAACGACAGTAGGCATCAAAATTCTCATCATAGCTTTGAGAAGTTGAAAGCATACTCCTTTCCTTTTGTTTTTACTTATGGCATCATGAGAAGTCTTAAGGACTTCCGGCCTTCACTGGGCTATATAACCCCAAGACCTCATCTGGGCCACCAGGCATCTGGTCCAGTATGTTAACCTACATACACCAGGAATCTCGAAGGGTTGTCGCAAAACACCCTCCACAACTCCCACGGAAACAACCCCAAGCATAGAAATTTCTTCTCACAACTCCATTGGTGAGTGTACTCTCACATAATTCTTGGACTTTCGGTATTTTAGGGAGAAAGGATTACTGGCATAGATTACTGGTTGAGCTTGTACCCAAGAATTCAACTGCCCATAAAGTGTTATACCATAAATCACTAAGAATAGATTCTCCTTCATGGATATGGGCTCCCATGAGATCACAGAACTTTGAACCGACCTTCTAGGCCCCAAGTGGATTTCCTGTTACTCCATATTTCATCATGCCATCATAGCATTAATCTTAAACAGATTTTTTTAAATATCATATACCATCAAAATCATGAATAACAAAATCTGCATGCTACCACATGCCCTTATGAGAATATACCATCATCATAAGTACCAAGGAACCGCATGTTACGACATGCCATTATGTAACATAATATATTGAAGGGTAACAATGAATTGCATGCGATCATATGCCATCACGTAAACATACGTCAACATTTTGAATATGAGGAACCATATGCGACCTCATCTCATCATGAAATGTAACATCATCACTATGAATGTGAAGGAACCTCATTCTACTACATGGCATCATGAAACATAATATTAACATATAAATATCATGGTCAGTTTATCATTATTAACCTCATAAAACATATTTAATAGTGAATCATAAATCATTTCCATAATGGCATCCTTTATATGAAATAGAGCTCTCATAATACTCATTCATTCATTAGTCATGATATCTTAATAAAGATCAAAATAGTCGGCACAATGATCAATCCATATAAATCATGTGATGAATCAACATAATAAATATTGACACAATCAATTCAATCTATGGCATAAGATGGAACAATCTAATAACATGATCATGATTATTTAATCTATATTATGTGTGGAAATAACATAATAAACATCAACATGATCAATTTAATCCAAGCATATCATAAAACAAAACCTCATCATCATCAATTAATCCATAATATGCAATAAAACATAATAGCATATTCATGATCAGTTTAATCCATAGCATATGACAAGACAACATAATAAATATCATCACAATCAATTTAACCCATAGCATATGATGAACAACATATGCACATCATTATGATCAAAAGGATAACATGAACCACACAAAACAAAATTGGACATTGTTCCTCAATATACTATCTCAAGAACATAAATTATGGAAAGTAATATGCTTACAACCTATATGCAATTACCAATCCTTATCATGAATTCCATTGTTTATCTTTTGACATGACCCATGCAATAAGACATAATAAGGATCATGGACGACATGAATCAATGAAGTTGTTAATGGACAATTATTATCTCAATGTCCACATTAAAGTTAACACTCTACAAGTAAATATATTATGCTTGTTGGATTTGAATGGAGGATATCACAAGAGAGCCATGTGTTTTTATTGGAGGAAGAATTAGAATTCATACAATTCATATATTTAATTTATATATTATTTCAAGAACTTGCAAAAACAACATCCTCTAGTCAATTGGAGCATCCATGCCCTAAGTTTATTATACGTCACAAGACCATCAGTCGTACAATTATTTTTATTAATATTTCCAGAAATAATCCAAGTTCTTAGTTAGAATATAAGGATGGAACATAATAACTCTTCACCTTGTTTAAACAAAATCACTCATACTAATTTCAACATGGGTAACAAGTATCCCCAAATTATTTCAAGAGCCCATGCAAAAGGTTTTCTACTAATTGCACCGAGTGAAACAAGGTGCTCTACAGCCCAGTATGGGGGAGATCTTCTAACGGGTGTGATGTAGCCTTATGTAGTGTTACATCTAATAAAATGTAAAAAGTATTTAAAAAAATATTATAACCATCTAATAAAACTTAAAAAGTATTTAAAAAAATCCATGTTGGTTCATAAAATAAAATATTATGAAAAGTAATTAAAAAATAGATGTTCGTTTATAAAATAAAAACTTAAAACTTAAACCCAGATCTATCAATCAAGAGAGATCAAATTTCTTGAGTTTAAATTTAAAAAAAGAAATACACTTCAAGAAATTGGATCCCTCTCGGTGCTTGATAGATACGGGTTTAAGATGGATCTATGATGTTGTTAACTAAAATGCTAAACCACATGTTGTTGGCCTATTCCTTTTAGTTTTTTTCATTACATAAATAGGCCACAATTTTATATATATTTTTATATCAAAATGTCGTGTATTCTCTCATTCCATGTATATATAGCACTAACAAAATAGTAAAAAGAATTAATGAGATTCTATTTAGTTATTTAGACTCTACACGCCACCTTTCGAACCTTTACAAAAAGGAAAATGATAAATTCATAGAGAATTTTAACAAATAACACTATGTAATTGGTCATATGTAAAACAATATCAACAGGAATTGAAAATTAGATAAATTTCAAAATCTTCTCATAATACAAAGGAATTTGTTGGAAGAAACGGATATTCTCAATGGAATAATAGTAGTCCAAGAAGTTAGATACGGTTGGGTGAAGTTAGAATTAGGTTGGGAATTCTACATATTTGTATCAACAATGCAATCGTTGCTTCATATACAAGTTAAGGACATGACCAATTTATTAGAGTCACATTTAATTAGCCTAAGAGAGGAGACTCAACATGTCAAATATTTATTTATGGATGAGATGTAGAGAAAAGTTCATTAAGGTTTCCTTAAAATTCATTTAGTCTTTTTGAAGGAGATTAATTATATTGTTCGGTGTTTTGGGGACAACTTCCACTAATTATATATAAACTTGTACATGCATGTGGATATCATGTGAAAGAATAATGGAACTTATTCAAAAATTAATGCAACTCTTGATATACTGTTCAAGAAGCATAAGGTCATACATTTGTTTGCAACAAATGATGATGCCAACAATTAAATGAATGTTGTTTGACATCTATAAATTGCCTTATTGCACATAATATTTTGTAACAATAAGAAGCAAATCTTATTCTGATGTAGATGAGGAACAATTAGAAGATAAGGTGATTATTACTTTATATTGATGGGCTAATGTACAAGACTTGTCAATGGTGCTTTGATACCAGATAAAATGCCTACAATTGAATGTCTAATTGGGAATTGCTAAACATGCACATGCCTTACCATACTTTATTAAACAATTTTCCCACTACCTGCTATTGATATAAAAGGGAATTATTTATTCACAATTACACTTCACACAGAAAAATAAATCATTATAATTACATCCTACGTATGTGCCATGGAATTTATGTTAACTATTCAACTTAACAAGAAGAAGTGATACTTACTTGGAGAATGCAGCAGTTGTTTGAAATTGTGAGGATGCAATCCATTCATCTCCTTGTGTGTGTGTGTGCACTTTCCAGCCATTCCCAACTAAATTCTTGGGTACCTCTTTCCTCCCAACCAAACCCCTTAGCTTCCGTTGAGATCCCCATGAGCCCCCAACCAATAAGCTATGCCAAGTAGATTTATTCCTTGAGCTCACAGCCACCAGTTTCCCCCCTCCTGGTTTTCATTGATCTCTCTTCCCTCCTCTTCCTTCCCCCCCTCTCAATTCCCCCTATATCCCCACTTATTCTCTCCTCTCCATCCTCCTCTTATGCCTCCATCCCCACCTCCCTCATTGCATGGTTCCTGCCACTTGTTATCCATGCAGGGCCTCTTTCATGCAAAAATAATCAATTTTATTTATTATTTTTTATTTAATTTATTAATTAATCCCCAACTTGTTAATATAATTATTAGACACTTAATGTGATTTTTTTCACATGGTTCACAGCTTCGACAAGTGTGGTTGGGGCTTGCTACATCCACAGTAATAATTCTAGGGGGCCAACCCGAAGGGGCCTCGCCCTATCGGCTCCAGTTTTGGCAGCCTAACCCCGAAGGACCTAGAGAGTTGGATTCGTGAGAATTGAACCTCCGACCTCAATATCAAATGGTCTTTGGATTTGGGCACCAACCAACTCAGCTACCCCTTGGGGCTTAGACACTTAATGTGATATTATTATATATAAATTATTATTATGTTCGTTATTTTTAAATTATTCTCTTTACATGATTTGGGGCATTACACCCTTCAACATTTGGTTTGAACTTATATTTTTCTATGATTTCTAGACTTTTTTTTATGACTTTATTCTCATATTGATTAGAATTTTTTCCTAAATGTGGGGAAGAAAATTTTTTAATATTAAATGGCCAATTCTTTGGATTCCAACTCATTCCATATCATTGCGAGTTCTTCAAGTTCTCCCCCACCATTTGCAGTAAGTCCATATTTTATTTATGAGTCATTTATCTAATTGAATTTATGTTAACTATGAACGTGCATTTGAAAAATTGTTCATTGAATTTTGCAGGATCATTATTTAGGATCGAGTTAAAATGCGTAGGATATTCCACCAGTGCAAAAATTCTGCAATATCTTATCAGGATAAAGATACAGTATGGAGATGTTTGATGAGCATGGGAATTCACTTTACCTTGCCAATTGTAGCATTCCATCTTTCAACAACTAACTTAGGTCATCGGTAGTACACTATGAATTGGATCTCTTTTATGACACACCAATAGTATGTGGCTATTGAAAATGTAAAGGGTTGAATGTGAACCCTTGACGTGTCACACTGTCTAATTATATTAATGATTGACTACCCAAATTTGATGATCTAATACCTCCCACTGTGGTCAAGCAACAAATAGGTGATATATAAAATACACGTAGGCACACTTCCATATGCTCATTTTTTGAAAGGTTGGAATCCCAATGAAGTACTAAGTTCCATCCTAAATTGACCAACCAGTCTCCTTTTTTTGAGTCAACAGAGAGTTCTAGTGAGCCAAAATATGATATCAATACTACACAAAACATCTCTACTAGGAGATCCAAAAAGTTGTATGAGATGAGAGCAAAAGTGTCCAAGTACACACCAAGGTCGGTTCATTTGTTGGAAGGTAGCGTTGACATCCCTCTTCCTATGCATCTGCAAAGTAAATACTAAAACATATTACAACCATGCTTTGTATGGTGCTTGGCCATACTCCATGCTTGTGCTTGATGTTGGAACCAAAGTCTCCTTTTGTGATAATACTTATATGATTTCCAAGTCTAAAATAGATGTTGCAAATCTTGGGTTGTTTATCCTTTCATATGTATTTGTTCCTCCCAAACAATCAGTGGCACTTATGCCATTTTGTGGTCCTCTTTATAGTCGTCCTAATTACTTGAATCTTGTTAAATACAAACATAACATTTCCATGTATAGTATGTGCATGAATGGTTATGCTTCTAGAAACTTTAAAAAGAAAAACATATTATATATCAATGGTCGTCCATGAACTCATGGGAACATTGCAGGTTTTATAAATAGCTATAGGTCCTCATTATTTAGTGCAAATTGTTTGTTTGAGTAACACTCGAATGACAAAGATTTCTTTATGAAAAGGAAGGCATCCAATTTTTTTCTTCTACATTCACAACGTAGTTTGTCTCCTAGTGACGAGTTGCAATTATTAAATTATAACTTCTATAAATCACCAACCATTCGTAAAAAATGCCTTGCATTGGGTCCACCTTTAGACGTCCCCTTGGGGTGTAAGAAAAATATCATTGAGTAATTGTATTTTTGGAATTTCAATGGAACTAATGGAAATGTATTGCTTAATTCCACATTTGTTTTTTAAACTGGTCGATTGCATGTTCATTATTGGGAAAAAAATTCCATGCTTGTAATTAATGTTTGGTATAGTGTTTGAACATATTAAATGCTTTGTGTTACTGATATTATCGATATAATGATCAATATTTTTACAATCAAGATTCTAATGACGAGCAACTTCTCTACCATCTACCGTTGCATCCCATTGCAATGCCAAATCAAGAGAATGTTATTAAATGAGAACAATTGGGAAATGAAGCAAGCATGGTTGAATCAACCACCTATTTAATTCCCACTACGTCCCGAGCGCCAATTCAAAACATCTATAGTAACATTAGCTCTTCACATGTTGGGGACAAAAGAAATGATATAGAGGTTGGTATGGATTATTTCTTATGGGATACCCATGCAATGGAGGGGATGTTGTTACATGCATTCCAACAAAATGAACTAGTGGATGACGTTGATATTGTCGATACTTTCTTTGAAATCCTAAAATCTGCAACCACCACCCCTCTCTTTGGACATGGAACAAGGTCTAAGTAAATAGAGACAACAATGTTGTTGTACATCTTGAAATCAATATATGGTATGTCAAATGCATGTTTCTCAACACTTTTGAAGTAACTAACCATTTAGTCCCCTACTTTGTAAAGGAATCTTGCCACTCAATGAACATTGAAAATGGTTGATTTTATGCATGTTTGATGACAATGTACATTTATATTGCACACTAATTGCAGGTTACTCAAAGATAAGGTACTTCCAAGTGATAATGTCTTTCCTGATAGTTTCTCAGAGGAAAAGAAAATGCTGAAAATGTTGGGTGTTGAGTATATATATCATACCATGCATGTCTAAATGATTGTATTCTATACAAAGGTGATGTGTACTAAGAGATATTTCCATAATGTGAGCATGACATGTACGATCATAAAAAGCAAGAGTAAGGCACATGGTCCTCCTCATAATATATTGAGGCACATGCCCACAATCCCAACGATTCAAAGGCTCTTTCATTACAAACAATTAGTTGTGTTGCAGGCGTGGCTTGCCTCACATAGAAGTGAGCCAGAATTTACATGAATCCCAACAAATTCAATAGCCATGAAGCATATAGAGGATACATGGCTCGATATATTCAAGGATGAAGTATGTAGCCTTATATTGAGAATAGTGATGGATGGAGTTAACACGTATTCCCTTTGAAACACCAACTATTATGTTTCTTCAGTGGTAGTGATCAATAACAATATACCCCCATGGTTGTCCGTTAAGAGTGAACATCTTATGTTGGCTCTTATAGTCTTGGGTAAAAGACAAGTGAAGAGAATGGATGTATATCTACAACCATTGATCGATGAATTTAACCAATTATGGAAGGGATACATGTACATGATGTATCAAGACCCATCCCAATGGAGAGGTCTTTTACATTGTATGGAATATGTGTATACACCATGCATGGTTATCTAGGACTAGGAGTTTGCTCTGGTAAGCATGTTCATTGATTTGTTTACATCTGTAACATTATTTGACATACTTACTTTGAAGCAACCATATTTTTTAACGCTAACGTGCTATATATACAGTAACACCGTAGGTCTTGTAACAAAAGGGTATCATTGATGTGGACCTTCTATAAAGGTTGGGTGGTCCAACCACCTACAAAAACTAGTGTATTACTGCTCTAGGGTATTCCTCCTAGAAGACCACTCTTATAGAAGAATTGATCTGCTTTCAATGGTAAACCAAAGAGAACCCAAAGACCTAAAATAATCACATCGACATATTAGATTAGGGCATATAACACATAGAAGGAGAAGGAAATTGCATAATTGTTCGATCCAAATGGGTAACATATGTTCGATGATCCTAATTTTTTTGACAACGATGTTGATAAAATTCCCATTAGGATGAAAATGAAGTTTGTATTTTATGAGATTCCATATTGGGAACATCTTAAGATTACCCACTTACTAGATCCCATGCATATATTAAAAAAAAATTATCTTCTTTATGGAGGCATATATCATCGAAAAAAGTGACACATTGGCTATTACGAGATACCTTATTTCTTTGAATACAAAAAGAGACATTGGCCAAGAAAATAAAGTAGGGAGAGCTTGGCTCATGTTGTTCTTTTAAATAAGGTGATGTCCCTTGGATTTTAACGAAGGATGAACATTTTAAGTCGAAGGATGTTATATTGGATATGAAGGAACCTTCTTTATATGGGTTGACTATATGAAATTGCTTCATTGTATAAGGACATTTATTGGGGTTGAAATCACACAACCATCTGAACCTTCTAAGGGTATGTATGTTGAATACATGATTGTTTTTCTATAATGTAGGTTAAAATATACTACACATTTTTGGTAATTAATTATGTGTGTGTCTATTTTGTAGTGTCATTATCCTTTTCTCTTGCGTGGTTGTGTGAACCATGAATCTCCCCAAGAATTGCGACACCATATAAAAATTATCTACATCAGATCACTATGGATAGCATTCCGTGGTGGTGTCAAGAGATAGCTGAGATTGTTTATATGTTTGAGAAGGAACTTCCCACAATTTTTAGGGACTTGTAGGTCCATCTTCTAATTCACCAAATTGAATTGAGGTTGAATTATCTAGGATTCTCTCATGTTGTTGGATGTTCTTCTTAGAGAGGTACATGAAAAAACCGAAGGGTTTTGTTCAATAAAGGGAAAAATTGGAGGGCTCTATGGTGGAGGGGTACATATTATACGAGTCATTCTGTTATTGCATGAGTACATCAAGAAAATTGGCAACACACCGGGTATAGTGGTTTGGGACAACCAACATGATGAGGACAAAGGGAAGGGGAGATACTCCAAACAAACAAAATACAACACATGATAAAGAGGCGCACATCACTTATCTTTTGTTAAATTTCTACAGAGAAACTACTTACATTGAAGTTGATAATATATATTTTATCTCATACTTTTCATTTTGAATTCTTGTATACATCAAGGAATTCAAAAATTGATGCCATCAATAAATTCGTTCTTTACAATGTGTAGGCAATGCAAGCATGGGTTGTGTTGTATGAAGAGAAAAGAAGGAAATGGGAAATTGACATAAAAGAATTCAGTTGAATGGTATAAGCATGCCTTATCCTGATCATTTAAAATAAAATGTGCAAATATTTGTCACAACAGTTGGGTGGCTGACCAGATGACAGATAAATATGGCATGTCCGGTCATTACCCATGTGGAGAAGAAGATGCACTAAACATAGGGATTGGGTGCAACAAATATGTGATAATCTCTCTATGCACCATGTTCAATGTTTAATGCACATTTGAATTGTAACATGTATTATGTTCTTATTAAAGCTTGGGTTATTAGACATATGACACCGTCCTTTGTTTGCATTTTTATAGGTGCATTTGTTCCTATCTATGTGGGTATATGGACATCATTTTCACACTAACGATGCCAATGATGGACACATCACACATATTGTGGAGTGGAGGTCAAGTTTGGATGATCTAGTTGTGCTAGCCACCATGATCAAAACCTAATAGAGGGAAAATTAGGTTACACTGGAAAGATACAAGAGATCATGCAAGTGGACTTCTCATATTTTCAGTGTGTTGTTTTTAGGTGCAAGTGGTGGGATACCTTTGATAGAAATAATGTAATGGAAGATTGTGATAGTGGGATAAAATATATTAATTCTAAAAAATGTAGGTTGAAACTAAGGAGCCTTATGTTTTCCCAAAACATTGCAACCGAGTGTTTTTTTACTCAAATGTGTTGGATAGGGATTGGTGGTTTTTACTAAGGGATGATCCAAGATGAAAACATATTTTTGAGAACAACAATGTTATAATAATAAACGAGGAAGATAAGCAGGGTGATGCAGACAACGAAGAATGTTATGTAAGTATTTTATTTTGACATTTATATTATGGATGTGTCATTTTATTATGGGTATCTATAACTCACCAATTATGTCTTTTTCCTCATTTGTAATGTTGGATATAAAAAGTTAACAATCATTTCATGCCATCATTTTTAAAATGCATTAAATAGTATGAATATAAAACATGGTTTTCATATGTTTTTATTCTCATATTTTTTGTTTATTACGGAAAATTTGTGTTGTATTATATTACCATATGTTTATGTTAACGTTTGAAATACTTAGCATTAATTGAGATATGAGTCACAAAGTTGATGACATATTCATATAATACAATAGTAAATTTTATTTTATTGAAATTGACGTAAATGTCACGGTAGTTTAATATCTTCTGTTAAATATGTTTTTATATTTCAATAGACAATAATTTATTAATTAAAAAAATTAGGAATAAATATATGAAACATCATTTAATGGAAGAATTTGATTTACAAATTAATAAAATTGGGTAATCATTTAATTTGTATCTTGTTGGACAATAAAAAATGTCTCACCTTGAAGAAGACTTAAACATTATATGACATTAATGGTTAAAAGAAGTATTCACAATTACAATCCAAATTAAATTATTTCATAAAACTAAAGTTACACATTATATACCAACTCTAAATCAAAGACTTAAACATTATATGAGATTAATGGTTAATAGAAGTATTCACAATCACAATCCAAATTAAATTATTTCATAAAACTAAAGTTAAACATTATATACCAACTCTAGATCACAAAGTCAATGACATATTCATATAAATCACAAAGGTGATCACATATTTATATAATACCATAGTAAAGATTTATTTTATAGTAATTTTGTTTGGTTGAAATTGCATCAATATTACTTTTGTTTAATGTTTTTTTCCTTTAATTATGTTTTTATATTTCAATATACAAGAATTATAATCATTATTAGCAATTAACATGGGAACATTTACTAAAAAAATTTTAATAGGAATGAACTTATGAAACATTATTTAATAGAGGATTTTGATTTAAAAAATTAAGAAAATGATGCAATCATTTAATCAAGTTTGTAAATATGTTTAATCAACAAATTGTATTTTGCAAGACAATAAACGATTAGTCTTGAAGATGACTTAAACATTATATGACATTAAGATAGTCTTGAAGATGACTTAAACATTATATGACATTAAGATATACGTATTCACAATCACACTCCAAATTAAATTATTTCATAGGACTAAAGTTAAATATTATATGTCAACTCTAAATCACAAAGTTGATGACATATTCATATAAATCACAAATTTTATGACATATTTGTGCAATGCCATAGTAAAGATTTATTTTATAGTAAATTTTATTTTATTGAATATGACATCAATGCCACTCCAGTTTAATGTTTTTTTTTTTAATATGTTTTTATATTTCAATATACAAGAATTTGTAATCGTTATTAACAATTAACACAAATATTTATCAAGTAAAAATATTTAGGAATAAATTTATGAAACAACATTTAATAGAAGAATTTGATTTGATTTAAAAAATTAATCAAATTGTGCAATCAATCATAGAATCATTTAATCAAGTTTGTAAACATGTTTAATCAACATATTGTATTTTGTTCGACAATAAACAATTCACTTTGAAAAAGACTTAAAAATTATATGCCATTAATGGTTATAAGTATTCACAATCACAGTCCAAATTGAATTATTTTTAAACTAAAGCTAAACATTATATGGCAACTCTAAATTTAAATTAGTGGTACATCTCAAAATTAATTTAAAAACAAAAAATCTATTAACACAACAAAATCAACATGATATGAAAATACATAATATATATGAGCGATACACATATCAATATACATGCCAAATATACATCTCATCAAAATTGATATACATGTCATATATAAATCTCAACTCAAATATACAACAATCAATATACATGTCAAGTATCAATGCTAACTAGGTCCACCACTAGAGTTAGAGGGTATCAAAGCAGTGTTGAAAGAAACCATTGCCAAAACCTAATTAGTAGGGTATTTTCCATATTCTCATTAGATGTGGTGCCTTGGTTCATGGTTTAGAGTTGTGAGGGTATTGGCCCATGGTATTCCTTTCCAACACATGGTATTTCATTAGTAAATGGTATTTACTAATTTATATTTACTATGGATAGGTTTTGTATGTGGACTTTCACATATGAACATGGTTTTCTTCCAAACATATGGTTTTACAAATTGGTTGGTGATTTTTATGCACATGTTAAAAATGGTCTTACCATAGCTAAAACAATGATTACAAATAAGGAAGTCAAATGTAGCTAATATATTATTTAGAAATACATAACAACTTCCTTCTTACACATGGTTTCACATAAGGCATAGTATCCTACCAAGAGACCAAGGGTTAGTTTATTGCATATGTTTGATATGCATATGTGCTAGGGGTTTCTTTTATTTATTTTTATGTCATGTGAACCATGTTTAAAACCTAGCCTTGTAATAGTTGCCATTCATGTTAAGTGGCACTTGGTGATGGATATTTCCATATGTATTGTGGAAACATGCAAGCCATGGTATGGTTTTGCATTTGAAATATTAATTGTTGCACATTATTGGAAATGGGTCTATTTTAGCCACTCTTAAAGTTTTAAAGAGTGAGAGGCATTTTGTCCTATGTCTAAGACTTTGTTTGGCAACATTGTAAAGGGGTTCAAGAGTAATTTTATAAACTCTTGGATAAACAAGTATAGTTTTGTTGGTTACACTTCAGTGATTTCTACAAGAAGGTAGAGATAAAGAGGGATACAATAGTAAAGGTAGATCCATTGTGGAAGCTCATGCATGCAAGGAAGTCGGATGAGCTAGATTCCAACTCAATTCAAGTGGTGACAAGAATAATGCATGTACAAGAACTAAAAGAGAATGCAAAATACTCAGATGCAGTGTCCAGATGCAGAGAGTGCACGACACTCAGATGTAGAGTGATCAGTGCAAAGAGAAGCAGGTTACTTCAGTATAGGATTCTCAGTTGTAGAGGGGTCCAAATGCAGGGGGAGAAGGATGGATTATGTGACATAGGGAGAAGCTACAATGGATGTGATGCTTGAAGACACATGTGATGTTTCTCCAGGGTGCAGCATTGGGAAGATATTCTACCAGATTGATCATGTGATTTGGCCAAGGAGAATGATACTTCATTCATAGGAAATGGCCATGTGATTTGGCTAGTGGTGAATGGACCCGGTGTAGCCTTGCTTAGCCACGTGATTTGGCTAGGTTTAATTAAGGCTCGAGGTGCTTGCACAATCTTTCTTAGTCAAGAGATTTGGCTAAGTGTGAATAAGGCTTGAGGTCAATTGCAAACTATGTGAGGGAGTGCTCCATGATGGAGTGATCTATCTCATTATAGAGCAGGTTTGACTTGTTTATTTGATAGGGACTAGCTACCCCTTGTGGAATAAATAATGTCTAGTCTAATGTTGGTGCACACACAATGGACAAGATCCAGGTAGAGTTTCAAGAAGAGACTTGAAGTGCTAACATTGTGTATGTCAACATAGAGTTAATTCTTTGGTTTGTCTTTTGACTAAGGAGAAGCTCCAGGTAGAGTATTGAGAAGAGACTTGAAGTGCTAACATTGTGTATGTCAGCATAGAGTCAATTCTTCGGTTGGTATTTTGACCAAGGAGAAGCTCTAGGTAGAGTCTTGAGAAGAGAGTTGAAGTGCTAACATTGTGTATTTCAACATAGAGTCGATTCTCCAGTTGGTCTTTTGACTAAGGAGAAGCTCCAGGTAGAGTTTCGAGAAGAGACTTGAAGTGCTAACATTGGGTATGTTAGCATAGAGTTGATTCTATGGTTGTTATTTTGACTAATGAGAAGCTCCAGGTAGAGTCTCAAGAGAAGACTTAAAGTGTTGACATCGGGCAATATTCCTCCAGGGAGATATTTGTGGATGGGGCCCATAAAGGAGCTAAATAAGACTCGAAATGCATATGCCTAGTAGGATGAATCTAATGTAGTTAACATTAGAAGTTCTATAATAATCAGAGATGATTGGAAGGAGAATGGACCATCACCATGGATAAACTCGTGAAGTAGAATGCCTCCCTAGCTAAAGAGGGAGTTATATTCCAGATCCAGTATATTTTGACAGATGATCAAATTACAAACATCCTCACCAAGCCTCTTTCCAAGGCGAAGTTTGTGTACTTTCGTGACAAGCTTGGAGTGGTGGAGAATGTCTCCCTCATTGAGAAGGAGTGTTGATGATTGCAACATCGATGAGACATTCTCCTTGAGACAAGAAGAATGATGTGACTCTCCCTTGAGAGGGAGAGAGAGGGAGTTGACTCTTCTCGACAAAATGAATTATATTGAAGATCTTTCTTATGATGACGAGATGTTCAAGATAAGTTGTGTTTATCAGATAATATCCAGATGTGTTCTAACATGATAATACCTCCATAGATAAGAGGGAATGTTGGTGTTTATAGCTTTGTGAGGTATCCTCACAAGTCGTCCCAAAAAAAGAAATAATATTTAAATTTTATTTAAAGACATTAATAATATTTATTATGAAATGAGATTTCGGCCAGCAATAAAGGGATGCGTCCTTTCACTTCATTCACTATAAAGTAAAAGTCATGAACTTACCATTCATTCAGTCATTCATCTATCTCTCTACTACAACGAAGTAATAAGGAAGATGCAGCTTTGAGCTCAGTATAAAACTATTTGTTTATGTGCATGGTTTATCTTCCAGTGATCCTATTTATTTCCGCTACAAATAATTGAAATATATTGTTGTTATCTTAAAATCTAACAAGGTTTTCTCCTTGTAGTGATATTTTCTTCTTTACATTGATAATTTCATGAGAGTACTACACATACCTATAATGCAATAGATTCAAAAGATGAAAGCAACTTAGGGTCAACACCAAACAAGTCACGTCAACTTTGTGGAAAGAACCAAAGAGTCTACACTTGAAAACATAAGGATTTAAAATAATAATAATTAGTACTCTCAACATCCAAGTGAGTTATCATACTTTATTGAATCAAACTCCGAAACATGAAAGCATCATCAAACATTACAAGCAAGTCAAAATATGCACATTCGAAAACACAATTTTTAATAAAAATGGAGGTCCTAAAGTTTGGCAACTTGAGGCTAGTTGAGACCTCAATCCATTGTTAATAAAAGTGAATTCCCAAATAAATATAAGTTAAGATAGTCCATAAGAATAAGTACATATTGAATATATCGTTTTTCACCCACATTGTTAAAGAAAGTTAGTTTCTACACAAGCTAAGTAAGAGTCATCTTGATTAGATTTTGTTGGAATATAAAATTTAACCTTAAAAATTGGAGGGAAATATCTGAAAAAGCCTTGTAATTTGAATGTGAATGTTGGAACATGAGGCCGCATGTTTTCTATTTTACTTGCGGACACATGTTGTAATACCCAGGTCTTGACCCCTTGCTCTTGATCTTGTTTATATTGTAACTAGGTTTTTCATTTATTATGTGTTGCTCCACACCATGAGGTAGTTGTTGTGGTGATTATGAACACCAACAAACATGATCATTTTAATGTTAAGAAAAGGTTCCAAGGATGACAGGTGGGGAGGACACCGAATGGTCTATGAGCCCGCTAGAGGGAAAGGTAAATGGATCTAATTGTGTGAAATTCATATTCCTTATTATTATGCCTTACCCTATCTATAAACATCCTCCCTTTAATTGTCCTATTTTCGTTTTCCCTCAAGTTTGTGTTAAATTGGAATGATAGTGTAGTTAAATGAAAGGGGAAATATGAATGTGGGGAATTAATTCCTATGCTAAATTGCATAACTCATCATTTTTATTAACTAACTCATACTGTTTGGGAACAAAAAAAGCGGTGGAGGAATGTGTTGATGTATTTGAAACTTCGGAATGTATCACTTGTATATTTTATATTGTATTTGTATTTTATTGTTGTACCTCCGACGGAGATGTTTATTCCTCCGTTCAGAGAAGTCATTATTGTAATTAGGTCATGTAAAGTCATTGAGGTCCATCCTCCCATGTATGAAGGGGCATTAGACCTCGGATTTGTGTCTTTCATGGGTTATTAGACTCCCCTAGTGGGGTTGGCCCAATATGATTCAAGTGGAAGGGTTAAGCACTCTATTTGCTCATTCACTCACACATCCAACTCGCATGGTTGAGAGAGAGGAGTGTGCACAAGTGGAGGAGGAGTAGCTGCTGGAGACATCTATCTTTTGGGGTTTCATCTTTGTGATATTTGTATTGGTGCTTATTCTATCTCTGAGGAAGTTGTGGGGTTTTTCACCTTTATGGTTTTCCCTGGTGAAATGCTTTGTGTCTCTTGTCTCTTGTGTTTGATATGTTGTACATGTTGTTCTCTCAGTTAAGATCCTAGATCATATTGAAATAAATGATGAAGGAAATAAAAGTTTTGATGAAGGAAACTTAGTTGATCAAGCATATGATCCACGGAGAGATGAAATAAGGGTTGCTAGGTGAGATTAGACACTTTTAGAGAGCATATACATATCATTTCAAATCCCTAAAGGTTGTTGGCTTGTTAGGTTGTCCAAAGAACCATCAAATATCTATCCAAGAAGATTCATACTATTGAAAATAAAATCTAAAGTTAGGTAGTGACTTGGGATTATCTTGGCGATGTTGAATAGAATAGGGAGGAAGGAATTACCTTGGGGACTGAAGATCAGAGAATGTATGACTTGTCATGTTGTATGGAGCAAGGGAATGAGTGCCAAGAATTGTGCTAGCTGAGAGATGAAATAAAAATCCGGTAGCATGGTTGGTATATTGGGAGATATTAGTGAAGATAAGAGTGGTTTGGTAAAACTTGATGATTTTCTTCTCCCTGGTTGTCTCATATCCCAACACGGGGATGGTATTTTTCATCATAATAGCCTATGTTTGGGAGGAAAATTGTCCACCCACAATTTGTTTCCTTATAACTTGATTTATGAAAGATAAGTTCATGTTCTCCTCTTTTATTATGAATTCAGTCATGTATGATGATGAATGCAATGGAATTATTTAAATGATAATTTGTATGAAAAATTCTATATATGAGAATGAGAAAATGGTTGTTGTTTATAATCAAACAATTTGCAAATTATGTGTGAAAACACATTGGTAGGCTCATACATGCCAATTGTTTGATAAAAAAAAACCCCTGAAAGAATGGTTACTTTACCATTCAGTTTTGATACGTGAAGCTTATAAACTCAATGTAACTACCTAATGAGTTGCTAAAAGTTATGTTTGAAAAGATTGGACTAGTGCATATTTTCTTGTAGGTGCATGTTTTGTTTTGAGTTGTTTTTTGAGTGTTTATGCATTGAATTATTTTTCCTCCCTCAGTGTTTTACCACGTAATATGAAAGAATGAAATCTTTTCCCATTCAAAATGGGTGTTTTACCAAGTAATATGAAAGAATGAAATCTTTTCCCATTCAAAATGGATATTATAAAAAATATGATTCTCAATAATCTACCTACCAAATCATTAAGAGGTCTTCACTTGAAAATTTAAATTTTGGAACCTTTTTCCTGTAGGTGAATGCTATGTTCCCTAGAACATTTTTGTAGTGTTTAAAGTTATAATATTTAGCATGTACCCTTTTGAATGAGATGGAATGTTTATTTAATGTAAAACCCTTATCTTTCCCAACACTTAAAGAATGAGTCATTTTGGAATATTTATTGTAGCTTTGGCGAAACTAAATTCTTGACTTTTTGGCTATGCATGTAAAGTTAGGAACATGATGATTTGGTTGGATCTCTAAATCTGTGATATGGAACAACATGATTTTTGGTAGAGTGAATCTTTATATCGATATGGAAACCCTCACCAAAACCATCAAATACCCATACCGTAATTAGGATTTTTTTAGAACTATATAATTTTCTACGAATTGTTTAGTTGCTACGAGTTGCCTATAACTAATGTTTACAATAATTTGTCTATAATTCAAAAAATATGATTTGGATCAATGTTTTTTTTGTAGAGGTAATCATTATATCAGGATGGACACAGTTAACAAAAATCTCAAATACCCATATTATACTTTATAAGATATAATATTTTGTTCAGAACTATAGAAGTTTGTTTCAAATTGCATGTAGTTGCTTGTTTGAATTTCCTTCTGATGAATTTTGGGATTTGAAGATTGGAATGATTATTTAAGATGGTATTAATTGTCATGATTGACAAATAACATTCAATAATGATCTTAGTGATGCCTTACGATGTTTTGAATAAGTTTAATATCATTTATTTGCTTGTAAATGCCCCTTTGAGAGAAAACAAAACTATATCCAAGAGATGCTAAATGATTGATCAGTTGAGTTATTATTAGATTGTTGAGACAAGTTAATTTGTGTATTGACTACTTATTCTATAGTAAATGAATTATTTCATTTATGTTTAGATGATATGATTATGGAAATGTTTTATGAGGCACATTTCCATTCATTTATTGGATTTTAATGGAATGAATAACTTGAATCTATGATTATATTGTATAAGAAAAGATTTAGCTAGACTTATAATGAAAATATTTCAAGTTTTTTTTTATGATGTCTAGAGGAATGTCAAACATTGTCATTCCATAGATGAATTGAAGGGCTTATTGTTGATATTGTATAACAAATGGATAAATGCTTATCATATTTCTACCATCATTGCACATTTAGACCAACTAACCCTACATTTGTCTATTGATATGAAGGTAAATTACAAATTTGTATCAGAGTTATTGGTTACAACACTATGGGTCATATGGGATCAATGAGAATGAATAGAAATACTTTTTAGTACTATGTTAAGGCAACATATATGTCATCTTTGATATAAAGGGACTAGTTAATTTCTCCATACCCATAAATGTATGAGATTGTTAAGTTGAATGGTTGGATGAATTGGAGAATGATGTGTGATCATTGTGAATATGACATCTAAATGTTGATTTCAGAATTTACATTTGATCATGCATTGATATTACAAAGAATACTTAATGATGTCCACCTTTTAGAATCTCTAACATGTTTAAATGTTACGAATGATTGATTGTTGGGTCAAGTGGCTTGTTGTTTGATGGGTTGATCACCTAGAAGGATAAGAGCCTTATTGATTAATTATCATTTGCATTGACCTTGTTCCTTATGAGTGCCATCCTTAAAATTTAATAAACCTGTCATGGCCCATGGTGTTGTAGATTATTGCTGAAATGAATTTATCATATGGATATTATGAAAAATGTTTAACCGATCTTAGAATAGACATCTTAGGTGGTAAATTGGTATTGCTAATGAGACTTAGTTGTAACCACCCTTGAGGGTCATGCCTGCATTTGAATGACTAGGTGATATCTTATTAATTTGAATGAGTAGATATCTTATGCATTTGAATGAATAGTTATCTTATGCTTATAGTTCCATATAATGAAGTCATTACTCATGCGGCATAATTATATATGGATATGGATAAAAACATGGCATGAGGTAGTTTCCATGATGATTGAATGTTTTTACATAATGCTGCCTATGAAAATCAACCTCATAAAGGAAATGATATGGATAAGAAGAGAGTATATTATCAATTTGTTGATGACGAGATCATATGAAATCCCATGAGTCATCAACTGATTAGGTAACATCAAGAATGTTGATGACAACTGTGTATCTATGAAAATTGGTCATGCTGAATGTGACTTGAAAGAAATTGGGTAATAATTCCTTTAGTAATACTGATATCATCATTGATATGTTTATTATGAAATTTGAATGCCTGTATGCCATTGGTTCCCAAGTGGGGCATGATAAAGGTAGACAGATTTTGGTATGTAAATATTTTTAGAATCTTACTTATGTATCCAGAGTTAGTATGTCATCATTGAGTTGGTTAAGGGTACTAACCATAGTGAATGAGTATATACACTCATGTTATGAATTTGTATACCCTGTGAATTTGAATTCCATGTGTGAGACCATAGTGTGTTGGACTTGGAAAAATATATAGCACTACACAAGTATCTAATGGTCTCCGTACTTGTAATTGGTGCCCTAAATTGTAACCTTTTTGCTAACAGTGAAGAGCACTAAAATAGTATATTCCTAGTTTTTTTGTTTGGGCTGAAGAGAAATGTGTCTATATGGTTGAATAAGTAATGGGGAGGTGGTTGAATGATGTGTTGAGGTGTTGGTTGAGTCCTCCAACTTGTCTTGGTAAAACACATAAGTTTGAAACATGGTACTTTTAGTTGAATGCAAAGATGCGTTGAGTGAACTTGCATAATTAAATAATGGAATCATACACAAAATGATCTTGTAATTATGAATTTTGGTGCATATCCTTTATACGTTGAGTGGTTGTATGCTTTTATGGAACATGCATTTGTGTAATTGCATGACACAAAAGAGTTCCCGAGGGACTGTGGAGCATTGAAAGGAGTGGTATGAATTAATAACATAACAAAAATTTTAATCATCCTCACATCATAATATAATTGGGAGGGGGAGGGAGGCACCCCACAAAACAAAATAAAACTAACTTGTAATAAATCCAAAAATATGAATCTAGTGAAGATAGTGATTGGGTAACCATGAGGATAGGCACATCTTTTTGCTTGCATAGATAATTTGATTGCATTGTGTAAATGATTGATGTACTAGTAATGCATTTATAGTGGGTAATATTTCATTTCATTTAATATGATTAACAATTGAAAGTGATTGAATTATTAGTATGCTATATTTTTGAAACCATTTCATGGGTTGTTGTAAAATTGCATTCAGATGATCATATGCATGGATACCCATAGTTTGTTTCATTGGTTGTAAGTTTAGATTGCACGTATAATTGAATTGGATATGGAAATGAGTGTAAGTCCATACTGAATACTAGGTGCTACCATAAGCAAAGCCCAAACATTATAAGAATGGTATCATACGTATGAAATCCGATTTCTATATGAAACATATTTGATTTTTAATTTGATTTAGTTTTTTATGATTGAAATTATTATGATGACATATCTGATATTAGTAACTATATGTGATATGATGGGTATGCATACATATGATGGATTCTAAAGCTGAAGAGAAATAGGGATGTTGCTACTATAATGACCCTAAAAGCCTATGATATGCCTTGACTGCCATAAGCTATGTTCTACTAGAGGTTGCTAGTGGGATTCCCAACCAATAAGGATCTATAGGTCAATGCTCTTCTTGTGCAAGAAAGCCTTGGAAAATGATGGATCACCTGAGGTATTGTTTAGTAGGGAAAGGGATGCTTGAGCTTGAAGGGTGAGTGACTTCAAGGAAGAGTAAACTTGAATGAATCTATTGTGATAAATTCACATTATATACTAGTTGTGATCAATAAGACATTACACACACACACACACACACATATCTCGGTTGTGTCAAAGAAGATAGTGAGTTGAATCTCGTTGGTGGCATCCTTGTGAAGCAAAGATATGTTCACATAGATAAGTATTGGGTTGATTTGAATACTTTAACTTATGTTATGAATATATATTTATATATATGCAAGTATGAAATTTGAATTTTTATGAGTGAGATGAGTGTTGTCTAAAAGGGCTATGATATGCATGTTTCCTTTGATGATTACAATAGGCATTTGATGAAATGATAAAAACCTTGGAGGTGTTCCAAGGTAGTGCATAGGAATGCTTGAACTATGTTTTCCAAATATAACCAATACCAAAACATTGATGTAGGGAAGATAATGACATCACAAGTGGAGCTAATAAAAACCTTGCTAAAATGAAGAGAACATCAAGGACAATGTTATTCCAAGGAAGAGGGGAGTGCGATACTTCGGTCTCAAGCCTTTGAACTTGCTCTTTTTTATATTGTAACTATGGATTTTATTTACTATGTATTTCTCCACATGGCATGAGGTAGTTTCCATGGTGATTATGAACATTGACAAACATGATCAATTTAATGTTAATGAAAGGTTCCATGTCTAACTAGAGGGGAGGACACCGATGGGGCTATGAGTCCACCACGGGGAAATGTAAGAGGGTCTAATGTGGGGAAATACCTACACCTTATGATGATGCTTTAGCCTATCCATAAACCTCCTACTTTTGATTTTCCTATTTTCATTTATCCTCAAGTTTGTGTTAAATTTTATTGAGAGCTTAGTTAAATGAAACGGAAAATATGAATGTTGGAACTTAGTAATCCTATGCCAAAGCGCCTAACTATGAGGAACTAATAAAGGGGTGGATGAAAGTCTCCTCCCTATCACCCCATTCATTCATTTGTACATGCAAAATCAAATGGAGAGAACGTAACTTGAGGAGGAAATAAGAGTTTTGATGAAGAAAACTTATCCCAACATACGTTTGATCCATGTAGATATGAAAGAAAGGCTGATGGATAAAATTAGACACTATTAGAGAGGAGATAAATACCTTTCAAAATATCTGAAGGTTCCTAACTTATTAGGTTGTCCAAATAGCCATAAAATATCTGTCCAAGAAGCTTCATAATGTTGGAAGTGAAATTTGAATGTAGGTGGTGATTTGAGTTTATCTTGGACATGATGAAGAGAAAATAGAGGAAGAGTATACTTGAGGGACTGAAGTGCATATAAATGATGAGTCGCGACTTCCTATGTTGTATGTAGTAAGGAAATGAGTGCCAAGAGTTGTGTTATTTTCTTCACCCTTGTGGTCTCATAGCCCAACACGGGGGTGGTATTCTACATCCGAAGAACCTATGGTTGGGAGGAAAATTGTCCATTCACAATTAGTGGCCTTAGAACTCCATTTGTGAAAGATGTCCATTTTCTTCTCTTATGAAATCAATCCTATAAGATGATAAATGTAATGCCATTATTTATATGATAACTTGTATGAAAAAATTCTATATATGATGATGAGAAAATCACTACTATCTATAATCAAATGGTTCACAAATTAGGTGTGGAAAAGCATGGGTAGGATCATACATGCTAATTGTTTGACATAAAGAATTGTGTGATAGAATGGTTTATTTACTATTCAAGGTTGATATCTCAAGGTTATAATTTCCATGTAACTCCCTATTAAGTTGCTAAAAGTTATTTTTGAAAAGATTGGTAATTTGGTGTATATTTTTTTGTAGGTGCATGCTTTGTTCTTTACTGCTTTATGAGTGGTTATGCATTGTAAATCTCTACCCTCCTAAGTGTTTTACCAAGTACTATGAAAGAATGAAAGCTCATCCCATTCAAAATGGATATTATGAAAAATATGATTCTCAAGAATGTACCTACCGAGTAGTTGTTAAAAGGGTTTCACTAGAAAATTTAAAATCTATAATATTTTTCTTATAGATGAATGTTATATTCCTTAGAACATTTTGTAGTGTTTAAAGTTATACTCTTTAGCATGTTCCCTTTTGAATGAGTTGGAAGGGTTCTTTAATGTAAAACCTTTGCCTTTCCTAGGCCTTAAATGGTGGTTGAATTTGGAAGATTTCTTGCACCTTTGACAAACCAAAATTCTTCACTTTTTGGGCATGCATGTAAATTTAGGCACATGATGATTTGGTTATTGAGTAAGCTAAAAAGTAGATGATTTGCACCGACTATCCGACGAGTTTTTTGGCCAAAATCCAATAGGAATTGTTGAAATGCTAGTTTTACGTTGTTGGAATTGCATAATTGGGGTGCCCAAGGGTAATCGAGGGTGTTGAACCTATTTCTACAAACACATTGCAATTTGAACAATATCGCAATTTCAACAAATAATCAGATCATCCGATTCTGGCAAAACTCATCAGAAAGGTGTAAATCGTCTAATTTTTAGCTTACTCCTTTGGTTATATCTCTAAATTTGAGATTTGGGTCAACATGATTTTTGGTAGAGTGAACCATTATATTGGGATGAACACCCTTACCAACATTACTGCTTATAATTCAAATTCAAAATATAACCAAAAATCTCAAATATCCAAATCATATTTTAAGATATATTAGTTTTCATTAAGACATATAGAAGTTTTCTATAGATCACATGTAAATAGTTGCTACAAATTACATTTATTAATTTATTTGAAGTTCCTTTTTGATGAATTTTAAGATTTTAAAAATTGGAATGACATTTGAGGAAGTTATTGATTGTCTTGTTTCACAAATAAATTTATTATCATTTATTTATTTGCTTGTAAATTCTCCCCTTTATTAGAAAGCCTTATATCTTAAACTTGCTAAATTGCTAAATTAGTAATTACTATTATTAGACTCATGGGACAAATTAATACGTGGATTAACTACATGTTCTAATGAATGGATTATATCATCCAATGCCATGATTATACATACTCTTGCCTATAATTATGTTCACACTCTCGCTTATAGTTAAAGATTATCTAAATATATGTTATTCAAAAATTATAAACCACAAAGTAAAGGTTGACTTAACATTTATTATAGATTAACAATTCAAGCGTTACACTTCAACACCTCATATCTCATGCAAAAGATAATAATGCAGATATGGTAATAACAAGGAAAGGTTGACTTGACTTTTGTTATAGACTCACAATTCAAAAGGGCCTTCCTTTTATCCTTTAATTTCGATCTCATGAAAAAGATGGAAAATGCATCTATCATAAACTCTAATAACATTAAATATAATTTTAAAAATTTAACAACATTTATTTGGTTGGTTTATACAAAGTTATAAAGGTGAAAGACCTCTTCCTCATGTTGTGTTTACAAAGTCAAACAACTCATAATATGCAGATTTGTTCATGTAACATTAAGATTAAATAAGTTTTTCATCTCAAACGCCTTTAGCATTTAAGATGATGGTTTTTTCTAAGTAAAGAAAAAATAACATAATTTTTATAAACGTTTTTAGCATTTAAGATTATGGTTTTTTTCAAGTAAGGAAAAAATACATATTTGTTATAATTGAATTTGTTTATGTTTTAAATTTAATTTAATAATGATTAAGTTAAATCATAATATTAACTATTTAAAATTAAAATATTTATATTAATTTTTTTAAATATTTTTTGAAAATACAATCCAAATTATTTGTTTTATATTGAACAATATAGTTATTTACTTTGTAGTTTGTTCCTTTTTTAATATATTTACTTTGTAGTTTGTTACTTTTTTAATTTATTCTCATAATGTGACAACAAAATTGTACATCATTTTTATATTTATAATAAAATAATCATATTAATCAAATCAACATATGATATACATTTTTAAAGTTATGCCTACTACTCAAGCTTTACATTTTTACTTTTGAATTGAATTATAAATCCACAACAACAAAAACATTGATAATTACAATTGAATGGAATAATATATAATATTGTTATTATTCTCATATAATGTCAAATTTACATGTAATATTTAATTACATTATATACACATTTTCAATTCTACAAAAACATTGATAATTACGATTGAATGAAATAATATATAATATTGTTATTATTCTCATATAATTGTCAAATTTACATGTAATATTTAATTACATTATATACACATTTTCAATTCTTAAAAAACATTGATAATTAGGATTAAATGAAACAATATATAATATTGTTATCATTTTCATATAATTGTCAAATTTACATGTAATATTTAATTACATTATATACACATTTTCAATTCTAAATTGAATTATAAGTCCACACAAAACATGTAATATTTAATCACATTATATACACATTTATACTTATGAATTGAATTATAAGTCCACAAAAACATTAATGACTACGTTTGAATAGAATAATATATAATATTTATTATTATTATAATATAATTGTCAAATTCCCATGTAATATTTAATTTTATTCTCATGTAAATAGGTCATAAATTTCAAGTATCAAATTTTTATGTAATATTTAATCTTATTCTTATGTAAATAGGTCATAAATTTCCACTTAACTACATCTCTAGTGGGAAAATGAAATTTATTAAACCATACTTGTTATAAAGCTGAAATGATTACTAGTTTTATTGAAAATATGACACTTAGAAAATATGAAACTTATTTATTTTTTATTTTTTAATTAAAAAATTCAATTTATTATTTTTTTAATTTATTGTTATAATAAAAGATTAATCTATTTATTTTAGTTTTGGACTTTTTTTATAGTATTTTGTTTTAATTTGATAAATTCTTTTTAATAAAATCTAAATTTGGAAGTGTTTAATTTATATTTTTAAATACATAAATGAATTCAACATCCTCAAATATTTATATACACCAAATATATCATACTTAGACTATACAATTTTCACAACTAATATATATAACTCTATTTTTTTTAAGATTTCCAATTAAAATTCAAACAAAACAAATCAAAAAAATATATCCAAAAAAAATAGACTAAACAACATATTTAGCTTACTCCTAAATAAAAAAATATCATAACTGAAAACAAGGATTGACCTGATCCACTTTGTAATTTAGTTGTTGACGCATTCTCATGAACTTCTTTTGGACTCATTCTAGCAATGAAGAAGAATATCGTACATCATAATTATGAGCCTTACTACTTTTCACTCAATAAAAAAATATCATAACTGAAAACAAGGATTGACCTGATCCACTTTGTAATTTACTTGTTGACGCATTCTCATGAACTTCTTGTGGACTCAATCTAGCAACATCATAATTATGAGCCTTACTACTTTTCACTCAATAGGCATCCGTGATTGAGATTGAAAGGAACATTCCATAATATTATATTAAAAATTGAGAAATTCTGGTTAGAATTATGGTGTTTTGGTTGTGTTTTATTCTATGGGTAAAAATTTGGTCTAAAATCGAATTTTGTACAAGCGAATGATTCATATACGATTTAATCTGGATTAAAAAAAAACTTTTATAACAACAAGGATGATTCATATACGGTTTTAATCTGGATTCATATAAAAGACTTTTATAACAACGTGTTCAAACGCGGTTTAAATATTCAAACGCGGTTTAAATATTCAAACGCGGTGTAACTATTTGTCATGGTCAAAGAGATGTGGAATTGTGAGCATTTCTAACCATCTAGAACTCTACTCAAACCATCCCTGTGCTGTGAGAGATTTCCGTATTTAAGAAGACGGTATTCAGTTAGTTGATCATTGAAAGTTGGAACTGTTTCTATACATTGAAATTTGTAAAGTTTCTATCCTCAGATAGATAATACTGTAAGTTTCTTTGATTCATTGGATCCAAAGATTTTTTTTTTCTTTGAAAAAAGAAAAAAAAACACTTAAATTTGATTTGGTTTTCAGGAAGGAAGTGATTATCAATTGTGTGAGAAGGATATGGCGGTTGGCAGTGGCGGCAATGATCGTTCTTTAGAGCAAACGCCTACTTGGGCAGTCGCAGTTGTTTGTTCCGGCTTTGTAATCCTCTCGTTACTTATGGAACAGGCTATTCATCATGTTGGAACTGTATGGTTTTGCCTGCAACATACTCTTCAGTTTCATATCTTTATTCTGTTTTCGACCGACTTTTGAGCGCTTAATTTCAGCCACATACTGCACTGTTAAATTTTATGACAAGATTTTCTCACAAGAACATGTTTTTCTTTCATGAATAGATCAAGCTATCAAAAAAATCTCAGTTTATATGTAATAACCGGTAGTTGAGGCATAGCAATCATAACATTAACTTATAATCTATTGATCATATTCACCAATATCACCTTTAACTTATAACCAGTACCATGTAATAATTGGAAGATAGACATGATCAAGAACCTTCATTTACTGGTCCAAGTTTTGAATTCAACATCTATTTGTATTAACAAAGTAATCTTTGGATGATTATATTTGCAGTGGCTCTCCAGGCGACATAAGAAGGCCTTATATAGCGCACTGGAAAAACTGAAAACAGGTAGGCTATACAAAATGGCTTTTTATAATTTGGTTGTAAGGTGTTTAGTTTTTTTTAAATGGTTTAACCATATTTCAATGATGCCATATCTGGACGTTTTCAAGCGATCACGTCCAGGTTATATATATATATATATAAACTTGATCTCTTTTGATTGTGGTTTGATTTGTAATATAAATACATCTCCTAAACACAGGGCTGTAGCAAGTCTATCTTTTAGCATCTCCCAGAATTTAATCTCATTGCCATCTGAAATTGGCATTGTTGGTTGGCAGAACTGATGCTTATGGGCTTCATCTCATTTCTACTAACTGTTGGAGAGAAGCCCATTTCTAAGATCTGTATACCGAAAGGAATAGCTTATAGTATGCTTCCCTGCCAGAAGGAAGAAACACCTGGTACAGATCATTGTTCCAAAGAGGTAAACACCAAACTCTATCCTAGTCATATAGTTCACAGTGTATTCGAAATTTTCGATGCAATTAGGGGCTATTTAGATCGTGTTAGTCCAAATTTTGATATAAATTCTAAGATAGCTGGATTTTTTTGATAATTTTTATTTCCCTCTTGATTCCAGGGCAAGTTTCCTCTGGTCTCCCTAAAAGGCATGAATCAGCTCCACTACTTCATCTTTACGTTGGCATCTGTCCATGTGTTATATAGTGTCCTAACAATCGCCCTAGCAACAGAAAAAGTAAGTGCAACGGGAGATAAATGATCTTCTCTAATATCATTCAGTTTAAAAAAATTCTGAGTTTGAATTTGCATTGATATCTTCATGCATTCGAATCATCTTTAACTGAAATTTAAAAGTCATTTTCGTGCCTAGATGAGGCGTTGGAAAGCATGGGAAAAGGAGATAGCAACATTGGATTATCAGTTTTTACATGGTGAGTTCTTTTCATTCTTATTCCTTAAATGGCTTCCTCTTGCAGTCTATTAGGTTGAAAAGTGATTACTTAAAGCAATTACAATTTTGGAAATTTCAATGGGGACGTTCTGTGTAATGATTTTGATTTTGGGCTGTTATAGATCAATGATTGTTGTCTCAGGTTCAGGTTCATTGCTTGCTCTTGGATTTCAAAGTGTTGACATCCAACCACAAGCAATGGAGAGCAATGATTGTTGTCGCAGGTTCAGGTTCATTGCTTGCTCTTGGATTTCAAAGTGTTGACATCCAACCACAAGCAAGCAATGGAGAGCAATGATTATTGTGGTGGGTTCAGGTTCATTGCTTGCTCTTGGATTTCAAAGTATTGACATCCAACCACAAGCAATAGACCTGCTGCAACAATCATTATTCTAGATCTACCTTAGGTTAGGCTAGGTTAGGCTAGTTAATGGTAGCCATGATTTTGAGTTCAAACGTTAGAAGGGCATATCAAGGATATGTGGGATTGGGTAACGTTTTGAAGAGTGTTCGGAAATTGTTTCTAAGTCTAAATAACCACGTGCTTGCTGTTTGGTTCATCCAGATCCTGAAAGATTCAGATTAACCCAACAAACTTCATTTGTAAGGCGTCATATGAATTTATGGAGCAGAACACCCATTCTTAAATGGGTGGTAAGTAATTCATACTCCCAATTTTCCTAAGGTTATAACTTTATCCCATTTCTGTATTAGCATTTAACAATAAGATTTGCAGGTTTGCTTCTTTAGACAATTTTTTCGGTCAATAAGGAAAGTTGATTACCGAACCTTGCGCCATGGCTTCATCATTGTGCGTACTCTCCATAACTTCAAATCTTCCGTTTCCATTCATCTTGGTTATGTAAACAACTGTTTCATAATTCATTCACAGGATTTAACTGATTTGTCTTGCAAATTTTCTTCTTGGCACTGTATAGGCTCATTTCTCCGGAAATAACAAGTTCGACTTTCATAAATATATAAAAAGGTCATTGGATGATGACTTCAGCAGGGTGATTGGAATCAGGTTAGTAGAGATTTTTCTGACCTTGGTCTTTAGCAATGATAATGGATTTTCCTCCTGTAACCCTTCTCAGTCCTCCTTTTGTTTTGTTTCCCTTGAAAACCTCCACTTGCTTTTTACCTAACACAAAAGCTATTGCATTATTTGCAGTGTTCCCTTGTGGGCTTTTGCCATGGTCTTTATGCTTATCAATCTGCATAGTAAGTCTTCACTACTCTATGGCTTACTCCAGATTTTAGTTTTGTTTCAGCTGCTATTTAATCTGACGTTCTCTCTTTTATTTACTGTATTTCTGTGTGAACAGACTGGCATTCATACTTTTGGTTCTCTTTCGTTCCCTTAGCTGTAAGTGCCCGAAAATGTTAGCCTTATAATATAAGTTAATGCTGTTGGAAAGTTGTCCAGTATTGACTTCTGCGTGCTTATTGACATTCAATCACTTAATTGTGTGCAGATAGTTTTGATAGTTGGAATGAAGCTGCAACTCATAATATTAGAGATGGCCTTAGAAATTCAAGGGAGACATGTTGTGGTTAAAGGAACTCCAGTAGTGCAGCTATCCGATAAGTTGTTTTGGTTCGGTCGCCCTCAATTTATGTTATTCTTGATCCATTTCACTTTGTTCCAGGTATCAAAATATGTGCATTGTCAAATTGTATGCCTCATGAATTTTTCTATACTGTATATTAAGTTCATGTCAATAACAACAGCTTAATGGTTACTGCAGAATGCTTTTATGCTTGCTTTCTTCTTGTGGACATGGGTAAGCACTGTGTCAATAATTAGAATAAATTATAGTATTACAATCATTGGATTTACACTGTTAACCAGAGGAACACTATGATTGCAGTGGCAGTTTGGCTTAAAATCCTGTTTCCACGAGAAGTTTTATAGGGTCATAACACGAATCGCCATTGGGTAAGTACGCCGATAATTATGTAAAGCACATTCCAATCAAACAGTTTATCCTTCTGATTGTTATCTTGTTTTGTTCAATTTTATCAATTGCTTTTGCACAGTATTCATTGGGTTGTTTGCGTTTACGTTCAGGGTGGTTGTGCAGTTTATATGTAGCTATGTCACGCTTCCACTTTATGCACTTGTGACACAGGTAAACATTTATTCTTTAAAATAAAACCAGATTTGAGCATTTTAAAATGGAATAAAGATTAAACTGTTGGATATTCCATGCAGATGGGTTCTCACATGAAGAACACAATATTTGAAGAACGCATAGCTATTGCCTTGAGAAATTGGCATCGAAGAGCGAGAAAAAATAGGAAAAACAGAAATTCAGAGCATGGATTTTCAAGCAGAGGGGGAATTCGAAGTGTGGAAACAACCCCAAGCCGTGGATCATCTCCATTGCACTTAATGCGCAGGTACAATACTATGGGTGACATTGAAACTCCGGACATGTCTCCAAGATATTACCACTCAGAATATGAAGCAACCGGATCCCTAGAGTACTCAGAAGCTACAAAACAACATCCCGGAGAAACATCAAATCTGGAAATGGTTTCATCTTTTGCATATCCACCGCAGCGTACTGGAACTGCTTTGTTTACAGAAACCTGGGGTATCAAAGAGGTTACAGAACAGCACCCTACTTCAAAAGATGTAAACATAAATAGCAGAGATTTTTCCTTTGAAAAGTTTTAATTATGTGTTCCATATCAACTGACTACTAATGCGAACTGAAAGAGGATATCCTGTAAAGTGCGCAGACTGTTACTTTCCTTCCAAATGAATACGACGATATTGTATTCAGAATTTATTCATTCATTCAGCAATTTTCTTTTGGAAGCAAATTGCTTAAATTTGTATCAGAAAAGCATTATCAAAATGCCTTTCATTTATTTATAATTGAGAAACATTTTCTATAGACATATAATAGGAAACATTTTTCTATTTACATATTATAATTTTCAAAGAAATATATTATGAGTATGTTTGGATTATTGCTCAAAACATCGATGTTGGGTTAGGGACCTCTCGTTGGTTGCAAATAACAGGTTAACTTAAAACATCGATGTTGGGTTAGGGACCTCTCGTTGGTTGCAAATAACAGGTTAACAATAGTAACACAATGTAAATATATAGCTTTATAATTTTCAAAAATATAAGAAAAGATAATAATATTATGTAAGGGAGTAGTTTATTTATTCTAAGTTTTGGACTTTATTGTAAAAAATATGACCCAAAAATATTGAAAAAGTTAAATATTGAAACTATATCTTATGTAAATATATAATTCCATAATTTTCAAAAATATAGGAAAAGACTATCCAAATAAGAAAAATAGAGAAACTTTGTGATATGAAAAATAAAAAATATATTTTTAAAATTAATCTAAATATGAATTTTTAAGCATGTGAATTAGGGAGTAATTTATAAACCCATAAATTTATAAAAAATGAAAAATGAAAAAATTTAAAAATTAAATCTAATAAAATTTTAAAAAATTACTTAAAAGTTAATCAAATACCATTTATAAAAATTTATTTAAAAATAATCAAATAAAATTTTAAACATGTTCCTCGGTTAGGAGCATATTGGAAAAGGAGATTAGTTGTGATTGTAAGAAGTTTAACTCATTGTTAAAAAAAAAATCTTTAGAGAAGAATTTTTAGTAAATTATTATAAATTGATATTTTTTTAAAATTATATATAATTTATTGATTCTTAATTGTAATGTTTTATGTTGACGGATTGTGTTTATGTTTTCTTCTACTTTAAGTTGTAAAATTAATTTATAATAATGTTGTGATTTTATGAAATTTATAATTATACGGGTTAGATATGTTATAATTTGGTAAATTAAAATGGATTTTATTTTTAAATTTTGACAACATTTTAGTGAAAAAACTTGTTAAATAAAATCCAATATTACAACGAGACACATTACCAAAAGTTGTGGATGAGCTCCCCATACACCTAAGATATGGGTATCCAAGGGACATCACCCCATGTCCCTTAAGGTAAAACTACATTAATTTAAAAACTCTAACTATAAGCTGCTTTACTTTCTAAAGTCCTACTAAATAATAATGACATAAATTCTTACCCTAATACACCTTACTTTCCAAATCCTATTACTAATACAATGAATATATATGATTTGTTAATCATGATTATTTTGTTATATTACATCATTATATATATCATTTAATATAAACTATTGCTAATACAATGAATATATATGATTTGTTAATCATGATTATTTTGTTATATTATATCATTACATGTATCATTTAATATAACCTATTATGTATGTAATTAATGCATTGTTATGTATAATATTTGAATGATTAATCATTATCATGTCACATTCCAATCTACATATAATTTATGTTTCAATTTTTATATTTAATTTTGATTTTTTTAGTGTTTTAGAGAGGTCCCAATGTCATAAACTTGGTAGCCTCTCTGAATTTCACTAGAATTTGTGGGGTGCTTTCACATATCCTTGAATGCATTTTCCTAATCGCACATATTGACATCTCAAAAACTTGGTGGAACGTTGATATACGTATTAAGGGGAAAAGGCCATTTCAATGGGGAAGAAGATGCTAGCTAGATCTGTAAGAAAAGAGGAGATCACAATATATCAAAACATGATACACAAAAGACGAGGGAAATTATTAGCTAGATGATATCAAGGGAAATGAAGAGGATAAATAATACCAATTAGATGTGATTGAGGGTGACGAAAATGAGGTGGTAATAAATTTTGGAGTTATTTTGCGAGAATGGATACCATTTAAAACCAAAGAAGGAGAACTATAGCAGATTAAATCCATGATATGAGACTTGATTATGAACGAGAATAAGAATTTTTGATGGAAGAAGCTAAAAAGTCCCTAGGAAATCTCATGCAAGAGCAATGGCATACAAGCAAGATGAAATTAAAACTTAATCATATAAAAGTTAACTCTTGAGATCAAAATATTTTTTAAGAACAATGAGGTGGTAATAAAGTTTTGAGTTATTTTGCAAGAATGGATACCATTTAAGAAAACCAAAGAAGGGGAACTATAGCAGATTAAATCCATGATATGAGACTTGATTATGGACAAGAATAAGAAGTTTTGATGGAAGAAGCTGAAAGATCCCTAGGAAATCTCACTGAAGAGCAATGACATATAAGCAAGATGAAATTAAAACTTAATCATATAAAAGTTAACTCAATCAAAATCATTATTAAGAACAATGAAAAATGGCATTAAATGCAACCAAGCAATTGATGGGAGTCTTGACACAAAGTATTAAAAGACAACTTTCAAGATCTCAAGGAAAAGCCAATCTATGAAAATTATGTACATGCCACTTTGTTCACTTACTCTTACTAATCTGACACCCAACTTTTTGACTTAGTTGAGTGGTCATCGTTTGAAAGAAACAAGATTGCCTCCACATTGCCTATCCCATTAGTGAAGCTTATGCAACCTACACACTCACATCTCTTTGAAAAGATGTAAAAACCGTTCAAATACATAACCCACAGGTTATGATAATTATTTTGATGAACAAAAATGCAAAATTTATCAATTTCATGCAAAAAGCAAAATAAAGCAATCAAAATTTGGATTCTATTCAAAAACAAATGCCAAAGCATGAAAAGAAGGTCAATCACAAGAGATATACACTCATTAAATAACATCGGTTCATACATGTATGAGATGACAAAACGGTGGTCTCGGTCATATATTCTCTCTTATCATCACAACTTGATGTACTAACTTTGCTACACTTCTTGGGTTTAAAGTCAAAAGAATCCCAAGCAAATACACAAGCATATGTGGAGATATTTTTAAGTTGAGATTTTGCGTAAGGGTATTGTTAAAGAAAGTTAATAGTCAAAAGAATCCCAAGCAAATACACAAGCATATGTGGAGATATTTTTAAGTTGAGATTGTGCGTAACGGTATTGTTAAAGAAAGTTAAAGTCGATTCCCTACGCAAGCTAAGTGATTCATTTCGATAAGATTTTGTGGGGAAATATTTGAAAAACCCTTGGAATTTGAATGTGACCATTGGAACGTGAGGTCCTTGGACTTATGCGCACATGTCATGCTCATACTTTTGCTTAAATGTTTTTAGTAGTTGTTTGTTGACATTTTTGGTATATATCAGGTTAAAGGATATATATATATGGGAGAGATAATGTTATATGGTTTTTTCATTATTATATGTTTTTATATAATATTAATAATATATATTATTTGGAAAAGTTTAATGTTAAATTTTATTTTATTTGCAAAAATATTTAGAAGAAGAAGGAGAATGTAAAATTTCAAATTCTTAAAGATAAGGGTTTATTCTATTATTCTGGATTTCTTCATTGAAAAATATAAGAAAAAATATATATAGTTTTTTAGTGGAAAGTTTAAGTCAGATAATTGTATAAAATGGAAAAAAAAAATTAGATTATTATTGAAAAATATAAAAAATATATATATATATAGTTTTTGAGTGGAAAGTTTTTGTATAAAATGAAAAAAAAAAATTAGATTATCTTTTATGAATTTCTTTTCTTGTTAATGACTTTGTATACTTTGAGAAATCAACATATTTTTAAATTATTTTTTATATAAAATTTCTTGTAGATGAATAATAGATTGTTAAGGTCCTACTCTAACCCCTTTAAATAGATATATAGGTTGTTATGTATTAAGACCATATATATTAAATAAAACCCATGAAGTAGATATAGTGTGAAAGAAATATTTGTAATAAGGCTTACTGGAAGATTCCACCTACTTGAAAGTTCCTTCACTAGAAATTATATAAAGGAGTAAAAACAATGTAATAAGATGTCTTGTGAAGTATATTTGTAATTATAGCTCTTCTCATTTGGAGGTTTCCACCTCAAAGAGGCAAGTAAATATTGCTTTCATCAATAAAGTTATTGCTATTGTGATATTTGGTTATCTAAACTTGTTAATTGCTGTGATAATTCTTTCCTTTGCATTCTAAAATCTTACTTTATTATATTATTTATGCTCAAGATTTATTATTTTGCTATTAAGGTACATAACATTTGCTATCAAAGCACTTTCTTGAGTTGACAATTTTAGAGTTTTTTTAGCTAGAGACATATTCCGGCATCTATAAATAACATAGTGACCTGTCATCCAAGGGGTAAATCTATGGTTGGAGAAGACTACACAAAGAAGATACAAGAGGTTTCACTTGGTTGAACACCATTGTAACCACATGTCGGTACCCCTTAAAGTAGTACCACATTAGACAACACCTGTATATAAATTTTCACTTCCACATACCTCGAGTATATTATAAATCTCCTAGGAAACTGGAAACAAACTTTAGATAATTTAATCGATTACCTTGATACTATAGTGGTACTGAGCACAACACTAGGGAAGATTACTTTTTAGTACTTGGGTAATCATGTAGTATGACTAAGGGCACAATTGAGCCTCCTTATTTAGTGCCTTGAGAGATTGGCCTGAGTACTAAAGTTGGACCTTGAAAGTGTATTAGAGAGATAATGCACCTAGCATTCCCTTATCCTTACTAGGGACCTAGATGCCTTGTCCTCTATGATCAATCCATGGAATTCCTACTTAATTTGTAGTATTAAGAATTTTGGATTTATGTCCACATAGTAAAATTTGGGCAGGAGTACAACTCTGTTGAAAGTAACAAACAAAATGAAAACATTGCTCACACCCTTATTTTAGACCCATCTCAACAAAATCCTATCACTGCACTAATCGCATTGGTAGCATTCTCTAGTAACCCTTTATGTGGACCCACATCTCCAAATCCTTATTTCAAACCCATCTCAACAGAATCCTTGCATTGAGCAAATCACATTGCTAGAATTCTTTTGTAATTCGTTTTGTAGACCCATTCCACCTATGGATAACACTCGAGGATGTGATCTATCCCACATATTTTTCCACTTGGAAACACCAATGACGAGATGTAAAAACAATTAGAATGCAACCACTCATCTACTTAAAAAAATCTTGATGACATCCATGTTGATCTTACCAAATTGGAGTTTCTTTCTAACCAGACGATCCACTTAGTGAAACTCTTTCCTTCATCATCTTTAGGATAACTAGAGTTAGACCAACCTCCCCATAAGGAAGGGATTGAATCATCCAATCCCAATGGGCCTCACTCCACTCGACTTGTACATGATCTAATGACTCAAATGTGGCACATACTCTGTAAAGTCGTATCTCACCAAATTCGATGGGTCAAACCCCACATGATGGGTCACTCAAATGGAACATTAATTTTATTTGCATGGTATCAAATATGATATGATGAAACTTCAATTGGGTGTATTATATTTAGGTCTTAAAAATGGTAATGGTGGCAATGGCACGAGAAATCCTACAAGGGTTAATTGCTTGGATACAATTGGTTTAATATCTCTAAGAATTTTTTGAAACAAGCACCATTTTATGGGGCAACTGATGAAGTTCAAATCAAAGATCTTACCTCATCTTTTAAGTAACTATCCATCCAAACCAAAGGCATGTTTTCTACTTTTTACAATGAATGTTTCATTTGTGGTTTGAAAGAAGAGATATGTGCACAGGTTTTAATGGCTTGTCTTACTACTTGGTTGGATGCCACTCAAAGAGATAGAGAAGCACAAAAGGTGATGAATGCTCAAATAAAAAGGCCCCATTTATTCCTTGTCCCTATCTACCTCCATTCTCTTCCATTAATTCCTCACTATCCTACCCACATCTCAAGGCCCAAAAGTTAACTCGAGCATAAATGGTGGATTGCCAACTCAAAGGTATCTTCTACAAGTGCAACGAAAAATATTCCCTTGGCCATACATGTAAGGAGAAAAATTTGTGTATGTCCATTTCATAGAACATTTCTAATGAGGAAGTTAAATATATCACCCATGAGGTCCCTTTTCCATATGTGAAAGACATTTCCTAGCTTGATCTACTAGAGGTGGAACCCTAAATCTCTTTGCATCCCTTGACTGGTATTTCTGATTCCCAAACCATCAAATTGATTGGCTACATCAAACATCAAAAAATCATATTCTTAATTGACAATGGTAGCACACATAACTTTATTCATCATTGGGTAGCCAAAGAAACACATTGTTATATCCATGCCACGAACAACTTCCAAATCATGATTATAAATGGAGTTATTAAATGTGGTGGTTATGAAAATGTGTGGATTTAAATGTGTGATTATTCCCTAAAAATACACATGTTTACTATTGAAATGAGTGGTTGTGATATTATATTAGATGTTGAATGGTTATATACATTAAGCCCTATCACCATTGATTTTGGTGCCTTATACATGATATTCCAATAGGTAGAGCACAAGTACAATCTCAAAGGAATTGTAGTCGGATCTTCAGATATTATCAGCTTGAATTGTATTGAAAAGCTTCTTAAAAAGGGTCATTAAGGAATTGTGGCTCAATCCATGTCATCCAATATTTTGAGACCCCTCCTCAACCCATTCCTTCTAACATGTAGTTAATCTTGGATAAAAAACAATCCATATTTGGAACTCCCAAAGGGTTGCACCCTTCCAACGGTAAGCATGATCATTCCATTGTGACTCATACTTGGTAACCTCCCACCCAACATATATTCATATAACCATCCATTTTCCTAAAAAGATGAAATTGAAAAGATAACTCAAGAGTTGCTAACTATTGGGGTCATCCACCTTAATACCAACCCTTATTCTTCCCCAATTGTTATGGTCCTTAGGAAATAAGGTGTTTCGTGCATGTGTCTTGACTTCTATGCTTTGAAAAAATAGATCATAAAAGGTAAGTTTCCCATTCTTGTCATTGATGACCTTTTGCATGAGCTCAAGGGAGACTAATTATTCACCAAACTTGATCTCCACTCAAGCTATCATCAAATTCATATGAAGGAGGAGAATATTACTAGAACTACTTTCCATGCTTATAAAGGAAATTAGAAGTTCTTGGTGTTTCCTTTTGACCTTTTCAATGCACCCTCCACCTTCTAGAGTCTCATGAACAAAATATTTAAACCCTTTTTGTGTAATTTTGTCCTCATCTTTTTTTATGACATCTTGTTCTACAATAAAAATTGGCGAGCCCATGTAGCCCATGTCTATTAGGTCTTACAACTACTTGTGTATCATCAACTCTTTTTTAAAAGGTCCAAATGTTCCTTTGGTGTCTCTAGAGAGGAATATTTGGGGCATATTACTAGTTAGGAGGGTGTGCCTATGGATCCAAAGAAAATTGAATCAAAGAAGGATTGGCCTCACACAAAAAATCTCAAAATCCTAAGAGGTTTTTTGGGCCTCATCGGTTATTATAGAATTTTCTTAGTAAACTATGGTAAGATTGCGCTTCTTGTTATGAACCAATATCCTTAAGGTAGCATAAGAAACAAGAGTACACACCATGTACAACAATGTAAACATGGATCACAACTCCAATATAGAAAAGAAAGATAAGTTAAACAATAAGTCCTTAAATAAGAGGATATACTTTTCCAATTACCCCAAGACATTCACATAACCATTCACATGTTCTCAACAATGACTACATTACCTGTATATATACCTATTTACTCATTGCACATGTAGTCCCTTCATGATGTCCCTTCATTAGGGACGACCACTATTACATATACATTTACATCAATACACATACATTTATTCCCATGTAGCCCCATATATTCCCCCATTGGGGTCATATCATGTACCTTTAACCCCATATATGACCCTCCTTGGGTCATATCATAGTACTCTCCTTAGAAAATATTTGTCTCCAAAGCTTTGTGATTAATGGATTTACACATTGTGATGAAACCAAGTAATAGGATTTCCTTATATTATTACTTTATTGTTTCCATTGATGATGATCCATCCATCCAAATTCGATTCTTTTTGGTCTCAATCCTTGATAGCTGGTTTTTGCATAATTTTGCATAATATCCTATTGAATAATAGTTTGTTGGTTCTTTGTTCCATGAATATTGTTGAGTATTCCATCTTCTTCCTTGATAGTGTCGTTGTATCTCTTATTTCCTTTCTTGGAATTTTTCTCAGTAATGAGGATGCCAATATGGTTTCACACTTGATGGTTTCTCTTCCTTCTACACAACCATGCTACTAGTCTTCTTTCCGGAGATAATTGCATCCTCCATCCTTTTTGCTTGGTCTTTGATCACTCTTTCCTTTGAAATAATACACTCATGTTTGTCATGTACATCTTCAAACTAGAGCTTAACTTATTCAAGTATTTTATGGCGTCCTTGTAGAATCTTGTATTCCTTATCCTTTTGAAGTTGCAATGTGATGTCATTCATTAATTTCTTATGCCCTTATTCAATTCTAGATTTCATTTCTTCTTTTACGTTATCTATATTTAGAGATTCTTCGACCTTCTTGCAAATTTCGTTTTCAAGTGTTTTGGTAGTGTCTTCATCTAAGATCCTTTATTTTTCTTGATTTTGACAATGCTTCTTTTCTTCTTTCAATATATTGACCTCATATAATATATTTTTTATTATGGTTTCATAACATACATATTTCATCATCTTTCCTTTTTAATTATTCCCTCGATTCATCCTTTTCCCATTGTTTTCCTTTTTCAATTTATCAGCCTCCTTAATGAGTGCTTCATTACAAGATTGTATCTTGGATAAATCCTTACATTTATTCTTGAGTTTCTCATTCACTTCTTTCAATTCATCCATAATTTTATTCATCTCTTCCATGTTTGATTCCTCGATCCATCGTTTTGAGAAGAGTTCTTCGAATTCTTCCCATGTAGCACTTAGTTTAATATTATGATCAATACTCCACCACCACTCTAAAGCTTCATCATAATATAAAATAAGCATAAAAAAGGATCATAAAACTTTGTCTTTATTCTCCTCAACCATTCCATAGAATCAATTCCATATTTAAATCTCCATTCCACTAAATTTAGGTTTTTCCATTTTTTCCATTTTTCTTAATTGAGGTTCAAACCAAACCCTCAACTCCCAACCTTAACATATCTTCTCTTCCAAAAATTACTCTTCCACATATCCATGGCACTACAAACAAAACTGCAAAGATTCTAAAATAGAAAAACATATGGGTTGCATTTTCTCCTCCAAACTCTTTAAGAAACATGCTTGACAAAGAAAAAGATCCTATTGATCCAAAGCAACAAAAAGGTGTCTATAAAACTCCATGCTCTTGTGGTGAGGCATACATAGGCGAGACTGGACACTCAATCGAAACTAGGTTGAAAGAACACAGTGCTGACCTACGACATGAGAGAATTAAGAACTAAACAATTGCGTACCACTCTCACACTACCAAACATCACATATGCCTCTAAGAATCTAAAGTCTTAGCAAGTGTCCCCAATTACTACAAAAGAAAAATTCAAGAGGCCATAGAGATTGAAAGATGCACTAATAACTTCAACCGTGATGATGGTTTAAGATTAAAAGAAGCATGGAAACCTATCATTCAAATATTAAAAGAAAAATAGTAATAAATTAACCCTAGCCGACTAATTATTTCAACATAAAAAGGGTTATGTATTACTATTTATCTTCCATTTCATAAATACAAAAGAGAAGTGCGAGCCTCTATGAGTCTCTCTTGAGGATGAACCTGCTTGAAGGTTTGAAACTTGTTGAGTCAAAAACCTTACCATAGATTTCCCCTCACCGTAATATTACCCTATGTTTCCTCTTTCCAATGGCTTTTGAATCACCTAAATCGGACCTTCCAGCCAAAAGTTATGCAAATTTTAAAATAGCATACCTTTCAAAACCCTTATTTGGAGACTTTTTTACTGGCCAACCTTCCAATTGCAGTATCTCTGTATTTTATGCCCCTCTATGTATGGAACTTTATTTTTTAGTATCCTGATATGTCTTATTTACAATTCCACAGATCTGACCTAAATATGATTTGCCAATAAAAGTTATGGCAAGTTTCCTAAAACTTGTTATTTTTGTCCCTTCCAAGAGAGTGAAAGTGTACAAACTGCCATGTGTCCAATTTTTAGGATATGATTTTGAAATTGCTACCACATATACTATGGTTTGTTTTATTTTCTATGCAATAGGTCTCACTCAATTTTGATATCACAATATCCATATATAACAGTTTTTCCCAAAATACCTATTTGAGACTAGTTTTTGGAGTAGTTGAAAACCCTAACTTCCACATGGTATAACTCAACCATTCCATAGAATCAATTCCATGGTATCATGTTATTTGGGATCCTATCTTGTTCCTTTAACCCCATATATGACTCCCCTTGGGTCATATCACCTCCACTCACAATTTGGCTAAAAATAAATTCTCTCACTTGGAATGATGTGGCAGAAAAAGGATTTACGGGACTTAAAGGAGGATCTGTATAACAAAACTATACTCTATTTTCCCAACTTCACTAAAATTTTGTTTTGGAATGTGACTCCTTAGGTAAGGGCATTAGAGCATTTGTCATGCAAGAATGTAGACTCTTGGCTTTTACTGACCAACAACTCTGTGAGTGGCACTTGGGAAAATTGAATTATAAAAAATAGATGATGGTCGTATTGCATTCTGTGGACATCTAGCCTCCATACATACTTGGGAAATGTTTCCATATCAAAACTAACAATCACAGCCTAGAATATTTTATGGAACAAATAAATTCCCTCCCTAAGCACCAAAATGTTGGGATATGGCTATGAGATCATTTACCAAAGGGTAAAGGAGAATATGGTAGCATATGCTCTCTCTCAAAAGTATGAATAAGGATTTCATAAAACAACATAGAATTGATCATTTAGGATTTCACACGGGATTTCATGATTTTAGTTTTCCCCACAACCGATTATTTAAATTTTTATAAAACATATTAAAGGATCAATTGATAATAAGCTTCCAGGACGGCATGAATAAGGATATATGCACACTTTTGATAGAATTTGGCACTTGTCAATTCCTTAAAGGCGAGATAGTGAAACCTCCAGGTGAAATTCAACCACTTTCCATTCCACCTATGGTATGGACTGGCATCTCTATGGTTCATTGTGGGGTTACCAAAATATGGCGATGAGTCTGTAATAATTGTTATGGTTGATTGACTTTCCAAATATGCTCATTTTTGTGTCGTAAAACACCCTTTTCAAGGACTCTATGGTAGCTCGAGTTTTCATGGATAATATAATTAAAATCCATCGTATGCCACAATCTATTCTCATAGACCATGATCTCACCGTCACTAACAGTTTCAGGAAATAATTATTTTTTCTCTAGGGCACTCAATTGAATCTTGGCATTGCCTATCACCCCCAAACTAATGGCTAGACTGAAGAACTGTCAACAAGTTCTTGGAATCATATTTGTTTTTCTTTACTTCAAAGTGACAATCCCAATGGGCTCAATGGTTACCTCTAGCAGGATGGTGGTATAATACAACTTATCATGTTGCCACTTGAATGAATCCCTTTGAAGTCAGTATATGGCCAGAAGCCCCCTCCTAATATCTTACTTACTATACATCTATAAGGAATATGAGTTCAACAAAAAAATCACAGCTTGAGTCGATATTCTTTTCAATCTCATGGATAATTTGGCAATGTCTCAGGATAGGATGAAGCAACAAGCTGATCAACGTTGTTCAAAATTCCATTTTGTATAAGCCTTCATGTGTTCCTCTAATTACAACACTATAAGAATACCTCACTTAAGGCCAACCATAACCAAAAGTTGGATCCCAAGTTTTATGGGCCCTATAAGGTGCTCAAACATGTTGGCCACATTACTTACACATTGGATCTACTGAGCCACTCTAAAATTCATCACATCTTTTAGTATCCTATAATAAAGTGGTAAGCTATCATTGTTGTATTCAAACTAGCCTTCCAAAATTGGATGAATAAGGTTCCATTTGGTTGCATCTTGGGGCCATTTTTGACAAATGAGAACGTTCTCTCTGCTAGTGCACCAACCAAGAGGTTTTGATAGAGTGGAAAGACACCTAGATTAAGGATGCTACATGGAAACCAACATAGATACTTTAGCAATTTCCACATCTCCAGCCTTGAAGACAATGTTTTTGTTTAAGAGGGGGGGGGGGGTTATATTAGCATCCTACCCTAACCTCATTAAATACATAGATAGGTTTCTATATGTTGAAGTCGTCTATATTAATAAGGCACGTGATGTAGATATAGTATGAAATCAATATTTATAAGAATACTTACGATAAGGTTCCACCTACTAGAAATTTCTTTCACCAGAAACTATATAAAGGAGTAGAAGAAATATAATAAGATATCTTGTGAAGCATATTTTAATTAGAGCTCTGCTCATTTGGAGGTTTCCCCCTCGAAGAGGAAAGTGAACATTTTTTTCATCAATCCATATATTTCTATTGCGATATTTGGTTATCTACAATTGCCTATTGTTGTGGTAATTATGTCCTTCCTATTCTAAAATATTTATTTATTTTGTTAATTTTTCTTTGAATTTCCTCTTCTTCTATCAAGGCACATAACACAAATTTGGAAATCAAATTATTTTTAATTTATTGATGAATAATAGATCCAAATACAACACTTAAAAATCATTATTATATGGAGTATTAAAATAGCCAAAGACAAGTCTCTTGCAACATAAAATGGTATTAGCATGACAACTAAAAAATAATCTATCTATTTTCATGTTCGTTCCCATATCATGTGTCTATTTATATTTTCAAATAACTTCTTGATGGGATAAATCCTAAGCTAGATCAATCTTAATAATTTATCTATTAATTATGTATTTATTACAAAAAAATATTAAAGATATCCATGTTAAATTTTGATTTATTGATTGACAGGATAAATCCTATTTTAAATCAATTCCAGCAATCTATCTTGTTCAAGGTGGATACTAGTGTGCACCCACCTATTCCACCGAGTTATAACAATTCTCCATCTTCTTGCCAATTTTTAAAGTTTTTTTGGGTACCAAACTCCCAGGGCCATTTTGAGGCCCTAAACAATGAATTTTGGCGAATTTAAAGGCTATGGATTGCCATGCCACCCCATATCCCTAGTCAATGGTTGTAATTCTTAGTTAGTTCTTTCCAGTGATCTATCAAGCGCCTTAAATGGAGATTGTATGCAAAATTTGCACCCTCAATAAGTTGGTGTATTAGCTAGTCACCTCGAGGCCCACAAATCCTCTTGGCGCTTCATCTCATAGAGTCAGGTTTTTGGATGTTAGGGTTTTTTCCTCTTTATTATTATGATAAAAATCCCTTTTCAATCTCTTTGTAATCAGATCTTGTGAATGAGCGTAGTTGACACATCTCTCTTCTGAGATAAGCTACCACAATATGAGCTAGTTTGTATTTGTTTGCAGTTTACAATGTTTTTCCATTCTATTCATTAATAGAATTTTGGTTTTATTGTACTCCTATGATTTTTGCAAAATATTTTTGTTTGTGTGTTTCCATTTTATATTGTTTCTTTTATTTTTTTCTCCAAATAATCTAAAACAGTGGTATTAGAGCAATTTGCTCTTGTTGTTTCTCAGTGCATGTCCCCAATGAGATTCAAATATCGAGAGTTGGGTCTCGAACTTGTTGAGCTTAGAGAAACCACTCTAATCGACCTAAGTAGCCTTACATGGTGGGAGAAGAAAATATAGATGATGAGAAGGAGATTCTATTAATTTGTTGCTCAAGGAATCCATCACGTGATAGAGGAACAAGATGATGGATAATTTGGACCATATCCTTCGATGACTACTAATGTCGATAGAGACACCTTCAATGAGAATCCATTTCAAAGGTGTGAATCCATTTAAGGTAGAAGTTAAATTTGGCATTCCCTTATTTGAAGGCCATATATATGCAAATGCTTCGAAGAAATGGTTAAATTTTTTAAAGGGCTACTACTCTGTCAAAAAATTCTAATAACAAAAATATCACCTTTGCACTCCTCCATCCCCCATGTCAAATATTGGTGGAATGGTTACTATGAGAGGCATGCTAGAGATGAGTTTGAAATATAAAGGACAAAACCCACTTGGGTGTATTTTGTTGATGTTGTCAAGGAGGAATTCTACCCTATCAGAAACTATGTTGATAGTACACTATATGGACAACTTTGCACCAAGAGAGAGACCAAACGGTGTCAAATTTCACCAATATACTCCATACCTTGCACTCAAATCTAGGTATTAGAGACTTTGAATGACATTTTGTCCTAAAGTATCGAAGTGGTTTGTACAGTTACCTCAAGAGAAATATGGATTTCCTAGGCATCCCCTCACTATGAGTTGCTTATCGATATGTTGTCGAGATTGAGAAAAATTTTAAGCAAAAGAATAAGTGAGAGTTTGGGTTTGCAAATCAACTGTAGCAGAATCCTCTGTAAAGGTATCCCTAACTCATATAGCAAAGTATAGAACAAGGATGGCCAAAATCATGACAACCATGACTAACAAGTAAAGCAAGGTAATGAGAAATTGAAGAAGGACACTAGTGATTGGTGTGAGTTCCAAAAAATCCCATGGAAAAACATTAATGAAAATTGCTCAAAACAACCATAATTGGCTGAGATGAAATCCTTAGAGCCGAACTATGGCTTGGAATCCCATCCAAAGAGAGAGAAGGGAAATTGAATTATTGACACGGAACCTAGTGCCATCATTGCAACCACAAAGATCCAACCAGAAGAATTAGAGGAGCCAGAGGAAGGGGAGCACCTATTCCATTCACAACTATGGGTTAAGGGGACTCCATTGCATTTCATTGTTGAAAATGGCATTTAGAAGAACCTAATATCGGAATAGGTCGTTAAGATATTGAATTTATTGATGTTGCCACACCCCCAACCATACACCGTCGGTTGGTTGATCTAGGGACGAGGCATCCACGTTAGTCAAAAATTCTACATATCCTATGACATTAAGCCCTTGAAAAGTGAGGTACATTGTGATGTTGCCCCACTTGAACTTTGTGATGTTCTTTTAGGAAAATGCCATATGTGGAAACGTCGTGCTTTTTATTAGTCTAGGCCCCATAGTGTCATTGTTATTTTGGAAGGCCATAGTGTCATTGTTATTTTGAAAGGCCAACTCTACAGGATACCCGAGTTAGTACAAACTACTGCAGTTTCCTTGATATCCGCAAAGAAATTTCAAAAGGTCGTCTCTGAGACTGGGAAATTTGTCCTCTTCATTGTTCAATTAGAAGGTCGATGGAAGATCTCTACAACTACCATATCCCCAACACAAGGTCTCTCTAAACAACAAAAGAACCTAGACAAGATTGTGGAGGAATAAATAGATATCCTTGCCTTGGCTAAAGGGATGCCTCTACACTACTAGGTTAAACATTCAATGATTTGATAACTAGTGCTCCTTTACCTAATGGCCCAATATATAGGCTCTCTCGTTTAGATAATGGTGAAATAAAGCATCATATTCAAGAGGTCATCCGAAATGGCCACATCCTGACTAAGCTCCTCACCTTGTGGGAGACCAATTGTGTTGGTAGAGAAGAAGGATAGGACATGGCGACTTTGTATTGATTGTAGATCCCTAGAAAAAATAATAATCAAGAACCAATACCAAATCCCCCATACTAATGATCTTCTTGATAAGATTAATGGTGACAAGTTCTTTAACAAGATTGATTTGAATTTGGGTTACCACTAGGTCTCGATTAAGCATGTCGATGTATGGAATATATCCTTCATGTCTAAAGAAGGCATTTTTGAGCCGTTGTTCATGCCTTTCAGCTTAACTAATGCGTAAACAACAATTATGAGGATGATGGATGATATCTTCAATCCATTCACAAGCTCTTTCATGGTCGTATATCAGGATGACATCCTCATCTTCAACAGAACTTGGGTGGAACACTCGCAACACGTTTAGTATATCCTTGTGCTAACACAAGTTATGCACCAATTTGCAGAATTCTCATTCGACATGAAGAGAATTCAATACCTGGGACAGATCGTGGATGAATATGGGGTGCATGTCAACCCAACCAAGATGAAAGTCATCCGCAACTGTCCAACGCTGACAAATCTTATAAAGCTCCATGACTTCTTGGGCCTTGACAACTTTTACTACATGTTTGTGTTGGGGTTATTTCATATCGCTTGGCCCTTAATCCAAGTGACCAAGGGTAGAGCTAAAGAAAAGCTTTCTTGGGGTTCATAACAACAAAAATACTTTCATTATTTGAAATGATGCCTCTGTTTGGTGCCATTCCTCACTGTAACAAACCTGCAACAACCTTTTGAGATTGAGACATATGCCTCTGACTATACTCATTCAATATGGACATCAAATGGCCTATCATTGTGAAACACTTTTTTATTTTGTTCATAGGTATCCCACCTATGACAAGGAGAAGTACCCCATTATGCAAGCATGTCATCAATGGAAACAATACATCCTAGGGAAGGATACCATCATCCACATTTATTAAAATCCCTTGAATTTCATGCATACGTAGGAATTATATAGAACGACCACCATCAGAAGTGGTCCACATACCTGCAGTACTTCCACTTGAACATCAAGTTTAAGAAGGTAAACACCAGTCACATTGTAGACTTCCTTAGTTGACCTCCAATTGTTGAACTGACTAGCATGCTCAAATCTTCAACTCTTGTGGACATGAGACATCCAAGTGGCCCAAATTGTACGATAATGACCCTGCATTTTCTATTTCCAAGTAGACATTACAAGCAGGAAGATTGGTCTCAAAATTTCATCTCTAGTATTAACTTTTATGCCATATCGACCACCTTTGTGTTCCTTCAAGTGAGTGCGAGAAGATGATTTGGGAGGAACATTACAATTGAGTGGAGGGGCACTTCAATGTAGAGAATATAGTCATAGTGTTGCAGAAGTACTTCTATTGGACGACGCTCCCACAATATGTTGGTAGGTACATCCGATCATGTACTACCTGTGCCATTGCCAATTCTTCCATCAAGAAGCAAGGATTGTGCACTCTATTTCTTACACTAGAAAAGACTTGGGAGTTAGTCTCTATGGACTATATGTTTGAATTTCCTTCAACCAATCATGACAACGACTATGTAATTGTGGTTGTTGACTGGTTCTATAATATGGAAATTTTAACTCCATTTAAGAAGGGTATCATAGCAGAGGCCACTACTAGGTTCTTATTCAAGCATGTTTGGGTTCATCCCACGTACCATTATTTCATAGCGGGATAGCAGGTTCTTGAGTACCTTTTGATCCTACCTATGGTCAATGATGGACACCAAGATGAACAAATCCTCTACCTTCCACCCCTAAATCGATGGGAAAATAAAGGTGGTGAACAGTGTGATTGTGCATATCCTAAGAATGTACAACTCCAAACATCCGTACACTTGGGATGAGATCCTTCCTTATGTTCAACATAGCTACAAAAAATCCCTATATAGCTCTATTAACGACAACCCTTTTCAGGTATGCTTGGGGTTCCAAACATTAGCCCCAATTGATGTAGCACTACCCATTGCATATACACAGGAAGAGTCTTCTATGATCAAACTGAGTCTAAGCAGGCATCCAAATTTGTTGAATGGATCCAACACATTCAACACCAAGTTAATGATATCTTGTAGAAATCAATTCCAAGTATAAACAACAACATGACCAACATTGGATTTCCAAAGTTTCAGGTTGGCGATAAGGTCTGGTTGCATTTATAGAAAGAGTGCTTCACATGGCCCCATCAGAATCTCCACCCACTTTGATATGGTACTTACACCATCACCAAGGTTGTGGGTGAAAATGATTCTGAATTAAGTATTCCTCCTTGCCCTAGATTGTACCCTCTATTTAATGTGGAGCTACTTTGACCATATTTTCCACCTCTCTTGGACACCTCAAAGGTAGCCGAGCACTTGGCTCCTATAGAACCCAATCCTGATTGCATAGAGAAGGCTACAATTGGCCAAATCATTGACACTAATATGAAGGGAACTTTCCAGTAAAACATCCAACTATATTGGGTCATCAAAGCAGGGTAGCTTCTTCACCAAGGAAAGTGGCTCACTAGGAGTTAAATTCATCAAAAGTTTCCTCATATGATGGGGAAATTTCATGCAATGGGGAACATTGATCCCTAAGGTGGGGAAACTGATCCAGGTGGATCCTAGTGGCCACCCACCTATTCCACCGAGTTACAATGGTTCTTTATTTTCTTGGAAAATTTCTATAGTTTTTTGGGTCCCAAACTTTTGGGGTTGTTTTTAGGCCCTAAACGATGTTTTTTGGCCGATTGAGGGGGCGAGGTTTAGAATGGCATCCCATGGCCCCAGTCGAAGGATGTAATTCTTATTTATTTCTTTCCAATGAGATATTGAGCACCCTAAACGGATATTGTATGGAAACTTTGCACCCTTGGGAAGTTGGTGTATCAACTAGCCACCTCGGAGCCCACAAATCCTTTTGGTGCTTCATCTCCTAGGGTTAGGTTTTTTGATGTTATGTTTTTTGACTATTTATTCTTATGATAAAAGTCCCTTTTTTATCTCTTTGTAATCATGTCTTGTGAACGTGCATAGCCAACACATCTCTCTTCAAAAATATGCTACCACCATATGAGCTAGTTTGTATTACTTTGTAGTTTACATTGTTTTTCCATTCCATTCATTAATAAAATTGGGTTTTACTGTACTATTGTGCTTTTTGCAAAATATTTGTGTATGTATGTGTTTCTATTTTATATTTCTTCCTTCATTTCATTCTCCAAATAATCTAGATCAAATCTATTAAATATAACATATTTACTAAACAATAAATTTTATTAAGATTGTCTATCCTAATTTTTTATTTATTAATATTTTAAAAATAAATCCAAAATTTCTATAACTAATCATGTTCACAAATTTTCTCTTTGATACATCAAGGTAGAATCAAAATTTAATTTTAATCTTTGAGATACTAAAAGCTTGATTACCTTACATGACCATATAGACGTACAAGAGCCAATGATCTTGTTTCAAAAAATTTATACCGCAAGTAGTAAGCAAAGGTTTGACATGACCTTTTTCCATGAATTGTAATAACAATTAATTTCAATTTAATATCCCATTTATTAAATTAACTGACATAGTAGCACATTTATTAGCTAACAAGTTTGCAACACACAATTTGACATCATTTGTGTTTTTTAAAAGAAAATTATATTTATATTTATAAGTTAAGCACTTCTTACGTAGTAAGACATTTTTTTACTATAAGTTTCATATGCTTAGATGTGACCTTTTTATTCCTGCACTGTTGATACCTCTTAGACAATTCTAGATAGGCCCCTAGCAGTACACCCTCCTCAATCCACACATCGTGATGCTGTCAAGAATCACCTCTTCCTTGAGGTTTCTTAGTTCTTCCTTCACCCAAATGTTGATTTCCTATATTAGACACATAATTATTGTAATAAGTTTGGGTGTTGGGTATGTCAGGGTTTATCAATATCTCTCAATGCATAAGGTAGAATTGAATACCATGCTTTGGAGCATACCCATGTTGATGTTTATTTTGTTTCTAATTAGAGGTTGATATTTCTTTGGGAAGAAGAGAGAGGCCTTTGAAATTTGGATATCCTGTGATATTTTCAACACTACATTCGTGGTGGGAAACTTTGCTCGATGTACTTCCATAAGGCTTGAAGTGGGAAGAGACATTTGGGATATTATCAGGAGGGAACAAAAGGTACAGGCCTCCTTCTATTTATACGCTCGTTATCATGGTTATGGTGGAGGAGTAAGGGCTATTGTTTATAGAGGTAGCAAAGTCAATCCGAGAAGGTATGTGTCTTGTTCCATTTATACCATTCATTAGCCTGGTTATGGAGGAGGATAAGGGGATATTTCTTACATAGGTAGACAAGTTGATATGAGAAGGTACATGTCTCCTTCTAGGTATACCACTTGTCAATTTGGTTATGGAGGAAGAGGAGGGGCTATTTCTTACATAGGAAACACAATGGATCTAAATTATAGGCTAACTATAGAGACCAAATTCTGGTCACACATAGTAGAAATGAGCAGCTATGCCAAAAGGAGGAGCCTTTGTTCACTAATAATCAAGTTGTTGAACATAACATTCATTGATTTCTTTGTTTCCTTTATTAGGGAGGGGTTTGTTGTAATGAGCCAAAATGATCCCTGCTAAACATATCAAGTAAAGGTGTACATACATAGATATCTGTTTCTCAAAATTGATATTATACTTATACTTATATGATTAAATGTTCTCTTTAAATTTTCTTCAATTTAAATATATTAGTAATGTTCATGGTAGAGTAAAGATGGCCTTTTATATTTTGTTAAACATAATTTAACATAGCTAATATCCCAAAATAAGGAGCCTTTATTTGCCGATGATCAAGTTGTACAAGATAATACTCATTGTTTGTCTTCTCTACTTCTAAAGGATTGCCCATTTTTTTTTATATGGAATTATTTATTTGCAATGAATTCAAATGCATCACACTAAACATAGTGAGCACTGCACGATTACAAATCTATTTTCAAAATTGAAATTTCTCTTGCGAGATCAAACAAGCTCTTTAATTCTCAATATTACTTCAATTTCAGAGTATTTGCGGGATGCATAGAATACTAAAGATGGCCTTTTATAGTTTGAAAAACACATATGAACATAGGTAATATCCCAAAATAAGGGAGACTTTTCTCACCAGTGGTCACGTAGTATAAGATAACACTCAATGACCGACTTCTTTCCTTGTTTTGGATTATCCAAATATTTTATTTTTGGGAGTGAGTTGGTTGTAGTGAATTCAAATGCTCCTTGTAAAACACAGGGAACAAAGATGGATTATATATATATATATATATTTTCAAAATTGATTTATGGGATCAAAGAGACTCTTTCATTCTCAATATTATCTCAATTTCAAAGTATGTGCAACATGCACAATACAACAAAGAAGATCTTTTATATTTTGAGATAATCATGTACTGTAAAACGGTTGTGCGTAAATGAATTTGAAAATTTGAAACGTTTTTTTACTTATTCTAGTTTGTTAATGATTCTAGGCCATTTTGAATGGTTCATAGAATTGAATACCTTGAAGGTGCAATATCATTTGTCTCTGTGGCCTTTGGGAGTAAATACTTTGATTAAATATTTCATGTTATACAAGAGAATCTATTTGTTGTAGAAGGGTTTAGTCTAAAGATATATTATTAGAAATGCTTTTATCCTCCTTCATCATAATTTTAGTGTTTATTTCAGGCCTTATTTTTTTATGCCCTGTCTTGGAGGAGTGTGTTTCCTAATGCAACATTCCACATTAGGCATTGATTCTAAATTCATACTGTGTATGGTCAAAAATCACGAAAGACTTACTTATAGTTATATTTAACAAATGAAATGGAAATTTGAAATGATCTAAGTGGTGTAACAAATGGAAAAGGAAAAGAAAAAGAAAAATAAATAATACTAAAGGGTAATTTTTGGTAACCTGATCGTGGGAAAACTATTTGATGTTAGATTAAATAAAATTATTGGAAGCATTTGGAACCGAGAAAGAGAAATTAGGAGAAGAAGGATTGAGTGAAGAAAGGGCCTCTCATCCTTCATTCTCTCAGATGGAAATATATGTATATGTATATGTACATACATGCATACATAGATGGATTGAATGCACTCCACTCCATGATGACCATGATAAGCATGGATTAGATTGCATCTGTAATGATGCTCCATAGCATTTCCTCCATGTGATCTCTCCACCAGTACATGTACATGTATACATACATACATACATAGATGGATTGAATGCACTCCACTCCATGATGACCATGATAAGCACATATTAGATTGCATATGTAATGATGCTCCATAGCATTTCCTCCATGTGATCTCTCAACCATCACATTTTATGCTATCAACCTTAGTAACTAAGTGACCTCTAGGTATTGCTCTGAAAGAGGGACTTCTTGCATCTTTCAACCTTGGAAAGAGAGTGACCCCGAGGAACTTCTCAGAACATGTGGACTTCTTGCATCTTTAAGTAGGGTTGACTTGCAAAACTTATGATTTATGGATGAACTAGTCAGTCGTAAGGTCTAGTGGTACAATGGATTAACAAAAATTCTTCAAATTCAGGTCATTTCTCATAATTGAACTAATTTGCCTCGATATAAAAAATGATTAGCAAATCTAATATCAATATTGGGTTATATCCTTATTAGACATCTCAATCTTGTGTAAAGATATAAATAAATGAAGATTCATATAAAAGATAAAGTATTGTTTCATTTTGATCAATGTGAAATTTTGTTGTGGTTTCTTTTCCCATACATGCTAGGTCTGTCCTTGCATATATATTAGGTTCACAGAGTAATTCCATAGCTAGAGGAAATGGCCCTCTATTTGTCCATTATATCCCCCCATACTTTCTTGTCTAAGAAGAACCTATTACCCTCAAACAACAAACAAAACACTAAATGAAAACTAAAGTGAGTAAATAAGGAAAATAAATATGGCTTCTTACTAGCTAATTGTGTCGAAAACAAATGTTTTTCTTTGTCATAATGCATGCACACCACTATACAATCTTTTCACCTCTAGGATATGGGCCTGGAAATCTCTTTCCAAATACTTTTTCTTGTTATCTCATTCAAGTTACTTTGATTTTATAATTTCTCTCATTTGTCTTCCCTTGTTTGGTGGAGGGTCACAAGGCCCATTCAAACCTTCCTTCCCTTACCAGACACCAAACCACTTTTATATATCTCCATATAAAGTACACGCTTTCTTTGCCAACAACGCCAAACCAAACCTCTTTGCATGTAGGCCTTACACTCTGTCATCTTTCCACTAATTTAAAAACTTCTCCATTGCTTGTGCTTTGAACATGATGAGCCAATAAAGGAAGAATCCATGATGTGTGACATTTGAAGTAAACAACTGCATTAATTGCAATGGATTGTTTTGGTGCATTTTTGGATGGGGGAAGACAATGCCCTCAGGCCCATCACCATCATAAACAATGATATCAAATTATATTAATATTAGTATACATCGATGAATTTGGGAAGCTGATAGACATATTCCATTGCAATAGAGCAATCGATGCCTTGCCACAATGGATAATTTTAAGGACCCATACTTATTTAAAAGTGTATAAACCTTGGTGAATCTTACCAATTCTTAAAATGTCAACTATAAAATATTTGGCGATATTTTTCTAAAATTATTTCACTTTCAAAGGATTTTATATAGTTTATATAATAATTTGGCGAATTTTAGAGTGAAAAAAGTTTACCCCATCAAAATTGGGCGAAATGGAGCTTCAAAAAATGCAAATTGGCGAATCGTTTTTTGGAAAAAAACATGGAAAAATAGCCCATGGGCTAAATTTCGCCCCTAAAATTATCCTTGCTTGCCACCACTTTTTGGTCTATTCAACGACTATGAATTCATTCATGAAAGTCTCTCACGCCTCCACACCTCCTTTTATTCTATATTCAAATTCTTGCTATTGTTGCTCTTATGTCTTGCAAATGCCATACCTCTTTTGCTGAAAATCATTCTCACACAAATTTTAATCAAATACACATCATACAAATTGCATTCTAACACATTATCTTTTTATGATGTTCTTTGCACCAAATGGGACAATTTCTCATTATTTCATTGGTTTATACAAATTTGTAAAAGTAAAACACCTCATCCTTAACTTGTTTACACCTCTCTATATGACAATTTGTAAACTAGGTGATTTATCAGTCACTAGGTTATATTGGTATTTAACATAGTAATTATTGTTTTGAATGTATTTTGGATCATTTTAATAATGATGAAGAATAAAAAATGTGTATTATTTTTATTTTAAAATATTTATTATATTAGAAATTTTTTAATTTCTAATTTATTAAAATTATAGAAATTTTTTAATTTCTAATTTATTAAAATTATAGAAATTTTTTAATTTCTAATTTATTAAAATTATAGAAATTTTCTAATTTCTAATTTATTAAAATTATAAAAATTTTCTAATTTCTAATTTATTAAAATTATAGAAATTTATGAAAACATTATCTAATTTTTTAAACTATAAAAACAAATAATTTGGTAAAAAGATGAATATAATAAAATTGATATTTGTGGAAGTGATCACGTGGACAAGGAAGCTGACTGGGATTTTGGCATGGTCCAATATATTCCATTCAATTGGCATCATAAGAACGAGCGTATGATTGACATTTGGACCATTTCAAACAACATGGAATCCTATGAGTTGAACTAAATTTAAAAACAAAAGTGGAATATCGTGTGGTCTATGTGAAAAAAAGTGTTGGTACATGAAGAATATATGGTATTCAGTAATGTTTAGAGGAGTGTTAGAAAATTGTGTCCGAGGAGTGTTAGAAAACTTTGTCCAATTCCAAGCAACTACGTGTTTGCTCTACAGTTCATGTACCTAAAAGATTCATTTCTAAGGTGTCATATGAGTTTATGAAGTAGAACACCCATTCTTAAATGGGTGGTAAGTAATTTTGATACTCCAAAGTTTTTTTTAGGATTGTTGTGAGAAAAATGGCTCAATGGTAGGTAATTCTTCCTTTCCTTAGAGGTTGTAGGCAAGGAAAAAAATTAAGTGGATGGTTAGTAAGTTCAATAAACAATGTTGAAGCTATTTAATGAATAAAAACACATATAAAGGCTACTTGGAAGATAAAACTTGCATAAATGACTTTAAAAAACAACGAGGAGATGAGCTTCAACGAAATGTTTATGTCCAATGGAGAAGCTTGAATACAATGGTGTCACCTAGGAGGATATTGCTTGCAAATGGTATCCAACACTCCCTTTGGGAGGGTCCTTTGATCTCTCTCAAATTGCTTGCTAACTAACTTGGAATGGTGAAGGGAAAAGGTTTACTTCTTGAGGAAGAATTTAAGTGAGCTTGAAATGCCAATGGATGGTGAGAAGGAGCTTGATGAAACATGATTCTTTCAAACTAATTCTTGCAACATAACTTTGCTCTTGATTTTTCCTTATGAAATGCATGTTCATGGACTCCTTTTATAGGCCAAATGGTGGTCCTCAAACAACTAGTTATTCATGTGAATTCTCCCTCTCATGAAGTGGATTCAAGGTACAAGTATAGAGCTATTGAATGTCCAAGCATGTGGAAAAGGCCAATTCAAATTCCTTAGAGCCGAAAAAGGATTGCAAAGTCTTGAATGTGTCATAGAAGTTAATGATCTATATGTTGATACATCCACACGTGTTTCAAGGGATTTTCCACACAATGTCATGTAGGTTTCCTTTTACAGACTTACGTGGTTGAACCAAAGTTATACTTTCTGTTTCATTGCTTTGTTTCACAAGTTGGTTTTCTCGAAGAAGAAGCTTTAAGTTGCATGCTATATGTTAATGATGTCTCTCCATAGTAATCGTCGAATTGTCGCATGTGTGTGGAATTTAGGTAATAATAGGGATATATCTTAGTTGAATCCTTTTGCAATTGTTATGAGAAACATTCATTTATGGTTTAGTACTTAACACTATCTATATTGGTAGGTTTACTTCTTGTTGATATGACATAATTGATTTGGGAAATCAACGTAGCTTGTCCCTAGGTGAAATCTCAATTAGACTTCACATTGTTTGGAATAGGGAATATGTCTTATTTTTTGCTCAAAAATCACCACAAGTTTTTAAATAAAATTTTGAAGCTGTGAAATGTAAATGTAAATGCATTTCCACTCTAAATGCAATATACAGTTCTATTTTATATGCTCTCTAAAAACTAACAACCTAGAGATGTTGGACACAAGACCAGTTGCATTACTTGAGTCAATAATGTAGAAATACAAGTAACCATAATCCAATAGATCCCAAATTTCAAGTGAGTTCAAGCTAATGATGGTCTCTCATGTTATGTTAGTGGTAATGCGAACATGGAAAAACACAATATGTTGACTTGGAGGGACTATTTGAGGTACTTTCTTATTGTATTTGAATATGGTGTAGGAAAATGAAATGTAGGGAATCAAATTAGCTTCTAGAATATATAAGTTTTATATGTTATTTTTTAGGAAAAACATAATGCAAATGTTTTTGTTAGTGTAGGTGTTGAGTACCTAAATGATCGGATTTTGTTAAATTGTTTTGTACAATTGTAGACAACTAATTGTACTTATGCACAACTATTTAAAAAAAAATATAATGTTAGTTTTATATTATTGTAAAATTATGAAAATCATTATACCCCCAAATTATGATACCATGGGTTAGTGAAGGGTACATGTGGGGTACAATGGTATTAACATAATCAAATAGTTTTCATTTTTATTAAATTGTAGATCTTTGTCTATACTAGTGAAGTGCATAATTTATTTTAAAAATGGATCAAATTAGAAAAAATTATAGTAGGAACAATAGAGATGTGTATTTTAGATTTGATACCTAGAATACAAAAATAAAATAAAAATGGTAAACAATAATAGTTTAATTTTTGTTTTTATATATTTGGAATATGCATTGATGAATCTATATGTGTCAATTTCATTAATGAAATATTTGTGTAGTCTATATAAAAATAACATAAAAAATGGATTTATTGAGAGGCATTGTGAAAAATGGAGTTTTTGATGTTTTTGTAGCCCAACCCACGAGGTTTCTCATCCCAAAACTAAATTTGAAACAACCAAATCAATAAACACATATTTAGGAATTGTCATTGGTGCCAAAGAAAATTGAATTTAAAGAATGTGCATGCACTATCGAAGCATGTGTGTGATCTAAATCTTGTTTGTGTTCTAAATCGCGTGTACACTCCTGGAACACACACACCCTCTTGGAAAATGCACACGCTATTGTTACTATGCCAAATTTTTCCTTCAAGGGGGATATGGGCCCTATTAGAATATTTTTAACACTAGATTTTAAGCATGTAGGGCCAAGAATGGCATGTTCAACCACCACAAAGTTCCTTTCCAGGGTATCCTTAGTCTCTAGATAGGGATAGTCAACATTACGATGTTTCGAACATTAAGTATCGGTCTCTCGACCTTGTATATGCTGAGGCATATAAAACCAAGCATTAGGCCCTAAATAAAGTTTCCAAGCATTTGGGGACAATAATTTCTCTTGAACCACCCATAAGGACCAATAAAGGAAATCAATTGCTTCTAACTAGGTATATAGGTTCCATTACCAGTTTTTAGCACTATGTATGGTTCTTGAGGTCTTAGACATGGTCAAAGGAGGAGACTTGGACCTCGTGCGCTAAAGGAATATTCTATCCATCCAAGGCCAAGAAGGTTTCCTCAACCAAAAACACATGGCCTCTTGAGGGTATCACTGTCCTATGATTGAGGATGGCAGTGCCATTAGGTGGTTTTGAGCAGTAAGTATGTGTCTCAAGGCCTTGGAAGTTTTCTATGGAAGAAGACCATGCCTTATGCCCTAAAGAAATCATTGAGGCATCTAAAACCCTTAAAAATTCCTTGAAGCACAACACATTCTAGAGGTTATCCATGGAACCATCTATGAATCTTGGGGCCTTGAGACCTTGGAAATGGTTAGGGGAGGAGTCCTAAACCTTAGGACCTAAAGGAATCTTCTAGCCATCCAGATCCAAGAAGGTTTCCTTAGCCATCCATACATTACCTCCCACCTATGATTGAGGATGTTAGTTCCAATAGGTGGTTCTGAGTAGTATGTATGTGTCTTAGTACCTTGGAACTAGTATTGGGAAGAAGAACATGCCTTACGCCCTAAAGAAATCATTGAGGAATCTATAGCCATGAACAATGAGTCAAAGCACCAATAATGATTTATTAGGGGTATCAATGGCACTCTGTATTGGTCTTGGGGCCTTCGACATGGTTAGGCACTAAAGGAATCTACTAGCCATCTAGGGCCAAGATGGTCACCTTGACCAACCACACATGGCTTCCTGAGGGTATCATTATCCAATGATTAATGATATTAGTGCCATTAGACGGTTTTGAGCAGTATGTATGTGTATCATGGCCTTAGAAATATTTTAGGGAAGAAGACAATGCATTAATCCCTAAATATATCATCGAGGCATCCAAAGCCATGGAAAATTCCCTGAAGCACCAAATTTAACTTGTTTGGGGTATCCATGACACTATGTATGTGTCTTGGGACCTTGGGGCCATGGACACAGTGAAGGGAGCTGAGACATGAACCTTAGGCATTAATGAAATATTTTATCTATCCAAGGCCAAGAATGTTGCATCGACTAACCACACATGGCCTCATGAGTGTATCACTAGCCTATGATTTGGGATGTTGGTTCCATTAGGTGTTTTGAGTAATATTTATGTGTCCCGAGACCTTGGAAATATTCCAAGGAAGAATGCCATGCGTTAAGCCCTAAAGAAATAATTGAGGCATCCAAATCCATGAAAAATGTGTTGAAGCACCATGCATGACTTATTCAAGGTATCCATGGCACCATGTATAGGTGTTGGGACCTTGGACATGGTCAAGGGATGAAACATGAACCTCAAGCCCTGAAGAAATATTCTAGCCATCTAGAGCCAAGAAGGTTTCCTTGATTAACCACACATGGCCTATGATTGAGGATTTCAATTCCATTAGGTGGTTTTGAGTAGTATGTACATGTATCAGGTCCTTGGAATTGTTAAAGAGAAGAATACTATGCCTTAGGACCTAAAGAAACCATTGAGGCATCTAATACCATGAACAATGCCTCAAAGAACTGGGAATTACTTCTCATGGATATCCATGGAATAATGTATGGGCCTTTTGTCCTTATACATGGTCAGGGTAGGGGAATTGATCTCAATTCCTAAAGGAATATTTGAGCCATCTAGAACCAAGAATGTTTCCTTGATCAACCACAGATGAACTCCTGAGCATATTGTTGGCCTATGATTGAGTATGGCATCTCTATTTGGTGGTTTTGAGACGTATGTACATATGGACTTGAAAATGTTCCATGGAATAAGGTCATGACTTAGGCCATTAAGAAACCATTGAGGTATCCAAATCCATGAAAAATGCCTTAAAGAACCACACATGACTTCTTTGGTGTATTCATGGCACTTTGTATGGGCCTTGGGTCCTTGGGGCCATGGACATGATCATAGGAGAATAATTCAACCCCATACCTTGGGGAATCTTTTAACCATCCATGGCCATGAAGGTTCACGCATCGACTGACCAAACATGGCCTATTGATGGTATCATCTTCCTATGACTAAGGATGTTGGCGCCATTAGGTAGTATTAAGTAGTAAGTATGTTTCCAAAGACATGAACAATTCCATGAAGCACTACACATGACTTATCAAGGGTATCCATAACATTTTGTATGGGTCATGTGGCCTTGGGGCCATGGAAATTGTTAGGGAAGGATACCAGAACCTTAGGCCCTAGAGGAATCTTCTAGCCATCTAGGGTCAAGAAGTTTGCCTCCACTAACCACACATGGCCTCCTAAGGCTATCATTGGCCTATGATTAAGGTTTTTGATTCTATTAGGTGGTTTTGCATAGTATCTATGTGTCTTAGGGCCTTGTAAATGTTCTAGAGAATAATATCATGCCTTAGGCATTAACGAAAACATTGAGGTACCTAAAGCCATGAATAATCCCTTGAAGCACCACACATGGATTCTATAAGGTATCCATGGCATTAGGTATGGTTCTTGGGGCATTTTGGTCTAGGACATGTTCAGCAGAGGAGGCCTGAACCTTGGGATTTAAAAGAATCTTCTAGTCATCTAGGGCCAATAATTTTTCCTTGATCAACCACACATGGCCTCTTGAGGGTGTCAGTGGATTATGATTGAGGATGTTAGTGTCATTAGGTGGTTTTGAGCAGTATGTATGTATCTTAGGGACTTCGAAATGTTCCATGGAAGAATACCATGTCTTAGGCCCTAAAGAAACCTTTAAGGCATCTGAAGCCATGAAAATGCCTCAAAGCACCACATATGAATTCTCAAGGGTATCCATTGCATTATGTATGGGTCTTCAGGCCTTGGGGTCATGTACATGGTAAGGGGAGGAGACCTAAAACTTAGGCCATAAGAGAATATTCTAGCCATCCATGGGTAAGAAGGTTTCCTCAAACAAAAACACATGGCATCCTGAGGGTATTAATGGTGTATGATTGAGGATGTCAACGCCATGGGGTAGTTTTGAGTAGTATGCATGTGTCTTGAGGCCCTGAAAATGTTTTAGTCTTTGACCCTAAAGAAACCATTGAGGCATCTAGATTCATGATCAATGCCGACAAATCAAATATTGGGGGTATCCATGGATATGTGTATGAGTCTTAGGGCCTTGGGGTCATGTACATGGTGACAGGAGGAGACCTAAACCTTAGGCCCTAAAGGAATCTTCTAGCCATCTAGGTTGAGGAAGGTCATCTTGACCAACCACACATGGCCTATATTAATGGCCTATGATTGAGGATGTCAGTTCCATTAGGTGGTTTTGAGAAGTATATGTCTTCAAACCTTGGAACTATTCTAGGGAAGAAGACCATGTATTAATCCCTAAAGAAATCATTGACACATCCAAAACCATGAGAAATTCCTCAAAGCACCATGTATGAATTTCCGGGGTGTCCATGGAACAGTGTATGGGTCTTGGGTCCTTGGAGATTGTCAGCGGAGGAAACATAAACCTTAGGCCCTAAAGGATCCTTTTAGTCATCCAGGTCCAAGAAGGTTACATCGATTAATTATACATTTCCTCTTCAGTGTGTCATTGGCCTATGATTAAGGAATCTGGTATCGTTAGGTGGTTTTGAGAACTAAGTATGTGTCTTAGGGCCTTAGAAATATTCTAGGAAAGAATACCATGCCTTAGGCCCTAAATAAATTGTTGAGGCATCTAGAGCCATGAACAATGCCTCAAAGAACCACCAATGATTTCTTGTGCGTATCCATGGAACTATGTATGGTTCTTGGGGCCTTGGACATGGTCACAGGAGGAGACCTGGAGGTGTCCTTGACCAACCATTCTTGACCTCTTGAGTATATATTTGGCCTATTATTGAGGATTTTAGTGTCACTAGGTGGTTTTGACCAGTATGTATGTGTCCCATGGACTTGGAAATGTTCTAGCGAATAAGACAATGCCTTAGGTCCTATGAAACTATTGAGGCATCCAAATCCGTGAACAAATCCTCAAAGCACCATTGTCTTATCAGGGGTATCTATAGAACTATGTGTGGATTTTTGGGCCTTAAGGCCATGGACATGGTTAGGGGATATATAAATGTTGAGGCTGTAGATAAATGTTGTTAGAGGTTATAGATAAATGTTGAGGCTACATAGATTATCCAATTTATTGTGGAAGGAATGCATGCACATTAACGACATGTGCATGCTTTAGAACACACATGCATTTGACATGGCACATCGCATTAGATAATATATGTAGCCTTTTATGCGGCATGACCTCTATAGAAGAATATTTATCAAAGAATGTCTTGAAAAAATACTGAGTATCATATTGCTAGAACCTTTATCATAAGTATCACACTGGATCATAAATAATATAGGAATGCTTTGATGATGATAATAATGTCCTTTGGGAAATGTTTATTATAAGATCCTTGAAATGAGAGAGTGGGTTGAGCCCGCATTAATGTTTACATCATATTTCTTGGTACACAACTTTGTAGGTTTACATTTTAAATGATGTTTTAAAAAATACATGGAAGGTGGTTTTAGATAATGGGATTTTTTGTCATAAAGGTAGGATTATGTTGCTTCCATACATTCTAGTTGTTTCTAGGGCCTTATGTAGAGGTAATGATGTTTTTCTAGAACATGCTATAGCTAAAGAAACTATGCAATGCATCATATGTGTCACATTATTGCATCCACCAAATATTTCCCTTCCTGAATAGAACCCATGGTCTTGATGATATACCATTATATGATTTGATGAAGAGATTTGCGTCTCCCTACCTTTATGAAGTAGGCCTAGTGTTTTAGGGATTTTCCAAATACAAGATTGGAATTATGCTGCCTAAAATGGTGGATGGAGGAAGAGGGATATTTTATTACAAAGATCAAAGAGACCACTTTCCCAAAGTTGCAAATATAGAATAGTAAGGAAGCCTTTGGTATCAAATACATTGTTGAAATTTATGTTCCCTACCATTGGATGCCTATGCTAAGTTTTATGGAAATGGAGTCTTGTTCCAATCTTTTCAAATGCTCATATGGGTTTTGATCGAATTTATTGAGAAATATAGGGATATTTAAAGTGTGTTTTTGCAAATATAGTGTGTTCAAAACATCATGAAGATGTATCTATTTTCTTTAAAAAAATGGTGTGTGCATAAGAAGGATACACCAGAGAATTGTATTTATTTGATTATATAGAGTCATGATATTTCCCCTTAAATCAAGAAATTTACAAGGAACAAGGAAACATAATATTGGATATGTAAGTATTATTTTTTGGGCACTCACACCTTACGACCCTTCATAGTTTGAACAATCTATGAATATTTTTATAACTTTGTAAACATTATTAGTGTCGATGTGGAAAGAATAAAATATTTTGTATGGGTAATTATTAAGAAGATGAAACAGTGATTTAAAATGTGTATGATACGCTCTCTATAGGGATTGTTCTAAGTTTCAATTTTCACTACTGGCGATTTTGCTAGTGGAGGGGAGTTGTTCTTTTCGTTCATATGCATAATGTTTGTTCAAGGGGATACCTTTCTCATTATTCCTTTCTACCTATGTAATTTTTTCTCCTAAAATTTGTCTATTTATATTATCTTGAATTAATATTTAATTAATTATTCTATAAAATCTTGCATAGAGTTTCACATTTGATTGACGATAAGGATATTCATCTAACAACTTGCATATTTTTCATGTCTAGACAACAAAATGGTGTGTTAAAAAAATAGTCAAAAAGGCTAACATCCCATAGGAATAAAGTGCAATTTTCACATTGAAGAGTCAATTCTTGAAGACTCTAATTCATGATCATGTGAATAGCATGGTAGCATTGACATTCTCCAAATAAACTTGCTTAAGCTTACAACACTCAATTATGTTTCTCCATTTTGTTTTAACAGGGACTTGGATCGATGAACTACTGGTTTTGTTGGACTCATTATAGGCATCTTATTACATCTTGGAGCACCCATCCATGAGTCTATGGCTAGGAGGTTGTTTTATTCGATGATTTTTAGAACTAAGTATTTGCTCATTAACATTTAGTGCAATTTTTTCATTAAAGGGTCAATTCTTAAAAATTTTGATTCGTGAGCACATGGATAGTCATGTAGTCACTTTTTCCTTGTTCAAATAAACTTGCTACAACTTATGGCACTCAATTCCACTACAATGTGTTCTTGAATTCCTTCAGGAGGTGAGCTACAACTCGCCATAAAATGAGAACCATGACTTGAATTGTGACATTGTATTACAACTAGAGGCACCCCTATCCTATGAGTCCATGTCCATGAGGTTTATTTAATCGAAAATTTCCAAAACTAGTGCTTTTCTTATTAACATGCAATGCAATTTTTTCATTAAAGGGTCAATTATTAAAAACTCTGATACTTGATCAAGTGGACAACATGGTCAAGTTGGCCTTGTCCAAACAAACTCTGTGCAGTTGAAAAAACTCAATTTCACTGCTCTTTTTTTTTTTATGCCCTCAGTTCAAATTCACCACCTGTCCCTGAATGCCTTCAGGAGGCGAGTTTCAACTTGCCATAAAATGATAATTGGGACTCGAATCAACAAACCACCAATTTTGTTGGACTTGTGACATCATATTATAGCTAGGGACACCCCTCTTTAGTGAGTCCATGGCTATGATATTTTTTTATTCAATGATTTCTGGAACTAGGTTTTTGCTCATTAACATTTATTGCAAATTTTGTATTAAAGGTTCAATTCTTGAAAACTGATAGTAAATGATAAAACACATACTATAGAATAGAAGAAAGCACACACAAAATGAAGAAGAATATTTAACCTGGAAAAATAACAACAATAAATTTATTACCCTTGACCACTCTGTCCAAGGCATGGCCAATATGGCCAACACCAACCACTCTTAAGCATTTTACAATGGATTTACTCAAGCATTTATGTAGGATTTATCGCATGCAATACCATAGAAAAATACCATGGAATACCTAATACCATGGTCCCATAAACCACCAACTATAAACCCATATTTGACTCTTTAACTAAGTCAAGATTAACCTAACATACCCCTTGCAAACTTGAATCCCAAGCTTGCTCAAAGTTTTAACTAGGTCTCTGGGAATACAACACACCCCTCTACAATCTACCTAAATCTATGTCTAGATTTTTCATAGGAGACCCAATAAACCAAGGGTGCGCACACCTAAATAGGTCTTATAACCATATGCCTATTTGCATCGTGGTTAAATCAAACTCCATAAAAAAATGCTTCTTTACAAGAGTCGATCACTTATTCATTCTCCACTTTTGTATGCTTCTTCTAATTATCGATGCTCCAATTCAATGGTATTTCTAGTTGTCATTCAACATGATTCCCATACCCATGAACCTCACCTCGTCATGTTATTCAATATTTCAACTTAATTTCACTTGATAATGACCTGGACCTGAACATGACTTGAAGTCATGATTTCCTTGAGTGACTCTCACTAACTCCCCTGCATACAATAATATTTTATAAATAATTAGTGGATTTTGGATTCCACTCAAATTTTTCATAGAGAAACATGAGTAAATATACACTCCCTATATACACTCAAATCTCAAATTGGTCAGAGCTTTCTTCAGTAGTTCACATCCATGGATATTAGAATAGACTCAAGGAATTCTACACATGCCCAACACAATAGTCTCTCACCAAACCATTGAAAATGAGTAGACCACACCCATTACCTAAATCATATTTGTTCTTTTTTCTTTCAAACTCAATTCATTGACCTTTCATCTTCATTATATGTACCAAAACCCTGGTCGAAACACTAGATATGTGTTTAGTGACTTCATATATTATAAGGACTACAAACCACTAATCCTCTTCATTTTCTCTGATCTTAAGACTATATTTCTTTCAATTTGAAATCGAATTTTTCAATTGGAATCGAATTTGATAATGTATTAAAGTCAAGAAAATGGAGTACAAAAGTGTATCCTCCTAGATTCTCACTCTTCCTGTTGAGTATTCTTATTCTTCATCCATGGTTATCATGGCTTCAAGAACACTCCATTGGTTATTTCTCTGGATCACATTGAAAGATGGAGCAAGATTGTTTGGATCAATTATCTTTACATGCACACTTGGATTAGAACTGATTCACTTGTCTAATGAAGAAAATTACAAATATAACTGCAAATCCATATTTGCTATAGGAAACCTCAAATATGTTTCTCTAGTTTTTTGGAAACTTTTGCACCACACAACTATCACATCACTGTTGAAGCTCCCTTTCTAATGTGCTTAATATGAAACCCATCTCTTCAGTTTACTTTAGACATAATAGAGGTTTTACCATGCACAAACCATCGATCCAAAACTCTATGCCTTCAAGGAGAAGTGCATATACTCGATTGCTACCACAATCAACAAATCACATGTAGTTCTAGCTATCTCTAATCCGATGAATATGTTTGTAGCTAGTTGATATGGGTTCACAATTTTAACTATTAAATAGCCGATCCAAACTCCAAAGTGAGTCCTAGTCCGTAGGGGCATGTATGTTGGATAATATTACTCAACGATCTAGCCTCCACACAACCTTATATACCTTAGAAACAAGATTTAATGCTCCATAATCCAGAAGAGACATTGATGAAAAACTTTCCATGTTTACAAAAATAGGGCTAACACAACAATAGAACCTAATGCATTTTCCACAAGATTGTTGTAATTTCATGGAGACAACTAATTTGATTGGAACTCACTTCATTATGCAAAACCTTGATAGAAAACCAAAAAACTATGTTACCAGTTGTTAGGTAATGATAAAACACACAATACATTTAATAAACAATCACACACACACACACACACAGATGAATAAGATTTACCCCGGAAACCCAAACCGAGAAAACCAACAACAATAGATCTATTACCCTTGACCACTCTAGCCAAGGCATGACCAATTTGACCAAAACTAACCATTCTCAAGTACCTTACAATGGATTTAGTCAAGCCTTTAATTAGGATTAATCACATGTAATACCATGGGTAAATACCATCAGTTACCTAATATTATGGGCCCTTAAACCACCAATGGTAAACCCATCTTTGACACTTTAACCAAATCAACATTGCCCTAACAAAAACTTTGATACGTGAGCATGTGGACAATGTGGTCACATTAACATTGTCCAGATGAACTTGTTGAAGTTTACAACACTCAATTCCATTGCTTTGTTTGTTTTTTATGCCCCTAGACCAAATTCATCATGTGTCCCTAAATGATTTTAGGTGGCGAGTTACAAACCACCATAAAATGAGAACCAAGACTTAGATCGACAATGTCACGCCCCCATCCATCGATTGGACCAACATAGGGGGATATTTGTGAATTACATGCTTGTAAATTTTACCCCATAGGCATATTACAAATTCATAAACAATAAAACGTGTGTATAGATGCATAAATGGAAAACATAGTGGAAATAAACTGTATCCACACATACAAAGACGTCATGCATATTCAATCATATTTATCATATGCATAAAATAAAATCATTACACATCCAAATAGAAATAGAATACTTATCTTTAAACAAAGAAGATCCAAGAAACTGGTTGTGTAAGAGTGATTTTCCACCAAAGTATAGGTATTATGTCTAGTATATACTCTTTATGTTGAGTGGCCACCCCCAAGCTGGGTTATGAGGTCACTAGGGCGAAGGAAACACCTACAAGACTCTCTCTCTCTCTCATCCCACAACCCATTCTTCTCTCAATGCTTAGCCAAGTACCCATCCATATCTCTAAATGAATCCCACTCATCCATCACATCCATGGAACTCCTTCCAACTACCCCACACAACACAAGAAAGAAATTTCCCTTTAATGATACACAGTTCCCTTAGGAAACCCAACCCTTACAGTGCTTACCAGTGTATGCAATAAGGTTCCAACTTGATGTGTGTTGTTGGAGAACCTTCTGTTGCATTAAATAATTGATTCTCAAGCATTTGTGAGCAACAAAAATCAATGGATAAATGTTCCTATCTTTCCCAACCTCTATGCTCACCTACAACCATCTCCTTTCTCTAATTTTTGCAATCCTCCTTCCAAGTTCAAATTTTTGGTTAATGCATAGTCTGGTAATGGTATGGAAGTGGAGAGAAAAGAGCATGAGAAAACTCTATGTAGTGAAAAATATGAATCCTCAAAATGAGTGGTAGACTCCAAAGGATAACTTATGACCATAAAATAAAGGACTCTTACAAGTGGCATAACTGTCATAGAAGTAAATTCATCTCATGCTTCAATAAGTACATGAGGAAAATTTTCCCACCAACCTTACACATGCATTCAATTATTGGATTTAATAGTCAAAAGGAATTAATTGGCTCATTTAAGTCACATGGAATCAATTGGATGAGTTATAAGATTGACACCTTGAAATATAGGATTTAATCTCTTATAGCCCCCCTTTCCTCTTCCCAAATAATAGCCCCTCCAATTCTCTTTACACAACCATCTTGGACCATTTTATTCTTTTTCCAACATAATATTTACATATATTTTTAGTTAGCATGACAAGCCAACCACATGGTCCACATATAAATATTTACATTATACATGCCTAGCCATTCATTAATTAGGTCTTGGCCTTGAGCTCTACACTAGGAATCCATACCAACGTATTTATATCATTTACATAATTTTGATTTAATACATTCTAGGTCAAAACTGGGGGTATTTCAATCCCCTCCCCCTTGTAATAATACCATCCTTAATGTTTTCTCAAAATTAGAACAAAAATGGATATGCCTCTCTCATTGCTTCCTCTAGCTCCCATGTAGCCTCATCAAGACCAAAGTACTTCCATTGCACCTTTACTTGTCTGATGGTTCGATTCCATAGCAATTTTACCTTCTTGTCAAGGATGCATAGTGTCTTTGTTTGTAAATATCCCTTGGGTTCCACCTGGATCACATCCCAATCATTCACATGGTTGGGATCATGTACATATTTATTAAGCAAAGAAACATGAAAAACATTATGATGTATAGTGTTAGTCGGAAATGCAATTCTATAATGCAACTGGCCCTATTCTCCCAAGCACATCAAATGTCCCGTAATATCTCTGAGATATATTGGCACAAATTCCAAGCTTTAAGGAACTCTTCCTTGGCCTCACTCAGAGGTAAACATGATCCCCGGCATTGAATTCCCTATGCACTCAATTCCTATATGCATATATTTTTTGTCTATCTTGGGATTCCTTTAAATTATTCCTAATCTTTGCAACCCCTTGTTCCATTTCCTTAAGGATTTTTTTCCCAAGCACAATTTTGTTCATTGGATTATCCCAAGTCACTGGACTCTGCCATACAAAGCTTCAAATGGACTCATTCCCAATGATGTTGGTTTCCCATGGTTATATGCAAACTCTACCAAGTGTAAATAATCTTCCCACATGGATGATTTTTACATCACATACACGTGAAACATGTCTTCAATCACCTGATTTACTATTTATTTTTGTCCATCTATTTGTGGATGGCAGGTAGTACTAAAGTTCAACTATGTACCCAAATCTACAAAATGATTTTTCCATAAATTAGAAGCACATTTTGTATCATAGTCAGATACAATTGCTTTGGGTATCCCATGCAATTTGAATATTTCCTTCATGATTATTCTTGTTATCTCATCATCCTTGTAAGTAGATTTAACTGGCATAAAATTTGTTTCCTTAGACAATTTGTCCACCACAACCATGATGGAATCACTCTTTTTTGAAGTTGTTGGAAATACGGTAATAAAATCCATAATTACCTCTTCCCATTTCCATTCTGGAATTGGAAAAGACTACAATAAAGCTACTAGGTGTTGATGTTCAACCTTCACTTGTTGACATTTCATACATATTGAAATATACTCAACAATGTCTTTCCTCATTCTGGACCAAAACTATTGTTTCCTTGCTGTAGAAATTGTTTTCTGATAAACTGGGTGACCAAAATATGACATTTTATGGATTTCATCCATAATAATTCTCCTCAAATATGCCACATTAGGAATATACATTCTATTTTTATAAGTAAGAATTCCATCATCCTCCAAATGATAACCTTTATACCTCATTTCCAAATTCTGTTGTTGTAATTTGTCTTTTATTTGTACATATTACTCATCTTTAGCAAGAGAGTCAACAATAATTTTCCTCAAATCTTATTGGAAAATGCTAAGGGATGCCACATACGTCGCATGCATTTTTCTAATGGGTGCATAAATCACTTTATTTTCTTTCTCCTTTATGTGTTTGATCTCAAAGTCAAATTCACCTAAAAATTCCAATCATCTAGCTTTCCTAGCATTTAGTGTTAGTTGCTCAAATAAATATTTTAGACCATAGTGGTTTGTCCTAAGCTCAAATTTCCTATCCATCAAATAGTGCCTCCACATTTTTAAAGCATGCACTATAGAAACAATCTCTAAATCACGAGAAGCATAATTCTTCTCATATTCTTTCAATTGTCTTGTCTCCTAACATACCACATGATTGTCTTGCATAAGAACTCCTCCAATTACCAATTTACATGCATTTTTACACACCACGAAATCCTTTTCGGGGTTCACAATTTTTAAAATTGGAGCACTTGTAAGAATCTTCTTCAAGAGTTGGAAGTTTTCTTCACATTTTTGTGTCTACTCAAATTTTATTCCCTTCTTTTTCAAAGAAGTGATGGAGTGTGCAAACTTGGAGAATCCTTCAGTTAACCTTTTGTAATAACCAACAAGACCCATAAAATATCTCACATTTGTCACATTCTTTGGAATAAGTCAATTCATAATGGTTTCAATCTTTTTTTGGATCCATACATATTCCTTCTTCTAAAATAATGTGACCCAAATAATGAATTTTATTTTTATAAAAATCATATTTGCTTAGCTTTGCATACAACTTATGCTCCCCTAGAAATTTCAAAGCCATTCTCAAATGTTCTTCATGCTTCTCCTCATTCTTAGAATCAATAAGAATTTCATCTAGAAAACAAGAACAAACATGTCTAAATATCTGTTGTAAACACTATTCATGAGACACATGAATGTAGTTGGTGCATTAGCGAGACAAATGGTGTTGTCGCTTGATTTTTCCCCCACCTTTGTCATCAAGCGTTATGCAATTAGTAAATATTGTAGCTAATATCGACAGGGAATGGAACCAACAATTGAGATTAGAAAGGTTAGTTACCCAAATGAGATATGAGTTGCTCCCAAAACTATAAACCCAAAGCAACAGGCGAAAAAGTGTTATGAGTCAACGGACCTGATTCAATCATGCAACTCACCTGAAATGATATGAACCACTGTAGGCTTTGAAATGTGTTGGATACTTAAAGTTGAAAATATTCCATGGATGGCCTATATTAGACTGCGCAAATAATCAAACGTAGATTTGGACAGAAGAGGAACTTAGAATCGTAGTAGGTGAACAAGTAGCCTTTCCTGTCAATGGCTCAGATCTGACAGCACATGCTTCCGAAGAAAATCATGACCATTGGAGGTATTGGGACAAGTGATGAAGTTAAAATAGGTTCCTTCCTCTCCAATGGCTAAGATGAATCCTACACTTTGGTGAAATTAATATGGACCATTGAATTTAGGATACCTTCCATGAAAAGAAGAGAAGAAGATTCACCTCCCAAAGTCCAAATTTACTCATACAGTTTGTTAGGGTGAATCGTGTATGTCATAGGTTACAGTATGTGTGGTAATGGAAAGTGGTTAAGATCCCGTCGACGACCCAAATGCTATCACGCTTTTTCCCAAAAATCAATCCAGGTCATTGGAGAAGTCAGAAAAAGCGAAGAATCCAAACAGAATACCCCTCCGACAACGACTAAGATCAAGATGTATGTTTTGTTAAATCAAATACGAACCATTGAAGGAAGCACATCTCATATTTAAAACGTAGAGATAAAAGCATCCCGCAGATGATCCGAATCAGATCTTGTGACAAGGCTAGGGTTAGATATCGACCATTGGTAGTCACTAGAGCATATGACAAGCGAGCAAATGTTGTTGACTCGTCAGTGCTGTGAATCCTGCAGGATGTTTAAATCCAATCACAACAATCGACGTTTGAGAAACCTTCCACAAATATTTCCTCGCAACAAAAGAAAAACATTTGTGACAAGAGCCCGAACCTCATGGCAATGTGACTACTGAAACAAGATGAAATCATGCGAAGTCACAACTCATTGCAAGGGATATGGAGTGTCGTCCTAAATAATGCGTGCCTCCTAAATTGGTCTCCCCCCTTTCATATTTCAATCATCTCATCCGCATGATTGCAAGTATTCATCCCTAATATTACGTGCACAACCTTGCCTCGATCCATTTTTAGAACCATGTGATTTCCATCAAAGAAAATCCAAACCCGGATGATCAAATCTCGAGTCGAGTCATGATTGTTTTGTGTCTAATATCAATCATGAATGACTTCATTTATTTTTTAGGCTAAGCTTACATATGCGATAATATTTATCATTAGTATCCCGTAGCAAACTACGTTTCTAGTTCTAGTTACCCTCTCATTCTCTGTTTTTTTCGCAATGACCACCTAGCTAATCATGTCATCATCTACAACTTTTTCTCTTCTATTTGAAGCACCACTCTGAAAATCTTGGCTCAATTGCTTCTGGATGAAACACCCTATTAATTTATCCAACTCACTGCTCGCATTAAATAAGCATTTTGAAGCCTCATCCTTGATTGAGATTACAAGGCCCACAATAAATAAGCATTTCAAGAAATCTCAGTGGTTTCTCTGCAATAGTTGCTCTTTTGTTTTCCCTACTCCATGTATTCTTAGGCCCCACATCCACTACCTCTATGTAACGAGGAATTTTGGAGGATAGAAGAGGCCAGTCGAGGCTAGCCTACAGGAGTTCCAGGTGTCTTCACTCATGCTCTATCCTTCAGTTATGTATATGTTCAATGCATGAGGACTGGACCTAAGAAGAGCATCATTGAGAAAATCTAGTGGTGGTTAGATCCCCTATTTCATCGGAGCTTCTGGCATGAAGAGTTGCATGAGTCAAGCTTTTGTTTTGGATTTTTTCCCACTACACGCTATAATGAAGGAAAAGGAAACCACCCTTACAATTTTCCTTGATGCAACGCATCATGGAATGACCAATCCTCAGTGACAATGTCGATCACAGAAAAGGGCACCCCAATGCTCTTCAGTACCAGAGTTAATTATTCCCTTCGGAACAACCAGATAGTGAAAGAAACATGAAGATTCAAGGCTTACGGATTATTTAGCATCATATGATGAGTTGTCCTCAAAATCAGTTGCACCAGCCACAACCAAAGATGCAGATTCCAGAAGCAAGGTAGGACATGTGTCTGTTCCTGAAAGGTATTTTGTTAAGGAATAGTCATCAACAGGAAACATATAAAAATTCAGTTGAAAGAGGTGCAAAGGAGGTTCAATCACTTTTCTCCCAAGTTTTGAAGGCCGAGAGTAGTCACTTGGATCTATCACATTAGCTGGCTCTTTCCTCTTTCTTTTTCTCAATCTTCACAGTCACAAACCATTGAAATCTTGTTGTCAATCTAATAGACATTAGGAAGGAAGAGATGAATTAATCCCCCTTGTTGTATTCTTTTCTACAAGAGAAATTGAAGCCTTGTATTTCTACGGGTACTTAGGACCAAGGTAAGCATGCCACTGGGGTTTTTTGATGTAAATTATTTCTATTTACATGAATGATATATCGTGCTTTGGAAATAGTCATGGACCGAGGAAAGCATGCCACTGGGATTTTTGAATTAAAAATGTTTTCATTCATGAATGTATGATATTTTTGTTGTTAAATAAACCATGGAATGAGGCAAGCATGTCACTAATTGTTGAATTAGTAGTGTCTTGTATATTGTTTGAATTCCTTTGAGGTAGTATGTCAAGTATTCGTCTGGAGGCATGGAGTTACATAGATTTGAAATTTACTCGCTTGTGTAATTTTCAAGTAGCAGCTAAGATGAAGAGCAATGGGAAGTTAAAACGTACTTTGCCAATTGAGTGTATGTTATGCTATTGTTTCTTATTTTTAAGAGAGCTGGTTATGATTAAGGCTCCTGTGAGTTGCACTTATTTCAATTTTTAAATCTTGTGGGATATTTGGGCCTCCCTTTTCATGGAACACTCATTTTATATTTTGTTTTCATGGCCCAAGCACCTCATATTTCAATTCTAAATCTAGTCAAGTTTTGCAGGAATATCTGAAAGGTACCTACGATGACAGAATAAGAGTCATACCTACTTGTTTTGAGGATACCCTCCCTTGGTCAGAGGACTAGCTTGTTGTCCTAAACTGGCACAGAAATGGTGCTATCTACACAACCCTCCTTGGAATTTGTATTTTGACTGAATTCTCCATTGTATTTGAAGTTTAAATATATAGCCGGGCATAAATAACAAAGAGAACCTCATTTCATTTGAGGTTCAACCTGGGGAACAACAAATGGAACCACCACGAACTCATGTTGTCCATAATTTGTTCTAAAGGTAGTCATGTGGATGTCTTCTTCCTTGATTCTTCCCTGATGGTAACTAGAACTGAAGTCAATCTTTGAAAATACCTTTGCCCCTCTCATTTGATAACAATTCGAGATAATGGATACTTATTCTTTATTTTAACTTTGCTAACCTTCTTGAAATCAATACAAGTGTTCCATCTTTCCTTTTCACAAATAACATGGTTGCTACCCATGGAGACACACTTGGAAGAAATGTACTTCTTCTCCAACACTACAACAAATCCTGAAATTAGTGTCCCATTTAGCATCCCTTTTTAGTGTAATTTTTTTTTACATTGAGTTGTCGAAGTAGATGCTAAATGGGACGCGCCATGTACAAAATGTAAAGTGTCTAAAATAGTGTATTTTTTTGCTTCCTAGATAGCATCATTTTTTACATCCAAAATAGCGTCCATTTGTTGCTTCCAGAATATCGTCCAATTTTGCTTCCTAAACAATGTCGAGATTTGCTTCCTAAATAAAGTCCTATTTTGCTTCCTAGAGATCGTCCTCTTTTGCTTCCTAAATTATGTCCCCATTAGCGCCATATTTGCATCCTTAATAGTGCCATGTTAACATCTATGTTTGCATCTACATTTGCACCATATTTGCAACCAAGTTAGCATCCAATATTTCATCCATATGTGCTACCACTTTAGCATCCCATTAGGCACCGTGTTTTACTTCCAAATATGTGTCAATTTTCGCTTCCAAATTTGCACCAATTTTTGCTTCCTTTTTTACATCATGTTTTTCTACCAAAATGGCACCAAATATTTCTTCTATTGTTGCACCATATTTTGCTTCCTATGTAGCGCCATGTTTTGCATCCAAAGTAACATCTTATTTTGCTAGCATATCAACACCATGTTTGTCTTCCTCGTTAGAGTCAAGTGTTGCATCCTTTTTAATGATTATTTTTGCATCTCTATCGACGTCCATATTATCACCATGTTTTGCTACCACTTTAGCACCCAATTTAGCATCCATTTTTACTCCCACTAGCACCACATTTTTGCTTCCTGTTTAGATCCTTGGATTTCTTCTTATTTTGCTTCCTCATGAACACCACATTTATCTTCCCAATTAGCATCTAATTTTGCTTCTTTGTTGGCCACTAATTTAGCTTCTACTTTGGTATCCAAAAAAGCATCAAAATTGACTTCCAATTTAGCGTCGGGTTTTGCATCCAATGTTGCTTCTAAACCTGTGACATGGTTGGCTTCTATTTTAGCTCCTAGTTTGTCTTCCTTATGTTGGAAGCTTAATCCTCGGATTATAGTTCCACATGTACATATGTAAATAAAGGAATATGAATAGGTTAGGTAGGAAAAGAGTCACTAACGTACCCTTTGGAAGCTGGAAACCAAAGGTCTGAAAAGTATGTATATATTCATATTCTTGGTGAATAGAAAGGTAATCCGGGAGTTAATACCTTTCAGTTGGTATCAGAGCACAGACCTACTCCTGGAATAAATCCTGCGCTCCTGCCATTGCTATAGCCTGCCCATTTTGGCACTGCGTCCCTCAGTTTTTCCAAACCTTCCTTCTACCAACGTGTTCTGACATTTGCGCTCATCTTCCTGCTGCAGGCGACCATTCGTAAATTTTGAGCTCTCTCCTCCCATCGTATTTCTGTAGAGGTAGCTTCCAATCTCCTTTGAAGCTGTGTGAACCTCTCCAGCATCTCTGTGTGAACCCTGAACTTCAACACCGCGAGCCCTCTACACCAAGAGCAACACCGTGAGCCCTCACCTCCTTGAAGACTGTGGTCGGCTTCCGCCAAATCTATACATTCAGAGTTCAACACCTGGAATGAAGCCCCTCTGTGTGAGCTCCATCATTGAAGCCTCTCTGTTGCGTGAGCTCCATCATTGAGCCCCTGCCTGTGAATACGACCTGCTTCTCGCTCCACCTCTGCATGAGCTCCCTCATTGAGCCTCTGCGTGTGAATACAAATCAACCCGAATATTGTATTCACTTTCACTGCGTGTGAATATTGTACATGCTTCTGTACATATACATGTGAAATCTACCTCTGCTTCTGCTTCTGCGAGTGCGACCTGAATATTGTATTCACTTCCACTACGTGTGAATATGACTGGCTTCCATAAGGTATGATCTTCTTCATTCTTGAGTGTGTAGATGCGTGAAGGTTGCTCGTGGATACTCCTTAATGCATGAAGGCTGCTTCACGACCTTGTCCCTCTTCCTGTAGATGCGTGAAGGTTGCTTCACGACCTTATCTCTATTCATGTGGTTGTGTGAAGAAGGTCATGTTGCTGCGTGAAGAAGACTTCTCGTTGATGTGTGGAAAGCTGAGTGATGCGTGTTGATGAGCTTCCAAAGTTGCGTGGAGAAAATATTTTTTCTCACTAGAGCTGCACAAAGATTGAGACTTGCAAAATGAAATAATTTTTGCTTGAAGGTAAAAGTTTTTGTATTACGAGCAAAGGATTAAAGTGAAACAAGCCATTGTTTGAAGTTTGTCCTTGTATCTGGACGATCTTTGTAGTATGTGAAAGCTATCTTGAAGAAGCATTGTAATTGTGAGAGGGAGAGATTTTGTGATAATCATTGTATTTGCAAGAGGAAAATTTGTATGTAATAGTTATGCAAATAAAAAAAATGCAGAATTAAAATAGAAGTTGCAAAATTGACTTGTAACCAGAAGAAAGAAGAAATTAAATCCGTAACCTATCTATATTCTATATTCCTCCCTAATTAGTTGCAGATTCAAGATGCATTCAATAGCATCTGTTGTTGATGCTACACTCACCGGAAAAGACACATTTCCAGAATGGTGGAGAAAGCTCAAGGCTGCATTTATCAACAATGACTTGTGGGATGGTGTTTGCGAAGGAAAGACAACACTCACCAACGAAGGCATTGTCATCTCTTCACCGCCAAAGCCTCCAACATCAGAGAAATAACTTGCTATTTGGCAATCTAGAGACAAGAAAGAATTGGCCGTGATTTATGCCACAATGAGTGAAGAGGTGATCCAGCATATTCTTCTTGCAAAGTCATGGTATGAATCCATAAAAAATCTAAAATACTTGTATGATTCACACTCAGAAATGGAGATCATTCAATTGATGTTAAAGTTATTCAGTCTTTGAAGTAAAAAATAATGACCCCATGCTTGTAGCATCAGAAATAAAATCCATTATGCATAAGATTCAAGCTTCTGGTATGAAACCATATCTTCCACTTGCAGCATTTGTAAAATCTATGTATCCCTCACATTCAAACTACCTTGAATCCCTGCAAGCAAGCGACAAGTTCAAAGACCTCACTTTTGAAGTTCTAGTAGAAAAGATTGTAGACAAAGAGAAAGCTTTTAGGAAGAGGACAAGTGAAATTACCACAAAATCTGTTTTCTTTGCTCAGAAAGCAAAGAACCAGCCTAAAGACTCTTTCAGAGGAGATAGCAGCAAAAGAGGGAGAGGAAGAAGAAATTTCAGAGGAAGAGGAGGAAGAAACAGCTCAAGCAAAAGATCAGATGTGAAGTGCACCCACTACGACGGGAATGGACATGAAGCAAATCAGTGTTGGAAATCTTGGAACTCCATCAAAGGTAGACAGAATAACGAAGATAAGAATAAAAACCAAGAGGGTGGTAAAACCCTTGATTCTGGTCATTGTAATCTTGGAATTAATGAAATGGCTTCTCTTTCACCTTACAAAGATTGTTGGTTGCTTGATACTGGTGCAACATCTCATATGACGTTTAGAAAAGATTGTTTTGTAGAACTGAATGACATTGTGAATGGCATAAGTATATTTTGCAGATAAGTCAAGCCTCAAACCACAGGGAATTGGCTCAAACAGGCTAAAGTTGCCTGGATTCCCTGATTAAATATTAAAAAATGTTCTATATCTTCCTCAATTGCAGAGAAGCTTGTTGTCCTTGGTGCAGATTCAACAGCAAGGCCACTCCATCCACATGTTTGATGGGATTGTGGAGATAAGAAAATCCTCTGACAACAAGGTCGTCATGACTGGTTATGAAGATGGACGGCTATTAAAGTTGAGAGGCTCTTCTGCAAGAGTTCAGAACTTTGCCTATATCTCTCAACATGAAGAAGGTAATATGTCATCCAGTTTATTATGGCATGTTAGATTTGGTCATCTTAATTACAACAGTCTTAGATTGTTAAGAAATAATGGTGTTTTTGGTTTTCCCACCATTCTGAAGCAAAGGAACACGTGTGATGCATGCATACTAGGAAAACATAGTAAGCAGCCATTTCCAAAGTCAAAATTCAGAGCATGTAGAAAGTTAGAACTGGTTCGTTCTGATTTATGCGGCCCCATGCCTATTCCTTCTGCAAATGGCAATAGGTACATTATGACATTTGTTGATGATTATAGTAAAATGTGTTGGGTGTATTTGTTGAAGACAAAATCTGAAACATTTCAAACTTTCAAAAAGTTTCATGCATTGATAGAAAATAAGCACAAGTACGTATTGGTACATTCAAATCTAATAATGGTAAAGAATATAAATCTAAGGAATTTGAAGACTATCTTTGCAAGGCATGGAATTAAACATCAAACTACAGTTCCCTACAATCCCCAACAAAACGGTGTAGCAGAAAGGATGAATAGAACCCTAATGAATGCAGCACGATCAATGATGTTTTTGAAGAATGTGAAGCTAATGTTTTGGGGTGATGCAGCCCTATGCGCAGCATATTTGAAAAATAGAATTCCTTCTCATGTACTAGAAGATAAGACTCCACATGAAATGTGATTTGGCCACCTTCCTTCGGTAGGCATCTCAGAATTTTTGGTTCTGTTTGCTATGCCTTAATACCAAAGGAGCGAAGAAACAAGCTTGGTGCTAGAAGCAGAAGATGTATTTTCTTGGGGTACTCAGAAACATCCAAGGCATATCATCTTTATGATGAGGCAAACAAAAAGTTTGTTATTTCCAGAGATGTCATTTTTCTTGAAACTAATAAAAATGACAAGTCTATTGAAAGACAGCTTGATCATCTCGAAAGGTTTTCTCATCTAAAGACATATTATGAATGTGATAATGAAATTCCACATATTGAAGGGAGGATCCCTATCTTGGATCAATCCATGGAATTTCCATTTGAAGCAGCACCAACAACCCCCGATGAAGAGAATGATAAAGAAGAAGTTCCTGCCACTTCAATTGAACAAGAGACTCAACTGGATGATATAATTGAGAGGATTGGAAGATTGAACCTAGAAGAGAATAATGCACCACCAACTCATCAACCTAGACCATCAAGGAGGATTCTGAAATGGGCCACAAAGACACTTGAAAGTGTCCATGCAGATGAAGTAGGAAAGACGGGAACAAGAAGCTCAACCAGACAAGAAGATGGAGGAAATGCGGAGAACTCGGGTGATGACATGGATGTCTCATTTGACTGTGAATTGAATTTTTCTGCTAACATTGAACCAACTTCTTTTGAAGAGGCTACTACTCGTGACGAGCGGAAAGAAGCCATGCAGAATGAGTATGATGCACTCATAGAAAATGGAACTTGGAAGCTGGTTGATCCTCAAGTCGGAACCAAACCAATTGGAAACAAGTGGGTGTACAAGAACAAATACAAATCAGATGGCTCACTTGACAAACATAAAGCAAGGCTCGTGGCAAAAGGATATGCACAAAAAGAAGGAATTGACTATGAAGAAACGTTTTCTCCCGCAGCAAAATGGAGCACCATCCGCACTATACTTTCCTTAGCTACACAAAATGGTTGGAAAGTTCATCAAATGGATGTAAAGACTGCATTCTTGAATGGAGACTTGAAAGAAAATGTCTTCATGTCTCAACCTGAAGGTTTTGTTGTGAAAGGACAAGAACACAGGGTATGCAAACTTGTCAAGTTCCTGTATGGCCTGAAACAAGCACCTCAAGCATGGTATGAAAAGCTAACCGGGCATATTCTAAAGATAAATTTCAAACATTACAATCTTGACGACGCAATGCTATTTGTAAAGAAGGTTGGAAGATCTATTGTATTTCTTGTAGTATATGTGGATGATCTTTTGATGGCAGGGAACAATGAAAGTTATATAGCATCCATAAATAAAGACTTAAGAAAAGACTTTGAAATGACTGATCTGGGACATCTTCATTATTACTTAAGGAATGAAGTGACTCAACATCCTAAGTACATCTTCATTTCTCAGAAAAAGTATATTGGAGAACTATTGAACAAATTTGGAATGACCGATTGCAATCCACTCTCAACTCCAATGGAACAAAAGCTAAAGCTCACATCAAGTGAAGGAAAATAATTCGAGGATACAACCAAGTACCGACTGCGTGTAGGAAGCCTTATCTACCTTACTACCACAAGACCAGATATTTCTTATGTTGTTAGCATTCTTTCACGGTTTATGCACAAACCTTGTGAAGGACATTGGTCTGCAGCAAAGAGAGTTCTAAGATACTTGAAAGGGACTCAAGACTTTGGACTCAAGTAATCTAAGATAGATGACTTCAGACTTATTGGGTACTCTGATTCAGACTTCGATGGTGACAAAGAAACAGGAGTGTCCACGTCTGGATAGACAATGAGTCTTGGATCAGTAGCTATCTCCTGGAGATGATGCAAACAATCAGTTCCAGCAGATTCGACAACAGAGGCAAAATATGTAGCAACAACAAAAGCAACCAAAGAAATTGTGTGGCTCAAGAAGATACTTGAATATTTGCAGGAAAAACAAGAAGACTCCACTCCACTTTTGATTGACAACACTTCTGCAATCAAGTTGGCCAAGAATCCTAGATCAAACCAAACATATCAACACAAAGTATCATCTGATTCAACATCATGTAGAAGCCAACAAACTCTCCTTCGGATTAAGGAGGGAATGTTGGAAGCTTAATCCTCGGATTATAGCTCCACATGTACATATGTAAATAAAGGAATATGAATAGGTTAGTTAGGCAAAGAGTCACTAACGTAACCTTTGGAAGCTGGAAACCAAAGGTCTGAAAAGTATGTATATATTCATATGCTTGGTGAATAGAAAGGTAATCTGGGAGTTAATACCTTTCACCTTATTAGCACCACATTAGGCTTTCTATTTAACACCTACAAGTATATCCAAATGTGTGCTAATATATCTATTATATCAAATTATTATAATTATTTCATTAATTTCAATAGTTCCCATATATCATTTATTTCATAGTTATGAAAAAACACAATAAAATATTCAAATTAATTGTAGATACCATTTATGAAGAAATTTAACACAAACAAACAACATTTATCCAAAGTAGTAACATCATCATATATATTAATTTTCCATGAAAAAATCATCGACAACTTCCAATATATATAAATTTACAATATAATAACAATAACATCACCATTATATTTCATCTAAACAAGTGAAATTATTAAACATCATCGCATCAATAACCTATTGTATAGATCATATTCAGGTTAAAAGAACAAGTGAACGATATATATGTATTGAAAAGGCCAATATCACAAGAAATTGTTTTTTGATATTCATATCTAAAAATGTCAAAATGATCAACGGTAATCAAAGATTATATGTCAACATGAATCCACCATACAAATCAAAATGAACCAGAATGTAATATGAACTTGGATCATCACAAAAATAACAATACATGTCTAGTAGCATGGAGAAAGCAATAAACATCCGCAATCTCGATAGTAGCATCAATGGCTACCATCATCATCTACATCGTCATCTTCATCATCCCCATCTATCCCAACATCATATCCATCATCATTTTCAGCTGAACCATCTACATCATTATCAGCAATATCTTTCTCTGGTACATTGGTGACAACATAATCTTGATCATCATCTATGTAGTCATCTTCGCCATTTTTCTGCAAACAACAAGAAATAATCAATTTATAGCGATAGTATTAATTTCATTCATACATAATGCATATTTTGTGTTATATTGCAAATATTAATTTGATAATTTATGCATTCTCACGAGTTTTCCAAACATGAATATAAGCATCATCTCATCAACAAAGTGTATCCACATACAAAGTGTGTCCACAACCATGCACACACTCACGCATACACACACATGTACACTATAAATTTTCATATCACAATAGAACAAGACATAGAGACAAGGAAAAGTGGACATCCCGGTGATTATATATAAAGTGAAAAGAAATATGATATCACATATACTATTCGCTTCAAACTATTTTTTTGCCTAAAGTTGTTATATCATTAAATCTATATATATATCATGTTATTCAATCTAATCTTTATGAACATATTAACCATGGTTTTCATCTCTCGATCAAGTTCATGAATTGTTTACATTGTAATCTAAAAGCAAATTTAATATAACATGCTTGATAATATCCCCTCATAAACATGACTAAAAGAATATTATCATAGATATAGTTTAAACATATTAACCCTATAATTGGTATAACAATCACAAAGCTTACAAAGCTTCATCAAAATTGTGTTATCCAAGTACCTATAGGAGGTAACGAAACTCAATTCCATTGCTTGAATTGGTTTTTATGCCCCTGATTGAATTTTCACCCACTATCCCTCAATGGCCTGAAGCGAGTTGAAATTTGCAATAAATAGAAAACCAAGGCTCGGATGGACAAACCGTCAGTTCCGATGGATTCTTGACATCTAAATACCTATAGGGACACTCTTGTTCGGTGACTTCATGGACCAAACATTGTTTATTTTGATGGTTTTCTACACTAGGGTTTTGATCAGAGACATATAGTGCAATTTATGAAGGGTAGGATAAGATGTTCTAAATGTGTCGAGTGAGTGCGTTGGCATCATGGTCTTCTCACCATTTCCCAAACACACCTACAAGAGGTAACATAACTCAGTTGTGTTGCTCGGTTTGGTTTTTGTGCCCCCGATTGAAATTTGCCTAGTGTCCCTGGACGACTTTGGGAAGCGAGATGAAACTTTCCTTAACTTGAAAACCAAGGCTCAAAAGGACAAACCGTCAATTCCATTGGATTCGTAACATCCAATTACCACTAGAGACACCCCTATTTAGTGGCTTCATGGACCGAACGTTGTCTATTTTGACAGTTTTCTAAACTAGGATTTCTCTCAATGACGTCCAGTGCAACTTCTACACCATAGGCTAAGAATTTGAAAAATGTGGGGTGCAAGTGTGTGGGCATCATGGTCATATCACCCTTTCCTAAAAACACCTGCAAGAACTAACGTAACTCAATTATGTTGCTCGGTTTGGTTTTATGCCTCGAGTTGAAATTTTCCTGGTGTCCCTAAATGGCCTTGGGAAGCGAGATGAAACTCACCATAACTCAAAAAATGTGGCTCCAATGGACAAACAATCAGTTACATTGGATTCCTAACATCTAAGTACCTTAAGGGACACCCCTATCTGTAGCCTTCATGGACTGAAAGTTATCTATTTTATGGTTTTCTAAAATAGGGTTTTGCTCATTGACGTGCAGTGTAATTTCTAATTGATAGGATAATATTTTGAAAAATGTGTTGAGCGAGTGCATGGACATCACAGTTATATTTCCCTTGTCCAAACACACTTGCAGGAGGCAACAAAAATCAATTTCCTTGCTCGATTTGGTTTTTATGCCCCTGGTTGAAATTTGTCTGGTTTCCCTTTATGGCCTTCGGAAGCAAGATGAAACTCGCCATAACTGAAAAACTGTGGCTCCAATGGAAAAAAAGTTAGTTCCGTTGGATTTGTGACATTTGCGTACCACTAGGGACACCCCTTCCTAGTAGCTTCATTGACTAAACGTTGTCAATTTTGACGGTTTTCTAACCTAGGGTTTTTTTAAGTGACATGTACTGCAATTTCTACACGATAGGCTAATATTTTGAAAAATGTGTCGAACGACTGCATGGGAATCACATTCATCTCTCCATTTCTCAAACACACATGCAGGAGGAAACAAAACTCAGTTAGTTGCTCGATTTGGTTTTTATGCCCCTGGTTGAAATTTGTCTGGTGTCCCTGAATGGCCTTGGGAAGCAAGATGAAACTCGCCATAACTCAAAAATCGTGGTTGCGATGAAAAAAACATCAATTCCATTGGATTTGTAACATTTGAGTACTGCTAGGTACACCCTTGTCTCATGGCTTCATGGACTGAAAGTTATCTATTTTGACGGTTTTCTAAACTAGGGTTTTGCTCAGTGACGTGCAGTGCAGGTTCTGCATTATAGGCCAAGATTTTGAAAAAAGTGGGAAGCAAGTGCATGGGCATAGCAGTTATCTCTCCCTTTCCCAAACACACATGCAGGAGGCAACGAAACTCAATTTCATTGCTCAATTTGGTTTTTATGCCCCCGGATGAAATTTGCTTGGTGTCCCTGAATGGCGTTGGGAGCAAGATGACACTCTCCATAACTCGAAAATTGAGGCTTCGTTGCACAAACTGTAAGTTCCGTTGGATTTGTGACATATGAGTACCACTAGAGACTCCCCTGTATGGTAACCTCATGGATCAAAAGTTGTCTATTTTGACGGTTTTTTAAACTAGGGTTTTGCTTAGTGACGTCCAATGCAATTTCTGCACGATATGCTAAGGTTTTGAAAAATGTTCCAAGCGAGTGCATGGGAATCATAGTCATATTTCCCTTGCCTAAACACACTTGCAGGAGGCAACAAAACTCAATTCCATTGATCGGTTTAGTTTTTATTCCCTTGGTTGAAATTTTCCTGGTGTCCATGAATGGCCTTCGGAAGCAACATGAAACTTGCCATAAATCGAAAACCGTGTCTCCAATGGACAAACCGTCAGTTCTGTTGGATTTGTGACATCTGAGTACCACTGAGGACACCCTTGTCTGGTGGCTTCATGGAGAGAAAGTTGCTTATTTTGATGGTTTTCTAAACTAGGGTTTTGCCAAGTGACATGCAGTGCAATTTTTGCACTATAGGCCAAGATCTTGAAAAATGTGGGGAGCAAGTGCATGGGCATCGCAGTCATATCTCCCTTGCCCAAACACACATGCAAGAGGAAACGAAATTCAATTCCGTTGCTCAGTTTGGTTTTTATGCCCCAGGTTTAAATTTTCCTGGTGTCCCTAAATGGCCTTGGGAAGCGAGATGAAACTCGCCATAACTCGAAAACGATGGCTCTGATTGACAAACCGCCAATTCCATTAGATTTTGTACATCCGAGTACCACCTGAGACACCCCTGTTCAACAACTTCATGGACCGAAAGTTGTCTATTTTGACAGTTTTCTAAACTATGCTTTGGTTCAGTGACGTGTAGTGCAATTTCTGCACTATAGTCAAGGATTTTGGAAAATATGGGGAGCGAGTGTGGGAATTGTTTTCATATCTCCCTTGCCAAAACACACCAGCAGGAGGCAATGAAACTCAATTCCGTTTCTCGGTTTAGTTTTTATGCCCCTGATTGAAATTTTCCTAGTGTCCCTGAATGGCCTTGGGAAGCGAGATGAAACTCGCCATAACTCAAAAATAGTGGCCCTGATGGACAAACCATCAATTCCATTGGATTCATGACATCTGAGTACCATTCGTGATTGAAAGTTGTCTATTTTGATGGTTTTCAAAACTTGGATTTTGCTTAGTGACGTGTAGTACAATTGCAATAATTGACAAGTGAGTGCATGGGCATTGCAATAATCTCTCCCTTGTTCAAACACACCTGCAGGAGGCAACGAAACTCAATTTCATTGCTCATCTTGGTTTTTATGCCCCCAGTTGAAATTTGCCCGGTGTCCCTGAATGGCCTTTTGAAGCGAAAAGAAACTCGCCATAACTCAAAAACAATGGCTCTGATGGACAAACCATCACCTCTGTTGGATTTGTGACATCTAAGTACTTCTAGGGACACCCATGTCCGGTGGCTTCATGCACAGAAAGTTGTCTATTTTGATCATTTTCTAAACTAGGATTTTGCTAAATGACGTTCAGTGCAATTTCTGCACGATAGCTTAATATTTTGAAAAATGTGTCGAGGGAGTGCATGGGCATCGCAGTTGATAGCTTAATATTTTGAAAAATGTGTCGAGGGAGTGCATGGGCATCGCAGTCATGTACAATAAGGTTGTGGCACTCCCATTTGGTGTTGAGATAATCATGTACCCATGCATGGACCTCATCAGAAGATGAGAATATTCTTTGTACCAACAACTGAGAAATCTAGATTGATTTAGTACTAGTAGCCTCATCATTGCACAGACAAAATAAAGAATGGGGCGGCCTTGTTCCTGGTTTTCAGTCCATTAGGCAAGTTCCCTTCATAAAGATAAAACTAATGTCCCTCTTTTCTTCTTTAACTTCATAAAGTGAAGTCCATAACTAACCTAAACCCTAATTTGACACAGTGTCAAATTATCCACCACAACCCTAGCAAAATGGTGGATAGATTCGAACTCTAAACTCTTGTAGTACATGTTAAATTTTATATTTATTTGTGAGAATACAAATTGTTTGGTAGAACCTTGAGACAAAACCAGTCATTGGTGAGATACATGATGACAAAGAACATAGAATTCATGAAGAGCTACAAACAAATACTCCCCTTAAACCAAGTTACTAACAACACTGAATTTATTCTTGAAGAGCACTTTGTCTCCATAATGTTCACTCCTTTAAGACTCATTAAATGGGAAAATTAGTTTTTTATTCCACTTAACTCAAATGTGAAATAATGGGAATATTGATAGGCTTCCTTGAGCGCATGAAAGACTCCATATATATATAGATTGATTATATACTCCAAAAATAATAGGCAAGTACGTAGTGATGTAGATCCTACCTATTGTCTCTTGCAACTAAAAGATTATTATACTAAGAGATTATTATAGATTATAATCATACATTAGAACACCTATGCCACTTATTCCATTATTGGCATCGATAACATCTATAATCATCTATTGCAACTGAGTTTTCTTTGGCTATAACATACTACCAATTACAACAAGAAAAACAGGCATGTCAATGGCGATCAATGTTGGTGGTCAAATTACATATGCACTATATCGACTACAATCATGCAACTAACACTTTTCACCTATTAGACTGGTGGTCATCCTATATGCAGCACAATGATACATTGTGGCTGCAACCTACCTAAGGAAATGTTTAAGACATAAAACTTGAAGATGAAGCAAACCAAATTGGATTTCCACCATATTAATTGGACATCAATCCAACATTTAGTGTTGATCAACTCACTTGAAATACTTAGACAAAGAAGAAAAATGGTCAAATCAACTTACTAGACATATCAAACCTGATACCAAAGATGGGAAAACCTCTAGAAGACACCATATTGCAAGTTGCGGAGAACCAAACCAGAGTAGTAAGCATGGGTTATGCCAAATTGAACGATAAGGATAGTTTCCTCAAGCTAGTATGTGGTACCATCTTAAACAAGGCAGGCAAGATGTACCTCAGACTAACAAGCTAACAACTGACCACTAAATGAGATTGGCACCAACCATTAGAAGCCAGCTGACATCTATATGAGATTGGATCCAACTGCTGACCATAAAGGCCAAATGACATCTATGTCAACTACCAACAACTAGACGACATTGATTGGAAGACAAAATATCAAGTCAAAAATTGCCAATTATAGATGGCATAATTATAGGATAACTAAATCATTTATAAGTACATATAAGCATTTGAAAACCTAAATAGGGGTTGGGAAGCAAAGGTAAAAGTGCCTAAGGGGCTCAAATTTCAAGCAAGAAGTATAAGTAACTTAGATTTCCCACTCTGTAACTCTAATTGTTCCTCTAAAAATCCGTTGTCCATGGCTTTGGAAGCAAAGCTATGCAATCTGTATTTCATACCATATCATATAAGTCTAAAGTTTGTCTTTTATTTTCTACAAACTGTATGGGTCAGACTCAGTCACATGTAATATATATGTATCAGAAATTTGCAAAAAACACACCAAGATTAAAAAACAATCGAAATTGTCTCAAGTTGGGCAAATTAAAACCTATTTCATCTGAAATGTAACATACCATGAAAAAACACTACTTAAAAGGGAATCAAAACTAAGCTGGATGGATGCAATTGTTGAGTTTCATTTCCTCTTGGTGTCTTGAACCAACTCACCAAAATAGTGAAATGGTGTTCTCAATCCATTAATGCATTCTTACAATATACAAAATGAGGAATGAAGTGTCATGAATAAAACATAGCCATAGTAAAATTTTAAAAAAATAGACATAATAAACAGCCTAAATGTAGCAGAATACACTGAAACTAACACCCCTGCAATATAGAAAAAATGACCCAACAACCTATTGAGTGGCAATGGAAGGAAAAACTACAATTTCCTGTCCTATGATTAACTTAGTTAGATACTTATATATGCTTCTCTTTTTTATTTTTCTTCTGCTTTCTTTATCTTGCTTTTAGCATTACCTAGGAGCTACTTTTGCACTTTTACATTGTTTTCACACTGGATGTTTCTTCTAGTCCCACTGCCCTACTTTTGTGGTCATTTTGTTAGACATTAATAAAATTATCTTATCTATCTTACATTATCCATATCTACTCAGGACATTCTTCTTGCAATGACAGATTCACTGTTTCACAATCCCTGTCTTACTGAACCTTTTATATGGAATAAATTGTTCTATCTTTCTGAAGTACAAAAATGAAAAAATGAAGAAAAAGCGCACTTTCTATTATGATAAAAAAAACTAATCTCTACGATGGATATTTGAAGCTGTGATCAGATCTGAAAAACCTAAAGCTTCTAAAAATAGATATTTTCCCGAGTTTCTAAAAATTGAAACTTTTAGAGATTATGAATCTTGAAAATCTGAAAGTGTCTAGTGACCATCCTCATCCTCACATACATACTCCCAAAATTTGTAATTCAACCATATGAATGAGGAAACATGCTAAAAATAGATCTAACAAAACTTGCTAAAAAGAACATTGAACTTGAAGCACCTTGGAAGAAGCTCATCTCTAGACCTAACCCCCAAAAATCAGACACACAACTTCGGAATAAAGAGTTGGTTGGAACAAGGAACTAAAACAATATACCACAAATCATCGCTGCTGAATCAATATCCTAACCCCAAATGTCCTCACAAACATGTTGGAACCTAATAGTTGGACTTGCAAGGAAAATTCAATGTTCACAAACCTTAGTAGTTGACCAAAGATCTTGTTGCTGCTTGTGCACAAATTGAGTGAAATAATGTATTTATTGTGCAACTCTATTATGCATTAGACATTAGGATTATTGTTGTTGATATACTATAATATGGATGTATGGTATTTCTACATTGATTATGGACAACATTCATAGCACTTTTTGAAGCCTGATTGAGGTAGCACAATATCATAAAAAATAAGAGAGGAATTAAAGTATTTGTGCATCCCAGACACAATTAGAACCCCTTTCTTTGTTGTCTCTGTTGAAAACTTGTATGTAAAACATAACTTTCTGTCAAATCTGGACACCTTTCATCATGAAAAAAAATATGTATGAAGAAATTCTGAGTGGTATTTAGGGCATGAACAACAAATCTGAGTACTGTACCTAAAAAAAGCAAGTATGGGCATGAAATAGCCCTAGACCTGATCAACAAGAGTCATCAAACAACCCTTTTTCAACCCTAAATCAACAAAATTTGAATTATGGGAAAAATATGTGGCTAAAATAGTCATGACAACCATTAATTGTAATAGTTCTAGGTAGATTGAGGCAGCTTGGGCATGGTTTTAGAGGAAAATAACCTGAAGGATTGTCAAATCTCCACACAAATGGCAGTGAAAACCTTGAAACAATAAACGACACCTATAAAACAATCTTCAGCAGAAGATAATGGTGTTGGGCGGTTTTGTGCAAAAAAAAAAAAGCAATGACTTCAGACCATGGTAATCCTTCTACAACTAGTGTTCAGACCTAAATGAGTTTCCCGGCTATTATGTAGCTTGTTTGGATGAATACTCAGCATGTAATGTGTCAATACAATAGTGTCCCAGCCAAGGTTGAAGCTGTCATAGTCTAGGATACTTATGTTCCCTTTAGAAGATAGACTACAGCCTCAGCCTACCGAATTTTTCACTTAATCACATCATTGGTTTATAGGTGCATAAGTGTGTTTCATTATGGAGCGTCCACTTGGGAGCTGTTTTGTTGCATACCTTATGGAGTTTGTTGGGGTTTACTCCACCTTTATGGTAATCCTATTGAAACACATCCTTTAAGAGGGGCTTTTGATGTGCCTTGCGGTAATTCCTATGAAGCATATCCTTTTAGAAAAGTCTTTAGCTGGTGATATGTGGGCAACATTTGGTGAAACGACCCCTCTTTGGAGATTGAATTTGGTTGACAAGTGGACAACCTCTTGAAGGGTCTTTGGAGATTGCTTGTGATCATCATGTTATTGTGTGAGCTACCTTGTGGACACATGCTTTCTAGACGTCTTGAAGGTGCCTTTGAAGGTTACTTATGGATAGTATGTGGAAATGCTTTTGTGAATGATGTGTGTATTTTGAGATAACTTGGCATTACTTTGAAGGAACGTCTACCCTTAGGATCTTGTTTCATGGAGAGACATTTCCCATTGGTTACTTATGAACACATTGTCAAAGCTCCCTTTCTTGAAAGGCAAGGTTGGTTGTCTTGTGGATACATCTCCTTTGATGAGGCCCCTAAAGTTTGAAATTGGTTGTCTTGTAGACATCATTGGATGGTTTTCTAGACATCTCTTGGTTGCAAGAGGGTCTCTACCTTCTTGTGAGCTTGATCTTGTTAGCAGGTGGAAATTATGTTGTGAAGCGTACCTTTTAGAAGGGGCTTTGAGATTACAGTATGGACACATGTGAATGACTCAACTTCCTTGTGGACATCATTAAATGGTTTAAACCCCAATATGGACAAGTTGTAAATTAAAACCATTGGCAATGGGCACCTTATAATTAGTAGTACATTATGACCATCATAAGACTGGTAGCTTTAAAAATTCACTAGTATCATGCTTGGATGAAATCTTAAATTCCCATGTTAGAAAGTCTTACTGTGGAAGCATTGAACTAGACACCAATTTGTTTTCAAATTGTTCCTATCTTGATGTAACTTTCTTCTTATTTATAATTTTCCGTGTTCCTCTGGTCGTCTATTTCAGGCATTTAAATTCTGTTTACATAATATCATTAGTAGGGTTTTGATTTAAGGTTGAAGCTTTGGGCTAACGACAAGGCTGGACAATCTGCAAGATAAAACTTGCAGGACAGACCTCCTCTACAACCATATAGTGTGTTCCTGTGCTCATCATAAAATATTTTGTCTAGTGTTTCTTTACTCAATCTTAGCCCAATGAGTGGAGATACCTTTATGGACTGTTTCAATGTTTGAGACTAGAAGATTTTTGTACATTGTTATTTTTCAATAATAATTGAGAAATATTTACCAAAAAAATAATATTTAATAATCGAACAATATTTTCCAAAAAAATCAAGAGAAATAGATCATATTCAATATTTGTCTACTTAGTAACAATTCATGTTACTACAAATTGAGTAATTATAATCTTCAAATGGATCCCATTCTTTGCATTTGTGGCATATCATAATTATTATCCTTGGCTTAATATCACAGCTTGTTGTCATGGCAAGCGATTACTTGGTTCACTGAAGATTGGTTTTGGAAATTGCAAAATTATATGACAGGGATGGCATCTCTGTAGTTTCACATAGACATTACAAATCTGTCTCTATTGATGCAACATCATTATATTTTGCACATTTCAACATCCATCCCAACCTAACAAAAGCTCTTATTTTTGTTGTCCCTTTATTAGTGCTTACTTGGGAATGAGCTATTTGACACCTATTTGGTAGTATTATTTATATTATAGTTTGGCTGTGGACAATCTTCAATTCAATGGTCCTATTCTCTATATATTTGCAGCACCTTAACATTACTCTTTTTACTCTGAATGTTCTCATATCTAATGGATACCATTCCTCATGTAGCCTATCAAAGGTCAAAGGACATTCTATTGGTGGTTCTTGCAACATGAAGTTGCTGGGATTTAATTTGGCTATTGGAATCTTATAATTCCAATATTGGCTTTTTACAAAATCCTTTTATGAATAGCAACAATTCATAAAAGAGTAATTTTTTTTCAGATATCTTGAAACTCAAATTTGCTTTCAATCTCATGAGGAGTCAGGTTTACCTTGGAATTTTTATATGCATGTCAAATCAAAACCTTTCATACAAGTTCCAATGTTGTGATAGATGACCCCAATATCATAAATGAGCATTGGAGGCTCAGGATAAGTCCCTGCCAGACTTGAAATTTCACCAAGTTAGAAAGAATTGAAATTTGAAATCTAAACCATTAATGACAATTGATGAGAACACTTTGTAGCAAAGAGAAAAACAATGTACACTCAGCCCATGTGAGAGATAAGCAAAGTGCTCAAAACCTTTCATACAAGTTCCAGGGTTGTGATAGATGACCCCAATATCATGAGCATTGGAGGCTCACGATAAGTCCCTACCAGACTTGAAATTTCACCAAGTTAGAAAGAATTGAAATTTGAAATCTTAACCATTAAACCAACTTAGGTTTATGACATGTGTCATATTATCTTCCTGTCCATCCATGTGTAATGATTATAAACCAAAATAATAATAAAAAACTGAAGTCATTTGCACTCAAAGCCCAGGTGAAACATAGTTGAGGTGCCCTCTACAACCCAGGTGAACGAGGTATGAACTCAGGTAAATGAGGTGTGTCACATCATCCACCCATCCATCCATGTGTGATGATTATGTAACTAGATAATAATTTACAAATGGAGTCTTATCCACCTATGAGCTACGCCACATGGTTTGGGTTCAAATTCAAGTTCGGCGACCATGAAATTCGGTTCGAATTTGAATTTTTTTATGAGATTCAGGATGAGGTTCAAAATCTTGAGCTTCCTTATTTTCTAGAAAGCCATAGATTGTTAAGCACATCATCTTTAACATTTAGGTGTCTCTGTAGTTCTGGCACATACTGCATAACATAATTATCCAATGAAATCAATAGCAGGACCTCTTCAGCTGTGATTATACAACTTATCTATTCTAGATTCGTGGCAATTTCTCTCTCTCAGCCTAGAATAGTTGAAGGATACAAAATAATGGATCCAAAAGATGGAGATCCCTAGCTGGAAAGTCACAACATTTCATTATTGTTAATTTATCAACCTCCAAAACTTGAGAACTCCCAATTTTATCTATCCTTATCCATGACCGAATCCCCTTCCCTCTCTTTTTCACTCCCGAAATGTCTAGTCCTTGAAACAAAGGCCTTCCAGGCATGGTTGTTTGAGAAGGAGCATCGCAAACCACGCCAACCGAAGGCCAAGGAGGAAGAAGGGGATCTTTCAAATCTTCCATATAACACTGGCCTATAACCTCATCCAACCTCATATCATGCAACCTTTCAAAGAAATGGCATAACATAAATTATTCAACTAGAGAGTAAAAATAGCAAAAGGATTAAATAGGAAAGACCTCATCCAAACTCCTTTGATGACATAGCTGACTTATTATGGATCCCTTATTGTAGCAAAATTATTGATGTAATTTCCAGCAATAAATATATATATATATATATATATATATATATATATATGTGGAAGACAATGGAAGCCACAGTTACATGGAAACCCTTACAATTGCATTCACCTTCATAATATATTCAACTAGGCTAAAACAAACGTGTTCTATTAATCCAATCATGAACATTGGAGCTAACAAATAATTATATAAATTTGAGTTCCATCTCCTTTACAATAAAATACTAATTAGTGGTTTCTAGATCCACTTTCTTCTCCAAGACAAATACTAGAAAAATACCAAATCATTAAATGGAAGGCTCTCCAAGAAAAAAATGCCCAACAAAATAATAAAATAGCGCAACAATGATGATGGAGTTTCCATGTCTCTCTCTCTCAAGCAAAATGTCTCCTTGAATGAAGCATCTTTGACCAAGTGTGAGGGCTTCATGTGCAACATGTCCTCCTCATGCAAAAGCCCCTTTTAAAATATCCTTGAAACACATAAAGCTTAGCCATATGTGCAAGTCATTCTCCACCATGTGCATTCATTAATCTTACTCTTCCTAAATAGCCAAAACGCTCAAGCAAAAAAGGTGGGGGTGTTCCTAAAAAAAGGCGTGGTCAAAATGTAGCAAGGGTTTTAAGGAAACAAATAGGAAACCGCCATTACTACCACATTTTTTGTTGAAATTTATATTGTGACCATAATTATGAAATCTCATGGCCATTTTTCATCTATTTGCATTGATATAGCAATAATATATGCAATTTTTCAAAAGATATATGCTCATAAGCTAGGACGCCTGTCCAATAAAGCTACCAAACTCCTCTAAAAGTGGATCTCACAGATAACTGTGCAAGCAATGGTCAATTAGTTATTATAAGTTATAATAACTCCTCAAACATAGGGTGAACTCAACATGTGTGCCAACAAGATGCGGGACACTCTAATCATTCTAACCCCTTTTGGCAATAGGGAAAACCAAAGTATGGGATAAATCGATAGAAATTGAGTATTGAGCTATGTGGAAAAGTTACCACAAGAGGAATTAGCAAACAATCTTGCTAGATTCCTAAGGAACGAGGTTGACATTTTTCCTATTTTAAGCCCAAGTATCATACGAGATTCCCATAGAACTATTTATGAAAAGGATAAGAAAGAAGACAAAACCTCCCTCCAACTTGAAATTGTCATCCAGGGAGTAGCTAGACCCACATGCATATCTAGGACAAGGAGTAATGATAAGGAATACATTATTCCACCTTTTATAAGGACCTCACCTTTCTTTGTTCTAAAGACAATATTTGGGGCACAAGCTTCCCTCATATCAATGCTTAAAGAATGTAGAAGAAAGAAGCAGACATGGTTGTTGGAAGGTGTTTTCTATAGAGAAACATATTGTTTAGCAATGCCAAGACCAATCCATTCTACCAAGCAATCTTTGATGTTTTCCTTGTTGGCACAATGTACAGGGCCCCTACCTATGATGAGTTGTGAGGGCCAATCCTTCAAAAGGAAAATGTCAATATCTCTAATAGATTGGAGGACTTAAGACAAACATGGGAAGCCACTGGATGCATGGAAATATCTACTGGTTGGACAAAGATGGGAAGGGAATGATCCTCCTTAATTTCTTGGTAGAGTATAAGGCTTATCTGATGTGATAAAGTCATAGTTTACAAGTGACTATTAAAATGATAATTAGATAAAATACTTACATTGTAGCGGTACCACAACTACCTTGCCAATGATATAAAAAGGGATCAGCCTCATTGTCTCAAATGACTTCATTGTAATAAAAGCATATCTTTTACATGTGTCTATTGAGACTGTTTCTAATCATGTTTGTAAGCTTTCTCGTTTATTTAGAAAAATAACATGGTATTAGAGAAGGAAGGCCCTGAATATTGTTTTCATTGAAGCCATGGAATCCTCATTGTGAAGTCTTCATTAGGAGGTCCTAATCAATTGGATGAACTGATACTTTATGGTGTTTGAAAATTGAAACTAGGATAGAATTTGTTGTGTAAAAACCAATAAGCTCAGTTCCAATATCTGAAAACTATTATGTTAATTAAGCCACGAGCAAGAGATACTTGAACTAACAATTGAGCCATAGTTTCCAACTACATGTAAATTTAAAATCTGGAACCAAAGATAAATTTAGACCAATTTGATATTAGATCCCAGCATTAGATCAAGGTTCCATATACAGAAAAAATCCCGCATTCTTGTTTTCACCTCATATTCTTATGCCATCACCTAATGTTCTAATAGGCCAGAACTACGTTGTTGGGAGTGGGGAGCAGGAGCGGGAGCGAAAAGCGAAAAGCGAAATTTTCAAAAGCTTCTGTTTTGGGAGCGTTTCGGGAGCGTTTTTTATATAATATATATTTTAATATATTTTGATGCATATAAATTAAAAAAAACATGTATTATGCCAAATTAGCTATAGAAAACATGAAAACATAGATATTCATATAACCATTTAGTACACATTGATATAACATCAATCATCTAGGAGCTATAACTTATAACATTGTCATTAAATGATCATCATCAAATCATCAATCATCAATCATCAACAACATCAACCTTCAAATTTCAACATATAATATTTGCCATCAAACTAGGCCATAATGTTTACAAAATAGGGCAAAAGAAACATGAAAATGAAATACAAAGTACTATGAATCTATGATACTATCTACTAAGCTTTCCGCTTGCCACGAGAAACTTCCAATTTCTTTTCTCGTGGTCTAAGTGGAATAGGAGTTGTTGGAAGTGATCGTGGAACATGAGAAGAAGATGAAGGGCCCCTGTGGGATGAACTTGGACGTTGTGAAGCTAAAGGCAAAACTCCTGCATCCAGAAAGTTGCTTCTGCTTGGGGGTGGCATCTCTGTACGGGTACCTATAGTATGAATTGGATCATCATGATCACCCAATAGTTTAGCCTCCAAGCGCTCTAATGCTATGGCTCCATCCTCCACATTAGCCTCCTCTGGATTGTTGTCCCAAGTCAAAAATGTTCTATCATTCTTGGCCGCCTCACAATAATGGGACAACAACCTCAAGTTGTAGTGCACATAAACCAAGCTTTCTGCGCGTTCTACATTCAGACTGTTTCTCTTTACACTGTGGATGAAGTTGTAGATGCTCCAACACCTCTCTGTAGAAGAGCTATTAACAACCTGTGATAGCACCCTCAACGCCAATTTATGCAAATATGTGGCTAGAGAGCCATACATGTTCCACCAACGGATAGGATCCAATCTGTCTCGATCTTTGGTTGCATGCAAGGTACCAAAGGCTCCATGCTCACTAATGTATTCGTTCAATTCACTCCGTACTTGAGCACACTCATCCTCATCAGGGACCAACTTGTCTAATGCAAGCATATACCCATTTTGCACCTCTGGATCTGTGTGGGTTTTTTTCCTAACTCCACCCCCAGGTGCAGGTTGGGCCAACCAAATTGGAGAATAGTATTTTGGGGTAAGGACATATGCAAGGGCGTGGAGTGGAACATTTAGATTATCCCACCTTTTGACCACATGTTTATTAATATGGTCATACAAGATTGCATCTCTTTGCTCAACAATGTCTTTGATTTGACCAAGCATGCTATCCATCTGCTCATATACCTCCCCAATCACCGGCTGATCTATATCTGCAAAACGAATCATGTTATAAACAGGCTTGGTGAACTACATAACATACTTAACCTGTGACCAGAAATGACCTTCAAGAACGGTGTCCTGCACCTCCTGAAAGTCATGTCTTTCAGCGGCGCTTGCACATCTGTCTTTTAATTCTTGCCATGGATCACTTGAGACCATACTAGCCAATGCCTCTCTTACCTTCAAAAGCCTCCTGAAGGTGAGGTAGTAGCTAGCAAATCTAGTCTTTGCAATCTTCAATAGCTCCAACCTAGAGTGATTGCGAAAATGTGGTGGGCCATGCTATGATTGGTAATAAATTTGATCATTTTCTTACCTCTCTTGTACAAGGCACCAATCCATCAGTAATTAGGTTCCTTCATCTTAACAATACCATGCATCAAAAGGTTCAATGTGTTAACCAAACACCCTGACCAAAATATGTTGGGATACTTATCCTCAATGATTGCTCCTGCTGCCTTACAATTAGCAGCATTATCAGTGATGACTTGAATGACATTGTATGGCCCAATCTCCTGAATGGTTTTAAGTAAAGGTTGTGCAATATTAATACCGGTCTTGTAGTGATCTGAGTAGTCATGGGTTGAAAGGAAGATCGCACCGCTAGCAGAAACACCAAGAATATTTATCAATGGCTTGCCTTTAACATTTGTCCACCCATCAGATACAATGGATACCCCATAGTTGGACCAATCATTTGTAAACTTTCCAAGAGCACCATTGATTTTTGCTCTTTCCCTGTCAAGTCCCACGGTTCTAGCTTTGTCATACCCAGGGATTATGTATCCTTGAGGGGCAACATTGATGGCTTGTACCATTTCATGCCAATAGGGTGAGCGAATAACATTGAATGGCACACCACATGCATAGAGAAACCTATAAACTTTTGAATCCACGTCATCTCTACAACCTTGGTCAAGGAAATCTGATAATGTTCTTCACATAGGCGAGATTCCATGGGGAGATAAGGGTCCCGATCAAGCCGATGATAATCCAGCTCCACTACCAAACATTCTCTGTGGGGATTCAGATTCAACCCTTGATCTCTTGGAGTTGTTTTGAGCGGCCTCTTCTTCCATCTTGTATTTGCTTCTCTCTTTAGCTGCCACTTTGTCACAAGTTTTGACTCCAGTAGACTTACCTTGATCGCATGGCATAATCCCACACAAATGCTTTCTCACCAGGGTTACGGGTATATGAACCTATGTAAGTTTTATTACAATGGGGGCATATAAACTTTGTGGTTCCACCCCCTCTCCCTCCCCCAAGCCTTGTCACATACTTACACAAAGGTGTTGTGTCTTTTTGTTTTTGCCCCACATCACTCTCATTCTCATCATCATCGTCCTCTTCCCCTTCCTCCTCTTCTCCATGGTATGTGTCACTCTCTACCTCTTCTGCCTCATCACTACCACCACCATATCTACTTCCCAACACCATCATAATGAGAAGAAGTGGAATGAAAAGCCAAAACCACATACCCATCATGTTTCTTGATTCAAGATGAGAGTCACGTGTTGCCTACAATAGAATGATGGAGAAGAAGATATTGGAAAGAATAGGAGAAGAGAACATTGCAAGGTTTAAATTTTTTAACATAGTGAAAAAAAAATTCAAAAACAAACAAAGATTGAGTTTTTAGAGCCTACCTTTTAGCTCTTCAATAGTGGTTGAATGTCTCTATGGAAGTTTCAATCTCCCTTGCAAGCTCTCCCAAATAGAAGCCTTCAATCTCCCCTTCAATCTCCCACTCAAAGATCAAAGCTCTTCCCAATCAATGAAATGAGTAATGGAATGAGTCCAAATGGACTCCAACACCCTTTATTTGCCCAAAGTAAGCCTAGCCCATCCAAAAAAAACAAAAACAAAAATGCAAAAATCAAAAAAATCGTGATGGAGTCCGCCAATCCCGCGTGAGCGATGCCCGGAATCGGTTAGGGATCAATGAGGAATCGATCCGAAATCGTCGATTCCGGATTGATTCCTCATCAATCCCTAGAAAACCAGGGATCGTTTTTTTTCCCAAGGAATCCCGAATTACCAAATCGCTCCTGAGAGGAATCGGTGAGGAATCGCGATTCCGGGATCGCGAATTGGGAGCGAAGCGAGGGGGCCCAGAGCGATTCCCAATAGCTTTGGGCCAGAAGACACACCTTTCTTAAGTAGCATCATAGCATACAAGAATATGTTCAATCTTAGACCTCCAAGAACATGCTTCTCAAAAAGTTTAATTTGCACCTATTCCCAGTTTTTTTGCATGTTCCAAACACATGCTAAGAAACACATAAAGGCCTTAATAAGGAATCAATAATGACTAGAAATTTGGAAGTGTAGCATATACGTTAGAACGAAGAAAGATAACCTCTACAAAAATGAATCAGAACTTTGACCAGGTCTGCTCATAAAGCATTGTTCCAGCATGTTAAACAACTCTCTTGATTTAACAACACTTTGTGTCAGAAACAAGTAAGATACAACATGGCCAATACACACCTTGCTACACCAACAATAAAACTAAGCACCAAATATAAACTTGAAGAAATGAGTTACAATTGAAAAAAAACAAATGAAAAACAATAATGACACTACCTTGGAGCTTGCAAGCCCAATCAAATAGGGATATCTTTTATATATTGGAGTTTGCGACTTCCCAAAACCTTGAAACCAATGCCTGCAATTATCTTCAGTGTGAAGTTCAAGCAAAGAATGACATTATGTGATGAAACAACTTACGATAAAGAAATTTCAAACAAAAATGCACACACACACACATCAATCATGCCATAACACTGAATGGATGAATTACCTAACTGGCTTGGACCTGAAGATGTAAGTATGTATAACTTGCTCTCACTGCTCAACAACAATGCCACTTCTCTACAATAATTGGTTATCAAGCATAATTAGAGAACCAATTCAGATATTCATTTTTCCATGTAATGAACCAATCTAACACCTAAGACTTATGCTATAGGAAGATGATTTTGCTTTGATACATCCTTGTCATCTACCAGTTTGCAATAAATGCATTTCATCTGAAATGGAAAATGTGAAAAACAAAGCCTTTGAAGCCAGAAACAAGACCCAGAACAACACTACTATTAGAAGAGATGGAAAGCAGACTACAAAACCCATTGAGACCTAGTTTAGACAATATCCCTTTACTTAGGACTTCCTTTCGCTCAGATTTGATGGGGCCTCTAAGAGGAATCCTAGCACAAAAGGAGGAGATCTAATTAACAATGAATCTCAGAAGGTACTTCATTAACATAGGCTTGGAGATGCATCTAATAACATTGCATAATGTGAAGTTCTAATAAGAGGCTTTAAATTATGTTTAAAAAAAGGAATAGAAAATCTCCAAGTTGAAGGAGAGTGTTTCTTAATCATTAATCCGGTTCAAGATCATGAGACATTAGAAATATTTTCCTTTCAGACTGTCCATGAGGCACATGTTCATCTTAAAGGCTTTTAGATCAACTAAATTCACTAATATTGTTGAGCATTGGTTGGCATTGATGTCAACATGGATGAGATGATGTCAACATGGATGTGATGATGCCAACGTGATCGAAGTCGGTAGTGATGATTATGATGCTGCAGTGGTGAAGGTGATGTGATAGTGAACGACTTGAGGCAATGATAATGCATGATTGTGGTTTGATACCCGAGTCTTGTTTTGGTACCAGTTTCGGTACTAGTTCCAATACTAGGCAAATGATAAGTGTGACAAATGAAAGGCAAGTGTGGAGTTACAAAGATTCATGTGCATTCGAGTTTGGGTCCATGACTAGTACAAATGACCCATACGTGTGGTCATTTATTGAAGTAGTTTCAACACAATGTGGCATCATTATAATTTTATTTGGATCCTCTTGATCAACCTCAATCCACATATGATTGAGATTGTTCTTCATCCAGATGTCACCATTCAAGTATCATCCTTCAATAAAGGACATGGTCAACGCCAATTCTTCTTGAGAAGTACTGGTCCACATGTCTACGGTGTTAGATCTCCCTTAAATGCAAGTTGACTTACCGAAGTAATGGAAGGTCGATAAAATTTTAAGGGTGCTCACCTATGTGATCACTCTGGAAGGAAAGCTGGTTTTTGAAGTCATGGTCCACGTTGGAAGGTGCTCACCCTTGCATTGGAGGAAAAGAGTTTGTGTTTTAAATTACTTTTGAATGAAAGCTCCCATTTCCATGTTGGTCTCTTGAAGTCACGAGTTGACCAAGCAAAACACTACAATGCTTAACTTGCATATCAAGTCCACATAATTCGAGTTGTTAAGTGATTCGATATGTAGAAAAAAAATAGGAGGTGCGTTGTCAAAGTTGTATGCAGGGATAAATTTCTTCTCTGAGATCGTAGTTTAAGCTAGATCCACGAAGCCATGATTAATTTGAATCGCAGGTGATACTATTGAAGCAAATGAGTGTTTTTGTGGGGGTTATCTTCTCTGTTTATAAGCAGAACGATTGGTGTGTAGTTTTGAAGATATTATGAAATTGCAGTGCAGCAACAGTGAGGATGACAGTGTAGTGGAGATCAGAAGTATGAGCTCTAGAAATAGCACAAGGAAATGTGATATTTGGTTCTGAAGTTTGCAGATCAACAAGATGAAGTGTTAATGGCCAGAAAACATAACTGATATTGCAGCTCGATTTCAGGGCAAACAAGGATGAAATTGGAAATTCTGCCATCTGGGTTTTGTGCAGAATGGCGTCTATTATGTGAATTTCAAGCATTTTTTAAGTTAATGCTTGATTAAAGAGAAACGTAAGGTTCTCTGAACCGTGTTCTGGCAGAAGTGCGTGAAGTGATTTTGGATTATTCATTTATTCTGAAATTGTAGACAGCGTGTGGATGCGATCTGGGGCTTTAATGTTGGTATGCAAATGGCTTGGGTTGCTTCTTATTGTAAATTTAGATGTTCGATGGCTTCAAAAACATGATATTCCTTTGCGTTGAGTATCTGGATTTGGTTCCTTTCTTTGAAAATCTTCTGATCCCTGATAGCACTAGATATGGCAATTCACAGAAGTGATTTGTGTGAAATAATTTGGGCTCTCTAATTTGAATATGCATTTAACATTCAATGATCGTTGAGTTCACTCATGCTGAAGATGGAAGCGTATATTCACATTAAAATAGAAAAGAATGACTTCACAATAATTGTTTGACTTTGATGGGCATATTAATCCTATTTCACCCATGCAAAAACTGAGGAAATGCGTTGCCTGCCCAGTATATATAAACAAGAGAAAATGTCTCTCATTCCAAGGGAGAAATGATGACTAGGGTTCTTGAATTGCAGCATTTTGATCATAGATGGACTTCTGTATTTTCATTAATGGTGGATCTCCTTATATCTAGTTCCATATCGCAGCTTCTGATCACATAATTACAAAACGTTGGTTGAAACTTTTGCAAATTGTAGATTACTGTTTTGAAGGGCTTCACTCTGAAGAATATCACATGAGTTTTCCCTACGCTCTTTTTATGAACAGATCAAGAATCTCAGAAGATCTCGACTAGTCTGCTTAAAGGATCAATTTGCAAGAAGAATCGTGACATTGAGATACCATAACTAGCAGCTACCATTTTATTTGCTTGAAACCGAGAATCTGCAGTTCAACAAAATACACATTTGATTTTGATGAATGTATGGCTTAGGGATTTGTCTGCACATTAAATGTGATGACAGAACTATGTGAAAAATAATGCAGATTTGCATTGGATTGGAAGGCATGGATGCAGAGATGACTGAACACATTTTCATGTAGAGACTGTGAGGTTGTAGGGAAAGTGTATATTGGCATTCTTGTACAGAGGATTGATTTAGCAGTAGTGGAAGTATTGACAATGTATGAGATATAGTCCATTGGTCAAAAGGTCTATGGTGAGGCTTCCGTTTGAGAAGACCTAGTTTTGCAGCAGAATTGTGTATTGTTGTTGCAGTGGTTGTTGGTAGTGATTATGCTCAGTATATGACAGTATAGCAGATCTATGATAGCAGAGATCAGAGGTTGGTGATGGAAGAGGCAGCTTCCATGGTGTGACTTGATTCCTGGAGGTGAGTGGATTATAGTGTATGCGAAGCCCTATGTTGCAGTAGACAGTGTGCATGTTCAGAGATTGATCCAAGAAGCAGTCTGGTTTGTGTTTCCAATTCATAATATTCACAATCTTTAGGGTGGTAGGGTGGTGCTTGGGTAGGCTTATTCCTTCTAGGGGGTTGTAGCCTCATTCCAGTAGTAGTTGGTAAATTCAGTTTGTTGGTGCTCACATAGGGTGTTGGTACACCCTTCCAGTTGTATCTGGTAAAGCGAGGGGGTCGGTGCCTCCTTCTAGTAGGTGCTGGTAAACTAAATGTAATATCTCATTTCATAAATATAATTTATATTTTCTATAAATATGTGTGTGCAATGCTTCTATGCTTGCCAGCTTGGTGATTGTTTATGATTAATATTGTCTATGAAAAGGTGTAAAAATGTTAAATAGCACATGATACTAATTTACCCCCTCAGTATCATTGGGGGTTCCAACTAATATTCTAAGGGGAAAGACTTCTTTGGTTAATAGAACAGTAAAAATAGGGCGAAATTCCAATAAAACCAGCTCCATAACATTAACCATGGTAGTGATCCTGTTGAGGACACTTCAACACAAATTTGAATATTAATCGATGTCAACCTTTCTTGCTCATTATCTAGTGCCCTCCTTATGCTCTAATGATTGATCCTTATAAAATCTAAATATACCACTAAACTCATTAATTACATAATTCTGGCAGTTTGGTTAACTTATCAACCACAAATAGTGCAACAACAGGTGATTCTATAGGCAACAATACCAACTTGTCCCTAGTGTGTAAAACAAGTATTTCCCTAGTTGCCTTTTCAACCACGCTCACTCTATCTATCAGCTCAATTACTGATTTTCCTATTTCCTTTATGTCTTGACCTGTAACATCAGCAAACAAACTAGGCATTTTGAAAGAAAAAAAAGGAGATGAAACAAATCCCTTGGAAATTCTAGCAGTTTGGTTATGTTATCAACCACAACTAGCAGCAATAGGTGGTTCTACAGGAAGCCATACCAATATGTCCCTGGTAACATCAATAGATAGACTAGGCATGTTGGAAAAAGAAAGAGATGGAACACATCCCTTGGTGGGAATTTTGGTGGTTTGGTTATATGCACCCTTATTTGCTATATGTATGAGAAACTTTACATATTTGTGTATAATGGTTTGGTTTACTATGGATGCACATGAATATATTTTTTGGGAGTCATACTAGGAAGTATAGTATAGCAAATATGGATCTTCACATAAGTTCTCCCTCCTTTTTCGGTCCATGTGTGCTTGAACAAGGATGTTAATTGATTGAGAGAGCTATATCCCCCAATATTAGGTACGCTGGTGCTTTTAAAGCTCCCATTGAAATCAGAATAGGTCTTCTTACATGTATATAAGTGAAGAGGGAAAGAAGTTACATAATGTATGTCCATTAACTTATTCATTATACTGAAGTACTTGAATATACTTTTATTGACGTAAAGTAAAATCCTATTTACTAAAGAAGACCATAAACATTAATTACATTAAGAAAGTGAATGTAATGAATATTTGGAACTCCTTTCTTCACTATCTCCTACTGTTTAAAATAGTTCTATTAATTTTCTATAGATATAGATCAATGGGTTTCTAAGAGTGTGTCCAAGTTTATCTTCTACGGGTTTTTATTTGCTTTTCTAAATATTTTACGCTATTCTTTTCCACTAGTGCAGAGCAGGGATGGAATTTGATGGTCAAATTTCCTGTCATGAGGTAATTTTCCCGTGAAATATGGTGAGAAATATGAAGAAACCATCAACAAAAACAATCATTTTCTTCAATATGTTCAACAAAAATGTCGTAACCATCAAATTTGATGGAGCATTTGGATTTCAAATTCCAACCCTGGTGGGGAGGGGAGGGTGGGTACTGCTTATGAAAATAAATGTCACTAGCTAAGCTGTAATGCTATGAGGGGTGAAACTATGCTGTCAAAATTACTCAAGATTTTCACCGGGCCTCATCCACGTCCACTCAAGGTGCTTTGATTGGCTGGTGTGCACGTCAATACAAGCCCGATCACCTTTCTGCTGGTGCTATACCACACTTCCATTGGCAATCTTTCCCCTCTTAATAAAATTCATAGGGACAGGTTTTGTTTGATTTGTAAGAAATTAAAACCTCCCTATCATCTATAAGTAATATGCTAAAAACAGCTTTAATTGTTGCTTCTACTAAAACAATATTCAAGAACCAATCACCCATGAAATCCCTGCATTGGAAACCATAAAACCGGAACACAATTCGAAAACTAGGAAGTATACTCTGCAAGTCATATTCAAAGAAGGTTATTATAGAAGAGTGTCCTTGAATACAGTTGCCATCCCTTCTTCATGAATAAAATATTGTCCTGAAAATACTTTGTTCTTGATTCATCCATTTTCTTCATTCCTATTCTTGGTGTAGCATTTTACTGCAGGGATGTTAATAGGTTTGACCGTTTACTTTCCAATCTTTTGCTTTTTTGTTGGAGGAATGTGGTTTAACGGTTGACCTGAGTATTGACTTGTAGTTTTATTTGTATCCTTTATTTTTTCCAGGAAGCCGTGTATACAGTAATAGAAAATTACACATCACAAAGGCCAGAATTGGTACTTGAAGTGGTGAAAAGTTTCCAGGAATTAAATCGGAATATTAGATGTGATCGATTGTTGGAACTTGCAACTTCAATACATGGTAGATTTGAATGATAATCATGATATTTACAATTTTTTCATGTATAGACCTAGTTTTAGATGTCCCTTTCCAATTGGGGGATCTTGTGGATTCCTAGAAGGTATCTTAGTTGTATGTTCTTAGGGTGTTCTAGAAGTTTACAGTAGATCACTGTTTAATATTAAGTTGTCCATTCTTATTTGCTTATAACCATGAGCATTAATGTAATTGATGTCCCAATAAATATTGCTAACTACTGGTGCTTCCAGATAATAGTGGTACAAGGTAATGTTATGGTGCACCATTTGTATTATGGAACCATCCAACTTTGTAAGATTTGAACACCAGAAGTAATTGGATGGATCAACCTAATATAAGAAAGTTGATTGGCAACTAGGCCTCTGTCATTACCACACTGGCTTCAATTTCCCATCATTTATTATTGTATTGCAAATATTTCCAATGTCTGCATATGAAATTACTACCCAACTTTGCAATTTGAAATAAAATATTCCCTTATTTCTTATACTAATCAAAGCTCTGCAAGGACTTGAATTCATTTCCACACTTAGAATCCAAACCATTAAGAGCATTGACTTGGAACTTTTAGATTGAGAAACTAAAATTAATCAGTGAATTTGCATTCACTAAAACCTAGCAAGTTATGGCCCCTTGGAAACTATTAAACTAAAAAATAAAATAAGCCATGTCACAAATGCCATCCCCTATGTTACCAAAAACCTCACCTAATGGGACCATTTCTGGCAGAAACCTGTCCTGAAATCAAAACACACCAAAATCCCATTTCTGAACAAGAAACCTAAGAATTTCAGTTCCCCTTTTCAACCCATTTCTCATTTTGTTTTGTGCTTCTCAATTGTGATAAAAAAGGCGATCCCAATATCAACTAAACAATTGGGTTGCATTTATTAAATTAATAAAATATGGCCACCAGAAAACATAACATATGTATTTAACATGGCAAAACCGTATGTGCAACCATAACTTTATATTTCTTTGAAGGGTTTAAGGAAACTAACCTTCATTGTCTACGAGCATCATTTGAATATCTTCCATGGTCGCCAAACCTTTATCCATAGCTTATTTATGATCCTGTTACATATTGAAGAAAAATAAATGCATATATATATATATATATATATTACACCACTGCAAAGGGTTTAGTGTGGAAAAATAAAGAGAATATTAAAAACTGGGGGTATTAACCGATACCATTTTTTCAGTATCTTCCCCTTGCGTTCGCCGGAGAGGAAGGATGGGGGTGGGATGGTTTTGATCTTTCCCGTGACGGGGTTTCCATGGACCTGTCTCTTGAACTCGAACTTCTTTGCTCATAAATCTCTCTTTGCAGAGGAGCGTTGATTTTTGTTAAGCAAAGGAGCGTTGATTTTTGTCATTGGTGTATATCAAGAAAGTGAAGTTGGAGAGTCCAATGTACAATGTATGTATGGAAACATAGGAAGCAATATGGAACTCTTATTTGAGAATTGAATCGAGTAATAATCATAAAATAAAATTAAGCATCCATTCTCATTTTGGATTTCAAGAACAAAATTAAGGATTCATACCCAATTTGCCCATAATTATTTTATAAAAGTACATATATGTTCTATTTAATCTTATTCTATAATGATACCCTTCAATAAATATTCTTATAAGGTCTTTCCATAGAATATGATTCATATACTTTACTTTTCAGATGAGGTTCACATGAAGGATTTCACATGGACTCGTCTTCCATCTCCATAGTAATTTGTAATTTACGTACAAAGCCTTGGTTAAATGATTTTATGCACCTTAATTTTGATAGTCCCAAATATGTGATTGCTTCCATGTTACTAATGGACATCTAATATCAAGTTGTCTTCCTCTTCTTCTCTTTTTCCTTTTTAAATATGTTTTTATCAATGTAATCAAATACTTTTCACCGGAGAGTCTTATTGATTTATAATTAGATTTAGATTATAAATGTAGTTTTTAATGAAGAAAATATTAGATTTGAATTTATTAATTTAACAGTTATAATTTTGAATATATATGTATAAGGCATTTTGAAAAATTTAGCTTCAAGAACTATGGGTTGCTTTGAGAAATTGTATCATCCACAAAGTCTAAATATGAAACTATATCCAAAACTTAAACTAATTCAATAAAATACTTTTCTACGCTTTAAACAAATAGGTAGTTGCCTTAAACCCTCAACTATAATTATAAAAATATAGAAAATGAAGTTGTCAACCTGACCTTTGGATTAGGCTAAAATTTATCCTCATCGAACATCTATATTAGGTTGAAATGGTTGAAGGGATTAAGCATTGAAAAGAACACAATGGAACGATAATAAATTACAATTGTCCACCCCTGGAATCCACAAGTTATAAAAAACGCAAAGTAATGCACATCAAATGAAAGAAAGACGAGCGAAGGCACAATCATAAGCTTTAAAAAAAATATAATTTCAAAACAATGACCTTTTTCTAATTAGATTTGAGCAAATGAAAGGCTTCTTTGAAACTTTAACCCCATCCAAGATTTGCATTCACATGACAAAGTTCCCTTGTTTCACGATGAGCATGAGGGGAGGAAGAGAGCGAAGGAGGAAATTTTAGGAAGAAGCCAATATTTTATAGCAATGGTGATGTCAAGAGTAAAAAAAAATAGGTGTATCACGACACCTAAGATGAAATTTTTTTTTGTTAGGTCTGTGAGCCTCCCGGTGAACGCATCTGTGAGCTGCCCCACCTGCATCTAGGGCTCGACTCTCCAGCCCATGCTCACTATGGCCTCAGGAGGAGAACCAGGCCCTCCCCCCCCGCCCTTTTGACCTCACCAATTTCTTGAAATTAGTTGCAGCACAAGGGAAAAAACCATTATCCGCCGCCCAACAGAAGTTTGTGAAAAAGATCACAGAGATTCCCACTATCGCGCTACCGGTAGAGAAACCCTACAAGACATCTCTCAACCTATCGAAACGAGGACTGATTGGCCAGTCACGGGTTTGTGTTCCTCTCTGAAAAACACAGAGATATGGGTTCAGAAAAATTGGAAACCTTTGATCTCAGAAGAAGTAAAATCTTACTTCCCAGGAAAGGGATTTTTTGTATTCGTCTTCAAAAGAAAACAAGACCGTGAATTAATCTTCAAGAATGACCCATACTTCATGGGGCCGCAAGGGATTTAAATGAATAAATGGAATCCAGATTTTGACCCATCCCAAGACATCCCATCCGCAGTCCCGGTTTGGGTGAGATTACCGCATCTACCCCTCCACTATTGGAATCCATAATCACTAGAAGCTATCGGAAATACCCTTGGAAAATACATAGATAAAGCAGACCGAAAAGATCAATACTCGTGTGCAAGAATCTGTGTTGAAGTAGATCTGGAACGCGGACTCCCAAAAGCCATAAAACTCACTGTGGCATATTGGTCTCACATTCAGGAATTAGATTACGAACAAATCCATTTTAAATGCAGGTACTGTCACGAATATGGGCATTTCGCTCGATCCTACAAAAAGAAGCTCACAGATCCAGAAGCAGGAGGGAAAAAAGAGCAATGGATAGCGGTTCAAAATAACTCTACCTCCAAATCGGGATAAAAAACCCTACCCAAAGGACAAAGTTCAAGAAAAGCAGACTATCAGCATCAAAAATCCTTGGCTACCAATAATGAGAATAGATTCAAGGCTTTAGAAACTCCAGAAATCCAGGAAACCTCTGAAGCCCTAGAAGAAGGAGAAATCCCTGAGCAACAAGATCATCAAGAAGCCCCTCAAACCAAGAAGACCCAGAAGAAAGCCAGCCTCAAATCACCCCAAGCCCCAAAATACCTAACTCGAATAAAGGTACATTATCTCCCTCCTATGCAGAAATTACAAAAACCAAACCAATGGCCTCCCCCACCTCTTCGGAAGAGCTAATAGATAGATCATCCAAAAAACTAGGATGAAAATTGAGCAAATATCTAAGGAAAGAAGAAGTTGAACGTGAGAAAACCTAAGGATCTCAAGCAACATTAGACATGGCGTTCAACGGGAATACCTGATCCATAATAGTAGGGAAGAAAATGGGAGACTTAGCAGGGGGAGGTCACTCCTCTACTCACAATAGCAAATAATGAAGCTGGTCTCTTGGAATTGTAGAGGACTGGGCAGCCCCAGCAAAATAGAAGTAGTTAAAGATCTCCAAAAAATAGATATGCCATACATCCTCATGCTCCAAGAGACCAAGCTCGATGAAAATGCCACCTTGACCATTGGAAAGGAAAAGTGAAAGAAAACGCAGGTATGGCTGTCAGTGCTAGAGGGGCCTCCGGTGGCCTAGCAACCCTCAGGTCTTCAGACAAATTCCAGCTACGCAACTCCTTCGCCACTCAACATTGGATATTCACGGAACTCATTCATACCCAAAGCAACATTCAAATCGCTCTCTTTAATCTGTATGTTCCTACCCTATACTCTGAAGAAAAAAATATGTTGGAAGCTTTTGGAAGATTTTTTGGATGCATATACTCCACAAAATCTCATTCTAGCTGGTGATATGAATATAACTCTCTCCAATACTTAAAAAAGGGGAGGGGGCTCATTGGAAAGTACATATTCAGATCCCAAATAGAAGCCCTCATCCAAAAATGGGATCTACTTGACATCAAACCTAAGAAAGGAAAATTTACCTGGTCCAACAAGCGACTAGGTAAAGGAAACACTATGGACCGGCTTGATAGATTCCTTGTCCAGAGCAGTCTCTTAACTGAAGGATAGACCGTTATCTCAAAAATCATGGAAAATTTAGCCTCATATCACAAACCGATCCTTCTCCAAATTCAAGAAGATGAAGATCTCGGCCCGATTCTGTTTAGATTCAGCCCTCAATGGCTAAAACACAGAAGTTTCTGGGACATATTGGACCATATCTGGAGAACTCCTATATCTGGCTCCCCAAGATTCGTATGGGAGCAAAAACTTATCATCACCAAAAAATCTTTAAACGAATGGGCCAAAACTAATTTCCCCCCTCCCTCAAACTTCAGAAAGAAGGCTGTTGACGAATTAGAATCTATTCAAAACTCGCTGGACGAAAATCCAACAGATAACACAACACTACAGGAAGAACTCAATCATCAAGTCAAAGCTTATCAGGCATTCCGTAAAGAAGAAGAATTCTGGAGATTAAAATCTCGCAGCACTTGGCTCAAGGCAGGCGATAGGAATACTGCATACTTTCACAAGTAGACCAAATCAAGGCATTCCATTAATCTGGCTCAAGGCACTTGGCTCAAGGCAGGCGATAGGAATACTGCATACTTTCACAAGTAGACCAAATCAAGGCATTCCATTAATCACATCTCATAAATTAAAATTGGCAATGGACTGACCGTCAAAGGACATGAAGACATCAAGATCACAGTGTATAATCACTTTTCAAAACTCTTTATTGAGGAAGACAGTGATGGAGAGGAAGGAGAGCAAATCCTCCTTGATCACATACCGAAGAATATCAAAACTGAAGACAACGCCAACCTTCTCAAGCCATTCACAGAGAAGGAAGTCACCAATGCAATATGGTCTTTTGATCCTGACAAAGCCCCAAGGCCTAACGGTTACTCAATCCACCTTTACAAATCCTGTTGGAAGTACATTAGAAAGGATTATATGAGAAGGGTCAGAGACTTCCATTCGAAAGCAAAGATCAAAGGCTACACCAACTCCACCTTCCTCGCTCTCATCCCAAAAGAGACCAATCCCAATATCTTTGGCATATTTAGACCAATTGCATTATGTAACTCATCCTACAAGATCATATCACAGAATGAATCCCCTTCTTTCTAAAATCATCTCGAACAATCAAGGAGGCTTCTTACAAGGAAAACAAATTCTCGACAATGTCATCCTCATTCAAGAAGTTATCCACTCTAGCAAGATACGCAAGGAAAAAGGTATGTTGATCAAACTTGATATGGCCAACGCATTCGATCGTGTCAAGCACTCCTTCCTTCTTAAAATCATGAAAAACTTTGGTTTTGGAGACACCTTCATAAAATGGATCTCAACCTGCATAAAAGGTCCCTGGATTTCTCCCTTAGTAAACGACTGCCCCACCAATTTTTTCCAAGCTACCTATGGAATTCGACAAGGATTCCCCTTGTCATCCTTCTTATACATTATTCTGGATGACTCCCTCAATCGAAAACTTAACTCTAACCTCAGAATTGGACCTCTACCAGGCCTCAACTTAGCTTCTAATTCCATGCCCCTTAACCACACCCTCTTTGCCGATGACTCCTTCCTGCTGGGAGGGGGTTCCTCCATAATATCTCAAAAATTTAAGCAAAACATGGCTTGGTATTGCAATGCACCAGGAGGTGAGATTAAGCTCCATAAGGGTGCAGTCTACATATGGAATCTAAACAACATTGTTGCAATCAACATAACCCAAATCCTCGGGATCAAATTCCACAAGCAATGGGACAAATTCAACTATTTGGGCCTCCCAATAACACAAGGATCTTCAAAATCGGGGAATTGGGAAGATATAATTTGCAAAATCAAATTGAAAATAAGGATATGGGGAGGACATTGGCTCAACAAAGCTGGGAAACTGATCATACTAAAATCAGCTCTTCCAATATACCAATTTTCTCTACTACTAGCACCCAAAGGAGTGTCTAATCACATTAGAAAACTCCTGAGAGATTTCCTCTCGATGGGAGGTAAAAACAATGAGAACAAAATACATATGGTTAATTGGAACATCATCAAACAACCAAAACATTCAGGTGGACTCCATGTTCGAGATCCTCTCTAGGCAAATATGGCAATGGGAGGAAAAATCCTTTGGCAAATTCTGCATGATAGACATCACCAGGTCAGCCAACTACTAAAGAAGAAATACTTATCTGGCACTAATCTCAGATGCCTTGATAGCAAGCCCGTTTCCAAAGGCTCCTCTATTTGGTCCTTATGCAGAACCGCTTGGGATTTTTTCTCTCAAGAACTTTATTGGGTTCCCGGAAATGGGAAAAGACATAAACATTTTTTCAGACAATATAATGGGAAACAACCCACTCCAGAATAATCAAGATCTTCAAGATATATATCATTGGCTTGCTCAGCAAGGAATTAGAAAACTAAGCGATCTCAGCACCTAGGAATATTTCGGCACATGGCATAGTTGGAAAAAATTATCAATCCTAGCCAATTTAGAATCTTCCATAATTCTCCTAATTGAAAGCTTGACTGGTTGCGCTCCTACTCATCTCCAAGACAAAGATGAACGCGGACGGGGCCCAAAAGGAAAGTACATCGCTGTCCTGGGTTTTAGTGCTCTCCAAAACCACGAGGTCTCAAGAAAAATCCTTTGGGAATTGGTCTGGAATCCATTTAGACTTACCAAGGTTAACTTCTTCATGTGGACCCTCGCTCACCAAAAGGTACTCACTGGAGACAACCTCATTAAAAGAGGAATTATCGGGCCACATTGGTGCCCTTTTTGCCATAAGAATTATGAATCACTAGATCACTTATTTCTGGATTGCCCATTTTCAAAAAAAGTCTGGGATCGCATGCTCCATGAACTCAATATAACAATGCCAACATTCAGCACTACCACTTGCCTTCTCAAATATTGGAAATCCGCCTATCACTTCTCTCTATCGAAAAAGAAACACTGTCTCCAAATATAGATAACCATCCCTAAATTCACTTGTTGGAAAATTTGGATCGTCGGGAACAAAGCAATTTTCCTGAACTCCCGCCTCACTTCCATACAAGTTGTTGGACAAGCCAAAGGCCTACTTATCGAATGCTTGAACTATTCCAGCCTCAGAATCGACACAAATCTCACTACAAATGAATTAAATTAGATCGGTACTCTCCACTCATGCCCCAGAAAGGAAATAGGTTCTTGAAGTTGGAACCTCCCATTTTGTCAAATCAAACTCTCCAACTCCGACTTTCAAGATTGGAGAAACAATCAACCCATGGATAGTCTGCACTTTGATGGTGCATCGAAAAGAAATCCTGGTGTGGCAGGAGCAGGGGGGGTCTTGTTATTCACCGGAGGAGCACTGAGAATCAGATACAGATGGGGATTGGGAATCTACTCAAACAATTTAGCAGAGGCATTAGCTCTTCTAAAAGGCTGCCAAATTGCCAAAAAACAAAGAATTGAAAATCTACAGGTGTTCGGAGACTCTCTCGTAATCATCAAAGCATTCAAATCGCACACAGATTAGAATAATTTGGCAATTGAATGTATTATACGCCGGATTCAACAAATTGCGAGTTCATTTAACCATTTTAGAGCATTCCATATCGTAAGAAGCTTGAACCACGAAGCAGATGTAGAATCAAAAGTAGGAACTAGTTTTACACTCGGGAAAATCAAATTTTCAAGTGGAGAAATGAGCCATGAGAAATGAGAAATTTTCAAGACACCCTTCATCCGAATACAATGGATAAAGAGAATATGCAAAGAATATTGCAAAGTATAACGTGAATTGATCACAAATTCCTTCACAGGTTAAAAGTGGAACACAATGAGAAGAATGTTGAACACCAAGTAATATGGTATCCAGCAAGTCAAACCATCAAACGAATTCAATGCTTAAAAATAATTATGGAAATTACGTAGTTGAATTCAGTATACAAAGAGAATTGGTCTCAAAGCAGTTATCTGATAGATTCGCTAACCATTACAATCTAGTCACATGAAAGAAGCAGGTCATGTTTATTACTGATGTCAATTATCAAAAAGAGAAATTTTCCAGATCTCAAAGCAAAGATTATTCAGATTTTTTGAAATAATGTACTCAGTCAGATTTGGCCTTAGCCACGACTCAACCAATTTTTCATTTTTTCAATATATTTTAACCGTTTCAGTTAAAAAAATAAAAAAATAGGTGTATCTCATTATGGTCTCATATCTCACAAATATGTATATGTGAGATTATTTTGAAACATTAAATATGGTGTATTTGATTATTTATTTCTCTCACTTGCACATATCATTTAAATATGGTGTATTTGATTATTTATTGCTCTCACTTGCACATATCATCATCTACTAAATAGGGAAAAATTTAAGGAATGATAATTGTTTAAGTGTATAAATCTTTGTGGACTTTACTAATTATTAAATTTCCAACCATAAAATGCTCAGGATATTTTTCTAAAAAGATTCAAATTTCTAAGGATTTTATATAGTTTCTGGATAATTTTTAAAGTAAAAAATTTTACCCCATGGAATTTGGTAAAATCAATTTAAAAAAAATGGAAATTCATGAATCTCGTTAGGGATAATGGGCTAAATTAACCCTCACCATGGGTTTCATTTACTCCTCCGAGACGAATCCATCTCATACTTTTCATAGTTCCATCAACATTTTCCATCCCCAATCATGTTCCCTTTTTCAAAATCGATGGAGTGTATCTAAACAAAATCAATTTTAATGGGATTTAAAAAAATATAATGTAGTAGAATAAGGACTTCCAGCTATAACATAAAAATCCTTAGTAAAACAACTAAATCAATAAACCAAAAGGATGACAATTACCTAAGTATTTAGATTTTTTTAGATCTGTGTTCACTACAACAATCGTAAATTGTGCAAAATGACTCCAAACTATTCCCTCTTTCATCATTAATTACCTCTCTCGCTTGCTAGCAATCCTTTCAACATCTATTCCCCACCTAAAAATTACACAAGGAATGCAGTAAGGATAAACAAACCTTTTGTACTGGTTGCATAAAGGAACATCATGAAACTGGTATCCGAGAGAGCCCTATCATCAAAGAAAAAGATAAAAGTGAACAAGAGAACAAAACTACACATGCAAGGAGAACCAAACCAAAGGGAAATCATGTAGATTAACTAATCAATGCATTAGAAGTAGGAGGAGGTGGGTTGAAATCTTACATTGGACTATCTAGATTCCATACAAAAGAGTCGGGGTAAAAAATCTCATATACCATTAGCAAAGGAATAGTTTGAGGCAAAGGTTGATAGGGGAAAGGAGAAATATATCAAAGAGGCCCTTGGAGTAGAAATGGCCTCTTAAGACTAGAAAACATAATATGGCTCTCAAACAATAAAAGGGGCTTGGGGACGTCCCTGAAATTAATATCTCTAAGAGAATTTTTCAGAAATATGAACTAGATGTTCCTTTTATTCAAGAGACCATGTTAAATAGTCAAGATGTTATAGGTCCACTTGAAGCAAAACTTCAAGGTTGGGAGTTTGTTGCAACCAATGCTAAAGACAAATATGTAAGACTCGCAATAGTTTGGAAGCAAACATGTAAGTTAAACTCTTTTCTTCTTGTATTCCACGACTATATGCAGCTTAATTGTAATGGAGTTAAAAATATATATTATTTTTGTTCATAGTTATGGTCCTTGCCACAATAGAAAGGACCACTTGTTAAAGATTATGAATGATGCTTCTTTCCTTGATCAAATAGTTGGAGGTGAGGACTTGGGCCTTTTTTCAAAATAAGTGATGTTTGAGGTGAAAAGGGCATACTTGATACCCTGGTAGGTTTTTTCCACCACTAATTTGAAGGGAATAGTCTAGTTGATGTCGAAACCTAAATACCTATAACCCACTTGGAGGAATTAGGGGTCAAGAAGAGATGTTATAGAAAACATGTTTGATTATAGATATCTTGTCTTGGCTACTAATTTGATAGAATTAGGGAGGTTGGGTCATGGGTAGGTGCAAAGGGTACAAATATGGCGTTAAAAACCCACCCCTCACCTTTTAAGTTCAATGCATTATGGCTTAAAAATAAAGAACTTAAAGATCCAATTATCAAGGAGTGGAGACCATGTGACCCGGGTTTAGGAAGCTATGCCATGATGTCCTTACATGAGAACCTAAAAAAGATCAAATCAAGAATAAAGAATCCAATCATTCTCTAGTTCCAAATTCATCATTTCTCATTAGTATCGTCAACAATTTTATTGAAGGGGTCCACTAGTAGGAGGATTAGTCGAGGGTGGAAGTTTTTTTTTGGGAGGGAGATGGGAGGAGGGGTGAGAGACAGTTGAGTGGGTGGAGGAGAGTGGAAAAGTGGAGGAGGTGGTCCTCCAAATCCTCCCAATTCTCTTATGCCTACGATGACAATTGTAAATTTATATTTTGGTAAATTGGTAGTAGTACAACTACTTAATTAAATGGAAGATGACACAAGACTATAGATTGTAAGAGATCACCAAGGGTAACAAGGGATCACAATGGTGACTTAGTCTTGAGTTTTTTGAATTAGATAAGTGTTGATGTAAAAAATGGTGAAACGACACCCTTATGACTCTAGCATGGTTCAAGTAGGTCTAGATTAAAAAAAGGAGGCCATCCAAATGAATTTCCATAGTGGGTGGTGAAATCCACCAATGATGCATCTAAGTGGAGATAGAATGAAGCAATTATAATGACCTAACCTAGGGTTATTAAATCCAATTTATGATGCACTATTTGCAAATTTAAGTACTCGCACAATCCCATGAGCAAGTCACTTAGGTTTACATCCTAACGATTCCCATTGGGTTTTCTCTTCACGCTAAAAGGATGGGGGGAACAATCATCAATTAAGTGTTCACGTTGATCAGAGACATATGGGACGAATTAAACAACCAAAACCATAGAAATAATTGGGTTTTATATTCACACTGGTAGGATGGGGGGAACAATCATCAGTGAAGTGTTCACATTGATCAGAGACATATGGGATGAATTAAACAACCAGAACCATAGAAATAAGGCATTACTCTTAGTAACATGACAACTAATAAAAGTCTCCTAATATATGTTCACTCACTAATTAATTGTGACGAGTAATACCAACATTTATTTAATTTAACCTAATGATGCATGCATGTATGAGATGCACTTTCCCAACAAACAATATTCAGTGCTAAAGCGCTTACTCTCACTCTAGTAAACTCCTATTTTGTAATGATTGGTTATTTAACTTCACAAGCTTATTTTTGAAGTCTTCTCTATTCTAAATGTGAGAGTTTGATAAACAAATAGCAAATTTACATTTATTACACCAAGTTTAATTTAAAGTATCTTTTCCTTTTGAGACTTTAAAATAAATATGGCTTAACAAAAGTAACTTCATTAGTTGTCTACCACACAAGAAGGAAATAATGTCATCATTGTAGTGGTAGGAAAGAATTTTGTTGATGGAAATGAGGATGACAACAATGAAAATAATGATGGACAATGATGATGATGATGATGTTGATGGCAATGAAAATGATGATGAGAAATGATGGATGACATTGACAATGTTGTGATTATATGATGATTATTGTAAGTATGAATATTTGGTTCACAACCATTTTCCTTCATCTTCTCCACTAGTGCAGGAGAATTAGAGAATTTTCCTTGAAAATGACCTTTAGAGGGGGGCTTTCAAATTCCCTCCCCCCAAAAAAGTCATGAGAATTGAACTTTTGGGGGCGGTCTTTAAAAAACCGCCCCTAAAAGTCCAATTCTCATGACTTTTGTGGGGTATGGGTTTAAAAACCACCTTGAAAAGGACCTTTGGGGGGGGGGGTCTTTTAACCCCCCCAAAAAACAATCATGATAATTGGACTTTTGGGGGTGGTCTCTGAAAAAATGCCCCCAAAAGTCCAATTCTCAAGACTTTTTTTTGGGGGGGGGGTTTAAAAACTGCCTAGGAAAGGACTTTTAGGGGGGTTCTTTAAACCCCTCCCCCCTCATCTAGCTCCGGATCATCTAACTATGGATCATGTTGATTAATGTCATGAAAAATGGCACTACAACAAATCACTCTTTTAGCGGAGGTTTTGGCTTGCGGCAATTTTGTTAAAACCGCCTCCATTTTTTTTTTAGTTCTTTAGGGGCAGTTATTAACCCCCCCACCAAAAAAAAGTCTTGATAATTGGAATTTTGGGGGTGGTTAAAAAACCACCCCCAAAATTCCAATTATCAAGACTTTTTTTTGGTGGGGGGGTTAATAACTGCCCCTAAAGAACTAAAAAAAAAATGGAGGCGGTTTTAACAAAATTGCCGCAAGCCAAAACCTCCGCTAAAAGAGTGATTTGTTGTAGTGCCATTTTTCATGACATTAATCAACATGATCCATAGTTAGATGATCCGGAGCTAGATGACAATCAAAATGGTGCAAAGTCAATTGCATGATCTGGAGTTAGAAGAAGGTGAAGACTAAGATGATTATAATACCACTTTAGCGGGATGGTGTAGAAAGAATAATATAAAAAACTTGCAGAACCATATCAACATTGATAAGGAAGCATTGGATGAAATAGATGTAGATAATAATGTAAATGAAGACTTCTAATTTTACAATATTTCTAATCCGAGCTTGAATAATGATGATCTTATGTCCAAAGTTTTGAAATTATTTTTACATGGCTTTAGTAATTTTGAATTAGGTTCTTTATTTGTAATTTTTCAAAAGGTTACTTCTTAACAACTCAATACTTAAATGGACATGGAAATCACTGTTTCGAAATATTCATTTTATCATGATCTTACTAAATTTTATTTTTGTTTCAATTTATTTTAACCACATGTGTTCCCCTTTTTCGTTATGCATTGAATAATGAAATGTCAATGTTTGTTTAATTATTATGCACACTATTGAATCCTCAACAAACACAATAGCTCATTGATTTAGTTCTTCAATCAATTTCAATGGGGAATGAAGTAGTAGTGGCACAAGAATATATATATATATATATATATAAAGAGAGAGAGAATATGAACATTACTATAGTCATGTTCCATCTTGCACTAATGAACAATGTTGATGAGGTAGACAACTTAGTTTATCGTTAACATTTTTCCAATTGATGTGGTTATCTATATATAGTAGCTGATATTTTGCAATAAATTTACCACATCCAACTTATCATTGAAAATGTTAAAAGAATTCTAGGTTACCACATGTTTGTATACATGATTAATGCAAGAAATTAAATTATATTCAGATAACACAAGAGAAATATCCATAGAATCCTATAAAATATAATGGTCCTACAAATGTACATGTCTTGCCAATCAAACCTCATAAACATGATCCATTGCTTGACAAACAAAATAAGAAGTTATGAGCACATATCCATTTCTTTTATGCATAATGATATTCACAAACCTACACAACAACAAATATAAAATGAAAACATGAAATAAAAATGATAAAAGGTATTGAAAATGGAGACAAAATGAACAAAAATCCCATGTGCTGGGGGAATACCTTCATCTTATTTCAATTGGCCATGAATATGTGATTTTGAGGCTTTAAGGGTTTCTGAAGTAATGGAAATACTCTACAAATGGTAGTAAGAGAGATATCAAAGGAAATCATGAAGAAATGGTCACTCATATTCCATTAGGGGTAGTAAGATCGATATCAAAGGAAATCGTCGTTAGGGTAACTCATATTCCATTAGGGTTCCTTGTCAGTCTTCGTCGTTTGGATTCATGTCATGCTTTTAGAGTCACTCAAATGCCATTAAGGTCACTCAAATTTTGTCGAGGAAAAGTGAATTTCATCATCAAATACGTCATATGGTGCATCAACATCATCGTCATCCTCGTTGTCATCATCATCATCATCATCATCAACAACAACAACAAGTACATCATCAACAACATCACCGTTATCATCCTCGTTATGGTCACTCATATGCCATGATGGTTCATCATCACCCATCTCGATTTGGATTCATGTCATGTTTTTAGAGTCACTCAAATACCATTAAGGTCACTCAAATGTTGTCGAGGACAAGTGAATGTCATTTTCAAGTACATCATACATTGCATCAACATCACCATAATCATTGTTGTCATCGTCATCATAATCATCATCAACAAGCACATCATCAACAACATCATGGTCATCATCGACCACATCATTGTCATCATCGTTGATAGGGTCACTCATATGCCACTATGGTTCATCAGTCATCACCATTTGCATTCATGTCATGTTTCTACAGTCACTCAAATGCCATTAAGGTCACCCAAATGTCATCAGAAAAAATTGAATGTCATTAGAGTCATTTAGGTGATCTTATTATGTCTCCCATATGTCGTTACAACATTTAGGTTCCAATAGGATCAATTAGTATTCAAAATTATTATCACATGCATCATCATCATGGACATTGATGTTGTCATCGACATCATCATCAATGTCATATGGTACATCAACATCATCTTCATCATTATCCTCGTCATCATCAAGTACATCATCAACAAAATCATCATCATCATTGTCATTATGGTCATTCATATGCCATTAGTGTTCATAATCACTCATCGCCATTGGGATTCATGTCATGTAATTATTAGGGTCATTCATATGTCATTACAATCATGTTGGTGATAATAGGGTCATTTAGATGTCATTACAGACATTTAGGTGCCATTAGGATCAATCAGGATCCAGAAGTGCTACCACATGCATCATCATCGCTAACATCGACATCGTCATCATCATCATACAATAAATCAACATGATCATCATCATCATAGTCATCATCAACATCATCAAGTACATTATTGTCATCATCAATATAATTGTGATAATAATGAGCGAGGAACCCTACTTCCTTACAAGAATGGATGATATAGTCCTATAATTATCAAATCATATCCATAAGCTCCATCATAATTATCATAATGCATCATTTTTGTAATGTCCCCAGTTTGGCCCCATGGCATTAACATTATAAATGATGTAATCTTGTTATGAAATCATGGTGAGGAGCTCAAGGCCAAGGCCCCGCCATCGATTTCGTGATGCATATGGTTTGCGTGCTAGCAATGCACAGTGGAAATTCAAATATCATGTAATATGCATTTTAATAAAAATACCCACAACTAGCTATGCAATGCAACAAAGAGATGGGGGCATGATTTCACAAGGAATTGGGAGGGAAAAACATTCAAACCCTTGAGCCACTAGAGTCAAGCCAAGTGTCAATGAGAGAACCCATCAAACCCTCAACTACCCATGTTGACTTTTGTACCCAACCATTGATTTCTCCCAAGAGTGGGTTGAGGGAGTTAATGCCTTGGGAATGGAGAGGTATGGCTGTCCAAAATCGGGTATGGGCAAGCCACCCTTCATGGAAAATCGTGTTTGTCCCCTTGGGCAAGAAAAGAGCCACGAAATTGCTCTCAAGGGGATTATTCACCATGGCCTTGCTCTCTCACGCAGCTCTAGCTGCCTGGGCGTTTTCCTCCCTCGGTTTTCGGTGTTTCCCTTCATCTTTTAGCTGGGGAGGGGCGTTTTTGTGTGGGTTACCAGTGGGGGAAGAGAGGAGAATGTTTTGGGTCTTCCTGGAGGTCGTTTAGGCCATTGGAAGGATCCTAACCAGTGGAGAGAAATCGGTTTTGCTCCCTGGGGTTGAAATTGAAATTTCACAGTTCGTTTGGGTGAACCACGAGTTGGGAGAACCAATGTGGACCCTGTTTTGTGAACACCTCTATTGTAATTGTGTAACCCTGTCAATAATCGTTTGGCTGTGAGAAGAAAGAGTATGTTGGGGTATGGGTAATGGGTCATCCATTGTTCTGGCTTGAGCTTGAGAATGAGCATCCATTGTTCCATTGTAGCCTGATAAACCCAGTTGGACTGGCTTGGCTGAGATAAAATGGTTAATGGGCTGTGGGTGAGCTGGAATGTTTCCTTTCCCTTGTGAGAATCATGCCCAGCTCGGGGGTGGCCTTCGGACGGACTCAGTATAAGCTGTCGAAGAGCCTATGGCTAGGTGGAACGTTGCAGCGACATAGCTAGTTGCTTGGGCAGTTGCAAAAATGAAGATAAGTGTTTTGATATCTGTGTATTTACTTCTGCATTGTTTAATTAATTGATGACTGATATTGATATACTGAGTGCATATGAAGATATGTGGGTGGATGAATTTGTTTCCGCTATGCATATTTTGTTTGATTTACATCTGCACACTTTGTTTTTAACCGTATGCCTCTAATGAATGGGCTGAGTTTTATGAAAAGCCCACATAGATTGGTAGCATGTTCCCTACCTTGCATATATTCCAAGGGTGGGTACATGACAATTTTCATGTTGTTAGGGTCAATTAGTTTCCATTAGGGTCTATCAAATGTTGTTGGCGACACTCAAATTCCATTAGAGCAATTTAGATGACATTTAGGTAATTTACCCCTCATTAGGATCAATCAAAATCCAAAAGTGCCATGATTACGGTAATTTAGGTGCCACTACAATAAATCAAGATCTGGAATTACTATTACATGAATCATGATCATTGACATTGATATCATCGCCATCATAACTAGCATCATCAACACCATACATGAGTACATAAGCATCATCATCATCATCATCATCATTGGAATCGTCATATATCTTCATGATTATAGTCATTCATCTCAACCTCATTGTTATCATCATAATCATCATCATCAACATCCTTGCCATCATGCATCATCAACATGATCATCCTCATGCTTGTACGATGAGTCATGTTCCATTAGGGTCACTCAAATGTTGTTAGGGACAATCAAATGCCATTAGGGTCATCTAGGGGATATTATGGTCACTATGATGCCATTAGGGTGAATTATGTTGCCATTAAGAACAATCAATATCAAATAGTGCTATAATCACCTACATCATCATTATTGACATTGACATCATTGTCGTCATCAACATCCTATTAAATATTGCATAAATCATCATTGCCATATTTATCATTGTCGATATCCATCATCATCATCAACAGCATGTTGTTAGACACACTCTAATTTCGTTAGGGACCATAGGATTCCATTAGGTTTATTCACAATTAATTAGGGTCTCTTAGTTTCTAAAATGGCCATTTAGGTGCTACTTCTGTCAACATGCCTAGCGCAACATTTGAGTTTTCCTGGCGTAATTCCTTTTGAACTTCCCGGTGCAATTCCAGGAACTATGCCTGGTGATATGCTTGGATCTATAACTACTACTATGTTGAACTTTTTTCCTAGCGCAATTCATGGCGTAATTCCTTACGAAATTACTGGTGCAATCCCTTTCTCTATACTTGGCGCTATGCCCGGTGCTATTTTGGACATACTTTGAAGGCTATTCTAGATGCAAAATGGGATGAAATTATGAAAGCTAATTGGGACGATAATTGATATGCTAATTGGGACGATAATTGGGACAATAGTTGGGATGATAATTGGGGCGCTAATTGGGATGATAATTGGGACATTAATTGGGATGTTAATTTGGACGATAATTGGTACGCTAAGTGGGACGTTAATTGGGAAGATAATTAGTGTCCAAAATAGCGTCTACTTTCAAAAAAGGGCACAAATAACGCCATTAAAAGTTCCATATCATGGAAAAGCGCCCACTTTGTCCAACAACTAATGAAAAATACCCTTAAAGTCAAAGTGGACGCTAAAAAGGGAGCTAAAACAGACGCTAATCATAGGTTTTTTTTTATAGTGCAAAAACTCTTGCAATTATGTTTTTAGCTCTAATAATTTTGGTGTACTCATTTTGTAAGGTGTCTTGGACACTGGTGTAGCTCTTGGAACAAGATCAATTGTGAAATCAATGTCCCTCTTCGAAGGCATTCCTAGCACTTCATAAGTAAACACATCCCTTAATTCTTGCAACAAATGATAGTCTTCCAGCTTGGGAACTTCATTTTCTATTTTATCCAATACATGGGTTGCATACAATTGTCAACTCTTTCTAAAGAATTTCTTCGACTATATGGATGAAATTTTCCTAATAGAAACCACATTTGAAATTCCCTTTACTATCCTTGGGTTTCCTTCTTCATCAATACATTCAAAGGTCTTGCTGTAGCAATCGAGTTTAACTTTGTGTGCTTCCAACTATTCAATTCCAATGAGAATGTCATAGGAACCAAATGGAAAAATATTTAGATTTTTCCATTTGAAGAGTCCATCCATTTCTAATGGACATTTATCCGCCATTTCATTGACTTTCCTCTTGGTTCCAATGGCTAGTTGGACCCGCCATGATTTACTATGCTTTGTTTTCTTAAAAGCACAAATATCAATAATTTTAGGAGTGATATAACTGTGAGTAGATCTAGGGTCAATCAAAAGAGAAATAGATTGCTTAGCAATATTACCTTGAACCTAAATCATAACTGATTGATGGTTTGCTTGGCAGTCCTCTAGTGCATCATAGATTCTAAGGATGGTCCTTGCCACCTAATCCATAGTTTCAGCCTCTTGGATGTGGTGAACATACTTTGTACTCCCATTTTGATGTGGAAATTTTCTAAGAAAATGGTCATCTCCACATCTCCAACATTGAAATGGTTCTCTTGGCTTGTATCCCATCATCCTAGCTAGCTTAGTCACACCCTGTGATGGCTTATTTTTTTTATTTTTGAAATGAGGAGGCTTGAATCCCTTCTTTCTTTTGTCAAACTTCTCATTTTTATTATCCTTCAATGCCTTATGGAATTCCAACTTGCTTTTGTTTTGATCATAAAAATACTTGGCCTTCCTTATGGTTTCATCTAGAGTTTGCAGTTTATCAAACTAAATTCTATCCTTGTATGGTTGAGATGGTCCACTTAGAAAATGTTGGATTTTGACCTTATCATCTCTGATATACTTGACATATCTCAAAGACTCCAAGAATTTATTGGCATATTCCTCCATGGTCATTTGTCCCAATTTCAACTCATGGTAACCTTTGATTTTGTCATCATAGTACCTATCAAATATGTACATTTGCTTGAAGTACTTATTGAATTGCTTCCACACAAGCTTACTTTCATTGATATTCTTCACTTGACCAATGCGATCCCACCATATAGATGCTCTTCCATTCACATTAAACATGTTCACCCTTTCCTTCATGTTCATGGAGTAGTCTTGGACTTGGAAATACTTCTTCATCCCAAGAAGCCAAGCCTCAGCTTCTTGACCATATTTTACTTCACCATCAAAAGTAGGAGGTTTGACCTTCTAAAATTCACCATGTGAGATGTTCTTGACAGGCCTCTTCCTCTTATTCCTTTGAGATGGCGATATTGACTCTTTAGTGGAGTCTTTAGAGGTAGATGACTCACTAGAAGAGAAATTTGGAATGTATGTCCTCTCTCTACATATCCTTCTTGAGCTATGGGACCTCTTGTGAGATTGCCTCCTTGAGCTACTCCCACTCTTTGTCTCATTTCCTAAGTGTTGTCCAAGGTGAATCTTCCTCTGAATAGATGTTAATATTTGGAGCATAGCTGCATTCAACTGGTTCTATTCCTCCCGAGCTTTGATTAGCCTTTCATTATCTTCTCTACAACTTTGTAGTTCCACTTCGAGGCTTATCATGGTTTTTGAAATGTTTGGGGGAGTTACTTGATTTATTTAGCATTATAATTTGTCTCTACATTCTCAACATGTATATTTTACCCTATGGTGTTTGTTTCAGCTACATAAGGATCTTGTGTGTCATCCAAGAGATGATTTTCTTGTCCTAACCAAGACCAAATATTTCCAAATTGCAATATATTATTGAATGTTGACCTTTAATTGTCCCTAATATGATACTAAATCTGCAAAAGTGTTCATATAATCACATTTTTTAGCTTCGATACATTCTTCGAAAATCATAAAAGTAATTTTCATGCATTTTTGGAACCACCCATATTGGCAATTTTTGTCAAATTATGGCTATAGGCACTTTTCTGTTGAATTTTTAGAAATATATGAATCACCATTTCAAAATATGATAGTGAAAATTTGTTCCTCTATGGATAATATTTCCAATGACTATAAGTATACCCATTTATGATTCCTCTGTAAAGAGTTACAAGCTTTCAAAATTGCCAAATTTTCCAGATTCTGCACTTTTCCTGTAGGTCCTTTTAACTTCAAAGGAAAACTTCAGACACATGTAGAAGAAAATATATCGAGAACCAGATTTTTTTTTCTATTGTGTGTTGATAATATTCCTAGCAAGGATTACTTAGCAACTTTAATCTCTCTAATATGATGCTCTAGTCATATTTTATAAAAATTTGGAATTGACTACGTTTAACTTTTGCATTTTCTCCAGAGTTGGAATTCACTGAAAACTGCTATCTCACAAACTAAGCATTTTTGGAAAAATTGCCTCTAAGAAATTTTTCCAGCTTGATGATTAGAAAAAATGTCAAAATTAGAAAATTTTCCAATTATGAGTTCTTAGGTCACTTTTGACTTCTCCAAATTTCCAAAAATTGACCTTGTGCGCACCCAAATAGTGGATTTTGTCCTTCTTCAACATCTTCGCTTCACACCCTTTGGAATTTCACCAATTTCCATCCAGGTTATTTCCGTGGATGGAACATGACTACACTATAAAATTTCCATTCCAATTTGGGCCTCGTCCATCCTCTAGGTGTTGGTCTTCAAAATCCCTATATCTATTTTTTAGGAAAATTGAAGCATAATAGGCTGATGTCCCTCTCTGAAATTTGTGTGGCCTCTATAAAACAACGTCATAATGCCATTAGTTTCACCCAATTCTGAGCAATTATGTTCCTTTTATGGCCAAATCAATTTTTAGGCTCCATATTTTTTTTAACCTTTCTATTTTTCTGCTGACATGGCATGATGTTGGCGTGGCAAGGTATTGACATGTCATGACATGTGTCTATTGATATGTTAGTGGGTCCCTATGTGTTACCTCCCCGACATGACCATTTCATCGTCCATTGACCTCCATGTCACCATTCCACTTGTCTTTCGTCGTTTTTTCCACCCCTAATGGTATCATAACTTGGTAGACTCTAACTCTCTAACAAGAGCGATCTGATCAAGATATGCTTTACTAGATCTACATGGTAGAGTGTAGATGGAGTTATTATAATGAGATCAGTTGAAGAAAGCATTTTAATTTCCTTGATTTTTATGGTGGAGTGTGAATCGGTGTGGTCAGATCCATTGTCGTGATGGGTCGGCCTGATAAGCAACATAAATGCTAGGTTTGAGGTATGCTAAAGAAACATGGAGTGTGGGTATATAGATCTGATTGCCAATAGATCATAACATGTTGTTTTTGGGTACTCTTAGGATAGTGTCAGATTTGTGTTGTATTTTCGGCCATTGAAAATGGAATAAAGTCGATGATTGGAAGAAATAAACCATGGTATGCATGATCTAGTTTGAGATTGCATGAGATGTTTTAGAAGGTTTGAATTTGAAGGGACATATTTTTGGTTGAAGCGATCAAAGTTTTCAGAAGTCGTGGATGGTCGGTTTAGTCATGGGAGTGGTCGGAGATATGGTCTGTTGGTTGGGTAAAATCAAATAGTTAAATTTGACCTATCAAATTGATGAAGGTGATTTACCAATTGATGGGAATGTAGATTGACCAGTGGTTGAAAACTCGAAAGGAATGAGGATTGACTAGTGGTTGATAGCTCAATGGATGGTCGATGGTAAGTGGTTGATTGGGTAATCGACAGGGCCAACCGGTTGACTGGGTCGAATAAGGACATGGTTGATTGGTTGACGAGGTCGACTGAGTATTGTGATTTGAACGAGATGCTTCAAGATAACTGAGGTCAATATCAACTGAGGATTCATGGAAGGTCGAGTGAGTGGACAAGTTAAGGTCGACTGAGCAGTTGTGGTTAAAATTAACTAGGTACATGACTAGTTGATTGTTCGACTACATAACATAGTTATTTTGGCTTTAGAGGGACTCATATGTTGTTGAGGGTTAGAATCTATTGGAATCTGTTGTGATTCTTGATGCATATGCATACATGACCGAGGAGGATGTGCTAGTAGCAACTAGAGAGATAATTGGAGCAGCATGAATGTAATTCAAAAGGAGCAAATGATAGAGTCTATTGCCGATAATGAAAAGGGATCGAATGGAGTAGATAGTGATGTCTATTGTCACTTGTGCAAAGAGATTGAATGGAGTAGATGGTAAAGTTTGTTGTTGACTGAGTAGCAGAATTCAATTACTCAGTTCAAGAGTGATTTGTTATTGTTGTATGAGTAGGTAGATGTTCAGGTAGCAATGTTTGTAAAGTAATGTTTTATTAATGGATTTGTAATCACTATAAGTGGGAATACAACTACAATACCAATAGAGACATGCGCACCCCTGGTAACTCACTAGTAAATTCGAGTTGTAGAATTAGGTGATAGGGGGGACTAGGGAGGCCAGATTCCTGATGGCTAGAACTTGAGGTGGGGGATGTAGACATTCCCAAGTCAAGTTTAAAGGGGGTAATGTTGGGTTGATATTGATTCAATCATAGAGCAAGTTAACTGAATTTGGTCATTGTTTTAATAGAACCATGGTATTGGGAGGTTTTTCCATTGTATTAAGAGATATTCCCATGGTATTCTTGTGATATAAGCCTCTTAAGAGGCTAGTCGAACTCCATTGTAAGCAGTCTGGAAACTCACTGATAGTGGAGGGACGTACCTATGGTCGGTAGAGCCAGGCCAAACAGGTGTTGGTTGGATTTGGCCAAGGGGCATAATGAAGATATCTTCTGTTATTTCTCCCCTGGTTGAGGGGTTTCTAGGATAAATCATGGTGTCTAAATGTGCATGCTATTATTGTTTGCTTTACTGTTATATGTTTATGCTATGTTAATAATGTTTGTTGTGTTTGGTTGTAGAGATTTTGTTTAGATGATTTATTAATGGAGTTGTAATCATTGTAATTGGGCATATGATTGTAAGACCAATAGAGCCATGTGTACCATTGGTAAATCAACAGTAAAGTCAAGTTGTAGAACTAGGTGATAGGGGAGGGGAGGCCAAATTCCAAATATATAGAACTTGAGGGGGGTGGGGCGAGGAAGACATTCCCAAGTCAAGTCTAAAGGAGGTAATTTTGGGTTAATCTTGACTTAGTCATAGGGAAATTTAACCAAATTTGGTCATTATTATAATAGACCCATGGTATTGGTAGTTATTCCCATGTTATTGAAAGATATTCCCATGGTATTCTTATGATGTAAGCCTATTAATAGGTTGGTCAAACTCCATTGTAAGTAGTCTAGAAACTCACCGATGGTCGGGGGTACCTGTGTTTGGTAGAGCATACTAAATCGCCCCTTGGATATATTTGGATAAGGGGCATAATGAATATATCTTATATTGGTTTTCCCCCTAGTTGAGGGGTTTCCAGGATAAATCATGGCGTCAAAGACACCATTACAACACTTAAGAACAACACATTATGATCATAACATCACAATGCATTATTCAAATCAATTGCAAATTGATATCAATACAACCCATAGGGTCATTCTTTTATAGTCTCCAGATATAACAAACTCCCTTGAAGTGAGGATGATCTGGTTCACAAATAGGATTCCTTGGTTATAATAGTTTCCATGAACTCTGCGTTGTCCCATAGATTAGTTGGCTATTATAGTCGATTTGACCACATCCTCATTGACCATTTGTTAAATTTTCAGTATTAAATCACAATACTATAGGATCTTTGCTGAGAGAATAACATCTACAGTATATCAATGCATGACAATCATAATATGACAAGCATCACAAGCATCACAAGAATCAAAAGCATAGAGACAAGAGACACAGAGTTTCCGTGGGGAAAACCCTAAGGTGAAAAACCCCACAAACTTCCTCAGAGATAGAGAGAGCAATGGCTCAACCAAAATACAATCAAATAATACAGAGATAGTCTCCTAGCAGATGATCCTCCTCCTCTTCCCTAGTGCGCCACTTTCCAGAGAGAGAGATAGATACTTTTCCGAGTGAGTAAAATAGAGATCTCCTATCTCTATTTATACTCACCTTTTTGCCCAGTGACCTACTGGGGCCGACTTGTCAACTTGAGTACATCCACCTTATATTATATATTAATTAGGGCCGACCCCATAAGGTGGTCTAATAACCCATCGGCAAGTACACACACTTGCGACACTTGTCAATCCACATGACGACACTTCCTTATAGAGGAATAACACATCTCTTATAAGGGTACAATAAATATACATATAATATACTGATGAAATACATTCCGAAGTTACATATACATCAACACTCCCTCTTAACAAGGAAGGTATTTCTCGACACAGATCTGCTAGACAAGTCTTCTTCTCTGGATCATCGTCATCGATGCATCGTCATCATCATCGTCACTGCTGCTACTATCTCATCCAATCTCTGTCTCTACTCGTCATAGGAAGTTCTACAGAGCCAGTCCTTTTTCATACTGGATGTAGGCCCACCACCTGCAGGTCTTCGTCATCACTGGCCATACTGTGGAATCCTCAGGACTTTTACGTGCGTCACAAAACCTCGAAAGAGCATTTGCCAGATGTCCCAGGGCACAGATTACATGCCATAGGCAAAACCTCGAAAGACCATCTGCAAATCTCCCAGGGCACAAATTATATGTGACCTCACCACAAAACCTCGAAAGAGCATCTGCCAGATATCCCAGGGCACAAATTACATGCCATAGGCAAAACCTCGAAAGACTATCTGCAGATCTCCCAGGGCACAAATTATATGTGGTCACCACAAAACCTCGCAAGAGCATCCCAGGACTGATTACGAGCACACAGCTCAACCTATCGGATCTCCCAGGGCACAAATTACATGTGGTCATGGCAAAACCTCGCAAGAGCATCCCAGGACTGATTACGAGCACACAGCTCAACCTATCGGATCTCCCAGGGCACAAATTACATGCCATAGGACAAAACCTCGAAAGAGCATCTGCCAGATATCCCAGGGCACAAATTACATGCCATAGGCAAAACCTCGAAAGACTATCTGCAGATCTCCCAGGGCACAAATTATATGTCCTCCCAAGCAAAACCTCGAAAGAGCATTTGCCAGATGTCCCAGGGCACAAATTACATGCCATAGGCAAAACCTCGCAAGACCATCTGCAAATATCCCAGGGCACAAATTACATGCTTATCTGCACAACCTGATCCACGGCCACAGAGTATCATCCTGATACTCATCATACATCATCCTGATGTATCCATGATCATCCTGATCATCATCACTGCAACGTCCTGCTGCATGTCATCTGGAGCAACATCCTGAAGCTCGTCATCTATGATCATCCTGATCATCACTGCAACATCCTGCTGCATGTCATCTGGAGCAACATCCTGAAGCTCGTCATCTATGATCATCCTGATCATCAATGCAACATCCTGCTGCATGTCATCTGGAGCAACATCCTGAAGCTCGTCATCTATGATCATCCTGATCATCAATGCAACATCCTGCTGCATGTCATCTGGAGCAACATCCTGAAGCTCGTCATCTATGATCATCCTGATCATCAATGCATCTACCTGATGCATACCAAGTATCTACCTGATACATATCATCATACATGATCCTCCTGATCATCAATGTATCTACCTGATACAAATACAAATACATGATACATATCACCATACATGATCTACCTGATCATACAATGCATCCACCTGATACATATACAGATACATGGTCCAAGCATCCAACATGATGCATAAACAATACATACACATGATCCAACTGATCATATCCAGCATCCAACATGATGCGTACATACATACATAAAATGATCCAACTGATCATATCCAGCATCCAACATGATGCATACATACATACATAAAATGATCCAACTGATCATATCCAGCATCCAACATGATGCATACATACATACATAAAATGATCCAACTGATCATATCCAGCAGAAACTAGAACATCATCCTGATGCTCATCATCCAGCGCTTACATCCACAGCCATGTGAAGGATCCTCCTTCCAACATGCTTGGAAGGCTTCAGCAAATGTGTCCATCACTTCTTCCTCGAAGTGTCCTCGATCTGAAGAACGCCAAGCCTCTCTCTGAAGTACTCGAACTTCACCCTGGCTAGTGGCTTCGTCAACACATCTGCAATCTGCTCGTCCGTCGCAACATACAGGAGCTTCACAGCTCCTCTCTGCACCATATCCCTGATATAGTGATATTTGATCTCTATGTGTTTCGACCTGTCATGAAACACTGGGTTCTCGGACAGCTTCACACAACTCTGGTTATCACAGAAGATAACAGTAGCCTCCAACGGGAGATCAAATAACTCAGACAGTAGCTTCCGTAGCCATACTGCCTCACAACTAGCTGAACAGGCTGCAACATACTCTGCCTCAGCTGTACTCAGTGCTACGCAGGACTGCTTCCTGCTAAACCAAGAGATCACACCTGATCCCATACTGAAGCAACACCCTGATGTGCTCTTCCTATCTGCAGCACTGCCAGCCCAATCCGAATCAACATAACCATGCAGGTTGAACTTTTGATTCACCTCATATCTGAGCCCATAATCCACTGTACCCTTCAGGTACCTCAGAACATGCTTTACAGCAACTAGGTGAACACTCCTCGGATCCGTCAGAAACTGGCTCAATGTGTTCACAGCAAAGCAAATGTCTGGTCTCGTGTTCGTCAGGTACATCAAGGACCCAATCATCTGACGATACATAGAAACATCAACTGGCTCAGATGAAGCATCACAAAGAAGCTTCAGATTCGATGCCATAGGTGTGGCCATGGCCTTGCAATCCATCATCCCAAATCTCTTCAGGATATCTACTGTGTACTTCCCTTGACCAAGGAAGATCCCATCTGCATTCTGCCACACCTCCATACCTAGGAAATAGTGCATCATTCCCAAATCTTTCATATCGAATTCAGCTGCAAGCTTCCTCTTGGTATCTGCAATCATTCTGTCATCTCCTGTCACAAATAGGTCATCCACGTATAGAAGTAGAATCACAGGATTCCCTTCCTCAACCTTGTAGTAAAGGTTGGAATCCGCTTTACTCTTGGTAAAGCCCAAACTAGATAGGAAACTGTCCATCCTACCATACCAGGTTCTGGGAGCTTGCTTCAAGCCATACAAGGCTTTCTTTAATCTGCATACATAAGATTCCCTGTCATGTATTTCAAAGCCGAGTGGCTGTTCCACATATACTTCCTCTTCTACTACACCGTTCAGGAAAGCAGTCTTGACATCCATCTGGTGTATCTTCCATTTCATTGCTGCAGCCAGGGCAAGTACTGTTCTGATGGAAGTATATCTGGCTACAGGTGCAAAGGTTTCTTCATAGTCTATTCCTTCCTTCTGAGAGAAACCACGAGCTACGAATCTTGCTTTATATTTTTCCACACTGCCATCTGCAGCATGCTTGATTTTGTAGATCCACTTGGAAGTCACAACAGACTTCCCTTTAGGCCTTGGGACAACATCCCAAACATCATTCTTCATAATTGATTGGTATTCCTCAACCATAGCATCCTTCCATTCTTTCTTTTCTGCTGCCTCTTCATAACTGGAAGGCTCTTTGTTCATGATGTCACAGAGTAAAGCAACATAACTGGTGTGTGATCTGGTTCTCTTCTTTGCTCTGTGTTCTTCTTCTGGAATGCCAAATCTTTCTGCATCATGAATGAGCTCTCTAGCCCATACAGGTTTCCTCTTGTGAGAGTTATCCTCACGGGGTGGATCTACAGGTTCTTGTGGATCTTCAAACTCATGAGCAATTTATGGAACTGCATCAGTTATCGTAGTGTCTTGAAATCTTGTTTCCTTAGGTTCTTCATACACTTCAATAGGTGCCTTTCTTGATTTGATGAATGCTGAATTCTCATCAAATGTTACATCCCTGCTGACATCAATCTTCTTGAACCCTGGAAAATATATTCTGTAAGCCTTCGAGCTTTCACTATAACCCACGAAGATGCCCTTCTTTCCTGAAGGATCTAGTTTAGTCCTCTTCTCCTTTGGGACATGAGTGTATACTGGACAACCAAATATTCTGAGATGGCTGACTTCAGGTTTCTTACCAGAAAAGACTTCTTCTGGTGTCTTGTTATCCAATATCTTGTGGGGTGTTCTATTCTGCACATATACAGCTGTTCTAGCTGCTTCTGCCCAAAGATGCATAGGAAGATCCTGGTCATGCAACATTGCTCTTGCTGCTTCCATGATAGTTCTGTTCTTCCTTTCTGCAACTCCATTCTGTTGGGGATTATATGGAGCAGTCAACTCCCTCTTAATCCCTGAATCAGTGCAAAGCTTCTTGAAGTCATTTGAGGTGAATTCTCCACCATTGTCAGATCTGAATGTTTTGATTTTCTTGTCAGTTTGATTCTCCATCAAGTTTTTGAAATCCTTGAATTTATCAAACACTTCATCTTTGCCCTTCAAGAAGTATACCCAAGTCTTCCTAGAGAAGTCATCAATAAATGATACATAGTAAACATACCCACTCAGGGAGCTAGATGACATAGGACCACATACATCTGAGTGGATGATTTCCAGAATGTCTTTTGCCTTGCTTTCACTGCTTGGGAAAGCCTTCTTAGTGTTCTTTCCTTTTGCACATCCTTTGCAAACACCTTCATGTTTGGTCTTGATTTCAGGAAGACCTTCTACTGCCTTGCTTGCAATTGGAAGTGCCCTATAGTGCATGTGAGCAAGTCTTCTGTGCCAAAGTTCACTTGGCTCCATGGATTCATGTACCATGGCATGTTCAGGTTGTCCCTTCAATTTATACAAGCCTCCCTCTTGCTCTCCAATCACTACTGCATCATCCATGGTCTTTCCCTTAGGCCACATTAGTACTTGGCCATCAACAAATGCAACCTCATACCTTTTGCATCTAAAGCAGAGATGGAAAGTAAGTTCTTCTTGAGCCCAGGTACATAGAGGACTTCCTTCATCTTCAAAGATTTTCCAGAATCTAGGTTGTAAGAAGCTTCACCACTTCCTTTGATTGGGTATTGATAATCATCCCCAAGTTTCACCTTATGGGGTGACTCATGTTCAGATAGGTTCACAAAGGATTCTTTAAATCCAGTCATGTGTTTGGAAGCCCCACTATCAATCAACCAATCATTACATCCATGAGAGATGGTACCAGTGAGTGCAGAGATTAAAACATATTCTTCTTCACTTGATGAGTCATCATCACTACTGCTTTCTGCCTTAGCCTTCTTCTTTGGGGGTTCATCATCTTCGGCAGCATGAGCATGGAATCTTCTTTTGCTGCCCTTCTTCTTCTTACTGAAGCTGTTGTTGTCTTTCTTCTTCTTGGGACAATCTGAAGCAAAGTGTCCCTTCTCATTGCAAGTGAAGCATCTGAGTTCTTTCTTATCTTTATGATAATGATGATGGTGAGAGAATCTTCTATTATGAGATGATTCCTTCTTGGATTTACTTCTTTTAGTGTGAGCTGCAAGAGCTTGATCTTCTCCTCCCATCTTTTCTTCACGAGCTATAAGCCTAGCTTCTTCTTGAGAACATTCTTCTCGAAGTCTACTGAAGGAGATCAACTTCTTCCTTGCACAAATTCCTTGAATAAAGGAATCCCATGACCTGGGTAGGCCATTTAGAGTGGTCATCACCACTTCACCATTCTCCACCATTTCATCTACTGCTTCTAATTGTTCCTTGATCTGAGAGACCCTTGAAAAGTAGGATTGAATGGTTTCTCCATTCTGAAACTTCACTGCTTTCAATTGGTTCCGCAGGGTCATCTTCCGATTTATGTTCTTTCCTTCAAATAGCTTGGTCAAAGATTCAAACATCTCTTTGGGTGTCTTGAGAGAAGACACATGGGGTATGAGATGGTCTTTGATAGAATCAGCAATGATTCTCTTTGCCTTGACCAAGTTCTTCTTGTGCAATGCCTTGGCCTCTTCATCCTCTGGGATAGGGATGTCTTCTTTCACATATGAGTCCAACTCATTCTCTTCCAGGATTAGCCCAATCCTATACTTCCAGGCTCGGAAGTTATCAGCCCCTTCAAGCTTATCCTCAAGCTTGGTGTGAAGAGACATCTTTAAGAGTACTTCAAATGGAAATAGAAAAGATTTAGAACTTACCACTTGAAGTACTGAAAACTGGATCTGAACCCGGATTAGGGTTTGTCAGAGAAACCCTAAAATTTCAAAATGTGAATTTCAAAATTCCGAAAGGATAGAAAGATGCGCCTTGGAGAGCTGATCAGCCTAGTACATTCAGAATTTGAGATCAGCAAAGTCTTGTCCTTCAAAATTGCCTTTTTGTCCTCCCGGGTTCACTGGGGAGAGCCCTGAATTAGGGTTTGAGTTTCCCGGAGATCTACCCAGCCAAAAATCTCGATCCAAAGCTCAAACCTTCGATTTTTGCAAGGAGCTTCCAGCTGTACCTTCAGTTTCCAGAAATTCCTATTTTTGTGGAAACCCTAAATTTTAGGGCCAAAACTGAAAATGCTCGGAACTGAAATCTGATTGGACAGAAAGATGCGCCTTGATGAGTAGATCCAATCTACTATACTGAATTTCCAAAATCTGTGGAGAGAAACCCAATAAACAAGCAATACAAGCTTCCGTCACTGCAAAATGTCTTCTTCTCAGTTAAGCTCTGATACCATGTTAAATTTTCAGTATTAAATCACAATACTATAGGATCTTTGCTGAGAGAATAACATCTACAGTATATCAATGCATGACAATCATAATATGACAAGCATCACAAGCATCACAAGAATCAAAAGCATAGAGACAAGAGACACAGAGTTTCCGTGGGGAAAACCCTAAGGTGAAAAACCCCACAAACTTCCTTAGAGATAGAGAGAGCAATGGCTCAACCAAAATACAATCAAATAATACAGAGATAGTCTCCTAGCAGATGATCCTCCTCCTCTTCCCTAGTGCGCCACTTTCCAGAGAGAGAGATAGATACTTTTCCGAGTGAGTAAAATAGAGATCTCCTATCTCTATTTATACTCACCTTTTTGCCCAGTGACCTACTGGGGCCGACTTGTCAACTTGAGTACATCCACCTTATATTATATATTAATTAGGGCCGACCCCATAAGGTGGTCTAATAACCCATCGGCAAGTACACACACTTGCGACACTTGTCAATCCACATGACAACACTTCCTTATAGAGGAATAACACATCTCTTATAAGGGTACAATAAATATACATATAATATACTGATGAAATACATTCCGAAGTTACATATACATCAACACCATTCAGTCAACTGATCAATCAACCACTCATTTGATCCTCCAGTCGACTTCTCTTATAGTCAACTATTGTCTTTCGAATAACTATATCCAAAAGATCCAGAAGTGTGATGAAACCACATAACATTTTTTTCCAACACAACCCCGTCAAAAAAATGATCTGGAGATGTAGGATGTGGAATTATGTTCTATGAACACCCCCCCATAATTGCAGATTCCTGAATCCCAAGCATAGCCTGGAGTTTCAAAAACTTGGCTTCTGGTAGAGGCTTCTTAAAGATATCAACAATCTATTCATCTGCCCTATAATAAACAAAAGATACAAAATTGTATGTACCAGCTATCTCAAATAGTGAACATGAAGTTCAACATGCTTCATTTTGCTATGAGAAACATGATTATAAACAACCTGTATTGCACTCTAGTTATCACAATTGATAACAATTGAGGACTAACATGAAAAATAAACTCTGCTAGAAGTTGATGGATCCAAATTGCCCATGTTCTTGCATAGATAGTCCCACGATACTCTTCTTGTGTATTCAAAAGAGAGAAAAACTTATGTTTCTTACACGACCAGACCTATGGTCCATAAATAAGTCGAAACACATACCCATAAGTCTAATTTTGATAGTCAATGTCACCTCTCTAGTCAGAATCAGTAAACCCCACCAGTAGTTCTAAACTGCAACAATATTTAATACCATATTGATAGGTTCCTTTAATATAGTGAGCAATTCTCTTTGCATATTTCCAGTGGATTTATCGAGGATCCTATATGAACCAGGAAACCACACTAACAACAAAGGATACTAGCCAAATAATCCTCAATCCTTTCAAAGGAATGGGTTTCTAGAGAGATCAACTCTTTCTCTACCTGCATCACTTGAATTTCATTAACCTTGTCTAATAATTACTTCAACTTACTCCAAATGGCATGACGACAGTCGATACCACTTGTATGAACGATAATCTCCCTTGAAATGTAGGGCATAATGACACCAACAACCTCATCCTTATTTATGTCAATGACAAACGTATCTTGGCCATTGGTCAGATCTGGAATAATGACCTTAGTATATTTCCATAGTCCCTTTCTCTTCAACAAATTTTTCATATCTGGTTCCTAGATTGCATAGTTATTCCCATTTAGAATAATAGGTTTTATCTTGTAATCCATCCTTCTAATCAAACATATATTATCCAAGTTCAAAGAAAAGGTATCAGTCGACAAATCTTCATCCCAAAGTCAACCAACCCTAGATTCGACTCAACACGATTCACAAACAACATATAAGGACAAAACCAAAAGCTTTGATACCATGTTAAGGGGGTGTACGAAAATAATGGTTTGAAGGTTTTCCTCTAGGAGAATGGTTTCCATGGTAATTTCTATGTAATGTGGTAATGTGTTGGGTTCCATTATCTTATTTTTAATGTGCTAAATGATATGAATCAATTTGCAAACTTGTTGTAATTAGTAATAGAACCAACAATTGGTATCATAGTTGTATTTGGATGCAGGGGTACACCTTTGCTACTGAGGCTTTGGCTTGGTCCCAAATCTAGTGAATACCTATTACAATGGGAGATTTCCATAAACATTTATTTATAGTTAGAATGGTTAACACATCGAGGATAGAAATTAAAAAGTTTTAATGGGAAACATTTTGACCTTTGGAAGCTTAAAATGGAGGATCTTCTTATAGATCGAGAACAATGGGTTGCAGTTGACCCAGGAACGAATCCAACAAGTGTATTGAAGGAAGATTGGAAAAATATCGACAGAAAGGAAATGAGTACAATTTGACTTTGTTTAACATATTTTATATTGTTGAATGTCTTAGAAGAAGACACTGCAAAGAAGCTATGGGAAAAGTTGGGGAACTTGTACCAGTTGAAATCTTTGGTTAACAAGTTGTTTCTTCAGAGGAAGTTGTAACTTTGTTGTAGAAAATTCTCCCTACGGATAGGTTGAATCCCGCTTGGAAATGTGAAGGTTCCCTAAATCCCTAATCCAAGACAAAAGCAAAACAAATGGACTCTAACTTTCTCCTAGGCCTAGGATCTATGCATATTGCAACAAGAAAAGAAAGAAGAAGAGTGAGGGAGAGGAGATGACTTACCTCCTTACTGATAGCTATCCTCGCTGCTTCATCCTTTAGGTTTGATGATCAAAGCTCCAAAGCTGAGTAGATCCCACAGAGACAATCCAAAAGACTACCTTCCTTCTACAATTTTATCATAAAGAAGCTTCCTTACTTTGAATGCAACAAGAGTAAGCATACATGTAAATGAACACATATATGGGAGAAATAGGCCAATTTGTATTAATGTAAATCCATAAAGAAGCATGTAATGGTATACCTGACTTGTGGCAGCACTTCCTACAAGCTTCCCTTCTAGACCCTTTGAGGATCAAGCTAACATAAGGATGGCATCTCCAAGCATACTTTCCCTATGTGGGATTCAAGGTAGGAGCTTGATTTATAGGATTTGGGAGCCCAAACTACCATTAAGAAATGTTTGGATCACAAGAGGATATCATGGATCTTGAGAGGACTAAAATACTTAGGATGGTATGGAGGAGAGGATTCGAAGGGTAGTCCTAATATCCCAAAATACCTCTCAAATATTGATCCTAAACTTAAGGAAGAGTAGTTGGGGAATATTTTCACTCCCCTAAAGAAGGACACATAGCGACATAGAGGAGATTGTTGCTCCCTAGACAAGGGAAAGTGGGAGAAAATTCTTGTACATGGCTTAAAAAAGGGTTGGTTGAAGTGGATTTTGACCTCCTAATGATGGATTTCTCTCCCCAACATGTTTAAGGACCATAATAGGCTTTAGGTTTCCCTCTAGAACACCTATAGGAAGCACAATAACCACATTTTCATGGTGATGAAATATTCAACTCAAGGAGGACACATAAATGTGACATTTTGAGGTGTAATAGGTGCCCCCTAAAGCGTGAGGTCAGAAGGGAGCTGAGAATAAGCTACAAGCAAAGACCAAACAATATATCTATATCATCCCTGAGGTGGAAATATCCATGCTCACAACAAATTGACTCAAAATGTGACTGCTGACCAATACATTGTAGATCCATGATAGTATTGACTCGGGATACGATCACCGACATACAATGTGGATCCATACCTAAAATCATTGAAAATATCATGGGTTCAAGAATACAAAATAGATTCATGGTATAATAATGACACAACCATGGAACAATACAAAGTGGATCTATGTGACAATATACATATCAGTGCTAACATGATTTCCATATAGGAACCTACTCAAAAAGTCTCCATTGCAACCTGGGTAAAGTACATAACAAGCGTCCCTAGGGTCATGGTAGAAACCACTTGATTACTGGTCATTAATGTAACCTGTTAACAACTGTGAGGGAAATCACCAATAATGTCAATGACTCCCAAGCTATGATAGTACATTCCAATGAATGTGAATAAGTGAGCTGAAGTTGAACACTCATGGAATCCTCCGATCAGAGGTCAGTGATGTAAACATACTATCATAAGAGAGGAAACCTACCATTGAGGCATGTAGGACCCAAGGTACTAAATGGTTTCTAAGTCTAGTTTTGGATGATGTGTTGGAGTTGATGGGGATAGACTCATTGAAGGAGGGCCATGATGTATCCCACATCATCGACACAAAACCAACACACGAAATTGATGTAAAGTAATGGATCAAATTAGCATAAAATTTCACAAGGATGAAGGTTGATAGAACTACAAAAAGGCTGAATTGGGTTAAACTTAGCTTGAACATTGGATGGAAAGACAAGTGACTTGGAATCATTGATTCAATGAGGTAGAGTCCAAAACATAATGCAACAATGATTGAGGCATTCTTCGTATGGACCAAAGGAGTAGGATGACCCATGGAATTGGAATAACTCAGAGGTAAGCAAATTACCTAACTGTAAGGCAGGACACAAACAAGTGTCATGTTCAAGGGTGAAAACAAGCCTCCATAAAGCTTCCCAACAAAACTAACCCATTTTTCCCAATTTCCCCCCATCATGAATGATGAGTACCTCTTTGTTATTAACGAGCTTGAAGAGGATAACAAATGCTCGATTTAGATCATCTTAGATGAGTCCCTCATCATGTGTTTAATGAACCTAAAGAAGGAGGGGTTCAGTCCCATATGTTTCCTTCAATGCATTGTTTTACAAGTCCAAAGAAGGTAAAGTTGGTAGTATTTTCACATTTAGAGAGTCTGAAAAGAATCTAAAGAAGAATCTGAAATGTTTTTTTTTCATAAATTTAGTCTCCTCACCCGAAAAAGGATAAAACAATGCGAGAGAGAACTCTTCTAGTCAATGGTAGACCAGAGTATTCATTTTTTTAATTAGTCCAAATGGTCTGAAAAAAGGGTAAACTATCACCAAATGAATGTCCTTTAAAATACTTTCACGAGCATGGAAAAAACAAGTTCGCTCAACAATCTTTTCATGTTTTAGGAGTTTGAAAAGGGCTTAAAAAGGACTATGAGGGGTTCCTTTTTCATAACTAGTATAACGAGGCTAAAAAAGGGATAAATTATCACTCGAGAGATGAATCTTTCATGGCTTTAATGTGTTTGAAAATTTCAAAGCACACATGTGTGTACAAGGTCACTAAAACTTGAAAGACCCTCTTCTCATGATCCTGTAAGAAACAATCATGTCTTGCCACAAACCGTGTTAGAATCCCACCATAGTATTTTTAACCAAGTAAAAATAAATTGAAAAAGAGGCTCCTAATGTGAACAAAAAACAAAATAACCAATTTGTATGAGAGTAAAAGGGGAAATTGGTAAAAACAATTTCATTTTTACTTCAATTTTTTACCTCAAAGGATATTTTTGCCTTCTTTGGAATCCAAATTTAAACTGTTGATTGTGGGAGATAGGGGACACCATTCAATGTGCCGTCTGAACCAGGATAGAGATATCACCTAAGTCTTTACATTCATGGCCTTGTTTTTCATTTTCATACAAGTTTTGGGGGAGTTTGAGCCAAGATAGGGCTTTGAAAACACCCTCCCAAAATTATCACTCGCCTATAAGGTCGATCGGAGTGAAAATTCAGGAATTTTTGCTCTGTAAGACACTATGGGGGAGTGATACAACGAAGGAAGGGAAAAATTCAAGCTTGTTTCTCATTGATATTGCAAAATTTCAAGATCAAAATTTAACCATGCTTCCTTTTGGTGATATACGAGAGAGTATTGACTCAAAAGGCCGCCATGATTGAGTGGAAAGAGAGGGAGCATGAACTTGATGGGAGAATTAATGATTTAGCTGATCGTCCTTTACACACTATCTTGTTTACCATTAAAAAATTGGTCGGGAGTATACAGCCTCATCATGCTACAAAGGCATAAATGGCATATGCCATTGATTGTCTCAAGGCTAGACTCTTCAAATGGTGTAGGGGTGTGTTGGTCAACATGAAGGACCATATCATTAAATGTAGGATGGGAAGGCAAATAATTTGGATATGGAACTCTCTTGGTTTCATTCTTCTAATATAAGGAACCACTACTGTGTCCACTAATCGATATGCCAGTCCATCCCTCATTCGAGCCATGGATGGAAAGGTGGACTAGCCATGCAGGTCGACTTGGAGGTCCTAAAATTCTATCTTACGATGTTGGTTTCTTTGCATGGTGGAGGAACCCGATTCCTATGATAGAGGACTATCCTTATGCCGTGGTGGATTTCCGTGGAGATAGTGATTTAGTGCTTCCAGAGGGAGCACAGTGGGATGATACAAATATGCCTCAAGAAAATGTGACCTTAAATCAATATGTTTTTTTGGATTTTAATAATTTCATATATATATATATTTTGTACAAAAGGGAATCTAAACATTTTTTGTTCTATGTTGCAGATCAAGGACCATCGAGGCCAATGGGTTCATCGCCGTAGGGAGGAATATCAGGTGGAGGGGGCCAAAGCTTGTGTGCTTCAAGATTTGGAACAAAACCTGTGAGGAATGACTATGGGCATACCTCCCAAGAGGATGTGTAAAGTCCCCTATCACGTCCAGAGGCACAACGTAGGGGTGCCCGAGAGCATTGGTCATTTCCTGTGCCAAGTGGTCTGAGCAATCATGCGCTACAATGAGCACAACGAACCTCGTGATGATGATTATGATTTAGTTGGTCATTTAGTCTCTTAGTTTTTGCGGCATTTACATGATGTATGGGTGATATAGCCCCATTTTTCCCTTATGTGCATTTTTGGACATGTTATGCGACACACTTTTGGTATGTTGTATACATGGATCTTATTTGGCCTACTTATTTTCTATATATGTGTTATTTACATTATAGTGTTTTGTGCTTTTCATATGTACACGTCATAATGGTAAAATGTTCATGTATGCATTTTATGCCAATTTTATATGAAATTAGCTAAATAGTCAGCGATTGTGTTTAATTCTCTTGAGATATGTTGATATTGTAGGAAATCAAATGATCTCTGAAGAAGATTTATTCTCTAATAAATATGAAGTAACATAGGGTTTCGAATGTAATAGACTCGGTTTAATTGTGAAACCACGAGTTGGGAGTCTAGGTAAATGATAATATGGTGTATGCCAAGAGAGGAAGCATTAGTCAATAGTCCTATTACAGCATGATATTCAACGATGTTATTAGTCACTGGACCTAAGAAAACTCCACCTGATCTAACAAACTCATTAGTGGGGGAATAAACCACCCAAGCTACAAAAGAAATATTCTGGGTATGTTGGCTAACACCATTCATGAATCCCAAATACACTGACATCTATGCTTCAAGCACAAAGCAGGATAAGTAGTTGTAAACGGAACAAGATCCTCACACGCCAAAAGAAAAACAAGTTCACACCACACCAACACACCAGCTATGGTACATATATACAAAGTACATATGCAGGGATATCCTAAGCATAATAATTTTTAAGGTAGAGCCCATTCCGAGGCTCTCCTAAAGGCACTCCGTCATAATCAACTAGCTCGTAGGCCCCTTTTTCCAAGACTCGATTAACGATGTAAGGACCATGCCACATGGATTCAAACTTTACTGCTCCTATTTTATCGTGCATCTAATTGCCAGCTAAAACTAGGTCACCTTCATTAAAGGTATGAGGTTGAACAGATTTGCCATATGGAAAGAGCATCACCACGACAATTTCGCCGATTTTGGTCAAATATAAGAATCATTCTTCCTCCGCGAAAGTATTATGAAAGAGTTTGACAGCTAGCTTGAGAGACAAGATCTCACACTCGATAGGTAAAATGGCTTTCAGACCATAAAGCAACTAAAAAGGTGTGAATCCGATTGTTGTTTTTACGGAAGTCCTATAGGCCCAAAGAGCCGAAAAAAACATCAAATGGAAACTAGATTTATGCATCCCCACCATGCATGGAATATAGTTTTCAATACCTTATTGATGGCCTCTACTTGTCCATTAGATTGAGGATAGTAGGGAGACAAATTTTCATGACGAAAAACTAGTTTGGCACTTAATTCAACCATCATATGATTCCTAAAATGGGTACCATGATCGGTAACAAATTAACAATAGCCTGTGGGAATCCAAACCAAGCGATGATGTGGTTAAAAATAAATAGCACATCAGTCTTGTTAGAATATTTGACCCCATCTAGACCTTAGAATATAATTTTAATTCATTAAGTTATGTTCCTAGGTGTTTAGACTAGGTTATTTGGCCCCTAGTGCATACTTGGCCCAATTCTAAGTGATGTTTATCCACAAGTGCACCCCACTAGATTCTTTAAAGCATATTTTATGAGCTAGAGCTCCCAATATTCTTTATTCTTGCTTTATCTTGCTTTACTGAGTTAAATCCAGGTTTTGCACTGCTTTTCTCATGATAAGAATGAGGTAAGGGCGCTAGGATGCTTTTGGAAAGTTTTCCTCTTTTTGACCACCACCTCCTCCATGATTTTCTACTAAAAAACCTCGAACTTACTTCATTTTGGTCACTCTTGGTTCACCAAGGCCTACCTAACCAATTCGTGACCTCTTTCTATGAGTTGGAGTTCGATGTTTCCATAGATGGGGGATTTTGTCTAATTCTAATCTTGCCACATGTGAATAATTCGAATGCCTCCAAAGGATTTCGATTTTCTTCCATTGTAATATATTTGGACAACCAATGCATTTGCAAGGGTTGGATGTATAACAATTGTTCAATAGAAGTTTGATTCAACTATTCATTTATGTCATATTTTTCTCTATTCTGCACATCTTTGCAAAACTAATTGTGAGGAATTTTATGTTACTGGATCATGACTGTGATAAAATTTTCATATGGTATCAGAGCTAGTTGATTTCAATATCACTCAGATACTTCCATTGTAGCACCAAAAGTAGTGGATTTTCCATAGAAATACTAGGGCAATTTCCTTGAAGCCATTGGAGAAAACCTTTGGAGTCTACCCAGGTGTGAGGCACTCCCAAATATTCTTAGTGTCGGAGTAGAGTTTGATTGTGCTAACATAATTTTATTCCTGAGTATCTTCTTGTGTAGTTACAACAAATTCTTCATGGATTTGAAAGTTCCTTCTCTTACTCCATTCAATTATGTGGAGTGGAAGCCAAAGATGTGTGCATATCTCAAGAGACAATGTCTCTAGGATGTGTCTATTGGTGTTGTGAGCGAGCCTAAGTCCTATGAAGAGAAAGATGTTTGGATAAATGACTATGACAAAGAATTTGGAGCTATGTGATTGGCCATGTCTCCTAATATGCATTACCTCATTAGTTCTATTGAGTATCCATTTGATCTCTGAAGCAATCTGAATAGAGCTTTTGGTGTTCAGAAAGAAGAAGTTAATTCCTGGAGTGAATATAGAACCTCATCATGTGCTCTCCCTCCTAATTTATCAGCCTCAAATATCTCTGAAGAAGTCAAGTTCATGAAGAAAAAGAAGAAATTGCAGAAATTTCAACTAATCTAGTTCTTGTTACTAGAATTCTCTTTGATTTGAATGATTCCTCTGCTTGTCTAGAAGTAGATATTGAAGAGACATCTTCTTTTGTGGCTCTAGAAGTTGATGAGGATCCTAAATCCTTATCCTATGATGTTGATGATGAAGAAGTGACTAATGGAGTTGATATCGTTGAAGAGATAGACATCCATTCCTCTCTCATGTTCTCCTATGATTCGTATACCTTGAATTCTGAGCAAAGTAAGCAAGTTATTTCTCTAAAAGTTGAAGAGGAGTTTGATTCCTCTCTTTCCAATGATTCTACTAATGTGCAAAATGGTGATCTATTGGATGTTTTGGAAGATAGAACTGAATTTGGAGGTGATGCATTCACTCTCCTTGGTCCTATGCTCTCCTTTTTTGTTTTGTGTCTCCCTCAAAGCCCTTTCATTTGCAGTTTGTCTCCATTCATTTCAATCTGTGTTGTTCCGAAAGAAAAGTTTCCATCCCCACTCACCATGTTTACAATTGATCAAAGGAAGTTATGATCCTCACTCTTATCAACTAGTATTGTGTCAGGTCTGTCCATCTACCAGTCGGTTACATTATGATCTCGGTTCTCAATGTAAGACTCTTGTTTATCATGTACTTCAACTCTCATCGACGTCAAAACACTATATTCCGAGAGTTGCAGTAGTTGCAGTTATACTTTGGGATCCCTTCCAATCACTATAAGGGATCACTTCTAACTTAGTAGGGAGAGTCACTAGTGATCCCTAAATGAGTGGTTTCCCCTATGATCGACGTCAACACATCATCGCATCAGGGGGAAACATACTTTTGAAGGTAGAAGTGTTCACATTTGGACATCATGGTAGCAGTCTATTCAGTATAGTGAAGCTCTCAGGAATATTTACATACCGGTTTGGTCCCCCACCCAAGTGGGCTTATCATGGTCACCAATAGTTCCACTTCTTAAAAAATTCCGTAGAAGTTCCTGGGTCATTTTATCAAAAATGGATTGAAGCCACCTTCATCCATATCCCAATAGTATATTAGAGTCAACACCTTGGTCCTCTCTTATTTTAATCACTTTGACAACATTTCACGAGCATGGGTATGCCTACCTTGTTTGTATAAAAACTATTATTTACTACAGCTCCAACCGTCATCACCGACAATATTCCCCCATGGGAGAACCTTATTTGTCCACATATGCTTCATCCTACATAATATGAGAGAAACAACACAAAACATGATGCATTATCAACTCTACAGTACCCTAAGAACCTCATACATTAGGGGGCATTTGAGCTCTGGAGCAATCTAAATAGAGATTTTGGTGTGCAAAAAAAATAAGTTAATGCCTAGAGTGAATCTTGCACCTCATCATGTGCTCTCCCTCTTGATGTCTTAGCCTCAACTCTCTCTGAAGAAGTTGTTCATGAAGAAAAAGAAGAAAATGCAGAAATTTCAACTAATCTAGTTCTTGTTACTAGCATTCTCTTTGATTCGAATGACCTCTGCTTGTCTAGAAGTAGATATTGAAGAGACATCTTCTTTTGTGTTCTAGAAGTTGATGAAGATCCTAAATCCTTATCCTATGATGCCAATGATGAATAAGTGACTAATGGAGCTGATATTGTTGAAGAGATAGACATCCATTCCTCTCTCACGTTCTCCTATGATTCACTTACCTTGAATTGTGAGCAAAGTAAGCAAGTTATTGCTCTAGAAGATTAAGAGGAATTTGATTCCTCTCTTTCCAATGAGTCTACTAATGTGTAGAATGGTGATCTATTGGATGTTTTCAAAGATAGATTTGAATTTGGAGGTTGGTTATGTTCTTCATTATCTTAGCATTGTCATTTATATAGCAATGGTCCATGATATTATAAGTAAATGCAACCCAATGTAATATAACAACATTCACAACATTAATGGACGAGAATATGAGTATTTCTATTAATAAATAACAAGAAGTACAATGTGATACGACCTCTTGTCGGCAACCAATCTGAACCAAGATCTGGGTCAATCCACTTGTGCCTCCACCACTTCAATCCTCCATGGAATGGAAAACTCAAACTATGATAGGAGTTTGGAAGGTGAACATAAGGGGTTCACAACTATAAGGATCAATGAGTGTAGACTCAAGATAGGGCAAAAATCCACTAGAGTTCTCTTGCTCTCCTCTCTCCTCCCATCCATAAGCCATATGTGCTCAATATATAGTCCTCCCAAAGGTAAGTGAAAGGGCACATTGAGGCGTTTCGGGGCAAGTGGAGGGCCAAAGGTCACCCAATGACCGCTTTTTGGGAGTAAAACGTAATTAACTAGTGATTTTTACCATTTTATATGGTACCTGCGGGCTATAGTGATGCAACTCGTGGGTATGCTCACTGTAGAGATGTAGCTAGCATACAGGGGAAAAAATAGGGAAAATAGTGTGTCTGAAGGATATAAAGTGGATCTGAGTCAGTAAAATGGATCCTGCAGGCCAAAGAGTGCTGATGCTCACAAGGTGGAAGATTACGTTGTAACAGATGCCCCCTAATGTGTGAGGTCAGAGACTGATGCTACAATGGCCAAAATACTTTATAAATCTTAGAAGTGGAGTGATGGAGACACAAGTGGAAGGAGCAGCTCACTCGTCATAATACAATAGTATCCATGAGTGCATGTCGGTATAGTACAACAATCTGATACAATGGCCATGAATAGGAAGTACATAGTGAATACATGTCATAAGTGATCATAGCCATGATCCCTCTACAGTAAGATATGGTCTCCTACTGAAAAGGAAACAATTGGTGCGAACTGGAGGTACAAACTGCTGATATATGAGAGGTGATATCTCAGATGTAAAGTCATAATCATAAGTAGCATACTGAATTCCATTATCACTTGGGGTCTTCTACACAAGTCTTCGACGGTGCAAGTCCCATCAAGTGAATAAAGGAGTTGAGGTCGAACCTGATGTGACATCGTCTGATTACCGGTCAATGATGTATACCGTTAACAGATGTTAGATAACCCACCAATAATGAAAATGGGCATCAAGGCACAAAGCACAATCATCAAAGTGCGAATAGATGTGTTGAAGTTGAACACTAAGATGAATCCATCGATCAGGGGACATTGATGTATTCCCAAAACTGTCGATGGCGAGAGAACCTGCCACTAATGACTGCAAGCCTCAAGGTACTCAACTAAACTCTAAGCATCAAGTTCCGGAATAAATGGGTTGAAGTCGACGGAATGAGACTCATTGGAAGGAGGGCATTAAGGAATCCCCCATCAACTAGCACGAGGTACCAGCTACGCTGAAAGATTTGGAAGAACTCAGGTGAAACGGACAGACTCAATAAGGATGGCTAACATGAAATAGTCAAGAAATTTGAGGAGTGGCCGACTCTGGTTTCAGGACTTCCTTTGAACAAGAGCATGAGCAGAGGAACAAACTCAGGCAACATAGACTCAATATAAACTGTGCGATGCAGGAGGTACCACAAAGGGCTCCATAATGACTGGAAGCTTAACCAATCGGTGGAGTAAACTGAGAAACAAGTACAGCTCCTAAGGCCCAACTATAGTCTCGACTCATAATGTATGGAGTGGAATGAAGGCTCTGTTCAAAGGTGACACAACAACTGCCAACAAAAAGTAGTAACCATAATCCCGTCCGGCTTTTTGGAATATTTGATTTTTTTTGTCTTTTTCATATTTGGAAAAGCTTGAAAAAGAATAAAATTGCTTATAGTACAACAAGTGAGGGAACGAGTGTCAAATAGCGGGTAGACTAGTCCCAAGCAGTGGAACATACCTATGATCAATGAAAGGAAGCGTGTGCAGGATGTGGACACTCGGGGGGGTGTTCCCTCAGGGTCAAAAGGTCATCAAATCATGAAGAGAAAGTGTAAGCTTTGCAGGGCTCGACAGGGGAAAGTGCTCAGGTATCAGGCTAACAACTGAGTAAGCGGGAGCCAGTACAAGGCTCAAGCGGCAAGCAGGATGATAATGCAATCACAATTTGATATAAATGGGGGAGTCCTTATGGGAGATGGCCAGCATAAGACAAAGTAAAGTATGAGTCTTTATCGCAAAGTCATGGCGTAACTACAAAGGACTCCCAATCCTAAGGACAAACAATGACATGGGAACCATAATGCAAAAAGGGGGTTCTAACTAGGGTACCTGTTATCACACAACTTGTAGTTTCCCCTAGTGGTATCCCATCCAGGACAGTAGAGGAGATGGGAAACTAAAGAGGTGACCCAAGAGATGCCACGGTTCCTAATGCAAGGTGGGAGTCACGTCAACCGAGGCACTCTTCACTTTAGATCTAGATGAGTCCAGACCTAGGGGGAGAGCCTATTACCAATCAAAGATGATTGGACCCAAACAAAGGTTCCTAGGGATAAGTAGACAATGAGTTACAGAAACCAATGCAAGGTTAAGTGGACCTAGAAGTTAAAGTATGGTTGAAGGTGGTTTGAGAAATGATTAGTGTTTCAACTAATGTATGATTTAGGCCACATGATTAGTTATAATGATAAGGTATAGTACCATGTGTTACACAAGTGGGACCCACTTTCTTGGGATATGTGAAAAGGCCTAATGTGGACCCACAAGGTGAAATTAAGGGATGTAATTGGCACTAGAGGATATGTGATGAGTAGATCTATGGATCTAAGTTGAAATTAGAAGTACCCACTTACTGGATCTAAGGTTTGACACAATTCCCAAGGAGTGCGACTTGCTTAAGGAGGACTAGTGCCTTATTGGATGGGTTAATGGAGTCAAAAGATATGTCAAAGTGTAGATCGGGACACCTAGAGGTCAAGTCAAGCAGGCTAATTGAGATAGAATGGTTGGATCTTGCTAGATCTAGGATTTCATGAAATGACCCAAGTGGACCACAATCCCTTAAAACAAGGAATGCTACCCCCAAGGCAAATCGTCACAAAATGACACTCTAGATATAGGTTTCAAGGTATGCCCGTTCCAAATCCATTGCAATCTCAACTACCTAGGTCCTAGAAGTGGGCAAACTTAGTCACCCAAGGAAGTGCGACCTTGCTCAAGGAGGGCTAAAAGGTGGATAAGGGGTGTCAAATCAAGCCCAATGGCCACCAAAATGTAGATCCAAGTAGTTTAGGCACTGATCTATGTGGATCTAGAAAATCAAGCCAATCCAAGGGTTAGATCTTACTAGATCTGAGTTTTAAGGTGCCAAGTAATTCAAAAGGGGGTTTTAATCCCTTAAAATGTGGAATGATGCCCACAAGGTAGAAATCACCCAAATAAAAGTCTAGGGGTAGGTTATCAAGTGTGTAGATTGCAAATCAAGTGGGATCTCACCTACCCACATGCTAGATCTAACCCAACAAGCCTCTCCAAGGAAGTGCGATTTGGTTCAAGAGGGCTATATTGCCTTGAAAAGTGTGTTAATTTTAACCCAATCACCAATAAACTATAGATCCAACTAGGGGTGGATGCTATAGAGGTGGGTTCTTAAGATCTTTTCAAAAGCAAGGCTAGGTCTAAGATCTAAGAAAAACCAAAATTGGGGTTTTGATTAATTAGGGTTTGTGACCAATGAAGAGAGAATGGATGGAAAGAGGCACATACCTTGTAGATCTTACCTCAATTGTTTGTGGCCACCTTGAAAATTGATAGCATTCTCCTATGTGTATATTCAAGAGTGAGATCCAAGAGCTCCAACCAAAACGTCCTCCTCCAAGATAGCCAAATCGTCCTCCTCCTACAAGACAAGATCAAAGAAACAAGTCAAGTAAGATGATTATGAAAATGATAGAAAGATGTAATAGAAAGCATCAACTATGTCACGAAGATACAATAATGATACTCCCTGTCACAAGATCAACCCAAGAGAGAATATGTGGATCCCTCCAACAATAACCCTCAAGAAATCGTCCTCCTCTCCACCAATTCGACTTTCCTGCAAGAAAACTAGTAGAAGCACCAAAATCCACAATGATACATAGAAGAGATACTGTATACTCAAGATGCAAGAGAATCCACAAGACAAGAGAGATATGATCCACAAAGAAGTGTTCTATTCCAATATTCCAGAGCTCCAAAGGTGAGCTATACAATAGGGGGTCTCCTCCTTATATAGGATAATAAAGACCAAAACCCTATACCACTCTATAATACTACATCAAATGAGTGGTTGAGATTAAAAGATCTCAATACATGATCAATGGCTAATAATGAATCATAAAAATATATCACATGGATCACCCAATATAATGATGACGCCCTAACTAAATGGTACAAAGTGAGGATGATGTCATCCACTAGAGGGGTAAAAGTACAAAAATCCACCTCATAATGACTAGAACATAGCAGAAGAAGCACATGGTGGGGCTAGGAGGCATCAATCCTTACTAGCTCATCCCCAAGGCACAATAAAATAATAAATATGTCCAAGATAATATAAATGATCAAATCTGTCCTCAAAATCTGTGACAGACAAGCAGTAAAAGACCTCTTGTGATCGCTGTGGGCCTACCCACATGGTGAAAACTAGCTGGAAGATAGTGGGCTCACCCTGGAAGACCTCTGTGAAAACCAAGTGCCAAAACCTTGCCTTAATTTCCCAAATCGAATTCCTCAGTGACCACTTTATCCCATTTTTTAACTGCCTCGGTAACTATGAAAGTGCCAAAACTGCCTCCTAGGGTATCTGCGCTGTCCAACTGAGCCCACCAGGCTCTCCAAAAGGGGGTGTAAATTGTAAAAACAAGTGACTGGACCACCCCCTCCTCATACAATGCCCTAGGTGAACTGGCGTCTCCTGGCCCCTGTTGCTCAGGCTGGGAAATCAGCCCCAAATCTAGTCAGCAAGTGTAAAACTGCATCAATCACTGTCAGAAGTGCCCGGAACTGAAAGATAAGTGTCTCATTGGATCCAGAAGACCCAAATCCACTAGGAATGTGTACTCATACACCATGGGTTTCCCTAATGGGCCAATTGTAGGGTCCACCATATATGGATAGTGCATAATCTGATGATTTGAAGTAATAATAAAACCTGCTGAGCTGCATCAATCATCATCTAAACCATATTTCCATCATATGACATCATCATCAAGTATGTGGGACCATCAATCATCATCAATAGGTATATATATATGGTCCACATCATCACGGATCCCAATAATATACAACCAAGGATAAATCACATCAATAGACTAAGACATGTTTCTCTAATCATTCTCACAGCCAAGCTCAAAGTATAACATCCATTCAGTGGCATTAATCAAGTTAGCACATATTCCTTTATCATATGAAATTACTTGCACTATAGTTCAAATGACAAACTCACCCATTGGACATGGTCAAACTGCTAGTGAAGGATGAAGGCTAGGAACAAGGTTGGGCCAAGGGGTTGACCTGTCTTACTCAACTCAAAAATACTTTGGACTGGGAGAAGGGGGAAAGCTACAAACTCCATGCTGGAAAAAATAACACGGGGGATGGCTGTGCCTCACAAATGGATAAGTTGTTCAGAGAGTGCTTATTCAACTTAGGCATCATGTCTACATCAAGTTGATCCAGGTTCATTAGGATCATTCAATTTCATTTCATGGCCTTTTTGGCCTACATAACCCTTCGGATTTCAGGTGTGCTGATAAGCACAACTAGTTGTAGCTTGCATCCAGGGCATGTTTTCATATACATATAAGGTCAGCAATTGTTTAGATATAGCTTTTAAGAACCATTGCTTTTTGGACCTTTCTTATACTCTCCGAGGAGTATTTTTAGCTGTTCATCGCTCTTGCCCTTTTTAGTTTCCATGGGTGAATTTATAAGTTTCCATAAGTAGTACATGAGCTTTCAGTTTTAGCCAACAACATCTCAAGTGACTAGGGGGAGTTCAAGCCAATGCCAAACATCGGGACAACCAACCAGAATGATTTAGGCCTACAATCCAACTCACCAAAGGCAAGTTTTGTCACCAACTTAGAGCCGAGACACTGAACATACAGGGATGCGGTCCAAACACAGAGGTAGAAAAATGGGGAAGTCCTCAGTATCGTAAAGTCAAATGAGACAGGTCAAGGTTTAAAGTCAAATAGGAAAGTCATGTATGGATGGAGTCAAGTGAATATGGAGCCTACACTAGCAGACAACTGGTGTCAGGAAAGACCATATCTATGTAAGGTGGAAAACCAGTGGGTTTTGTTAAATGACCTAAATGTGCAAGTAATTGTCCATTTTATAATTTATAGTTCATTTTAAACAGTTTGCCACATCATGAATAATATACCAAGCAGATGCTGTGAACATGACTAAATCAACAAGATAATAATTCATAGTCAATGATAAAATATCCATAGATCATATAACATCATCACAATAATAATCATCATATATCATCTGAAACACTACTGCAATATATCTCTAGGCACTGAACTGAAACTGTATGGGACAAAGGGTCACATCGGTCATCAAATCTGAACTCTCAAGGCTCAGCCTTGACACAAGGTCTAACATAAGTCTGAATAATACACTGCTCTGATCATGAGTGATCACAAAATATACAATCATCAAAGCCATGCTCTGAATAATGGAAGCTCTAGAATGTGCAAATATCTGCTAAGCAAGAATAGTAGCCTTGCTACTATGGTGTGATAACAGTACCCATGTTCGGAAAGGCCCTACCGCCCCATAACGACACTTCTATAACAATGTGAAGGTTCTGTGTCGGTTAAGAAGCGGGGTCGCACCTAGGGTTTATGAAAATGGTCAAAAGGTCAAATGCATAATGCATATGAAAATGACATCTAACCTATATGCCAGGTGTGAAATATACCTGTCGTAGGTGTGAAACGGTCGGAAACAACTTTTGCGAAGAAACCTGGTCAAAAAATGCTACTCCGTGACATTGTATTAGTCCAAAACAACCTTAAATGGCGAAAACTATAAACAAGTGGGTTTTGAAAATTATAAATAGTAGACAAAATTTATAATTTACAATTCATTTTTACTATTCACCCATTTGGAGTTTTGTGGTTAGTTTTCACCTTGAAGTTCAACTGCTGATTCTGGGAGCTACGGGCGTCCATTCATCGAACCGTCAGGAGTAGGTTGGTAGTCTCATCCATACCTTCCATTTCAATGCTTTTATTTCAATTTTCATTGGTTGGATTTTTAATTTGGCCAAGCCGTAAATGGTCTCGGCGCTACCCGCGGGCTATAACTATGCGGGTTGCAGGTAGGGCAAGGTACTCGCAGTCAATGCACGCGTTGATCGCGGGTACCCGCCTCTGTAAATAAACTTGCCCACGGGTACGACCGTGAAGCTAGTTTTTTAAATGAAATTGACTAAACTCATTGGTTTTTCTCCCTCCAGGATGGTTCTAGAATGGAGAGAGAGGGAACATGACCAAGTGGATGAGGCTGTCCGCAATGATGTGCATGCACAGTAAGCGCTACAAACATGCGTGTTAACACCCAAAAAGTGCTCACTAGCTCATTTCCTTATTCACATGACCTAGTTGTCCACTTTTCCACCATTTGAGCCTCTAAAGCCATCAAAAGGTCACCAAAAGACCATAATACACCCTTTTTCCCCTCAAAAGATATATTTTTCCTCAAAAAACATAAAAAACTCTCAAAAAGGGTCCAGAATTCCCAAAAATATTAAAAGGGAATAAAAATATTCAAAATATTCAAAAAAAGAAAAAAGAGGGAAAAAGGTACCTAAACCAAGTTGGTCAATACCATTGGTTTCCTTAAAACCATAATGGTATTCCCCACTACCAAAAACTATAAAAAGGTGGTAGGGGCTCCTCACTTTCCATCCATCCATCATCCTATCCTCACGCTGTCAAAATCTCTCATGAGACTTTTGGCCATTTTCAGCATCTTGGAGAAGAGACCATTGGAGCTTGGAGCTACTCACCCTTGGAGTTGCTCAACACAAATCCTCACCATTTGAGATATCTTAATACAAAACATCCATTCTTTTATTTCTTGTTATTTCCATGAATCGTTTTTAAATTTATTTGCTATATGCACATGTTAGTTTAGATTTAGATTTAATTCATAATCGTTTTTGCTTTCAGTATTGAAACTGCTATCACATTGTTGATAGGTGCCCATTGCACAAAGCTTGGTTGCAAAACCAAGCCAACATTTTTTGGCGACTCAGTTGGCTTCGAATTCTTAGATCTTGGTTTTTTGCTTTAGATCTTAGTTTTGTTACTTTTAAAACATTTTAATTTACAGATTTGCCATACTAGGCAGCAGATCCATTGCTGCTCTAGATCTTGGCCCTTTCTATACCCTTTAAACAGCCCGAACCTTTAATTTTCAGGTTCGTTTTTCGGCAACTTTTTTCCGTTTTCGCCCCGCGTCTTTTCGCCCGACAGTCGCATGACTCATCGCGACCTCGCGGTCTTTTTTCGCGTTGCGAGCCATGGCTTCGCGGCCTTTTTCCGCGCTGCACATCCCGGCTTCGCGGCCTTTTTCTGCGCTTCACATCGCGACTTCGTGGAATTTTTCCGCGCTGCACATCATGACTTCGCGGCATTTTTCTGCGCTGCACATCGCGACTGTGCGCTCGAAACCCGCAATGCGCATCGCAACTTTTATCCCAAAACCCGCGATGTAATTTTTTGGCAGTGTGGCTCAACATTCAAACAACCATATCTCCCTCTCTCGAATTCCGTTTGAGATGATTTTTTTTTTCAAATTGGGTGTTTTCGATCAAGGAATCCAAATATCCTATTAGATTTAAGAATTTTTTTAATAGAAATTTCTCTAATATTTTATTTTAGTGTTATTTATCACTTCAGTTCACCCATTTTGGCCCATATTTTCCAGCATTATTTTTTCTGCATTTTTATAGCCATAGTGAATCATTTTCTATTTATATATGCTCCATTAAAAAGTATTTTTAAAAATTTTCAGTAAGTGAAAGAAAGATTTTCAGCATTATTTTTAGATCATATGTTTCACTTTTAATTTGCTCAATAGTTTGCCCAAGCAATATTTTTTAAGAGATCCATTTATTTCTTGAAATATTTATGTTATTTGCTTCCCTTTAAATTATTTCGAAAATCCATTATTTTTGAATTGTTTTTTCAAGCATTTACATTTCAAAAAACGCCTTTATTTTTTGCAAACTGGAAGTGTCTTTTCTTTCATTTGTAATCAATCGCCCAAGCGAGGCAAATCAATTTCAGTTCAATAATCACACGTGCACCCAATCTGCCACATTATTTAAACTGAGCCTTAAAATCTACCTTAACTCAACAAACTTTTTAACCCCACTTGGGGAGCACTTAAAAGAATCTTGCAGTTAGGTAGGATCGAGGGGATAGGTGTGCCAATAACACCCCTCAATTTTTTACATCTGAGACATAGTGGTTGTCTTTAGGGTCCCAAAAATCCCTTATAATTTTGACACGGTTATCAACCAATTTATCGGGAAGGCCTCTCCCTCAGGAGGGTTGAAGTAGCTAGACTGGTTCCGGAAGCCTGAGTGGAATACCACAATCCATTCAATAACCGAAGGATACCTTTCGAATTTCTCGGTGTACACATGTATGGGGGTACAACGGCGATAGAACCAAACTACAGATTCACCCAAGCGAACGTGTCATGAACGGGGTATCCTAGTTTCCATTCTTTAGGATTGTCTACCCGGTGTCCCTCCCGGTAGGGGGATATCTAGCCGTTTATTCAACACTCTATATTGTCTGACTTGGATTTCATCACTTTGCAGAGAATATCGTTTGTTGACTCACAATACTTCTAGTGAGGTGTTTGCATGATACAATACCCACCTTTGGTCTAGTGAGCACCACCTCTTTTTTTTAGGAACTGTTTGACTTTTGGTATTCTGACCACTTTTGTTGGATCCCTCCACTTATTATAGCATAGCTGTTATAATAAGTGCTTTTGAGGTTGGTTGTTGGCCTGAGAGCCATTATTTTTTTTCACTCCCCTCTTGCACTCATTGTTGCACTAGGGTTTCGAGTTTTTTACATCACCACCTTCCACTGAAATTTTTATACATTTCTCACCATTGAGAATTTAAGACGATCCCGCCGTTTTCAGGGTGAACCCCCTCAGTTTGGTACACTTGACTCTACACGCCATAGACGTAGAGCCTTATCCCTTGACTCGACACATCATCGGCATAGAACACAGTCATTCGATTCTGACGCGCCTCACTTCACATCTGATTCTGAGGCTGAATCCGAACACCCTACTGAAACATCACCAATCAACCCCATGGCTGGATCACAATACGACCCCCTTTTCACTAGTGTTATTGGAGATACAACGACAAACCCTACTACTACTGTGCCACCCATGGTAACAACAACCCCTTTAGGCATGCCTAATATAGGGGCCACTCCACCTTTAGGTATGCCCAACACAGGACCACCACCTATTATGGGTATGCCCAACATAGGGATCACACCCCCTCTCATTACCACAACCCAGATCCCAGGAATTCCTGGCACTATTCCTAACCCCTCTGCAACCCATGTTTCACTTGGGAGCACTGGTCCTTCCCACACCACATCAGGTGGAGGACACATACCTTCAATACCTAGCATACCCTTAGGGGCCATTGGACAACTACATAATGCCACCATTAACAGTTATGTCCCAGTCACTATGCCACACCCATCTTCTAGTTTACCATACATGGCTAGTCTAAACTTACCAGACCTAGCCAGGTTAACCAATGATCCTATCATGCACAACCCTACATGGCCACCCATGCCTACAAAGCTTCCCTCGGACATCCCCAAGTTTGAAGGAAAACCTGGGGAAGATCCCCAAAACCACATAATGTCACTTCACTTATGGTGTTCATCTAACTCCATAGTGGATGAATCCATTAGACTAAGACTGTTGCAACGAATGTTCACTGGCTCTACAGCCAAGTGGTACATTGAGTAACCACACGGGACCCACCATACATTTACGTCCCTCGCCTCCACTTTCCTTCAGTTTTTTCAGCTACCTGTATGCTATGATGCAGGAGTTGAAATACTGTTGTCTTGTAGACAAAACACAGCTACCCACATCACAGACCATATCCATGAGTGGCGCAAATGTCGTAGCCTCTGCAAGATAAAATTGGACGACCGTATATTTTTGGACTGGTTTCTCAAATCACTCCTACCCCTCATAGCCAAAGATGTAGCTTCCGAACGACCCCAGTTAGAAGAAGAAGCTATCTTAAAAGCCCAGGAGTTCGACCCCATATATGCCCAGTCTGGATATCGATACACCATTTTACCGGATGCCCCGCGCGGTGATCCATCCCGCCATGACGAGCCGGGGGCATCCCATGTCACCGACGGTATTATCGGCTAGGTTATGGTGCAAAACAAACCTTTTACCATGATGAGTACAAACAATGCCACAGACCTTTCTAGGGCTTCATCTCACTCCAGAGCTACAACTTCGAATGCTCCCATGGCCCACCCCCAGCACACTCATGGACCCTCATGTCCACCACAATGTTATGGTCACGCACCTTTAGCCTATCCACCTCTGGTTGCACCCCCTACATATTACCATCAGCAGGCCACACATGCTCCTGTTCACTCACAAGCCCCAACGGCTTATTACCCACCATAGGCAGTGCTTGCTGCACCACAACCTCCAGTCACTCAGACTTATCCTCCAAATAACAACAACGCTTCCCCCACCAACCAAAACCTTGATCGACCATCGAAATAGGGTAAGAACTCCAATTTACGAACAAACCACCTATGTTCCATATGCGGGGTATACGGTCATCACACACACACTTGCCCCCATTTGGAGGGAGCATGCCAACTGTGGTCTGATGACGCCCAACGCCAAGGGCATGCGGCACAACCAGTGCCACCTCCTCAACCACAACCCATGGTGTTGCAGAATCCTTTTCCCACACAAGAAGTGGCGAACACTCGTACGTTGGATCCTCCTCAAGGAACCAAAGCACCATAATAGCAAATCACATACGCTGCACACACAAACCAACCGATGGATTCAAGTACTCATCATCTCCTTATGATGTCATCGTCTGACATGAATCTCCAAACGCGTCGAAACCAATACGCCCCCGCTGCACCTAAAAATGTTCTCCCTACGATTGAACAACTAGTTCAGAATGCACCTACATTGTTCGTCTCCACAGTCAGACCCGGATTATACTCGGAATCACCTATGACTTCCACATTCCAATCCATCCCACCCCCTTTGAATATAACCGAGATATCTGATTTGTGCAACCTCTCGCATAATACACAGGTACCAAACCAACAACCCCCTTTACTCCCGCAACCACCCTCAGTGCCAACTCACGTAGGAGCCACACCAATTCATACTATCCCATTTTTATTTCCCCCTTCAGGCGCCATGAGCACGTCAGTAATGGATACACTCACCCTCCCAGGTTTAACATTAGGATTACTGGTATGGTACTTACCTACCCCAACTCCCCCACCAACTCCGACTGTTGTCCTACAACCGGTACAACCCATGAATATGTCAAACCATCCACCACCTGGCATACCAAACCACCAAAATCGCCCACCACCTAGTGCTTCGAACCCCCAAAACCGATCAATTCCAACGGGGGACACTACATCGACATCTAGTTATGTCCCCCCTCAATCCCGCAACACTGGGGGCAGAGGTCCACCAACCTACAACACTGCATCCATAACTCGCACCCCCCCAGTGACACCCAAATTAGCTAAGAATCCCCCAACCTGTGTAATCCCTAAGTGCTCCTTGTGTGACGATATTGGCCATGCCACCCATCTATGTCCACAATTACCAGCACTTCAAGAACACATGCAAATGTTGGATGATGACAGTAACATCCCAGTTGTCAAACTAGAACTGTACCCTCAGCCTCGTGATGAATCATTGTGTACCAACCACCCTTGTGCGATATGCGGCATCTACGACCATTACTCACATCAATTCCTTGATCTCCCAGATTATATAGCAGCTCTATACGAACTGAATAATGTCGATCTAGAAACATCCGCTCCTACCATTGAGGAAATTCATCCCCCACCATCTTCCTCCTCGGAATAAATTAACACCATTTACACAGTTTCCGCTGGATACCCCTCTATCCGGTCGGCCCCTTCCATTGATCCCTTTGACACACATGTTCAACCCTTTAAAATTGACGAGGAAACCACATGTCCACAACATGGGGGCAAGCCCAAAACCTTGCCTACTCATCATCATCGTGATTCTCATCGGAGATACTGGGGGCATCCACCCCACAAGGGGAATCTCCCATCATCATATCATCACTTCAGTATGCCACCACGGCCTACAGCCTCATGGTATACCCCCCTGCCAATGGTTGCTCAATGCCTCATTGATCCCTCTCTGAGACAACATCTACACAACATTGACACCTCTGAGTTAGGGGGCATAATAGATTACCTCGACCCTGGGATAGGGGGCATGATCAATCATTTTGAACCTTCCCCATCACATCTATCTCAGTATTCCAATGATCCCATTATTCAAACCAACACATATGTGATCCACAATCACAAACCCCATGCACATAGCATGGGGGCAGGTCATTAACCCTGCTGACTTTTTCACATGCATGATCTCAACCATTTTTTGAGGTCACATATCACTTGTATATTCGATTTGATTTGATACACCTAGTATTCTCCCCCCGCGGGTCATCATTTCTCCCCACCACTGCATACTTGACTTGGTGGGCTCACCTTTATTTGTAGCCATTTTTTAACCTAGTTATTTGCTTTGACCATTCCAAAGTCCTTATGACCTCCGTTTTTCGCACCATTTGCACCGCTGGATTCATATTTCCGTGCTCATGATGATGCTTGAGATCATTTCTCGCTATCACCAAAAAATTTCGGGCATTCTTTCCATGCCCCACGCCACCTCGATTTGCATGCCACATCGGCTGTTGTCAGTTTATTGGCGATTTTTATACCATCGGATTCAGTTTTCTGAACTTGTGCTGATGCTTGAGATCATTTCTCTCTCTCACCTCTAGATTTTTTGGGCATCTTTTACATGCCCCCTCGTCACCTCGATTTGCATGCCACATCGGCCGTCGTCCATTTTTGACAAGTCTTTCATCTCCGGATTCAATTTTCCGCGCTCATGACGATGCTTGAGATCATTTCTCGCTCTCGCGCCTAGATTTTTCAGGCATTTTTTACATGCCCCCTCGTTGCCTCGGTTTGTGTGACACATCGGCCGTCGTCCATTTTTGACAAGTCTGATATCGTCGGATTCAGTTTTCCGTGCTCGTGATGATGCTTGAGACCATTTCTCACTCTCACCCCCATGATTATCGAGCATTTTTTCAAAATGCCACTCATCACCTCGGTTCACGTGCCACATCTACTGTTTCCCATTTTTTACGATCTTCATGTCGCCGGATTCAGTTTTTCATGCTCGTGACGATGCTTGAGATCATTTCTCGCTCTCACCAATACCTTTTTTGCTCGGTATAATTTTATCCCTTTTTCAGGCCGAGCAATTCTTTTACGAAAAAGGCACTTAGGGAGTTTCTGTTAAGCTCTTTTATGACTCCTAAAACAATGAAAAGATCGCCGAGCAATCTTGCTTCCTTTCATGCTCGCTAAACGTATCTGAAAGCGCATCTACCTGGTATAAGTTTACCCCTTTTTCGGACCTTGTAGACTAATTACGAACAATGAAACTTGTTGTTGCAGCAACATCCCCCCCAAAATTTTGTACATATTGGGGCCCCTCCTTCTATTTTTTCTAGAAAGGCTGCCTTAAGAAGCCATCCTCAGCTGTTAACTTTGTTTTTCAACAAAAAATCTTGCCATGAACAGCTCCAAGTCTGCCAGAAAATCTTGTTTCTCAAACAGAAATTTTTTCATGAAGTCTTCCTGGAAATCACAGAACGATTTGATAAAGCCTCGCAGCGGCGGAAGCCTTTTGTTTAAACATCTCAAAAAGGACTTAGGAACTTTCGTTGAAAATCGCGAAAGCCATTGGATAAATCCTTCCAAAACGGAGGAGGAATTCGAGAAAGCTCTGCAGTTGCGGAGAGATTCAGGTTTTCCTCCCGAAATGGCGGAAACCATTCGTCTAACCTTTCCGAAAAAGGACTTAGAATTTTTTTTGATTTTTGCGGAGAGATTCGGGTTTTCCTCCCGAAACGGCGGAAGAATTCAACATAGCCGCCCGAAAAATTGCGGATGAAATTCGCCAACCTTCCCCAAATCTGCCTAGTAACTTAGTCTTTTTCAAAAATCTTTAAGTGTTTAAGTTTCGGAAGCGTTGGCGATACTCTTCCCGAGCCTTCGCGTTACCTTCCCGCAACCCCAGCGAGAAAAGTTGCGGAACCATTCAAGTTTTCTTTCCTCGATGGCGGAAGTCTGTTACGGAAACCATTCGCGAAACCCGCCCGAAACCCCGCGGAGTCTTAGATTTTTTTGTTGGAGTTGCGGACGTCTTCACTTTATCTCCCCGAAACAGCGGAGCCATTCGCCGATTCCTTCCGAAACGGCGGAAGCAAATCGCGAGAGCTTTCCTCAACGTCAGAAACGAGCGCGGCCAAAACTTAGAAATTTTCTCGAATTCGCGAGAGCCTTTTGCGGAAACATTGGCGGAAGTCTTCCGACACTGCAGAAGCCACTTGCGAAAGCTTTTCGCAATTTCGGAAGCTTTCACGTTTTCATCCCGAAGAGGCCGCCAAAAGACTTAATTGTCCGCGTTCCATTTTTGTGGAAGCAATTCACCAACCTCTCCCGAAACGGCGAAGTAGTTCGGCGTAACCTTCCGCAACGGCGGGTGGCAGTCGCGAGTTCATCCCACAGGAGGCGGTCGCGCACGTATCGAGATCACTTGACGTGATCGCGACGTACGATGTATTTAAGCCATGTTTTAAATGCGCCAACAACCAAATTAAACTCGCACGTGCCCGGTCTATTTAAATAAACGACGGGGGTACGAGCCAACACATTGTTATTTGTCGATTGGCAAACCACTGTTGGACGTCGCGTGGCCGCTCCAGCTCAGCTTACTCGCCCACGATTCTCGTCCACCTCATTCGGTTATCTTCGTCATTGCCAGGTAGGATTATAACCGTTAAATTTTGTCTTCCACGCGTCAGATTGCCTTTGGGTGTTCTTCTTCTTCAAAGACGATTGGTCTAGGTTGGATTTTGATGGGCAAAATGCCCGTCATGGGCTACGTTGCCTGTCAAATACAGTCGAAATTGCATATTTCCCGTCATATAAAACCAAGGAATTGTAAAACGTTTGCATATTATGTAAAGAATGTCAGATTGTCTTTGCATTTTTTTTATTTTAGTCTGAGACGTGGCCAACAGGCATTGGTCGGATATATCGTTGTTTTGTTTTTAAGCCCCGAGGCCCCGTGGGTTTCTCACTCCACTAAAATCAAGCCAAAAGAAACTATGGCTGCCCGAGCCTTTTTCGTCAGTTTTCTCCAGGCGCCATCACCCTTGCTCAAACCAAAACCCACCAGAGAACCCCCCGTCAGGTGATTCAGATAGTGAAAGCGGCCCCGTACTCACCTGTTCATAAATATGAAAGCAGCTCCCTATTTCGTCATAGGGTCATTTCACCCCAGACTTTCCCGCCATTAGCCATTTGAACCACAACCATGGCGATAGATACCATCCCTCCTAGAGCTGGACCGAGAGCAGGTTGCTTCCGCAACATGCTTATCCCCGCAGGAGCATTCCAAACCCGCCCCTTTAAAAGAATCAGGATGACTAAAATCTAGATTTCTTGTTTGGAATGGTGTATTTGCTTCCTAAAATGCAGCTTCACGTTTTGGTTTTATCTCATTCACATATTAAAACAATGATGCTCTCTGTTAAAATCTCACAGTATGTTGCTCAATTTCATGATGACTTGTATATGGGTGCTATCAGGGATAAGTCAAAATGCCAAAAGGTGGTAAGAAGAAGGCTAAAATGACAGAAAAGAAGCCTACGCCACTTAAAACTGAAACCTCACTCCAGTATACTAGGTGCACCACCGGTGTCCCTCTTGAAATCAGATGGGGTGACATTTACAGAATGATCCGAGACCAGGATATCCCGGACATGTTGCTAGAAGAGGAGCAGATTTATCTAAATATCAAAGCCTCAGGCATAGCTAGGGCTGCTACCTGCCCTGAACTGTTCCCATGTGCTGAGGTAATCGGGTGGATAATCCAACATGCCGATGCTGAGGGAAGAGTAATTAATGACAGTGGGAAGATAGCCATTGCCTCATTTCATCCCGCATATCTTACCACAGCCTACAAATTTCCCCGCTCTCAGCAATCTCTGACCGATGAATGGCTAGGCCAGATGAATAACGTTGAGATGTCCAAAAAGCTACTGGTCGCAGGCAAGCATCTGAGAAAGAAAGCTAATGACGAATACAACGTCCAGAATCTGAGACCTCCTTTCAGGTTGATCGCTTTGATGTTGTGCAGAATCTTCGGCATGCCCGATGGCACCGTGTACAAAATTCAGTGGGTCCCTATCATCCACTTCGTGGCATTTAAGGGAATTGTGTTTGACTGGGCCACTCTCCTGTCAGATAGTTTGGCCTCAATGATAGTTGCTGCAAGGGAAGGACTAGCTTTGAAGAAGGCAGAATTTTTTATGTCCTCATATCTGATTGATTGTGTTTTGGCCAAGGTGGATTTCCCCAAATTGGGATGCACATGGGATAAGGCCACCACTCCGGTTTTTACCGCTTTCAGGATGATGTGGGCCCATAATTACAAACCTAACTACAAACTCATCTGTGAGGGGTTCATCATGCCCCTGTATGAGAAGATATTCAAGGAAGAGCCTAACTGCCTGTCGGAGAATACTATGGAAGTCCTTGAAAACTATGGGGATTTTTATTGTTCAGAGCAGGGCACCTACCTCAGAATGTTTGGAGGAACTAAAGCTCCATATATTTTGCCAAGATATGCTACATATTATGTGGTCCTTAAGGAGGCAGTAAGACAGATGTTCCTAGATGGAATCGGAGCCGTACTCCACAAACAGCACAAGGCCTCCTTTCCCCCTCTACCTTTCTGCATAGGAGCTTACAAGTTCTCGGGGCTTGCCTCAGCCGAAGAGTTTGTTCAGGAGCTGAAAGCCTTCCACTTCGGCGAGGTGATCTTCCACAGGAATGACAGGAAGGGAAGAGTGGTCGAACATTGTAGGGAAATTTATGCTCATTTTGAGTACTCTCACTATCATGATTCCGAGGAAGAGGCATTCAGAGGCATCAACAACATGGGTGAGCTGCGGATCTGTCCCCAAGGCACGGGAACAAGTTCTAGCTCAGCTAAGGCCCAGAAAACCAGCCAGCAGAAGGAGAAAGAAGCTGATGATGCCCGAGCTTAGGAAGAACTCAGATTAAGAGAGGAAGCCAGGTTGCAGCAGGAAGCTGAAGTGGCGAGAATGCAACAAGAAGTCGAAAATGAAAGGCTGCGGAAAGAGGCAGAGGAAGCCCAGCAGCAGAAAGAAGCGAAATATGAAAGGCTACGGAGAGAGAATGAATATTAGTTGCAAGCTGAACAAGCTGAGGCAGAAAGGAAAGCGGAAGAAGAGCTGAAAGCAGGAACAGATGCCCAAGCAAGTGGATCCGGTGTCCAAGACATGGAAATAGACGCAGCACTAGCACGTGGCTCTGGTACCCAAAATATGGGAACAGATCCAGCTCAGGGAGTCCGGACTCCACCAGCTGAAGAAGAAGTCGACATTATGGACCTCCCAATTATCCCGTACACTCCATCGGGAAAACATACGATGTCCAGGTGGAACGAATTTGTCTATGACAAGAAAAGGAAAGCAATGGTCCTCAAATTGGAAGAAAGGATCAAAAGTCCCTTCCAGGAGGACATCATTACCCACTGGGAGGTCACTGTAATGTGGAATACAGATAAAGATCCCTTTGCTATGGCATCCGCAGTTGTAGAAACAACAAAAGTATCACTGGATAATGTAGGGGTTATAGTCAGAGAAAATGCATTAACAAAGAAGAGGGCTCGTACGCTACAACAGACTGTGGCCAATGAGCAAGCCTACAGAGATCTTGTGGTGAACAAGTATAATTGCCTGTATGCCGAGCATAAAGAGCTATCAGGAAAGTATACCCAGCGGGAGGAGGAAAAGGACCAACTAACACTCCAAATGATGATTGTGGAAGCAGAGAAGAATGGAGCGGAAGAAGAAGCATCCCAGCTAGAAGCAGATAAGCGGGCATTAGCTGAGCAGTTAGAGCAAGCTGAGAGCAGAACGATGGACATGTCTCCCTTCCATGAGCTGTCCTGCAGCATCCTGAAGCAAATATATGACGCTCAGGAGCTAATCACTAATGAAGTTAGCAAGCTCAAGGCCATGGTGGTCAGGTTGAAAGAAATTAATGCGGAGGCCCATAGGCTCAAAGCTAAGCATACCCCCCGCGTCAAGGAAAATATCCTGAGCCAGATAGAATGGCGAGAAGGAAAGGGGGATTTCCCCACACATCTCCCGTTCAAATCTGTGGAGGGTTTTGATGAAGATGTGGCCCTTTTGGACTTCTGTAGAAACTGTGGCAGTAAGCTAATAGCCAGTGTGTAAGGGACAAGGGAGAGGATCAACGGTTTGTATCAGAGGATCCAGGGAGTGCATGACAGGTGCAAATTGAATTTCCCGCAAGCTCTCGATGACTTCCTAGATGAAGAACAACGCTTGGCTGAACTAAAGGAAGAGTTAGGCATCCAGACCGAATATGTGAAGAAAATTGATGTCCTAGCAACTGATGACTTACAACATTATATCGGAATGTCATCAATCCATAGCCATTTGCTTAAGGAAGTGCATCAAGCTGTAGTGACAGAAATTCAAGGCATTAGAGCAGAGCTTAGGAAAAATGCGACTTCTCAGAAAATCTTGCTCCCTGCTGCCACAAACATAGTCCTAAGGGACACTGGTATTTGGTATAGTTATATTGCAGAGGTGGAGAGACAAGCAGAAGGAACAGCTGGAACAGCTAGCTCGTTTTCCTCTCTCCTTGCAGTAGCAGAAACTCCAGTAGGCTCAGTTCCTTCATCCCAAACCATTCCAGAAGCAACAGTGAGCTCGATTCCCTCTTCCCCAGCAGTGGCAGAAAGTCCTGCCAGCTCAATTCCTTCTTCCCAGGTAGAAGCAGCAGCAACTGTTAATTTGAGCGATCCTCTTCCAACAGAAGCTCACGTGCAGGAATGAAAACGCTGAGTTAGAGCATTAATTCTGATTTTTGTATTTTTTGGGGCTTTTTTCAGATGTGTAAAATTGTGGAAGCTAGGGGACAGCTGTCCCTATTTTCTGTTAAAATAATTTCTGTAAAAGAAAAGGAGTCACAATTTTGTCTGTTAGAGAAGAAAATTCCTGTAGATGACAAGTGTAAGAAGCCAGGTGGCAGCCCAAAGGGCATTTTTGTAATTATAAATAGAAGTTAGGAAGTAGTGAAGAGGACTTTTGGCAGGGATTTAATTTTCAGACTTGTACGAGCTATCTTGTGTATGTTCTGTGAAAGTAACATCTTCTAATAAAAGCCAGGGAGAGGAAGTTTTGCATGGGAATAAAGAATGGATGTGTATCGGACTATTATGGTGGCTTCCATATTTTAATGTGAGATCTTTCCTGTTATCTGAATTATTTCTTTACAACGAATGATTTCACTCCTTCCTGTGCAAACGAATTCTTTGTTTACATGAGTAATGAATGTGTTTACATTAAATCAGAAGCTACCTTTTGATATCTCTCATCTCTGCTGTAGCATTCTCTTTCAGATCTAATGGCTAGCTGTTCTTTCTTTAAGCTAACTGTTACAGCTCATTGCTCATGCGTTAATTTGGCTCCTTGCAGGGACAATTAGATTTATTTCATGTGTTTTTTAGACTTAGATCTATTCTTTCAGTTTTGCATCTAGATTAAATAATTTTGCTTACCTCTTTGATGAGTAATGAAAATATATTATTTTAATTAGAAGCTATCTTCTGAGATCTTTTATCTTGCTGTAGCTTTCTCTTTAAAGCTTTAATGGCTTCCTGTTCATCCTTTAAAGATAACGTTTACAGCTCATTGCTCACGCTTTAAATGTGCTCCCTGCAAGGATAGGTAGATTTACTTCAGTTTTTAGACTTAGATCTGTTTTAGTTTTGCATTTAGATCAAATATAGACTAGGCACTTGCACATCATTATAAAACATAAAATCCAAAAGAAAGGTGGATCGGGCCATAACCGGTATAATCGGAATTAAACTCCAAACCCACGGTTGCCGGAACCGCTAACCGGACAAATTCCCTATACCAAACGGTAGATAATCTAATTGGGATCATCTATCGGGGAGAATCCCTTTCTGATTGATGCTACGATATCCGAGGCATCAACAGTTTTTTGGCGCTAGAAGGAGGGCATGAAAGTGCATGGCTGATAGAGGAAAATCTTCCACTGTCATAAATGACACTGAAAACCCGCTTAAAGAAAGCATTTCAAACAGCCCAGATCTTGGATTAACAGATCAAGAACGCCTCATTTCTGACTCTGAGCCTCAAGAAGCTTTATACGCTGTCCCTTTTACAGAAGTAGAGGATTTGAGAAGACATACAAGATCCTACGTTAAGCAGCTAGGTGGTTTAAACGCTGTGAATTTTCTCCCTAAGAAAACTACCCCTTGAAAAGAGCCACAATATACCCGAGATTCGGTTTTTGTTCAAAGTTTTGAAGAACTTGTGAATTTGACTTTGGAAGAAATTTCAGACACTCTTAACAAGGCAGATCTTGAAAACTCAGAAAAAATTTCACACCAAGAAAACCTTGAAGAACTTATCACTCCCAAGAGTACTCCACAGAATTCACCTTACAATTCTCCACCAGGGTCTCCAAGTCCAAACATGGCTGTACCTGCTTGGAGAGCAAGGGGAGCGCTGAACCTAGCTGGGCCATTCCATAATCTTCTGAAAAACCTAGAAAAGGTCTTGCCTAAGTTCGATCTAGGGAAAGCCATTTCGGCGGAAGACCATCTCAAGAGCTTCTACTTAGCTCTGAATCTTTTAAACGTACAGCATGAAGACGTGGTCTGCAGGCTGTTTCCATATACATTCGAGCCAAAAGTATCATCCTGGTACTTTAGCCTACAACCCAGCTCAATCTCTAGTTGGGATGAATTCGATAATTGTTTCTTAAAGAAATACGGAAACCAAAAGACTGTGGCAACACTTATGAAAGAATTCTTATCCATGAGAATGGAAAAGAAAGAAAAGGTTCAAGACTTTAATCAAAGATTCACAACGCTGTTAAATAATTTCAGTGAAGCTAATAAACCAGCGGAGGAATCTCTGATTGAATACTATACAACCGCTCTTGATGGACCCATAGCAATGTTCGTAAAAAGGTCCAAGAAAACTACCCTGATAGAGAACTTTGAGGAAGCTAGAAAGGTAGAAGAAGAAGCTGATAGCATTGCTAAACATGCCTTAGATGTAGAACCAAAACCAGCAGCTAGTAAAAAGACCTTGCTGCTCACTAGAGGTAAAGAAGAGCCATCTACGGACATGGAAAATGTAGTCAAGATGATGCAGAAATTATCGAATAAAATTGTAGATCTCGAGAAAGACAAGGCTGCTAGCACATCTAGGAAACCTTTCAAGCCATTTTATAAAAGAAGGGAAGACGGTGACCAAACTCATCCACCAATGAACACTTCCCCTGTTTTAAACTTGAATGAGATTGGGATGGAAAATTTCTGCACTTTTCACCAAGAACCGCATTCGGAAAAGAGTTGCCCGCAATGGATTAATTCCATGAGCTTAGTCATGAACCAAATGCTAGATTCACAGATCCCAGACCAAGATGATCCTCCAGAAGAGTTGAGCCCTGAGTTAGAGGAACCAACCCCGGACACTACTATGGTGTTGTGGGATTGGGTACCTATGACTGAATTAGCTGAAGAAGATCCCATAGAAAGCTCTCCCTCTACAGTAAACGTTGCTACTCGCAGCAAAGGTCCTATTGCCGATCCTGTGCCAAGCACAGCTCCTCATAAGCCTAAAGTTCCAAAAGATCTGCCTAGGAGACATATAACAATTATCCCACCACAGCCCAAAGTTAACCAAACAGCGACCAAGCAGCCAAATGCTGACTCCATGGTTCAGCCACATAAGGCCACAACAAGCAAAACAGATCAGCAAGCTCGAATTGGAAACGAATCCGACATAGGATACGATATTATTGAAGATATCAAGAAGGTCAAAGCAAATGTGTCAATATTTGACATGTGCAGCTTGCCCCATCAACGAGACAAACTGCTGCATGTTCTACAACCCCAAACCAGCACTTCATTAACAGATTCTCAAGACAATCCCGAAATTAATGAAGCTAGCATCGGTGGGAAATCTAAATCTCAAACGTTGCCATCTCTATTGACCTTTGAAATTTTCAACCATAATGTTCACAATTGTTTGGTAGATTCTGGAGCATCCTCAAACGTTATGCCACTGTCAATTTGTAAGAAAATTAACGGGCAGTCTGTGCCGTCTCCAGCCCAAATTATCCAATTAGATAGGACGGCTGTCAAAGTAATTGGGGAGATGAAAGACGTTCTCATTAGACTGTCAGCTGACCCTAGAGTCTGTCAATTCATTGACATAATGGTGGTCGATATTCCTGAAGCCTATGGGCTGATTTTAAGTAGGGATTGGTCTACCAAGCTGAGTGGCTACTTTGCTACTGATTGGTCCCACCTGTGGATGCCTTATCAGAACAGGCAGAATCAGATTAAAGTCCTTAGGGAACCTCATATGAAGCAAAACATAACACAATTAGAAGAAAAAAATGAGGCCGTAGCTTTCTCATCCTCGGTGCTGGGGAATTATTTCTTAGAAATGGATCCGGGTAATTATCAATCTGAAACCATTAGCCATGAATCAGATAAACAGCCCGATCTCCTTCATTTCTCTCGGACTGATGATGTTGATTGTAACATAGTCAATTTAGTTACTGACATAGATCACAAAGAAACTAACTTAGTTGAATCTAAAGATATTTTTTGGACATTATATTTTGATGGTTCTAAGACTCTGGAAGGATCTGGAGCCGGATGTGTTCTAATGGATCCAAAAAGAAACAAGTATTTTTTATCTTGTAGATTAGAATTCAATTGTACTAACAACACCGCTGAATATGAAGCTTTGATACATGGACTAAAGAAGGCCATTGGCTTAAATGTTAAGTACTTAAAGGTCTTTGGTGACTCCGAGATAGTTGTAAGACAGGTAAGGGACACCATTCATTGTCTCTCACCTCACTTGAAGGGTTATCAGGCTGAGGTATGGGATTTAATTATGCATTTTGACGCTTTCAATATAAAATCAATTCCTAGATTGCAAAATGCTGCAGCTGATTTGTTAGCAACATCTACTTCTAGATTGGTGCCATCAAATAATAAATGCTCGATTGAATTGATTTTCAGGCCTTCCGTTCCCGATAACATAACAAACTTCAGAGTCTTCGATGATGATGAACAAATTATCAGCTTTCTAACAAACGAAGATAGCTTCCAAGGAGCTGCGATAGATGAAGAAGAGCATGATGCTGATTTGAAGAAGAAGGATGAGGAGAAAGGAAATTTCATTCCCAAGCGGGTAAGATCCCTCGAAATGCTGTTCGATCTTCAAAATAAGTTCAAAAGGCCAGCTAATACCAAAACTAACATCTCATCAATGCAACATGAGTTAGTTAATTTGGGTACCGAGGCAGAACCAAAATTTGTCAACCTTGGCAAATGTTGTTCACCAGGAGAAAGAGACAGGTTCATCAAATTGTTTAAAAAATACAAGGATGTTTTTGCATGGACCTATGAAGATCTGAAGATGTATGATGTCCGCATTATTCAGCATGTTATACCAATGAAAGCGGGTGTCAAGCCATTTCAGCAGCAGTTAAGAAGGATGCATCCTACTCTAGAACTGCTGATCCAAAAGGAATTAAAGAAGCTCCTAGACGCTAAGATAATCTTCAAGGTCCGACATTCTGAATGGGTTGCAAACTTGGTTCCCGTAAGGAAGAGGTCAGGAGAGATAAGGCTATGTGTAGATTTCAGAAATTTAAACAGAGCTTCGGATAAAGACAACTACCCCATCCCTTCAATGGAACAAATCCTTCAAATGGTGTCAGGATCCGAATTGTTTTCTCTCCTCGATGGTTTCTCTGGCTACAATCAAGTATTAGTAGCCGAAGAAGATCGTCTGAAGACTACTTTCCGAACTAAATGGAGAACTTTTGCCTACAGAAGGATGCCATTTGGTCTGATAAACACGGGAGCTACATTCCAAAGAGCAATGGATATCGCCTTCCGAGGATTGGGTGGGCAATGCGTTGTTGTTTACTTAGATGATGTAACAGTCTTTTCAAAGAAAAGAGAAGATCATGTCATTCATTTGAGGCATATTTTTGATCGCTGTCGGAAATATGGTATTTCCTTGAATCCCAAGAAGAGCGTATTTGTTGTTCCCAAAGGTAAGCTCTTGGGTCATATCATCTCTAAAGGGGGAGTGTCAATAGATCAAGAAAGAGTCCAAGCTATTAATAAGATTCCCATGCCTTACAACAAGAAATCTATGCAGTCTTTTATGGGCACTATCAATTTTGTCCGCAGATTTGTACCAGATTTCGCACAAATATTTAAGCCGTTACAACAGATGGTGAAACAAAGCATACAATTCAAGTGGACAGATTTGGAAAAGGACGCATTTAGAGACATCAAGGAAGCTATAGCTAAGGCTCCTTCCTTAAGAAGCCCAGATTTCGGTAAGGATTTCATCTTGTATACTTTTGCTTCGGATGACTCCCTCGCAGCTGTACTCACGCAAAAGGTGGAGCAGGGAGACGAATACCCAATTTCATTCATGAGCACTGGTCTGCAGGGGGCTGAGCTGAACTATCCCATGGTTGACAAGCATGCATACGCGGTCTTCAAAGCAGTCAAGTAGTTCAGGCCATATATTCTTAAGAATAGAACTAAAGTCATAGTTCCCCACCCTGCTGTTAGATCCTTTTTCGTTCAAAAGGAATTAGGGGAAAGGAGGGGGAACTGGGTCACAGCTCTGCAAGAATATGACTTGGAATTTAAACCAACCACGATTATCAAAGGGCAAGGCCTGTGCAAATTACTTGCGGGAGACTCGACTGGTGAAGAACAACATTGGAAGAACGAAGCTGAGCTAAATTCGGTTGAAGTATGTCATATCTTCACAACTCCCCAGTCATGGTACAGAGATCTGGTGCACTATTTACGACAGGGATATCTACCTGAGCAATGGAACTCTAAGCAAAGACGGGCGCTCCGCTTGAAATCAGCACCTTATCAAATCATTGATGGGATACTGTTCAGAAAGAATTATGATGGAGTTCTTCTTAGATGCCTAGAAAAGGAAGATGCAAGTAAGGTAGTCAAAGAATTACATGATGGACCCGCAGGTGGACATTATTCAGGAGAGACAATAGCACACAATATACTGAGAGCTGGTTATTATTGGCCCACTCTGTTTCGAGATGCCCACACATACGCACGGAACTGTGATGTATGTCAAAGAAGCGCCGGGAAGTTACCTAAGGCAGCAGGACCATTGCAGCCGGTTATCATCTCTGAGCCTTTTGAGCAGTGGGGTATAGATGTTATCGGAGAGATAAATCCAAATTCTTCGTTGCAACATCGATACATCCTGACGGCTACCGACTACTTCACTAGGTGGACGGAGGCTATCCCTTTGCGCAAGGTCAATGAAGACGCGGTCATCAGCTTCTTGAAAGAGAGCATCATAACCAGGTTTGGCGTTCCAATTTCCCTCGTTTTTTATTTTTCATCTTGCAAGATAAATGAATTTGTTTATGAATGGAAAATTAAGTTGCATTATTCAGCCAATTATTATCCTTAGGGGAACGGATTAGCTGAATCCTCAAACAAGAATCTGATTCGAATTCTTAAGAAAACTGTGATAGAAAACCAGAGAAGTTGGCATGTAGCTCTCCCAAACGCCTTATGGGAAGATAGGGTGACCCCAAAGAACGCTTTAGGTGTTTCCCCTTTCACTCTTGTCTATGGAAAGGAAGCCATCCTTCCCCCAAACATCTTGCTCCCATCCTTACAGTTATCCCAAGCCTCTCGGGGTTCTGGTAGCCAAGCCTTACAATCCAGGATCAATACCCTGCTTCAACTTGAAGAAGCCCGACAGAAAGCTAAAGACCGATTCCATCAACATCAAGACATAGTTAAGAGATGGTTCGATAAGAGGAAGTCCGGCAAGAGAAGCTTCGAAGTTGGGGACTTAGTCCTGAAATGGGACCATAATCACGAAGGCAAAGGAATGCATACGAAATTTCAACATCTATGGGTAGGCCCGTACCAAATATCGGCAAAATTAGGCCCATCCACTTATAAATTGACAAATCTCGAGGGAGAAGAAGTAACCCTTCCTCTCAATGGCCTCGCTCTGAAACAATACTTTGCATAGTCTCGCTGAGACTTTCTGTACATAAATAAAAGTTTCTTTTTGCTTTAGCCTTTGTTTGCTTTATTTTCGGCTATTTTGTTTCTTTCATCATTATTTGAACCTTTGCAACAAGTTTTGTTTTCTGAAAGCCCTTTTGGTTGAGTTCCCCGTTGAGGATAAGTCTCTCAAAGAAATCTCGCAACCCATGAGTCCGGAACTATGCTCGAATAAATCCTGTTTGTTGTGCTCTCGCTGAAATGTTCAGAAGGAAGGAAGCCTACTCTGTTGGTCACACTAATCCTGTTTAATAGCAGAGACCCATGACCATCTTCACTACTATCGTTGGGCTCCACCCACTCTCACACTTTAAAGGCGTCTCAAGAAGGTTATTAAAGTTGGACCCATGGAAAGTATCACACCTCGAGGACATAGGGTATTGAAATGACTCCATGCTGCAAATTTAACAGCCAAAATGGCTTATATTCAAGAGTCTGTTTTCCAGAGATTCTCGCCTCAATTAAAGCATGGCTGAGATAAAAGCAAAAGACATGTAAAATCAAGAAGGTTGTACAAAAGGATCATCCCAAAATGGGCTCCTCTCCGTCCGTGAGGCTTGATCAAATCAATAAAATTTCTAACTCACACAAAAGGACATTATGGATTGAGAAGCCTAAATCAAAGATCATGTCCAAAGAAAATATCTCTGGAAGGCTCAAACAGATAAGCTGTCCAAAGTACAAACATCCAAAAGGATGCAAGTAGCATGGGAATGAGGAACAAGAGCAATAATGTCCATGAGAAAGTGTTGCAAATCCTGTGGAGTCCGGCAGTAGTAACCATCTGAAGGATGACCCTCCTAAAATGAATCTCATATGTTGTCCCTTTGAGAGTGGTGAAGATGTCTCGGTCAAAGCTCCCCTTTCCCCAATGGCTAGCAGGTAAAGTGCCTTCTTCCCCTCGCATGAATCTAAAATGCTTAGCTGAGTATTGCACCTAAGATGGATGTCTTTGATGAGGTTTCAGACCATGAAGAGGAATTTTTCAGAGATCTGTGTTCACCAGCGACTCGCCATTGTTGTTGCAGCAACATCCCCCCCAAAATTTTGTACATATTGGGGCCCCTCCTTCTATTTTTTGTAGAAAGGCTGCCTTAAGAAGCCATCCTCAGCTGTTAACTTTCTTTTTCAACAAAAAATCTTGCCATGAACTGCTCCAAGTCTTCCAGAAAATCTTGTTTCTCAAACAGAAATTTTTTCATGAAGTCTTCCTGGAAATCACGGAATGATTTGATAAAGCCTCGCAGCGGCGGAAGCCTTTTGTTTAAACATCTCGAAAAGGACTTAGGAACTTTCGTTGAAAATCACGGAAGCCATTGAATAAATCCTTCCGAAACGGAGGAGGAATTCGAGAAAGCTCCGCAGTTGCGAAGAGATTCAGGTTTTCCTCCCGAAACGGCGGAAACCATTCGTCTAACCTTTACGAAAAAGGACTTAGAAATTTTTTTGATTTTTGAGGAGAGATTCGGGTTTTCCTCCCGAAACGGCGGAAGAATTCAACGTAGCCGCCCGAAAACTTGTGGATGAAATTCGCAAACCTTCCCCGAATCTGCCTAGTAACTTAGTCTTTTTCGAAAATCTTTAAGTGTTTAAGTTTCGGAAGCGTTGGCGATACTCTTCCCGAGCCTTCGCGGAAGCCTTCGCGTTACCTTCCCGCCATCCCGGCGAGAAAAGTTGCGGAACCATTCAAGTTTTCTTTCCGCAATGGCGGAAGTCTGTTACGGAAACCATTCGCGAAACCCGCCCGAAACCCCGCGGAGTCTTAGATTTTTTTGTTGGAGTTGCGGATGTCTTCACTTTATCTCCCCGAAATAGCGGAGCCATTCGCCGATTCCTTCCGAAACGGCGGAAGCAAATCGCGAGAGCTTTCCGCAACGTCAGAAACGAGCGTGGCCAAAACTTAGAAATTTTCTCGAATTCGCGAGAGCCTTTTGCGGAAACATTGGCGAAATTCTTCCGACACTGCGGAAGCCACTTGCGAAAGCTTTCCGCAGTTTCGGAAGCTTTCACGTTTTCATCCCGAAGAGGCCGCCAAAAGACTTAATCGTCCGCGTTCCATTTTTGCGGAAGCAATTCACCAACCTCTTCCGAAACGGCGAAGGAGTTCGGCGTAACCTTCCGCAACGGCGGGTGGCGGTCGCGAGTTCATCCCGCAGGAGGCGGTTGCGCGCGTATCGAGGTCACTTGACGTGACCGCGGCGTACGATGTATTTAAGCCGCGTTTTAAATGCGCCAACAACCAAATTAAACTCGCACGTGCCTGGTCTATTTAAATAAACGACGGGGGTACGATCCAACACATTGTTATTTGTCGATTGGCAAACCACTGTTGGACGTCGCGCGGCCGCTCCAGCTCAGCTTACTCGCCCACGATTCTCGTCCACCTCATTCGGCTATCTTTGTCATTGCCAGGTAGGATTCTAACCGTTAAATTTTGTCTTCCACGCGTCATATTGCCTTTGGGTGTTCTTCTTCTTCAAAGACAATTGGTCTAGGTTGGATTTTGACGGGCAAAATGCCCATCATGGGCTACGTTGCCCGTCAAATACAGTCGAAATTGCATATTTCCTGTCATATAAAACCAAGGAATTGTAAAACGTTTGCATATGTAAAGAACGTCAGATTGTCTTTGCATTTTTTTTATTTTAGTCTGAGACGTGGCCAACAGGCATTGGTCGGATATATCGTTGTTTCATTTTTAATCCCCGAGGCCCCGTGGGTTTCTCACTCCACTAAAATCAAGCCAAAAGAAACTATGGCCGCCCGAGCCTTTTTCGTCAGTTTTCTCCGAGCGCCATCACCCTTGCTCAAACCAAAACCCACCAGAGAACCCCCCGTCAGGTGATTCAGATAGCGAAAGCGGCCCCATACTCACCTGTTCATAAATATGAAAGCGGCTCCCTATTTCGTCATAGGGTCATTTCACCCCAGACTTTCCCGCCATTAGCCATTTGAACTGCAACCATGGCGATATATACCATCCCTCCTAGAGCTAGACCGAGAGCAGGTTGCTTCCGCAACATGCTTATCCCCACAGGAGCATTCCAAACCCACCCCTTTAAAAGAATCAGGATGATTAAAATCTAGATTTCTTGTTTGGAATGGTGTATTTGCTTCCTAAAATGCAGCTTCACGTTTTGGTTTTATCTCATTCACATATTAAAACAATGATGCTCTCTGTTAAAATCTCACAGTATGTTGCCCAATTTCATGATGACTTGTATATGGTTGCTATCAGGGATAAGTCAAAATGCCAAAAGGTGGTAAGAAGAAGGCTAAAATGACAGAAAAGAAGCCTACGCCACTTAAAACTGAAACCTCGCTCCAGGATACTAGGTGCACCATCGGTGTTCCTCCTGAAATCAGATGGGGTGAAATTTACAGAATGATCCGAGACCAGGATATCCCAGACATGTTGCTAGAAGAGGAGCAGATATATCTAAATATCAAAGCCTCAGGCATAGCTAGGGCTGCTACCCGCCCTGAACTGTTCCCATGTGCTGAGGTAATCGAGTGGATAATCCAACATGCCGATGCTAAGGGAAGAATAATTAATGACAGCGGGAAGATAGCCATTGCCTCATTTAATCCCGCATATCTTGCCACAGCCTACAAATTTCCCCGCTCTCAGCAATCTCTGACCGATGAATGGCTAGGCCAGATGAATAACGTTGAGATGGCCAAAAAGCTACTGGTCGCAGCCAAGCATCTAAGAAAGAAAGGTAATGACGAATACGACGTCCAGAATCTGAGACCTCCTTTCAGGTTGATCGCTTTGATGTTGTGCAGAATCTTCGGCATGCCCGATGGCACCGTGTACAAAATTCAGTGGGTCCCTATCATCCACTTCGTGGCATTTAAGGGAACTGTGTTTGACTGGGCCACTCTCCTGTCAGATAGTTTGGCCTCAATGATAGTTGCTGCAAGGGAAGGACTAGCTTTGAAGAAGGCAGAATTTTTTATGTCCTCATATCTGATTGATTGTGTTTTGGCCAAGGTGGATTTCCCCAAATTGGGATGCACATGGGATAAGGCCACCACTCCGGTTTTTACCGCTTTCAGGATGATGTGGACCTAGAATTACAAACCTAACTACAAACTCATCTGTGAGGGGTTCATCATGCCCCCGTATGAGAAGATATTCAAGGAAGAGCCTAACTGCCTGTCGGAGAATGCTATGGAAGTCCTTGAAAACTACGGGGATTTTTATTGTTCAGAGCAGGGCACCTACCTCAGAATGTTTGGAGGAACTAAAGCTCCATATATTTTGCCAAGATATGCTACAGATTATGTGGTCCTTAAGGAGGCAGTAAGACAGATGTTCCTGGATGGAATCGGAGCAGTGCTCCACAAACAGCATAAGGCCTCCTTTCCCCTCTACCTTTCTGGATAGGAGCTTACAAGTTCTCGGGGGTTGCCTCAGCCGAAGAGTTTTTTCAGGAGCTGAAAGCCTTCCACTTCGGCGAGGTGATATTCCACAGGAATGACAGGAAGGGAAGAGTGGCCGAACATTGTAGGGAAATTTATGCTCATTTTGAGTACTCTCACTATCATGATTCTGAGGAAGAGGCATTCAGAGGCATGAGCAACATGGGTGAGCTGTGGATCTGTCGCCAAGGCATGGGAACAAGTTCTAGCTCAGCCAAGGCCCAGAAAACCAGCCAGTAGAAGGAGAAAGAAGCTGATGATTCCCGAGCTCAGGAAGAACTCAGATTAAGAGAGGAAGCCAGGTTGCAGCAGGAAGCTGAAGTGGCGAGAATGCAACAAGAAGCCGAAAATGAAAGGCTGCGGAAAGAGGCAGAGGAAGCCCAGCAACAGAAAGAAGCAGAAGATGAAAGGCTACGGAGAGAGAATGAAGATCAGTTGCAAGCTGAACAAGCTGAGGCAGAAAGGAAAGCGGAAGAAGAGCTGAAAGCAGGAACAGATGCCCAAGCAAGTGGATCCGGTGTCCAAGACATGGAAATAGATGCAGCACTAGCAGGTGGCTCTTGTACCCAAATATGGGAACAGATCCAGCTCAGGGAGTCCGGACTCCACCAGCTGAAGAAGAAGTCGACATTATGGACCTCCCAATTATCCCGTACACTCCATCGGGAAAACATACGGTGTCCAGGTGGAACGAATTTGTCTATGACAAGAAAAGGCAAACAATGGTCCTCAAATCGGAAGAAAGGATCAAAAGTCCCTTCCAGGAGGACATCATTACCCACCGGGAGGTCACTGTAATGCGGAATACAGATAAAGATCCCTTTGCTATGGCATCCGCAGTTGTAGAAACAGCAAAAGCATCACTGGATAATGTAGGGGTTATAGTCAGAGAAAATGCATTAACAAAGAAGAGGGCTCATACACTACAACAGATTGTGGCCAATGAGCAAGCCTACATAGATCTTGTGGTGAACAAGTATAATTGCCTGTATGCCGAGCATAAAGAGCTATCAGGCAAGTATAACCAGCTGGAGGAGGAAAAGGACCAACTAACACTCCAAATGATGATTGTGGAAGCAGATAAGAATGGAGCGGAAGAAAAAGAATCCCAGCTAGAAGCAGATAAGCGGGCATTAGCTGAGCAGTTAGAGCAAGCTGAGAGCAGAACGATGGACATGTCTCCCTTCCATGAGCTGTCCTGCAGCATCCTGAAGCAAATATATGACGCTCAGGAGCTAATCACTAATGAAGTTAGCAAGCTCAAGGCCACGGTGGTCAGGTTGAAAGAAATTAATGCGGAGGCCCATAGGATCAAAGCTAAGCATACCCGCGTCAAGGAAAATATCCTGAGCCAGATAGAATGGCGAGAAGGAAAGGGGGATTTCCCCACACATCTCCCGTTCAAATCTGTGGAGGGTTTTGATGAAGATGTGGCCCTTTTGGACTTCTGCAGAAGCTGTGGCAGTAAGCTAATAGCCAGTGTGCAAGGGACAAGGGAGAGGATCAATGGTTTGTATTAGAGGATCCAGGGAGTGCATGACAGGTGCAAATTGAATTTCCCACAATCTCTCGATGACTTCCCGGATGAAGAACAACGCTTGGCTGAACTAAAGGAAGAGTTAGGCATCCAGACCGAATATGTGAAGAAAATTGATGTCCTAGCAACTGATGACTTACAACATTATATCGGAATGTCATCAATCCACATCCATTTGCTTAAGGAAGTGCATCAAGCTGCAGTGACAGAAATTCAAGGCATTGGAGCAGAGCTTAGGAGAAATGTGACTTCTCAGAAAATCTTGCTCCCTGCTGCCGCAAACATAGTCGTAAGGGACACTGCTATTTGGTATAGTTATATTGCAGAGGTGGAGAGACAAGCAGAAACAACAGCTGGAACAGCTAGCTCGTTTTCCTCTCTCCCTGCAGCAGCAGAAACTCTAGTAGGCTCAGTTCCTTCTTCCCAAACCATTCCAGAAGCAACAGTGAGCTCGATTCCCTCTTCCCCAGCAGTGGCAGAAAGTCCAACCAGCTCAATTCCTTCTTCCTAGGTAGAAGCAACAGCAACTTTTAATTTGAGCGACCCTCTTCCAGCAGAAGCTCACGTGCAGGAATGAAAGCACTGAGTTAGAGCGTTAATTCTGATTTTTGTATTTTTTGGGGCTTTTTTCAGATGTGTAAAATCGTGGAAGCTAGGGGACAGCTGTCCCTATTTTCTGTTAAAATAATTTCTGTAAAAGAAAAGGAGTCACAATTTTGTCTGTTATAGAAGAAAATTCCTGTAGATGACAAGTGTAAGAAGCCAGGTGGCAGCGCAAAGGGAATTTTTGTAATTATAAATAGAAGTTAGGAAGTAGTGAAGAGGACTTTTGGCAGGGATTTAATTTTCAGACTTGTACGAGCTATCTTGTGTATGTTCTGTGAAAGTAAAATCTTCTAATAAAAGCCAGGGAGAGGACGTTTTGAATGGGAATAAAGAATGGATGTGTATCGGACTATTCTGGTGGCTTCCGTATTTTAATGTGAGATCTTTCCTGTTATCTGAATTATTTCTTTACAACGAATGATTTCACTCCTTCCTGTGCAAACGAATTCTTTGTTTTCATGAGTAATGAATGTGTTTACATTAAATCAGAAGCTACCTTCTGATATCTCTCATCTCTGCTGTCGCATTCTCTTTCAGATCTAATGGCTAGCTGTTCTTTCTTTAAGCTAACTGTTACAGCTCATTGCTCATGCGTTAATTTGGCTCCTTGCAGGGACAATTAGATTTATTTCATGTGTTTTTTAGACTTAGATCTGTTCTTTCAGTTTTGCATCTAGATTAAATAATTTTGCTTACCTCTTTGATGAGTAATGAAAATGTATTATTGTAATTAGAAGCTATCTTCTGAGATCTTTTATCTTGTTGTAGCTTTCTCTTTAAAGCTTTAATGGCTGCTTGTTCATCCTTTAAAGATAACGTTTACAGCTCATTGCTCACGCTTTAAATGTGCTCCCTGCAAGGATAGGTAGATTTACTTCAGTTTTTAGACTTAAATCTTTTTTAGTTTTGCATTTAGATCAAATATAGACTAGGCACTTGCACATCATTATAAAACATAAAATCCAAAAGAAAGGTGGATCGGGCCATAACCGGTATAATCAGAATTAAACTCCAAACCCACGGTTGCTGGAACCGCTAACCGGACGGATTCCCTATACCAAACGGTAGATAATCTAATTGGGATCATCTATCGGGGAGAATCCCTTTCTGATTGATGCTACGATATCCGAGGCATCAACAAAACTCTAGTCACATCGGCTAGAAGAGTTCTCCATTTGCATCATTTTATGCTTTTTCGAGCCTTGGAGACTAACTTACGAAAAAGAACACCAATGGAGTCTTCTTACCGCTTTCAGACTCTCAAAAAATGAAAGCAACCACGAGAAACCACCATCCTTGGCTTTTATAAATCCATAGGACAGTACTCCACCACCACTACAGAGTCTTCTTATCATTTTTAGACTCCTTAAAAATGAAAGCACTCATGAGCACGAACAGTCCTGGGCTCACAAAATCCACAGGACAGTACCATTTCAGAGCACACTTTTATCCCTTCTTGGAGCTCATTAAAACTACGAAGAAGGTCCCAATGGTGCTTATCGGCGCCACAACAGATCATGTCTACTCATATGGTAGCTTCCCCATTTTGGTCGCCTTTGTTCAAAGTATTCTGCAGTATTTCACCCTAAGAGTCCCTCGACAGCACCCATAAGCTTGTCCCCCCAGAGTCAATACATACCCTTCAGTTCTTAAAAGCTATGATCCCCACACCTACAAGTTAGTTTCCTACGCTGCCAGGTCAAGCATGTTATCATGCTCTAAAAAAAGGAGGTTTGAGTCCACCCACTCGGTGACCCCAATTATTTCCCATCCCCACAGTATGTCAGTCCTACCATCAGTACTACCACACTTCAGTTCTACACCTCGCGCTCCTATCAAGGAAACATCATTGCCTTGTTAGTTGCTGGTCTCCCTTTGTTGATGACAACCAAATTTATTCCATAGGATAGACCTAGAGGTCCCTGTGTCTTGGACTCATCATCATTCATGATGAGTGCCTATGAATCATTTCGAGAAGAGTCCTCAGTGCCTCTCCAAATGGTTGTTTCTCACATGCTCGACTTCAACACCTTGATCGCATCGTTGAGACTCGCACAGGGTATTGGTCGTTTCATTTATTTGTTGAAGACCCCGGATACCACCTGACTCTTCCACATTTGAGAGTCTACTTACAGAAACAACCAGTTACATTTTCCTATAGATATCCGGGTTGCGCATGGAAACAGTATTCAGATGTACCCCAGTTTTATACTCCCTCGAGTATACAGTTACATATACTCCTCAGAGTTGACTCACAGTCATTGAGTCCCTACAGATGTTGGACACCTTCAGTTTCAGCAGTTCATCAACCCTTCTGAGTCCTTGTTCATAACGGTTGTTGCTTTATTCCAGTGTATCAGTCATTGAGATCAGTCATGTTATGATCATGAGTACATCCCAAAATAGTGTCCCCTTTGGACCATTATGATGTACCAACAGATTTTTTATGTATTATTTAGATCCCCCTTCTTGGGACTAATTGTTATGTATATGTCTTGATATGAGCATGGGTATGCCTGCCTCATCCATTATCAGAGATTATTCCTCATTCATAGTGAGGCCATGTAATATTTTTTTTTTTGCAGCTTCCAAGGGCCTTTGATCCAGTCTCCAACCGGTCTCCTCTCTTCCCCAAACCCCAGGAAAAAGACAAAAGAACTATGATGTCTATCGGCCATACGATGAGCTCCTACCCTCACACATTAGGGGGCAATCTGTTAACACCCAAAAAGTGCTCACTAGTTCATTTCCTTATTCACATGACCCAGTTGTCCACTTTTCCACCATTTGAGCCTCTAAAGCCATCAAAAGGTCACCAAAAGACCATAATACACCCTTTTTCCCCTCAAAAGATATATTTTTCCTCAAAAAGGCTTCAGAATTCCTAAAAATATTAAAAGGGAATAAAAATATTCAAAATATTCAAAAAAGGAAAAAAGAGGGAAAAATGTACCTAAACTATGTTGGTCAATACCATTGGTTTCCTCAAAACCATAATGGTATTCCCCACCACCAAAAACTATAAAAAGGTGGTAGGGGCTCCTCACTTTCCATCTATCCATCATCCTATCCTCACGCTATCAAAATCTCTCATGAGACTTTTGGCCATTTTCAGGATCTTGTAGAAGAGACCATTGGAGCTTGGAGCTACTCACCCTTGGAGTTGCTCAACACAAATCCTCACCATTTGAGGTATCTTAATACAAAACGTCCATTCTTTTATTTCTTGTTATTTCCATGAATCGTTTTTAAATTTATTTGTTATATGCACATGTTAGTTTAGATTTAGATTTAATTCATAATCGTTTTTGCTTTCAGTATTGAAACTGCTATCACATTGTTGATAGGTGCCCATTGCACAAAGCTTGGTTGCAAAACCAAGCCAACAATATGGGCTATACAAATTTTGGAGCATAGGGGGTTTAAGGGCCCAAAATCTATTGCTTCGCCGCTTGATAGACTACTGGGACATCGATGCACAGAACTTCAACCTAGACGGGCAAATACTCTCATTGGAAGTGGAAGATATCTACTTCATTACTGGTTTGTCCCGCCGAGGTGAGGTGGCAAGCCTTTGGTCTCGTTCTGTGGGTGGTGGGATCACTATCCCCGCTTATATAGAGTGGTATTGTATTCCAAATACTTGGGCAGTGGGGAGTCAGGTTCCCATCAGAGCCATAGTCAACCTGAGCATGAAGGTTATAGTGGCTACCTTAGTGCAGATTATTGGTTCATAAGCTCTCCACCAGGCATCCAGGCCAGTGATGTTCTATGCGTCGCAGTGTATGCAACCCATGATATTTGATTGGTGTACCACTCTACTGGGGTCCATGAAGACCCAGCTGACAGAGTGCAAGCAAGGGGATGCAAAAAACTTTAGATACGGCAATATCTTGTGCAATTTCTTCTTTGAGCAAGTTCTGGGGCTCAGTCCAAGGGTTGAGGTCACTCCTCATAGTCTCTGCGACCTAGCCATGACCCGGTGGGCAGAGGTCTTGACGCAACAGGGTGGTGGCCATCAGGCATCACCATACACAGAGGAGTTATTTCACTGGTGGGACCGATAGGTCATAGCTATAGATGACTACCCCTATGCAGGGATAGACTTCCGCCAGGATCGTGACATGCCGCTTCCACTAGATGCAGCGTTCGGAGACATTGGTGAGTACTCTTTTTAGGTTTTTGGTGTACTAATTTTTTATAGATTTTTGATTATAGATGTAAATGAAAAAATCTTTTTGGGGGTAGTATCACATATTAATGTTTGACTATTTGCTCGTAGACAAGGGCCCAGTGAGACCCGAGGGCTTCCCGAGACATCGTCGCTGGGGCAGGGGTGTGTTGGTCACCCTATATGTCAATTAATTAAAGCTAACACACAGGATGGTCAATATAAATTGTCAAACCCAAATAGGTCTTTCTGTTTCAATGGTAATAAGCATAATTTGTGCATAAACATGTCAAGCAGTTGATTTACTAAATGTAGATAATGATCCTACCAATCTATTCAACCAAACTCATTCTAGAAAGCAGACAAATCTAATTCACACATCTAGGAGTTCAATTGGAATTACCTTACTACAGAAATCACCCAGCAGTTGTAAAATTAAGAATAGAAATAAACTAGATTGCTTTTGCAAGAAGTTAAATCCTATATTCATCAAACTACAATAATTGATCCTTACCAAAATGACCCATCTAGCAGCTACTGTTACTCAATCATAATCTACCTACTTTAATAAATCAATGGAAGGTACAACGGAAACCAGAATCTAAAGCTTGAACTCTAACTGATAATTACTGAAAATCCTAGAAAGCATAAATAACTAAAAGATGTTGGAATTGAGCTTGGTTGTTACAGCTGATTCAAACACACATGCATTAACTAAATTACTTCTACACAGTCGACTGTCACACCAATCTGCTACAGCTATTCAAGATGCAATTGTGAACTATCAAAAGGAAATCTAATCTCTGTTGCAGCTAACAGTAACATCTGCAATGATTCCACACCACACAATAGAAAGAAAACTAAATTACTCTACCTACTTAAATCGGCTATCTCTATGAGAAGGCGGGCCCTGGCCTTCTAACAGAGACGCCAAGAATCACAACAATTTAAGACACAGAAATGAAGAACTCTGATCTCATATTAATGATGGAAATTGACAGTATCAATGCTCTATTATAGCTTATGCAAAATGGTAATTGTCCAACCCCAGGCTATGAGAGCCTTTGCATATTTATACATTGAAAGCGCAGATCACGATCCACTAAACTCGTGCAGCAATGAAGATCTATGATCTCCATGCTGCGGAGTTACAGCTAACTGTTACAGCCGTATTAAATGAGGTTGTTATTCATGAAGGAGTTGTTACTCCAGTAATCAATGGATCAACAGATTTGGCAAGCTGGAATGCAATCTGTCTGTTGCAGCTGGGTTTTGTTTCAGTGGAAGCCTATTACAGATTCTTGTGGATGAATGCGCTGTTCCTTGGAGTTATGAGGAGCTGGTGCTTTGGAGAGTAACAGCTGGCGCCACTTGGCTGATACACCTGTGCTTTAGACCTTGACTAAATGAAATCACATAGATCAGCATAAACCAAGGACTAGGATCTCGAACCTTAACAATATTAGGCATAAAATAAATAAAGCAATAACGAATTATACCTGTCAATATCATTGATTGATTTGGAGAAAGACATGGATATAGCTTATGAAAGTAGGATGAAATTAGGGCAAAATGATGTAATAAGGATGGCCAAAAAGGGGCATTTCCTAGACCCAACATCTCCCCCCAACTATCCGATTGCATGTCCTCATGCAACAACCTCCCTTAGTCTGAATCTGAGTCTGAGTTGAATCTGTGAAGATTTGTAAGATTGTAGGCAAGTTCTGGTGTCTCCCCTCGAGGCACAAACCCATAGCAGGATACCCAATGCTCCTAACACGACTCTTCTTCTTCTACATTCAAAGCATAACTGTTTCTATAAGGACTCACAGGAAACCATATGAGAGGGAATTTGAATCTTAAGCCAATCCACCAAGACCCACACTTTTTCATGCACTGCACATATCTAGGAATCCTTGTCAAAGCTTGCCTGAAATTCTCAAAGCCATATGGATCTATTTCCTTCAGAGATGAGGAAGAGTATAGCCATCTATATTCACTACCTTCCAGGGCATCCTGTTGCATATTAAGAATCATTGGGACACATGTGGTAAGGATTTTATCTCGCAGGATTTCAAAGTATTGGGCAATTGAAGGAACCCTGAGAGATTTCGTATGATTTTCTATGAATGCTTTTGGATCTTGAGGTTCCTCCCTAATCCAGAGAGTAGAATTCTCCTCATTCCTGAGGATGGTTTGGAAAGCATCTCACCATCTTACATGGTTAATGACAAAAGAGGCAAATGCCCTCAGCTGAACATCCCCTAGATAAGGTAATGGATTATATGGAGAGTCAATATAACAAGCCCTGTCATGTAAATACAATTCACATAAGAAATGATGATCCTCAAAATCACTCTTCAGAAAGGTCTCCAAAAACTGAGTAGCCATTGCCAAATCAAAAGATCTCCCTTCTTTTAGATCCGTTAATTGAAATAAAGTTGTCTGCTCATGGAGAAAGACAGGGTAAGAGGGGGATGGGGCCTTGCAACTCAATAATTCTAGAGAAAGAGTATACATTTTGTCTTTTTCTTGTTGCAGGGACTTAAGTTTCTTCAATCCTTCCAATTTTTCTTGAAGTTTCTCCCACCGGAGTTTCTGGAAGAATAACTCAGCCCACTTTTCTCTCAGCCCTTTAATGACATTCCTATGTTCCTAGAGAGAGATCATACCTGTCTTGAACTGATCAATCCACTTGAGCCATTTATCCAACTCGAGATTGAACCAGAGAATCCTCTTCTCCAGCCATTGAAATCTTCTGTCTTCTACCTCCTTTTCATCATCAGAGTCTAGATAAATGACTTCCTTGTTTTGCTTTGGCACTGTAACAGTTTCATCCTCTATTGGAGTTGCAGTGGTCTGTGCCTGTAATGCAGTCTCGACCATGGATTTTGGGGATGCTGGTTCTTGTGTAACAACATCCTTTATTTCCATATCAACCTCATCCCCCTCACTCTGTGTTACAGTCTCAGCCAATATTCTTAGGACTGCTGGTTCTTGTGTGACAGCATCTTCCTTCTCCATTTCAATCTCAACCATCTCAGTTTGTGTTGCAACTGTAGCAAATGATTTTGGAAACACTGGTTCTTATGTAACAGTGTTTTCTTCTTGGTCCTTGATATCAAATACTGCTGTCTGAGTTGCAACCTCACTAAATATTTTCAAGGGTACTGGTTCTTGTGTAACAATCCCCTATTCTTCAATTTCTTTGAACTGCTGAGATTGTTTCTGGGTTATATCAAGTTTCTTTGATTGATGAGACTGGTCCTGAAGAAGCTTGGTATCCCCTGATGGCTGGGACTATACTGTTTCATCTCCTAAATTTGAATAAGGGATCTCTTCAATTCTTGGCTCATTTTCCCCCATCAATTCGATTTCTGGCATTCCTTCTTCCACCTCCTCTATCTGTACATGCTTTTGTGATGCAACTCCCAACACAACAACTCTGTGTCCTGCTGCAAAAAATATATCTCCACACTCTGGACAAACAGTCTCTCCATACTTCTCATTTTCAAATGCAAAAGATGGATTTTCTAATAAGTTTGCAGCATTTGCTAATGTGTTCAAATTCTTCTCTACTTGTTTTCCAACTACTCCCTTCCATCTTTCCAGCTCATTTCGCAATATTTGCACATCCTCCTTTAATAATTCATTTTCATGCAGGAGATTTTCAATTTGAGGTTCTTCTATGGAAGGTTCCTGCATAGCAGCAGATGACTTGGGGTTCAAATTGGGAATCTCTATATCTACCCCTGTTATAGGTGCTTTCCCTACCATAGGTGACTCACTATTTTCTCTGACTGCTCATGTTGTCTCTGCTAAAGGCACTTCAATATTACCCCCAATTGCATCCACTGTCTCTGCTTCTTTTGCTGTCTCTGCTATCACAGCTGCTTCTGCTGCTGCTGCTGTCACAACTGCTTCTGCTGCTACAACCGATTGAGTCCTTCTTTTCCTCACCATTCCCACTGGGTGTTCCTCACTGCCTATTGCTACTGGTGCTTTGATAGTTCTGATTTTCCTTTTCTTTGCTACAGTGGGTGTCTAACCCCTGTTTCCTGATACTACTCTTCGTTTATTTGATACAGGGGTCTTTTCCTCGGTCTTTTCTTCTTCAATAATGGTCCCCCTTATTTACGGAGAGGACACAACCTCCAAAATTTCCACAGTCCCTTCTCCTACTATTCCTATCTGATATCCTTCCTCTTGAATTCCTGCTTCTGCAATTGCAGCTTCTACTGTCGCAGCTTCAACAGCTGCTCCAATTTCAGCTTCTTTCATTTGGGTATCTACTTCTGCATTTACAGCTTCTAATTTTTCTGCCTCCCGCGCCATAGTTTCCATCACAATTTCCTCAGCAACAGGGTTTTCTGTTGATGTTGATTCTCCCTTATTTACTTCCTCTTTGTCATTGGTCTGGTTTTCTAATGTTCCATCCTCCCTCCCAACTGGGTTTGAGGAATGCCGGTCCTCACTATCTTCACCAACACCCTCCATTTCTAATGATTGGCGCATCTCCAGCCAGAAATTGTTCCCAGGTTAAATTACGATTTGCAATGGCTCTTAAGATTAGTAATTTGATTAGGCCATGATTAGTAAGGGAGGAAACTGGGTGTTGGGCAGTTCTTGCATATCCAGCCATGGTTTGTAGGGCTTTAAGCAGATAAAATGGTATATTCACCGAATTGCCATGGTGTAAATGAGACAATAAGGGAAGTTCAGAGAAGGAAACAATTTGGTACCTACCTCCACAAGAGATGTATCTTTTCACAAAGAATGCCACTTGATTCCAGGGTGGTGGTAAAGATGCCAGTTCCAGCCCACTACGCTTTGGACTAACCTGCTCTCCAACTACCAAAAATTCCCTCACTGCATTTGCATTATGTGCCTTCCATCCAAATAACTTCTTCCCAACTAGGGGTAAGCCAATAACCTCGGCTATGATTTCTTTTGTAACATCCACATGCAGTCCCCTGACCTCAGAGTGAGTATCAGTCAAGTTGAGGGAAAATTGCAATGCGGTTTCTGTGTGGAAACTGTTCAACCATTCAAAGTATGCCATCCAACCTATTGCTGTAAAAATATTAAGAACTTCTGCATTGGCACATACAACTTCTGTATTTACTGGTTCATGTCGGATTGGGTTTCCCATTTTAATCCCTCCTCAAAGTTAAGAATGAACGCAACAATTTCTAGTCTAGACGTGGAAGTTGAAGTTTTACGAACATGCAAAGGGTCGTTGGGGTTAAAAAATCAGGTTTTAGGCAAGTCTGCGCTAGTATGAACATTCTATTGGAACGAGGAAGTTGGCAGAATTGGGGTAACAGGTGCAAATCGGGTAAGGTGACGGGAAATAAATACAACCATGATCCTGACATAATCCCTAGAGGTTAATTTGTATTGGTTCGTTAATCGAGGGTTACAACAGTACATAATCGTTATCACCGTATTTAATTTTATGCCAAATCATGTAAAAGATGCGATCCGTACCTTTGCGTTTATGAGTTTGAGCCATGGATCAATCATTACAGTCGGTCGTCATCCTCGCGAGTATGAATGCACATGTGCTGAAGTGATGTGGCCACCGCCACCTGGGCTGACAGCTACTCAAGACACCCGAAATTTTCCTTCGTGGCAAGCCATGATTGGATCTTGTGGAGCAAGCAACAAAACTGACGCCTAATTGAATCATTATTGGCATCATCAATTGGAGAGCAGACAGACTGGCAGAGTCACAACTGCTAGACTTAGAAAAATAAGCAAAAATAACGGAGTCGCAGCTACTGGGTTTAGCGAAATAGTCAAGAATAGCGGAGTCGTAGCTGCTGGGTTTAGCGGAATAGTCAAGAATAGTGGAGTCGTTGCTGCTAGGTTTAGCGGAATAGTCAAGAATAGCGGAGTCGTAGCTACTGCATTTGGCGGATTGGTCAGGAAAGCGGAGTCGCAACTGCTGCATTTGGCGGATTGGTTAGGAATGGCGGAGTCGCAACTGCTACATTTGGCGTACTGGTCAGGAATGGCGGAGTTACAGCTGCTGAAATAGTAAGAAGGAGTCGCAGCTGCACGATATGAAGTAACAGGCAAATTTTCAGCTGACTGCTGAAAGGTAATGAATCTCCATCTTCTTAAAAAGAGCTTTATTAGATCAGGAACAATGCAAGGTGCCCGTAGTCGTCTGGCCCAGTCACGACCGTTATTCTTCCAATTAATTCCTGCACAGAATTCTTCAAACAAACCCGATCAAATGCAAAATGAAAAAAATAGATAAAATACAGAATGAAAAAAAGAAAGAAAAAAGAAAGAAAATAAATTATTTATGTACAAATCATGTGGATATTGCAGTTCTTAAAAATTGACAGGGGTTGAGAAAAATCCCTGTCCCGGTGTTAGCTGATAGTCTGGATCACCTGCAACATGCGAAACGAAAGCTTCCCTTGAGATCAGCTTGTGATACAGTCACAGCCGATGACCATTTGCGAATAATGGTACTTTTTTTTCATCAATGGTGATCAACCGGACTATTCCATTATTGAATACTCGATCTATCTGATAGGGGCCCAACCAACGGGTATTCAACTTGCCTTTAAAGTCCCTCTTAAACCGTGAATCATACAACAGGGCCCAGTCCCCCTCTTGGAAGACTTTCTTCTTTATAAATTGATCATGCCACTTAGAGCGCTGTTGTTGGATTAAAGTTGTATGATGTACTGCAGCTGTGCGCTTCTCATCCAATTCATTGAGCTGATTAAGTCGGTTCCTCTGTGCCTCTGATAAATCCAGGTTTGCTTCCACAACTGTTTTCAAGGTTTTGATTTCAAATTCAATTGGAAAAACAACGTTCTTACCATACACTAACTCATATGGGGAAAAACCAGTGGTGTTATGCCACGTAGTACGATAGTCCCATAGTGCCTCTGGAATCCTTTCAGCCCAATCTTTACGATGGCTCTTCACTGTTTTTGTTAGAATAGCCTTGATAACCTTGTTTGTGCTCTCCACTTGGCCATTGGCCTTTGGATGATATGGCGAGGTTATTCTGTGCTGAATATGAAATTTCTGTAACAGTGCTTCCAGCTTGTGAGACACAAACTGTGGTCCACCGTCTGTAATGATTTCCTTAGGTACTCTGAACCGAGTAAAAATATCTTCATATAGGAAATCAACCACAGCCTGATCATTGGCCTTAACCAAGGCTACAACTTCTACCCATTTGGTTATGTAATCTGTGCAAACCAAGATGTGAACTTTCTGCTTTGAGGGAGGGTTGATAGGCCCTACAAAATCTAGAGCCCACCTATCAAATGGTTCAACCACAAGTTGTGGCTTCAAAGGCATCTCATCTAATCTGTTAGGTTGGCCCATCCTTTGGTAGCTATCACATGCCTGAACATACTTCTTTGCATCCCTGAACAATGTGGGCCAGAAATAGCCCATTCTCAAAACTTTATGACCTGTCCTTTTGTCAGCAAAATGTCCCCCACAGGGCTCATCATGGCAAGCTTTAAGAATACTAAAGATTTCATCTTCTCTAACACATCTTCTGATCTCTAAGTCAAGCCCTGTGTAGAAAAGATGGCCATCAATCCAGCAGTACCTAGCACTCTATTGTATGATCTTCCTTTTTTCTCTCCTTGACAAATGTGTTGGGAGCTTACCTGCAGCTAAAAAGTTAGCAATATCTGCATACCATGGGGAATGAGCTGATACTGCAAACAAATGTTCATCAGGGAAGGAATCTTCGACTGGTAAATTGTCATCACTGTTAGTAAGTTGAGATAAAAAATCTGCAACAACATTCTCCTTTCCTGGTCTATCAATAATTGTGATATCAAATTCCTGTAACAGTAACAACCATCTAGTAACTCTAGCATTCGTGATTGGTTTATTCATTAAATACTTGATAGTAGAATGATCAGTGTGCACAAAAGTAGAATATCCAGTAATATAATGTCTAAATTTGTTTATGGCATAAACAATGGCAAGAAGTTCCTTTTCTGTGACAATATAATTCAGTTCAGCATGAGACAAATTTTTACTAATGTAGTAAATGGCATAAGGAGCATTACCTTCCTGCTGTCCCAAAAATCCTCCAATGGCAGTATCTGAAGCATCTGAAGAAATGTGAAAAGGCAGAGCCTAATTGGGCCCTCGTAAGATGGGTGCTGTAGACAGCTTTCTCTTTAGCTCAGTAAACGTTGTTTGGCATGCATCATTCCAGAAAAACTGTGCATCCTTCATCAACAGAGTGAACAAAGGAGAAGCTATTTTGAAATTTTTTTCTATGAACCTTCTGTAATAGCCAACATGCCCCAAGAAGCTACGTACATCCTTCTGAGTTCCAAGAGTTGGTATGTTTTCAATTACCTTGATTTTGGATGGATCTACCTGGATACCATCAGAAGAGATGAAGTGCCCCAGCATTATGCTCTCACTCATCATCATGTGGCATTTTTCATTGCTCAAAGAGAACTGGCTTTGTTCACAGCGTTTCAAGACCTTTTCTAAGTTCTTTAGTGCTTCTTCATAACTATCACCATATGGAGTAAAGTCATCCATAAAAATTTCCATGCAATCATTCACCATTTCTGAAAAGATTCCAATCATTGCTCTCTGAAATGTAGCTGGTGTGTTGCACAACCCAAAAGGAAGTACTTGGTATGCAACAGTTCCCCAGGGGCAAGTGAAAGTGGTTTTGTCCTGATCTTCTGGAGCAATCTAGATCTGGTTATAGCCGCTAAAGCCACCCAGAAAGGAGAAATACTTTTTCCCAGACAAGGTATCAAGGACCTGATCGATGAAAGGTAAGGGGAAATGGTCCTTCTGCGTTGCTTTGTTCAATTCTCTGTAATCCACGTAGACCCTCCATTTCCCATTCTTCTTTGGCACAATCACAAGTGGAGAAACCCACTCACTGTCTGAAATCGGGTAGATGAATCCTGCTTCCAAAAGTTTTTGGATTTCTTCTTTCACTAAGTCCCTTAGGTTCGGGTTCATCCTTCATTATGGTTGACATACAGGCCTGGAGTCGCTCTTAATATAAATGTGATGGGTGCACAGATGAGAAGGAATTCCTTTCATGTCTGTGTACTCCCAAGCAAAAGCTCCCCTATGTTGTTTCAGCAGAGTGACTAGCTGTTCCAGCTCGCTAGGTTCCAGATTAGGATTGATATTCAATGTTTTTCCTGGCCCAATTTCTACTGGAACACTCTTCGAATTCTTAAGTACTGGAATTATACTGTCATCACCGATTAGAGTTTCTTCTGTAAGATTTTCTTGTTCTGTTGTAGATAGAGTACTATCCAAGATTTGATAGACATTTTTATTGACTGGCGTGGGCTCACTGATTAAACTATTAATGGCATCATCCTCTGTTTCATCTTTAAATGTTAAGGCTCTCCCTATGGTTAATAATGGCTGCACACCCTCTTCCTCCTCCAAATCTGCCCATAATGGAGTCTCAGCTTCTGTGCTTGGTCGAGCTGGAGGGTACAGGGTTAGGCTCTTGATCTCAATTCCGTCTGAAATGGTCATAGATCCTGACCGACAGCTGATACAGGCATTTGCTGTGGCCAACCACGGTCTTCCTAGGATCAGTGGGTGTCCCCCCAACTGGGATTTCAGCTGTAACACCAAGAAATCCGCAGGGTATTCCCACGAGTCGACTGAGATCATGAGGTCATCTAGGATCCCTTCAGGATTGATCGTTGATCTATCAGCAAGTTCCAAAACAGTAGGGGTTGGCCGAAGATTAGTGAGTCCCAATTTTTTCACAGTTTCTATGGTCATAACGTTAATAGCTGCGCCTAAATCTACCAAGACGTTGGGGATTTGTGTGTTCCCTATGTGAACTGTAACAGTTGGATTTCTAGGGTCATCGTATTTTTCCACAGGGGTCTTTTCGATTATTAATTCGGAAAGTTTTCCCAGTATGTGGATAATGGGAGGATCCCTCGGCCTTCTTCCTGGTTTCTTGATGTCTTTAACAGTCTTGGCATAAATGGGCACATCATGGAGGGCCTGTAACTGTGGAATTTTAACATACAAAATTTTCAATTCTCCCACGAGATCAAATCGGGGCTATTCCACTGTTTTCTGCAGGGCCAATCATTCAGGGTATGGTGGTTCTCTATTCAACTGTGTAGGCTATGACACATCGTGTGTTACTTTTTGAGTTTCAACCACTGTTTCAGTAGGAGTATCAGCATCCTCAATGACGGGGCTTGCTGAATTAACCATGTTCTCATAGTGCTGATTTACTCCAGTTTCAATCATTGGGGATGAAACATCCTCAGTGATAATAGGTTCCACCACCCTCCCTGATCGTAATTGTATATCATTGCAGGGAATCTAAGTGATGGAATACACAGGCATGTTGGCAGTCTCAAATTGATGGACTGCTTTATTGTTTGGGTTCGAGTTAGGTTGTGCAGGTAGCTGTGGTCAAAGTGGTGAATTCATAGGTGCAGCACTGTTTTAGAAAGGGAGCTGTGGTTGCTGATACTGTTGGTGCTGATATTGCTGATGCTGATACTGTTGAGAGGGATATTGTTGATATTGAGTCTGGTGATGAGGAAAGTTATTTCCTTGGTAAGAATTTCTCCAATTGGAATTCCAAGGAACATGGTTTGACTGCTGTGACCATGGTGTCCATGAGTTAGGATTTGCATTGGGTTCTGAGATGGATGCCACTTGTTGTTAGAATAATGTGAAGGGAATTGTGTATTCATATTATGCATATTGTTCATTCCATTCATATTATTCAGAAAAAAAGCTGGGTCTAGATTCATACCTTGGTTTCGAGGCTGCCATGGTTTCTTATGTGCCATGAAGTATGCTGGCTCCACATTCGGAATGGATGCCTGCAGGACTGCTTTGACCTTAGGTAAGGAAGGACATTCCTTAGTATCATGCTCGAGTTCACATATCCTACATACCTCTGCTTTTTCCAATGGAAATTCCTTCAGTGGGTGCTTTTTCCTACATCTAGGACAGAATACACCAAGTGTAAGATCTTCTACCACTTGCTTCTACTTTGCTCTCATGACATCTAACTATGAGGAAATGGAGCTCATCATGTCTGTTTTAAAATTCTCCAGTAAGTTTCCTATTTATGCTCGAGTGGCCCCTCCACTAGCTGAATTCTGAGTCCTAGTGAAGACATCTTGGGCTCAGTCCTTGTCTCATTTGCTGGTTCTAGAGGATCCCCTGGAGTACCTTTGACATAATTCAAAAATATTTTCGAAAGGTTCCTTCGAGATATCCCCTTTTCCCAGTAGATTTAACATATCAAGGTAGTCTTCTCTAATTCCTCTTAGTAAGATGATCTTGAGCACATCCTGGCCAACCTCAGCATGACCAGATCTCTGTAAATTATACAATAATCTTTCCACAAAGTCTTCCAAACTTTCTTCATCCTTCTGAACCATTTTAAACAACTCCTCTTTTCTATCCCTAGTTCTGTAATATTCTTGGTACTTAGAAAGGAAGGTGTTTTTCATTTGGTCCCAAGTAGTAATGGTCTCATGACCCAGACTCATGAACCAGCGCAGAGCATTTCCTTTCAAGGTGGCTGGGAATAACTTCAGTTTCTGAGCACTAGAGGTGTAATCATAGCTGAGGCAAAGGATATCAAACTCAAAAAGAAACTCATCAGGATCCTCAGAGGACTTACCATGAAAATTCAGGAGAACTGATGGTGAGATATTTTTCATAGGAGCTGCTCCAGGTATCTGGAGGATAGGGAATTCTAATGTAGCCACAGTATTACTAGGTTGATTATTTTCTCCTTCTTCTTCCCGGTTATTCCCATGTTCGTTCTCGCCCTCCTGTTCTCTACCAGCCATGGTTCTAGTCCAAAATTCAACAGCTTCCTTGATGCGTTCTTCCTCTGCTTTAGCTTCTTCTTCTCTTCTCCTCTCTTCTTCTCACCTTCTCTCTTCCTCTGCTATTCGGCTAGTCTCCAACCACACCTCTTTAGTAACTCTGGTTCCATTGATATGATAGATCTCCTCTCTATCTGGTGCACCTACAACGCTTCCATTATCTTCAGGAGGTTTACTTTCTGCAACAGGAGTTGAAGGTCCCGTTGTATTCTCCACTGTGGATGATGAATGTTCAAGATTGTGAGGAACTGAATTTCCCCTGCCTGTAGAGTTCCGCGGTGGTCTAGTGGAAGAATCAACTCTAGCAATTATCTCATCAATGTATGTGTGTCTTCCCTGACCTGCATTACGACCTCGACCTCTTCCACCTGCAATGATAGTATTCAAAGGGGGTTCTCGATTTGTTTTTCTTGTATTCATGCATGCTGTAAATAATTGAACTAAAATAAAATCAAATGAAACCAACTACTAACTCTATCTCTCTATTACCATCCCCAACAACGACGCCAAAATGTTGGCCACCCTGTATGTCAATTAATTAAAGCTAACACACAGGATGGTCAATATAAATGGTCAAACCCAGGGAGGTCTTTCTGTTTCAATGGTAATAAGCATAATTTGTGCATAAACATGTCAAGCAGTTGATTTACTAAATGTAGACAATGATCCTACCAATCTATTCAGCCAAACTCATTCCAAAAAGTAGACTAATCTAATTCACATATCTAGGAATTCAATTGGAACTACCTTCCTACAGAAATCACCCAACAGTTGTAAAATTAAGAATAGAAATAAACCAGATTGCTTTTGCAAGAAGTTAAATCCTATATTCATCAAACTACAATAATTGATCCTTACCAAAATGATCCATCCAGCAGCTACTGTTACTCAATCATAATCTACCTACTTTAATAAATCAATGGAAGGTACAACAGCAACCAGAATCTAAAGCTTGAACTCTAATTGATAATTACTGAAAATCCTAGAAAGCATAAATAACTAAAAGATGTTGGAATTGAGCTTGGCTATTACAGCTGATTCAAACACACATGCATTAACTAAATTACTTCTACACAGTCGACTGTCACACCAATCTGCTATAGCTATTCAAGATGCAATTGTGAACTATCAAAAGGAAAGCTAATCTCTGTTGTAGCTAACAGTAACATCTGCAATGATTCCACACCACACAACAAAAATAAAACTAAATTACTCTACCTACTTAAACCGGCTATCTCTGTGAGAAGGCAGGCCCTGGCCTTCTAATAGAGACACCGAGAATCACAACAATTTAACACATATAAATGAAGAACTCTACTCTCATATTAATGATGGAAATTGACAGTATCAGTGCTCTGTTACAGCTTGTGCAAAATCATAATTGTCCAACCCCAGGCTATGAGAGCCTTTGCATATTTATACATTGAAAGTGCAGATCACGATCCACTAAACTCGTGCAGAAATGAAGATCTATGATCTCCATGCTGTGGAGTTACAGCTAACTGTTACAGCCATATTAAATGAGGCTGTTACTCATGAAGGAGCTGTTACTCCAATAATCAATGGATCAACGGATTTTGCAAGCTGGAATGCGATATGTCTGTTGCAGCTGTTTCAGTGGAAGCCTGTTATAGATTCTTGTGGATGAATGCACTGTCCCTTGGAGTTATGAGGAGCTGGTGCTTTGGAGAGTAACAGCTGGCGCCACTTGGCTGATACACCTGCGCTTTAGACCTTGACTAAATGAAATCACACAGATCAGCATAAACCAAGGACTAGGATCTCGAACCTTAACAATCATAGGCATAAAATAAATAAAGCAATAACGAATTATACCTGTCAATATCATTGATTGATCTAGATAAAGACATGGATATAGCTTATGAAAGTAGGATGAAATCAGGGCAAAATGATGTAATAAGGATGGCCAAAAAGGGGTAGAGCCCATTTCTAGGTTCCTTCAAGACATTCCCCTCATAGTCCTCTAATTCATAGGCTCCTTTTTCTAGGACACGCCTCACGATGTAAGGACTGTGCCACATGGGGTTAAACTTGCCTGCCCCCAGGGGTTCTTTAGCTTGGTCATATAAGAGGACCAAGTCACCTTCATCATATTGCTGGGGACGGACAGACCTATCGTACTAAACCTTAACATGATGTTTATTGGCATCTATAGCCACGGTGACATCTCGACGTTGCTCATCAAGTTGCTCAAGGTGGATTAAACATTGCTCAATACTCGTCGTATCAGGGAGGATCTCTATGGCCAGTTTAAGTGAAGGGATTTCGCATTCAATCAATAAAATTGACTCCACACCGTGTACTAGCTGAAACGGTGAGAACTCGGTGGCAATCTTGACTGTGGTTCAATATGCCCACAAAGCAGGATATAACATAATGTGCCAGTTGTTCTTGCTTTGTTGGATGGTATGTTGGAGAATGGTTTTTAAAGACTTATTTACTGCTTCAACCTGACCATTCGCTTGGAGATAGTAAGAAGATGAGTGTTCTTGATGAAACCCAAGCTTGCGAGACAAATCCTCCATCATTTTGTTCTGAAAGTGACTACCATGGTCAGTGACAATCTCTTTCGGAATACCGAACCAAGCAATAATCTAATTGAACACGAAATGGGATGCTGTAGCACCATCGGCTTTTATGGTAGGCATGGCCTCAGCCCATTTGGAAAAGTAGTCCACGACCACTATAATATGGTGATGCCCCCCAGTCGAAGCTGGTTTGCAATCCATGAAATCCACCCCCCACGTGGTGAAGGGACCGACGGTGACGACCAGATGGAGGGGCATTGGATGCGAGTGTATATTCCGAGAAAACAGCTGGCAAGGGTGACATCTCTTCATAGCGTTTATACAATCCTTAAAAATTGAAGGCCAAAAGTAACCAGCTCCAATAATACATTGGGCTGTAGCAAGCCCGGATAAGTGACCACCACACGCCCCATCATGGCAATCATTAAGCACACGCTCCGCTTCTTCGTGAGTCAAGCAACGACGGAGAGAAGAATCCTTTCCTCGGTGATACAAAGTGTCACCGATGATAATATAATCTTTAGCGTGATGTTGTTTCACACGCCGTCGCTCGTCCCATGAATAATGTGAAGGAAACTTCAAAGTTTGGAGATATACAATGACATCCCCATACCAAGGGTCCTCGGACGAGATAAGAAATAAGTGTTCATCCACAAAGGAATATTCATGGTTGACATCCTCATCAAGTCTCAAAAGGTCCGATATAAGCTCAGCAAACACCAACGATTTCACCGACTTCGCTGAAGCAAAATCGAGATCGAACTCCTGAAGGATCACAATCCATTTATTGTACTCCCCCCCTATAAGGTGTCGTGATAGCACGAACTGAAACGGATTGATGTGCGCTACAATTGTGGTTGTTCTAAGCAAAATATAGTGTTGTAACCATTGGACTGCATGGATAGTCGCAAGTGCCAACTTCTCCACGTGAGTATATCTCAGTTCAACGTCTACTAGATTTTGACTAAGGTAATAGATTAGATGCTCGACAAGCACATCATCAACCTGAACGAAGACCATGCCAATCGTCTCTTGAGACGCAGCCACATAAAGTATAAAATCTCGTGCGAAGTCGGGTGAACTAAGCATAGGATTGATACCAAATCTTTCTTAAGGGAATCGCAATACTGCTGGGCTCGCTCATCCTAGATAAACGATGTGTCTTTCTTCAACAAGCGCGCGAAACCCTTGGTAATATTAGCATAATTGACTACAAAACGACGTAGAAAAGTATCTCTCCCTTGGAGGCTCTGAAGTTGAAACAAGTTGCACGGAGGAGGCAACCGAAGTATTGCATCAACTTTAAGAGGATCGACTCTAATACCCTCTTTTGAAACTATAAATCCTAGAAGGCGACCAGACCTCACTGCAAAATGCATTTATTGGGATTCAATCGGATCTTGTAGCGTATACATCTTTCGAGAATCCAACAGAGGTGCTTGGGGTGGTCCATTCTCTTATGAGAATGGCCGGCAAGATCATCCAAGAAAACTTCCATTATACTTTTAAGGTCGTGAAAGGCATAGGTCATGGCACGCTGAAACGTAGCTCCGACGTTTTTAAGGCCGAAGGGCATTTTCCGATATGCAAACGTACCCCAAGGACAAATGAAAGCAGTCTTATGTTGGTCCTCGGGTTTGATTTGAATCTGGTTATACCCCGAAAAGCTGTCCATGAACGAAAAAATCTCACTTCCCGCACAAGCATCCAAGATCAATGAATGGCGTGGGGAAGTTGTCTTTCGGACATGCACGATTCAAGTCTCTAAAATCAGTTTATACGCGAATCGTTCCCTACTTCTTATCCACAGGAACGGGGTTTGACACCCATTCGGTAAGGGGAACGGGGTAAATAAAACCAGCTTTGAGCAGTTTCTCCACCTCTGCTTTAATAGCTGTTGCCTTCCTAGGGTTAACAGCACAAAGACGTTGTCGAACTGGTTTAGCATGAGGATATGTTCTAATCTCGTGCTCGACAATACTAGGGTCTATTCCTGGAATCTCCTCGTAATACCAAGTGAAAGCTTCCCGAAGTTCAGTAAACAATTTGGTGTAGATGGCAACCTCCTCAGAAGAGCAATCGTCACCGATGTAAACGTTCTCAATATTTCTGGGAGTGCGAGAGATGTTGATTGGTTGAGTTGGGGAAATATTAGCCATGTTCCCCTCCGCATAAATATCATGTGAACCCAAAAGAGCCACATGGTGACCAACCATCTCTGCAAGAGTCATCCTAAACTCTTCTTGCTCGGTGAGATTGAGGTTGGGAAGGAAATAAGAGTGATGATGCATATCCTCCCAAGGTCTCTCACTACCACACATGGCCTCGATAATAGCTTCATCTGAAGGTAAAGTACTATCAAGGCAATCGTTCGAACAAGATGATTCAACTTCCCAAATTGGAAGCGTAACGGGATCTTCCTCAACTGTCCGAGAAGAGGGGAGATCCGGCTCTGCGGTGGCTTGTTAGATATACTGATAAGCAAGCTCAACATTAGATAGTGGCATAGACATCCCGACATGCACAATGTCTCCAGACATAGAACTCGTGGACGGTAAAGTCCATGGATCATCAAAATACGAAGTCCGGAATGGTACATTATGCAAAGGAGGAGGTGCATCGTCGAAAATGGTTCCAATAAAATTCATCGGTGCAGGGAAATCATAAGGTCCCATCAATGAACGGTACATACCAACACCCATATTCCCAGTTTTCGACTGAGAATCTGTAACCTGCGGGACTACTGATCCCGTGGATGCTTTAGGAGGAGGATTAGTGAAATCTAGCTGATTGATGGTCACAATCCTGCCTTCGTGGGGAAAGCAAATCATTCTGAATATAGTAGACGCGACAAATTTCATAGCGTACATCCAATTCCGACCCAGTAAAAGGTTGTAGTCGATGGGCGCATCAACCACTTCGACTTCAATAGGCACAGGCTTACCTCCCAGGCGGACAACAAGGGAAGGGATAATCCCATGTGGCTTAAGTGATCGACCGTCAAATGGAGTGAGCATGGTCCTAGACGTGAGTAGAGGAGGAGATCCAAGAGCTTTCCAACAAGCTAACGACATCACTGACGCAGAAGCACCTTCGTCAACCACCATTCTTTTGACGAAATTCTTAAGGCACTCCACATGGATTTGAAAAGCCATGTGGTAAGGTAAGCGAGGTTGAACATTAGTAGTGTCGAACTTGATAACGTTGGGATTTCCCCCATCCTGAACTCCTAACGCACTAAAAAGGGTATGCCTTTGAGAAGGACATGCCTATAAAACTTCAAGAGCCGACATGGCACACAGAGTTTGGCCCAAATCTTCTATAATGGAGTAGTTATGGGTGGCTCGAGCATTGGGATTATGCGTAGAGCGCTTGAGAACACCTTTAGGTATCCGCGACATAATAGAGGGCTTCACGATATGCAAGGAATTATTAGGAGGAGGGGGAGGCTCACTCCCCATATTAGGTTGTGGTGCACCATAATCGCGTTGACGAGTAGTGTTGTAGTCCCAAGGTTCACATAGTTATCATGGATACATTACATACTATAAGAAAACATACACAATGATATAGATACAAGAGACGAGAGAGAGAGAGAGAGAGAGAGAAGCCTTTATATTAACCAGCAAGAGCAGAATACAGTCATAGAACCAACCTTAACTAGTACATCGGCTCACCAGCCTATACATATATATATGCAAATATAGTTACATAACCGTTTGTCGGTTTATCCAATCGACCCGACCTATATTAGTCAATGTGACCTGTCGACATGTGCTGCAGAGTGGTTGGGTGGAGGGCCTAGTCGACAGGCCGACTTAGGCCCCTCCAACATCTCCCCCACCTCAAAATATTTCTTCGTCCCAAAGAAATGGAGAGATCAAAATTGCAAAAAGAGTTATACAGACGGTTATGACAAAGGAACGCTGGCATCAATAGCATCAGGTATCTGGAGGCAGGCTTCAATGATAACTTTAGCAGAGACAGAGATGTGGTGCTGGAACTCTTCCCAAGTTCGTAACAGATTCTGGATGTCTACGGTTGGAGTTGTGAGTTTCGACAAGTTTTCCATCTTGTCGTGAGTGGATGTAGCCTGCAAGTGGATCATGTCGGGACCAAATGTGTTGATTGTTTTGTCGGCAACAACAAGTAACTGATAGAATCGAGGCTGAATTTATCCAAGTTTGTTAAGGCCTCCTCAGGCTTGTGACATCCACTGAACTTCTTGTTTCTCTAACTTGTCCAATTTCTTGTTTTCCATGATGATCTAGCTATCAAGTTTTTTGATAAGGGCTTCATCTGCAGTCAAGCGCTGGTGCTGAAGCTTGCTTAGCAATGCTCTTGTTTTCTAAAGGTCTTTGTAGACGTCGCCATACTAAACATACCAATTGTTCAGAACTGCTGTAAGTTTTTCTGCTTGATTATCGTACTGCTTGAGTACTTTGAAGGTTTCTGAAAAGGCTGTAAACTGATTTGTCATGAGGGAAGCTACCTCAACAGCTTGATCTTGTTGTTTCTTGAGAAGATCAGATTATAGTATTGACACGACAAATTCAAGTAACTAGTATGCTTTGTCTAGAGGTGGTGTCGTGTTGGAACTAGCTGGGAGTGGAACAACTTGCTGAGCTAAGCGTTCGCATTTGGTGAGAAATGTAGTCTTTTATTCCTGGAGCTGTATTATTTGTTCCCGTGATTCCTGTCGGTGACATATTTGGACTCTGAAGACTGCGTCTTCAAGTAAATCAAGCTCATCTTGGGGCGCCAAGTGTGGCTGATAACTTGTAGTAGCTCCCAATTGGTCTAAATATACAGATGGAGTATTTTCCTGACTCTGCTGCATTTCCAATTGCTGTTGCAATTCTCTTTCTTTGCATTTCTTTTCTTTGTGCTTCCTGCGGCTACTCTTTTCTTTTTCTTTGTTTACAATTTGCTGTTCTGGGTCCTTATCTTTTCCTTCTATTGCTGGGTTCCTGTCGATGACTGCTTGTGTGCTGACAATAGTCTGTTCTGCCTGACTTTATGTACTGGGTACTGTTGTTGTGATGACTGGACTTTCATGTTCTGCTACTTTGGGACTTGGTGGATTTGTTGCTGGTGTGCTGGAGATTTCTACATTGCTTGTACTGATATCTGGAGTATTTGTGTGCTCTGATGGTCTTGTCATGTCTGCTGCAGTTTCATGAGTTGCGACTGCTTCCTTGGTTAGAGTAGAAGCAGATTTATCTACTTCTGTCGTGGTTGCTTCTTTGTTGTGCTGCTGTGAAAGTGGACTAGACTTGGATCCGTCGACAGGGGAACTCGACTGGTTTACCGGGAGTGATGGTAGGTCGACGGATGTCAGAATTGGACTCGATGAAATGGTACTGTCGAGCAGATCCGAACTAACTAGACTCGATTTGATTGTGGACTCGACCTGGGTACTAACAACTTGGGGATTTTCCTTTTGAATGGTATTTGCTTGAGATGGATTCATTTGTTGTGGAGGTGAATTGACTGGAAGAGGGGTATAGACACTTGTTTGTTGTGCATATACTAGATCTGATGGGTCAGGATTTCTGATATGATGGGTTTTCATGTGACCGACAATTTTTGGAACGGATGATGGTAAAGGTAAACTTCCGGTTTGAATGGTGTCGGGGAGAGCTAAATTAATCGGGACAGTAGACGGAGAGGCAAAAACTGGTTGTTGGATGACCATCTCGTGCCAGTTGGGACAAAATATCGGAATGTTTGCAATGAATGTATTCAAAGCGGTGTCTGCTATGATAGGGGGAGCAGGTAATGCTAATAGACTGATTTCTTCTTCTACTGTAGTTGGGGAATGGGGAGGGGACTGGATAGTTAGGTCGATATCAGGTTCGACTGAAATTTTGGGTTTTTTAACAATAATTTGGGAAGATGGATACTTATTTGTTTCTAAGAATTTTATGAATTGATCTTCGACTGGCAGTTTGTTCTTGGCTGCATCTTCAAGGATTTGGGTAGCAGTGTAATATAGCTCGATCTCATCTGCTATCGATGGTTCTTGAAATGTTACTTGTCTTTTCCCTTTTCCCTTGGTTGATATTACTCGGTTCTGTCAGGCTGTGACAATTTCAGCTGCTACCTTCTGGATATTATCGTTTGTCAGAAGATGTTCTGGATTGTCAGATTCTGTGTCGCTGTTCGACTGCTCTTCAGCCTCTGCTGATTCTATGTGCGGAGTCTGGGTAAGTGCTAACACCTTAGGGATAGGTGTCGGCTCAGGCTGATAGCTGAAAGTGTTCATGTACAATCGACTTGTTCCATATCAGATAGAGGCTCAACATATTTAAAATTGGTTTTCCTTGCTTGTGCTGGGATGGGTAATACTTCGTTAGATTGGCGGCTTAACTCTGTGAAGATTTCGCTTACTGAAGGGTAATAGTCAATCCTTTCTGCTGGACCTGCTGCTCCTTCCATGTACCATACTGCTGTGTCATCCAAAGATAGTTGGATGTGTGCTGTCGCGGGCAGGCTTCAACGGACGTTTTGTGGTACCCTCCATCTTGCTGCTATTGCTTTAAGGTCAATAAACCATGCTTCAAGCCAAATTTTGACTATTGTAGGTCCATATCGGCTTGCTCCCGGTGCAAAGCAACGAAAATTTTCCATAAGGACGAGTCGGTCTTCAGCAAAATCCTTGTTTCCTTTCGGTCGAAGGTGGGTCATAGCAATCCAAATAAGTATAGATGGGTAGCGGATGCTAGCTCCCTCCTCCGGGAACTTATGGCATGTATATTTGAGAATGTCGGTCATGTAGTCTGCTCAGTTGTATACCTTACCATTCATAGCCATATTCTTGACAGCTTCCAGCATTTCGGTCTTCAAGTCTGATCCCCTGCCTGTCCGTGAAAGTGCATGTGACACAATCTTGGCGGCGGTTTTGTAATTGCCAAAAACAATCTGGCTCACGACTATACCTTGTGAATTCTTTCCAGCAGGAGAATCAACAAACTCATCAATCAAGTCTGCACCTGAACTTGTTGGTACAACATCTCCTTTATGTGAAAGGCCAGTTATTTTGTGGATGATTTCACCATTGATTTCGACCAGGAAATCAAAGTAAAGCTTGCCGTTATGATATCTGCTAACGATGAATTGTGCAATGACTTCTTTCAATCCTCCAAAATTATCCAATAAAGGTGCCTTCAAGTAATGCAGAATTGTGGCTGTCTACAAACGTTGTGCTTCATCTCTCCAGTGACCATTTTACTCCTTCCCCCAATCTTCAATGTTCTTCCATGCTTTCTTCCAGGTGGGTTCTGATGTCTTTGCATTCCGAATCAACTGGAGTCTAGTTTCCAGTGGTGTTGGTTCTTTCTCCAATTCTCTAACTGTCGTTGCGGCAGCTTTGCTAGCTGTTAAAGTTTTTCTGGGAGCCATGGCAGATTCAAGGTTCAAGATTGTGAAATTGGCTTCAACAAAGTTAGGGAATTCTGTTTCTTGGAGTTCAAGTTCTCGGAAAAAGAGTAACCAAGAATCCTCGAGTTATGGATTTATGGTGGAGTTACTCGGCACGGGTGAACGAGACGTAGAGGCCTGTATTAATGGTTGATTTGATGGGGCTATTAAATTAGACTGGCCGGATATCGGTGCTTTGTCAGATGCATTACTTCTGGCGTCGCGGGTATCTTTAGCCTTTATTGCTTTGTCATCATGGCGTTGAGAAACCTCGTTCATTGTGTTATGTCGACGAGCTTCTCTAATTAGGTTTGGTTGGTCCAAGCTCCAATGCTTCTTTCATGCCGGATTTTCTTCTGCAAACCGTCGATGTTCTTGTTGCTGCCTATAATATCGACGGTTGTGCGTCGGACTTCTTTCTTTGCTTTTTCCATCCTTCTTCTGCCATTCTCTCGTCATTTCTGCTTTTGACGCGTTCTGCCATATTTGCTTGATTGCTTATAGTACTCTCATTTGGTTATTTCTAACCCTTTTTTTTTTTGAATATTCATGATTTATACCTTTTAAGTCGGGTGCCATTTACCGCTTTCTTGAAAATAGTTCCTTGTAACATTTTCAATCGGATTGAGCCATTAGGATTTAACGTTTTGATGATATAGGGTCCCATCCATTTTGTATGCAACTTCTTTGGCTTCCCCTTTACTCGGCTATTATAGAGGAGTGCTAAATCTCCAACTGACAGATTCTTTTGTTTGATATTTCTATCATGCCATGCTTTCTATTGCTATTTTCGCACTCTCTGATGTTCTATTGCCAACTGTCGACTTTCATCCAGCTTCAACAGCTGCAGTAGCCGTTCATGTTGAGTATCTTCGATGTCAATATGTAGAGCTATTGCAATGGTCAGTTCTTGTCATCAAAAATGTAACAGGACGACAACCTCTTTCCCATAGATAAGTGAGAATGGTGTATGTCCTGTCATTCTCTTATATGCTGTTCTATATGCCCAGAGGATAGTAGGTACTTTATCGTCCCAGTCATCTTTCTCTATGTTGCAAATTTTTGTCAGTCCTTTTGTAAGTGTTTTATTGAACGATTCTACTGCACCGTTCGAATGAGGATGATATGCTGTGCTTATTCTATGATCAACTGCAAATTCCTTAGTCAATGCTTCAATAGTTTTACATACAAAGTGCGCACCTTGGTCACTTATCAATGTTATGGGGCATCCAAAACGTGTTATGATGTTTTCATAAATAAATTTAGCGGCAACTTCACTTGAACATGTTTTGACTGGTTCTGCTTCAGCCCACTTGGTAACGTATTCGACGACAGTGATAATATACCGAGCACCTGTTCGTCTCCCCACTACTGGAAATGGTCCAATAAAATCGATAGCCTAAATTTCAAATGTTCGGCTAGGGTTAATTGGGACCAATGTCATTTCTGTTCTTGGTAGTGGTTGGCCCATGCGCTGACATTTATCACACTTAGATAAAAATTCTCGACAGTCTTTATGAATTGTCGACCACCAAAGTCCTGCCTGCAGGATTTTTCTAGCTGTTATGTCTGCGTGATAATGTCCTCCCGCTGGTCTAGCATGGGCTTATGTAAGTATAACCTATCGTTCATGCTCAAGTGCACATCGGCGTAATATATCATCCAAGCCAAGTATGTAGAGGAATCCATCGATCAAAGTATAGGGGGTTGCTTTCATTGCTAATATCTTCCTCTTTTTCTCATTCATTCCCTCAGGAGCTTGCCCATTTTCAAGAAATTGTGCAATTTTCGTAAGTTCTGAAGGTACTGCTTCAATGCGAAACAAGTGTGTGTCCAGTAAGTCATCTTCAATTCCTATCGGTTCTTCTCCAGTGTCAACTCTCGACAGATGGTCTGGTCCAACATTAGCTTTTCCAGGTCGAATGATTACTTCGAATTCAAATTCTTGAAACAATAATAACCAGCGACATAGTCTCCCATGATGCAATGGTTTATTGACTAAGTATTTTAAAGCTTGGTGATCTATATAAAATACAAAGGGATTAGCCAATAAATAATGACAATATTTCTGAAGGGAAAATACCATACCTAATGCTTCTCTTTCGGTCGTAGAATAATTTCTTTCATCTTTATTCAATTTCCGACTGCTGAATGCATTAGGATAATCCATGTCATCTTCTCCGGGTTGTGTTAGAATGGCTCCCAATGCTATTCCAGATGCATCAATATGTACATGAAATTTCTTTGACCAATCCGGAAATCGGAGGATCGGTGCTTCGACCATTTTTCTTTTCAATGTGTTGAATGAAATGTCGCATTCCTCCGTCCACCTATAATCTCGACCATATTTTAGCAATTCTTCGATAGGATAAGTCATATCAGAATAGTGTCTGATAAACTTCCTGTAATATCCGGTATGACCCAACAGGATTCGTACTTGTTTCGGATTAATTGGAGGCTTTAGGTTGAGGATAATTTTGATCTTCGTATAATCGACCTTGATTCCTTCTTTGCAAACTACATGGCCAAGTAATATGCTGATAGGTGTCATGAAGATGCACTTTTTAATGTTTAGGGACAATTGTATATGTTGACATCTTTCCAACATTGGTCGGAGCCACTTGCAATGATATTTCAGCATTGTATAAATTGTCCAATCATCAAAGTATACAGCCATGGTTTTGTAAATATATTCTTGAAATTCTTTAACGACAATTCTTGAGAAGACCGCAGGTGCGTTCTTCAAACCGAAAGGCATAACTTTATATGCGAATGACCCAAATTCGCACACGAATGTTGTCTTTTTTTTAATCTTCTTTTGGTATAGGTACTTGGTTGTACCTCGAGAATCCATCCATGAAAGAGTAACACTCATGCCCTGCAAAAGGGGTAGGGAAGGGATCTGTTAGTGTTACCTTGTTCAGCTCTCGAAAGTCGACATAGATTCTTAGTCATGTCGGATCTTGTTTCTTTGGTTGAACAACCATTGGACTTTCCCACTCTGATTGGTCGATAGGATATATGATTCCTGCAGCAAGCATGCTATCGATCTCCTTTTTGAAAATATCCTTATATTTGAGAGCAAGTTTGTAGGGTCTTTTCTTTATAGGTCTGGCATCAGGTTTAATATCAATTTTCATTTCGCCCATTTCCTTTACAAGTCCTTTCAAGTCTCTATAGTCTTGAGCAAAAACGTCTTGAAATTCTTTGAGGATACTGGAGATTTCTGCTGTTTGTTCCTCATTCTAGTAATCACCAATCTTTTCCATTTTCGGTCGGTTGTCATTTGAAATATCTACTTCCTTTGTTTTAATCTTCGCGTCCATCCATTCTGGTGCACGACTGTTACTTATCTGTCTTTCACCTTCTTTGATTTGTGTGAAAGTTGGTGGAAAGTCTTTTTATAATAACCTTTCGGGTTCGTCTTTTTCTACAATTTCTATGCTTAATATTGTTCTTACGGGCTTCAACACATTGGGATGATCCTTTCTCCATTGAAAACTTTTTCCTATTGACATCTCCGTTTCTAGACTTAGTCTTGTCGAATCCTGTTTTTCTGTCGACTTTATATTGTAGCAGGTGTTAGGTGGGTGCATAATCTTCTGTTTGTCTCCAAGTGTTAAAGTTTCTGTTGGATGCAGAAATTCTTTGATGCTTTTGCTTGCTTCGACCATTCTCTCATCCTGCGGAGAAAACTAGAAATCCTTAATAAAATTTTCTTTTAGGTCTTTCCAAAAGAAACTTTCTCCTCTTGCTTCTTCCATCTTGTACCATTTGTTAGGTAGATCATCAAGTGTTCCGGGGAAGAGGTGAGGCCATTTTCTTTCATCTTTATAGCCTAATTTTCTCCATTCTTTTTTGCAACAGTCAATGTGAGATTTAGGGTTTTGTCCTTGTGTAAACAAGGGAATGTCAGCCTGAGTTGTCAATTTTCTTCCTCCAAACCTTTCTATGAAAGATGTTGATGCGGTATTCCAATTTTGGAATTTCGACTGATGAGTGTCCCACCATCTCGTAGCTTGACTAGTAAATGTCTCTACCAAACTTTGTAGTTGGCCTTGCTCTCTAACATGTTTTGATACTTGTTCGACATGAACATCAAGTGAATCATGTTCTTTATATCTTAATGTCGAGCTTCCGTATTGTACATTTTTATCTGGAACAAGTGTTGGATATGCTCGCATTTTTCGTTCGAAAATATTCGGTGTGTAAGATACTGAGAGACACTTCTTTATTTGCTTCCTTGAGATGGCTTCCACAGTCCAGCATTCTTTTGCATGCAAATCATAATTCTCTATTTTCCAGTCATAGAGTTTTGCATCGGAATTGTATCCGAGCAAGATAGGATCTCCAAGGTGAAGTTCTCCTTGGGTGTTTGGCTCAATGCAATCTTCATTATTGTCTATCCGGTAAAGCTACCGGACATCATTATCGACTTTTGTAGGTTCTGACCAAGGTTCTCTCTGAGATGGGAAGATTGGTACGATAACCTTCTGACCATTGCCTTTCAACTTGATACAACTTTTATCTAAGGAAATTGAGGCCTTCATCTTTTGTCGCCATGGTCAACCAACCAATGCAGGGAATGAGCTTGCATCATCTTTTGGGGTGATGATTTCGAAATCTACTGTCGCCGTGATACCTTTAATGGAAGTTTTGACTCCTTTCCATACTCCAATCGGCTCAATTAATCCTTGATCTACGAGCTTTAAGTAGATGCTTGATTCCTGTAGTTGAGGTCGACCGAGTTGGTCCCAAGTATCACGAGTCATGATATTCACTTGGGATCCAAAATCTAGTACGGCTTGTCATACATGATATCCATTTATGTCGAGATCGACTAATGGGTCGGCATCATTTTTCTCTTTTTGTTTTAGTCGGCAAATGTTTTTAGTTTGTCTTTGCTCGACCTGTTTTAATTTATGCAACAGATCAATCATTTTTCCTACAGCTTCTTCATTTGAAATTAATTTGAGCAATTCATTGAGAACATCTTCATGTGCTGCTAAGTCATGAAATATGTTGGATGCATCTTTGTACATAAATTTTTGTTTTATAGGATTTGGATAATCCTCCTTATCGACAATTCTAGTTATCTGAGGTTTATCTTGACCAATGTGAGTGCCTTTCCTTGTAACAATTTGCAAGTTTTTGTACGAAGCACATCATTTTTTTGAATACAAGATAAAACATGAACATTCTTTTTATTATTTATTTTCTCAATCATGGTAGGGAAATCCTCTAAATAGTGATCGCCTACCCCACACTTTGTACAAAAATTAAGATCAGTTCTTTCCTTATAAGGGCATTCTGCATGCCAATGATTCTCACTGAAACATGTAAAACATGCACTAGGTCGACTAGATCAAATGCCTCGACCTCCATTGCCTCGACCGCGATTTTGGTATCCCATGCATCTATTGTAGTCGTCATATCGCCGATCATTATATCTTGGGTATCTATCATTCCTGTTTTGATTGTATCGGTTATTTCTTCCATCATTTCTCTCGAATCTGTCCTTTGCTGGATTTCTGTCTTGGTTCTGTTTGACAAAATTCGTCTGGTACACTGCATGATAATTTTGCCGATTTTTCAGGTTCAAATGACATTCTTCAATTGTATGTGTATTCACTTCACAAATTTGACACCATCTTGCCTTCTTATTTTTCAGATTGTATGGACAATCATTTGTGGTATGTGAATCATACTCTTTGCATAGATCGCAAAAACATATGGATTGAATGAGTTTCACTTCTTGTCGCCGATCCTCAATTCGACAAGAATCTTTGGTATGTCCTGAAGTTCGACAAGTTGTACACCATAGTTCTGGTCCTTTTAGCGTCATATTTCTGATAGCTTGTTCCATACTTTCAAGGCATTCGTCAACGTGTCTATCCATGGATACTAAAGGGTATTTGTCATCCATTTCGATTTCTAGTGCTACTCTTAGTGCATCTGCATATGTATTAGCATTTTGTCGATGGACATGTATTCTAATTTTATTGATTAAACCAGCAATAAACCATTTGATTAATAGTTTTTCTTCGATTTCATAGTCTAATTTGCTCAGAAGGTCTTTAAACCTCTTGTCGTATTCCTTGACAGTTTCTGTCGGCTTTTGGACTGTCGTCTTTAGTCGTTCTGCCACCAGGTATGTCGCATCTTCAATCATAAAGAAGGCCAAAAAACTTTGTTTGATTTTTTATTTTGCTACGTACCCCATGTACCATGTCATTGCTCTTTTTCTTAACGAACCAACAAATTGAGCAATCTGTCTTTCTTTACCGGTAATTTGATTAGCTGTCCATATTGCTTCGCACACAAACCAATGTCTTCTTGGGTCTTCGTCTCCTTCGTAGAACGGAAGGTGTGCTATTGTGTGTGCCATGTATGCTGGTGTATTATTCTAATAATTTGATGGAGGTGTGGGTGGGTTATTTCCACAATCAAAACTTGGTGCTTTATTAATTTGGATTAGCTGTCTTTCTGGACTTGGTTCTCTGTCTTCAAAATTAGTAACTATAGCTTCTTTGGTATCGCTAGATCTTCCTTCTTTGACCACTTCTGTCGAAATCTAGTTAAATTTTTTCTCGAACGGGATTTCACTAAATCTCGGGCTTTCCGACATGCTTGTCGAGTCGCTCAAACTTGGTATTGGCAGGGGGGGTGCTTCCTCATGCTCTGAGTACACTAGATGAAAACTTCTGTTTGAAAATTCAGGTTGAAAAGATACCCAATTTCCTTCCTCCGGTCGATGAATCAATAGTCTATTAATATCATCGCCTTCTATGCTTTGACGACTCCAAATTCCCGACTGACCAGCATGGAGACCAATATTTTCTTCGACAATTTCTTCCACCCGAATGCTTTGTGTTAAATGAAATGGAGATGGAGGTGCTACCGTTTCAGGTATTTGAACTTGGAGAGCTCTACCACGCTCTATCCACAAGTCTTCATCCATCGGCGACAGTTCTTCTTCGACACCCCGATCATCGCGGGCTCGACTTGATTCTGGCAGATTCTCTTCTGCATCTGTCGCAAAATTTGATCCTCGTGTCCTCCAGAGCGCAATTGCCTTCTCCCGTAGCTCTTCACGTCCTTGCCTCCTCTTTTCTCTTTCATTTTTTTGAATATCTGGGGTGCTTTTGTGACTCAAAAGTCTATCTTTGTCGGATTTTTTTCACTGCTGGTCATGTCGTTTGTCATATGTCGAGTTTCATCAAACTAAGTACATCAGAGCATGCTTCATCACCCCCCCAATGCTGTCCCGAAGGTTTCTAGATTATTGGGGAAGTGTAGACCATCATTTGTTCAAGAAAAATTCCCATTCGCGTTCCTTTATAAATTTTTCCCACTTACATTCTTTCTCCTCCCAATTAGAGTTTGGAAGGGGCGGGAGTAGCAACGGTCTTGTTTCGACAATATGTACGACACCTTTTTCGATAAAAAAATTAAATAATAAGGTTGGTAGAGAACACATAAATTGATCAGCTAATTCGGTGAAGAACTTTCTTCTTATTTCATCTACCGAGACTCGATTTTCGATCGCTTGTTCTTCATAGAAATCGTCTACAATCTTTTCGCACCACTCCGATAGATTTGTACGTTCTTCGTTGATCAGCTTCGACAATAACTTCCGCTCTGTTTCATCAACTGGTCTGTTCATTTAGAAGTTTCTTCAAGGCGGTCGGCACAGATTCTACAAATCGCTCATGGGTCTCGGAGAAGATTCGATCTCTTGCTTGGATAATCGTCAGCTTGTTACGTCGCGCATAGTTATGTAGGTACTTCATGATTTTCTTCTCCCACAAGCCTCTAATCTCCTGTTCTGAAATCATAGGTCATGCTGCTAGTAATTTTTCATGTATCAATTGGCAACGAAACTAGATGTTGTAGTCCCAAGGTTCACATGGTTATCATGGATACATTACATACTATAAGCAAACATACACAATGATACAGATACAAGAGACAAGAGAGAGAGAGAGACAAGCATTTATATTAACCAGTAAGAGCAGAATACAGTCATAGAACCAACCTTAACTAGTACATCGGCTCACCAGTCTCTCTCTATATATATATGCAAATACAGTTACATAACCATCTGTTGGTTTATCCAACCGACCCGACCTATACTAGTTGACGCGACCTGTCGACATGTGCTGCAGAGTGGTCGGGCGGAGGGCCTAGTTGATAGGCCGACCTAGGCCCCTCCAACAAGTAGCAACACTAACCTCCGATTGAACCATATTCACGCATCCATAACCACTAGTATTGGAAGAAGACGTTGCAGTCTCAGTAGGTCCATAACCAGTGGCAGGAGCATGCGAAGCCATGTTTTGATGATGAGGAAGGGGATCCTTCAACACAGCTGGGATCTGTGCAAGATGCTTCGATGCTTCTTCGATTCGAGGACACAAGTGAGTAAGATGATCTTCCCCATAAAGCTTACAATGAAATTTCACCTTACGCCTAGGTTTACGGTCCTCACCAACATTTTCTCCTTCCCGAGGAGGGTTGGCATTCTCCTTACGAGTGGTATTGTGATTTCTATTATTGTTCCCATTTTTTCCACCCATACGGTTATTTCTCCCCTTCTTCTTACCACCAGGTTGCTGGTTACCCGATGGGTTTGTCGTTTGCATAGTGTGTACATCGGACAATGGGGTGGAAGTGGATAAGGTGTGAACCTGTCCGGGAGTAGACTGGTTTAGCGACAAATTTTGCATTTGATTAGCCACCAAATCTACAGGGCGAGTACTTAAGGATCAGACAATGCCATTGGCATGTGGTCCAGGAACTGTCTTGGGCTCATGTTGTGTTCGCGGTGCATCAGGAATAATGTCATATAGAAGGCTAGACTGAGAGTATAATAAATCTAACTGCTGGACTTTTAAGATGGCTTGTTCCTCAGTCATAATACCGGACATCGAAACATCCTTGGAATATATGGAAGTAGAGACTTGAGGAACCATTCCAACAGAAACTCTGGAGGCATGTTGCCTTTCACTAACCTCTTCCGCCGACGCCACTCTTGAATGTGGTCAGAAATATGTGTGGCCTTATTCTGATGGATGGTAGACAAAAGTTCAGTACTAGTATCGTAACGAACCGACAACTGGAAATGATCCAAGAAAACCAAAGCGATCTCATTGAATCCCCTATAATTGTTCCCAGGCAACTCAACATACTACTTTGCAGCTGCCCCTGTGAGGGTGCGTTGAAATAGTCATAATCTAATGGAATCGTGATTCAATGAGTTGGAAGAGCACCAAATGTGAAATGCTGTGACATGATCACCCGGATCCTCACCACCTTTCCCCTCAAACTTAGGAATGTCCGAAGGAAGCTTGGTAGGAACTGAAGGCCAACTAGGGTCATGAAACACTGGATCATTCGTGAGCTTTGAAAGATCCAGAAGATTTAAATGTGCAAGGAACGGGAGCTGCGGCTGGAAAGCTTGATTATAAGCTCCCATAAAAGGTTGATTGTAAGAACCTGAAGGATAAGAAGGACCAAATGCGTGACCATGAGCATTAAACTGCTGATTATACGGACCTGTCTGACCATAAGTGTGACCATGGCCATAAGGTTGATAACCTCCTCTGACCTGACCCGTGTGAGAGTAAGTAGGTATATATGTGTTTTGAGCACCATATTGAGGTGGGTTGTATTGGTGGCCAGCACCGACTGTATTGTAGTAAGGGTTGCCACCATAAGTATGGGGCATATACATACTATTCGTAGCGGGAACCGTGTTGTAATGACCATGATGGTAAGGTATGTTCCCACCCCCAGCGTAAGCATTAGGATTAGCGTGAGCAATCGTGTGGTGAACATAAGTATAAGAGGTAGTCCCAGCCCCAACATTGGTGTTACTAGTAGCAGGAATGGTGGCGTTGTGACCATGAGGATAAGGTATATTCCCACCTCCTACATTAGCATTACTAGTAGCGGCAGCGGACGTAAGAATATGCGGTATATGTCCACACCCATGATTGGGAGGAATGTTAACATTTGCGAAAGTGGTCATAGGTTGATGGGTAGCGACATGTGTGTTAGGTGGTGGATGGCGAGTAGGGTTGCGAACAATGTTCCTATTAGGTTGGGTAGTCCTAGGAGGCAGCCGTCTTCCAACATTAGCATTGTTAGGAGGAACATGACTAGTCCCCATACTATGTGTGTGAGTGGACACCATGGTGCCCCCAATGAGGGTATTTCCCCCAGTTGGTGCAGTTTTGCTAACGCCATGACCGGTGCCAGCATGACTACCAAAAGTAGTGGAAGGATCAACTGTGTTGTAACCAGGCATACCAAAAGAGAATGCGGTAGGGTTGATCATAGGACCCGTGTCATCATGTAACTCTGGCATCCTGTATAAATAATTATGTGGATATGAAGGATCGAACGGATCGTCCTCAGGTGGATCTGGACCAAACAAATTACGTTGAGTCTCGGGTGGATCTGGACCAAACAAACTAGGCAGGGTCTCAAGTGGATCACCCCCCCATGCCTCACGAGGAGTAGGGGTGTCTGAAGTGTGCTTGACTCTACCCAATGGAGTCGTAGGGATTTCTCCCATGTCAGAGTGTGCAGCAGTCATGACGTCTAGGACGTATGTCTCGTAAGAATCCGAAGACTCGGAGGGAGCCCGCCAGCGTCCCCTAGCAACATGGCGTGAAAGCTCGGCTGGTTTTAAACCAGCCAACCGATGGGATCGGTGGAGAGTAGGACTCCGCGCCACGATATCTCCGGAGAGAATATAAAATCACAATGTCTCCTAACGTCCAACTATCGATAAAAAACAGTAAATCAAAAGCACACACCTAGAGAAACTATAGCCAAGAGCAGACAAACAGAGTGGCTAAATGATCTCCCAACACTAGAGCCAGTATGTCTCACCTAGGAGAGGCTTGCGAATCCCAAACTATAGCCGGAGGTAACAAAATCAATTATAGAGGCACCCAGGCTTCATTGCATGCAAAGGGCCGTAACCCTCGGCAACAAACAACTGTGCTGTCCAGCCCCTATCTGACTCAGGACACAAACAGTATAACCATTGCAAGTACTTTGTGCGATACCTAGGTAAGGAAACTATGGTCACCGTAGTATAACCAATGCTCAGGGGGACAGTCGCAGGTGGGATCCGTTGTATGGGCAGGGTAGCTAAGCCCAAAACTCAAGAGGGTCAAATTCCCCAAGAGTCCCTAGATACGAACAAACCCTGGAAATATCTCCCATGTTCAGCCGGTATTTGAGGGCTATCTCCGCAACCAACCTCCCGTGACCTCGTGCTTAACTATGGTCTGAGTAGAGCTTCCTGAGAATACCGATGTATACCATGGATTTCACCACTCCTTGGTCAAACACATAATGTTTTGTCTAGTAGTCTTGGATTGTTTACTCACAATGATCTATTCCAAGACTCTAAACCTATGCTAGTTGGTGTACCCTATAAATAAGATCGTTCTAATTAATTTTAGATTAAGCGTTAATTTTAATGGTTGTGGTTACTCAAAGGATATGGTCGTGAAACTAGTGATGTATATGAATCAATAGTATGCAAAATCGTCAAACTCTAGACTCATCTATCCAATAAAAACAATGCCACTAACATGTAAAATCAATCCAACAGTTTCGAAATAAAAATGCAACTCTTTTATATTTTCAATGCACAAGCAGAACCTAAATGAAAGCAGCAAGCACTCAATGCAAAATGAAGTACATGAAAGTAATTTTTTTTGTATTTTCACTTATAAGCAATAGGAAAATGCAAAACTATGTTTTTGTATTTTTCAATTTAATGAAATGAAAAATGCAAGCGAAATCTCACTATTCAGTTACAGACGTACAAGGGAAATCAATCAGACAACCTAGTAGATCCCAAACAGTAAGACTCAGCCAATGGAATGAGCTTAAAAATAAAAAATGGGTAGAAACCAATGAGGCCCAAAACCAAGAGAAAAGAGGAGTTATGGTCACAAACAAGGCTTGGAACAGTCAGGAACAAGGCCAAAGAAGACTCAGGAACACTCAGAATCAACCCAGCAACAACCAAAGGCCATAAACAAGACACCCCCGGAGTTGTACGCTACTGTTGAAGGAATACTTGTGGGTACTCATGGGCTATAGTGTAGACAGAGGCGGGTAGACGCAGGTACAGCTAAGCTCACTCGCATGTAGGGAAAAGTAAATGAGTAGATAATGAAGAACATAACCAACCTCGATCCAAACGTTTGATGTAGATCCCCGTTGGAGCTTTCAATCCGTGCACTTGAACCTGCAAATTAGTCTTGATAGCCAATATACAACAAGCACATATAATATTTAAACAACATTAACATCATCAATAGAAATGGTCCATGATATTATAAGTAAATGCAACCGAAAGTAATATAAACAACATTCACAACATTAATGGACGAGAATATGAATATTTCTATTAATAAATAACAAGAAGTACAATGTGATACGACCTCTTGTCGACAACCAATATGAACCGAGATCTGGGTCAATCCACTTGTGCCTCCACCACTTCAATCCTCCATGGAATGGAAAACTCAAACTATGATAGGAGTTTGGAAGGTGAACATAAGGGGTTCACAACTACAAGGATCAATGAGTGTAGACTCAAGATAGGGAAAAAATCCACTAGAGTTCTCTTGCTCTCCTTTCTCCTCTCATCCATAAGCCATATGTGCTCAATATATAGTCCTCCCAAAGGTAAGTGAAAGGACACATCGAGGTGTTTCGGGGCAAATGGAGGGCCAAAGGTCACCCAATGACCACTTTTTGGGAGTAAAAAGTAATTAACTAGTGATTTTTACCATTTTACATGCTACCCGCGGGCTATAGTGACACAACTCGCGGGTATGTTCACTGTAGTGATGCAGCTAGCATACAGGGGAAAAAATAGGGAAAATAGTGTGTCTGAAGGATATAAAGTGGATCTGAGTCAGTAAAATGGATCCTGCAGGACAAAGAGTGCTGATGCTCACAAGGTGGAAGATTATGTTGTAACAGTGGATGAAGTGATCCTATGGATTATCCTTAAGCTAACCACAGAAGATGGTAATAATTCCCCCTAGTTCAACCTATGTACTCACCTAGCAGGATAAATCCATGAGCAATTGGAGGAATTCCCTACCATTGAATACTTTGGGTTTCCATCTTACCTATTATTCATGTTTTTCTACCATAAATTTGAGAGCTTTAAGCATCTAGATCTAAAGACTACCGATGAACATGGAACACAAATTACCGTATATGAATGGACTGATCTAGTCCTTCGAAGAGTTGACAACTCTAATTTCTCAGAGTTTACTGATAAGGTCATGAGCATTGCATATAGGTTTATTTTTGGCAGCTCACCCCCACATATGCTTCCAGAAAACATAAAGCATTTACAATTCACCTCAGAGATTCAAACACGAGATTGGTTGCTTTATCAGGACCACACAATCATCAAGGTTTATGGATTTGAGGAGGAGCCATACAAATTGCCTACTTTTCTAAATCCTAGAATCTTTTCCTTGGAATATATAAGGCAAATATTTTCCTTAGATGAGATGCATTACAGGCATTTTAGGAATCATAGGTCATTTTTGTTACCAAAGGAAGTGGGGCCTCTCATCACAAGAGGACTCAATGCCTCTCAATATGTAGGAGAATATTCAACTCAATATTGAGAAAGCTGAGAAAGTAACCTATGATCCACACAAAATTGTTTCAAAACAAGGGATTGAGAATAAAAACTCAACATACATATGTGAAGCCAGACTAGTCTGGGATAAAATAGCTAATAAAGATACCTATTAGGAGGTCCAAGAAGCCTTAAAAATATTTGAAGAGCAAGAAATACAATAACAATCGATAGGATATAAAATGACATCTAGAGAAGTTTAAGAGATGGACATTAATCAAGTTGAGAAGGGCCCAGACCCTAATAGGGATAGAAAAGAAACTGAAGGGGATGAGCAGCCATTGGTATAGGTGTCAGAGTCAGTTGGAATCCCGAGAGAGATCACTGAACTGATAGAAAAACTAGAGATCCCAAGAATACCTCCCATTCAATACACTAGATATCCCTCTATAGAGTTCGTAGTTCCCCAAAAGATACAAGGTTCATCATTAGGAGAACTAGTACCTGTGAAAACATACCTCCAGTCTAGTTACATGAATATCAGAGAAAAGGGATTGGAAATGGTGAAGGATATAAGACAATAAATCCCAACTGTAGTGATAAGATTAATATCAGTTGTTGATAATCAACAAGAGACATTTAGGTTTTATTTCTCGAGCCCAAAGTACCCAAACCTGTCAAGTTGAGTGATTGGAGAGATGAGGAACACATTGTCAACTTCAAGGAATTTAGTAAGATGGATAAATTGGACTTCTACAAACAGACCAGTGACATGATTTGCACAGAGATAGTTAAATCAGAAAAAGAGGAGAGAAAGCTCAGATTGGCCCTAGGGAAGTTTGAAAAGCTATACAAGATGGAGAAGTGGACAACTGGGGAAAAGGAAATCACAATAACTTCACTAGAGTCAAATTTGGTGGCATTGGCAGTTGATCCACAAGATGTATCTCAAATCAAATCACTTATTGAGAAGAAAGATAATGAGATAGACACTCTGAACATACCTAGTCCATAGTAAAGAGTTAAAAAAAGTACATGACGAAAAGGAGAAAATTTATGCTACCATGATAGAATACCAGAAGTTAGATGATGAGAGAAGGAAAAATATTGATGATTTGCATTAGCAGATAGCCAATATGAAGTTATAAAGAACTAAAATCTCCACTGGAGAAGATACTAGAACATCAACTTCTGCAATTCTGTTACACCAAAATATCGTCATCATGAGTTTTGTTTCCTCTATATGCCTTGTTTCCTAAAGTACCTGGGATGAAAGACCAAGAGAAGAGTTGATGTTCATCCTTTTAAATTTTGTAGTCACCCCGATGTGCCATGTTCTCTGGAAAGGTGTGTCAGACCTAAGCTGACGTGCTCTGCACATTAGCAGAGTGCGTCGGTGATGTTGTCTTCCCTTGCATGAGGCATGCCACCCTTCTAATGGCGCGAGTTGTCCTTGTGCAAATTGCGTCATTGTTGGTTAAAATGGATAAAGAAAATCTTCGAGCGACTTCTCGAAGCTTGGATGGTGTGGAGACTTATCCCTACATATATGGGAAGGTGGCATTTGATCCCCTTACATAGTGGGATGATCCCTTAAGCCTCTCCCCTAAATCCTCAACCTCTCCTATCCCTTTAGCTCTCTATATATGAACCCCCTCTCCATTGTTAAGGGAGGAAGGAAAAAGTACTCATATGCTGGTGGAATTTGGCTAGGAGATCCTCTTCATCCATAGGAGGCTAGAAGGATAGAAGGCTTTGATATTTTTAGGCAAGATCACTTCAGTTGGTGTTATAACATCAAAGCATTGCTTGTAACTCTCTACTTTGTATTTGCTGCAAATTACACGTAATACGATTTATTTCCATAAACTTGTTGTCTTGATAGTGTTTATGATTAACCTCTTTGACTGCTGATCTAGTTAGATTCACAATCATATGCTTTCATTATCCATTTGTTTCCACTTGATCTATCTTGTTTTGCAGCCGGAGATCGAGGAGCTGGGAGTTAGATCAAATGAGGAGAAATGAATTGCATCTATAAAGTAAGTTGTATATCAATTACTTTGCAATTTAATGTATATAGAAAAGATAGTTGTATTGTGTATGTTTTTTGTTCTAGATCTAAATCATTTAGACTAGAGAGATCAGTTTTTGTCTGCATTAACAAATTTTCTATAAAAAAAATGGCGACTCCGCTGGGGGTTATAGTTCATAGTTTTGTTTTGTTTTCAATTCACGATCTTTCTTGATTTTGCCTCTAATTACCTTTTCCTCCACCGGATCTGATCATCAAAGAGTTTCTAGGTCATCTAGACTCTGATTAGGATTTATGTTAAGCCTTTTATCTCTTTATTCTTTGAGTATTTTTTATTTTTATTGCTTGGATCCCACCTGACGCACCTAGGCAGTTCATAGGCTGCATTAGGATCCTCAATGATGCACCTTTCCTTACCGCAACCTGCGTCTCTGTCGCTCTCTGCCTATTTACAGACTGCATCGTTGATGCACTTATAGTGTGTGCAGAGTGCGTCTCTGGAGCATCCAACGCTCTAGTGTACCTTTACATGGCGCATCGCCCCTCATCACTTGGTACATGAGTTTAAAAAATTTCTCATTGTGATTTTTGGCTTGATTCTTTGGACTCTGAGGGTTGTCTTTTACAGTCCCAAAACATCCTAGGTACAACATGCTTTTTCCATTGGATTATTTTTGAAGTTTAAGCTTGATTTGGGTCTTATTTAGTCAAGTGGGTACACCCCTCATAGTGGGAAATTTCAATCCGTCATGAGCGCACTCAGTCTTGTGACTCCCTATCAGTCCATTTGATCTGTTCAATCTGACTTCTTAGCCCTCCAATAGTTAGTGGTTGTGATTTTTGCAAAAAAAATTGTGTGGTTTTGTGTGTTTGAAGATCTTGGGTGAGGTATATTTTTGTGAATTTCCATTTGATTAAGGTTTGCAGTAGAAAAACTCTCTAGTTATCTGAATTTGGAGTAAAAGAATAACGTAAATATCAGATTTATTTGAGTCTTTGGTGTGAAAATCAGAAAGTTCTTATTATTTCCATTTGCAAGCAAATTACTTGGAATCGGTTAAAAGAGTTTTTATGTTTTGGAACATCATTTAAATAATATTTGGAAAGTGAAAATTTAGTAATACTTAGGACTTCTTGATGGTAAAAAGTTCATTTTATTTCCTTGAAATTTTTTGAGTTTATTTTAACCTTCTCAAAGTATTCTGAAAGTTAGTAAAAACTCGAGAAATTTTTATTTTCTCTCCATCTCTTTTAGTTTTCATTTCAGTATTAGAGTTAGTGCTTTCAAAAGGAAATTCATCTTTTCATTCTTTGCATGTAGATTTGCTTGAATTGAAAAAGAAAAAGACAAAAATATTCTTTGATTTGGTGTGTTACTTTTCATTTTTGTTGGATTATTGAAAGAAGGCTTTTCATGTCCTTTGGTTAATTTGAAAGTATAGGTGTTTTGTACATTTTATTATCAGAAAAGGAAAAAGACTTCTCCCTATCATTAGTTAGTTTTCATCGAAAGAGAAATGAAGGCTTGCATTGCATGTAGAGTAATTTTGCATCTTTTTAAATTCCAACTCTACACCTCATGCATCCACTTAACCGTCAAGATACAATTTAATGGTAGCTTAGGTAAAAATTGTATAGAAACTTGTGTGTTAGGTTAGAGATGTGTTCCGGTATCTTTAAGCGTGGCAGTTGTCATTATTTTCCTGCACTGCATCACAAGGGATTGTAGTTCTTCCACGTAGCAATCGGTATATCGAACGGATTTTCACGTACCTTCGGGTATATAGAAAGGTACTTCACGTACTCGATAGTATATCGGAAGGTTCCTGTCATGCGGTTGTGCATTAGACAACACCACTACGGATTTGAGCTCCCACGTACCTTGTGTATATCAATGTTGGAATATTCTCACCATCATTTTTTATATTTGCATGCCTGCATACATTTTACATGCATCCAGTCATCATGCATGCATCCAGTCATCATTTTGGTGGTCTCCCTAGCACCTAGAGCCTAATTTCAGCTCCCTAGAGCTTGTCTTTAGCCCCCAGTAGCCCTCCTACCTACCTGATGCGCCTTGTTTTCCTCACCTGGATCACATGTGTGCCTTATCTCACCTACCAGGAGTTTAACACTTAGTTGGAGCATTTATTATCTAGTTGGTTCATTTATTGCTTAGTTTAATTGCATGTAGCTCCCAGTTGTCTATTTTGGAGTGCCACTTGACCTTCTGATAGCCTCATGTGCCCTCCTTGGAGTCTCCATCCCCTAATTTGTGCTCACATGGCTTAGTTAGACTCAGTTAGACTTATTTGATTGACTATTGACCATTTATGACTGCTACTACTGGTTGGATGATGTCTCCAATGCTATCCAAGCCACACTTTGAGGATGATTCGAATGACCTCTTGTTTAATTCGAATTCTCTTGATAGTTATTGTATTGTATTCAGTTTTCACAGTGCCAGCTCACAGCTGATGTATGATTATACTGCTATTCTCCATTTTCTGTGTTCATGAGTGATTATTGACTACATTCTTCTCTTCTTCTCTGCAATTCTTGAGTGATTTTGTGTGAGGTTTGTTTCAGCTGTGAGATCTTCCTGTAGATTATCACATGGTATCATAGCTGACAGCAGCTATTCAAATTTCGGCCAATGCAGCAGTTGTAGCATTTCATTGAGCAACTGTCTTTCATTCAGCACCAGAAGCCTTTGAGTTTCCACAGCAAATCCTGGTGCTATTAACTTGAATTCACTAGATCAATCTAGTGAGGTCTAGCCATGTGTGAAGGACTTAATCATATGTGCTCAGTGTCCTAAGGTAGTGTTCATTCGAATTGTAGCAAATCTCCATCAACAAATTTTATTGTTTTGCAGGTTTATTCATCCATTCAAATTCCTCTTCAATTCGCTCTCCACTACTCCAAATGGATCTAAAACTCAATTCCTCCAACTATGTCGAATGGAAGGCCAAGATGGACATATTCATGAATTCCAAGAGCCTCTCCAGAATATTGTATGGAACTGTGGTCAAACCTCTTAGTGCAGTAGAGAAATCCAAGTACTTGGATAGGCTTGATGAAGCAGTAGGATTACTTCTTCTCTCAATTTCTGAATATCTTCACTTCCATATCATTGATCTAACATATCCAAAAGAGGTTTGGGACAAGCTCAAATCCCTCTTTGGACAGAAAGATGATTTGAAAGGTCATAAATTTGAGAATGAGCTCATTCCCTTGAGTCCCGAAAGCTTCAAATCCATCAATGCCTTCTTAACCAAGTTCAAAAGCTTGATTTCACATTTGAAGAGATATGAGATAGTGAAAGAAGACAAGCAACTCATACTTGCCATTCTATCAAAATTGGGGCCAAATTTCTCAGTTTTTGTCTCCACATTTTAGTTAGGCAAGATTTCCATTCCAAAATGGAAGTTTCCTACACTTGATGACTTCATCCATTCTCTCACACAAGAGGAGGAGAAGTTAATCTCCATGGGAATGATAAAACCAAAGTTGGATTTGGCCCTTACAACTGCTGAGGTCAAAAGAGCAAATGCAAAGGGCAAGCAAAAAGTTTTTGAAAAGAGAGTGAATGATACAAAAGTAAAAGAGATTCCATATCAGTTAGATGGGGTTTTGAACTCAAAGAATACCAATCAATCTCAGAAGGAGATATCCAAGTGCACCTATTTTAATCGAGGATTTCATCCTGAGAGTTCTTGTATGAAGAAGAATATAGACTTGATGGCTCAGTTACTTGAGAAGACCAATCTCCTTGTACCTGCATGTGCAAGGAAGAAAGATACTGAACCTTCTAGATCCAAGGACAAAGAGAGATGCCATGCTCTCATAGAAAGTGCATCAAAAGAATCCTCCTTCATCATAGATTTAGGAGCATCAAGACATATGTCTTCCTCCAACGATCTCTTCTCCAACTTCGAATGCTCAGTTGGCCCTTCCATCATGTTGGGTAATGATTCTGAAGTCTCCTTTGAGGGGATTGGAAGGATCAATCTTGATCATGGATACTTCTCGGATGTGCTTTATGTTCCTACTCACTGCAAATATACTTTCCTTGTACCAAATGACTCATATTGGAGAGCCCAATAGAGTGATATTCTCTCCAAATGAGGTCGAAATACAAAACATGGTTTCAGGTGAAATCATTGCAAAAGGAGTTGCAAATCACAACTCTAAACTCTATCAGTTTTCTCACTTCTTACCTCTCTCAAGGAAATCTGTTCTCCATACTCATGCCAATGAAGAAAGCATATTATGGCATGAAATATTTGGGCATATTAACTATCAATACTTGCATGACATGCATACAAAGGAGATGGTTGATGGGATGCCCAAGATCAAGTTTGCCAAGGGAAACTGTCATGATTGTTTGATGGGAAAGCATCCTGAGAAGAAATTTGAGAAGGGGAAGGCAAGGAGAGCCTCTCATCCTCTAGATCTCATCCATAGTGATGTTGCTGGGCCATTTCCAGATCTATCTCTAAACAAAGCAAGGTATATACTCACTTTTATTGATGATTATTCCAGATTTACATGGGTATATTTTCTTAGATTGAAGTCAGAAGTATTTGGATTCTTTAAGTTTTTCAAGTCTTCTGCAGAAAATTTTTCAGATAGAAGGATCAAATACATTCGCATTGACAATGGAGGTGAGTACATTAAGGGTGATTTTCAAGCCTTTTGTGCTGAAGAGGGCATTGAGATGCAACATACTGTTCCCTATACACCACAACAGAATGGTGTTGCTGAAAGGAAGAACAAAACATTGAAAGAAATGGACACCTGCATGCTAAAGTCGAAAGGGTTGCACCCTAGTCTTTGGGAAGAAGCCATTAATTGTGCCTCCTATCTTCAGAACAGAGTTCCTCACAAAGGACTCAAAGACATTAATCCTTTTCGAAGCATGGATGGGCTACAAACTTGATGTATCTCATCTTAGAGTGTTTGGATCTAGAGCATGGGCAAGGATTCCAACTGACAAAAGGAGAGCCCTAGATCCTCAAAGCAGATAGTGCATTATGGTGGGCTATGCATTGGATGAAAAGGCCTATAAGCTTCTTGATCCTACTACCATGACCACATTCTTGGAAAGGAGTGTACAATTTAAGGAATGACCTCTTCAAGATGCTCATCCAGTTGAGCAAGATAGCTTGCCTACCACTCCTCCTTTGATTTATGATCAAGAGAGCGAAGCATCATCACATGAGATTTCAGATTCAGAATCTGAATATGGAGATGATGAAGAGAGAATGCTAGACCCAGATCCAAAAGAAACTGAAGGTCTAGCAACTGATTATGAAGATGAGCGAATGGAAGATCCAGTTCCACAAGAAACTGATAATCTTTCACTTGATGATCCTCCTCTTCCTCGATGGGCAGCCATTACACTTAGATCTGCCGGTGATTTGGTAGGTGATCCACTTGATCAGAGAAGGACCAGATCAGATTTTCAGAATGGAAGGTTTCATCCTTCTCACATTACTGATCCATTTCGAATCGATTGATCCTTCTTCGGAAAAGAAGGACACTTGCCTCCTTTTGGGGTGAGTGATGACATGCTACATTAGCATCCTTCAGTCTATTTTGAGGGAGGGATTTCTTCCCACTAGGTTTTCCCTCTTTCCTCATTTATTTTATTTAGATTGTTGTATGGGGTGACCTTTGTTCTCAGTTACCAGGGCCCTACTAGTTTCAGTTATGTCCTCATAGTATAGCTTGCAGGGGGATGTTGGAATATTCTCACCATCATTTTTTATATTTGCATGCCTGCATGCATTTTGCATGCATCTAGTTGTCATGCATGCACCTGCATGAAAATGCATGCATCCAGTCATCGTTTTGGTGGTCTCCCCAGCACCTAGAGCCTAATTTCAGCTCCTTAGAGCCTGTCTTCAGCCCCTAGTAGCCCTCCTACCCACCTGATGCACCTTGTTTTCCTCACCTGTCTCACATGTGCACCTTATCTCACCTACCAAGAGTTTAATAGTCAGTTAGAGCATTTATTATCCAGTTGGTTCATTTATTGCTAAGTTTAACTGCATGTAGCTCCCAATGGTCTATTTTGGAGTGCCACTTGACCTTCTGACAGCCCCATGCACCCTTCTTGGAGTCTCCATCCCCTGATCTGTGCTCACATGGCTTAGTTAGACTCATTTGACTAACTATTGACCATTTATGACTGCTACTACTGATTGGATGATGTCTTCAATGCTATCCAAGCCACACTTTGAGGATGATTCGAATGACCTCTTGGTTAATTCGAATTCTCTTGACAGTTATTGTATTGTATTCAGTTTTCACAGTGCCGGCTCATAGCTGATGTATGATTATATTGCTATTCTCCATTTTTTGTGTTCATGAGTGATTATTGACTACATTTTTCTCTTCTTCTCTGCAATTCTTGAGTGAGTTTGTGTGAGGTTTGTTTTAGCTATGAGATCTTCCTGCAGATTATCACAATCAGGGGACCCCATTAGGATTCCTGAAACCTTCTGAGTTAACTATTGGCCTTCTTGGCGTGGAAATACACTGAGAACAACACTCGGGGAGCTACTACGCATGCACTGTCAGCTAGTCGGGTTATACGGTCAAGGGTATGGTATTAATCCTCCCTGGTTAGTGCTCTAAAATATTGGGCCAAGTATAGATGTTGGACCCTTTAGTATATCATGAGTTGCGATGCCTTGATAATATCATGAGGTTCCATACTATTGAATCCCAACCACCACATAAGTTTTCTTGTAGCTTTATCTTGAATAGATCTTGAAGTGTGTTTCTATTTTGTAGAAAACTCTTAGGAGAAGTTTTGTTTCAACCATTCGGGTTGATATACCTTTTAGAAGATCTCATATAATTTTAAATCTTCCACCTAAATATACCCTTAACCAAGAGGAGAACTCAGGAGAAACTGTGGGTCAACCCTCCACTTCTATGTCACATGAAGAAGGAGCTTCTACCTTAGAATTAGGAGTGAACTACTCTCCTCCTGTAAATCCACCAATTACTGATCCTATAGGACCTTTACTCATGGAACAACCTCGTACACATGACACAACCTTTCACCATTCGCTTGAAGGACATCCCAGAGCTATGAACTGGATTTTCAGTTAGCCCCAAGACGACCCGATATTAACAGCTTTTGGTCCAACAATATCATTTTGGGACACTTCTTTAGGTCAACATGTTTCTGATTTTGGTTCACCTGCGATGGTGGAAACTCCACCACGCCTGTTTCCTCCTTGGATCCCAGATGAAATATTCCTCATGCCCATTTACGAGACTATCAAATGCTTACGAACATTCGGTAACCATCTTGGACGCGAGACTTTCCCCTAGGTCCAATCCATAAGTACCAGTTTTTGAACAACATTCCCCTGTACATTCTTTTTCTTTTTATTCACCAGGAATATCTATGCCTATGATGACCACCTATGAACCAGGTCAACCATATTTCCCGTATGGTACACCTCTAGAAAACTTCACCGGTTCTACACCCTATATGACCCCAACAACTGGAGTACAATCTTCCACTACTATTAACTACGTGCCTGGAACACCATCTCCACCTCCCCCACCTCAAAATTCAAGCTGAGGTTATCAACAAATGAGTAGAGGTTATCCCCTAGTTAGTAGTCAACAAATGAGTTCAGGTCAACCTACGATTAGTGGTCAACATACCCTTGCTGGCCATACTCCAACAAGTGGACATTATTCAACTGGGGGTAAACCTTTACTTAGTGGACAAAACCTAACTAAAGGGCATCATCCAGTTAGGGGACAAAACATGATCGGAGGATATCATTCACATTCGAATTATAATATAGTTGGAATTTCTCTCCCAACCATGGACAACCTACACATCAAATGGGGGGACCATATAATTGGATCCAACCCCCATGGGGCCATACATACCCGAGAAATCATAACATTGCTATAGTTCCAAACTATCTAAGAAATATTTTTCCTGGATTACCCTATCCCGGGAACATGAAAAAGCCATGGGGGCATCATAATGTTACACCAACTGGACCTCTAGCTGGCGGACCACCTCCACCACCTCCACCCAAAGGACCTCCATACAACAGTGGTGGACCCCCTCACTCTGGAGGAGGACATCCTTTTGGTCCACCTCCTAATGTGGGAGGCCCACCTCCATATGGCCCACCCTTCATCGAAGGAACCTACAATCATTCGATTCATGGTCCTACTGGTACTCAAATGCCTTATCAATACTACCAGTATTCGCAACCAAACCAACAATTACCAATTCTGGCTACGTTAGATATTCCAGAATTGTCTTGTTTGACTAACGATCCCATCCAACATGGCATAAATTGGCCAATTATCCCCGTGAAGTTAGCATCATAGATTTAGAAATTCGATGGCAAACCCGGTGAGGACCCTAAAAACCATGTAATGAATTTGTTACCCTAACTCCTTAATGGATGATTCTATCCATTGGAGGTTGTTTCAACGAACCCTCACCAACACTGCTGCGAAGTGGTACATTGAGTTACCACCACATTCTTTTGTCAATTTTCGATCCTTAGCTATGCCCTTTTTGACTCATTTCCAATTTCCAATCCACTATGAAACTGACACGGATATTTTGACATCCCTCCGACAATCCACCTCCACTCACATTTCTGATCATATTCATGAGTGGAGAAGGAGGTGTCGCCTTATTAAAGCTCCCATTTCAGATCAATTACTTGCTGATTGGTGCACAAAATCCTTACTTCCCATCATAGCTAAAGACGTGGCTATGGGAGGGTCTGTTACGAAAGAACAAGCTATTTCACATGCTCAGTATCTAGACTTAGTCTACGCTCAATATGGCACATTGTATGACATCATCCATAATTCCACACGCCCCACATACGACCCAACAAAACCCCCTACGGGATCAAATACCGATGGTATTATTGGTTTCGTTCATTCCTAGCATGCTACACAATCGGGTGGATCACAGAACCATCATAGTTTGACTCCATCCTCATCACAAGCCAACAACAACACCAAGCGATCACCCAACCCTGATCCCACTGAGGAAGTGAATTTAGTGCAATCTGCTTCACCTCAAAAATCCAATGGAAAAAAGAAGAACAAAGGAAAATCCAAGAAATCTTCTAATCAACAAGAGCCCAAGAATAATCCCGATGACACCAAACAAAAACAAAAGGTTAAATATCCATGTATACTATGCGGTGATGATCACTTCATGAAAGAATGTCCACATCGTGAAGAAGTGCATAAGTTTCTCAAGGGAAACCACACACCTGTAGTGTTAACCGATCCCTTCCCCACACAACAACAAAAAATGATTGCACAAAAACTGCCTCCTTGTTAAGGAGAACCATCCACAATCGCTCATGTTCTCATGATGCGTAGTGAAATAGTCAACTTGTCCACCAGGTTATGCACATACGACTCTATTCCTGAGAAGGAATCTAACAGAGGTAATACTGAAAAATACTCCACGTCTACATCTAGAATCCATTCACCTCAAGGTCCTCTCATCATAGAGAAACCTTTACCAGATTCAGTATTGCGTCCACCCAAGAGTACGATTTGAAAAGCAATTTTCAATCCGAATGCCCAGGTCACTAAAAAATACAACATTGTAGAAGATTTAGCCCAGGCCCCTTGTGCTATTTCGAAGCTCAAGGTCTTACAAAACTTCCCTAACTAGCGTAATACCCTATTATCTGCCATAGGAGTTGTAGACTCTGATTCCTTGAACACCATTATGTTCAAACTAGAGTATTTCAAGCCGAGGCTTTCCCACCAACTAGCGTTTCAAATTGTTACCAACGTTTCTAGGAAAAGTATCTATCGTACTGTCTTAGACGAAGGAGCCTCTACTTTAGTTATGTCACTATCCTGTTGGCGAGCCATTGGCTCTCCCGAGTTGAACCGTTCCCCCACCACATGGAAAGCATTTGACGGATGTGGATTCCAACCACATGGGCTATTACAATCCTTAGTCGTAGAGTTGGGGGGAAACGTTGTTTCCATTAACATGGAATTCATCGCCGCCCCATTGGATTATAATTTATTACTTGGTCGAAACAAGTTCTATGCCATTACTGCGTTCGCATCATCTGTCTTCCACATCGTGCAATTTCCTCATCATGGGAAGATCGTCACTATCGACCAGTTAGATTTTTGTACACTGAACGTCCCTCTATTGGGACACTCTTCGGAGATATATGAGAGTGTGGGGGTAGGACTCCTCAAAGACTCATCTTTGATGGGCGTCTTTCCAACACGATATCCCACAAACCATGTTGCCACATTGAACATGATCTCGTCTATGATCCCATTATCTTCCAACTCGACCAACCAATGGGTTTTGACCGATCCATATCATCTGGATTCGATTGGAGATATGATGCCTCTTAGCCCTGCCGAAGCCACTTACGACGCCATCCAATCTGCACCTGATCTATCTGATGTCCACTCTTCAGTGGAATCTACCCCTGGCTCTCTGCCATTACAGCAGACCTCATCCATACCAGATCCTCTACTCCATACTTTTCACTCTGATGAGTCAATAATGGAGATTATGAGTGTGGATGAACCCCCATGGGAAGACCTCCATCATCGACCATCCTTCCTTTCGGCATTAGATATGGTAGAGAACGCCATTGAAACTATTAGCTCACTGGATGTCTTTACTTATCCTCAATATCCTATTCTTACTTACAATACAGTAACTAAGGGAAACTTGGAAAACATCACGCCTACTTTTCCGATATACATCTCGATCAAACCTGGCGTCGTGAAACATATTCACATAGGCCAAACTTGTTCTCCTGAGTCCTGACGAACTCAAAAATTTCATGGCCTTGTTCAAACAGTTCCGTGATGTATTTGTATGGAGCTATGAGGAAATGCCCAGGATTGATCCTACCATTGTTATGCATGAGATTCAGACATATCTCGATGCAACACCGGTCCGAAAAAAACTTCATCCAGTGCACCATCGGAAGACTGCGGCTATCAAAGCAGAAATAGAAAATTTGTTGAAAGCTGGGTTTATTTATCTTGTTCCATTAACGGATTGGGTATCTAATGTCGTCTCGGTTACAAAAAAATAGGGAACCATCAGAGTTTGTGTCAGTTATAGGGACCTGAATAAGGCTTGTCCCAAGAATGATTACCCTACCCCCTCGATCGACCAAATAATTGACAAGTGTGCCGGAAGTGTAATCTTCTCATTCATGGATGGTTTTTCTGGATATAATTAGATTGATATCCACCCGACTGATCAGCATAAAACCACTTTCATCTTCCCTTGGGGTACATTTGCATATCAAAAACTCCCCTTTGGTCTTAAAAATGATGGTGCTACATTCCAGCGGGCCATGTCGTACGCTTTCCATGATGTGAAGGATTTTGTGGAACCCTATCTCAACGATCTACCGACTCATTCACTTTGTCATGACTTCCACATTGACCATCTGATGGCCGTGGTTCTCAGATGTCGACGGTACAATATCCGTTTAAATCCTCATAAGAGCATATTCTGTGTAGAGTCCGGACGCCTCCTGGATTCATCATTTCGAAAGATGGGATCTGCATTGATCCCCTCAAGGTTGAGGCTATTTTCGCCTTACCTCCACCCACGAATATTATGGAACTTCAAATTTTGCAGTGGAAGGCAAACTACCTGCGTTGTTTCGTGTGCAATTTTGAGGAGAAAACACAGGGATACATGCGATTATTAAAGAAGGACGTCCCATTCATTTGGGACAATTACACCCAACAATCCTTTGGAAATCTCAAACATATGATCACTCACGTGCCTGTGTTACAACCACTTGATTACACCAAGGATTACATCCTTTATCTTGCTACCTCTACTTCAACTATTGCTATGGTTCTAGTACAGGAATATAGTCACACACATGAACATATGATCTACTATCTTAGTAAGGGTCTCATTGACTCTGAAACCCTTTATTCACATGTAGAGAAGTTAGATATGGTAGCAGTCATTTTTATCCAGAAGTTCTGTCATTATATCCTACTCCACACTACTACCATCATTGCTGACTCAATCTCCATGTACCATGTTATTACACGTCAAGTACTAGGGGGAAAATATTCGCGCTAGATCGTGATTCTCTAGGAATTCGACCTCCTATTTGAGAAAGAAAAATCAAAGAAGTCTTTGGTATTTGCGGAGCTCATTTGCGATCTTCCCCATGTTGATCAAGATTCTGATCCCATCAAATCTCTCCCAGATGAGTCTTTGTTTCTGATTAGTACTTCTGACCCATGGTATGGATACATTACATATCTCCAAACCTAATGTTTCGGTCCTCATTTATCCCGTGATGAATGTCGTTGTGTCCGTCACCACGCAAAATATTACTTAATCAATGGTGATACGTTATATTGTCATGGTATTGATTCTATTCTTCGACGTTGTTTAATTCATGAGGAGGCTGAACATGTTCTGAATGATTGTCACTTGGGGGCATGTGGCGGTCATCTTTCTAGGATGGCTACATCCCAAAATTTTTTACGCGCTGGATACTACTGGCCATCTATCTTCAAATATGCGGTGAAGAAGTGTCCTCCTTTCCAACTTTTTCATTATAAAAAGAACTCACATCCAGCCCCACTTCACCTAGTTATCACCATTGGTCCCTTTGCAAAATGGGGCATCGATTTCATGCACCGTAATCCTACCTTGGTTGGGGGGCATCGTTATGTCATCGTCGCATTTGACTAATTTACCAAATGGGCCGAGGCTATGCCTACGTACAAGGAAGACGACGAAACTACCACACTCTTTATGTTTAACCATATCATTGCGAGATTCAGAGTTCCCCAAGCCATCATCACTGATCATGGATCACATTTCCAGAAAAATATGATGGATGAATTAAGCGCTAAGTTGGGTTTTTGGCATGAAAACTCCACCCCCTACTACCATCAATCAAATGGACTACTAGAGGCCATTAATAAGGTATTGAAAAATATGATTCAATGTATGGGAGGTACACACAAGTCCAATTGGCATGTGATTCTTTTTTCATCCCGTTGGGCATATAGCACTTCCGTTAAAACTACCACTGGTTTCACACCCTTCCAATTGGTGTTTGGACTAGAGGCAGTATTTCTTATTGAGTGCGAGATTCCGTCGCTAAAACTCGCCGTCGAGCTTTTACCAAACACTACTGCCGAGGAAGAACACTTTCTATACTTGGAAAAACTCGATGAAACCCGCCATGATTCCACCTTAGCTAACAAAGAACATAAGAAATGCATCAAGGCCCAATACGACAAATCCGTGAAATCTCGTATCTTTAACGATAAAATGGGGTAGGAAAATTTGAGTCCATGTGGCATGGTCGTCCATATGTAGTAAAACATGTTTTGGATAAGGGAGTCTATGAATTAGTTGATTATGACGAGGTATTCTTAGGAGAGCCTTGCAATGGGCTCTACCTAAAAATATATTATGCTTAGTTCACTGTGCATTATTACTTTGTATATACTATACATGACATGTGTTTTGTTTGGTGTGACACTTTCATTTAGTGTGTTAGGATCTTATCGTTACACTTATACCATGTTCTGCCTAGATGTGCATATGGAAACTTGTTTTGGATTTGTAGATGGCGCTAGCTGGCACACCTTAAACCTCACTTCGGTAGCATGGGTACTCTATTCCCCTGCCAGTGAACTCATAAGCTCAGGAGGAACTTGCCTAGGTTTTGCCACCAACAACGCTGCTGAGTATCACGCGGTGATTAGGTTATTGACCGACGTTTTTTCCTTGGGTGTGGACCACATCATTATCTATCTTGATTCACAGTTAGTGGTCTCTCATTTGAACCATGTCTATGCTATCCGTGACCCCATATTACTTTTTCTATTCCGGCGAGTACGTTTCTTGGAAAGGTCCTTTGAATCCATTCAATACCTACATATTCCGAGAAGCATGAACGCAGTTGCTGATTCCCTAGCTAATTTCATATTAGATTGGTATATTGCACATTCATAAACATTTTTATGAGAAAGATGCATAAAATGACATAACATGTAATCTAACCATAATGTATAGGCCAACATCCATAAGATCCCAAAATCATCATATAAGACACAGTATATAAAACCGCTAGATAGTGTTTTTGTATATATATCATCATGTCCGGTAAAATACAAAAAATGGTATTGATACAAAAATATGAAGCTCATAAGATTTCAGTACATGCTATCTACAAAATATGAATCCTATGTCCTTCACTACATACATCATACATAAGAGCTATCCCTGAGGATGCCTGTGATAACAGATAATGTCTCGATCCACTCTACGGAGTACCCAGCCAAACCGTCTTGAAACCTTAGCTGTACTACGCAGGTAATGTCGAGGAAGGTCATGAATGGAGATGTGAGGGACATCAACTGTCAATCTCTGGAGGTTCTCCTACAGCTCATCTAACTCCTCTTCCGCATACTGCTAAGCCGATGCTATATCTTGGACAACCCCTCTCCTCTCGATAGGAGAGGAACCTATTGTTCGAGACAGGCCAACATCTGCATAAAACATGTATGAACTATCAGTACTACATAAAAACATTAAAAAACCATAAAATGCGTAAAAAAAAAGAGTTTCGTGCTTACCAATGTCTCCCCACTGCTCCCCCTCTGGAAGATATAGGTCTGAGTATCCCCTGAAGTCAGTACCTGCATATGCGGAATCCTCAATCATGAGGAGTTTTTTGCGGAGCCACCTGAAGAAGGTGGGTTCATAACTGATGATAGTTCCTCCGTCTCCATGGCGGGCCATACCTCTGACCATCAGACCATATGTGGATCTCGTGGATAGAGATCGTCCAACTCAACCTGTGGTCTCAGCAGTGGAGCTCGCTCTAAGAAGAACGAGACCACGATGGATCCATATCCAAACTACTTTAGGTCACCCCTTCAGTACTTGGTGAGATGATCCTTCAAATTTGCGAGGAGTCCCTCGCACCAGTTGAAGACCGTCAGTGCCATACACTCAATGGCATACAACATATGTGCTTTGGTGGCCTGATGGGAAACCCTACTTCCCGCCACCCTCTCTATGGTAAAGAGCACAGTCCTCAGGGTTCGATCTCGTATGTTCTTGATGGGAATTTTCCTAGCAAGCATCTGTGTCCCTGGCATACAAAACTGTGCCACCAGATTCTCTGTCGACTGATCACTACCCCGAGGCTCAGATAGTGAAACTGGGGCTCCTCGTCTTGATAAATCCATCAGGAAATAAATATCTTCCACATCCAATGTGAGGATGTGGGAACCTACTCTGAAATGCTGCTAATCTGGGTCCCATAGCCTGATCAGGTAGTCGAGGCAATTGTACTTGGGCCCTCATGCCCTGTAGATGGAAGAATTTTAAGAGTCCACACCTTTGCAAAGAATTCATAGAGTGTGGGTCATTTTCCGCTTGGGAATCTTCGAGTTCGTGCTCTCTTTCTTTCCACTGGACCATTGTAGTGGCCAAAGTTTGCATAAACATGAAGTAGACAACCATTAAACTCTTTTCATGGTGTTGGTTTGGGTATTTTTGGCCCCATTTTTTAATTTGGATTATGGAATAGTGCTGACGCACCCTGCTTTTGCAGACAGTGTGCCAACGACGCACCTTTCCCATTGGGTAAGTGCGTCAGACCCCTCTCGACGCAATTTCCGCAAGGGGAAAGTGCGTCACCCATGGCGTGCGCAATCCCCTCCATCACAAGCCCAAAAAATCCTAAAAATCACACCAAAAGAAAAAACTAATCCACTAAAAACATAAAGCATAAGATTGAGGCCTACCTGCAACTAACGGGGTGTGATTCGGTTGATCGTGGTGTCTGCAATCGACGTCATAAAAACAAGCTCCAAAGAGGTTTTTTCACTATTCCAATGTGGTATAAAACAATTGGTAAATAGTTTTTACTATTTCAACTTTTTTATATAAAAGAAATGGAATATTCCTTTATTAATTTTTATTTTATGGGTTTTTTACTATAGTTGGTGTCATTTTAAGTTTTAAAACCTCATAACGGATTATAACTTAGTTTCTAGAGCTTGCAGATAGAAAAGTGGTGTTTTGACAATGTTAGTGACCACCGTTCATTGTTCATACCTTTCATCAAGTGTGAACGGGTCTTTGAGCGTTTTTTGATGTCATCATAACGCTCGTTAAAATGAAGTATTAACGACATCGATCTCACTCTTTGTTCCTTCTCGTGCTCCTAAAACAATGAGAATAAGTTATCGAGTTATGGTTTATCTCTTTTTCGGGCTCGTAAAATTCCCACAAAAAAGGAACCCTCTTGGAGTTCTTTTTAAACTCTTTTCAGACTCTCTAAATAGGAAAATATTGCCAAGCAAACTTGATTCTTTCATGCTTGTAAAAGTATTTGAAAGGTCATCTTTTTGGTGATAGTTTACCCCTTTTTCGGACCGGAAGGACTATTTACGAAAAAGGAGCGCTCCGATTAATCCTAACTGGAAGAGTTCTCTCTCATATTTTTTATCCTTTTTCGGATGAGGAGACTAACTTTTACGAAAAAGAACCATCTGGAGTCTTCTTTAGTTCTTTTCAGACTCTCTAAACATGAAAATGATACCGAGTTTTCCTTCTCTGGACTCGTTAAAATTTCACATTGAAGGGCCCTTTTAGGGATGAACCCCTCCTATCTCAGGTTCGTAAAATATTTGATATTGGAATCATTTGAAAGATGAGCTATATCGAGCATCTGTTATCCTCCTCAATCTCATTAATAAACAAAGAGGTACTCATCAATCATGATGGGGAATAATGGGAAGAGTTTGCATTGTTTGTAATCATGGCAGTACTAAGTCACTCTTGAACATGACACTCGTTTGCATTTCATTCGAACTACTTGGGTCATCATCTTGTCCTCGAGTATCGCCAATTCCCTGAGTTCCTTTACTCCTTTGAATCATCCAAATAATGCTTCCATCATCAGTTGCATTAGGTATAGGTGTCAATCTCCTCATTTCAATGCTGCCAAGTCATGCCATTCCATGTTCAAGAGGAGTCTGTTCATTGAATCAATTTCTGCATTCATTATACCTTCTATCATGTCAGTCACCCCTGATTCAGTCTCAAACATTGCTCTATGGTCCGATTTGATCCTAAACATCTTTGATCGTGTTTAATTTCGATGATGGGGGAAACATCATGGCCCTCCTTCGACGGGTTTGTCCTTATCGACTTCAACACATCATCCAAGGATTAAATATAGAAACCAATCAAGTACCTTGGGCATGTATGCCTTAATGGCATGTTACCTTGCTTTCAACAGTATGTTCACATCATTGTGTTTTGATTGAAATATTCCACTGAGTGTTCAACCTCAACTCATTGATTCATTTTCAGTGGCATGTACTATGATACCTTGGGAATCATTGACATCAATGGTGATTTCCCTCATGCTTGTTAACGATATGCATCAATGACTGGTAATCAAGTGGTTTCTACCATGTTCGACTTCAAAACATTGTAATCACATGGTTAGATTTGTATCATTGCAGGTTTGACTTGAAGACCCTGGGTTAACTCATGTATCTCACCCAGGTTGAGATGGATATTTTTTGAGTCATATTAGACAGATTCACTTTGTATTGTTCGTGGCTTTGTTATCATCTCATCATGGATCTACACTTGTGTCTAGTAGCCATGATTATGTTCAGTTGGTCTTTACTATCATGGATTTGCATTGTATTGGTCGGCAGCCATGTTATGAGTCATTTGAGACATATAACTCAGAGTCAGTTGTATTGTAGAAGTCTTTGATCGTTACTCCAACCAAAGATCCTTGCCTCAATCCTTCATATTGCAAATCATTTCACCCATTTTATTTTACCAACTTCATGCTTTGGGGGGCATTCTGTTACACCAAAATATTGTCATAAAGAGTTTTGTGTCCTCTATATGCCTTGTTTCCTAAAGTACCTGGGCTGAAAGACCAAGAGAAGAGTTGGTGTTCATCCTTTTAACTTTTGTAGTCACCCCAATGTGCCCTATTATCTGGAAATTAGATGCATCAGACCTAAGGTGACGTGCTTTTCACATTAGTAGAGCGCGTTGGTGACGTTGCCTTCCTTTGCATAAGGTATGTCACCCTTCCAATGGCGTGAGTTGTCCTTGTGCAAAGTGCGTCATTGTTGGTTAAAATGGATAAAGAGAAGCTTCGAGCAACTTCTCGAAGCTTGGATGGTGTGGAGACTTATTCCTACCTATCTAGGAAGGTTGCATTCGATCCCCTTACCTACTGGGATGATCCCTTAAGCCTCTCCCCTAAATCCTCAACCTCTCCTATCCCTTTAGCCCTATATATATGAACCCCCTCTCCATTGTTACGGGAGGAAGGAAAAAGTACCCATATATTGGTGGAATTTGGCTAGGAGATCCTCTTCATCCATAGGAGGCTAGAAGGCTAGAAGGATTTGATCTTTTGAGGCAATATCACTTGAGTTGGTGTTATAATGTCAAAGCATTGGTTGTAACTCTCGACTTTGTATTTTATACAAATTACACTTAATGCTATTTCTTTCCATAAACTTGTTGTCTTGATAATGTTTATGATTAATCTCTTTGACTGTTGATCTAGTTAGATTCATAATCATATGCTTTCATTATTCGTTTGTTTCCACTTGCTCTATCTTGTTTTGTAGCTAGAGATCGAGGAGCTGGGAGTTAGATCAAATGAGGAAAAAGGAATTGCATTTATAAAGTAATTTGTCTATCAATTAATTTGCAATTTAATCTATCTAGGAAAGATAGTTGTATTGTGTATGTGTTTTGTTATAGATCTAAATCATTTAGGGTAGAGAGATTAGTTTTTGTCCGCATTAACAGATTGTTTATACACACCAGACCCTAATAGGGATAGAAAAGAAACTGAAGGGGATGAGAAACCATTGGTAGAGGTGTCAGAGTCAGTTGAAATTTTAAGAGAGATCACTGAACTGACATAAAAACTAGAGATCCCAAGAATACCTACCATTCAATACACTAGCTATCCATCTATAGAGTTCATAGTTCCCCACAAGATACAAGGATCATCATTAGGAGAACTAGCACTTGTGAAAACATACCTTCAGTCTAGTTACAGGAATATCGGAGAAAAGGGATTGAAAATGGTGAAGGATATAAGACAAGAAATACCAACTGTAGTGAGAAGATTAATATCAGTTGTTGATCATCAACAAGAGACATTTAGGTTTTCTGTTCTCGATCCCAAAGTACCCAAACCTATAAAGTTGAGTGATTGGAGAGATGAGGAACACATTGTCAACTTCAAGGAATTTAGTAAGCTAGATAAATTGGAATTCTACAAACAGACCAATGACATGATCTGCACAGAGATAGTTAAATCATAAAAAAGAGGAGAGAAAGCTCATATTGGCCCTAGGGAAGTTTTAAAAGCTATACAAGATGGAGAAGGTGACAACTGGGGCAAAGCAAATCACAATAACTTCACTAGAGTCAAATTTGGTGGCAATCGCAGTTGATCCACAAGATGGATCTCAAATAAAATCACTTATTGAGAAGAAATATAATGAGATAGACACTTTGAACAGACTCGGTCTAGACTAAAGAGTTAAAACAAGTGCAGGAAGGAAAGGAGAAAATTTATGCTACCATGATAGAATACCAGAAGTTAAATGACGAGAGAAGGAAAAATATTGATGATTTGCATTGGAATATAGCCAATATGAAGTTAGAAAGAACTAAAATATCCACTAGAGAATATACCAGAACATCAAATCGTGCAATTCCTACATAAAGTTAGCCCACAACAACAAGTGAAATAGAAGCAGTAGAAATTCAGTCCACAACAATAGGCGTAACAGAAGCAATAGAGAGTCAGCTTACAAAAGTAGATGTAGCAGAATCAGTAGTTGAGAAACAAAATATCCCTCCATAATCCATGGATGTAGATGATATGGAGGAAGATCGAGAAAATATGAGGTCAAGTCCTCAACCCATTGAAGAGGATAAGGACCTGAGTGGCAAGCTCAAAGAGGTTGCAAAGGAGCTTGAGACAAAATACAGAAGGATCGTGGAACTAGAGGGTGAAGTTAGAAAAAATGGGGGTGATATAATAGATATGGAAAAAGAAATAGGAGAATTAAAAATCCAGATAACCTCTTTGCAAATAAATGTCCATGGAGAGCAGCTTCTGAGGAGGACAACACAGAATATTTGGTATAAAACGAGTGAGTAGTTTATACAAAAATGGGATTATTTTTAGGTCATTCAAGATGAATTAGAAATGGAAACATAAGCTAATGTAGAGGTAAAATCAATGGAAAAGCAGCTGGGAGGCATGCCCAAACAAGCAACTGAAGTGATAGATTACTGAATAGTCAAACAAAAAGATAGTTAGTTGAGAAGGGGATTGATAACAAAACACAGATCATCAATATAGATAGGTCCATGACCATGAAATAGATATATGTCTTCAGAATGAAAGACAATGTTAAAAAACTGACATATGAGATAAGTAGTTTTAAGGCCTTGTTTGAAGATGTGTTTGGTCTGGGAATGCCTCCCCCCTGGGATGGAAATGGAGACTCTTATCCCAAGACCACCTATAAAGAGCATCTAGATCAAAATAAGGAAGAATTCCCTCTAGAGCCCTTAGAATGGGAAACAGGGATGATTTTAAGAACCCCCCCTAAATTTATATGTATAATAATTGGGCGAATCCTCATGATACATAATAAATGTTAGGGCTATTTTATCAATAATATAATATGTATATATAATTTTTTGGCGATTTTTTCCATAAATTTATGTAATCCTGTAAAATATTGTCGAATCTTTCATAAAATTATAAAATCTTGTAAAATCTTGGCGAATCTTTCGTTGAATTATAAAACCTTGTAAAATATTGGCGAATCTTTCATAAAATTAAAAAATCTTAAAAAATCTTGGAAAATCTTTCATGAAATTATAAAACCTTGTAATGTCTTGGTGAATCTTTCATAAAATTCTAAAATCTTGGAGAATATTCATTCAATTATATAGTTTGTGCCTCTCTTGTAGTGATTATGCGTTACTGAAATGGAAATGCTACTCAATAAATACTATATAATAGAGACATGTTCTAATATTCCTATAACATCTAGTTTGCATGAATTATTATAATTAATACCTTATAAACACAATTTCACCCACCTCGCCCTTCCTGTCATTTTCTTTTAGCTAGATAAGTAGTTTACTTGTTAGCATCTATCTAAGGGATTGATTGTTTTGAAAATTATAGGAGGTAGTGAAGCTAATTAGGGAGAGTGCTTCTTCAAAATCCAATGATACACTCTATCGACAACTTGTTAGTAGTCTTATGTATTGAATTCATAGTCAAACTAATATTTCCTTTGTTATTCAGTGTGGTTTCTCAATTTATGTAGGGTCTACAAGAAAGTCACCTTGAAGCTAGAAAGAGAATTGTTCATTATATGTAAAGGAAATTACAACTTGTTATAAAGTATTGATATTATATGAGAAATCGAACCAACTAGTTAGTTATAACAATTTAGATTGAGAAAAATATGGAGATAACAATAAGATGACATTTGGTTATTTCATTGACTTGGATCCCAACCCATTGTCTAGTCTTGTAAAATATAGAAGGTGCTTTCTTTATTGACCACAAAAGTAGAGTATTGTGGTGTAGTACATGCTAGCACAAAACATGTATGGATTCAACATCTCATGGGTGAACTTGGATTCCCTATGAAGACATTTCCTATGGTGTATTGTGATAATCAAAGTGAGATACGTGTTTAAAAAAAAATTGTTGCACACAATAAAATGAATCATGTGATTCTTCATGCTCACTACTTGAAACAAATAAATAATACAATGTTGTAAATATTGTTTATCACAAGACAAATGAACAAGCTTGCGAGATCTATATGAAGCCTCTCTTTGAATTTATGTTTATTAAAATTTGTGTTATGATTGGGCTTTAGGAAGTTGTAATTATGGGGGGAAAGGGGGGTGGGGTGTAGATGTAAGTTCACCTCCTAAATCTTAGAGTTTTGTGTTGATGGGAGGGTGTTGGAACAAAATTATTTGTAGGTTCATAAAACTTCCATATCTTCTAGAGACAATCAATGAACCATTGGAACACGAATAGAAGAGTTAATCAGGTGGTGAACTATGAGTTTGATTGAGGAGTCAACTAGGAGACTAACTAAAGCTTTGACTAAGCATTCAAATAGTTGGGAAATCATAATAAAACAATAAAATGGTGGGAAAAAAAGGTATAAATGAGGGAGTTTGTTATGCATGCTAATCAATATATTTGGAACTCATCTTCCTCACTTCAAGGGACGTTATTACATCTCGGTTCTATATAAGATGGACCTATGGGTCAATCTAAAAATTTAAGGTATTGCAATGTGTGCATGTGTGCATGTGGAAATATGTTGGTTTCTCACTTCTTTTGTTGAACTATGCCCAATGGTGATTAAGTTTTGTATTGATGTCTTTAGAAAACATTATCTCTCTTGGAATACTAGCTATCCAGTCCACCCAATCCTCTAATTCTCCAACATATGATAAGAAAGATTGAACTCAACCATTAAGGAATAAAAATAGAGAATACAAATTTTCCTTTTCATAAAATGATTATAGATAATTGACGAGTTAAAACCATTGGATACTTTTTTGAAACTTTACTTTGAGTTTTGATCCATTTTTCATTATGTTGTATAGTTTTAAGGTGATCAAATATTGTTTGAGGAATAAAGGAAAATTGATATCAACAATAAGATAATAAAAGGTTGAGGGTAAGGAAATGGGGATGATCACACAAAACATGATTTAAGTCTATCAGTAAAGTACATAAATGTGCTCTACAAACTAATAGTCATACAAAGATAATGATTTTCTTCTACCATTCAATCCCAAGATATATTTTCCTAATAACTTCAAATTATATGGAAAATACAAAAAAAAATTGTAAAAAGGATCTTGATTGAGTACCTTAAAACAAGAAAGGAAGACCATGCAATCACACAGAGATACATAAAAAAATAAAATCCAACATCAACCCTAATAAACAATGTAAATATGTTTTTGAACCAAACACTAGGGTGTCCATTACATACACATGTAGAAACAACTATTTAAAACAAAAAAAAGATATCCATAAGAGTCATGACATAATCTAATTTTATACTTGAGTATCCTACCAAGTTAAGTAATTCTATCTAAATATCAACAAAATAACCTAAATATAAGTTATGTTACTCATATATAAGGTGGTTTTTCTGTGACGTTCATTTTTACAATAATTCACAACTATTGTAATTCGTAGCACTATGTTAGCATCGCATGCATGATATGAAGATATAATAAACCTATTATCCATAGAGGAATAACATGAACATTGTGAACTCAATAGGGAATTCTTTTTATATCAATGGTTTCATAGATTAGTACCAAGGGATGTAGGCACCTTCAAATTAGCAAAGTATTGGACCAAAAGGAATTTGAGCCAAACATGACCTATTTCCAACATAAATCCTTTACATTATAAAATTATAATTATAATAATACTATTTATATTAGCTAAGGTAGGATCCTGGAGCCATAATTACAACTTAAATTCAACTTTACTTCTCTTTTCCATGTATGAATTTAAGTAGCCTTCTAATCAACAGGATGACATCAAAACCTAGAAGAAAACATGTAGCTATTGATGATTGTTTCACCAAGCAAGTAACTAAATGCAATCTCTCTGGTGGCAAAAAAAAAGTGTAATTCCTTACCCACTTTGTATACTACAATTTTTTTCCACTCTTAATATCGCAAAGTCAAATATATAGCAGCATGTTTACAATATTTGTTAAACATGAACATGTGAGCACTGTATTACATCAAACTAAAGATTAAGCAATTCCAATTGCATCATGGAATGAGTCATCTCTTTGGAGTATTATTATCAATAATCTTCCCCAAATTGTCACTGGAATGAGTTATCCCTGTGCCATGATCTACCATGTGGTTCCATATCGTGGTTGTCTATTTCATATTCAATGGACCCCCTTACAACGTAGCCTACATATTTCATTCTCTCTCTAGATTATTTACAAGAATCTTGATCACTTACAATTTTCAGTTGAGGTTCACACCTATCGCCACTATTTACACACTTAATGAAGAAATAGGTGTTGTCATTACATTCATGTATTTCTGGATGCAACAATCATTGGAATTTATGGTATTATTCTCATGATGTCCCTAAATTGTTATTTCAGGAGAAATGCTAGTAAATTTTATATTTCCTTTGCAATCTCTCTTCGAGTTAGGGATGCACTCAGAAATTACTAATCCATACTGATATTTAAGAATATTTATATGAAATTTGCTAATTTTGAGAAATGGAGACATAGAGGAGAAGGTGGGATAATTGTTTGAGGATTAACAGTTTGCAAATCAGTGGTCGATTGCTCAATAATTATCAAGTTTTAATCCATAATATTTGTCTATTGAGTTTCCTATCCCTTTCTGAGTTGTCCTTTCCTACAGGGGAAGACAATAAACATTGTAATTTATATCCTCATCTGTAGGAAGAGGAGAAAGAGTAAGACCTGGTTGGAAGTGAGAAAAACATTACTGGATCTTTATCAAACATTACGTATGACCCTAGATTGCAACATGTACATGACGGTAATTCCATTTATGGAATTGATAAATTTATCCCCGTTCATGTTCCCGAACCAAAAATAGAGGGAAGGAGTTCTTGCACAATTTCTAGGGTCATTACCAAATATGGGGTCCCATTTATCTGATAGAGAAACTTCATATATCAATGGATTATTTAGTCATTCTCTTAACATTAAGTATTCTTTTTGTGAGCACTCTATGAATCAAGATACACCTTTTCCAACACCTAAAAATATGGAACCCAGGGTTTAGAAAAAAATGTAGTTCAAGAGACTTTATAATGTCCCCTCTTTTCCTTTTGACACGTGAGGGGGAGATACATAGGGAACCAACCTCTATGCACTGACAACTTATAAAGGATTCTGCATAATAAAATAAAATCCCAGAAGTGTTCACCCTTTCAAAATATAGAGGGTTGGCTCTACTACTCTATTATAGAGGTACATATCACAATTCGAGGGAAATCTTATCAACTAGGGTGGTTTGTAACTCTAGAGTAACCTACTATGTGGGTTCCTCTGGCATAGTTTGATTATCCTGCCCTTTTGGGGTTCGGGTGACTAGTTGCTTTGTGCAGATTCAAAAAGTATCTATAACCATAAGAAGTAAAAGCAACGACTCCTAAAAAGTCCACATTTGTCCAACACACATTTTCAAAATATATAACAATTTTGTTCTCATTTCCAATCCCTAGATCTAAGATGGTTGCCTCTTTCTAGTCTAGAAACCATGGATCAAATTGAATAACATTGATCTGTAATTGAGGGACTTATATCCCACTCAACTTAAAAAACACAGATACTTGTGAAAAAAAAACTTATTCTTAGTCTTTGTTCTCTACCCCTTATGTGAATAACTCATTCAATGATTAAACATTTGTAATCCTCAAATTTGAATCTAAGATACAATGATCTTAACTTGAAAATGATGGGGTTAAGCCAAAATACCAACAAACCAACTCTAATAAAAAAAATGAATGTGATTACGTAGTTGCATGAGGAATGATTTGTAACTACACTAAGTGGGCGCCCTTTAATCATCAATCAATGGAGATAAAGGTTCCTTATTTCCCTACTCAAAATTTGGCTTTTTGTTTAATCTCTAATTTCCCGTGAACAACCAATTAAGTAGACAATCCCACACTCTTATCCTTTCACGCATATGGGTTTTGAATCTTTACTGGGCATGTATAATACTCTTGTTCTCTTTGCTTATTCCCTCCCCAAATTGTATTAAGGACCTTCCACTCCTAGAATGGAATTCCTCCCAATATTTATGCCCACACTCCTTTCCTCAGCAAGGCACTCTCAACAAAACACACTCACCCAATGTCCACGAGAAATACAAGGAGAAGGGATCACCCATGTAGTAGGAAAATTTGCAATGGCAATTGGCCATGTAATGTTTTTGAATCTTTCCATTTATAATGCTGGTTGTACGTGTATTTTAGAACAAATAAATGGCCTGAAAGGAACCTAGTGGTGATTAAAATCACCAAGGCAAGGGAGAAAAACACCCAACAATGATATAATCATCCAAGCAATCACAAAAACGCCTCAAGCCACACAAATTGGCCCTAGTAAGTGATAAATTCAACCATCATTGTTTTCAAATGCCCCGACATTATTAAAGCATCCATATATTGATAAATAACAACCCCGGGCACTTCTAAATTCACCCATTTATGACAAAAACGCCCTAGGCACTTCAATACTTGCCTTAAGCACTTCAAAATTGTCTCAACGATGATAAAAATTCCCCAGGCACTTCAATATCTGCTCAAACCACTTCAAAATTCGCCCCAGACACTTCTTAAATCACCCAATGATGATAAAACTTCCCCAAGCACTTCAATACTTGCTGTAGGTACTTCACAATTATCCCAATGATGATAAAAACTCCCCATGCACTTCAATATTTGCTCCAGGCACTTCAAAATTCTCCCAACGATAATACAAATGCCTCGGGCACTTCAATATTGGCCCCAGGCACTTCAATACTTGCCCCAGGCACTTCAAAATTCGTCCATTGATGATAAAGACACCCTAGTCACTTCAATCCCCCCAACAACCAATCAACTCGTCTCTAGCAAAAGAAAATTTTCCCAGTTATGGTTAAAATTGTCGAGGCAAAAAGATAACAACCCACTGATGTATGAAAAAATCTCAAGTAATCACAGAACAACTTAGGCAATGCAAAAATGCCCCAAGTAATGGAAAAAACACCCAACAAGACAATAATTCTCCCAATGAGTGAGAAACATGCCCATGCAATCAAATATATTTAGAAATTTCAATTTAGAAACTACCTGTAAAATTGCAATAACTCTTATATTAGAGCCATTGATTTCAAGATTCATATTGGAATGGATAGTGGTAGTTTAAGAGACTTTCCATCATTTATGGACTTAGGGTAGAGCCTTTCCTTGGAAGGCATATTTCATGGACTTATTATCTTGTTGACTCATTCTTTCACCTATATGTAACCTAGTGCCTTCTTCTTGGAGCTTGTGTGGGTCACACCATTCAGATTCCAGCCCTCATTTCTTGGATTGGTTCCACTTGGAAAATATTTTGCCAAGACGAATCGAGATTTTGATTTTGCATATTATTAAGGTTGTGCAATATAAGAGCATACACTAGAGCTCAACTCTAGACTCTCTCAACTCCTAGACTCTCGAATGAACAAATGAATGAATGAGGAAAGGAGGGATTTATTTACACATCTCACAATTAGTATTCGATCACTCACAATTGGAAGGTGTCGGTGAAACACGATTGCACTAACTAGATTCCGAGAAAGTGGGGCAGGAGGCACCATTTATGTTAATAAAGTACATTATCTAACCACCAAGGTAGGGCTTGGAGGAGGCTTGAACAATTATGCTGAGTTCACAACCTTGAAGCTTCTTAAGAAATTGGTAGCAAATAGAGTAACCAATCTCCAGGTCTTTGGAGATTCATTGGTTGTTATTAATTAGATGAATGATTACAATGCAGACATTTTTAATGATATTTCCTTCTTTCATATTCATAAAGACCTCAATACTTAAGCTGATGCTCTTTCCAAGGTTGGAGCAAGTCACTCTAGAAGGCTTCATGGCTTAGTTCACTTAGACACAAGTGAACTGATGCAAGACCGATTCACATGGTGCCACATGATACTGTCACAGTTATTGATGATTTACAACTACTTGAGTGTTCCTAAAAATCCCATAGATGATATGCATAAGGAAGAAAGATTCCAGTCAACTATTTATGTTAGATTTCAAGAGAAATGTGCAGTCATTGCCACCTTGTATTTTGATGGTACAGCCTTGTTCAGTAATAATCATGCTTTACTAAAGTAGATGAAGGCTAATTTGCCTAGTGAATTTGAAAAGGTGGATCATAAGGCTAAGCTTCCTTGTGAATTTGAAACTGTGGATTGTAGAGAAATTCCGTAATGTTTTGGCATACAAGTATTGAATGACGAAGCAGTAAGAATGATTCATTTAAGCCATAAAAAATTATTCGAAAATGCTTCGAAGAAGTTTGGAATGGAAAACCATTGGGTACTCCCATGGAAGCAACCCTTGAACATTAAAAAGAGATGTGCCCCAAGACAAATGCATAAGATGAAAACAAGAAGCAAGTCCCGTATAATAATTGGGTAGGGAGCATCGTATCTACCATAGTCTGCAATAGACTAGATATTATGTTTGATGTAAATGAGCTAGCTAGGTTCCCAGCTTCTATTGTCACAAGGTGTGAAGCAAATACATCAATATCAGACAAAAATAGTTGATTATAGTAGTAGTTTCAATCAAAATGCTTAGTGAAGAAATACAAAAACTCTTAGGGATTCTATGATGGATAAATGAATAGGATAATGCTTTTGTTTGATAATAGGTTAGCAATCAGTATCAATGCATGGCAGCAAGAGCCACTCAACTATTCCTCTGTCAAGAACTGAAATAGAAAATGTATCAGTTGTACAAACAATAAAAGATCTAAGAGTGGTTGAAAAGGCTACTTGAGATATTGTAGATAAGTTAAATGGTCCTATGGAGCTTGGATGCAATAGTCAAAGTTGCATTTCTTTCACAGAGAATCCAATATTTCACATAAAAACTAAAGACATATATGAAATCATTTCATGGGAGATTGAATTGCTGCAAAAGAGTTGGAGGTTAGCTTCATATCCACGTCATAGGAAGGTAGAGTGCAGGCAATGAAATAATTTACTTGGTAGTGCTTGTCGATTAGAATCTGCTCTCAATGATCAAACCCAAAGTAAACATTATGTCTTTTTTTCATCTCCTACTTTTGTTATGTATTGTTTGAAATATAACAGGTATAATAGTTTTGTTGTATATACTATATATTGCTTGATTGTGGTTCTTAAATATACGCAATAAAGACAAAAGAAAAAATAATGCCTCCCTCCACCTGAGCCCAAAGGAATGCAGCAGCTGCTACCAGTTGAAAATCTAAAAATGCAGTAACTTCTCTCAAGGAGCAAACAAAAAGTAAAACCTTGTCTTTTTATTTGTCTTTCTAGCTCCCTTTATGTGTTGTTTGAAATATTGTAGGTCTAATACGTTTTGGAGTATATTTTGATTGTGGTCCTTAAATACACAGAGTAACGACAACAGAAAATCAATGCCTCCCTCAATCAGAGCCTCAAGATAAAGCGATTGCTACCAACTGACAAACTAAAACTTCGGCTTGAGACAAAAAATGGAAAATGAAAGTTATAACTAACAGCTTAAGATAGAAAGAAAGTAAACCCACTGATCATGGGAACTAAGAATTCTCTCTGGAATATTAATATTAAGTGACCCAACCATGGACCCCTTTCTTAGAGAATGGGTAAAGTTTAATTATGATGAGACCTTTGAAGGTAACCCGGGTTTAACAGGTGCAGAGGGTGCTTTATCAACCATGACCTCCCTAATCCATTCCCCATCCAACTCGTCTTCCCTAGATAGTATTCAAATCCCTCTCCAAATCCCATGCACCCCACCACCCCGTTGTGACCTTGTTCCACCATTAATTTCTTCACACAAATGGCACTCCAAACCTAATATGCAAGTTCACATTGTCTTGATCCACTCCCTATCCAAATCGTCTTCCCTAGATATTATTCAACTTCTCTGCCCCCCCCCCCCCCTCCACCCACCTCATTGTGACCTCATTCCACCATTATTTTCTTCTCACAAACATCACTCCAAACCTAATTTGCATATTCACAGGTTCTCACAAATGACATTCCAAATGGTAAATGCAACAGGAGGAAGCTTTGGACCCATTGGGCACAAGATTGTAATTTGCAAACACCATTCTATAAGGCTCAAAATGAATTTATAGTGAGTTTATCACTTGTGTCAAGCACAACCTCCCCTTGTCATCCAAACTCCAATTGGAAACCCATTAAAAAGGTAATATGGCCCGTTTAGAGTGTTTGGAGTCTAAAAATAGAAAATTACATGGATTTGTTGATGACCTTACCAACAGAACTACAGAAATTGAATTCAATAACCATAGCCTTAAACAGTGAATCAAGAAAATGAAGTATCAAAAGAACCAATCCCTTCAACTCACTCTATATTATTATGTGAAATTAAAAACATTCAAGAATTGACTCCATGGGTTCAGGATACAAAGGAGAAGAAGTAGGGTTCTCCACTTGTAGAGGTCGAGACAGTATTTCAAGCAAAAATTAATGAGCAGTTCCTTAGATGTTAATAAATTTCTTCTCTCTACCACACAAGCTTTACTTGGATGTTAATATTACCCAGTCCCACATAGATGCATTCTAACAATCCTGAAAACATGTCTTCGCAGCTAGGGAGGGGAAATGGGTTAACAACCATAATCCTCATGCAAGGAATCGTCACTCCCCCTTCGATGCTCCAACCCTAACTCCTCTAAGTGTCATTGTTTGTGGTACAATCAGGTCATCATCTCTTTCCATTTGTAGTTGGACTGTAATAAAATGTTTATTATGAACTTGCCTCCTATGATCATCTGTTCGTCACTGAGACCCATGGGACCCCTAAACAAGAGCTCCCTAATAATACATGATATTTTCATGTTTCATCTTGCAATTTATTTCAAAGAAACTAACTTTGTTTTTAGAAAGAAATGTTGATTTTCATTTTCAAGGGGTGAGAAATATGTAAAACCAAAAAATAACATTATCCACAAAAAAATTCCTTCCTATGGCCAGGTTGTAAGAATATTAGTGAACAGGAGGCAAGAGGAGAGAAACTTGTCTCCCTCTCACCGACACAACTTCTGAACCATACCCTAGTGGGGTTCACCAACATGTAGAGAGGCATGCTGGCAGAAAGGAAAAACATGGAGGAAGGTGCAGGTGAGGCTGAGGTGCAATCCTGGGCACATCTGGTGCATAGGCTAGATTTATTTTTTAGGGCTAGGGATGCACACACTGATTCAAGAGATCAGATTCCAGAAGTATCCACCAGGAAATTGGGAACAATGACTGCCTTTTGGGATGGTCAATCAAGGGACACATCACCTCTGATCCTGGACTAAAGATGCACAAGCACCTACTATTTTTTTCGTTTGCTATGGATGTATTCATGATCTAGAAAAAATATGATATCACTTTTCCTAGTTTCTCAATCTGCAAGTATAGTTATGATAGGCATATACCTATATTTACTAGGTAGTGTAAGTTCAATCCTTAGAGATATGCTCATCAAATTTTTTGGTCTACTTTCTGCCTCCATGAAGGCCAGTTATGAAACTTTTAAAAAAAGGACAGCAGAGTAGGGAATTTTTTGAATTAAAATTATAATGAAAGTCTTTTGACAAGTATGGGTCCCAAAAGAATATCCTTAGAACTGAAATTGAACTACAAATTTTGTGTAGTCTATATATTAATATATAAAATAGATTTTTATTTACCAAAAAAAAAATGTGTTCAAAAGAATCCAAGTAAAGAGAATACAAGGGCACAAAATAAACTAACAGGTCATTGGCATTCTCTGCAAAAAATGAGAGAGGAAGAGTTTAAGAAACAGAAAGCAATACAAATATTTAAATGAGGATTTAAAATTTTTAAGGTAATATGAGCATAGTACAACATACTATCATCATGGATATCGTTTTGAAAAAAATGCAGACTTTTAGAACTTCTTCATAAGCTCCTTTTGTCACCATAATTCTATGTACAAGATGCGGGTGCTTGTTTCTATGGACATGATTATGATCAATCTCCTATAGTACAACATACATTAATCACCAACTGAAACCAAAAGGTAGTTCATATATCATGTTCCATTTTGTTGGTTCAAATTTGTGCCCACCAATGTAATCATATGCTAAGATTGTATCATCCAAAGGGTTCTTGAACCCAATCTAAATATACGAATTAAGAAATGTAAAATACAAAATCTTATCATTGGAAATGCCCCAGCTGTCAAGATGATGAACCATCACTAATCAATCCATGGTAAGTGTACCAGTCTTATCACACTGATAACAGAGTGATAGCAGAGTAGGGAATTTTTTGAATTAAAATTATAATGAAAGTCTTTTGACAAGTATGGGTCCCAAAAGAATATCCTTAGAACTGGAATTGAACTGCAAATTTTGTGCAATCTATATATTAATATATAAAATAGATTTTTATTTACCAAAAAAAAAATGTGTTAACAGGTCATTGGCATTCTCTGCAAAAAATGAGAGAGGAAGAGTTTAAGAAACAGAAAGCAGTACAAAGATTTAAATGAGGATTTTAAATTTTTAAGGTAATATGAACATACTGGTTTCAGTTTTCTCTTTGCAACACTGATAACACATAGCCCAAAATTGCTCAATTCTTCACCCATATTAAATAATCTCTTATAATCCTATGAATATAGGGCTCCGAACTGTCATCATGGATATCGTTTTGAAAAAAATGCAAACTTTTAGAACTTCTTCATAAGCTCCTTTTGTCACCATAATTCTATGTACAAGATGCGGGTGCTTGTTTCTATGGACATGATTATGATCAATCTCCTATAGTACAACATAAATTCATCACCAACTGAAACCAAAAGGTAGTTCATATATCATGTTCCATTTTGTTGGTTCAAATTTGTGCCCACCAATGTAATCATATGCTAAGATTGTATCATCCAAAGGGTTCTTGAACCCAATCTAAATATACGAATTAAGAAATGTAAAATACAAAATCTTATCATTGGAAATGCCCTAGCTGTCAAGATGATGAACCATCACTAATCAATCCATGGTAAGTGTACCGGTCTTATCACACTGATAACAGAGTAATAGCAGAGTAGGGAATTTTTTGAATTAAAATTATAATGAAAGTCTTTTGACAAGTATGGGTCCCAAAAGAATATCCTTAGAACTGGAATTGAACTGCAAATTTTGTGTAGTCTATATATTAATATATAAAATAGATTTTTATTTACCAAAAAAAAAATGTGTTCAAAAGAATCCAAGTAAAGAGAATACAAGGGCACAAAATAAACTAACAGGTCATTGGCATTCTCTGCAAAAAATGAGAGAGGAAGAGTTTAAGAAACAGAAAGCAATACAAAGATTTAAATGAGGATTTAAAATTTTTAAGGTAATATGAACATAGTACAACATACTGTCATCATGGATATCGTTTTGAAAAAAATGCAAACTTTTAGAACTTCTTCATAAGCTCCTTTTGTCACCATAATTCTATGTACAAGATGCAGGTGCTTGTTTCTATGGACATGATTATGATCAATCTCCTATAGTACAACATACATTCATCACCAATTAAAACCAAAAGGTAGTTCATATATCATGTTCCATTTTGTTGGTTCAAATTTGTGCCCACCAATGTAATCATATGCTAAGATTGTATCATCCAAAGGGTTCTTGAACCCAATCTAAATATACGAATTAAGAAATGTAAAATACAAAATCTTATCATTGGAAATGCCCCAGCTGTCAAGATGATGAACCATCACTAATCAATCCATGGTAAGTGTACCAGTCTTATCACTACATAGTACATCCTTGGATAATACCATAGAAAATAATGAAAAAAAGTTTAAGAAAATGAATCTCTGATCATTGTTACATGATTGAATCATCAGTATGAAGGTTTCATGACTTTAAGATTATAAGGAGATATATAGTATCCAAATGTGTAAGAACTTTGAATGGGAAGAACTAGCACTTACATAGATCACATATTTTGTATTGCAACTAGCCTTTTCACAATGCACGTGTCTATTGTGATAGCGAATACTCCTTTTGCCAGCTTGGTATTCACAATTAATGGAAACATTTGAGGTGTAATCCCAACTGCTACTATAATACCGAAAATACAGTGTCCCTAGTCATGTGTTGTAAGATAATCCACTATCAAAATAATGGGGACAATGACAAGCATAAATCAAATGACCATATATGAGACACACTTCACACCCTTCTCAAAAGGATCTGGTGGAATTTGTCTACCTAGAGCAGAAAGCATAATGTTGATATATGTTTTTTCACAAGTGGACACAACTACTCTAGTACTAGAGACAAAAAATACACTCGTTCCCTACCAAAAATAGAGAAACCCAGATGGTAATTGGGCTTCAAAATTCAAAGTTCACAAATAGACCAATGACTTAAACAAAAAATAAATTATAGAATCCACATTACTTTTCTCTTCGAAGATTACAATAAAATATATATAGCTCCAACAGGGGAGTATTTGGTTCTTCTATTATGTTTGTTGTTTTCTCAATGATCCTAGATTCACCTGTCAATGAAGACTAACTACATCAACAAGTAGTAGGGTGAACCATGTCTTTAAAAGTCAATTTAACTAACAGAAGAAAACCAATGGAAAAAAATAGAAGATTGAATATGTAAATTCTACAAAGGGAATGTTGAAATAGTCAGTCATACCTCACAAAAAAATCCCAGGATGATAGTAACCAAACATCACAAAGGAAAAGATCCCCGTAGCTGAAAATTATGATATCTCCTGGCACAACATCTTTTTGATCAACCTGAAATTACAAATCTATCTTGACAACTCCAACTCAGAAATGTAAATCAATCATACAATACAACTGTAAGAAGGATTGTGTGCCCTCAAATCCACTCTGTAGCAACTCACCAAACTATTAAATCTTTGGTGTGAGGAATTTGGAAATTATGGGAGTAAGACTTGTTATGTCAATCCTTAGAACTCCCTAGCAATTTCAAGGGATCTGAGGACTCTCTAATGTAGATTTACTTGTCTACATATTAATTTAGGGTATATTTAGAATTAAACATACTTAAGGTTAGTAGTACAAAATCTTCATACTAGAGATTGTAATTTGAAGTGTTCATTAATGAATAAAATTTCAGTCTTTTGACTTGAGCTAAATCCTTTATAGTTGTTCATCAGTTCTCTTCAAGCCAGGGCCCACTTAAAGATATTTTTAGTGAATGCACCTTTTTGTGTATATTGCATTAGGGTTGTTCTTCTAGTTATCGTGTGGTTGGCTATTCCTTAGACCAACATATCTTGTTCTTGAATGGTTGAGGAATCATTCATGCTTTAGTTTAGTAGTTAAAAATGAGTCCCTAGAGGATTATGCTGAGAGGTTCCACTTCAATTATAATATTTCCACAATTATAGAATAGATGAAAATTCCCTCATAATAGTACTCGTGAGGAATTAATACATGAATGGATAGAACGCTTAAATTTGATAATAGGAGGAGATATATCTAAGAGCTCTTATGATGACATAAGGGATACTTTGAAAAACTACTCAATAGATGTTATTAGAAAACTACTCAGTTTCACCAGCCTTAACTCAGCATTTTGAGCACTTGTTAGGGCAATGTTCCATTCTGGGCACTCCAACACTAATAAAGGTCATACATCAGATCTGGGCACATCTAGGACTCTTCTGAGCATATCTCATCCCTCAAACAGTCTTGATAGAGCACCAAACAGCAATCTTTCCTCCACTGGGAGAATACTGAGACATATTCTAGATGTTTTCACACAGCAGCAGTCAGAAAAAGCCTTGAAACATCATCATCTTGAGTCTTAAGCAGACCTGTAGCAGCCTGTGGTTAAGGAGTGGAAGTATAAAGTTTTCAATGGACAAAAGTCTCTAATCTTACCTAAATACGATCTCCATCAACCATAATATATTAATATTTTCAATCAACTTTTTCTCATTCTCTACAAGTGCAAGCTGTGCATTGAGGGCATCCTTGTGAACATGACAAAGTTCTTGATATCAGGCTAGATCACCAGCATTAAATACCATCCAATCCAAAATGCCATCTAAAAAAGGGAAGGAACTTCAATATCATATACACTGTAAATGATAAAAGATCTTGCAACAAGTTTCCATGCATAATATTATTGTCATAGACATCTGGCTAGGGGGATTTTTCAAACACACACTCATTTTAAAATAAAATTAATTAATTCAAAATATCTAAAATAGACTAAAACTACACAGTACTTGTTTCCATTTCTTGTAGACACTTAAAAATGGAAGATAATATTACCAACCAGAACAAAGATAAATATTAAATACTTATAACTTATTTGGAAAACAAAGTTTGAATTTCTAAAATTAATATATGATGGTGGATTCAAGCAGATAAGCAGCTTATCCCGGGGAATGGAGTCCAAAACAATTCTATGCATTGGAAAATTTAGTATGAAGTAGCATATTAAACCAGAAAACATGCCATAAACAACAGTGTTTCTATCCATAATGGGTTTGCAATGTACAAAGCTCAAAAAGATACTATAGCAGTTCCATTATGTATGTGCCTCAAATTATTACATCAAAGTTGAATACATCCAGTAAAGAGACAATCTTTCATTGAATAATCAGTCCATACATTGCACAATTCAGACTTGATATTATCAAGTCTTAAGAGGACAAACAAATCACTCTTCATAGCCCTCCTATGATTGCTAATAAACACTATAATAAATGTAACATCCCTGTTATCCAGACATCTAGTTCTATGAAATTGAAAACAAAGCTAACCAGTAACCTCTTAACCTCAATGAAGACTGTAAACCCCAAGAAACTTTGAACAACTGCAGAAGCCACTGTCAAAAACTCCAGCTTTGCCGGATGCAGAGATCTAATGATTTTTCATGTGGTTTTTACTGGCTCTTGCCCCCTTATATAGGGGCTTCGACATTCTAGAACCTTCATCTCATTTATGGAGGAGTATGGACCAATTCAAGGGTAAAATAATCTTTACCCAACAAAATTCAAGGTTAAAATAATATTTACCCAACATAATTTGGTGGTTTGGCTGGCAATGATGGTCTCTCGGCTATGAATCCAATGGCTATGACTCAATCACTTGGTCTCATACCTTCTTCCCATCCTGTACCATGCATGTCTAGAGCTATGTGGTTTCCCTATGGTGACTGGCAGGCTATCAAGCCAATTCAAGTAGAGTATCCTAGCCGGGTATCCAGGGAAAAAATCCTATAAGCTAAGCTGAGTAGCCCGAGCAGCCAAACCGAGCCCAGGAGCCCGTTCGAGTGGCCCAAAACCTCAATTCAAACACCCATTAACCAAAATTGACTTGAGTTGGGGCAATTTGAAAATTTGAAATGAGATTTTCATAAAAATATCAATGCCGGGCCGCCATTTCCAAAAACGTGGGGCGAGCCAGCTGCTCGTGGGCGTCATCACCAAAATCAGGGGGCGTTTGAACCTTCAACCAAGTTACCACCTTACCAACCGATTGCGACCTCGACCCTCCATTACCCACATAATAAATTGCTAATGCTGGGCTGCTGGCTGGGCGAACAAACTGTTCGTGGCCTCCATTACCCTAAATGGTGGGCGAACCAACTGTTCGGGGCATCCATTACCCGAAATGTTGGGCGAACCAACTCTTTGGGGCATCCATTACCCGAATTTCTGGGCGAATTCACCATTTCGAGATTATTTTACTTGGCTACATTAATTGTTTCCTCTTTCGGGACCTTGGCTATTCGATTTCCTTTGACTATGGGTTAAATAAATATGGGGCTAATATGTTAAATTCAAAAAAACTCGTTTCATATTAAAAATTTGCCCAGGGTTTCTTGGTGACCCCTCTAATTTCGCCCATGGGCTATAATTCGCCCCTAAAATTTTCCCTGATGGGAAATCAAAGGAGAACAGGTAGTGGATAGGCTCAAGAACTGTTTTGAAATATGGGTAGGATTAAAACATATTGCTAAGAGATTGGGGCCAATCTCTAATTATGAGAAAACAACAAATGCAGATATATATTTGGAATCCCTGAGATATCACAAGCACCCATTGGGGAAGGAGTGGAATATGGTTATACAATATCACAAGCATGTGTTGCCACCTAGGACATCAATAACACAGTCATCGAGCAATCTTTAACCAAACAATATGGTCAAGCAACAATTAAACCATCAGTATAAGTACCGGGGCAATTTGCAAATCAACCACCAACCAGTTTCTTTCATGCCACCTACATGACCAACCAATGTACAAATGATGTACCAAATGAATCAAGCTAGTATTCGTCAAGTGAGGCCAATGGGACAGACTCCTAGCCAACCAAATACCTATATGAAAGACAAAAAGAAGACTCCTAGCAAGAGAAATTAAAAATGATAACTTCAACAAAGGATGCTGAAGAAGACAAATGTAAAAAGTCAAATTTTGTAGAAAAGTAAATCGAGTCTTTTTACAATTCTATTAGAATGTAAAAATTGAATTCAGTTTCATAAAGACTCTATATAAAGTAACTTATATTCAGTCTAAAAGGCTAGGAATTTTAGGAAGAGAGTCTTTATCTAGTTTTGTAGAGTCGAAAGTCAGAATTTTCCCTTGTAATTTGGCTTTGTATGAGATTAAATATACAACACTGTTACATAGATTTTTTTCCTCTATTGAGTAAATCCATTGTTACTTCATCTGTGTTTGTATGCAAAGATTCATGAGATTAATAGAAGCTTGATGCAACAATTTTGATCCCATTATGGTGTAAGTGATGCTTGTGATGGTTGAAAATTAAAGGTTAAATTAGAGATTCTGAAATTGTTTATGCCTGCATTACTACCTTTAACGATTTTATGTTTGTTCAAAGCTACAAGGAATTTCCTGTACATGTTATACACATAAATATCTTTTTGCATTTCCTTTATTCCTCATGTTTTACTTCACAGCTGTGTAAGAATTGTTGAATTCCTTATTCGGAGGCTCAGTACGTTCATGTTAGCATGGATTCATGAAATTATTCCATGCAGTCACTTCTTGAATAACCCTAACATTTCATCTGTTAAATCCACCTTCATTATTTCCTATATACTTTGACATGCTGTAAATTTCATCTGCAATTGTGTCTTTACATTTTTAAAAGATGTCCTTAACTTTTATCCTTAAAGAAATCTCAAGAATGGATTCAAAACACATTTTATACCAGATATAGCTCTAATATCTTTAAAAATTGAGCTTCTATCATGCATGGGCGTACAATATTTCAACCTAGTCTACCTCTGGGAATAACAATGGCCATAGGCCCTAGTTTCATGGTCCCTCATAATAATTCTCATACTCACATAAGTTAGGCTTAAGGGGGGGTGTTAGAATATTTGACCCCATATAGACCTTAGAATATAATTTTAATTCATTAAGTTATGTTCCTAGGTGTTTAGACTAGGTTATTTGGCCCCTAGTGCATACTTGGCCCACTTTTAAGTGATGTTTATGCACAAGTGCACCACATTGGAGGTTTAAAGCTTATTTTATGAGCCAGAGCACCCAATATACTTTATTCCTGCTTTATCCTGCTTTACTGAGTTAAATCCATCCTTTGCACTGCTTTTTTCATGATAAGGATGAGGTAAGGGTGTTAGGATGCTTTTGGAAAGTTTGCCTCTTTTTGGCCACCACATCCTCCATGATTTCCTCCTGAAAATCCTCCAACTTGCTTCCTTTTGGTCACTCGTGGTCCACCAAGGCCTACCTAACCAATTCGTGACCTCTTTCTATGAGTTGGAGTTTGATGTTTCCGTAGATGGGGGATTTTGTCTAAATATAAGCACGCCACATGTGACTAATTCAAATGCCTCCAAAGGATTTCAATTTTCTGCCATTGTAATATATTTGGATACCAACACATTTTCAAGGGTTGGATGTGTTGGCACATAAAATTTTTTGGGGAAATTTTAAATATTTTAGCACTGCTGTATTTGAAAAAATGAAGTTTTGTATGGGGATGGAGCTAAGTTTGAAAATGTCGATAACCAATGACTGTGATCAAAGTTAATAATAAAAGGTGCTAGTGGTGAAAAGCGAGAAAAGGAAGCGGATCTAGGCCAAAGAGCGAGTGACCAGGAGCCATGACTTAAGGATTGAAGAACTAGACGCTAAAGGTTGGCAGGCATTGATAAAGTTGTCAATAAAGTGTTATATTTAAATCAACGACGGAGGTTAAGATCGGGTCTCATCGATGGGAAATATACGTTCCGGAGTTGTAAAGTGCACGAGCCATAAAATTCTAAGGTGGTAGTGGAATTGAAACCGCTTACCACGTGGTCGTTCCTCGTGGAGCCTACTACCAAAAGCGGTCTCGATTAAATAGATTTCCTCTAGCTCCAAAACCACTCTTCACCCAATTTAAAATGCATTCGGAAAATAAAAAAAAAGAGTTATTTTTTGTTGTTTCAAAAAAGTGGTATGATGACAATGCACTAGTGTCCTTCCCGCCAGTTAGATTTAAAGTTATTCCAAGCCTTCTCCCACCACAGGTAGTTTTCTAAACTCTGAAAATTTTGATTTTCTTTCCATGGAGCAAGTCCAAAAATATGTTTTACTATGTAAATACCTAGATGAGAAGGAAGAGTTTACAGTCAAAAGGGAAGGAGACATTTTGGACCCTGTTCTATCTATTAGTACCGTGTCTCAGTCCAAGCATAAATTAAATGAACTTATGTCTCAAGGAACTGATATTTTAAATGTTTTTGCATCTTTCCTCAACCATTTTGGCCTTGAACAAACCCTCCCTTTCCTTGAATTTATTGGCTAGTGTGCAACCAATTATTCTTAGTCTAAAAGAGTTATTACGAATGCCAATGCGTCCAAAATCCTTTGTTAAGTGAATTAAAAAACCGTTAGAGATTCCTTAGGGTTACCTAAGTATTATCCTAAAACCCCTGAGCCGTTCATAGAAGAATAATTAATTAGGGTTTATAGATATTGTAACTCTGAAGAAAAAGAGAATTTTTTGTCTAAACTCTTAAAGCCTGGTTAGTCAGTTGAAGGTCTTCATTTTCCATTTAATGTCAATATTTTCCAAGAAGATGTACAGTTAGTTTTGTCTTTAATGAGTCAAGTTTTAGGTCATGATGATGACAACTTTGTTGTTGAGGTCATGCTAGGTTTCTGTTAGGAACCCATGTCTTCACTTTGTTAGTATATTGTTGTTGGACGCATATGCTTTGTAAGTCGTTCCGTAGTATTTGTTGATCCATAGTTTGTGTTATTGTTGTTGGCGCATATGCTTTGTAAGTCACCCGTAGTATTGTTGATCCATAGTTTGTAGTGGCCCATGGTTTTGACCCATAGTATTGGCGCCTAGACTTAGTATATAAGTGTGTGTTGAGGCCTATGAAGGCACCGTGAAGTTAATTGTATTGAGCTTGCTCAAAAGAGGTTGCCCCCTCGAAGTGGCCTGTGATCAATATAAAAGTGATTCTGAGTTCTGTTATTTTTGATATCTCGTGTATTTGCATTAATTAATTATTGCAGGTTCATCACATCTGGTATCAGAGCACTTTCTTGGGCTCGTTGGGTGAAATTTCTGCCAAATTTATTTTCACATCTGTTGCAGATTCGGATTTGGGAATAATCCCTATCCGCTTAACTGTGGGAAGTACTTGGGCATAAGCCCTAAAACTCATTGTGAGGAGTACCACAGGAACCCCGAAGTAGCTGGCCCATTGAGAGGACCTGCCAGCGAAAAGGGCAACGACCCCTACCTGATTGACTAGTTCCCACCCGTGAGGTAAACCAAGAGCTGTCATTTGTGGCAAAGCGGTTATCAGTTTTACCTAAGCCGTGGAGTGAGGGGTACTGCCCCAATACGCAAGCCGTCAGACAACATTGGTGGCTGAGTGAAACCCCTGAACTGTTAGGAAGTCACACATACCTGGGGTCCATATCTATTTTCAGTTGAACTGTTGTCGATCACTGCTGCGCCATTCCAAATCCAACCGTTCAGATACATTCTGAAAGCCGTTCAGTTTTTTCTCCATATCTCCCTTGTTTTCACTCCGTTTCCCTTGAAACTTCCTGGGAACCCCTATAATCCCATTTTGCATATTTCATTCATGAGGACCCTATCCCCACTTCCACTTCCCAAATCCCAAAATCCCACATTTGTCTATTTTTAGGGTTTCCCATAACTTCCTCAGATTTCACCCAATCACCTTCAAATTTTACCACAGAGTTCCTTTCCTAATTCTGCTTCTTTGTCCCTCTCTGCCAAATTTTTCCATTCTTTCACCCCGCTTCTGAAATCCTCCTTTTCTGCTTCCCTGTCCATTCGACAATGTCCAAATCCTAGTCAAACCCCAATTACCCTTCAGATTTTTTCCCAAATCCAGATTTTCCCCTACTGAAACAGTTTCTGTTTTTGTTTTTCTACCCAGTCCACAAAAAAAAAAAACTCCTTGTTATGGTTGTCACCCGCGCAGGAGCAAAAACCATGGAAGAAGCACTTGCAGCCATCAAAGCCAAACTCCAAGATCTGGATGAAAAATTTCTCGGCCTCCATCTTGAACATTCAACCATGAACAACAAACGACAGTTTGAGTCTTCATCAGACAATGGGTTCTCTTCTTCTAGCAATTTCCACGGTCCGAAGCTTGATTTTCCTCGTTTCAATGGTACTGATCCAACTGGATGGATCTATCGTGCAGAATAGTATTTCAGTCTGCATAATACTTTTGATGTCAACAAAGTTCCGCTTGCATCCTTTCATTTGGAACAGGAAGCTCTTCAATGGTACCGTTGGTACATCAAGGCTCATGAAGAGCCAAAATGGCCAGACTTTTGCTAGCTCTTTTTGCAACGATTTGGTCCCAGTGCTTTTGATGACTTCACAGGAGCTCTCACTAAACTTCACCAAATTGGCACTGTGAGAGAGTATCAAACCGAATTTAAGAAACTAGCCAACCACACTGAAGGATTGTTTGGTGACTTTTACCAGAGTTGTTTTATCAGTGGTCTAAAGGATGCCATCCGCTCTGAGGTCAAAATGTTCTGTCCCAAAATAATGATGGAAGCCCTGGGGTTGGCTAAGTTGGTAGAAGACAAGATTGCAGACCAACAGTGCTCCAAGCCCACTTTTGTTCCCTTCTGAAATATGGGTTCTCAACGACCACCCATACCGCAGGCTCCTCGACCACCTCCTATAAAGCATTTGTCTGAAACAGAGATGCAAGCACGCAGAGAAAAGGGGCTTTGCTATAATTGTGATGAGAAATTCACTCGGGGACATAGATGTGTTCAACAAAAGCTCTATCTCTTGGATGTGGATTCTCCACCTACCTCTGAAATTGGTGACGAAGATCCAGATACAATGGATGCTCAGGTCGACATTCAGGAACTGCCTATTGACCCTCCGTCTCAGGATGACCAGCTAGAGATATCTCTCCATGCTTTAGCTGGAATCACCACCCCCCAAACAATGCGAGTCAAGGGTTACTTCAAGAAGCTTCCTCTTACAATACTCATTGATTCTGGTAGCACTCATAATTTCATTGACCCTCGGATCGCCAAACAAGCTGATTGTTTTATCCATCCTTGCTCCAACTTTGAAGTCATGGTTTCCAATGGGGGCACCTTACCTTGCAAAGGGAAGCGTCGAAATGTGCGTATCTCTATGGGAGATTATACCTTGAGCTATGACATGTTTTCCTTGACCTTAGGCAGATGTGATGTGGTTTTGGGTGCTCAATGGCTACGCACACTTGGCCCTATCTTATGGGATTTTGCTGAACTTTGGATGCAGTTTTCCCTCAATGGACAAAAACACACATTGACAGATTTACAGCTAGGGTCTCTCAGCATCATCAGTTCACATCGCATGGAAAAACTCCTCAAGAAGAATTCACATGGTGTCATCGCTCAGATCCATTCCATTCAGATGCAACCATCAGCGGTCTCCACTACTTCTTTGGATCTACAACAAATTCTAGATCGATATACAGGTGTCTTTGCTAAACCAATGGGATTGCCACCTTCAAGGCTAGAATACCATCGTATTCAGCTCCTTCCTGGCAGCGTTCCTCCCAACATCAGGCCCTATCGCTACCCATTTCACCAAAAAACAGAGATTGAAATCCTCGTTCGGGACTTATTGAAGCAAGGTATTATTCGCCCAAGCACTAGTTCCTTTTCTTCTCCAGTTCTTCTTGTCCGCAAAAAATATGGGTCATGGAGCCTCTGCATTGACTTCCGAGCACTTAATCACCTCACCATCAAGGATAAGTTTCCAATTCCTGTTGTTGATGAGCTTCTTGATGAGCTTCATGGGGCTCAATTTTTCTCCAAGTTGGCTCTTCGTTCTGGGTATCATCAAATTCGGGTTGATGAGGATGATATTCCTAAAATAGCTTTCCGCACACGTGATGGCCATTATGAGTTTTTGTTCATTCCCTTTGGCCTCACTAATGCTCCTTCCACATTCCAGGCGTTAATGAATAAAATATTTCGGCCCTACTTGCGGAAATTCATTGTGGTATTCTTTGATGATATCCTCATCTACAGTAAAACATGGGATGAACATCTCCAGCATCTGGATCTTGTCATGCAACTTTTCTCTGACCATCATCTTCATGCCAAATAGTCTAAATGTGTTTTTGGATAGAAGGAAGTTGAGTATCTCGGGCACATTATCTTAGCACAAGGGGTTTGCGTGGATCCTGCCAAAATCGATGCCATGAACAATTGGCCGCATCCTCAGACACTCAAGAGCCTTCGTGGTTTTTTGCGTTGACTGGCTACTACTGCAAGTTTGTCAAGGATTATGGGAAGATTGCAGCTCCATTAAATGCTCTATTGAAAAAGGATGCTTTTACATGGACACATGCTACTCAATGTGCATTTGACAAACTGAAACAAGCTATGTGTACTGCACCTGTTCTAGCTATGCCCGATTTTCCCAAGCCCTTCACTATTGAGAGTGATGCTTGCAGCAATGGACTTGGTGCTGTTCTCCTTCAAGATGAACACCCCATTGTGTTCACCAGCAAAGCCCTTTCAGGTAAGCATTTAGCTGCCTCTACATATGAGAAGGAAATGATGGCTATTTTGCATGCAGTACAAAAGTGGCGACCATACCTAGTAGGGAATCATTTCTACATCAAGACTGATCACCAGAGTCTGAAATATTTCTTGGAACAGCGTGTCTCCTCCCCAGCACAACAAAAATGGGTTAGCAAACTCATGAGTTATGACTATGAGATCACTTACAAGAAGGGTAAGGACAATATTGTGGCAGATGCTCTTTCTCGCACATTTGATGCCCAAGGTTCTCTTTCAGCTATTTCTATGCCTGTTCCAAATTGGTTGTGATCTGTTCTATAGGGTTATGTCAATGAATCTTCCTTATCTCAAATCATCCAATGCTTGACCAACAACCCTTCTGCTGTACCACATTACTCTTGGGATGGTGCTTCCCTGAGATATAAGGGTCGTTTGGTGCTTCCCCAGAGCACAGATCTTCAACAGGTTGTCTTCTATGAACTCCATGCTTCTCCATCGGCAGGGCACTCTGGGTTCCTCAAAACGTATGAACGGGCACGGCGTAACTTCTTTTCGCAGGGCATGAAAAGGACAATTCAACAGATGGTGGCTGAATGTGATACTTGCCAGCTCAATAAGGGTGAAACGACACTCCTTCCAGGATTGCTCGAACCCTTGCCCATACCTACACGGTTTTGGACAGATATTTCTATGGATTTCATTGAAGGGCTCCCTAAATCTGGCGGGAAGACAGTGATTCTCGTTGTGGTTGATTGCCTCTCCAAATATAGTCATTTTTGTGCTCTCAGCCATCCCTATACAACCTCCTCAGTCGCTCAAATTTTCCTGGACCAGATCTTTCGTCTTCATGGAATCCCTTCTTCCATTGTCTCGGATCATGATGCGACTTTCACCAGTCATTTTTGGACAGAACTATTTCGCCACCCTGGCACCAAACTGAACATGAGTTTAGGGTATCACCCACAAACAGATGGTCAGACTGAAATTATCAATAAATGCTTGGAAACTTATCTTTGTTGCTTCACCTCTGAACAACAACATCAGTGGGAAAGTGGCTCCCTCTCGCTGAATGGTGGTACAATACCTCTTACCACACTACCTCTAAAATGACCCCATATGAAGCAGTCTATGGTTAGGCACCTCCAGTTCTTCTTCCATACAACCCCAACAGTTCACCAGTTCAGGAAGTTGACACGGTCCTTCGAAACCGCGATCAGATTCTTCACATTTTGCGAGACAATATTCACATGGAAAGAAATCGCATGAAGCAACAAGCTGATCAACATTGTTCTGAGCGCACTTTTCAAGCAGGCGATATGGTTTTTATTCGTCTCCAATCGTACAAGCAATCCTCCCTGAAACTTAAAGGGCATCCTAAGCTCGCTCCAAAGTTCTATGGGCCATATCAGATTCTTCAGAAGATTGGGTCCGTTGCTTATAAATTGGAACTTCCTCCTTCTTCTTGCATTCATCCAGTATTTCATGTCTCTTGTACGAAGAAATTTCTTGGCACCAACATCAGTGGACAAACTATTTTACCCAAACTAGATAATGAAGGATCCATCCTTTTGGAGCCGGAGGCCGTCCTCAATCGGTGCACTCGTCAGCTTTGCTCTCGCTCTATCACAGAGGTCTTAATTCAGTGGCACGACATGCAATAAGAGGATGCTACATGGGAACCACTCCTTCAGATTCAACAACAATTTCCACATCTAAAGCTTTGAGGACAAAGCTTTTTTTTTAAGGGGGAGGGGATGTTAGGAACCCATGTCTTCACTTTGTTAGTATATTTTTGTTGGATGCATATGCTTTGTAAGTCGTCCCGTAGTATTTGTTGATCCATAGTTTGTGTTATTGTTGTTGGCGCATATGCTTTGTAAGTCGCCTGTAGTATTGTTGATCCATAGTTTGTTGTGGCCCATGGTTTTGACCCATAGTATTGGTGCTTAGACTTAGTATATAAGTGTGTGTTGAGGCCTATGAAGGCACCGTGAAGTTAATTGTATTGAGCTTGCTCAAAGGAGGTTGCCCCCTCGAAGTGGCCCGTGATCAATATAAAAGTGATTCTGAGTTCTGTTATTTCTGATATCTCGTGTATTTGCATTAATTAATTATTGCAGGTTCATCACAGTTTCCTTATGAGGATTAATCATTCAAGTCAAGTCCATTGCCTTAATCTTGATGAATTATCAGCTGAAGTGATTCATGCCCTATTGGTGAATTTCCACACTTTGAAGCATTTCATATTTCATGCACACCTGTTATGCATGTTCATATCCTCCAATGAAGCAGATTTGAAGTCCTTGAATACTACATTCTCCTCAGATCCTCCAAAGCAAATCAATATGTTTGATTTTGTTAATATCATTATGTTAGAGATCTATAGGACTATTTTCAATGCTGAATTACTTAGGGTGCTAGAAGATATGAAGAACATGCTGCAACTGGCTCCCGAAATCAGAACTGGGATTGGTTTTTATACAAAAATCATACTATTATCAAGATTTATGGATTTACTGATGCACCTTATCTCTTACCAACATTTTTGTCTCCAAGGATTTTTGCCCTTGATTTTATTAGGAAGAGACTACATTCAGAAGAGGAACACTTTCTCAGTTTTAGGAAGTATTCTAATGTCAAGTTTCCTTTTAAGATCAGTCCATTTGTAATTAAGCATAAATCAACCCTTTCTATAGTAGAAATTTTGTTACAGGCCATGAATTTCTAGCAAGCTGAGAAAATAAACTATGACCCCCACCAAATCATATCTCAAAGAAGGAAAGAGAACATAAATAAAGCATCTGAGCATCATGTGATAGAAGGGCTGGATAAAATTACTAACTTGTTAAGTTTTGATCAAAAGAAAAGGGAGACAAAATGTTCTAGAATATTCGTCCTACAGATAGTTAAACCTACTCAAAGATCAAACTAAGTCTCTACAAGTTTAATCTAAGATAGAATTAAAAAAATGGTTGTTTATTCCCCTATATCTAACACAATGCATAGATCATCAAACACCAGGAGGAAGGGAAAGTATGAAACTTACCTCTAGTTCATTGGTTGTCCTAGCTACAACTTCAAATTTGATATCCAAATGCTGAACCTGTTTGAGCAAGACAAAAGGAAAAACCTCCAAGCAATAGATGTACTGGTTATAGATCTAATTTATGAAAATATATCATGCATCAAAAGAGATAAGAGACATAATATGAGAGAATAAGCCAAGTTATATTTATGAAAGCTAGAGAATATAATCACAAAGTTACCCTTGATGTCCAAGCAATAACTTCTCCTTCCAATATTTTCCTCTTACTATCTCTGAAAAACTACGAAGACCATAGGTTTGATGCCTCCAAAATTTCTCCTTTACCCCATGGATGTCCTCCTTCTTATAGGATTTGGGAGGCCAACCACTAAGAGAGAATAATGGATCTAAGTGAGTAAAAGGTGGATCAAGTAGCTAAATCATACCAAGGAAGGAGGGTGAGGTGAGATTCAAGAGGAACTTCTATCCCACAAATATCTCTTTTGAATCCAAGATCCAAGATCCAAAATCCAAGTGATAAGGTGGTTGAGGGATTTTCGCGCCCTCAAGGCTGAGCATAGCGCGAAAAATATGAAATTTTCGTGCCCCTGCAGGCATGCAGAGTGTGAAAAATGTTGTATTTTCGCGCCTTGCACCACTAGCAGGGTACAAAAATATGGGTAAAGTAGGCTTAATGAGGTGGCATTCGAACATGATGGGTTGGATTTGCTTCCAAGTAGGACTAGGGAGGGGACCAACATGGTGGAAATGAGTCTCAACACTTGCTGTGAGGTGCGACGATTACGTTCTTCATGGTGATATGACATGAATAATCGAAACGACGCTCAAAGTGATAATCTGAGGTATAACAGATGCCCCCTAAAGTGTGAGGTCAGAAGACACTGATGGCCGAAAAACTTTACCAAAAAATAGGTCTTTCAGAGATAGCAGAAAGGAGACTGGAGAGGAGCTGCAAGGAACAAGAAAACATTAACCAGATGTCAAATAAATCTGAGGCGAGCATACCCATGCTTAGAACCACAGACTTAAAGCATGGATGCTGACCAATAAAATGCAGATCCATGAGAGTATGGAATCAACAATGATTGAAGACAAATCATGGCTACTATAATACAAGCATAGATCCATGAAAAGATAAGGACACAACCACGACCAATACAAAAGTGGATCTGTGTGACAATACATAAATGCAGTCACTGACATAATGTCTATGTGGGAACCCACTCAAAAATCACCATCGCAACCTGGATGTGAAATAAACATCATAACCATCCAGGGTCTTTTAATCAGTCCCAAAGCGATACGAATCTAACCATGTGATTACAAGATGTTGAAGTCGAACATGGCAGGGACTACTTGATTACCGGCCAATGATGTGAACCGTTAACAAGTACGAGGGTAATCACCAATGATGACAATGATACCTAAGGTATCTCTAATTCAACCCAACGAATGTGAATAAGGGTTTTGAGTTTGAACATTCGAGGGATTATCTAATCAGAGGTCAATAATGGAAACCTACTGTCGAATACGTGGAAACGTGCCATTGAGGCATGTAGGTACCAAGGTAATACGGTTGGTTTCTAATCCTAATTCCTGGATGATTTGTGGAAGTCGATAGGAATAGACTCATTGAAGGAGGGCCATGATGAATCCCACATCATAGACATGAAACCGATAGGATAATGATATGAAATAATGAAGCAGATGAGTATGGACTGACACAAAGATGAAAATACGACAATATTGTAGAAGGGTGACGTAGGTTAACGCCGATCCTTTGAACAGACAATGACATGATACACAACTTGGAAACAAGGATCGACAGAGGTAACAACCGAAAGGTGATATGACTCAAGGTGGGAGACTCAATAGATGATGCTCTCATGAAAGGTGACTCACGATCACAGTTAGGACCCAGATATACACTAAATACCCAAATAATAAGACAAGGTATGAATGCATGCCATGTTCAAAGGTAAGGACTCTTACGCTGCCAAAAAATGGTAGACTCAACGTATTCCCCCATTTTCCCCCATCATGTATGATGAGTACCTCTTTGTTTTTTAACGAGCTCAAGGAGGATAACAAATGATCGATATAGCTCACCTTTGGGTGAGTCCAACCTTGTATATTTCATGAACACAAGGAAGGAGAGGTTCAGTTCCATAAGGATCCTTCGATGTTTCATTTTACGAGTCCAAGGAAGGAAAACTCGAGGATTTTTCATGTTTATGGAGTTTGATATAATCTAAAGAGGACTCTAAATTGTGACTTTTTCGTAAAGTTAGTCCCCAAACCCGAAAAAGTGTAAAATAATATATGGAGGAACTCTCTTAGTCAAAGGTTGACTAAGGTGTACCTTTCTCGTAAATAGCCTAAACGGTCCGAAAAAGGGATAAAATACCACCGAATAGATGTCCTTTAAAATACTTTTACAAGTGTGAAAGAGACAAGTTCACTTGGCGACCTTTTCATATTTCAAGAGTCTGAAAAGAGCCTAAAAAAACTCCAGGAGTTCCTTCTTCGTATAACTAGTATCACGAGGTTGAAAAAGGGATAAAATACCACTTAAAAGACGAATTTGTCATGGTTGATAACTGAGTATGACAAAGGTAAAAAGTAAACTTGGCACAGTTCCTTTTTCGGAAATAGTCTAGCGATGTCGGATAAAGAGATAAACCTATATTCGTCAGACACATCTTTTTACTCATTTTTTAACGAGCACGACAATGGTATCAAAAGCACTTGGAATATTTTTCATGTTTGGATCCAGAGCACGAAAAAGGAAAAATTAAGCTCAAACCACTTTTCATGTTTTTAACCAGAGCACGAAAAAGTGAAAAGTAAGCTCGACACCTCTTACTGGTTTTAACGAGCTCGAAGAAAGGTTGGAAGAATGCTCAAATATATGCTTCAGTTTTTAAAGAGATTGCAACATTAAATGAAACTAAACTATGATCGTAATGAGGCCCATTGACGGGTTATTTCCCAACATGATGTCGAGAGTTTGAACAGTTCCCCCCCAACATTATTAGTGAAAGCTAGTAGTTGAACTCCAGTATGATGTCCAGAAGATGGAGACATGCTCCCCAAGCTTCATTTTGTCTGTCTACTCTTCTTCTTCGCCTAATAAAATTCCTGGCTACTACTAGGAAAAGGTTCACTAGAGGGATTGGAAGAATGAGGATCAAGTGACATAGGAAGATGAAATGAAGGTTCAATTCCTAAATATGGTGGGACACACGACTCAATGGGAGAGGAATCTGTTTAATTTTCTAATGAGCTTGACACAGAAAGGGAACTATGCTCATGATAGGTTCCATTTTTACACAAGATTTAAACTGGAAGTAAACTATGCTTGTAGAGGCTGGTTTCATTTTTTAACGAGCTTAAAACGAAGTAAAACTATGCTCGACGTATCCCATTTCATTTTTTAACGAGCTTAAAACAGAGAAAAATTATACTCGAAGTATCCCATTTAATTTTTTAACGATATTAAAACGAAATAAAATTATGCTCGTAGTGAGTTCCTACCCAACATGATGTCCATAGGTTGGTAGTTTTCCATCATCATAGGAATCTAGTGGCCTTAATTTCAACATGATGTCCAAAGGCTGGAAACATGCCCCTCTAAGCTTCTTCCATGATGGGAAGAAGTTATCGGTTCTCTAATGACTCAACTCCGACGTGATGTCCAGAGCCAAGAGACACGTATGACGACGGGGGAGGAACCACTAGGACATGTGGAACGTTCAGGGAAGTTTGGTGGATGGCAATAATATAATTATTAGGTGTAAAAAAGGAAAGCTGACCAATGGTCACTATGTTTCCGTGATGAGGAAAATACATCACTCGAAAGAGTGTGGACACTACAACTTTCATGGAATAGACATAATCTTGCCCAAGAATCAAATTAAAATCTAAGGGACCTTGGACTACCATAACATCAATGCAGACAGTTTTCCCTCCTAAGGTAATAGGTTATTGAGGAAGTATCCCTAAAGGTCTAGTAGGTCTTCTATTAAAATCCAATATCTAATCAGTGGCTGGCACAAGTTGAGGAGATCCTATAGCCTTCCAAGCAGTTGAGGATCAAATAATAACAAAAGATCTTTCATCAACAATAGTGCGAAGTACGTTCCTGCCGGTAACTTCTATAGATATCTGGAAATGAACACTCGAAGGAAGATGAAATTCTGTTAGACTATTCCAATCAAAGGAAATGACCTCAGTACTTGGAGGGGATCCCATGGAAATGGACAGGATTTCCCTTTGTTTAGAACAATCTAAACTGACTAAGAAAACATCATTAGTTTTCAGTTCACTCTCAACTGGAAGAGCATGATGAGATGAAGATTGTGTCATGATGACTACTTCAGTCTCATAATTCTCCAATGAAAGAGCGGGATTGAGTGGAGATGACGTTGACTCTACTACTTCAACTTCACTCTTCAAAGGAAAAGCGGGATGAACTACTTGTTTTCCACTCTTTGAGGAAATAGTGGAATCGACCGAGGATGGAGCAGGATCGACTACTTTGTCGACCAATGAGGGGTCAAGGGACAACTTACGATATCCGGTTGGAAGTTGATTCTGGGATACAGTAATGTCTTCCAACAATTGTGAAGCTTCATCCATGTGAGGACAAAGGTAAGTAAGGTGCATATCCTTGCATAGAAAATAAGGAGTCTTGACTTTACCTTTCCGACCCTTAACCATAGAGTCATTGGTCGATGGGGTATCATCAGTATGATGTCCATAGGCTGATGATATAGGTTGTTTGGATATTTTAGACCACTCTTCTAATACTTTGTAAAGACTAGGACAATCCTTAAGAAGGTGATCCCCCTTTCAAATCCTGCAAGGGAACTTGGATTTTCGAGGTGTTTGACTAGAAAGAGTATCGTTAGGGGTAGCCGGTTGATGCTTGGTCTCTTTCTTATTCTTCTTCTTCTTAACCTTCCTTTTCTTCTTCTTCTTATCCTTCTTATTAATAGCACTACTACTTTTATCAAGAGAGGAAGAAGAAACAGAAGAAGATGAAGGATCAATTTGGGATTGATGCTCTCGTGATGGAGAGTTAAAATTTGAAGCATTAGGTGCATTCGGGATCACCGGATTGGAGAATAACCATACTGGTAATCCTATGGACAATCTGGGAAGATTCAAAGTAGTAATAAAGGGAGGACCAATATCTCCAAATGGGGGAAAAACAAAAGGAACCCCTTGAAAAGGGGTCTCTTGATTGGTATTCCCAAAAGGAGCTTGGGTGCATGGAGATGGTGGGTGGCCAATTCTAGGTGCGAATGGTTTGGGACTCATCCCTTGCTGTCTCTGGGATTTATTACGATCCGCCATGGAGCAAGAATAAGTGATGTGGATGAAGTCTCGCGAAAAAATATTTCAAAAACCCCCAGGCAACTGAGTGTGCAAAAGGGGAGCTAGAAGAAAAAATAGGCACACAAGTCAAAAAGCAAGCTCAAAAAACTTTACTGGGACTGATGCCACAACAAGCGAGCTATAACAAAGAGTTCAGAAAGCCAACAAGCAACACTAAAAATAAAAAGACCCTCTACAAGGTATAAGAGAAAGCAATTCTCCTATCTAATATACAGAGACCTCAATAGATCGTATCCTCCGCAAGGTGATGAAATCCAAGTGGGACAATACGAAATGAGAGACCAATAAAGATGAAGGCATATCCCTCTATCGAAATGGATCCTGGGTAAAAGATCCCTAGAAGGATGGTCACTAGGATACCTCGTTCATGATACATTTTGGAAGGTTTATTGGAGCTTTTGCCTTTTGTACCTTGTATAACCAGTATGGAGGATGAAAAATACAAGGAAGACAATGGATTGATGTCCTTAGGCACTGAGTGGAGTGCGGTATTCCACAAAATCCGTCCGGAACCAGTCCTCGCTTCTTACCCCTGTGGAATGGGAGCCCCCCCAATAAATTGGTGTATAAACGTGTTAATAAATACAAGAGGATTTTAGCACCCTCAGAGAAAACAACTATGTCTCAAATGTAAAATGTAAAGGGGGAATTATTTGGATTCCTATCCCTGAAGCCTGCCTAACTACACAGTTCTTTTTATGTCCTCAAATGAGGTTAATGTGTGTTTAGTTAGGGTGTTAATTTTAAAGGCTTGTTGTTTTACTCAAACGGAGTGGAAGTGCAACTTGGTGGTGTGTAGACTCAACTCAAAGCATGCAAAAATGGACGAATCTATGGAAGTCTTTTTCTTCAATGAACTTCTAGCTACGGGAGGGAGAGTTCTTTTTCGTTCCAAAATGTACAACCTTATGCAAATGCAATGTTAGCTTTGTAATGAATGATAACCAATCATGTAAAACCATATCTAAACTATCCTAAAGTGACAAAAAGAGAACTTTCTATCAATAACAAATGCAAAAATTCTAATTCGTTTCCTATCTTTTTACAATTAAAAAGACACATCTAAGCTATGGGAAAGAAAGATTTCGTACACGTTTCCAATCAAATGCAGTGCAAAGAAAAACATCCAATATATTTTTGTAACTCAAATGCACAAGAACTTGAAACAATCTTTTCTTCCTTGTATGAATGTAAGACCAAGAATCTCAAACGATCAAACTAATGCAAGAGGAAATTTTTTGTTTTTAAAGCTTGTAAATCTAGCAAAGAGAGACAAAAAGAAGCTTTTCTTTGAACAAACATGGAAACAAAGAATCGATCTACCCCAATAATCAATAAATGGCTAAAGATGTGAAGAAAAAAAAGGTGTAAAACCCAAGAAAATGACTTCAAAAGACAAGGATGTACCAAGTTTTTCAAAGCCAACCAAAGCAATCCAAATGACACAAAAGATCCCAAAAGGTTGAAAAAACCTTAATATAGGTCAAAGGGACTGTAGGATACACAATCAAATCTACTGCAAAAAATTCCTAAAAATGAAAACAAACATGCATTCAAACTGTGAATACAAGAGAACTTATAGCTCCTAATAGACAACAAGAGGTCAATAAAATAACCGTGAATCAACAGACCAAGGCAAACCCTAGCAAATAGCTTCCAAAAACCCAAAACAGAGGATTTTTCGCTCCTGTACAGACCAACACAGAGCGAAAATATGGGATTTTCGTGCCTTGGAACACTGTGGGGTAGTAAAAATTTGAAAATTTTCACGCTTTAGGATACTGTGGGGGTGCAAAAATGTAATAGTTTTCTCTTTGTGATGTACAGGAGGGGAGCGAAAATATACTGTAGGGAGGGAAGGGCGAATATCTGAGAAGAAAATTATGAATTTCGACTCAGAGGACCCAATAATGAGGACCAAAATGAGAAATAAAGGTAGGGGATCAAATATTAAATATTTGATGGCAAATTAAATCTGGGATGTCCCTAGTAGAGTCTCCAATTTATGTTCTAGAAGATTCATCCTACGGATAGTTAAACCTACTCAAATATCAAACTAAGTCTCTACAAGTTTAATCTAAGACATAATCAAAACAAATGGTTGTTTATTCCCCTAGATCTAACACAATACATAGATCATCAAACACTAGGAGGAAGGGAAAGTATGAAACTTACCTCTAGTTCATTGGTTGTCTTAGCTCCAACTTCAAATTTGATCTCCAAATGCTGAACCTGTTTGAGCAAGACAAAAGACAAAACCTCCAAGCAATAGATGTACTGGTTATAGATCTAATTTATGAAAACATATCATGCATCAAAACATATAAGAGACATAATATGGGGGAATAAGCCAAGTTATATTTATGAAAGGTAGAGAAGATAATTACCGTAAGTTACCCTTGATGTCCAAGCAACAACTTCTCCTTCCAATATTTTCCTCTTACTATCTCTGAAAAACTACTAAGACCATAGGTTTGATGCCTCCAAGAGTTCTCCCTTAGCTCATGGATGGCCTCCTTCTTATAGGATTTGGGAGGCCAACCACTAGGAGAGAATAATGGATCTAAGTGAGTAAAAGGTGGATCAAGGAGCTGAATCATACCAAGGAAGGAGGCTGAGGTGAGATTCAAGAGGAACTTCTATCCCAAAAATATCTCTTTCAAATACAAGATCCAAAATCCAAGTGATAAGGTGGTTGAGGGATTTTCGTGCCCTCAAGGATGAGCATAGCGTGAAAAAGATTTAATTTTTGCATCCCTGTAGGCATGCAGAGCGCGAAAATGTTGTATTTTCACGCCTTGCACCACTAGCAGGGCACGAAAATATGGGTAAAGTGGGCTTGATGAGGTGGCATTCGACCATGAGGGGTTGGATTTGCCTCCAAGTAGGACTAGGGAGTGGACTAACATGGTGAAAATGAGTCCAACACTTGCTAGGAGGTACAACCATTAGGTTCTTCATGGTGATATGACACGAAGACTCGAAATGGTGCTCAAAGTGATAATTTGAGGTATAACATAGAAGAGGTTAATGCAGGTCAAACAAGCTCTCTTTCCCTATTAGTTCAAACACCTACTAAATCAGATTGTGTCAACAAAAGGACTATTTCACAGGTAAATAGCATGGATGTGGATGAAGAACTCTCCAGTAAGAAGGTTAAAGTGGATCAACAGAAGGATATTGTTGGTATGGAAGAGCATAGTTTGGCTATTTTAGGAGAGAATGCCATGTTTCAACAATCAACAGTCTAGGTGCAACGGTATTCGTTTTTAGATATTCAAAATGCCGGAACAAGTTCCCAGTATAAGTCCAAAAATGATTTAATTTCACATTATGCAATAAAAAAGAAACAATTTCTTGAAGAAACACATAAATTGTTCCCTCAAGTTAGACAATTGTCAGAAGGGAAAGTCTCATTTCTTGCATCAAAAGATCCAGATAAAAATATTTTTGAAACTTGTAGTTGTAACTGATGGTGGGCTTCTTTATGCTGACCTTTTAGAATCAACTCTAAAAATTTCAAATTTGCAGTCAATAATAGAGAAACTAGAAGGTCAATTGAAGCAAGAGAAGGTAGAAGATCAAGCAAATCAGAACCAAATAAAGAGATTGCAGGAAGATATTGTGACCCTAGGGATAGAACCAAATGATGTGCAACCTACCAAGAAGCTCATTGATGAAAAGGAAAATACAATTCAAATGTTAAAGAGGAAGTTAAAGGTTCCAAAAACCCATCATGTGCAGACTCCAGAGCTCACAACATTACATCAAGAGAAGAATTCTATCTATCAAGAGATGATGGACTACAAAGGAAAAGTTTTGAAATTGCAAGATGAAAAACAAGATTGGGAGAAGGAGAAATATGAATTATTATCAAATATTACATCCTTGAATTCAAAGCTAGCAAGTGAATCTTCTCCGGTGACTGAAAAGCCAGCAAATGATCCTTTTATAGAGGAATTGACCCAGGCTATGTCACAAATTACTTTAAAGGATAAAGAAATGAAGGAATTAAAAGAAGAAAATCAAAAGTTGAAAGAAGAGCTAGTTTATAGTATCGGAGAAAAGAATAAATCTCAAAATGAAAGAAAACAACTACAAAAGAAAATCAATGAGCTTACAGACAAGGTAACATGAAAAATACCTCTACAAGGAGATAAACATATCATTTGGGATTCATTATCAACAAAGATTACAAATTTAAGAGCATATTTAAATCACATTGATGACAAAAACACCATATAAAATACAACTCTTCAAAGGTGTAAAGTTATAAATGAAAATTTGGACAAAAGGCCTATGGAGACAACTTAGAATGCAACAAATTTCTTGAATACATTAACTCAGATAGATATGCAGAACTTAGGAATCAAAGACAAGACTATCATCATTATTCGGGCTAGGAAAGTCATTGGCAAGCATCATCATGTTAGAAATGTACAAACTAAAGCAGAACAAATATTCCAGCATGTTCAAAATTTTAAGAATTTATTCAATCTGCTCTTTGAAAAAGGTCTTCCCTCCTTCTGGAATGAAAATGGAAAATTAATTTCTCAAGAAAAGTATCATAGTTTGTTAGTCTAAGGTCGCATGGATCATTCGAAATTTGAGGACATGACCAAAGGGCTAACAAGACATGCCGTAATTGAAAAACTGACTGAATATTTTGAGATGCTTGATCAATTTCAAATAATCAAAGTAGATTTTCCACCTATGTCATATGAAGCTTATGCGGAATTAGAAGCATTGATTAAAGAAATGGTGGATTATGAAATTCCTACTCAAGAACAGTGGAAGGTTGTGCAAAAAATTGGTAAAACCAAATATAAGATCCACTTGTAATGGACAGATGTTAAATGTTATATGGAAGTTGTTGTGTTTTTGGAAATTCGCCTGATTAACACATGGCATCCCGAATTAAACCGATCTTCTGCTAAATTTAAGCATGATGGAGATAATCGATAACAAAGAAGCAACTCAGTTTCAAAATTTTAGGCATATGTTACAAGAATTCTATTTTTAGCAAACAATTGGTTAGGGTTCACTCTTGGAGTGTTTTTGTATAAATTCTATATTTTGTAATGTAATGAGGGTTGGAATTTTGAGAGAAAAAGACTACTGCACATTTTGTGATTCTTGTTTTTTGAGATTAATAAACGATGTTGAGAGCAGAAGTTCAGGGTTTTTCTTAGCGGAGATTCACGTGTCACCATTTTCTTCAATCTGTAAATCTTCTTATGTCAATGTGTTTCTTGTATTACTCTTTTTATTGTTTTTCCTCGTGTTTTAATGAAAATAAATGAGTTGGAAATAATTTGTGATGCTCTACTTCATTAGATTCAAACATTAATACATTTTTCCTCTAAAGATAATACAGAATTCATCCCAACTTGATGTTCTGTGTTAATGGAGTGTTTTCTTTGAGTCTTCCATTATACTGCAATTACAAATTGTCTGAAGAAATGATGTCTATATTGCCTCTGTGAATGATTTATTCTACTACTAACCTCTATTAGCTTGAAAATAACTATTTGTTGATTCCATGCCCAATGGTTTTTCCTCTGATTCAACCACATTATTGAAATTTTACTATTTTGAAGATCTATCCATTGTTTTAAATACATGAACTATTGTTAAAGTGACCATAGGACAACAGATTCATTAAGGGATCCCCCTTTGGATTAAAAGGGCTAGCTTTAATCCTAAAGATTGCTTTGCGGTTACCTTGGGAATTTTATTTCACAACCGAAGAAAAATTCCGAGTGATAACATTTTAGCATCGTTATTGGGGACACGAAGGCTTTATTTTTCCTGGAGATAATCGACATTGTTTAGACCTAATTTCCGAGGGAAAACAAAAATTGAGATTGGTTGTTCATTTTCTCTGGTGACTCTATTGTGAGATGTCACATTCCCCGACCTCCTTGGTGGCCTTTAGAGGCCTTGGGAGACCCTCAGATCCATTTTTTTCTTCTTCTTTGTCTTCCAATTTTACACACAACCGCAATGGCCATCGATCCACAATCCGCAATCCGCATTGCGGGATTCAGAATGCATAATCCCCAAAATAATCCTTTCAACAATTTCTCTTTTCGCGTTCCGCAATCCGCATTGCAGAATGTGGGAATTTGGAAGTCCAATTCCAATTCCCGGATATTTCCCCCCTTCTGCATTCCGCAATTCCGCATTGCGGAACTCAGAAATGCAGAATTCCAAATCCAACATTATTTTCCAACGTCCGCAATCCGCAAGCGGATGTGGAACTGTGGAAGCACCTCCTTTACTCCTGCAAACTTTCCAAACAACCTTCCAAGGGTCATAACTCCCTCATCCTTGGGCCAAATTGGGAAAGGTTGGTACCGTTGGAAATCTCTTGGAGAGATCTATCCATTGGTATCATCCTCCACCCAATATGAGAAAAATAACCCAATCCTTTTCCCAACTGAAACTATGGTTTATAACTTCAACTAAGTGCCTTTGCCCTTCTGCCATAGGCTCTGCTCCACTTCTACTAAGTCTTCCCTCCTCCATATAATCCATAGGGGTGTATGTTCTTCTCCAAGTCTAGGCTGGAATGTCCTACACATTTTCCAGACTTATCCCAACTCCTCAAGGACAATTCAAAAGTAATATCAAGGGGTTTTCTAATAGGCATAAGCATGCTCCATGAACACAAGGAATGAAACATGATTCACACAATTAGAATGACATACATGCACATATCCTCTCCTAGGCAGAGTGAGGAAAGCATGCAGGGTTTAATCCTATCCCTCATACATAATCACCTATAATTACCAGCATAAGGATAAGGATGCAAGGTGTAAGAACCATGCAATTGACACACACAACAGGGATTAGCCATACTAACACACACACCTATCAACCATAACAGTCATTACCAACTAATTCAATGCAATAGTGAGATAACATCATACATAACAGAATTGGCACAAGCATAGGAATGCAACCCTATTCATCAATGGGTCATATCCATGAGTAGATAGATGCATGCATACACTTAACAACTATAACTAAATCAATATCATTCACACTCAATGAGTCAGACATTCATTAACCTATAACATATACAACAAAATGAACAGAAGGAATGGTCATTCATCCCCATAAATAAACTCATACACATTCCCCTGTTGATCCAATATTAGGTAGTTCATCAACCAATAACTTGAACATAACAAGCATAGCATAAAGACATGAAATAACACCATTTAAACACCACAAGGGCACTTATCTTTTGCATTGATCCTCCAAGAAATCGGATATGGACTACAACATTCCATCCCAACCATATATCTCTGCCTAGCCTCTATTATTTCAACAATCATAGATCACCCCTAATTTGGGGCTAGGTATCCACTAAGGAGTCCCTCTCAGGTTCACTCATAACAGGGGTTCACAGTCAATTAAGGCATCCAACCAACAGTTAGCTTTGTCAATAAAATGGGAAGGTGGGTAAGGGTTTCTAGCTCCAAGGATTCCTCTACAGAGATATGGCAAAAATCTAATACCTTTAGGCTCCTTCCCACTTAGGTTTTCCTCTCCATGGTATGGTCTATGGCAGTCCCAATCGATTCGACTCATCCGCGGGGTTTTATTGGGGGTTCTCGGTTCAACCATTTCTCACACACAGGTCGCGATTTCCCTTTTTCTCCATGGCTAGGCTCTGTAATTCATCCACAGAGTTAGACCCAAGGGTAACTCGATCATTCTACTTCTTATGCAGGGTTTCCTAAGTGCACTCAGCTTTGCAATTTGGCTCTGCATAGACCCGCGATTCTCCTCTTTTTTCTTCACGACCCCCCTCTCTTTGCTGTTGTGTTTCCTAAGGGATCTGACTGAAGCTAGTGTCACCCCAAACACGATATGGTAATGGGAAATATGACTTCTAGGGGTGGAGTAACGTGCGGGTCAAGGCAACTGAGCTCCATACCCTGCCATCTGTCACTTTAGGGTTTCCCATACTCCACGACTTCCTGCACAGCGTCCTTCACCCACTTCCTTACATCAGCCATTAATGGCAGTTAGGATTAGTGTAATGGTTCTCAGGGTGATAAATGGCAACCTAGGGTTCCATCCCAACACCCCCTCACCACCCTATTGGATACATAGTTCCCCCTCATTTTGTTGCAGCCATAGCCATCCCTTAGTATTTGATTACATAGCATTATTTACATCATTTACAATCTTCCATTTCTTACTAGCACATGGGTTATCAGAATATCACTATTTACATAGCAGCCAAAATAGTATAAGGTCAGAATGAGGGATATTACATGAGAAGGTAAATTCATTCGAGAATCCTGGCTTCCACAAGATATACTAGAAAGAATCCATATTCTGAACCTTTAAAATTTATTCCAAGTCCAGAAAATATTCTTTGGAAAAGAAAAGAAAAATCCGAATAAGGTATTTTTCGGTTAGAAAAATAATTTTCTTTACCAAAAGGAGATATAAGTATTGAAGATGTTATTTTTGATTTAAAGTTTGAGCAATATTTATTTAGGTCAAAGTCTGATTCAGGCTTGAGTCAAGAAATCTTTGATGAAAGAAGGTTTCATTCCTTTATTCGAGATCCTTTCTTGAAAAGATCACTGTCTACCTCAGAACAAAAACTTAAAGAAAGAGAACTATTCATACAAGGATTAAAATTCACAAATCCTCTATCCTTCCCTGACCCAAGAGTCTCCTCTTCCTCAATTCCTACACATATTCACTTCACTCAAGGTGTACATACCCCTGTAAAAAACATTCCTATTACTTCTTTTCATACCATTCCCAAAGTTCCAGCCTTAGGTCCTACTCCTCCAAAGGTCATGGCTATTATATTTTATCCTTTAGCTCTTCCTGTAGTGTTACATGATTTTCCCCAAAACTATGCTTAGTGTATCATGATCTATGATGAGGGAGGTAATACAATACAACAACATTTGGATAAGTTTAATGATTTTATAGACTTGGAAGAAGTTGATGATGAGGATGTGAAAATGAGACTCTTTGCAGAAAGCTTTTCTGGTGAAGTAAACAAAGGGTTTAGGGCTCTTATAGTAATAAGTATGAACAATTTTAATGAGTTTGAAGAAGCTTTTCTTGGGATATGGGAAGATAAGAAAAAGCCTCTACAAATACCAACTCAATATAATAAATTGAAAAAGAAAAACCCTGAATCAATTCAAGAATTTTGTGCAAGATTTATGAAGTTATATAACTCAATCCTAGCTCATATTAAACCTCATGTCGGAGCTTCCCAACTCCATTATGTTGAATCCTTTGATAGTGATTTTGCAGTGATGTTAAGAGAAAGAAGGTCTGCAACATTTCCTGATATGTTGAAGGATGCTATAGAAGTGGAAGAAAATATAATGGCATATGGAAAGATGGAGTATAAGATTGAAACTGAAAAAGAAGAAGGCTAAGGAGGAAATCCAACCTTCTACTTACCAATCAGTAGATAACAAGTTTGATTTGATGATGAGAACCATGGAGAGAGTTGTAGATAGACTTTCTTTGGAAAATAGACCCGCTTCTAGAGAACAACCAAAGCCTCAGATCAGAAACCCAAACTTTAGAAGTCCCCTAGTTCCACAAATTAGACAAAGGGAGCAAAGAGAACCAAGAAATTAGGGTGATCAACAAGTTAGACCCCCATTTTTGGAAAATTTTGTTGCTAAGGAGGATGTGGAACAACCTGGAGACCAAATCCATCATTTTGAAAATTTTGAGCCTAAATTTTATTTAACAAAAGAAGAACATGACAAGTTTTCTCAAGAACAATACTGTAGTATGCTATCCATGGAGTTAGAGCAGTATCAAAGAGGTTATCAAAATGCAATCCTTGAATTCCAAAAGCAACACAATCTCAGGAGTAGAAATGTTGTTGTAAATCTAGACAAAGCTCTAGTTAATCATCCCACAATAGGTCAGCAAAAGAAAGAAGCTCCCAAGAAAGATGATCCAAAGGTAGATGTCCCTAAAAAGGTTCAAGAAGGGAAAAAGGAGGCTAATGTGAAGGAAATAGAGAAAATTCAATCTTCCTTTAATATTGAAATGAAATTTCTAAAATTAAAATTTCAATTCCTTTCAAGGACATTTTGAAGAATACTGAATACAAGGATCATATTCTTAAGATGGTAAAAGGAGAAGAAGAACAACAGCTTGACACTTTGAATCTTCAAGATGATAATCCTACCCTTTTGTTTGGTCTTTGTGTTGAAAATGTTGAAGATGATGAATTACCTCCTTTTCACATCAGTTTGAATGTTCATGATATGGTTCTGCACAATGCAATGTTAGATTTAAAGGCATCACACAATCTCATGCCAAAGGACGTTGTGGAAATTTTAGGGCTGGATATCACAAGACCTTGCAAAGATCTATTTTCTTTTGATTCAAGAAAAGTGAAGTGTCTGGGTTTAATTAAAGATCTCAATGTGACATTAATTCAAATCCCTACTAAGAGTATTGTCATGGATGCGGTAGTTGCCGGTATTCCACCTAAAATTGGAATGTTACTCTCAAGATCTTGGGCATCAAAATTGAAGGGTACTTTGCAATTGGATATGTCATATGCAACAATTCCATTTTTTGGTGAAGATAGATGGTTGCATAGAGAAAAAAAACAAGAATACATGTTTATCAATCGAGACAAACCTCAAAATCATCCCATATGTGTTGTTGATACATATATTGGTTTGTCTATTTTTTGTTATAATATTTGTTTTGAAAAAGAGGACCAAAACAATACCAAACCTCTTGAACAAAATAATGACCAGAAATAAGAAAAAGAGCAGATTTTAAACCAAGAATGTGATGTTGGAGGGTTATGGAACATGGATTTTGGTGGGACTGTCAGTAAGGAGGGAGTTGGTGCAGGCATTTGGATTATTTCCCTTAGAAATGATTCCAAACTTTATTCTTTCAAATTGGCTTTCGATTGTACAAATAATGTTGCTGAGTATGAAACTTTAATTCTAGGATTAAATATTTTGAAAGACTTAAAAGCCAAGAGGATAGTTGTACATGGTGATTTTGAGCTAGTAATTAATCAATTTAATGGAAATTATTAGAAAAAACACTCTAGAATGACAACATACTGGAATTAAGTGTGGGACATGTTTGGAAAATTTTTCATAGAGCACAAAATTTCACTGATTCCAAGAGAAGAAAACAACATAGCTGATACTTTGGCTACTTCATCTAGTACTTTCAAAATTCATATCTATCGTAATAGAAAATATGAGATTGAAGTGAAGCACAAACCATCTATACCAGACAATGTCAAACATTGGCAGGTTTTTGAAGATGACTAGCAAATCAAAATATTTCTTGAAATGATTGATGAATTCATGAACACACATATTGATAAGGAAAATCAAAACGGGGAGAATGGTGAACATGATGAAAACGTTGAGGATTTGGATCCAGATCCACAAGAGTTCTTGAATGTTATGGGAGGTAAAGAGATCATCTAGCTAAAAAACAATTGTATTCCTAGTTCCCTTGGAGAAGTTATTTGATAACACTGATGTAGCAAAGAATCCTAAGCTTAATCCTCATAAAAATGAAGTAGAAGACTGTAATATTGGAACTGAACAAGAACCAAAGATGATCAAATTGTCTAAGTCTTTAGCTCCTGAAAACATAGATAAGTATATTGATTTGATGAAGACATTTTCAGATGTTTTTACATGGAGTTATGAAGATTTAAAATAATATGATATATCTATCATCCAGCACAGAATTCCTATTAAGAAAGATGAAAAGCCATTCAGACATAAGCTTAGAAGGATGAATCCAATGCTCTTGCCTCTTATTGAAAAAAAATGAAGAAATTTTTCAATGCAAAGATTATAGTGTCACTGAGATTTTCCAAATGGGTGGCAAATTTGGTTCTAGTCAGAAAGAAGAATGGAGAAATCAGGTTGTGTGTAGATTTCAGGAATTTGAACAAAGTATCATTGAAGGATAATTATCCTCTTCCTAAGATAGATAATATATTGCAGAAATTGGTTGGAGTAGAAATGATATCAATGTTTGATGGATTTTTGGGGTATAATCGGATTAAAGTGCATCCAGATGATCAAGAAAATACAACTTTTACGACGCCACGGAGAACTTTCATGTATGCAAAAATTCCTTTTGGGTTAATGAATGCAGGAGCTACCTTTCAACGAGCCAGGGATATAGTCTTTGCGGAAGAAAAATATAAGTTTTTTGTCATTTATATGGATGGTATTATGGTCTATTCCAGGTCTAATGATGAACATTTGAGGCATTTAAGGCGGGTTTTCCTGAAGTGCAGAAAATTTGGTATTTCATTAAATCCCAAGAAGTATAATTTTGCAATGCAAGAAGGAAAGTTATTGGGACATGTAATATAAAAGGATGATATTAAAATAGATCCAGACAACGTATCGACAATTAAGAAAATTGACCTTCCTAGGAGTAAAAAGGAAATTCAATCTTTCATTAGAAGAGTTATTTTTTTAAGAAGATTTATTCCTAACTTTGTAGAGATGCTAATATTTATCACCAACACGCTGAAAAAGGAAAATGTAATTACATGGACAAGTGAGGCTAAGCAATCATTTGATGGTATCCAAAAAGAAATAACTGAGGCACCAATGTTGGTTAGTCCATATTTTTCAAAATAACTTTTGATGTTTTCTTTTGCTTCAGAACATACTATTGCTGGGGTTTTGTTACAGAAAAATCATGAAGGTTTTGAGGATCCAATTTCCTTTTTCAACAGATATTTGATGGATGATGAGTTAAAATACAATATCATGGAGAAACAGACCTATGCCTTGGTTAAATATTTGATAGATTTTAGAGTTTATATATTACATTATCATGTCATTGCTTTTGTTCCTAATAATGTGGTGAAATATATTTTGACACGGCCAGATCCTGAAGGTTGAAGAGGAAAATTGATTGATGTACTTTTGGAATATGATGTGGAGATCATACCAACAAAATTAGTTAAAGGACAAGAGTTGGAAAAATTAATGGTTAAATCAAATTGTGATTCTTTAAACATAAATTTTATTTCAAGCATGCCAAATGATGCAGTTCAAGAATCAACATTAGAGGTATCTGAAGATTTTTCCTTGTCTCCATGGTAGAGTGATATTGTTTATGTTTTGCAGAATTTACAAGCTCCACCAGAATTGAGTAAAACCAAAGCTAGATCTGTGAAATTGAAGGCATCCAAGTTTTGCATCATGAGTGGATATTTATATTGGAAAGATCCAAGAGGAATTTTGTTAAATTTTTTATCGGAGAATAAAGTTAAACAGATCATAAAATAATTTCATCAGGGCGTTTGTGGAGGTCACCATTACTGGAAGGAAACCGTGAACAAAATTCTCAGAGCAGGTTTTTATTGGCCAACAATGTGTTTTGATATATATAAGGAGGTAGAAACTTGTCATGAATGCCAAATTTTTTATGGAAAGATAAATTTATTTCCATTACCCCTAAAGCATATCTTTATAGAAGCACCTTTCCAACAATGGGGTCTAAATTTTATTGGAGAAATTAATCCTACATCTTCAGGACAACATAGATGGATATTTACTACAATAGACTATTTTACAAAATGGATTGAATCTATACCGACCAGACAGGACACTTATACTGTTGTCATCAAGTTCCTGGAAGAAATCAGCCTTTCTAGATTTGGCTTTCCAAGAAGAATCATAATCGATAATGCCTAGGATTTTAAATCTGGAAGAAGTTGATTAGTTTTTGTTTTGATTATAATATAAATTTGAGTCATTCCACATCTTATTATCCTCAGGGAAATGGGTTGGCTGAGTCATCAAATAAGAGCTTGGTTAGGATTATTAAGAAGTTGCTCCGAGATAATAAGAAGGCATGGCATACAAATAAGAAGGCACAGCATATAAAGCTCAATTTTTCTATGTGGGAAGATCAAATTAGCACTAAAAAATCAATTGGTACTTCACCCTTTTCAGTTAGTTTATGGAATAGAGGTGATATTCCATCCTTCTTTGGGGCTACCAGTAATGAAACTTTTACATGAACAAGAAGAAGAACTTAATGATATTCAAAGGAGAATTAATCAGTTGATTGAAGTTCAGGAGATGAGGGAAGAAGTATATAATAAGTCTCATATTTTTCAAGAAAAAACAAAGAAAGTCTTTGATAAAATAATTAAATCTAATGATTTCCAGGTTGATAATTTGGTGTTAAAGTGGGATGCAAGGAATAATACAAGGAAAATAAATTTGACTATTTGTGGAAAGGACCTTATACAATTGTTGCTTACCATGTAAATAATGAATTCATTCTACATTATCTTAATGAGGAATTGATTAGTGGAGTCCTAGTGAATGGGAGGTTTTTGAAGCAGTATGTTACATAATTAAATCAAGATTTTCACTGTAAATATGCAATGTACATATTCATTTCAATAGATTATTTTGAGTTACGAATGTGGATGACACTTTGAAGAATTTGAATCCCAAAGTGAAGGCCCTAATTTTTGGAAAGCTTGCTATGAGGATAAAGCACTGATCTACGGGTTCTTTGCTACCTTGTAGGGATGATAGCATCCCCATTGGATCCAGATGTTGGCACATACAAATTTTTTTGGGAAATTTTAAATATTTTAGTGCAGTTGTATTTGAAAAAATGAAGTTTTGTATGGGGACAAAGTTAAGTTTGAAAGCATTGATAACCAATGACTGTGATCAAAGTTAAGAATAAAAGGTTATAGTGGTGAAAAGCGGGAAAAGGAAGCGAATCCAAGCCAAAGTGTGAGTGACTAGGAGCCATGAATTAAGGATTGAAGAACTAGATGCTAAAGGTTGGCGGGCATTGATACATTTGTCGATAAAGTGTTATATTTAAATCAACGGTGGAGGTTAATATCGGGTCTCATCAACCAGAAATATACGTTCTGGATTTGTAAAGTGAACAAGCCCTAAAATTATAAGGTGGTAGTGGAATTCAAACTGCTCACCACGTGTCTGTTGCTCATGGAATCCGCTACCAAAAGCGGTCTCGATTAAACCACTTTCCTCTACCTCCGAAACCACTTTTTTCCCAATTTAAAATGCATTTGGAAAATAAAAAAGAGTTATTTTATTGGTGTTTCGAAAAGAAGTGGTACAAAGACAAAACACCAGTGTCCTCCCCGCCAGTCATATTTAAAGTTATTCCAAGCCTTCTTCTGCCACAAGTAGTTCTGTAAACTCTGAAAATTTTGATCTTCTTTCCATGGAGCAAGTCCGAAAATCCATTTTACTCTGTAAATACCTAGATGAGAAGGAAGAGTTTATAGTTGACAGGGAAGGAGACATTTTTGACCCTATTCTGTTTGTCAGTATTGTGTCTCAGTCCAAGCAAAAATTAAAAGAACTTAAGTCTCATGGAACTGATATTTTAAATGTTTTTGTGTCTTTCCTCTACCATTTTGCTCTCGAACAAACACCCCCTTTCCCTAAATTTATCAGTTGGTGTGCTGCCAATTATTCTTAGTCTGAAATAGTTATTATGAATGTCAATGGGTCCAAAATCCTCTGTCGAGTGAATTCAAAAACCATTAGAGATTCCTTAGGTTTACCTGAGTCTTATCCTAAAAACCATGAGTCGTTCGTATAAGAAGAATTAATTAGGATTTATAGATATTGTAACCCTGAATAAAAAGAGATTTTTTTGTCCAAAGTCTTAAAGCCTAGTCAGTTAGTTGAAGGTATTCATTTTCTATTTAATGTTAATATTTTCCAAGAAGATGTATAATTAGTTTTGTCTTTACTGAGTCAAGTTTTAGGTCATGATGATGAAAAGCTTGCTGCTGAGGTCATGTTAGGTTTCCTTATGAGGATTAATCAGTCAAGTCAATTCCATTGCCTTAATATTGATGAATTCGTAGCTGAAGTGATTCATGCCTAGCTGGTCAATTTCCACACTTTGAAGCATTTCATATTTCAGGCACACTTGTTATGCATGTTCATATACTCCAATGAATCATATTTGAAGTGCTTGAATACTACATTCTCCTCAGATCCTCCAAATCAAATCAATATGTTTGATTTTGTTAATATCATTATGTCATAGATCTATTTGACTATTTTCAATGCTGAATTATCTAGGGTGCTAGAAGATATGAAGAACATGCTACAACTGGATCCTGTGAACAAAACTAGGGATTGGCTTTTATGCAAAAATCATACTATTACCAGGATTTATGGCTTTACTGATGCACCTTATCTTTTACTAGCATTTTTGTCTCCAAGGATTTTTCCCCTTGAGTTTAATAGGTAGAGACAACATTCATAAGAGGAACACTTTCTCAATTTTAGGAAGTCTTATAATGTTAAGTTTCCTTTTAAGATTGGTCCATTTGTCATCAAGCATAAAGAAACCCTTTCTATAGTAGAAATTTTGAAACAGGACATGAATTTCCAACAAGCTAAGAAAATAAACTATGATCCCCACCAAATTATATCTCAAAGAGGGAAAGAGAACATAAATAAATCATTTGAGTATCAGGAGATATAAGGGTTGGATAAAATTACTAACTTGTTAAGTTTTGGTCAAAAGCAACAAGAGACAAAAGAGGTTAATGCAGGTAAAAAAAGCTCCCTTGCCCTATTAGTTCAACACGTACTAAATTAGATTGTGTCAACAAAAGGACCATTTCAAAGGTAAATATCTTGGATGTTGATGAAGAAGTCTCCAGCGAGAAGGTTAAAGTGGATCAATAGAAGGATATTGTTGGTATGGAAGAGCAGAGTTTGGATATTTCAGGAGAGAATGCCATGTTTCAACAATCAACAATCCAGTGTAGCGGTATTCATTTTTAGATATTCAAAATGCTGGAACAAGTTCCTAGTATAAGTCCAAAACTGATTTAATATCACATTATGCAATAAAAAAGAAACAATTTCTTGAAGAAACACATAAATTGTTCCCTCAAGTTAGACAATTGTCAGAAGAGAAGGTCTCATTTGTTGTAGCAAAAGATCCAGAGAAAAATATTTTGAAAATTGGATCAAATCAATATACCTGACAAAATTCAACTCCACAAGAAAACAAGTGAGGTTCTTTATGCTGACCTTTTACAATCAAATCTAAAAATTTCAAAGTTGTAGTCAATAATAGAGAAACTAGAAGGTCAATTGAAGTAGGAGAAGGCATAAAATAAAGCAAATAAAAACCAAATAAAGAGACTCCAGGCAAATATTGTGACCTCGTGGACATAACAAAATGATGTGCAACCTACAAAGAAGCTCCTTGATGAAAAGGAAAACACAATTCAAATGTTAAAGAAGAAGTTAAAGGTTCCAAACACCTAGCATGTGTAGACTCCAGAGCTCACAGCATTACAACAAGAGAAGAATTATATCTACAAAGAGATAATGGACTACAAAGGAAAAGTTTTGAAATTGGAAGATGAAAAACAAGATTGGGAGAAGGAGAAATCTGAATTATTATAAAATATTACAACCTTGAATTCAAAGCTAGCAAGTGAATCTTCTCTAGTGACCGAAAAGCTATAAAATGAGCCTTCTACAGAGGAATTGAACTAGGCTATGTCACAAATTACCTTAAAGGATAAAGAAATCAAGGAATTAAAAGAAGAAAATCAGAAGTTGAAAGAAGAGCTAGTTTATAATACTGGAGAAAAGAATAAATCTCAAAATGAAAGAAAGCAACTGCAAAAGAAAATCAATGAGCTTAAAGACAAGGTAACAGACAAAATACCTCTACAAGGAGCTAAACATATCATTTGGGATTCATTATCAATAGAGATTACAAAATTTAGATCTTATTTAAATCACATTGATGACAAAACCACCATAGCAAATACAACTTTTGAAAGGTGTAAAGTTATAAATGAAACTTTGGACAAAATGCCTTTGGAGACAGCTCAGAATGTAGCAAATTTTTTGAATACATTAACTCAGATAGATATGCAGAACTTAGGAATCAAATATATGACTATCCTGATTATCCGGGATAGGAAAGTCATTGGAAAGCATCATCATGTTAGAAATGTGTAGACTAAAGCAGACCAAATACTCCAACATGTTCAAAATTTTAAGAATTTATTCAATCAGCTCTTCAAAAAAGGTCTTCCCTCCTTCTGGGATGAAAATGGAACATTAATTTCTCAAGAATAGTATCATAGTTTGTTAGTCCAAGGTCGTACGGATTATTCAAAATTTGAGGACATGACCAAAGGGGTAACATGAAAGGTCGTAATTGGAAAATTGAATGAAGATTTTGAGATGCTTGATCAATTTCAAATAATCAAAGTAGATTTTCCACCTATGTCCTATGCAGATTATGTGGAATTAGAAGTGTTGATTAAAGAAATAGTGGATTATGAAATTCCTACCCAAGAATAGTGGAAGGTCGTGGAAAATTTTGGTAAAACCCAATATAAGCTCCACTTGTAATGGACAAATGTTATAGATTATATGGAAGTTGTTGTTTCTTTGGAAATTCGCTTGATCAACACATGGCATCTTGAATTAAACTGATCCTCTGCTAAATTCAAGCATGATGGAGATAATCGATAACAAAGAAGCAGTTCAGTTTCAAGAACTTAGGCATATGTTACAAGAATTCCATTTTTAGCAAACAGTTGGTTAGGGTTTGCACTTGGAGCATTTTTGTATAATTCTACATTTTGTAATGTAATGAGGGTTGGAATTCTAAGAGAAAAAGACTACCATGTATTGTGATTCCTGTTTCCTGAGATTAATAAAATCTGTTGAGAGAAGAAGTTTAGGGTTTTTCTTAACAGAGATTCATGTGTCACCATTTTCTTCAGTCTGTAAATCTTCTTATGTGAATGTGTTTCTTGTATTACTCTTTTTATTGTTTTCCTCATGTTTAAATGAAAATAAATGAGTTGGAATTCATTTGTGAAGCTCTGCTTCATTAGATTCAAACGTTAATATATTTTTCCTCTAAAGTTAATATATAATTCATCCTAGCTTGATGCTTTGTGTTAATGGATTGTTTTCTTCAAGTCTTCCATTATACTAAAATTACAAATTGTCTGAAGAAATGATGTCTATCTTGCCTCTGTGAATGATTTATTCTACTACCAACCTCCGGTAGCTTGAAAATAACTGTTTGTTGAATCTATGCCCAATGGTTTTTCCTCTGATTCAACCACATTATTGAAATTTTACTATTTTGAAGATCTAGGCATTGTTTTAAATACATGAACTATTGTTAAAGTGACCATAGGACAACAGATTCATTAAAGGAGCCCCCTTTGGATTGAAAGGGATAAATTTAATCCTAAATATTTGTTTAAGGTTACCTTGGGAATTTTCTTCCACAACCAAAGAAAAATTCTAAGTGATAACAGAATGTATAACAGTTGTTCAATAGAAGTTTGATTCAACTATTAATTTATGTCATCTTTTTCTCTATTATGCACATCTTTGCAAAAGTAATTGTGAGGAAGTTTATGTTACTAGATATTGATTGTGATAAAAATTTTGCAATTCTTACCGTCTTCGGCATATGTAGGCATTTCCTCATCCCACTTGGTAAAATAGTCAATAGATACAATAACATAACCATGCCCCCCAACTGAGGTAGGATTACAATGCATGAAATCAATGCCCCATTTTGTGAAAGGGTCGACAACAATTACTAGATGTAATGGAGTGGGATGAGAGCGATTTTTGGGATAAAAATATTGGCAAGGGGGACACTTCTTAATGGTATCCATACAATATTTGAAAATGGAAGGTTAGAAGTACCCAATGCATAAAATTTTCTAAGCTGTAGCCATTCCAAAGAGATGACCTCCACATGCTCTAGAGTGACAGTCAATTAAAACACGTTCATCTTCTTCGTGGGTTAGACATCGTCGTAAAATGGAACCAATACCATGATGATATAAAGTGTCTCCAATGATGAGGTAATATTTTGCGTGATGGCGGATTTGACGATGATCATCGTGGTATAGTTCAAGCCAAAAGCATTGGGTTTGGAGATACAAGCAATGTCTCAATATCACGGGTCAGACGTACTAATAAGGAACAACGACTCATATGGAAGAAAGTCAATGAGCTCAAATTTGTCATCAGTACGGGGAAGGTCACATATAAGCTCAACAAAAATCAAATATTTCTTCGATTTAGATTTAGCAAATTCCAAATCAAAATCTTGGAGGATAACAATCCAACAAGAATATTCCCCCCCTAGTACTTGACGAGTTAGGATATGGTACATGATGTTGGAATCTGCAATAATAGTAGTTTTGAGGAGCAAAATGTAATGACAAAACCTTTGAACAGTGATGAAATCTACCAAATCCAAATTCTCAACATGTGAATAATGAGTTTTGGAGTCAACGAGACTCTTACTTAAATATTAAACTACATGTTCTTGGTCGTTGTAGTCTTCTTGAACTAACACCATTCCAATGGTGGAGGCATTGCAACAAGGTAAATGATATGATTTTCTGTGTAGTCAGAGGGGTGTAACAATGGTGCACATGTTAAATCATGTTTGAGATTATCGAATGAAGATTGAGCTTGGTCATCCCAAATTAAAGGGACATTCTTTTTCAATAGTCCCATGTATCCTTGTGTAATTTCTGCAAAATTACAAACGAAACAGTGCAAGAAGTTTTCCTTCCCTTGAAAACCTTGAAGTTGGGGTATGTTGTTGGGGGAAGTTAAGGCCAAAATAGCCTCTACCTTTAGAGGATCAATCCTAATCCCATCCTTGGAGATTATTATTCCCAAGATCCTACCGGATTCGACATAAAAGATGCATTTGTGCGGGTTCAAGCAAATATTGTAATGACGACATCGAAGAAAGATAGCTCTAAGATTCTCTAGATGATATTCTTGACCTGTTGAATGAGCAGGTAGATCATCGAGATAAGGGTCTAGAATATTATTGATGTTATGGAAAGGATATGACATGGCCCATTGGAAATTAGCCCTGACATTTTTGAGACCAAAGGGTAACTTGCGATAAGCAATAGTTTCCCATGGGTAGATGAAAGTTGTTTTGGGTTGATTGGATGGGAGGATATAGACCAGATTATAGCTGGTGAAGTTGTCCAAAAATGAGAAGATGGCACTTCCAACATAGTTATTGATATTTTGGTTGATGAAGGGGATATGGTAATTGTCCTTGGGATAGGCCTTGTTCAGGTCCCTATAATCGATGCAAACTCTAATAGTACCCTATTTTTTCATAACTGGGGCGATATTAGAGACCCATACAATTAATGAAATAGGATAAATAAAGTCAAACTTCAAAATATTTTCCATTTCTTCATTGATGGAAGTGGTCTTGCGAGGGTGTACCAAGTGAAGTTTTTCCCGTATTGGTTTGGCTCCTGGTTAGGTCTTGATCTCATGAATGACGATGGATGGATCAATACATAACATTTATTCATAACTCCATGCAAACACATCGTAGAATTATTGAAAGAAGGCCTTATAGATTTGAACCTCTTTAGGAGAACAAGTTTGGCCCAGTTGGATGTTTTCCATGATGTATGGTTTTATCAATATATCAATTGACATAGTTGGTGTAATATTCCCCAAATTTCCTTCAAAGATTGTGTCTTGAGTAAGGGTAGGTAATTGAGGGTTGTTGATAGTATTAGGTGGAACATGGACTTGATATTGTTCTCTACTATGCCCATTTTAGGGAGAAAGGATGATCGATGGTGATTATCCTCCCAAAGGTGTTCATCTAAGCTCCTAACCTCCATAATGGATTCATCCAAGGGAAACTTCTGTAAGAGGTAATCCATATAAGGCATGGAAGAGTCGAACTAGGACGATAGAGAATATGGATCTGATGCCATAAGGTGTTGGTTATTGGGGTCCAAATTGTCGGACACAAATTGGATAGTATGCTATGCTGCCTCAATAGAACTAAGTGGCATAGTATCACCAATGGATGCAATTTGAGATGGACTGGGTACTAACCAAGAGTCGTCTGACTCATGGGATTGTTGTACCATGGATGAAATCATGTTAACCATGGAAAATTCTGGCATAGGAGTAGGAACAGGTAAGTGGAAGACTCCCATGAGCGAAGAGTCTTTAAATAACCCTAATACAACATCTTCATAATGAAGTTTTGAATTCCCCAAAAGAGGAACATTATGGGTCGAGTTGTCATGGATATTTGGTGTACAATAGTCAAGTCAATTTATCATAACAATTTTCACTTGATGGGGAAGTTGTACTAAACGAAATACTAAAGAAGCGACAACAGTCATAGCGTAAAACCAATTTCGACCAAGTAGTAAATTATAATCCAAGGGTGCGTCTACCACTTCAATATGAATGGAAATGGTCTTGCCCCCTAATTCCACGGCTAATGAAGGTAAACGTCCATATGGTTGAAAAATACGACCATCAAATGATTTAAGGGTTGTAGGAGATCAATTGACATCAGGAGAACCCAAGGCCCTCTAACATGATAAAGACATAATAGAAGTAGAGGCATCTTCATCCAAAACAATGTGATGGATTCTTTTCGCACAAACAATGGTGTTAATAAGAAACATAAGTTGGTGGGAAAGCCTCATTTTAAAATATTCCAGATGACACATAATGGAATTTGATGTTTCCGTATCCATGGCTCTAAGGGCTAATAAAAGGGTTCTAAACTGACTAGGACAGTTTTGCAGAACCTCGAGAGTTGACATGGCACAAGGTGCTTGGGTCAAATCCTCAACGATGCTATAATTATAGGAGGCATGAGCACTTGGATTAAATGCCACCTTTCAAATGATGGACTTAGGTGGGTGCAACATAGATTCAGCAACGATGTTATCTATTTGAAGAGGGCCGGAAGGAGGGGGAGGAGTAGTGGATGTGGAGGTGGAAGTCTTGTCAGAATTACCTCCGTTAGATGTTTTATCTGGAAGGGGTTCATGTGTCTAGGAACTAGTAGTTAAACCAATTGTCTCATTACACATGAAAATACTAGCATTCGAGAATGCATCCCTTCGGGGATGGTTCAGGTTTCCCCCTTTTGGGGGATTACTGTTGTGCACAACCATTTGCTGCTATTGTGGAGGAAAAGGGTCAGTCAATACTACCGGTTGGGATGAACCTTTCAATAACTTATTGAATTCCTCACGACAAGGACATTCTTTAATGTAATGTTCACCTCCACATATCAGGAATGGAAACTTTTCCCTCATATTAGGTTTGGTTTCAACATTGGCTTCTTGAGTTTTGGGATTGTCTTGCTGGTTCGAAGGATTTTGGGATTTTCCTTTGTTTTTCTTCTTACCTCTAGATGATTGAGATGAAGAGGATTGAACAATATTCACCTCCAAAGTTGAGCAGGAGGATTGGTTTGGTGTTTCTTACAGTTTGGTGTGGGACTAGAGTAAAGGTAGATTGAGTTTGTTGTCCAGTTGGTTGGGGTATGGATTATGTCTTCACAGAACCCACAATGCCACAGGCAGGAGGTTTTGCAAAAGGTCTTGAAGGGTCACTTGTGGGACGAGGAGAATTATGGATCAAGTCATATAACAATCCGGATTGGGGTTAAACCAAATCCAAATATTGGGCACAACTAATTGCTAGCCCCTATATTACAATATCTCAACTAACAATTGGTCTGAGATAGTAGCGTTATTTAATTTATGTTGCCTCCTCCACTCATGTATATGATCAGAGATATGAGTGGATGTGGACTATCTCAGCAAATTTAAGAGCTCAGTACCAGTTTCGTATCGGATTGTAATTGAAAATGTGTCAAAAATACCATGGCCAGGGAGTTGAAATATCTGAAGAAGTGTCGTGGTAATTCAATATACCACTTTGCTGAAATACCAGTAAGGGTCTTATTAGCACTAAATGTGCACCGTGATCATGGTAGTAGACCAGAGGCTATTTGTTTTGGGCTAGAAATATTCCTCAACAAGTTGCTAGGATGGTAAGAAAGATGGCATCCATGAAAATTCCATACTTGTAGATCAGCTGGAAGGTGAATAAAAGGAAGGATTGATGTGGAGCAATGCCCACTTGCAGAGATGGAAGATCAAAGCCAGCAGGAGCAGCTTAAGGGAGCGAAAGGACTTGATCCTGAAAGTTCAAATTCAAGAGATGAAACGCAGGACAGACCTGCCACCAATTGTGAATTTTGAGGCATGTGTAAAAGTGGGTATATACTCTGAAGTATTGGAACACTGAGGACGGTGTTATTCCAAGGGGAAGGGAATGTCACGTCCCCATCTTGGCCCTATCACATTAAAATTGTAAATGATGTAATCTTGTTATATAATCGTGGTGAGGAGCTCAAGGCCAAGGCCCCGCCATCGATTTATTGATGCATATGGTTTACGTGCTAGCCCGACAAAATGGAATTGTAAATATCATGTAAATATGCATTTAATAAAATACCTACAACTAGCTATGCAATGCAACAAGAGATGGGGTCATGATTTTACAAGGAATTGGGAGGGAAAACATTCAAACCCTTGGAGCCAATCAAGTCAAGCCAAGTGTCACTCAACTACCCATGTTGAATTTTGTACCCAATCATTGATTTCTCCCAAGAGTTGGTTGAGGTAGTTAATGCCTTGGGGAATGAGAGGTATGGTTGTCCAAATTTGAGTATGGGCAAGCCACCCTGCATGGAAAATCGCGTTTTGCTTCTTGGGCAAGAAAAGAGCCATGAATTGCTCCCCAAGCCATTACCCATCAACTAGTCTTCCTTCCTCATGAGTTTAGAGCTACCTGGGCGTTTTCCAGCCATGTTTGAGGTGTTTTCCTTCATTCTCCCAGCTGAGAAGGGCATTTTTTTTGTATTGTATACCAATGGGGAAGAAGGGGAATGGAATTGGGGTTCCATAGAGACCGTTTTGCTGTTAAATGCTGAGAGAGTTGGGGAGAAAGCGTTTTCCTCCCTGTGAATGTTTTTCCCCATCCCACAATTCATTTTTGGATGGAAACGATTTGGGGAAAGCCCAAACCCATGGCCATTCTGTTGGTAAATCCATTGCTTTGGCTTGAGCTTGAGTGTAAGCCTCTAGGGTTCAAATGTAGCCTGATAAACCCAGCTGTGGACTGGCTTGGCTCAGATGAAATGATTAATTGGCTGTGAAAGAGTGAATGTCCCCTTTTCGTTGTAAGAATCATGCCCAACTCGGGGGTGGCAGTTGTGTTGAGAGATTGATGAACACAACTTGCCTATGGTTGGGTGGAACGTTGCAACGACATAGCTAGTTGACAATTGCACAATAAAGATAAGTGTTTTTTTATCCATGTATTACTTCTACAATGTTTAAATTGATGACTGTTTTTGATATGCTGTATGCATGAGTAATGTGTGTGGATAGTTTTTATTCCGCTGTGCATGTTTAATTGATTTGCATCTGCACACTCTTGAATTTATGTGTATGAATCTAATGCATGGGCTGAGTTTATGTAAAAGCCCAGAATTTGGCATCATGTTCCCTTCCTTGCCTTGGATAGATGGGTGGGTATGTGACAGAGGCACTCATTATTCATGATGGGGAAAAAGGAAAGTGTTTGTGTTACATACCTTAGTGGCAGTATATAGTCGTTTTTGAACATGGCAACTCATCTGCATTTGCATACAGTACTTGGGTCATCTATTTGTCTATGAGTCCCTACTTATTTTTTGAGTCTCGTTACTCCTCTGAGTCATTCAGAGAAAACTTCCATAACTAGTTGCATTATAAGTTTGCGTCATTCTCATTGTGTCAATACTGCCAAACCGTGCCATGCCCATGTTCAAGAACACACCCACTATCTTTCATCTACAGTCAGTACACACGTCATCATGCCGTTGTTACTTTGAGTCAGTCTTACATGTTACTGTACCATCCGATCCACTCTACACATCTTTTGTCGTGTTTCATGACGATTGATGGGGGATTCGTTATGGCCCTCCTTTGACAGATTCATCCTTGTCGACTTCAACTCATCATCCGAGGATTGAATCTAGAAACCAATCAAGTACCTTGGCCTTGCATGCCTCAATGGCAGGTTACCTTGCTCTCATCATGAGTTTACATCATTGACTCTTTATTGAAAGATTTCATCTTGTGTTCGACTTCAAATCATTTATTCACGCTTGATGATATGTACTGTGATACCTTGGGAATCATTGACATCAATGGTGATCTCCCTCGCACTTGTTAATAGTTTACATCAATGACCGGTAATCAAGTGGTTTCTACCATGTTCGATGTCAAGACATTTGTAATCACATGGATAGATTCGTATCATTGTGGGTTCAGCTTGAAGACCCTGGGGAATCATGTTTTACCCAGGTTGCGATGGAGTTTATATTGAGTCACATTACATGGATCCACTTTTGTATTGGTCGTGGCTGTGTTATCATCTCATCATGGATCTACGCTTGTGTCTAGTAGCCATGATTGTGTTCAGTCGATCATTACTACCATGGATCTGCAATGTATTGGTCGGCAACCATGTTGTACTTCATATAAGATTGTTAGTTCATAGTCAGTTGTACTGCAGCAGCATCCTTCATCCGACGAGTCTTTTGCCATTATTTCTATCAAAGCACTTCACCTGTACATCCTTAACAGCTTCATGCTTTGGGGGGCATTCTGTTACACCTAAAATATACCCATCATTAGATTCAGTGTATACATCCCTGAAGTCACCTGGACTAAGTATTTTCATCTGGGAGGATTTTGCACTCATTTCTACAATCTTTTGAGAGGTCGTCGCATGTTGAACATTAGCAACATGCGGCATCGCAGTCTGCTCCACTGTAGGGTGCGACGAGGTTTGTTAATAGGAAAAAATAGCCTATTCGAGATCCTTCTCGAAACTTGCTCATTTAGGGGCTTATCCCTGACCTCTAGGAGAGCTGGTACTTGACCCCTAACTCTTTGGGAAGATCCCCTATCTCTCTCCTACCATCTCTCAACCTATCCTATCCATACCCTATCCACTTAGTCCTATATAAGTGAGGCTCACTCCCATTCCAAGGGGAGGAAGGCTATGGTATCTACTGCGTTAAGTCTTTGGTTCTAGTTCTATATCTCTATCATGTACTCCTCCATTTACAGTAATGCAAATGCTTTCCACCAATATCGTTCTCATGAGTAATGATATTGTGTAGTTTACCTGCTTAACTGTTTACTTAGATCGCTTATTGTATAAATGCTTTTTACTCGTTTCTCTTGTTTGATGTCTTGACAGGTCTTGCAGCTTGGATCTGACGATCGTGGGACGTGGAGCAACATTCAGGAGAAAGGATCACATAGTAAAAAGGTAAGACATCTAGTACTTGGTCCTTAAGTAGATCTAGGAAATGCACTTGTAGTCTGTTTTATTTGTTCTAGACTCACATTAAGCTAGGGAGATCCTGCTCGCGTCTGCTCGAATGGATTGTCCGGTAACACTAAAATCTACTGATCAAAAGTTTTGGCCAAGTTCAATATTTTTCAATGCTTTTGCTATTTTGTCTAAAGAGTAGCGTTGCAAAACATGCAGGCAGAATAGTACTCATGGGAAGCCATTCAACTATTGTTAAATATTGTTGTCATATTGAACTCTTTTGCTTTAAATTTGCTAAAGCCTAATCGTTTTGCGTCTAAGTTTTCTAATTTCCCATCATTTTCTTTGTCTTGGTAAAGCTTGATTTCCTAAATTCCATAAGCCCAAATCTTACCCTACCATCCTCTTTCTGGAAAAAAAAGAAGCAGCTAAATTGGATTAGGGATTCTATCCAGACGACCTTTTTCCATCAAAGGAAATTTTTTTTAGGTTTTATTGCCTTTT